>OX123188.2:8856474-10140224 GCA_944739405.2 Euclidia mi | reverse complement strand
GCAACGATGGTGTGCCCCTATTTAGTCGCGGGGGATAGGGCGCGCGGCAACGCAACACCGACACGCCTCTCCTCCCGCAACCGCACCCGACTGCGAGGGACAGACAGAACTGTCCCCCGCACCCGCACCTATGGGCGCATCCTACGCAGGCCTCACGCAAGCCCACGTGGAGCGTCCCCTCCCGGGATCCCGCTTAGCTTCACCGTGGGAGAAAATCAAATCCACGGTTACTAAGCCCCCCCACCACGACAAGGTGGAGATCCCACGGGGGGGTGTGTGATAGGCACCTGCAATGGCGATCAGCTGAGCGGCGGCGGCAGTCAATACACTGAGTTAATTTTCAAAGTGCATGAGGACGAAAAATTATTTTTTACTTTTAGTGACTTATTTTTTCGGTATTTGTATTCAGTTATAGTAGTATTATATTCAACCCTTAAAATATTTTGCAATTGCAAATCAACAGCCTGTATTGTTTACTAGAGGAAGCCCGCAGCTACGCCCGTACTTAATTTTTTAATTTAACCGTTTCTCGCCGATCTTGTAGGAATTTCAGATAATCCCTTCCTAGCGCATCCTTAGGAAGCCAAAAACAAACATGCCAAATTTTAGCTTCTAGTAGTATCGCCTGTGAATTGTCGGTCTGTCAGTCAGCGACGAATTTCATATATGCAGATTTTATTGATTTCATTCTTTTATACTTGGCACAGTGTTGTGACTAGTTATTTATCACAATACCACATCATGTTGGGCTGTGATCTTTTTGTTTTGAGACTAGTCCCACCCTCATTCCTACTACTGTGTTACCATTGTAGCCAGGTTCGGCAGCAGTGACCATTGATGACAGCGAGTTCTGACACACGTTAAGTCCTGGGGAAAATTAAATTATGTTGGCACCCCAACGAACTTAGTCAAAAGTATTTTTGAGGATTTTTTTTATTTTTTTATTTATAGCCTCACGCCTGTATCCCCGTAGGGTGTAAATATTACACCCACATTTCGCCATGATTTTTTGCCTGCCTCCATGGTTCAGTGGATAGCGTATGCGACTGCTGATTAGAGGTCCCGAGTTCGATACCCGGGTCGTGCAAAAGTGTAACTGGGTTTTTCCGAATACTCAGTAGCAGCTCGGAGCCCGATACTGGGCACATCACCAGACAGCATCACATAACGGCAATGGGCTCGCCCCCTATTATGTGGCACCTATTTTCGAGGAATTGGAATATAATTGATATGTGATCTGGGAATAAATAGTTTTTTTTTTAAATCTACGCCATAGATAACCTGAATTTTATAAGAGATGACATTTTCACTATGTGTAATTTTCGATTTCGTTCGGTATAAGGTAGCTGAGTAAGAGCGGTAGAGAATTAAAATGAATTCACCATTTCTCTTGATCAATTGTGAGCTAATGGGGTAGTGTTTTTGTTTCATACAAAATATCGTTGAATTATTATCTTGGGCCAAAATAAACACCTAGTATTGAAAGAGGTTGAAAAACAATATAAGGTACACACGTCAGTTTTTTATCATATAAAGGTTTGTTTGACATTCTGTAATACAAAAAGTTACCGTAATTATAAAGCGTTATTTACAAGTACAGGTAAAATAATTAACGCTTTCGTTATTTACAAGTACAGGTAAAATAATTAACGCTTTATAATTACGGTAACTTTTTTGTTTAGGTTAGGTTAATAGGTTTATTTAACTATTTATTCATTTCTGCATCCTACCTACATATCATTTCTTCAGCGGGTGTTTTAGAATAATTTTGCCGCAAGAGATCTGGTCTGTGCTGATAATAAAATAGAAGGAAAAGCATACAAAAGTTATCAATGTCTTCTTGATATTTTTTAATTTACTCGATTTCGTTTCATTTATGTTTGACGTTATGCATCAATATACATTATTCAAAATCGTGGTCACTCTTTTTTTAAGTTAGGCTGTGGATAGATTTCCAAGGTTATCCATAATTCGGAGCGTCAAGGTTACCGTGAAGCCAATTAGGTACAAAAATCATACCTTTCAGATACACAAAAACACTTAGGTAAACCCATCGGTGCCGATGGCAAACCCTTGATATACAAAATAAAAACATTAAGGGGTTTTTGATTAGAGTTGTTGAGTAACCATGACCTATACCTGCGTCACTAATTATGTTATTAAGTAGCGCTGATCAGCAGCGATAGCCGAGTGGATATACCAACAGACTGCCATGCAAAGGGTATCAGGTTCGAATCCACGGCGCGCACCAATGACTTTTCGGAGTTATGTGCGTATTGAATTGTTAATTATCGCTTGTCCCGTGCCTCGGAGAGCACGTTAAGCCGTCGGTCCCGGTTGTCATGAAGATCTTTGACAGTCGTTACAGGGCGTCAGTACCTTATAAATAAACTGACACTAGTCTAAACAATGGAATATCGCTATCCCTTCGGGTTGAGGAGGTCAGACAGGCAGTCGCTCCGTGGAAAAGCTAATATTCAGCCAAATCCGGTTAGACTAGAAAGCGGACCCCAGACTGAAACTGGGATAACGCTAAGAGAAAGAAGAAGAAGAAGCGCTGATCACGAGACTTGGCTTACCGTTCGTAATTCGGTAAAGTTAAGCATCGGCTCCACAGGTCACCACTTGGATGGGTGACCGCGTATGGTATTAACCCTGAGCGCTACCGTACTTCGGAGGGCACGTAAAGCGGTCGGTCCCGGTTCTTGTCCCTGACTTGCCTCTGCCTTCGGTCGGTCTGAAAACTCCAACATCAGAGTTGGCCACACACTCACAGGAGAAAGAACAAGAATATTACAATTATGTTTTTCTATTTCGTAAAGCCCTTAATTTACAACGCTAATGATTTTTCTAGATAAAGACGATTTTAGAAGGGTTATGTTACAAGTACAACATATATATGGCAGTCTGATTTTTGAAGTTCAAGAGTAATTTGTTTACTTAACTTTTGCAAAATGGTGCCAATTATTTTTGTTATATTATTTTTCCTTCAACGTTTAACTGGATATATAATACGCACTTAACTTCGAAAAGCCATTGGTGCGTGCCGTGGATGTAAGTCCGAGACCCTCTGCAGGGCAATCCGTCGGTCTCTCCATTAAGCAAACGCTGTCTTGTAATTATGCTGAACTTTGCTTATCTAAAACGTTATGAGCGTTACACATCAAAAGCAGAAGCTAAACAAGTGAGATAATTACTTGTAAACTAATGAATATTTTGTCATAATTATGTTGGCGACAGTATTTGAGAGGTAGTTATTTATTTATTTTAACCAAAACATATTTAATTTGTATGCCTAATTGAGTGAATATGTTGCGAAAATTCTAAACCTAACACAATAGTAACATTATTACGGCTTGTAGTAACTACTTATTTAGCGATAAAGTGGTCTATCTAATTTGTTCCTATTCCAATTTAATTAATTTATATATACTTATTCAGAGAACGTATTCACATATTCAAAAGGTATAAGCATTATACTTATGTTCTTACCTTTTGTCAATAGATGATATATGAAATGTCGGAAAAAATTTCAACATGAATGAGCCAGCTCGACTGGGGAAATACTACTCACTGACTACATATCGACATAATTAACAGTATCTTTACTATTGCGTTTTAATTAGTGAGTGAGAGTTCCGGCGATCTCATCCCCTTCTCCTTCTCCCACATCCTGCTCCTCCCTCCATTCCTTTCCAACCCAATCGGCGGCAACGCACTTGTGACTTCTTTGGTGTCGCTTGTATCCATGGGCGGCGGTAATCGCTGATCATCAGGCGATCCGTCTGCTGGCTTGACGCCTTAAAAAAAATATAAGTGACGTCACTTGATGCTATGATACTTATCATCATCATCAGCCTGCCGTAGTCCACAGCTGGCTATAGGCCTCTTAAATGGCACATCACTGAGCCCAATTATCGGCTCTTCGTGTCCAGCTGCCGCGATACTTATACCAATCAGTAATTTTTAAATACTTACTTGTAACTAGCGCAAAATGAAAGCAATAACAAATATTTTGTTAACTACCCTATTCGAGTAGGAACAAAGAAACTCAAATAAATTGAATAAAAACCTTTACATAATTTATTTGACCTATAGCTTTCGATCTCCTGAAAATGTGTTACATATCAAATGAATAGCTTTTCGTCGCGAAGATCGTAGCAATGCAATCAAATACGGCCAGTAAATATTTATTACTTTGACGCAAATTGACACCCTCACAGTCATACCTACATACGTACTTTTAATTTGTTGAATGCTAGGTTGATCCATGAACATGGCAGTTGCAGCAGTGCCGTAAGATGGAATACTCAACTCAAAGATACGTGGTACCTACATCATTTTCTCAAAATAATATGATGCCAAAAACAACTTTGTCTCTAAACTGTCCCACTGCTGGGTACGGCTTCTTTTCTCTATGATAAGGGTAAGGCCACAGTTCACCGCGCTGGCCAGAGGCCAAAGTGTGGGTTAGCAGGCTTCATATAGCTTTAAAGAAATTTATAGAGAACTCGCAGACATGCAAGTTTCCGATGTTTTTCTTTGCTGCTTAGCAAGCGATAGTCAACAATTAAATGCAGAAAGAAAAGTTAAAATTTCTGTGAGAAAACTGTGCATCTTCACGGATCTTAGCAAAAGCGCCAATCGTTGGCTCCAATTTACTACATATATCTCTCTCAGGAAGAATTAACCGTAACGTGCATGTAACATATAATACCATGCATGTGTATTACACAAAAATTGAAATCTGCTGTGTGCTCTTGGGATTTCACGTATGTGTACGAAAACATGAGGTTTAAAACTAGGGCAGCTAGAAAAATAAAGTTCATTTTATAACATAAGAACGCAGTATTTTTATTGAATTTTACAATATCCTGCCTCTAATTGTTCTATTCTTCTTCTTTCCTTCGCCTTGTCCCGTTATCTGGGGTCGGCTCTCCTTGTCTGCCTTCTCCATTTCGCTCTATCTTGAGCGGTCGTTGCATCAACATTCATGTTCCTTAGATCTTTTTGGACTGATGAGAGCCAGGTGGCAGAAGGTCTTCCACGGCGTCGCGTCGTTGTCGTTAGATTAAGGGCCACTCGGAACACATGTCCATACCATTGAAGGCGTTGTTTTTTTACCTTCTCAGCGATGAGGGCAATCTTGTAGCTTCCTCTGACGTGGATGTTGCGTACTTTGTCGAGCATCATGACACCCACTGACCAGCGTAACCTGCGCATTTCTGTCTCGTGTAGTTTTGACAAGTGTTGTTTATTAGAAGCCCAGCATTCTGTGCCATATAGGATGGCGGGTCTAATTGCCGTTTTATACAGTTTGCCTTTTAGTTTAATGGATATTTAGCAGACAGACAGCCTTTAATCAGGCTATATAGGGTAATTATAATATATACCTGACCGACATGTTTATTACCGCACAGCCTAAACTACTGAAGGCGGATCATGGACAATAGTTGTTCTTTTTAAACAAAATCTACTAAGGTACAAATTGTAATATTTCAGCTCTAAATTAAATGTTAACATGTTAACATTTAATTACATGCAAGGACATGTCCTTGCATGTAAGATAAATGTAATTATAAACTTATCTCTACAATATTCGTATGCCTGATAGAGGTGAAATGTGAACTGTAAAAAATATGAACATCTATTATGTACCATTTCAATCGAATAAAGTCATTTCATTTCATTTCATAAAGATAGAATAGTAGTTGAAAATTTGTTTAGGAGAAATATTTTTCCTAAGCTAATAAAATATTTCACAAAAAAATGCAAGCAACAGCTAAGTATTATATTATATAATTATTATGTCGTGGTAAAATTGCAAATACCGCTAGATTATAATATATGTCGCGAGATTGTAATATCGATGTATAATAAATAAATTGTGATCTTTCAGTACGGTTCACAATTTAACCGATAATCAGTTAACTTGATGAATCGTATTGAATAGTTTGGTTACATTATTTTTTATTTTATTTGACTCACGCCTGTATTCTCGCATGGGTCGGCAGAGGGGTAATATTACACCGACATAAACGCCAAAAAGTTTTAGGTTCCACGTAATAGGAAGCGAGCCTCTTACCGTTACCGGGCACATCAGACTCAATGCTGCTACTGAGTATTCAGTAAAACTCCGTAACACTTTTGCCCGACCCGGCAATCGAACCCGGGACCTCCGATCAGCAGATGCAAACGCTATCCACTGGACCACGGAGGCAGTCAGATTTAAATCTATCAAATAAAAACCTATATAATAATTACAATCTTTCACCCTCTAAATAATAGGCTTGTGTCCACTAAGAATAAATCGGTTTGATTGTAGTATCTATAGATTCATTATTATTTGTAGATGTTATTAAAGTTTATTATTTTTTAGAATTTTAAAACTAAAAATAATATGTTTGTTCTTGTGACAGTGAACACCAATCAGAGAGCATTACGTCCAATCACAGTGCGTCCGCTATTGATGTTGCTGACATTTTGGTAGAAATACATGTCAAACTTTGTACCTGTCAAATTGAATATATAATTTTTTTTTTTTATAGGCTCTCACGTATTATACGCATATTACACCCACATTTCGCCATGAATTTTTAGGTCCCACGTAATAGGGGGCGAGCCTATTGCCGTTACCGGGCACATCACCAGACTCCGTGCTGCTACTGCGAATTCGGAAAAACCCAGTAAAATTTTTGCCCGACCCGGGAATCGAACCCGTGACCTCCGATCAGAAGTCGCATACGCTATCCACTGGACCACAGAGGCAGTCGTGACATCACTCAACTGCCATGATGGTTTACACCGTTTTCGTATCAAATTCAAAAAGGTTTTTAAAAGCCGTAATTAGTAATGTTGCTGATCAATTTTTGAAGAAAAATACAGTTATTTCGGTTTAACATCTAATAAAGGAACGGATCAATCACTAATTACATTTTAGGACACAAGCCTATTGTTGTGTCCAGCTGTTTGAAGGCTTTTTCCTAATTGGTCAGTAGACATCATATAAGCATTGTTGTCTTAATACGCTAATGCGTTACACACATCAGCAACTTTGATTGCCGTCGATTATCTGGCGAATTTACATTATTTTTTGTTTCTCATTGTAACATTTGCTTATACCGACATCAAACCTTTTTTAATATTCTTTATATACGTCCAACTTATCGTCGGTGTGTCGAAAAAAGTTGCTGCAGTATGGATTATTCATAATTATCCTTATTCCTGTTTTTAATTAGACTGTTGTATACCTAGGTACGTTATGAGAGCAAATAAGGAAAATTACAAAACGCTCTTGTTGAATGTTTGTAAATACGTTGCAATAATGTTTAATTCCTAACTCCTGAAGTATAGGTAAAATTATAGTATTCATAATCTTACGTACAAAAAAATATGTATTTAATATTTGATTATATACACTTTTTTGGCGTCTGGGAATTTAATTTAGTAAGCAATATTTTAAAATATATTCAACGTAGTATCTTTGCCCCATCTTAACATCCATGATAACTTTAAATCATGTTAATCTATGTATATCAAAATAGGTATCTCTGTTTAAATGTAAAAAGGAAACAAACGCATCATGCACGTCATTCGTTGCGGGTTTCATAAATTCCCCACGGAAGTTTTTACCGAGTTCTTTTGGCCAAAGATAAAATAGAATTAATTACCATACATCCCACCCATTTGAATATCGGATCCGGCAGACGTCTTTTTGCATGTCTTGCAAATCAAAGATGAAACACCAACTGGAGCGTTACTTCTTGGTCTCAATGATATTTTCAGGCCACCCAGATAGACACACAAAATTTCACCCACTAGATAACGTACATGCACAGAAGTTTTTTTATCGACGGACTCAAGTTCAAGTTTAAATATCTATATTATCTTATTTTATATGTATAGATAACAATTTTCTTGACCCTTTAATTGAAAAAAATAGCCTTCAATTTTCGTCCACCATTCATCTAAATTGTAAAAAGATATAATAATATATTGTTTTCTCGCTTCGATTATATGAACAACACGCCAGTAAATAAAGTTTTTGTTTATACGTACGCAGGCACAAGATCATTCGAATGCCAAAACGATATAAAACTATATGGTAAAATCCGCACAACGTTAGTCGCCGGCGAACCATACACTCGAATTAGTCGAGTGATAACCTGATGTGAAGTTATTCAATATAAGTGAAAAAATAATTTAGAAAAATATAAAGTATTTTAAATACTTACTTTATTTTTAGTAAAGTGTGATTTATTTAATATTTATTTTGTTACTAAAGTTGTAGACAATTCTGCAAGATGGCTGTCGTTCAAAGAGCTCTCCAGGGCTACAACTATGTATTCGATGAATTATCTGGTAAGTGGATATTCCATTTCTTAGATATTATTATACTTCTTATTTTATTAATAGATTATATTAAATTGGCGCGTAGGTTCCATTCAAGTGTATGACGCCGACATATACGTAAAGCACACTTTTATAATATAAGTATAAGGACCTGGGTTCAATTTCTAAACATAAATTAATATTCATAAATTCATATTTTGTAGGGTCTATATTTTTTTATTGCCCTTTGTGTGACCGTAGGTCCTATTCAAAATACTCATGTGTTGGTATCTATGTTGGTGAAACACAATATTTTAAGATCGTGGTCCTGGGTTCGATTCCTAAATATATTTTGATAAATTTAGTGTTATAGTGTCTTTCTTAAAAATGCAAGTAAAGAGTGAAAAAATTTGATGAGAAGTCAGCAATAAAGATAATAATTAAATAATTTGAATGTACATTAAATACCTATCGTTGATTAAATGTGACTGTGTAATGAGATAAGGATAATTAATGGATGACACTCTCTCTGTATAAGAATGTGACTTATGTGTACATATAATAACGTATTTATGTATATTTGCTCATATATACATATATTATGTATGTATTTTCGGCACGTTGTTTTATAACATCACGTAGCTGCGATAAAAATGATAAGATTCTACAATTATTATTCTGTATTAATTTACCGTGATTTTTAAGATCGTTATTGATGTATAGATGATGTTGAAAGGGTTTACCTAACCCTAACCCCTTTCATTTTAAAGTTAGTTATTAGGAACAGTTTATGCAGTATATCTCCCATCAACATTTTATTTTATTTAAGTGACTATACTTGCGAACATTTTGTTAAGTAATACGAATGAGGATTCTACAGTAGACCATTTCTATTGCGGTGCGAGTTATTCCAGTCTGAACCACTATGAATTACTTATATAGTTTCATAGTCTGATTTTGTTAATGTTTACCTACAAATGTCAATTGGAATCAAATTCATTTATTAAGAACTTAATCTAATAGTAATGATCTCCAACCGTTTCTAGTCACGGCGGCTTGTATTTATATGAGGCATGCCAACTGCGCGGGACATATTATAGTGCACAAGTGTGTGCGCAAACACAAGTGCACTCTCTATTCCCTCTCTCTCATAGTCCAATGGGACACCACACGCGACACGACTGGAGAGAGATTGAGCGCAGGAGTAACGGCTTAACGTGTTTTCCGAGGCACGGGGGTGTAACACCGCCAATTCCATGACGCGAAACTTCTATTGGATAATTCCTAACAGAAAAACCCAATATACTTAACTTTTTTTTTGTTCGACCCGGGTATCGAACTGGAGACCTTATGATCCGCAGTCATCGCAGTATCAAAACGAAATAAAATATTTAAATGTATTTATTATGTTTCTGGATCAGACTGACATAGATTATTATATAACATTGGAAAATAACGAAATAGAAAAAAAAAAACTGATCCTCGAGGGTTCTAGGTTATCAGTGGATGGAACGGAATAACTCTTTCGGAGCCTTTTG
The DNA here is from genome assembly GCA_944739405.2 of Euclidia mi. Lineage (NCBI taxonomy): Eukaryota > Metazoa > Arthropoda > Insecta > Lepidoptera > Erebidae > Euclidia > Euclidia mi. Next base: position 10,130,355 of record OX123188.2, on the reverse strand, counting down.
ATCGTGCATAAAATTTGATGCGAGTTGTCCATACAACGATCCACGAGATAAAAAACAGTTTCACAACAAAATGAATCATTTATATAAGAAACTTATTCTCGAAGGATAGTTAACTATATTTAAAGCTTGACCGTGAATGCACGGAAGTTAAAACTTCCAATTTTGTGCGATCGTTTAAAATTACACGTGACAAAATTATGAATAATCTTACTAATGGCAGTCATAGTTATTTAGTTAGTCGTAAGAATTAACTAAAGGTTCACTGTATAGCTCTCATAAGTAAACAATACATAGTTACACTCTAATGACTTTTTATAAAAAAAAACAATGGTTAAGAATAAGTTAATTATAATTCTAAAGTAATGAATTACAGCTAAATGGTTACGCTATTTTGTATAAATGTTATATTATGTTCCATTAATAATTCTGTTACGTTGTGTTTGTATTATTACTTGATAGTGAGAGGGTTCAATTCCTTTTTTATAGCATTTGCGGTACCTATACGATTTGTACGATAGATTTTTCTTACTTTAGACTTTTGTGATTTTTCATATTATATATACCTACCTACTTATGTTAATATTGTGGGTAATGAAAAATGTCTGCCTCCGTGCTAGAGTGGATAGCGTATGTGACTGCTGATCAGAGGTCCCGGGTTCGATTCCCGGGTAGGGCAAAAGTGTTACTGGGTTATTCCGAATTCTCAGTAGCAGCACGAAGTCTGGTGATGTGCCCGTTAACGGCAATAGGCTCGCCCTCTGTTACGTGGTATCTAATAGGGGGCGAGCCTTAATACATGGCGAAGTGTGGGCCTAATATTTACACAATTTCGGGGATACAGGCTTGAGTCTATAAAAAAAAAGGAAAATTTCTAACAACAAGGACAGATTCATTTCAAATAGCGAAGATCATAGCAACTATTTGATCAAATTATCAATAGAGATAATGTTATGTCTAGTATTAGTCAGGATCTCACATATTCTGCGAAGCGTGTGAAGATAATCTTCACTAATATTATGGTTAAGCAAATTTATTTAACCACGTACCGAGCGAACTCTTCGTTGCTTATTATATTCAAATATATTCTATTACATATGAATACATATTGTTGTTAACATTTCGAATAACTATTTGGTTATCAAAGTACCTCAGCTCAGCATATAATGCATTCTTTTTATTCTAAAACATAAAAATTTAAGTATTTCTGTTTCCGAATAATTTCGTCAAAAAAGGGCATTCACTATTTATGAAGAAATATGTCCATTTCATTACGTTCTGCACTTCAAAAGTACTCATAGCTAAGTCAAGTCAAATCTTGGAACATAGAAAGATGTCTTATTAAATGAGTCTATTCTACCTGTATTAAGTCTGATACCTATAAATATTGTGTATTCTGATATTTTTGTTAACTGAACTGTTACATGGTTTTATATTTTCTTTGTTTTTCAATGGTTGTGTAAGTTTTCGGTGAAAATCCTCATAGAAGTTATATTGTACCCACATTTTGCAATGTTCAATTTTATGTTCCACGTACAGAATAGAGGAACCTGGGATCTCCCGGTCAGCAAACGTGTACGCTAGCCACTGGGCCACGGAGGCAGTCATATTTTATAATAATATATATTTTTCATTCATCTAGCATGTCTTTCTTTTGTTTCAGACCCTCGAACAAAGGACTGGTGGCTAGTCTCCGGCCCGGGTCCTTTATTAACAATATTGGCGACATATTTATATTTCTGTACCAAAGCTGGCCCAAAATATATGGAAAGTAGAAAACCTTACAATCTGAAGACAGTTGTTATGTGGTATAATGTGTTTCAAATAGCACTTAGCCTTTATATCTGTTCTATGGTGAGTTTTGATTGTACCCACTTTTTATTGCTGATTTTATTTAGCCAAATTAAAGGACAGTTAAAATCCCATCATTCCAAATTGTACCAGTTCTCTCTTTTTTATTATGAAATATAAGGAGTGTTGCCTAATGTACGATAATCATAATTATTATCATATTAAGAGCAGCTTCGACGGTTATTACCTTAAAGGGCCAGATTTCATTTTGCTTCAATTTTTGTTATCCTTAAGTCCAGATATTTTATTAAGTTCTTTTGTAGGGCGTGTGTTTATTGGATATCTTTTTTTCACACGCATTATTAATCACGCTGCATCTATTTTCTTTACTAGATCTGAGCCCAGAAATTGCAATAACCCTTCTAGTTAACCACTATCCTTCCGTGCGACAGCATACGTATACGATAAAATATTTTTTATTATTATTATTATAGATTAGAACCTAAATATGATTGCCTATTATTTAGAAATCAATATGTTATTTTCAGGGTCTATATTTCGTTTTGACGCAGAAATACGTCAACGGATGTTACTCGGTGGATCAGTCAGATACTCCGTCTGCGATGTTGGTGAGTGTTGCTATGCGCATTATTTGTAATTGCAATTTTGAACTGTGACTTTGTTTGTTTTGTTTTTCGTGTGAGTGTGTGACCAACTCTGGTTTCGGAGTTTTCAGACCACCCGAAGGCCTCCGACATGGCCTAACAATCCTTAGACAAGAACCGGGACCGACAGCTTTACGTGCCCTCCGAAGCACGGTAGCGCTCAGATGTAAATGCCACACACGGTCACCCATCCAAGTGGTGACCTGTGATATTGCTTAACTTTGCCGATCTGTTACGAACGCCATGCCAAGTCTCGCTATGAGTACTACGAACGCTACAAAGCAATGTTAAGTAATAATAAATAGTATAATTTGCATATTAACAATCGAAAATTTAACAGGTTGTCGAAATGGCAATCCGTTTAACTTTTGTACAATATGAATAACCGCATTTAAATTTTGAGTGTGGATTCTGCTTTAATAATTTAATAATATGTATATGAATACTTGGGAATGTATCATCCGTCCAATCATCATCCTCCTCCTAGCGTTATCTCAGTTAGAACCTGGGGCCCGCTTTGTAGTATTACCGAATTTGACTAAATAATAGCTTTTCCACAGAGCGACTGTCGATCATCATCATCATCCGTCCAATATAAGAAAATTTTGGGAACGGATCGCCTGTGCACTTTCCTTTCTATACCACGCGTGTTTAGCAGCAATGAGCACACTAGTATAGATACTCTTGAGTGCCCTTCACTCTTTATTTATTGTTTCCTTCTTTGTTCCATACCAATGTACAATGGCCAAACTTGAAGCTAGTATACTATAAACGCGACAATTGCTCAGCAAGACATCGTCACTTCCAGTGCTACTTTACACGCACATTGACACTCGTATACAAAACTAGTTTCTAGTATGCCTCGACCATTGAGATAACAGAACTACTAGAGTAACAAATTCCTTCAATTGACGTTCGAAATAGCGTGGCAACCAGCCGAGATAGACGACGTAGCTTTAAAACCAATATGCACCTTAGAAAAACTTATATTTATCTCTTTCACTTATTCAAAAATGATGTTCCAAAACGTAAATTTGAATGAGACAACAACTAAACGTCAATCGTGAAATGCGGTGTTCTCCAGTTGTAAAAATGTTTTCCCCGAAAACAAAACGGAAAGAAGAAGCACCCATACATACACTGTTAAATATTAAATGAACCCTAAAAATATAACACACCTTTTTTAGCAGTCGTGTAAAAATTGGTACCGAATTGTGCAGGAATTCAAATGAACAAAATAAATGTTCTTAAAAAAAAATATTTTAAAGCATTTTGTTCTTCATTGTATCTCGTCGATTTCTCTTTAACAATAAATGAATTAAATCTATAAAAAAAATCGGGAACAAAAAAAATATTAAAATAATAATATACTGCTTCGTATTATAGGAGGAGGAAAAGGTCTTAGTAGGAAATAAGGAATGAGTCCTATAATTCCGGTACCAAATAACAACGCTCGTCAAATTACGAAACTCCCGTATAAATGGGAAATAAAAAAAGTGAAGTTCAATGATTTTTTTGCGATTTTTAGCGATTTTTATTATAATTTACAACAAAATGTCGTGATAAACAAATAACATAAGCGTGAAATAATATATCCTGTCTTTTTATCAACGTAATTTGCAATATTTCACTGCGTAACTACCCTTTTTACGATCGTTGTCTTTTCGTGTCGAATTTGACATTTAATGAAAGTGTGATAGTAATAGCCATGATCCTAGAAATTAATCATTAGTCATCGTTGAAACCAAGACTTTTAATGGTAGCAACATGATACGATAGCCTTAGTAGTACCAAAATAAGCATCATAACAATAAAATCTATGTCATCAATCAATCTATAAGACAATGTATATGCTTATATGCTCAACACAGAGTCTAAAATAGTCGAAGTCGTTTAGAGATATTATGTTTATTATGCTTCGTGGTCCTTTAGTCAAATTGTAAATATAAAGGTAAGATCCCAGTAATTGGCACATTATTTTCAGTTAAAATAAATTATTTTTTGTAGAATAAAAAACGGTCCAAGACAATTTTTTATGGTTTCGGTATCGTTTGCGAGAGATCCTGATAGATGATGTTGATGAATGATCCTTATAAGACTTTACCTAGCAGTCTTTAGGTGGGAATTCTCATGGACTACATGACTTAGGGTTAATTTGAACTGTATGTTATTTGGGTACTACTGCCCCAGTCGTGTGGGACAGTAACGCCCAATTAGTATGTACTATTAAACTTCTTCGCGATTCAAGACTTACCTGTTCGTTTTCATTTTCAGTGGACATCAGGAGTTTGGTGGTTCTACTTCGGCAAGATTACGGAGCTCCTAGATACTGTGTTTTTTGTCCTACGAAAGAAAGAGAGACAAATATCTTTCCTTCATCTATATCACCACACAATTATGCCAATTGTTTCGTTCATTGGGATCAAGTATGCAGCAGGTTGGTAAAAGTCTAAATAATTTAACTGTTTCATATACATGTTTCGCAGAGTAGACTTAGGCATTCTATATCATGTCTTGAATACATCATTTTTACATGGTGTGTATCACCGCGTACCTTTTGTTTCTAGTATCCGATATAATTATTAGGTCCACAGAACGACTGCCTGTCTGACCTCCGCGACATAAAGGGATAGCAATAATCCATGGTTTAGACTACGGTCAGTTTATTCAGAGGAACTCACTCCCTATAACGACTGCCAAAGGTCTTCATGACAGCCGGGACCGATGGCCTAACGTGCTCTCCCAGACACGAGACAAACGATAATTAACCATTCAATGCGCACATAACTCCGAAAAAGTCAGTGATGCGCACCGTGGATTCAAACCCGGTTTATTCGAAGACGACTCGCGATACCAACAGACTGCCATGCAGAGGGTCTGCATGGCAGTTGTTGTCTGTTGGTATTGCAAGTCGTTTAAATCCATATATTCTTAACATAAGGTTTTACTTTTCCAGGAGGCCAAGCCGTTCCTGAAGGTTCAATAAACGCATTCATCCACGTCGTCATGTATACATACTACCTGATCGCTGGGCTTGGACCTCAGTACCAAAAGTACCTGTGGTGGAAGAAATACGTCACCAGTATGCAACTGGTAAGTAGGGCTTTTGTAATATATAGTCTAGAAGTAAAGTGTCAATGCTTTCATAGTTGGTTGTAGCGAACGTGTTGACAGATATTATTTGTGTCAGACGCTACTTGTATAGGTGGGTAAGTAGATTTCCTGCAACTATAAAGATAGGCAAAATAGCTTACTTTATTGATTTTAATTATGTAGCAACCGATACGATAATCCTGTATTTGGTAACGGACTGAACAGTATTTTATAACAATATATTATTATATAAAAAGACAGTAATACTTTACGTAACTTATTAACACCACATTTTATAACCCTACATTAGCAGTTTGCTGCTATCATAATTACCAGCTTCTTAAAGGAGTTTAAACTGGGTAGAGATAGAGTTTCGCTAATATAGCATCAACTTGTAAGCTGTAAAAGGATTAAAGGTACTATCGTTTGTATTCCCTCTAATGCTAATGGGATCAATTTTCACTATTGTTTTATAAAGACAAATGCTTGCTATTACTTCAGCATAAGGCGCTTTTTGCATAGTCGTAGGCAATTTTTAATTTTATTCTTCAGCGTTTGAAAGGAAATTAATATTACTAAGTAAATATTTATTTGAAATATCTCTTGAAGACTTTAAGTAGTCCTAAATATTATTGTTATTTTGTCTTGGAAGAGATCGTCAATAGTGCTAGAGATCTTATTATTTATCAGAATCCTTCTAATATATATTTTTCTTTGCAGGTCCAGTTCTGTATCGTGCTGTTCTTAAACGTGAACAGCCTCATGTCGACGTCTTGCAACTATCCCAAGTTCCTCAGTGTCTTAGTGATGTTCAACTGCTTTGCGTTCCTCTATATGTTCGGAAAGTTTTATTACAATAACTACGTGAAGAGCAAGGCGAATAAGAGTGTTATGAATAAGAAAGAAGCTGAAAAAGAACTGTAATAGACAATGAAGCGTAAGACAAAAAAGTGACATAACGTTAAACATTATGTTATAAAGAATGTGTGGTTTTCAATTAAGTTTATAGAGCTTAAAGATGGACGCTAAGCTTAATAATAAGTTTTTTTAAAGAATATTAAATTTCAATCGGGTCTGGATTGTTGATAATTTTTCGTTCAGTGACTCGAATGAAGCAAAATACTATTTAAACGCATTGGTCTATTTGGTATAAGTATTTATTTATATTACAAACAATAATTTAGATAACAATTGAATATACAATTCTAGACATTAATAAGCTGTAAACAACCACCCTCTCTGTATGAAGTACCTAAAATATGAATATGTTTTTCTCTTGTGAGAGAAAAGATTTATATTGATTTTTGTATTTGTCATTCAGAGTCTGTAGAAAGATAGAAGTATTAGTTGTATCGTTGTTAATTTCTTACATAATTACATAAGGTTTTTTGTTGCAACAAATATCTGAGTGTTAGATAAACTAAATTGAAATCTTGCAGCATGGGGCACTTCTTGTAAATAAAATTGTCAGTACCTTATGTTGCGTGAATAGTTTCGTCTAATTTATTTGGTAATCGGAACGTGATAACCTCAATTATTTAAAACCAATAAGACTTATAGGGCACAAATAATTTGAATGTTCATTACACATCGAAGCATGAGCTCAATTTTAATGTATTTAAACCGTTACTCGCGTATTTAATTGATTAAATAAGACATATTTTAAGTAAAAATTTAAGACAATTGCTTCTGAACATCACAATTCTTATCAATTGATTTCATAAATCAAGTGTAATATTGCAGCTATTATAATTATTTTTTATCAAAGAATAGTTTAGAATTATTAGTCATGTTAGATTAACTATATAATTTAATGTTTTTATTAATGCAAAATGTTACAAAATACGTTGATGATGTGGTTGTAAGTGTTAATTTTTAATTTTTTAAAGATTTTGACATTCTGTAAGTGATTAAAAATTTTAATATAATATTTGTTTTCTTTCAAAATAGATAAAACTATAGTGTTTCATCACTTATCTTGGTGGACGAAAAACTACGAGACAGTACCAGTTGCAAATAAACTATCAAACTGGTTTATTAACCTAACATTTTAAGATTAGCACAGCATACAAACAGTTAAGCACGGCTCTCTTCAATATAAGAAGGGTAAGGCCATAGCCAATCACGCTGGCAAAGTGCGGGTTATCAATCTTGACAGGTCTTTCAAGAATACGCAAGTGTCCACATTGTGTTTTCCTTTTCCTTGTAGCTAAACGTAAGAGGCAGCGGTAGCCTAGTGAAGATACCAACAGACTGTGCAGAGGTTTGGGTTCTGGGTCAAACTCATGGCACGCAGCATTGACTTTTCTTAGCTATGTGAGTACTAAACTGTTGTTGCTCCGTGACCCGGTGTACACGATATGCCGTCAGTCTCTCGGATGTCATGCAGCTCTGTGAAAGTCGTTATGGGGTGTCAGTACTTTTGAATATACTCATTTTAGTCTCAGCCATAGCCTTGAAGCAGCGTTATCCTAGTGGAGAGACCGACCGACTGCTACGCAGAGCGTCTTGGATTCGAATCCACGGCACGCACCAAAGACTTTTGGAACTTATGTGCGTTTGAAATTGTTAATGATTGCTTGCTAAATGGTGAAGAAAAACATCGCGAAAAAAACCTGCATGTTTGAGAGTTTTCCATAATAATAATAATAATAACATGAGAGGAGAACTGTTCCCAGAAACTTTGCTTGCTGGCTTTATGCTCTCTTTTATTTTTTTATACTTTATATTTTGCATCAATTTACTTATTTAGTTTTGTGAAAAGAAGCCTAAACATTATCACGTTGATATTAAAGAGAAGTAGCGATACAACTCCGTCACAAGTACCTTTGTAACTTACTGGAGTTGTATCAATTTATGTTATGAACGCAATGCCTAAGTTGAAATAAAAAACCTTTTTTTTTTTTCTCTTTACAAGATCAAATAATAGCCACCCGAAATTTTAGGAAATTCATTATAAAAGATCCAAACCAAATTTAAGATTTATGCAGACACTGTCACTCAGCCTCAGAAACCATACAGCACATAACCGGCGCATGTAAATGCCTTGTTCAGTCTGACTATAAACACCGCCTTGACCAAGTAGCTGCAATAGTACATCAACATATAGCACACCAGAATAATTTTATAAATAAGAAAACTCCGTACTATAAATATAAACCAGTCACTGTACTGGATAATGATAGTTGTAAGTTATACTGGGATAGAACAATAATTACAAACAAAACTATTCACTACAATAGACCTGGTATAACTTTACATGATAAAACTAACAACACTGTTTATATTATTGACATAGCCATTCCCAATACTCACAATATTCAGACAACAATAGGCGAAAAACTAGCAAAATACCAAGACCTAGCTATAGAATTAAAAACGCAGTGTAAAGCTCGTACAGTCCATATTGTACCAATAGTGTTATCGTCAACTGGTGTTATACCAAAAACACTGAGTCAAAGCTTGAATATGCTTCAAATGCCTAAATGCCTCTACAATTAATACAAAAAGCCACTTTACTCAACACATGTCGCATCACACGCAAATTTCGAACGTCATCCTCCATTTCATCATCTTACTCTATCTAACGTGTCACGCTTGGTTCAGGCCGCAGTTATATTTCTTTGTCAGGCCCGCATGTCACGGATTTTTACCCCTCAAAAAGGGAGTTAAATAAAATAAAAATACAACATAATAATAATAACACCTAGCAACACGTCAACAAGGCGACATAAAATTTTTCCTCGAATATTAATAATTGTATTATATATCATAGTTTTGGATTTATATATATATTTTTACTACGAGAAAGACTTCTATAACTGATAAACATATAATTAAATCAAGAAACCATTAAATATATAAAGAAACTACAAAAACATGACTCAAATGACGTCTAATGTCAATGACAATTCGCCGATGAAAATAGTAAATAAACCGTAGACGGACGAAATAAACAATATAAATATAATGAGGAGATGATGATAACAACATGTTGACAAGGGCTAGAGCTACTGCTGCACGCAATACATCCCCGGACTCGTCGCTCAGCTCCGCCTCGCAGCCGCCGGCACCTACAACAGAGTTGTCGGCAATCATAGAGGCGTCGAGCTCGTCGAGCGACGAGTATTTCTCCCCGCCGACGTCGCCAACACCCGTACGCTGCCGTGGGAGAGGCCGGCCACCGCTACGCTTGGGACCCCGAGACCCACCGGTCTCGAACAGGGCCCCCGCTCCCGGTGGTAATGAGCACCGCATGAAATGGACTAAAACCATGAATGAAAACGTCATGCGGGCATATTTTGTGGCTACAGAGGGAGGTACCAACCTTACTGCGTATCGTGACATGCGGTCACGATACGCAGGTTGGCTGCCTCTGTTTCAGGACTTGGAACCAGCTGTCAACGTTTCGGCACAGCGACTATCGGATCAAGTGCGGGCTATCCAGCGCTGCTGCCTGCTGGATAACGACGCACTTGAGAGGCTACGCTCTGACTTACAACGTTACCCTCCTATCCCTTCTTCTACGAGTGTACAAGTTTTAAATATTGTCGGAACGGAAAGGAATGTTGAAGAGGTGCATAGTATGGATACACAAGTAAGTACCCAGTACATAGATGAATTAAGGAGTACTTTGGAATGCACTATTCGGGAGTATCGTTTTGTGAATACAGCAGATAGGCCCCGCTTACCACGTTTGCCCACGCACAAGAAAAATATAGCGCTGGTGTGTGCCCTGGATTCACTATTGTCCACGTATTTAGACAATAGTGAAGATCTTAGCGATACCCACTCGATTCTGTACCGTGCGGCTGTTATAGCGTGTCGAGTGGCAGGTATTAAAATACCAAATGGTAGTAATACTGCCCCTCGAACCAATGCTGTACCGGCGTGGCAGTGCAGGATTGAGCGTCGTATCGCTGAGGCCAGGGTGCTCATCGGAAAGCTAATTTGCTTCAGGTCGGGCAGTACAAGACCGAGAGTGATGTGTTTTGTGACTCGGGTGTTCTTAAGCACGGGCCTTAGTCGCCAAGAATACGAATCACGAGTCACAGAACGCATCGATTACCTGAAGCAAAAAGTTTGTGCGTGGGCAAATCGTATAAGACAGTACAAAAAGCGGGTGGACCGATACACCCAGAATAGGGCATTCCAAAAAGATGAAAGGTGGGTATATAGAAGTTGGGAGCGAACTGATCCAGGTGTGGATGATGGGTGTCTGCCGGATGTTGAGGCAACGAACGCTTTCTGGCGCAGCATTTGGTCGATGCCCATCAGCCACACTGAGGGTGACTGGTTTGGGGATGTTAAGCGAGCATGTGAGGGAATACCCCAAATGCAGCGCGTAGCCATAGAAACAACGGATGTAGCTTGTGCAGTCCGTTCATTATCTAATTGGAAATCAGCGGGACCGGACGGACTGCACAACTTCTGGTTTAAGTGGCTACGTAGTGCCCATGCTCGGTTGGCATCCCAATTCCAGGCATCTTTGGAATCGGGCTCGATCCCAACTTTTATGACAACTGGTACCACTCACCTGCTCTTTAAGTCAGGCTGTACCACGGACCCCAAAAATTATAGACCGATAACGTGTCTACCGACTATGTATAAACTTCTTACATCCATTTTGAGGACGAAGATGTTATTACATATAAGAAATAATAACATTATGTCAGTGGCTCAAAATGGATGTAAGAATGGGGCCCGTGGTACAAAAGAGCTACTCCTATTTGAAATGGCCATTAGCCAGCAGGTGCGTCGCAATCGAAAGGATCTGGCGACATGCTGGATAGATTACAAGAAGGCCTACGACTCCGTGCCACATACATGGCTCTTGAGGGTGCTGGAGTTATATAAAGTCGATATAACTCTGTGCATCTTCTTGAAGGCATGTATGGGGCAGTGGAGTACGGTCCTTCGCTATCCAGGGTGTCGGCAGATTCGCGATTGCGGTGCTCCTCTAAAGATCGAACGGGGTATATTCCAAGGTGACAGTTTGAGTCCCTTGTGGTTTTGTCTAGCTCTGAATCCTCTCAGCACTTTGCTAGAGGGGTCTGGGCTACGCTATCGGTTGCAGCGTAGAGGTCAAGTTATATCCCACCTATGAATCCCTATAGACTTAAAGCGTTCCCTAAGAGTATCTTTTGCACCTAACATGTATATTGCTCGTACCGCTCGTTTCTGTAGAACGAAGATATTCTGAATATCCGCAGCTTTGCCCCATAACAAAATACCGTAGGACATGACACCTCTTTTATATGGATGACCTTAAACTATTTGCTCCCACCACTTTCCAATTGACAGCGTTACTAAAAGTAACTGAAACTTTTAGTAATTCTATCAAGATGGAATTTGGTGTGGATAAGTGTGCGGTCATGCATGTAAAACGAGGTGGTATTGTGGAATCTCATGGAATAGAGCTTTCAGATTCCACAAAACTTAGATCTCTATCTGCGACCGAGACTTACAAGTATCTGGGTATGTCGCAGGCCTTAGGTATTGCTGAGACCGTCATGAAACAATCATTGCGGGAGCGCTTCTTTGGCCGCCTGAAGAAAATACTGAAAAGTTTTTTATCAGGCGGCAACAGGGTGCGTGCCTATAATGGTTGGGCCATGCTAGTCTTAGCGTACTCCTTCGGCATACTCAGATAGACTCAATCAGAACTGGACGCCTTGGACAGAAAGGTCCGTTGTCTATTGACTGAATACCGAATGCATCACCCGCGGTCATCAGTGATGAGATTGTACATCCCGCGGAAATGTGGTGGTCGGGGTTTCTTAAGTGCTAAGGACCTCCACAACCGCGAGGTGTACAATCTTAGAGAATATTTTCTCAAGGCTGACACGGGTGTGCATCGTGATATTGTTGCTGTAGACAACGGACTTACCCCGTTGGGTCTGGCAAAAGAGAGCTGGCGCAAACCTGTTGTACTTAGTATTGAAGAGCGTAGGGAAGTATGGAAAGGCAAACAGTTGCATGGACGTTTTTATCGGCCCTTGCATGGGCCCGATGTAGACCTCATGTCATCAGTAGCCTGGCTAAGGTTTGGTGATTTATTTGCAGAGACCGAAGGTTTTGCTTGTGCAATTATGGACGAAGTTGTCATGACGAACAACTACCGTAAGTATATTCTGAAGGATGGGACTGTTGACATATGTCGGGCGTGTCACCAGCCCGGCGAATCTCTCCGACATATAGTTTCCGGTTGTTCTCGTCTTGCCAACGGCGAATACTTGCACAGGCACAATCAAGTAGCCAGGATCGTCCATCAGCAGCTTGCCTTAAAATATGACCTTGAAGTACCGTACTACAGGTATGTGCCCGATCCAGTTCTCGAAAATGGCCGTGCCACTATGTACTGGGATCGGTCTATCATCACCGATAGGACTCTCGTGGCTAACAAGCCCGATATTGTGGTGATAGATCGATCAGAACGCCTTGCAATGATCGTTGATGTTACTATTCCTCATGACGAGAATCTCGTGAAAGCCGAAAAAGACAAGGAAATCAAATATTTGGACCTGACTCACGAGATTGTCGACATGTGAGATGTGGACTCTGCGATCATTGTACCGATAGTCGTGTCAGTTAATGGTCTCATAGCCAAGAGCCTCGACCACCATCTCAAGAGGCTCTCGTTAGACGGCTGGATCAAGTCCTCCATACAAAAGGCAGTATTGTTGGACACGACGCGCATAGTTCGGAGGTTCCTCTCTCTGGAGCCCTAACCACCGGTAGCTTGGGTCCCTGTGTCCGGTACCGGTGGGTCTCCGTGGTCCCATTTTATATATTTAAATTTATATATCGTATCTATTGTGTATATTGTATTGTAATATTTAGTATATAAAATGTGGCTATGAGAAAAAGGTTAAATAAAAGGAATAATAATAACCTAGCAACAAGTCAACAAGATGACATAAAATTTTCTCGAATATTTATATCTGTATTATTTAACATAGTTTTGGATTCAGATATATATTTTATTACTACAAGAAGGACTTTTTTACCGCTTAAACATATAATTATATCAAGAAACCATTAAATTAATTAGGAAAAGTAAATACAAAAACATTATTCAAGATGACGTCTTACGTCAATGACAAATCCCCTACGAGAATGTAAATAAACAAAGATAAACATATAAATACAACAAGAAAATGATATCATAATGAGATGTTGACAAGAGCTAGGGCAGCTGCTGCACGAATTACACCCCCGGACTCGTCGCTCAACTCCGCCCCGCAGCCGCGGGCACCTACAACAGAGTTGTCGGCAATTGCAGAGGCGTCGAGCTCGTCGAGCGACGAGTACTTCTCGCCACCGACGTCGCCACCATCTGTACGTCGGCGAGGCCGGCCACCTACACGCTTGGGACCCCGAGACCCACCGGTCTCGAACAGGGCCCCCGCTACCGGTGGTGATGTGCACCGCATGAGATGGACGAGTTCGATGAATGAAAACGTCATGCGGGCATATTTTGTGGCCACAAAGAGAGGAACTAACCTCAGTGCGTACCGTGTTCGAATGCTGCCTTTGTTTCAGGCGCTTGAGCCAGCTGTCGACGTGTCAACACAACGGCTATCGGATCAAGTGCGGGCCATCCAACGGTGTCGCCTGTTGGATGATTCCGTACTTGAGAGACTTTGCTCTGACCTGCAGAGAAGTCTCCCCATCACTTTTTCAACGCAGCCTGACACAGTGGTTGCCCAACAGCAACTGGTAAATCCAGTTGATGAAGAGGTAGATGACGAGACTTCTCATGTAAGTACCCAGTGCAACGATCAGTTAAGGAGTGCTTTGGAATGTGCTATTGCGGAATACCGATCCATGGACCCAAATATTCGGCCTCGTTTGCCTCGTTTGCCTCGTTTGCCCATGCATAAAAGAAACATAACGCTGGTGAGTGCCCTAGACACATTACTGTCAACTCACTTTGATAATAGTGAAAATCTCAGCGATACACATTCAATCCTGTGTTGTGCGGCGGTTGCGGCGTGTCGAGTAGCAGGGGTTAAATTTCCTGTAAATAATACCGCTACTCGACAGACCACTGCTATGCCAGCTTGGCAACGCAGGATTGAGTGTCGTATTGCTGAGACTAGGGCACTCATTGGCAAGCTCTCCTGTTTCAAGATGGGCAATACCCGACCAAGAGTGATGCGCTTTGTAACTTGAGCCTTTGCGGGAACTGGTATCAGTTCCCAAGATTATTTATCTCGAGTTACAGAGCGCATCGACACCCTAAAACAAAAGCGTTATGCATGGGCAAACCGTATTAGGCGATACAAAAAAAGAGTGGATCGGTATTGCCTGAATCGCACATTCCAGAGAGACGAGAGGTGGGTGTACAGAAGATGGGAGCGACCCGAGTCCACGGCCGGTAACGTTGATGGGGGTCGACCGGGTGATGATGCTACTAATAGATTCTGGCGCAGCATCTGGTCGACACCTGTCAACCACACGGAGAGTGACTGGATTGAGACTGTTGAGCGAGTATGCGAACAAATACCAACAATGGAGCCAATATCAATAACAAGCGATGATATAGCCAGTGCAGTCCGTTCGCTACCGAACTGGAAATCAGCGGGACCGGACGGGCTGCACAATTTTTGGCTCAAATGGCTCCGTAGTTCGCATACTTGCTTAGCATCTCAATTCCAGTCATTACTGGAATCGGGGTCGCTACCAGATTTTTTAACATCCGGTGTCACTCACCTACTCCATAAGTCTGGTAGTGCCATGGACCCCAAAAATTACAGGCCGATAACCTGTTTGCCAACAATATATAAACTCCTTACATCCATTTTGAGAACGAAATTAACAAAACATATATTTGATAATTCTATTTTATCTGTTTCTCAAAATGGATGTAGGAGTGGGGCCCGTGGTACAAAAGAACTCCTTCTGATAGACATGGCCATTAGCCAACAGGTGCGCCGTAACCGAAAGAATCTATCGACACGCTGGATAGATTACAAGAAGGCTTACGACTCCGTGCCACATACATGGCTTTTGACGGTGCTGGAGTTGTATAAAGTAGATGCAACTCTATGCACCTTTTTAAGGTCATATATGGGGCAGTGGAGGACCGTATTGCGCTATCCAGGATGTCGATCGAGTTTGGATTGCGGTGCTCCAATAAGGATTGAGCGAGGTATATTCCAGGGCGATAGTCTAAGTCCTTTGTGGTTTTGTCTGGCCCTGAACCCTCTAAGTACCTTGTTAGAGGCTTCAGGGCTAGGCTATCGGTTGAGGAGAGGAGGTCATGTTACATCTCACCTCCTTTTCATGGATGACCTTAAATTATTTGCCCTCAACAAATTCCAACTGACAGAATTACTTAAAGTAACCGAAATCTTTAGTAATTCTATCAGGATGGAATTTGGTGTGGATAAATGTGCGGTCATGCATGTAAAGAGAGGCAGGATTATGGAATCTGCAGGGATTCAACTCTCAGATTCCATACAACTTAGATCCCTCCCCCCAACTGAGACCTACAAATACCTGGGTATGTCGCAGTCTTTGAATATTTCTGAGACTGACATGAAACAGACGTTGCAGGCTCGGTTCTTTGGCCGCCTGAGAAAAGTACTTAACAGTCTTTTATCAGGTGGCAACAAGGTGCGGGCCTGCAACGGGTGGGCCATGCCAGTCCTAATGTATTCCTTCGGCATACTCAGGTGGACCCAGACTGAACTAGATGCCCTCGATAGAAAAGTCCGTTCAATGCTGACTGCATATCGAATGCATCATCCACGCTCATCGGTAATGAGGCTGTACATCCCGCGGAAATGTGGAGGTCGAGGTCTTTTTATGTGCTAAGACCCTCCACAACCACGAGGTGTGCAACCTCAGAGATTATTTTCTGCAGATGAGTGTGGATGTGCATCGCGATGTAGTCATAATTGATACCGGACTTACCCCGCTCGCTCTGGCTAAAGAGAACTGGCACAAACCTGCAGTACTTAGTACGGAGGACCGACGGGAAGTATGGAGGGGCAAGGAGCTGCATGGACGATTCTACCGGGCCTTACATGGGCCCGATGTAAATTTTACAGCTTCTATATCCTGGCTGCGATTCGGTGATCTCTTTGGAAAAACCGAAGGTTTTGTCTTTGCAATTATGGACGCAGTTGTCATGACAAACAACTACCGTAAGTATATTCTGAGGGATGGGACAATTGACATATGTCGGGCATGTCACCAACCCGGGGAACTCTCAGGCATATAGTGTCCGGTCGTTCGAGTCTTGCCAACGGTCAGTATTTGCACAGACACAACCAAGTGGCCAGGATAATCCATCAGCAACTAGCCCTTAAATACAATCTCGTTGGTTCAGAGGTACCGTACTACAGATATGTGCCCGACCCAGTTCTCAAGAATGGTCCTGCATTGTTGTACTGGGATCGGTCTATCATTACACACAGGACTATTGTAGCCAATAACACGGCACGCATCGTGAGGAAGTTCCTGTCTCTGAGGCCACCGGTGGCTTGGTCCCCGTACCCGACACCGGTGGGTCTCCGTGGTCCCTTTTTATTTATTTATTTATTTAACTTTTTGCACAGCACAAAAAATGTGGTACATAGGCGGACTTAATGCCTTAGGCATTCTCTACCAGTCAACCTAGGGTGATGCAGAGATAGAAGATAGTAGGTGCGTGACTATAAGAAAGTTATTATTTGGAATTGGATAATAATTACTATATATGAAAATTACTACTTAAATTATAGATAAATATTTAAAATATATAAATATATTTATATAGGTATACACGTATTAAATATATATAAATACATATATATGTATATGAATAAATACTTGCAGATTATAAATATATATACATAATAATATAAGTCAGTAAATACAGTCATTATGATATTATTCTGCCATTTTACTCCGAACAAACTCTCGAGCCTTTAGTTTGAACGTGAGCCGATTGTTTGCCATCCTGGCTTCGAGAGGGAGCGTATTCCATAATGAGACAGCTTGGACGAAGAAAGAAGAGTTAACAAACCCAGAACTATGGGAGGGACACAATAGGAGACGATTATTAGATGACCGTAAATTTTTGTCGTGATTGGAGCCTAAATATTGTAGAACAGGACTTAGATAAGAGGGAAGACAGGGAGAGTTAAGAAAAGAGAAAAGAGTAGTGAGAGCACGCAAACTACGGCGTTGACGAATAGTTAGCCATTTGAGTTGGGAACGGTATTCAGAGACATGGTCATATTTTCGAAGGTTGTAAACAAATCGAATGCAGTTATTGAGAAGCCGGTCTAGTTTGTTGAGAAGGTCTGCATTCAGGTCAAAATAGCACACATCACCATAGTCGATAATAGGGAAAATTAAAGTCTGCATGAGCATTACCTTAGTGCTAGGAGGGAGGAAGTTCTTCAAACGGTACAACGATCGCAAGCATCCTGTCACTCTCTGACTAATAGATGTAACTTGAGCCCGCCAGTTGAGGTGGCTATCCATGTATAAGCCAAGATTTTTAACGACTGGGCTGAAGGGTATTGCTATATGGTTGTACATGACAGATGGAAGCGTTGAAAGATCAACTTTGCTCATGTTGCGTTGACTACCTATGATGACCCTTTTATATTTTTAAACGGTTTTTTTTTTAAATGTAGTTTATTAATATAAAATAAACTATGAGAAATAAGATAAATAAAGAGAATAATAATAATAATAATACGTGGGGGGCGGACACGCGATATTATATGACTGGCGCGGCTAAAATGGCTATGGTAACCCATTCACTATGGAGAATACAGTAAGGAATATACGTATAGGACCGCTACCTGGGGACCGCCAGGGCACGTCTGGAGCTGGCGCTGGACATGGCAGCATGCGAACCGTCAGTGGTCTTAGATTGAACAGGCGGGTCACGACCAACGAAGATGCTACAGCCGAAACGAACACACCCACAGCAAACACTATACACAATACAGCAAGAAGTGTTTTGCAGGACATGTTACCTGCAACCACCCTTGCTGGCAGGGAGCGGCAGCGAATGAAATGGACAGATGAAATTAATCGACAATTACTTCGCTGCTACTACACCATAACAAAATGTGAAACATACATGACAGGATATCGCCCATTACTCTATACAAGTTTTATTCAATATTTTACAGACCTCCACATAATCTCAGAACAAAGATTAGCAGACCAAGTACGCGTAATACACCGCAACAATAGAATTTAAATCCAAGATAGAGAAATAATTAAGAAAGAAATCGAACAGACAACATGTAACAGTAATAACACAACATCTACACCAGAGATACTTGTATCAAATAATATAATAACGAATACACCTACTACGTCTAATATTAACCAAAATGAACCAGAATCTAATTTAGATAGCACAACATCCGAAACAATACAAACGCATGCTGCGTTTGTATTGTTTCGGATGTTGTGCCTTGTGCTCGTTAGATACCCAAATAACAGTCAGTAGTATGCTACTAACATCCACTGAATCACTTTCATTGCGCTGTGATTCACCTATATTAAACACTGAAATAGATTACACTGAAATAGATTACACTGAAAACGATTTTTTGAAATATGTAGAACAGTTATTTAACGAATTTGTAACAAAATATAAAGGAACTGATCCTACAGTACGTCCACAGATACAGAAACTAAATATGTCACGAAAAACTAAAATAACAATAAACGCCTTTAATACTTTAATCGGTATCGAATTATCAAATAACTCAACACTAACCCTAGAAGAAATACAAGACCTTATATACTGCGCAGCAATTACAGCAACAACCATACACAATAAGAAGAAAAATACAGAAGGAGGGTATACCAGAAGGAGTAACACCAAACCAGCGTGGGAACGACGCATAGAGACAAAGATAGCAACACTAAGAAAGGAGATAGGAAAAATTCACCAATTTATTAGAGATAATTTATCAAGAGAAAACCAAGCAAAGATGAGTAGATTATATGAAAGCAAAGAAAGCGCAACCGAAGATATGGATAAAAAAAACAAAAGTTACAGGCATTATCATCATAAAAGGCTACGCAGATATAAGAAATCTAACCAAAGGCATAGAGACAATATAATATTCAACACAAATCCAAAATTGTTTTTCAGGAATTTTGAAAAAGGGACTACTGTTAAAGATCCAATTAGTATTTTAGAAGTACAGACATTTTGGGAAAACATTTGGTTAACACCAAAGCAGCATAATGAACAAACCGAATCGATCAAAGCAGAAGTTGAGGAAACCCAAAATATAAGTCAAATGCCTGCAATAGTTATAGATGAGAAAGATATAGAACAAGCAATAAAAAAGACACTAAACGGGACCTTAACCCGGCCCGGATAAAATACAAAATTATTGGATTAAATATTTGTTTGCAACACACAAACATATAGCATACGCTTTTAACTCTCTCATTCAGGACCCAAACAACATACCTAAATTCTTTACACAAGGAAACACATTTCTGAAACCCAAGGATTCAGAAACCAAAAACCCAGCAAAATATCGCCCTATCACTTGCTTGCCCACTTTATACAAACTACTCACATCTGTTATATCATCTAAAATCAATAGCCATTTGACGACCAATAATTTAATTGCGGAGGAGCAGAAAGGCTGCAGGAAAGGCTCAAAAGGATGTAAAGAACAGTTAGCAATCGATGCAGAAATTTATAATCAAGTGAAGCAAGCACATAGAAATCTTTATTATGCTTATATAGATTACCAAAAGGCATATGATAGTGTCCCTTATACATGGCTGATTCGTATTTTAGAGCTATATAAAGTTGACAAAACATTAATAAACTTCCTAACGAAAACTATGCAACAGTGGTCTACAATACTCAGTATTAACACTCAATCAGGCATTCTTCGATCAAGCCCCATAAAAATAGCACGAGGAATATTTCAGGGAGATTCACTTAGCCCATTGTGGTTCTGCATGTCTTTAAATCCACTGTTACGAATACTTAAAAGAACAGAACAAGGTTATATATATTACACCGAGAAAGCAACACAAAAATCAAACATCTATTATATATGGACGATATAAAGTTATATGGAGCAAATAAGCAGCAGTTAAAGACTCTATTACAAATTACGGAAAATTTTAGTACTGACATTAACATGAATTTCGGCCTAGAGAAATGTAAGATAAACAGTATCATTCGGGGTAAACATCACACAGCAGATCCATACATTTTACAGTCACAACAAAATTCTTTAATAGATACAAAGACAATAACAGACACTTACAAATACCTAGGCTATTCTCAGAGTATAGGATTAGATCATAGTAAAATTCAAGACGAACTAACAAAGAAGTATACTGAAAGAATAAACAAAATATTGAAGACAGAGCTATCGGGAAGGAATACAGTCAAAGCGATTAATACATACGCAGTCCCTGTTTTAACTTATTCTTTCGGTATAATAAAATGGACAGCTACAGACCTAGATCGACTCAATAGACTTACACGCACGACATGCAACAAATACAATATCCAC
This sequence comes from Euclidia mi, assembly GCA_944739405.2. Taxonomy (NCBI): domain Eukaryota; kingdom Metazoa; phylum Arthropoda; class Insecta; order Lepidoptera; family Erebidae; genus Euclidia; species Euclidia mi. Next base: position 10,109,285 of record OX123188.2, on the reverse strand, counting down.
CATATACATTCAGCAACTGAACGTTTTAACCTGAAAAGAAAATCTGGTGGCAGAGGGTTTATAGACATAAAGAATTTACACAACAAACAGATACACAACATACGTACATACATGACAGATAAAGCCAATAATAGCCCCATCCACAAAGCTCTTACAGTTATACAGACTTCAGGGACACCACTTAAACTGAATGACAGGAATACACCTACGGACAGTATAGTAACGGATAAGCAAAAATTAAACAGCTGGAAACAAAAAACACTACATGGTAAATATCCTAATCAGACTCAGCAAGATTTTATAGATAAAGAAGCCTCAAATGCATGGTTGTACAAAGGAAATATTTACAAGGAGACAGAAGGCTTCATGGTGGCAATACAAGACCAAATCATTAAAACTAAAAATTATCAAAAATACATAATAAAAGACCCAACAATAGTTTCAGACAGATGTAGATTATGTAACACCAGCCAAGAAACAATTGACCACACAACCGGAGGATGTGGTTTTCTAGCCAATAAGCAATACACAGAGAGACACAACAATGTAGCAAAACAAATACACACGCAGTTGGCAATTAAATATAAGTTGTTAGATAATACAGAACCTTATTACAAATATAAACCAAAGAATGTGATTAATAATGAAAATATAAAACTTTACTGGGATCGGGATATTATTACAGACAAAACAACTACAAATAATAGACCAGATATAGTATGGACACTGAAAGACTCTAAGATAACGTATTTAATAGACATTGCAATACCCAACGAAAATATAAGAAAAAATACACAGAAAAGATACAAAAGTATATACCCCTTGCTGACGAAATCCAGCAAATGTGGCACCAACATACGGTCAAGATAATACGAATCATCATTTTATCAACAGGAGTCATACCAAAATCACTACACACATCACTAAAAGAATTAGATCTACATAAGAATTTATTCGTATCACTGCAGAAATCCGTTATCATTGATACATGTTCTATAGTTCGGCGATTCCTTACATCCACCACACAGACACCGACAACGCTACACAATGAACCAACCCACTTGGCTTAGGCCCGTGATAGGTTCATCATATTTACCAGCATATGCTGAGATTTCTTACAATGTGTAAACCATAATAATAATATTCTTTATTGTACAATTTGTACACCAATCGGAAATACATATAAAAATTGTGATCAACAGGTAATGCACAAAGGGCGGCCTTATCACTAAAAAGTAATTTCTTCCAGGCAACCTTTGGATGGACTGGAAACTGATAGATTTCGAAAAAGGGTAGTGTTGGTGTGTTCAAGTATTGTACATAATTAATTGGATTTAAACAATAAATAGGTACAAAATACTGTTATAAAATTGAATAATGATACATATATTAATAAATATACCATATTTTGTTAATACTATACTTATATATATTTATACATATACATACTTATAATATATAACTAAAATAAATGATTAGGAGATAGTAAAAACTGTACTAATTGACAAAGGAAAAAAGAGATAGAAGATTAACAGTTTGACAATGTGGAGGAGAGCTGAATGGAAAGATAGTGGTCTTTTAATAATCTATTAAAGGCTGATAATGATTGTGCTTGTCTGATGGATATCGGCAGTGCATTCCATCGTCGAGCAGCTTGGACTGTAAATGATTTGTCATAAAAGGTACTGGAATGCATTGGAATTTCCAATCTTAATTTCACCGATGACCTCAGCGATCTCGAATGTGTGTCATTGAGGAACTTAAAGCGTCCTTTAGATTAGGGGGAGTAGAAGGATTAAAGAGAATATTGTAAAGCAAAGAAAAGATATGAGTATTCCGTCGAAGGCGAATTGGGAGCCACTTGAGCATGTTACGGAAATTTGAAACGTGATCATATTTGCGTAATCCAAATATGAATCTTATACAGCAATTTTGAAGACGCTCAAGCTTATCAAGTTGCTCCTCAGTGAGATCTAGATAACTGACATCAGCATAGTCAAGGATTGGTAAGAGAAGAGAATTAGCAAGCGCAATTTTAGTGGCATTCGGCAAAAAGTTTCGCAGTCTTCGCAAGTTCCCCGCCGCTGCGAATAATTTGCGACTAACCTCACCTATTTGTGGGCACCAAGATAGCGTTTTATCCTTCGATCACATATACCATAGATACTCCTTCTCGAATATAAATTTCGTCAAATTGTGGCACTCAGTACATACATACCTACTACTACATACTTTATGTGCGTGAATTTATTCCACCACCCAAATAATAAACCAGACTTTACATTGACTGTTCATCTAACTATATGCCACAATAGTTGATATAAAAAAACGTCAATGTAAAGCGTCCAATGCTTATTACTCAACGTACCAGAGCGCAGAGACACGCGTGGTACGAACTTCACTCGCCAAGACTAGGGAACTCATGGAGTAGACTTGTGTTAATTAATATATTTAGTTTTTGAGTCCGATCAAGTTTACGTAAATTATATCATAATACACAAAGTAGCAATTGAAGATTTAATTGTTATAAAATTCAATCTTAAACCTTATCTTCCTTTCTTGAAACCTTTTGTAATTCGTATTATTTTTACACGACTGACAAAAAAGGAATGTAATATTAATAGCGTTCATGTATGCATGCAAGTATGTATGTATTTGAGTTTATTTATTCCGTCATAACTTTTAAATGCCATCGAGTGGCTGTAAGCGATCGAGAGTGTGTCATATCATTAAAATACTTACATTATCCCAAGTCATCATCATCCTCCGAGCGTTTTTCCGGGTTGCATCCAAGTCTTTTCGCCTTGAAGCCCGAGGTCCGCTTTCTAGTGTAACCCGATTTGACAGAATATTAGCTTTTCCACAGAACGACTGCCGCCTGACCTCCGTAACACGCAGGGATAACCATATTCTATCGTTTAAACCAGAATCAGGATGTTCGAGGGTACTAGTTCCCCGTAATAACAGCTGGGACAGTTAAGAGTTAAATACGCTCATAACTTCGAAAAGTCATTGGTGCACGCGGTGGATTCGAACCCGAGACCTCTGCGTGCCAGTCTGTTGGTCTCTGCACTAGGCCATAGCTGCCAGCTTACATCATCCCAAGTCGCATCGGCTATATATTAATTTTTTAACTATTTAGTTTTTAATTAATGGCAGTCGTATTTCTTAGTTGTTAAATAAAAGGCTTGTTATTTATATATTAATTTCATGAAATAAGTTATAATTCTATCCTTATTATTTTTAGGATTGTGTTTCTATTTCGTAGTCGACAGAGAGTAGTATTACTGCCTTTAACATGAAGGGACTGTTCGACTGGGAAAGAATTACCCTTTCACAGAATATCAACGTGAACGCTCAATACCTGTCGTGTATCCTTCGATGAACGAAAACTCCAAACGTCTAATTATCTTCTACACTTCAAGTACAGCTCTCCATAAAAGAAAGTTAATATATCGTGGTAAAAAGAAACTACATATTTAAGTGTATGAGTGCTTTATGTCCCTTTGAATAATACCAACTTATTAAACAATTGTTTCTTGGATCGATCCTTCGCTTTAGCAGTTTTTAACTTTGCAGCGTAGTGTAGACGTATGTCAAAATATTTTTCAATGACGGCCTTTATCAACGTAATTTGATGACCAAAATTCGGTGGTTGTATTTGACAGTGTTCGTTGATCCCAACAAAAATGTCGACAAGAATTAATTGTTTTAAATAGAAATGCACATTTTTTCTTTAATACATCCGCCAGTACGGAGAAATCGTCTTATAATAGCTTCCGACTTTTGAAAAATTTGAAATACATCATGTGACGCATAACATAAACCACCAAAATCTTTTATATCTATTAACTTGTGAAAACTCATCTTGTCTTTGGCTAACAAAAAATCTTTACAATATTCACATCTTATGTTTTATTTGAGCTATTATAAGCCACCATTTCTCTCGCCGAATTTCATTTTGTGGAAAACTAAAATTAAAATAAATAGAAAATTGATGCCCTCTGTGTTATAAACGGATTTCACTTCGGAATAATAAGCGGCAAGCTGGATTTCTGCATGTATCTTCTATTTGTAGTTCTTAACAAAATCCTATAAGTCCCAATCCATCCGAGTGCCGCTACAAAAATTATTCACGGTCAAAGGTCAATACTATATTTTTATACGCTTTATTCTTTTGATTCTACATGCTTGATACCTATTATTAAAACAGTGACCGTTATCGCGATATTCGCAAAGCACCCTTATTTTGTGCCGTTTGACCTTGAATAACGTTAACGGCTTAATGTTAATGGGCTCACGAAATGATGGCGGCTTTACAGATTTTGTTTAAAACCACAAACGTCGGTCCATGCATAGGTGCCCGGTACTTCAATACTATTAATACAATTATCTCAAGAATCGATTTCCCTGCCAAAAACTATATTTCTGTGGACATTTTTCCTATTTACAAAGTTCATGGGACTTATTTTGTCGATAAAAGCCACCTTTAAGGAGATTTTTGCGAAAATACTTTTTTTGATATTTGTTCTTGAACAACATCTGTAGGCAGATCTCTTCTTGACACAGATCTATCGGGTCTTTAGGTATTTAGTAGCGCTCATAGCGAGACTTAGCTTGTCGTTCGTATCAGATCGACAAAGTTAAGCAACGCTTGCACAGGTCACCACTTGGATGGGTGACCGTTTGTGGCATTTACATCTGAGTGCTACCGTGCTTCGGAGGCCACGTAAAGCTGTCGGTCCCGGTTCTTGTCTTAGGATAAGAGTCGTTAGGCCATGTCGGAGGCCTTCGGGCGGTCTGAAAAACTCGGACACTAGAGTTGGCCACACACTCACACGAAAAAAAAAAAACAAACAGAAAGCCCATGCAAAAATCCAGCTTTCCGCTAATTATTCCGAAGTACCTATCGATTTTAATTTTTCTACTATTAAATATTGAACGTTTTATATTTGCAAAATTATATTTTTTTAAAGCAAAGACTTGTGTAAGAACACGTAAACGAAATAATGATGATCATCTTTGTAAAGTTATTAAAAAAATATCATTTTTATAAGATCAATGGCGTCTCTACTGAAATTAGAACAGAGTCGGCGTATAACTTATATAAGTTAAGTAGGAATCTAATAGTATGATTAATACGTTCAATGAGTTTTTATTGAATTTAGTTGCTTTATACTACCGTTTTTTATTTTGAATTTGACTTAAACATCATTATTACAGTGATTTAAAGACTTATTTATTAGTAATATAATATAGTAATGACAATAACATTATTACTTACCGAAAGTATGACACTCTGTCCTTCTTTAGAGTTCGGGAAGTGTGATTTCTGCAATTTTTAAATACGCACTGCGGCATGTTATTAGTTGCTGCGATCAAACGCGACTAAATCAAAACTCCACACTGGTAGGCGCGGTGGGTGTAGTTTTGGTGGAGCCGTTTTTGCAGCGTTGTTTGTGCATCTATGGTATATTTGATCGAAGGTTTTTTCAATTTAAATACCCAGGTCCTTTACGCAATCACTAATAGGTATAGGGATACCACCGAAGTAAATCTGGGGTAGAAGATTCCAGTCAATGCGTGCGATCATCCTAGGACTGCCAACGACAGTAACCTGCGTTTTTGTTGGATTAATCCGTAAACCGAATCTTAGGCTCCAAGCAGATATCCGCTCTAAATCGATGTTTATAATGCGAAAAGCATCAAATAAACTATGAACCGTTGCTTGAGTGTAAATTTGCAGATTATCTGCATAATGGTGGTAGGATGACTGAAGTTAGAATTAGACTGGAGATAGAATTTATAAAAATGGAATATATTCATGAAAGACATAACCTGTGAGGTCTGCCAACGCACACTTGGCCAGCGTGGTGGACTATGGCCTTACCCTTCTCATAGTGAGAAAAGTGCTCAGCAGTGAGACAGTTTATCTGCAGGTAAGACGATGAAGTCTAAGCCATGGAATATTAAAATCGTTTTGGGTTGCACACGTCGGACGGCAGTCGCACTAGAGAAAAACCTAACTATTCTGTCAAATCTGATAAAACTAGAAAGCGTTCCCCGAGCTCCAAGTCGGAAGACTTAGATGCAGTCTAGGAATCTAGGATAATGAACTAAGTAATGAATACGCACTTAACGCATGATCCCGCTGAGGGTTTAAGGCGCTGTCCTAAGCGACTGTTTTGGTAAATGAGGGGGTGAAGCAGGGGAGGTGAAGGGAGCTTAGCTCCGTCTACTGCGGGGCGCCCCCCTTCATTCTCGTCGCGTGCGGCCGTATTCTGGCGACATCCGTATTCCAATATTTCAAAATCGCAAGCAAAACGTTTTAGCATATTGAATTGAGATACTGATTTTAAAATTTATATTACATACATCAATCTGTTTGTACAATATAGGAATAGCGCAATTTTTGTTCTCAGTGCAGCCATGAGCAAAACTGGTTTACATTAGACGTTATAGGTATTAAATGTTGACGAAAGTAGGTAAATACCTACGTGCCGTAAGATGATAAAAATAATTAAGTCCATTCCATGTATGGGGAGGCCATTATTATGTTTGTTTTGTTTTTGTATAAAAATAGTGAAGCAGTTCATAGAATACCTACATCTAATTCCATTCCTGCCAGTTTTCAAATCTGTTTTGCAATAAATTGGCTGTGACATACGGGCGGACAGACAGACAGACATTGCAAATCTATAAGGGTTCCGTTTTTACAATTTTTTGGCTACGGTACCCTAAAAAACACAATACTGCTCTACTAAGCGCAAAAGCCGTATCTCAACTAAAGCGAGTTACGAGATAATTGAAGTTCAGTAAAAGTTGATTTCTTTTATTTATTTATGGATGTTTATTGTTATTATAGGTATAATTATTATGGCAAAGGTTTCGAAATACGTCGCCGTTTTTAGGGGTTGTGAGTGATTGGAGAGGGAGCAGGGGAGGTCTTGAAACCCCCCTCACCATTTTCACTTGCCGGAAATACTTCGTTTCCTCTGAAAAAAAAAAATCTCCAAACATCGGTGTGTATGGCACTGCCAACTTCCACATTCATCACACTAGTTTAATAAACAACGGTTGTCGGAGCCCTGCGAAGGGCTCCTATTTTCGGATTAATTGTCAAAAGAGAACCTAACATAACCTATATATTTACTTATTACAGTCGCACCTAACCCAAGGCACTCGAAAGCAATGACGCACAAATTTGATATTAGCTGTCAATATGATCATTCCAAGATGGCAGTTTTGCGTTTCGTTTCACGTTTTTCACATAAAACCTAAAAATTACATTTGTAAAACTGTACTAAAGTATAAAAACTATGTTCCGTTTTGCATAATTGCCGAAGTATTTATGAAATTTTGGAAATTGTTTAAAAATATTTAGACGCAACTCCGGCAGCCAAAATTAATTTAAGGGGATTAAAACGAACTACCTTAAGCCCCCTACACTACCAATACCCTCAAATTCAGGCGACTCGTTTCGAAACCCAACCCATTATTATTTTTCAAAATAGATGAAACATCAAAAATATATGTGGATATACCTTATTCATGAGATAATGCTATGTCGCTTACAAAATTATAGAATTAGAATTTGAGTTACTGCTTTTTCGTTAGCTCTCATCATACATGTTTGTATGGAGAATTAATATAAAAAAAATCTTTCGCTTCAAATATGTGTTGTTTCAAAGAAAATAAATATTAAAAGATATTTATTTATATTCATTTATAATTTATTAACGAAATAAAGAGTTTACAGCTCATCAAAAGTTAGCTGTCTGCTACAACCCGGCAGGTTTTCTTTATTCTCATCGAATGTTAAAGGCAGTGTGTGAGGTGATAAGGCTTAAATACTTATTATTTGCTGTTGTTCACGAGGCACAGTTTAATTTACTTTCCTTTTACGGCTTGGTATTGTAGAAATTTCAAGCACTGATGAAACATTTTCCTCTTCGTGATCTCGCAATGCCATCCCTTGAGCTTGACGAGAATCAACAATTTCAGGCAACTGCCAATTCATATAAAATGCCACAAGCTTCTCCCAGAAAACATCATCTCTTTCTATAATTTATATTTTTAGTGGTATACTTTCGTCACTCCACACAGCAAATAAACACTTTTGTTTGCGTGTAACATGGCGTTGCCCCTGAATTTGGTCATAACAATTACAATATTTGTTTAGACTAGTCAGTTCACTTTTTATCATGTTTCCATATTTGTATTTTATTTGCTCTTATACTATTCTCCAGGCCATTCTTATAGGCAACTTAAAAACATTAAATTTCCACAATCGTGTTTGGACCTATTAATCCATCTGGCGTGGCACCAATAATCGAATAATCCACAAGGCTTTTTTCTTTGTTACATTTTCTTGCTTCGCCAGTTGTTGCAAAGCCAGTTGTTCATTTTAGATTCCATGCGCAACTGATTTTACATTGCAAATATTTTATGTGTACAAAATATTTTTTACTAAGTTGGCTTTACTGCTGTTATCTCTTCTTTTTACCACTATACAAAAATTTCAATCTGTCAACATATTCTTACGCAATTCGAACCAGTCTCTGCTATCCCTCTTGTAATTTTTGCTTATCACTACGGAATTAGAGTCAAATTTGTTAAAAAATTGTTTGGCATTTCTTGGCTAGCTCTTGAACAGATCGTGTTAGGAATGACTGAAGTCAAATGTGTGTAAGACGTTGCAGAACTGTTATCTTTAACTTCACTGTAATTACAATAATGATAATTAGTTACGTACTTTATTATTAAAAAAATACTATATCTTGTGTTATAGCAAACAGAGAAGTCACCTTCTTACTTATAAATGATTGATTTTAGAAATTAAAAAGATATTAGATGTACTGAGACATACCTAATAGTTATGAATAATCAAAGTTTTACCCGATGTACCTAAAAAGGTTTATGTTCAAAACACAATAATACAACATTCGTTACCGCTTGTGTGCGGATTGCGGAGCGCCATATTAGCGCTGTCATCATTATTGTTCGCCGTGGCGGCATCTTAGCGCTCCAGGCGCTCTGACAAGCTAATGAATTTGAAATATAGGTTCATAAAATGATTCGATTTTATGTTATTATTCTTTCAAAAATTTAAAACGGTGGCAGCTATGTATTGTGAGAATAATTTATATAATTATATTATGCATAATCGATAATATATAAGTAACATAGTTAGTCATAAAAGACTCTTATGAAAATAATTTGTGTAAAAATGTTACATATTTCATAATCACTTGGCCATGGATGAATTTCTATTTTATTACGACGCTTTCTTGTACAAATCCTTCGTAGAACTTTATTTCTCTAATTGTCCATATTTTATTCTTCTAATTATATATTTACAAGCACAGAAACAATAACACATTAAACGCAACAAGAGTATAAACTTTGGTCCTAATTATATGTGCCCATAGTTACATGAAAAGCCTATTTGATTCAAAGTATTCAGTCTATAACATAAAACATGAAATTACGAACTCAAATCGGCGTATTATAATAACAAACAGGTTTACGTAAAATTTCGTGCAGCGGAGACGCAAGCGACATGACCTATCTCTCACAGGGCTCATAGCCGAATGATGAGGTCTGGGCGGGGCGTAAACTAGCAACTGACACTCAGTACACCGCTTATGCTAATAAGGTTTAAATTGCTGAAGCGTTTGATATTGATGGGATCTACCGAGCGTCAAAATCATAGACGTTTGGCAGATTTTATTTAATTTTACAAAATATACACGTATAATATGAAAATATATAGGGTAATTCTTTAGTTCATTAGATTTCCTACAATATTATCAAAAAAAAATATGACAGCTTACGATCAAAATATTGCAAACAGTGAGACGAAAGATTATTTTCTGCCTCGGTTTTGTGATTTTTTTACCGTGATTCTATTTTACGTACATGAAAAATTCTTTCAAAAGTCTTTTGTTCAGACTTTTGACTTTAAGCTCTAATTTTTGGTAGTTTGTAATATGTACCGTTATGGCTAGATGCGCGACGAAAAATTAGGTGTTTCACGGCTTCTGAGGTATAACAGCGCCTTAAACCATATGCCCTATCCGGTGCCTAGCAGTCTGTTAAGCTCTCCACGCGTCTATTGCTATGATTTGAGACATCTGTAATCGATTATATATGATTTTAATTAACCGCAATGAATCATGTTAATTAACAAAAGTAAGGCATAAATGTCTTTATCTCAGGATGTTGTGAATCACAGATAGGTCACAAAAACTATAGGTAATAAACAGATGTTTTCTCCTCTTCGTCCACGCGGCGAAAATTATATAGCGAGCCGTTTCCTCCGCCAAGCTCGCGCTGTTTTGTCATCGGTGGAGCTACACAAAACGCGGTAAGCATACTTTACTGCATCGCCGCTGGAGTTAAATTTTCATAGCTGTGATCTTCACTCACGTAGATAGATAAATCTTTATTGTGCAAATACAGTTGGTACAAATTAGGTATAATATCTTAAATGTAGGTATACAAATAGTAAATGCACAAAGGCGGCTTTATCGCAAAGTGCGATTTCTTCCAAGCAACCTTAGGATGGACACCACAACATGGACTGAAAAAGACAAGTTTGATGGTGTAGTGATCAGATATATATGGAAACTAAAATAGTTGTTTAAATAGAATATACATACATGTGTAGGTATATATTACATATAAATACAAATAATACATAATATACATACAAACTATACATATAATACACATATAGTTATACATACAAACAATACATATAGGTATGTATAATACATAGCTATATAATACATACATATAATGATATCATGCAAAGTACAGTGAAAGAATTTAGATTAAAATGACAAGTAGTGTTTCTTTAATGCGTCTTTAAATATATTAAGCGATTTTTGTATCTCAATTGGCAGCGCATTCCACAAACGTACAGCCTGAACAGCAAAGGATTTATCGTAGAAGTTTGTGGAATGTGTTGGCATCTGCAGTATCAGATCCACTGACGATCTCAAGGTCTTTGAATGTGTGTCATGAAGGAACTTAAAACGTTCTTTGAGATACATGGGTCTATTAGGATTAAACAGCACATTATACAGTAGCATAAGAATATGAGTATTCCGGCGAAGACGAATTGGGAGCTACTTGAGTCTGGATCAAAATTCAGATACCTACATGGTCATATTTGCGTAAACCAAAAATAAATCTAATACAGAAGTTTTGGAGACGCTCAAGTTTGTCAAGTTGGTCCTCATTAAGATCAAGATAGCTGACATCGGCATAATCGAGCATTGGGAGAAGCAAGGATTGTGCAAGCGCAATCTTGATGGTTGTGGGAAGAAAGTGCCGCAGCCTACGCAACGACCCAGCTAAGGCAAACAGCTTTCGACTTGCCTCCGTATTTGACATCCCCAGATAAAGTTTTATCTAGATAAATCCCCAGATTTTTTACGTTATCTGCGATAGTTAATAGTTTACCGTCGAACTGAATCTCAGGCAACTGCGACCAGTTGACCCAGGAAATCATTCTGGAACTGCCAATCAGAATAATTTGTGTTTTAGATGGGTTTACTTTAAGGCCATAATTTTTACTCCGTGTACAAATTTGCGCCAGGTCAAAGTTTATATTAGAAAATGCCTCTGAAATCGCTTCTAGTGCTGCCTGTGAGAATATCTGTAAATCTTCTGCGTAAAGGTGGTAGGACGAAAGTAAGTGCTTAGAGATAGAATTTATGAAAATTGCGAATAGTAATGGAGATAGCACGCCACCCTGCGGTACAGCGACAGTTTTGTTACACCATGACGAGTACGACTCATCAACGCGTATACGCTGTCTGCGGTAGGTCTCTTTTAAGCTCATTTGTCGTAAGTAATTAGGTATTTCCTGTACTGCTACTAAGAATATTTTTTTTGAAGGACTGAAAGGTAAGATGTTTATCTTAATAAAAAAGCCCAGTAATGACTGTGCGTAATTGTAATAATTGTAACTTTGGAACCGGCTAGCGAATTAATAAAAGTTTATTACTTAGTACCAATTACTATGTTGTATTTATCAGGCGTCTCTCTACTACAATTATTATAAAATTATAGACATACTGTGTCTGTAAATGAAATATATAAAAAAATAATAACATATTTTATCAACCCGATTGCTTAGCGGGTGTTGGTAACCGATTGCTAAGACAAAGGATGCGGGTTCGATTCCCGCTCAAAGTCACAGTCAAAATCCTTTATTCATTTGGGTCACAATGTGACGCTCATGAACGTCAAAATAATAAATTTATAAAATAATTACTTAATGACTCTACATTTACATTTACTGCCACGTTCGCAAAGCAAGGGCGTAGAACCATGAGAAAGAACGAGCAATAAAACTCACGGCCACTTTTTCATCGCCAGGTTTTTCATAAAACACATAATTTACATTTTGTAAGTTGCTGCAACTGTTACACCTTCTATATCAATTGTATATATTTACTATACATAATAATACTCAAGCATAATACTTAATTTTAATGTTTCATTTAGTTAGCCTCCTCAGAATAGACATGGTATAAGCGCGAAAGTTATCAGAACCATGATGGAAATGATGTAGTTAAATATTAAAATTTAATACCAGCCGCGAGACCGTCATCGACCAGTCATCGCAAGTAGCACCCGTTCACGAGCATGACGCATGGGCCAGCCATCATCCCTCTCGCCATATTAGAGGGACAGGGATGACCCGACACACGACGCCACCACAAGAAATGACATTTTAGTGAGCATGACGACAACGGTATACGAACCGGCAGTAAGAAACATGGTTATGGGCACTTGAAGACAAACTTTCTGCGACTCAAATTGCCGCTTGGCGGCGTGGCAGTCGCGCTGCGGCAGCTGTCTCTCTCTCCTCCAGTGTATCTTAACTACGAGAGCGACAGAGACGGAGAACGCTGCCAGCGCCGCCAACTACGAACTAAACTGGAGACAGTCCCCACTTGAAATCGGCAAACGAAATCCTTAAGAACTGCGCTTCTATGTAAATCTGTATTCATTGCCCGTAGCTTGATATTGCGCCGAGTGTTGTCACTTTGTGTGACCCACAAATTGTTGTTACGAGTCTGGCTGTAGTCTGTGTCTTGGTAGTATGTTTGTAAAGTCCCCCACGATACAAGATTTATTTCTAGAGCCGAGTTGGCTTTTTGAACAAATTGAAATTGAAAAAGACTACTCCATAGACATCTAAAACGACAGAAACAGTCACATGCAGACAAAAAGGACCATCACCATAGTTACCTCATTTTATTTACAGCTTGTATTACCTATAACATAAGGGTGGCAAACGGATTGCGCGATGGTTGGCAATTAATAAATAAATTTGGAAATCAATTTTAAATATATTTGTGTTATTAAAATAAGAGCGTGTTGCTAGTGGTGACCTAAGACGCTTAGACGTGGTGTCTAACTGTAGGCCTTATCAGAAGGCTCAAAGTCACACTGAGAGCGATGAAGAGAGTTATGCTCGGTGTTTCCCTGCTAGATCAAATAAAAAACGAGGAGGTCCACAGGAGAACCAAAGTCGCCGACATAGCTCGAATAGCCAAGCTGCAGTGCACATAGGTAGGGCACATAGATTGAAGAACTGATGGCCGTTAGGGCAGTAGGTCTCTAGAACGACGCAGCAGCGGTAGGCTTGTGTCCAGATCGCGGGGAGTGAGTGGATACGGACGGCTCAAGATCGGTCTCTGTGGAAAGCCTTGGGGGAGGCCTATGTCCAGCAGTAGACGTCTATAGGCTGAAATCATGAAAATAAAAAAACCAAATTGCTGTGATAGCATAGCACAAGATAGGTAAGGAGACAGACGCAATTATTGCACTCTCCATCCGTTGTGTATTTAGGAGCTTTATACACTTGAGCATTCTTTTGTAATGAGCAACTAAACTTTTAAATATGTTGCCTCTGTGGTCCAGTGGATAGCGTATGCCTCTACTTATCCGGAAGTCCCGGGTCCGATTCCCGGGTCAGGCAAAAAGTGTTACTGTGTTTTTCAGAATTCAGTAGCAGCTCGGAGTTGGGAAATGTGCCCGATAACGGCAATAGGGGCGCCCCCTACTACATGGTGTTTATAATACAAAAGGCAAAGTGTGGGTGTAATATTACACCTCTTTCTACAACTTAGGTGATACAGACGTGGCGATTAAAATAATAGTAAGCAGATGCAGTACTGAGTATTTTCATAGTAATAAAACTATTTTGACACAAAGTTGTACCCTATCTATTTATTTTACCCCGTAACATACGATATGGTTTTGCAAAATCTAAAATTTCTAAATGATTTCTCAAGAAGCTACTTTTATAGCATTAACTTCAAACTAATCGAATTTTCAAATACCTTCTATTTACCTTAGGATTGATTTTCCATTTTTTTTATATGTTTCCATATTATGTTGGTTGGTAAGAAACTTAATTTCTTATTCTACTTCTTCAGATTGATGAAATGTATTTACTTGTATAGCTACATGCCAGCATCTTTCAAATAAATATTTAATATTTAAATAAATTCAAAGTATATTTACAGTAGGCCTGGTAGACATATATTCATAATGTTTAATACCCGTCTGATTTGTATAATTATTCCACCTAAACCATAGACAAAGGTAATCATTTGAATATCTATATTTTATTTAACAGATTTCCAGCTAACACTACCTCTTGTTCTATTCGGCTGTGGCAAGAAACAAAGAAAGATCGTCTCTTTAAATATAATTTTAAAAGTTAAAAAGGTATAGAGCACCGCGTGAAATTATTTCTTGTCTTTTATAGGTCGTAAAAGTGATAAAAATATAATATAAATGAAATTAAGTCCAAAATTTCTAAAAATAATACCATCTAAAAACGGATCCGGAGATACGAAATACAGAAGCAGAAGGACGTGCCTTCTGTAAAAATTGATATGATATAAAACAAGCGTAACCTGTTTGTATTTTGTGATGATTTGTATTTTCTGCGATTTGACCCAGTTAATTTATACATATTATAAAATTAAGTCCCCTAGCCATCATGTCTGTCTGTATGAACGCGATAAGCTCAAAACATCTGAACGGATTTTTGTAAAGAAGAAAGCCCAGGTTAGTATTAACACAATCAATAAAATAAACATACATACATAGACTCATGCCTGTTTTGGAGGGGTAGGCAGAGACTACAGAACTCCATTTGCAACGATCCTGACATATCTCTCTTGCTTCATTCACTCCCATCAGATTCTTCATGCATGCTATTCTGTTCAGGGTACTTCTAACCTATCCTGTTTTTAGGATGTCTCCAATATGGTCAGAAAACGTCCGCCTAGGTCTTCCCCTTCTGCCAGTCCCATTCACACTTGCCTTGTATATCTGCTTGGTCAATCTTTCGTCATCCATCCTCTCCACGTGCCCAAACCACCTTAGCATACCTTTCTCGATGCTTGTCACTACATCTTCTTTTACCCCACAACACTCTCTTATCACACAATTCTTTACTCTATCAGTCAAAGACACACCACACATACTTCTCAGTGCTCTCATTTCTACAGTATTTATTCTACTTTCATGACTCTTCTGACATACTCAACTTTCACTACTATGCATAAGCGTAGGTACTAACATCCTTCTATGCACAGTCAAACGTGCCTTTTTGGACACGTTTTGACTATTCATAAACGCCTTCAGAGCTCCATTCACTCTATTACCTGCATTAACTCTTCTTTCAATATATACATTGGTTAACAAAATAAACATTGGTTTATTTAATGTGACAACGACATTCAAGGTAAGTCATTTTTCAAACCTAGATCGTAAATTTAATCAATTGTATAATTACGTAGCATTTAAATGCTACACATAAATTGCTTTATTAATCGGTTTTATTTATTATAAATTATTTTGAATTTGTAGTCAACAACAAATAAATTGGAAAATTTTAATGTAATTAAAATAATATGCGAACTTGTTTGTCATCCCAGCGCCATTGCACATTATTACTATTGTTCATAGTTCATTTCACCCAAATAACGTGTAGGTATCATATAATGCATATTATTTCTAAAGACATGTATTTACATACTTTAGGAATAATTATTCATTGTAATCAAAACAAATGTAGCCATTTAAACTTACACTTTGTACCTAATTTTATAAGAAGTGCTAAACGTTTTTGTTGCATCGAAACATAGTTTCAATTCCATTTCAAAATTGTCTTTAGGAGCACAGAACTCTAACAAAATGTTGTCAAACAGAAACAATAAGTAAAGTTCTTTATACCCAAAACGGAATACCTACAGGTGCAGGTTACACAAAAACGCTTCAAACGATGTGTGGCGGCTACTTAGTGAGTTGCTGTTTGTCGCCCATTTAAATAACTTCAACAATAGATTCATCGATAATCGTAATGCTAATATATTCATACCCCTTAACATCAAATCAATTAATTCAGTAAATGTACGTACTTCACATTAGTCCGATCATGGTGATCGTACTAGTAGGTTCGTTGAAAAATGTAAACACGAATTTTATCTGCCAGAAGATAATATAAAATATGTTGACACATTTACTCTAAGGCAAGAAGGCAACACTGTGATAGATGAAACATCTAAATTGGTATACCTACATACATATATTGAAGGTGTAGACTAAGAATAAGCATTTGCTTATCAAGATTTAGAAAACCGTGTGATTTGTGAAGATGGCATTAATCTTACAAAAAGCTTGGCAAGGGTACATGTATATCTTCGAAGAGATTGTCGGTAAGTTTCTAAAATGCAACATAAACCTGAATCAAATTCACATTCAGTTTTCTTTCTAAAACAATAATTTCCTTTACATTACTTTTGTTTTATTCTTTCAGATCCTCGAACGAAATCATGGCTACTAGTAGCCAAACCTTATCAAGGTCTTGCAGTACTTGGTCTGTATCTAATGTTTGTGCTTAAATGGGGACCTAAGTGGATGAAGAATCGTGAACCGTTTAATGTAGACAAGGTTCTAATAGTATATAATGCGTTCCAAGTAATAGCTTGCACGTATTTATTTACTAAGGTGAGTTTTATAATTTTGTTGTATTCATTGCTATTACAAACTGTGGATCTTAGAATGACGTCATAGGGACGAATAAATACCGATAATTGAAATAAAAAAAATAATCTTTTTCTCTAAGTTTGTTTAAGGACCAGACTGAGTGAGAGGCTTATCACGGTAACTAAAATTGTTTAGTTTTCTTCAATAAATAGTAGTAGTAGCCATAATATTAACTTTAAAACTATTAATTTATCTAAACTGTTAATTGTGTTTTACAATCAAAGCCTGTAAACTGTTTTCAAATAAAAATAGATCGGTTAGAGATAGGTGTTAAAATAAATATGTGATTTTCTTTCCATCTTATTTATTAATATAATTTATACAATACAATTATACAATACAATACAGTACGGTACGGAATAAATAATTTATTTGATTCATTCTTTTAACATTCATTCATTTATTTAACATGAGATGTCACAAAATGAGTACACCAAGAAAACTTATCCCGTATTAGCATACGGAATGTTGTGTAGCCACAACAAGACGAAAGAATATTTATTTTTCAGTTAAACATAATTTTCTTGTTTTATATGTATTTCTTGTCATCAAGCATTACAAGATATGAATTTGCAAATTGTCTTTTTATTTCAGTCTTTAACAGAAGCTTGGGGATGGAAATATAAGTGGATTTGTGAACCAGTTGACACCTCTAACACTCCATCAGCATTAGAGATTTGTAGACTCGTTTACTACTACTTCTTGCTCAAAATTGTTGATCTTCTAGATACTGTAAGTATTGATATATTTTTATTTTACTATTTCTACTAAACTCTTCATCACATTAAAATAGTAAATACAAATATATGTGCACCAGAGTACACGTCTGTGGTTTTGACCGCGTGAATTAAACACCTAAACCTTCAACAGGAATCATACTCTATATAGGTTCAAATCGATAAATCCGTTCAAAGGTTTTGTTTATTGCGTTCATACTGTCAGAAAGTACGAAACGGGGGTTATCAGTTTATAATATGTAGTTATAGATCTGTTATAGAATAATTTTCCTTTTGTACCCAAAATTTTTGGATAAAAAAATTCTCCGTAATCTACAGACGCTAATGTGGTAGTTCATTGGAACCAGGAAAACGCTCTTTTGATGATACTAATGTGTGGTTTGCTGCGGATTTACAAAAGTCGTAATTTGAATGCACAAAATTAATTAGATTATGCATACAGCTGACATTTTAATGAAAGTTACCTAACCTGTAGTTTATTCCTCACTATGAAATCAGCTACTTTTTCGTGATGGTCTATAACATAAAGCTAAATTATCATCCAGACAATGTTCTTTTAGCTGAATTCTATTGTTTGAAGGGTAACAATGGCATTGACGCCCCTTAAAGTATTCCAAAAAACTGTGTAAATATTCAGAATAGCTAATGAATCAATACACCTTTAGACCGTTCAATACAATATGAACAATTTTATTACGTATCAGGTCTGCGATATACTTAATACACTACTTACACTGCATGTTATCACAGTAAGCTTATATTTTCGGATAATTTAAATCATTTTGAACATTTCCATCAAGCGTCTTGATTAAATATCTGATCTGAGATATTTTTTTTGTATTTATTTATTTACAGTCTCACGCATGTATCCCCGAAGGGGTAGGTGTAATATTACTCCCACATTTCGCCAGGAATTTTTAGGTCCCTAATTATTTTATAACTAACTCCATTCTCTCTAGTGAAACACTTTTTTAATACGTATGTAAATTGACTCTCGGTATGAAATACCAGGAATTTCGGCAAGGAAGGAATAAGTAGAAAAGACTTGTGGATGCAGGTTTCTATCTACCCTCATTCTTATTACTTTAGTTTTTATCTCATCAGGTACTTTACAATGACTGTCTGTAAGAGGATGGTAACTCGATTAAGACAACCATTACCACATGCTGAAACTAGCAGATCTCTAATGCCTTAATATGCCTTAACGCATATTTTTGTAAGAGAAAAAAAAACAAATTAATTAATCAATGCTTAAACATTCGTCGATGAAAACGACCATCACCACAGTCATGCTGACACTAACTATACTCTATATCTATACCCACTATAAGCCTTATAGTTAATTTTACTTAGGCACAAAAATCTAATTAGTTAGTCAATGCTTACGCCAGTGCTTACTAATTTTGAAATATTTAAAATGCAGCAATAACAAACTACAACCTTGGCTTGGTCGTGATCATGAATTAAATATAGGTATCAGTCTTGGTTGGAGTTTGAATTAAAAGTTGATTTAACGGAAATACTTCCATTTACGAGCGTCTTACGATAATAATTGAATATCAGGTGGCTGCATCTTATGCTGAAATTGAAGATTTCTTTAAGTTGACCAGGCCGCTTGCCCTCATAATTTTCCAAATAAAACATGTATCGTTTATTTGGCAAAAATTTTAAACAGCACCAGAAATTATTGAAATATGAGATACGGAAAAATTTACATTAACCTCATCCATCAGGCTAAGATATTAGGTCAGTGCTATTGTATCGCAATTCGCAAATAAGGAGAGGGCCATGTCAAGCAGTAGCCTGTGTAAGGCTGTATGCCTGATGATAATAACATACCTATATACATGCGTGTTACTTTAGTTTTCTTATTGTTTAACTTTTCATGGTGGACATGAACACGTGTTTATAAAGAATGTAATACCAATATAATTTTTGAATCGGTGCTGCCTCGCCGCGACTATGTACTTTCGTAAGGTTTTCCGGATTCCCTTTATGAAAGTTTGTGTTCAGACTGCGTTATTTAAAAAGCTGGGGCCATGGCTGGGGCAATGTAGCTTGGCATTCCCGCTCACAAGTAATAAAAACGGATCATTGACATAGACTTGAAAAGTATTATTCAGCCCAAAAAGAAATATGTATTAGTTATTTTAAATTGTTATTGAACGATGCAGTGGCCATTCACAGTATTTTTAAAAAGATTTTATTATTTTATATGATTGTGCTGACCAGACAATTTTATTATTTTATATGATTATGCTAAGCAGACGTACTGTGTGTAATGCACAATGTCTTGATTAGTTTCAAAATTAAGTAAATTTAATTTTTTTATTATAACTGAATAACTGTTCAAGGTTTACCAAAATTATCGATATTTATCGATTTTTTCAAATTGGCGTACTAATATCCACAAAGATACAAAAATATTGCATAAGGCTTGAACCAGACTAACCCATTCACGTAATAATATTATTGACTATGTGAACGGATTAGTTGAAAGAAATGGCGGCAAAATATTCTTTGACCAGACTATTTTAAGTAAGTAGTAGCACGTTTTATTGTGGTGACTCTGGCTTGACTTAAGAAGTACTACGCTCTTATTGAATACTAGAGGATACCCGCAGCTACGTCTGCACATTTTATTTAAATTTTACCGTTTCTGCCCGGCATTTCGGGAAATCCCTTTTTAGTGCACCCTTACGGTCCCTACGGTCTGCCAGTCAGTATCGTAAGAATGTTATATATACAGCCGGACAGATTGTCATGAAAAACAAAATACGTTTTTTTGAATTTTTCAGTAGGTAGTAGATCCTTGCTGATTTCAGCATGAATGGGCCGGTTCAACCGGGGAAGTACTACCCTCTCACAGAAGATTGACGTAAAGTAACAGTACCTAAACTGTTGCGTTTCGTTCGGTGAGTGAGAGTGCCGGAGGCCCTATCCCCTATCTCCCTCATCCCACTCCTCATCCTATCCCTTTTCCCAACCACAAGGGGCGGCAACGCACTTGTCACTCCTGTGGTGTTGCTTGTGTCCATGGGCGGCGGTAATTGCTTACCATCTACTCGTTTGCCACCTATTACTATAAAAAAAATGTGAATTCTCGGAAAAATCATTTTCTTTGGTTTTCCAGTCGGAGTGAGAAGCATCTTGGTTGTGTTTACCATATTTAAGGGTAATTCTCTCACTCATCAGCCTGCCGTAGTCCACTGCTGGACATAGGGCTCTCCAATGGCACGCCATTGAGACCGATTGATCGATTTTTCATATGCAGCCATTGCCAGCCACTTTGCGTATGTCATCACTCCACCAAGCTGTACGCCCTACACTACGATTGCTAAAGTTTCCGCTATAAAATACGAGTTTTCCAACAGTTATTGGTTCTACGACAAATGTGTCCAGCCTACTGCCACCTCAGCCTGCTAATTTTTATAGCTATTTCGATTACTTTAGTTAACTGTCGGATCATTTAATTACGAACTTGATTCTTCAGAGAAACTCCGAAGAAAGCCCATTCCATAGCCCGCAGAGCGACCTAAAATTGGTGGATCTGTGGAACCTTGACTGTCCACTTGACTTTCGCCGTCGCCTTAAGACTTTGTGGTAGGGGTGACAAGATGACTTGACGTAGTTTCCTATATGCAGCCCAGCCAAGCTGTATTTTTCTGCAATCCTGCTTCTCGAGGTTGTTTCTACCCAACTGCAAGTTTTGTCTAAGGTAGACATAATTATGCCAAAGTCAAAATCATTAATTAATTTAGGTCACTTAATTATTCTATGTCCGTGTGGTGACGGATTAAGAATACGGAATGTCATCACCCTGTCCCATGAGTATCGTAAGAGGCGACAGAGGGAGAATATTATGCAGAGAACAACACTGTAAGAGAAGGAAAACTTGATACAAACCCTATACCAACCCGTTTGGCCAGCGTGGTATAGTTAGTAGGCCAATTCCTCCTTTCAAAGGAGAGGCCTAGTCCAGCAGTGGACTGTTAAAGGCTGATGACGATGATGATGATGATGAATTATTATATAGTCCGTGCCATGAGCACATAGACTTGTTTTAAACAATGAATTTCTAGTAAGTGACTTAGCGTCAGTTCAATCAATAACCAATAATGTCATATCCAATGAGCGCAACGGTACATGCTTACGTGTCAATGGAAACTAATATGTCCATGGATCGGGTTTTTATCGATATTATGCGCTGTTAACAGAGTGTCCTTTAAGGTTTTGTGGTATTGGAAAGCCTCCGACGCCTGGAACGTCAACATTTGGCGTTCGTCCATTGAGATGTTATGTTCTTGAGCTTAGCGTGATAGATCAGAGAATAAAATTTTATTTTTTACATATCAATAAGGGGTGAGTGCAAAGTTAAATGCAAATTTATGGGTTCATAAAGCTCGTACCGCGGCCGGCATTTCGGAAAAGTGGGTGCAGAAGTGCAGATGGCAAACTATTAGTCGCACTGGAAATTCTTTACACCTAAAAAAGAAATTGCGTTTTCTGACGAAGGTTACGCCAAATGTAATTTTACCGTAACTTTTTAATGGATTTTGTTTAAATTAATTCTGACGTTTTAATTCATCATCATCAGCCCTGTATATAAACTGACCTACTGCTTGGCACGGGCTCTTGTCACTATGAGAAGGGTGAGGCCATAGTCCACCATGCTGGCCAAGTGTGGGTTGGCAGACTTCACATGTCTTTCGAGAACATTATGGAGAACTCTCAGACCTGCAGGTTTCCTCACGATGTTTTCCTTCACCGTTTAGCAAGCGATAATTAACAATTTACTTATGAAGTGAACTTCGAAATTTCATTGGTGCGCGCCGTGGATTCGAATCCGAGACCCTCTGCGTAGCAGTTCATCGGTTTCTCCACTATGCCATCGCTGCTTTTCTCAAAGTCAAAGTCAAAGCATTTATTTGTAAACATAGGTACAGAGTTGTTAAAAAATATATAGGTCCACCATGTTTCGCTTGAAAAGCATACAAATATACATATACTAGCTGACCCGGCAAACGTTGTTTTGCAAATTTTTTTTTTTTTTGTGAAAAATAGATGTTGGCCGATTCTCATAGATACCGGATAAGCAAAAAAATTTCATCAAAATTGGTCAAGCCGTTTCGGAGGAGTATGGGAACGAAAACTGTGACACGAGAATTTTATTATACATATAAAAAGAATTCAAAAACATTAGGTATAGGTACACATTACAAAAAATTATATTCAATCTATATTTGTCTTAATTGTGGTATTATTAATTAAATTATAATTCTTATTTGCCTTTAACAGTCCACTGCTGGACTAGGCCTCTGCTTTGAAAGGAGGAATTGGCCTACTAATTATACCACGCTGGCCAAACGGTTTGGTATAGGGTTTGTAACAAGTTTTCCTTCTCTTACAGTGCTGTTCTCTGCATAATATGCTCCCTCCGTTGGCTCTTACGACACCCATGGGATGATATGGGGTGGTGACACTGCGTATTCTTAATCCGTCACCACACGGATACATTTTTCATTTAAATATTCATTTGTCATTTAAATATTCATTAGTGGAATAATATGCATTACTAATTAATATGTCATATAATATTACTTTAAAATCGTCTATATTATTGGATACCAGTAATGTCTTAGGTAAGTGATTATATATTTTAGGAGCCATCCCCAAGAAATTTGCATTATAAATGCCTTTTTTGTGTTATTGCACATGTATTTTGTTTTGATGTCGAGCGCTAGTTAATGTTTCAAATAAATTAATTTTTTTCTTGACAAAAAGAACGACTTCATAAATGTACATAGCCGGTAGGGTCATTAATTTTAGATTTTTAAAATAGTGCTTACAACTGTCACTTAGTTGACAAATAGTCCTCACACATTTCTTCTGGGCTTTAAAAGCTAATTCTCTATCTGGTGAGTTAGCCCAATAAATTATACCGTATCTAATAACTGACGAAAGATAGCCATGATAAGCCATTAATAATGTTGACTGGTCTACTATTTTGGCAAGGTTGTACAGTGCATATGAATATTGATGGAGTCGTTTACATAGGCTTTCAATATGAGTTTTCCAGTTCATACTTTCATCGAGCCAGATTCCCAAAAAAATATGATGACTAATGTTTTGAATATTCGTATCATCATAGCGTATACCAAGTTCCATTTTTTCGTTCGCTGTCTAAATTCAATTTTTTAGTTTTGTCTAAGTTTATTTTTAAGTTATTATTTTTCAGCCATTCGATTATCAATTTAAGATTATAATTTATTACATTTTCTAGATCATCTGCATTTTTTCCAGTAAATACTACAGTGCTGTCATCAGCAAATAAGACCATTGGATGTTGTATGATATTAAGCATATCAATTATATATATTATAAACAACAATGGACCAAGAATGCTTCCCTGAGGCACACCAAAAACAGTTTTTTTAGGTTCCGACATGTATAAATTTTCGGTTTTTGATCGTGAACAAACTTTAGAAATACATGTCTTCTGTGTCCTGTTGCTTAGATATGGCTTAATTAGCTGCAAAACGTTACCTCGGATTCCACATAATTCTAGTTATTAAAAAAAAATTCATGATTTACATGGTCAAATGCTTTTGACATATCCATAAAAAGACCAACTACTGGCACTCTGTTATCCATGTTAGTAATAATATTTTTAAATAGTTTATATATGACCAGGGGGGCAATCGTGCTAAACGTCAACGTATTTACCAAAACCAAACTTCAACCGAAAACGTCACGTTATGCACATTTCGTATCGTGCTAATTATTTGAACGTAAACGATTTGGTTTTTGTAGGGCAGATACGTTCAGTGACAGCTTTAGTACATATATATCGATGCAGCTAGGTGACAGCGTGCGAGCGAAATCTCGTTGTTGCATGGTATCGCGCTATTATTTGACAACGTTTTAAACCAAAACCGTTACGTTCGCGGACGTCTCATACGTTGTCAAACCAAAAGTTCCTATCGACGAACTTTGCAATATGCAATGAGAAAATTATTAAGATAATTTTGTATTATTTATCAATTTAGTGGCATATGCTTACAATACGTTTGATTGCAACTTAAATGAGGGAACAACATTCTTTCATACGGCAATTTTTATGGATATCGCTTTGGTATAGCTTATTGTTGCGGTAGATTTAATTATTGTAAGATTGGCGTCAACCTTGCTTGGAATGCATATCATCAAAAAGGCTACATCTCGACGCGATACCTTCCTAGACATTCGGTTTTGAAAGGCTGAAACAATATTATGGGGATGTACGTATACATAATACTGTCACTGTTATAGGTTCTTAGGGTGGCTTAAGCCAAAAGACTGCCTACTCGGTCAGTGCGCGCTCAGACGCCTGTATACAGCAAGTAGACGACTGATAAACGTTCATTCATAATTATTTTTCCTAAGTACCTAGATAGGTATTGTAATTATTTCATTTAACCAAGACACAGACAAAAGCGTAGCTCATTATACAAAGATTTGTCGTGTTAGGAATCCAACCCACTACCTCGGGTAACAGACCTAAGTCTTAGATTAGGGCTGCGTGGCAGCGAGTTGAATGTGCGTGCGTGGGAAGCGCAATGCGGTGCCGACACAGAATTGTAAATTTCATGTAATCTGTGGGTGCCGAATAGTTCTTTCTCCACCGGCCGTAGTTCAGGCCATGTTGACGGAAGACGTCCGGTGGGACGCTGATGTGGTCTCCTTCTGTGAAGCGGTCATGCTCCAGAAGGAGGCCGCCGAGCGGGATCGCGAGAGAGCCGATTGCGCTCGCAGACGCAGGCGGCGTCGCGCGTCGTGGCGGTGGCAATGGCCGCTAGCCTGACTCTTTCTTGGGGCCGTGGGCAACCAGAGATGGCAATCTGACTGCCCGACCACGAACGACCCCGAGAAGACAGCGGTCTCGGATATTCGTGGGACCACTGTACTCGCACAGTACGAGGGAGCGAAGGGAGGGCACTACCAACCTAGCCCTTTCAGAGACTGAGCCCTACTACGGGACAAGCGTAACGGGACCCAGGAGCAGTACACCCGCGTTCCCTGTGTCCCATTCTTTTGAGCGCTGAGGCGGCTATCGTGGTACGTGGTTTTGGTCGGTAAACCCGGGTTCTGTCCCGGGGAGTCCGACATACCCTCTCTGTCCGTCCCGCGGAGAGGCACTTGCAAAATAGTTACCCGACGTAAAAAAAAGGGTACCGAATAGTTCAACGAGTCGGTCAGAGCCTAGACATGGCCTAGACTCTGGCCAGCCTATTTTGACTAGTTGGTTTAGGGCTCTTAAATTTGGCTTGCTTTGGCCGACCAGCGAAGGAAAGGCCACAGGAGCTATTCGCTTGGTGTAGTTTTAAAAGGCATAATCACGGGTCCTAAAACCTGCCCCGGGTCTTTGTTGCCACGAGACCCGCCATGACAAAACATCACTGTTGCCCACTTTGCATATATAGTAAAAGTAATAGGCCTTGGAGCCTGTTAAGAGAATATCTATCTAATAAGGTCGCCCATCAAGTACCACCTGCCCATACTAGTATGACAGTGGTTAGGGTATGTGCCGCCTTTCGTCCTTAGTGACCATTTAGACCGGGTGAATTTCTAAGTGAATTGTAAGAAAATATCCGTGAAGAAGAGAAACATAAGAATAAATTAATTCTCTGTGACAACCCACACCTGGCGGTGTGATCGCAAACTAGGCACAACCTAGTGGCATGGTAGTCAGACAATTGATTAATATATATAAATATTGTTTTGATACACATACGAGTATTATAGTTATGGTAATTTGCTCATCGCATAAAGAGTTCTCCTGGGTGGTAATCGAACCCATGACTTTCGTCTTAGCACTCAGGCTTAGGTACCACTAGACCAATAGGCCGTTCTACAAGGGAGACTTACCACTAACTCAGCAGGATGTGATACAATTGTGTGAGCTTACATAAGCGTAGCGCGTTTCTAATCGGGTACCGAGTCCAACATCTGATGATCCAGTGTTACCCAGACTGCCGCTGGACCACTTCAATAGATATTTAAAGGAATAGAGTAGGTATGTATATTAAAAGGCAAGCTCCAATTTCACATTTCGATTTTATTTATTCAGTGTATTGAGATGATGAAATCTGATACAAAATATTATTTTGAAACAGTCAACATCTGTTAGGCCATTTGATTGTTACAATTACAACGTGAACTTCACAGTAAATATAATGTATTTGGTTTGGTTTTCATTATTTTAGTAAACTACATACATACATACATAGTCTCACGCCTATAACCCCGAAGAGGTAGGCAGACGTGTATTTCTACACCCACTTTTCGCCAGATATACTTTAGTCCCACGTAATAAGGGGCGAGCCTATTGCCGTACCGGGCACATTTCCAGACTCCGTGCAGCTACTGAGAATTTCGTGACAGAAAAACCCAATAATACTGCCCGACCCAGGAATCGAACCCGGGACCTCCCAATCCCACGCGCACACTTATGCCGCGAGACCAACGAGGCAGTCGTATAGGGTTTGATGTCGAGTTTTCCGTCTCTACGCAAAGATGGTATTTGCATCGTGTTATTCCTTAGTCGCCTCCTACGACACCGACGGGAAGAGAACTAATTAATAGTATATTGTTTTTTAATGTCCAAGAAGTGACGATGGTCTCGATTTAGCTAGTAGCAAATTCCTAATTTTTGTTAACTTGCAATTTAGTACTGTCCATGTGGTTTATTACTCTGCTTACTCCTCGGCTACTGTGAACAAAATTAAAACATAAATTATTTAGTAAATATTTACTCAAATATAAGTCCTACCAAAATAACTAAACCCACTGACATTTAACTTATGATTAATATTGTTCTCATACGTGCGCTATATCTTGTGTTTGAGTATATACTTATAATATTTTGTTGGGGATTTATGCATATTATGAGACAAGTTCAGAATGAGAGTAAATACTGTAGGATCTTACGTAATGATAATTGAAATGCGTAACTGAAAAGTTAGAAAGTCAGCCAAATTCAAATTCTCCAGCTTTTCGTCTATCTCTTTTTATATAGAAAGGATGACTATTATGCCGAACGCTGACAATTCGGGCTTTGTTTAACATCTTTCTCTGCTCTATATATTATTCCAAATCTGAAAAATAGGTGTTTTTTATTGTAACGATCATATAAAATTCGTATTGGGCTCGACAATAGCAGAAGAAGCTGCAATTGCAGTAATGTTGTGGTGCATCATCATTTGAATTCACCTTCGTTACTCTAGTGAAATAAAAACCTCTTCTACATGACCAAGTGTGATCATTAATTGTTTTTTGCATAAATCACTTATTACAGTAAACAATATCTCGGCACTTACCGTATAATTTGAATAAAATTATTTCATGATTTCATTTAAATAATATTTGTTGACATTCAATGACATTCACATAATGACATTTGTCTTTTTAAAATAGTGCTTGCACATGGCGCGATGTCGCTACAGCCTCTTTAGTATAAGAATAGTACTTACTATTTTCAAAAGCCGGTGTCAAGCACTAAACGTTTGACGTAAGCCCAACGTAAGGGTTGCGTCTACGGTTCGAACGCTCAATACAATTAGCACGATACATAGTACATATATATCGATGGCACGATACCATGTTTGACATCAGCCAAACTAAAACCAAACGTTCACCAAATACGTTACGTTGTCAACGTTTAAACGTTTGAAAATAGCACGATTAGCCCCCTGATTTGTGTTGACATTTTTCCTAAAATCATATTGCTCATTGGCTAGAATATTATTATTTTCTAGGAAAGAATAAAGATTTTGGTGAATTACTTTTTAATTATTTTGGAGAATATCGGTATTAAAGCGATTGGTCTATAATTACCCAGTTCTTTGTTTTCACCTTTTTTAAAAAGAGGTTTTATAATTGTAGTTTTTAATACAGTTGGAAATACACCCTCTTCAATGCATAAATTAATAACGTGCCTAATATGGGTGCAATAACAAAGGACACTGATTTAATTACTTTTGTTGTGATTTCTTCATAACCGGCACTATTTGTATTATTTAATGAATAAATTATTTTATTAATGTCTTGTGGTATAGTTGGAGTCATAAAAAGTGATTTATAATGTGATTTAATTTTTGTAATGTCAATGTTATTATTACTACATATATTTTTAGACTGGTCAATATAATAATTGTTAAATGTCTGTGCAATGTCTTGTGGTTTACTTATACTTTTATTATTAATTTTATTTCACTTATATTCTCCCTTGGGTGGTTAGTTTTACTTCTGTGTATAATTCGCCAGGTGGCCTTTGTCTTATTTTTTTCATTATTTATTAAATAATTGTTTTGTGTTTTCTGTGTCATAGGAATTATAATTTTTAACCGCTTTGTATAAGAAATAAAGAGCTTTCTATGTTCGGCACTTTGGGACTTTCTGTATTGCCATAACATGTCACGTTTGCGTTTACAACATTTTCTAAGACCCTTACTATTATATTTCATTTTTATTATATTTCATTTATACACAGCGTAAAATCTCCATGCAAAAGAACAATGCGATGGCAATGATATAGTAAAATACATGTTTCTCTATTATTGACATGAATTTAAAGAATAACTTACGCGTAACAAAATACAAGAAATCGGCAAATTAATGAAACTTTTTCCGGAAAATTTAACCACTCAAACACAAAATCAATTAAGTTTATATTCGTAAAATGAAAAAAAAATTAGACACATCAGGCTTTGATACATAAAAAATCTAAATAATAAATTGTGAACTGTCCAAAAAGTATAAAATTTCACAAAAACATAAAACACAACTGTTTGAAACAAAGGTTGTGAAGGGCTGAATGTGCGTTTACAAAAAGTCTATCTTCTCGTGGCAACAACTATACATTTACATTTACTGCTATGCTATATATATGCTCGCAATACAACAGGTAGAACCACGAGAAAGAACGGCCAATAAAACTCATAGCTACTTTTTTTAATCGTCGATATAGTGGTTATACATTTTATTGTTGTAAGGAGCTGCCACTGTTTTACATTGTAAGTTATGTACTAGTTATAGCTTAATAACTATTGACCTACTCATAGTATAAGCAGTAAATGATGTTCATTTAATAAAATCCCTTATTCTCCTTTTCCTTTTGAAAGAAGAAGAAAGGACCTAGTTTGTACAACACCTCACACGAATCATGTCTTTGTTAATAGATTTTACACTTTTCTAGGCCCGTTTTTATATAATAAGTTCAATAAATTACTATATATAGTCATAATTATAAAATGTGCAACACAACAGTATCAGAATATTTGCAAAAGCTTAATTACGACGACACAGAAAAATTACTAGTAGTTTTAAAATGAACGTTAATAATATTACTATTTTTACGTGTTTTTTCGCACTGATAAGTTACTGAACAGAATTTTAAATAGTATTTCGTATTTGTATTATAAATTTTAAATAAATTAGTCTCTAATAATGTACTATAAATCTTAATTTAATTACTTTCACAATAAGTTATATTATAGATTATAGCATACAATTAAATATTATAGTCATTTGTATCATTACGTAATAATCAAGCGTCAGCTCGAAACACAGGTATAACCTAGTTCGAGCGGGTAGCCGATGTATTATAAGTATTATAACGCAATGTTAGTTTTTTGCCAATGGTGCAAATAGTTATTTTTTAGCTTTATGTACACTATTGTTTATATGCCATATAATTATGTTATTATGTAAAACTAAATATAAGACTTTAGGCTAGTTATACCATCATCATCCTCTTAGCGTTATCCCAGTTTCAATCTGGGGTCCGCTTTCTAATCTAACCGGATTTGGCTGAATATTAGCTTTTCCACGGAGCGACTGCCTGTCTGACCTCCGCAACCCGAAGGGATAGCGATATTCCATGGTTTAGACTACTGTCAGTTTATTTAGAAGGTACTGACGCCCTGTAACGATTGTCAAAGATCTTCATGACAACCGGGACCGACGGCTTAACGTGCTCTCCGAGGCACGGGACAAGCGATAATTAACAATTCAATACGCACATAACTCCGAAAAGTCATTGGTGCGCGCCGTGGATTCGAACCCGATACCCTCTGCATGGCAGTCTGTTGGTATATCCACTCGGCTATCGCTGCCTAGTTATACCAATTAATCTAATTTAAGGCTAATTGTAGTGTACCTTTTTGTATTTTTGAGGATAAATAAATTATTATTATATTATATATTATTATATTTGGTTAGCCTCCCAAAGTAAATATGGTGAAACAGGAGCATCCACTTACGTCCTATTTAGCTCGCGATCATGTCGGGAGTCCACGTCATAGAAAGTACCTACCCACAGCAATTGTCAATCTATTAGTTTAGAGCCCATGTACCACACGTACGCCTGAACAACGTCGCGAGGGGCCCCATTTAAAATAATCGATTCCGGAGAGACATTTTTAGTAAACATAAACTTGGATAAACAAGTTCATCCAGAGACCGATGCAACCAGTAGAATCAGTCAGGCTGCTAAGCAAAAACTGCATGTCCATAGTAATTTCAAGCAAGATGACGATATCATCTGCAAATCAAAAGTGTGAGAGATTGATTATACTCATTTGCCCTCGGTATAATCTGTCGCACCGCGTGAATGACGTCTATGGTGCTGTATCCTCCTGAAAAACTAGCCTGTTCGATCGGTTGGAACCCGTCAATTCTACGCACGCGACGGTTCCTAATGACCCTGGAGAACAGCTTATAGACGTGGCTCAAGATGGCAGTCGCTCTGAGGAAAATCTGATATTCTGATTAATCTGGTTGGACTAGTAAGCGGGTCCTAGGCTCCAAAGTGGGTGATTCGGATGCCACTAGGGTAGGATGATGATGATTCGTAAAAGTTTTATTGTTATCATATTTTATGTTATAGCTGTAGGAGTATATTGTAGCAATATGTTTCATATAGTATTTATAATATTACTGAACAAGATAGAACAAAAAGGTTTTCTAGATCGTACAAGTAGTTTGTGATATTAAAGCAAACAAACACGCTCTTTAGCTTTATGAAGTATTCGATACAAGACATTAGTTAGAATCAGCAGTGCGCGATTTATACCAAAACTATCGTAAACACTTATTAAGAATTATTCACGAATTCAGTCGTAGTAGGTACAGGAAAAATGTAATGATATTCTAACTGACAACGCAAAAGTTGTTTTGCATATAATCGTATTTTGGACTATATGAATTTTGGCTACGGAATCATAATGAAAAATTAAAATGAAATAAAAAACAGTTTCTCAGACCTATCAAATATAAAAAATTGGAGCAGCCAATCCGGAAGGTTTCATAACAAACACTGTATAATATTATTAGAATAATATTAAATAATATTTATTAGAAGTACCTATACGTGCTATGCTATTTGACGTGATTTCACCCCATGAATCCATTGTGAGGATGTGATAATAATTTATCGTGATAAGCTTCTTGCTACAATAGTTTAGTCTAGGTCAGTTGGGGCACAAAATCCTTCCCCTTTATAAACTTCTGCGTGATTGATATGGATCACACGAAAAACCGGGCTGACTGGGTCAGTACCGGGTCACTGACCGACTGTAGGCAATTTTTATTTACTACTTGAATTTCAAGAATTCAAGTGATCTTTTATTAGTTTGTCTGGAAATACAACAATCCAACATTATTGAATAAATACGTAATTTTATAGATGTAAAGAAAACTATTTTTGTATATTTGTAATGATGAATATTATCTTGAAATACTGGACCAATTTCAAAAACTTTTTCATCCTCATAATGCTGCTTATTACTATCTCTGACTGAGACTTATTTCTTTTGCATC
Source organism: Euclidia mi (assembly GCA_944739405.2). Taxonomy (NCBI): domain Eukaryota; kingdom Metazoa; phylum Arthropoda; class Insecta; order Lepidoptera; family Erebidae; genus Euclidia; species Euclidia mi. Next base: position 10,076,598 of record OX123188.2, on the reverse strand, counting down.
CCTGCAAAGCTGGGACGGGCTGCTGTACCTGTGTATACTTAATGTATGGGAACCTGTGTATACTTAAACTAAAAAAAACCTGTTCAAAGTAATGTTTTCATCAATTCACTCATGAACTCTACAGTTTAATATATGTATACTGATACAAGATCTATGCTGACATTAATACATATTCAAAAAGAATAGTAAGTGGACTCTGGAATCCAGGAAAGTATAACAAAGAGCAACCGAGGCAACTGTACGATATTATTATTTTCGGTGTAGAATAAAAGATAGTCTATGTTAATCCTCTTTAAACAAGGTCCACTCCTCTCCTACTTTCTTAAAGAAAAAGAAAGAGTGTTATCTATCTGTCTTTGTCATTGTTTCCACGTTGTCAATGAATATAGATTCACATATAGTCCGTGCCACGAGAACATAGACTTTTTGTAAACAAAGAATTTCTACTAAGTGACTTAGCGATAGTTCTGTCAAAAACAAATAATGTCAAATCCAATGAACGCAACAGTACATATTAGATACGTGTTATTGGCAACTAATATGTCAATGGATCGGGTTTTTATCGATATTATGCGCTGTCAACAGGATCTTTTGATGTTTTGAGGTACTGACGCCTAGAATGTAAACATTTGGCGTTAGTTCATTGATTTTTTTCTTTCTTGGGCTTAACATGCATTTATCAGAGGACAAAATTATTATTTTTTGTTATCAAGAAGGGGTAAATTTAAAGTTAAATACAAGTTTATAGGATCGCAACGCTCTTTTTGCTGCAGCGCTGTCGGCATGTCAAAAAGCGGGTGCAGAATAGCAGATGGCAAACTATTAGGTAGTCGGGCAGAAAATTATCAACTACCGTTACTTTTAATGGATTTTAAGTTAATTCTGACGATATCATTCACAGACAACGTAAAATCTCCATGCCTAGAATATTTTATGCAATGCACTAGCTACTTATCTGTAATATTATTAATTGTGGTCTATAATTTAATATTTTAGGGTAGGTAAGCTACTTTGCAAATGATTTATTGTCTATGATTTGAAAAAAATCATGTCAATAATAGCGTAACAAGTATGTACTCTATCATTTACATACATGGTACTCTATATTTCCTTAATTTACATAATAAATTACGTGTGAAACGACAAAAAAATATCGGCAAACTTATGAACATTCGACCATTCAAACACAAAATCAAATTTATTTATCTCAGTAAAATTTAACAAGATAAATTTAAAAACATAGTTGCATGACTAGGCATTGCAAAAAAAGACTGGCCAAAAAGTATAAAATCTAAAACACAAGTGTTTGAAAAAAGGTTGTGAAGCCCTGAATGTTTGTTTACAAAAAGTCTATCTTCTCGTGGCACCAACTATAGAAGCGCAGTTCTTAAGAATTTCGTGTGCCGATTCCAAGTGGAGACTATCTCCAGTTTAGTTCGTAGTTGGCGCCGTTGGCGGCGCTGTTGTCGTTCTCCGTCTCTCTTGCTCTCGTAGTTAAGATACACAGGAGGAACGTTCGCTTCTCTTGCTCTCGTAGAGACAGCTGTCACAGCGCGACTACCACGCCGCCAAGCGGCAATTTGGAGCACAGAAAGTTTGTCTTCAGAGCGCCCATAGGAAATGCGCCTCTATGTAAATATCTGAGCTCTTTGACGTTGTGTTAAACACCGACATGTCTGACATTGCTTTTTGTAAACAGATACTGAGCATCATGGTACATTTCAAGCAGTAGCCACCACTTCATACAGTTGCTTAGCAACCGAATTTGTTACGCAACGTTTCAAAATAAACATTACAACTATCTATTACGCCGTGAAAGCATATCTCTCGGGTACCTTTAGGTGTTAATAAAGTCATCCAGCTGTCGAAAACGTAAAACTTTATCCCACCAAAAACATTCTGTAAAAAATAGCCAAATCTCGATGGATCTTCTTGTTTATCTATAAAAAGTAATGAAATCTCAAGACAACGTTGAGCCAAGTCTAAGGTTCCTTACTGCAATTTTTCTTTATAAGTATATTTAATGTTATGTGACTTGCCCGTTGACTGTATCCACTAACAGGTAAAAAATGTTCCACGGTTGAACATTTTTTCACGCTCTAGATGTTAAAAAAAATGCGATCAACGGTTGAACATTTTTTAGATTTAGTGAGATTATAGCTTACTAGATGACAAAAATTTCAGCGTTCTAGTCCCATTCAGAGGTTCTCAAATAGGGACCTGAAAATGCGGTGAAATGATTCCAGAAAAGGATGGTACGGCAGTGTTGCTTCGCGCTCGACTTGGCGGGGACACTGCCGTGCCCCCAGAACTGTCGAGTCTATAAAGTTGAGGTACTCCACAGGGTCACTCCATTACTGCATTCTAATACAGCCTTGAACTTGCAACAGTAGGTTTAATTGTTGAATGTAATTTATTATGAAGATTAATATTTATAAGGTGACCGCTGTTTAAGGTAACGGTACGCGGTAGAACTATGAACTTCTTACAGATGTCACTGAATCGGTAACCTTTGGTTAATCGGCCTTTGATAAAACTGAACTGCCGGACAAGAGGTGAACTACTAGACTGTATGACAACATGACGACGCATGTCCAACCTATGGATACTTATTTTTTTCTTCGCTGTGAAAATGCATTTACGCACGTATGTGGGACTCGACGGCTGGAGTGTAAGACCGTAATACCCACAAAAACCACAGCGCATACTTCTACGCCATTTTAGGGGCGCCAGGAGGTCGCGTTCGCATTCTACCCTGACACCCCGGTGGATAGCCCGAAGGCCACAACCTCCTTTGCGGCGGATGAAGGTATTAGGCTCCGCCGCCAAAACACCCAGTGGCCGCAGAGGATAGGGAGGACGGCAACCTGACAACACCACATCTCCTCTTCCTCTGCGGCCCCACCGCGACGCAACAATGGTGCGCCCCCATTTGGTCGCGGGAGATAGGGCGCGCGGCAACGCAACACCGACACGCATCTCCTCCCACGACCCCGCCCGACTGCGAGGGACAGACAGAACTGTATCCCGCACCCGCGACTTTGGACGCATTCTGCGCAGGCCCCCTCCAAGCCCACGCGGAGCGTCCACTCCCGGGATCTCTCTTAGCTTACCGCGGGTGTCCAAGCCACGGTTACTAAACCTCCCCACCACGACAAGGTGGAGATCCCACGGGGGGAACCTATGGATACTGACATGCGTCGCTCTACGAGTCAAGCCTGACATTGATCGGCTTGCGAGTCGTTACTCGACGGGAACAATTGCAATATTTTTTTTAAAGCTCTCTTAGCGAATAGTTTTTTTAGTAGCTAGAATTGAAAAAAATTTGGCCAATTATCCCCATTATGAAACGAATAAAATATGATTAACCGTATGCAGTAAATTTTTTTAGTCAGTGGATTCTTTTTCACTTCAAGGTCTTCTTGTTTTGCATTAATATCTTGCAGAAGGAGCCTGATATGTACCAATGTAAGGATCGAGAACGTCACCAAGGTGTGCATCGCCGTGTTTTTTGTCAACGTCATGATATCCTACCTGCCAAAATTGTACAAAAACCGACCAGAGATTGAGCATCTCTGTTTTCGTGCTCGTCGTAAATAACATGACATCTAAATAATTTATTCAAATAAAATACCAAAGAAAAATAATGAACTGTATCTAATGCATTCTTTCATTATACTTCATTAGTGATACCTTGCCAGTGACCTAAAGAGTAAATAATTATCAAACAATGAGTAATTTATAATCATATACTAGATATTTATACAAATTATTATAATCGTGAATTGTATTTATTTTATATGTAAACAAATAAAGGTCTATAAAGTATCAGGAAGTGTATGGTCAAATGGTCAATTATTATGACTAGTCCGGCTTGATATGAAAGGGTAGTAACCTTCCATACATTTTTAAGACAACGCATACACTGTTATAAACAACCAAATAACGGACGCAAAGAACACCCAGACTCGGAATCAGTACATCCATGACAAGCGTTCCCGTTTGGCCCTAAACAAAGAATGAAAAATTTTTTTTTTTTTTATAGACTCACGCTTGTTACCACGAAGGAGTATTCGGAAAAATCTAGTAAAACTTTTGCCCGACCCGGGAATCGAACCCGGGACCTTCGATCATCGGGATTATTATAAACTACATAAATATACATTTTATAATGCCAGTAAATAGCACATGAGTATATAAAATAAATAAACGATGAACAACCTATGTCGATTCAGTTAGTGCGTCTAAATAATTCTGCCGAACTCTAGTTTTAAACGTAAGATAGTTAGTGGACATCCTGATCTCAAGATTACTAATTCTATTTTCAGGTTTTCTTCGTGCTGCGAAAGAAAAACAACCAAGTATCTTTCCTTCATATTTATCATCACACTGGCATGGTTTTACTGATATGGGGTGCTGTTACTTATTTACCAGGTATGTTTTATTTTATTCTTGTCTAATATTGGCGTGATTGAGACCTTATACGCATATACAGTGGAAGGAACAAAATCTTTCATTTAAAATGTAAACTTCTTGAGATAAATACTTTGTCATAGTAAGTTTGCTTTTGCAGTTGTATAATAATCATTTTGTAATTTATATATCATATGATATACGACTTCACTTGCAAAAAATAAAATAAAATGTACATAATAATTTATCCAAGTCTTTGGTAATTTTGCTATTTTGTTGGGCACACTTATGAATGAAATATACTTAATATTTAAGTGCAACTTAGTGCAAATGGAATGTTTCAAAATAACAATAGTTTAATATTATACATCGATATACATACAATCATATTTAAAAAACTTGCAAAATGCCACTACTAAAAACATCAGTTCAGAACACTGAACATGTCCAACGCAGAGAAGTTATTTTAGTTCAGGTTTCGTTTCGCCTGTCATTTTCGTCTAATGACACTTAAACCGAATTAAGACTGAGACCAATTTTAGCGTTACTTTCAGTCTAGAAACTAATTAGCCTACGCTAAAATTATAAATTGAATTATAATATTTAGGTTTCTAAGTCGTAAAGTAAAGGTAGCGACAGCCTAGTGAAGAGACTGCTATGCAGTAGGTCTCAGGTTCGAAGCCATGGCGTGAAATTCTATATAGGTATAGTGAGAAGAGGTCCGTGCCCAGCAGTTGGACAGTTTACGTTAATGACGAAGTATTTTTGTACATTGCAGTGTTTTGTAATTAAGTCAGTTGAAAATGAATGCATGGTTGAACCAAAATTCTTTTAAATAAGTATATATTAACTATAAAGCTACATCTTCAAAAAAAATATCGACTAGCATTGCAAGCCACCTCAAACTACGATTTACTAGTTGTATATAACTTTAAATACATGACTTTGCACTTCGTAACTGTCGACACAATGTAGGTATAAAAAATAAGGAATAAAAACAATTAAAATGAATCATTTTATTATAACCATAGAGATGATAATAGCTTACACGCTATTTTAATCATATACACTTACATGCTGATTGACTAAAAAGAAAATGAAATAATGTTCATATATCAAACGATAAGTGGGAGGTCAACTGTTATTGGAATAGACAAATACCTATCCGTACCTATATAGATTGACAGACGGCCAAAAGAATTGAGCGCAAATTGCTGAAATTTGGCATGTATGTAGAAGATCCTTGGGGACCAAACAGGCGCACTAAGAAGATAATTTCTGAAATTTGGCATGTATGTAGAAGACCCTTGGGGACCGAAGAGGCGCACTAAGAAGCGAATTTCTGAAATTTGGCATGTGTGTAGAAGACCCTTGGGCACCGAAGGGGTGCACTAAGAAGGTTATTTCTGACATTCCAGTAGATTCAGGCAGAAACGGTTTAGTAAAAAAATGTTCCGGCGTAGCTGCGGGTATCCTGTAGTTACTTATATATAAAGATTTTACTTACTGTCATACTGGCACCGCTTGTTTTTTATTATAATTGTGATAAAAAACGACAGCTGTAGGCAATAAGCTAAAAATTGGTCATGTTACGTGGTCGCGCCAGATATATGGTTTTAGATGTTTATGTGATGTAGCGTGTGTGATGGTTATTTTCTTTGTTGGTATTTTAAAGTGCCCTCTTAACCGAATCAAGCCATATAATTCAATGGAGATGAGTACTGTCCACTTGCCAGCCTACACCAGGCTCTATTAGGTTCACCTGACTTGCCACTAAAAGAAGTCTTGGTCAATGCGGTGGTTTTAGTGAGTAAGCCCCAAACGAACAAATTGGCGGAAGGTACGGCTTGCAACTGGGTTTGAACTGCAAAACCAAAAGGAAAGTGATCCATACTGTACGGAAGAGACTTAAAAACAAGAACGAATAGTGTAAACTTCGTTATTCCAGCCCTCAAATTAAGTCTCAAATGTATGTTTAACCTTTATATACTAGGCTTAGTATAAATAGGTACAGGTATATAATAGGTACTCTCAAGCTATGTAACAAAAAGCGCCCTCATTTACGGCTTATTAAAAGCCTCCTTCAAAACCTACGATAAATACTATAACTAGTTTTTACAGATCGTCTTTCTGTAAGACTATTCTAAAATCCGTTACTTGATTGTTATATCTACAACTCTATAATAAAACGTTGTTATTGAAAGACGAGTATTATGTAGGTAAACGACGTGACGTTAGCATACTTAATTGAAGATTATCCAACTTCTGTGCAAAAATTTTGATAAAATTTTGGAAGATTGGGTTTAGTTCAGTGTCATGAGGGCCTCTCCTAATACTTACTAGCAAAATGCAACATGTATATGAATATGTATTATAGTTGTAATACGCACAGTGGCGGACCTACGAGGGGCTAGGGGCACTTTCCCCGGGCAGAAGCGTCATGGGGGCGCCAAAATCATGTCACGTCATGTAGCGAAAATTTTTTACTGGTTGGATAACTATTGGGAGGTGGCGCCATTATCAAGACTTGCCCCGGTTCGAAAACGACGTAGACTGAATACTTACTAGCAACATTATAAGTGCCCAAAAATACTTTGACTATAATTTTCTGTGTGACAGAGCCATCTATGGTAACTTGATTGAACGACGCAGGAGCGATATTGTACATTCTTTGCGCTACCACAGAGAGAGAGAGCGCTATCTAAAACTTACTACTATTATTCTACTTGTGTAATATAAAATACGAAATTAATCAGAACTTATGCCTGATATTTTTTTTAATACAAGAATTCACCTAGGGTTTCACTCGCGGAAGTTCTCATAATAATAATAATAATATTCGTTTAATTCAGGTAATAAAAACCGTATGGGTAATAAAAACCCATGCAGATATATACCTTACAGAGTAACATTCATACAATAAAATGTCTAATTACTAATATAATAATATAACGCACAGGTGTTGTTTACAGTGGCGTGTTTCGCTGTTTGTTGTTGCGTAATCGTCCATAAAAACGCCGGTAGACAACACCCTTCGGCCAAAACTCTTCCTTGAGGAACGTCTGGAGATGATCAGTCGGCACCCGCACCACGTACGACTTAAAATTCGTGTTATGGAGTGACTCCAAACTCTTGACCCTCAAAGTCCAGTTGGTCTTCAGGCGCAAATACTCCACGACCGCCTCGTCCTTTGTGGAGTGATGCAACCGGGACACGTACAACTATGTGGTTGGTACTGCGGGACGCAGCAGCAGCGGTCCTGCTATCCCGGTAACACAAAGGTTAGGGCACGATGGCTTCCGCTTCTTCCACCTTGATGAAGCCGTCCTTGTCACACGTTGCCTTTTCTGGGACTGTCCGTTCTATGTCCTTGTTACAGGGAGGCTCACAAATCTTCTGTTTACGCCCCTTTTTATCCTGTCGATTTGCCGGCATAGCCGCTTTGCTTTCAGTGGCAACATTACAGCTGCATAGTCGCGCTTAGGGATCGACGCTTATTACGATATATGACTTATCCCCTAGAGAGGGCATTTCCAAAAGCCTTTATTTCATCTTCTAGCGCTCAGTAGTTTTGGATGTGTCTGTCAGAAACGGATGTACTTTATATATATTTTGTTCTATTCATATTTTTGTTATCAGACATTTGATTCAAACAATTTGTATGAATTAATGAAATCGTATTGTTACTGATGTGCCATAATTAAAAAATTAGTCTAGCTTAGTCAAATTTCTTACCCTATTCCACATCTTTTCAGGTGGTCACGGTACACTGGTTGGCGTGATCAATTCGTTTATCCACACTGTGATGTATGGCTACTACCTCCTGAGTGTCGCCAAGCCAAGCATCAAGAATGAACTCTGGATTAAAAAGTTCGTCACGCAACTTCAAATTGTAAGTATTCAATCAAATATATGAAAGGTTTCACTATGTCCAAGTGCAGACATTCCAATACCTAACCAAAATCTATTTACTTGTTACTTTTTCATTAAACATATAACTTTGTCTCGACTGTGGACCAAGATCTTTACTTTGCACCCAGGATATACTTTCTAATAATAGCAGATTTGAAACGACATAACAAAAATAAGAAAGGTATAATCTATGGTTAGGTGAGTGTCAGGATATTTGAAGGTACTGACTCCTGTCTAAGAATTGATGGAATTGACGGCTAAATGTGCCATGCGTGTTACTGCTGCTTCATTCTCATCAGAAATCCCAAGTTCACTTTTTTAAGCTACTTCAATATGAGAAAAGACGTCTCGATCTGTGGTCCTTTAAACTACCTCGGGCAAAAGGCACTCAAATTAATATATTTTATACGTATAATCACGCCTTTTTCTCGTCGTGGTAGGCAGAGACAACAAAACGGCACTTGTTTCTATTCTAACAAATTTCACGCGCTTTCTCTACAATCATTACTATTTTCATACATGCTCGCCGGTTTCGGGTGCATCGGACCATTTTCAAGACGTCACCTGTTTGGTGCAGTCGGAATTCTATCAACATTTTATACAATTTATAAACAATATTTTATTTGTTTTTCTGATTTCAGCTACAATTCTTTTGCTGCATAGTGCATATGATAATAATCGTATTCAAGCCCGATTGTGCATATCCCCGGTGGACAGCAGCTGTTTTCTTACCACAAAACATCTTCATGTTGGCCTTATTTACTGATTTCTATATTAAAAATTATGTAAAGAAACCTAAACAAAAACTTCTGGCACAGAAGAAAGTTGCACTAAATAATAATATGGAAAACAACAATGGACACAAATCTAATGAAGAAAAGGTCAATAAATTAAATGAAATAAATAATTTGAAAAGTAAATTGTATAAAAACGTAAATAGCAAGGACATTAATGGCGAACACAGTGCATATGATATAAATGTTAATATTAATGAAGATGGCAATGGTAAAGTGCTTTACGCTAATGGCAAAAGTAGAATTCACGGACATGACAAACAAGAATAGTTAAATTGAGTATGTTATTGAAAAGAAAACATTGACCTAGCCATTATTATTTCTTATTATAGTTTTAAGTGGTCGTGTAGTTATAATGCATCCCACTTTTTCTTTGACGGGGAGTAGCCCCAGCGCTCGCCGTTCGCAGGTACTAAAACGGCCGCAGAGGATAGGGAGGACGGCAACCTGACAACACTGCAACTCCTGTTCCTCTGCGGCCCCTCCGCGACGCAACAAATGGTGCGCCCCCAATTGGTCACGGGAGATAGGGCGCGCGCCAAGGCAACACCGACATACCTCTCTTCCCTCGACCGCGCCCAACTGCGAGGGACAGACAGAACTGTCCCCCTCACCCGCACCTTTGGACGCATCTTGCGCAGGCCTCCATCAAGCCCACGTAGAGCGTCCACTCCCGGGACCTCGCTTAGCTCCACCGTGGGTGCCCTAACCACGGTTACTGAGCCCCCCACCACGACAAGGTCGAGATCCTACAGGGGGGATAATGCATCCAACTTTTTTTTTATACATGTACCCATGTGTCGGACGGTAGGGTATCACCGAAGCATTCCTCGCCACCCCCCGACGGGCATTGGTCCGCCAGATGGTCACGCGGGGAGGACGGCAACGCAACATCGCATCTCCTCTTCCTCTGCGGCCTCACTGCGACGCAACGATGGTGCGCCCCCATTTGGTCGCGGGAGATAGGGCGCACGGCAACGCAACACCGACACGCCTCTCCTCCCGCGACCGCGCCCGACTGCGAGGGACAGACAGAACTGTCCCCCGCACCCGCACCTATGGACGCATCCTACGCAGGCCTCACCCAAGCCCACGTGGAGCGTCCCCTCCCGGGATCCCGCTTAGCTTCACCGTGGGTGTACCTGGAACCCACGGTTACTGAGCCCTCCACCACGACAAGGTGAAGATCCCACGGGAGGGGATAATGCATCCAACTGCTACACGATGAGTTTTATAAAATTAACGCCATGAAACCTATGAGCTAGTAAATTACATAGCTTCAAAAAAATCCTTATTTCTTTTTTAATTTAGGCTTTAGTTTTTAATGTATTTAATAAAACCATCTGCCTGATATATCTAAATTATATCGCTTTTATATTTATCCTGTATATAGTTTTTAAGCTTGTATTGTAAATTAATTAAATAATATTCACTGCATTGATCTTTTATTAAAGTATAATTAAAAGTATTTATCATTATAAAACAAAAATGTAATAGATCTTAAAATTGTAACGAAATTCAATTGTATTCTAAAGATACCTAGCTTGCTGAGCATCTTTTGATATTGATAATATATAATGTTATTAAAGTGGAAATCCGTGCACCACCGTCTAAACTTAAAGAGGAATTGCCGCATTGCTGATCTAAGAGACAAAGCCCCTTAATCCTATTGCCGCCAACGCGAAGACTTTTCAGGGACTTTTATAAACTTAGATTGGATATTAGTCACTGCAGAACAATTGTATACAGACTCTAAGATCCTTGTTTTTATACACCTTCCCACAGTATTGTTTTTTTAGTACTTGTAAGAACTTTCATAAATAGTACGTAAATGTTTACATTATTTTTTTATGTAATAGATGGGTAACGAGTCGACGTATTGTCCGAGAGTAAGTGATTACCGCCGTCCATGGACACAAGCAGCAGCAGAGAAGTCTCAAGGGCGTTGCCGCCCATGGGGTCCGGTTGTAGAAAAGTAGGAGGAGTGGGGTAAGGAATAAGAAATAGGGAAAGGGAAATACCAAACTCTTAAGAAAATATTGTAGTCCAAAAACAGAAAAATAATAAAACAAAACACCATTACTGAAACACAATTTGAACTTGCATAACAAAGCGTCTGTCGAATCGGAATCAATTACTTAACAAAGTTTAAATAGTCTTAGTCACGCGATGCATGTACTATGCAAGGGAGGTTATTTTGCTGTCCACTTGTATCAATACATATGGTGGTATAAGAGAGTCAAAGGTAAAGTTAAACCGTCGGTTGTTAAATGCCTGATTAGTAAGATGAGTGACTAATAAATGATGACTAATTATTCTATGCTAGGTTAATTTACTTAATGTATATCATGTCTCAGTTTCTTGAATTATACATTACATGTTGATATCCCTACAGGCTACGAACTGTGACTTCTTAACTTCATTGGGAAAATACTCTTCATTTACCTTTCAAGAACATTACGAAGTACTCTAATGGAATGAAAGTGGAACTCACCACGCATACTCTGATTGACCACCCCACGCATAGCAATATATTGGCTCAGTCGTCGCCAATCGGTCCCGAGAGGATGCCTGGTGCAGAGGCGAAAAACGTGTCGAAGCATAGTCAGTACACAGGGATACTGCATGTCAAGTTTTTCCTGAAATCCATTTTCGCGTGATTCCATATATCCCTCATCCTTTTTCATCACAAGTGTTTAGTATTGTCAACGTTTTTCTATTGCAATAGTTGGGTGGTCAATCTTAGGATGCGTGGTGGGTTCCTATTTCCTTCCATTAGTAGAGAATGGGGTTACACTAAGTAGCACCTGATTTAATATTGCTACAATGAACAATCTAATATGTAATTTTAAATAATTATTAAAAAATATTAAAAATTTAAAACTAATAGCTTTCAACTATTTAAAAAGTATACAAGCACATTACTGTGCCTCTCACATACCATAAAGCCAATATTTGAGCTATGTCAAATATTTGGCTAAGGGTTTATGTATCCCATAAACTTTGCGGATAGTTGATCCTGCAAAGAATTTAAATAGCAGGCATAGTCACAACTTGTCCGAAACTCTAGAATCAGCACGCAACAGGCTGTTTGGTTAGCAACAATTTATTGATCGTTAGTTCTGTATATATATAAAATTCTTACCTTACTGACACACTACCTGCAGCCAAAACTATCAGGCGCGGGAAGATGAAGTTTGGCATGTATGTACAGGCATTGCTTAGGGAGCGTAGGGGTGCACTTATATGGGATTTCCAGAAAATTCCACAGGATCGGGCACAAACAGATAAATTAAAAAAAATATGTGCGGGCGTACCTGCGGGCATCCTCTAGTTAATTATAAATTGTTGATGTAATCTGTGACGTACATTCCGTTTAAGAAAACGCGTAGTTCTTGGGGAAGACTCATGACTACGAATGAGGAATAATTTGACTATACAGACTCATGTTCGATATAATAAATGCGAGGAAAAATCCAAGTAAGTTGGCAAGTTCCGAATTAGTTATGCAGCGGCAGGCTTACAATGTTACGAGCGTTGTGATTTAGAGAGCCCTGTGTAGGCGTATATCGCTTCACATGGCTGTTATACCTGGCAACCAAAACACAATAAATTTAATAATAGGGTATAGGTACTCAAGGTATTCTTTATGTCAGATTTTGATTATTTTATCAGCGCTATCAACAACGATGTGGACAAGTTGGCAGCATGTGGAAGTGGTGCTTTCAAAGTTCTTTTTTTTTTAATGATCTCCATAGCAAAATCATGCAGGACAAAAATGTTTCCAGGTGCAATCTATCAAGTTTGCTGCAGCGTCCAGTGAAGGTACCCTGGTAAAAGAAATTCAAACACTTGCTGTGAAAGAATGCTGTAGAAGAATTACAAATACAAACACACTCTTAACATCTCCAACGTCCCCGATTTAGGCTGTGAGATTTAGAATCATGAATAGTGATTTGAAAAGCAAATCAATTACGGAGGCAAATGGACCATCACCTAGTATTTGGTATCTCCTACTTGTTTTATAAAGGACTGCTAGCGGGTAAGCGGCTTGCCCTTTATAGCCAAGCGGTATTTCACGCCAAGGCATAAATCAAACTTGGCTTAAAATACCACTTCAGTTCTTTGTTCTCCATATAATAATTACGTACTTCGCTAATTGAAATTTGCAAAATCTTTCGATCAGATGATCCTCACAGAAATACCAAGAGCTTTTTCACAGTAAACGTACATACTTACTTGTCACTGCTTGAGACCAAATATAATATTTTTTGTCAACCATTACCAATACTGGTATCGTTTTCCGAATAGTTTCTTCAAAAATATTATTAAGCATAATGGCTGAAGCTCTGTGTGTTACACTTAGTAATTGAGTTAGACACCTATTCAAATGCGTACTCACGCAATCTGCTAGACGAATTAATTTCTGTAAAGAGTCATTTTCCTGAAGATTTCCCTGTTCGCATTTTTTGCGTAGTTGTTATTTGGACTGACTTAATAAGTAATTTTATGTGTGTAAATAAACAGACTCGTTGTTTTACTTATCTAAACACCTAGTAAAATACACGAAAATTCCATAGTGAAATACTAAAACTTGTTCAGTTGATGTTAAACATTTTGACATTCGTTTTTTGTATTTTAAGGACTGTAATCAATAAAACTATACAAGTGGGTATTGGATTGCAGGTGTTACATACTCGTATAATCTAAAACTACGAACACTAATGGAAAGAAGCTTAGAATTTGGTTAGAGCGAAGCAATTTGCTAGTAAAAGGAAACGGAATATCCAATAAAGCTTTGACCTAGGTCCGAAAGGTCGAGAGTTCATGTGTTGACCCGATGAACTGCGGTGCACTAATCCATTCCATTATTTTCTAGAGTACAATGCTTTCGCGGACCTGGGTTTGAAAGGAATGTTATCATAAAGTTTATTTTATTTTATACTGCAAATAGGAAAATATGCGTGCGATTCAGATATATGCGAATATATTTTAAGGACTTTATCGGTAAAGAAAGACACCTCTAACTTTATTTTATATTTAAACACTCAAATCGCGAATATTTATTAATAAAAGGTGCAAAAATGTACGATCGAAATTTAAAATGTCGAAACGCAACGCTATTGGTTAAAAACCAACGTGACGACATGGTTCGCAGAATATATGTCAAAAGTGTCAAAACCCTGTCAAAACCTTAAAGTAAGGAAGTAGGTAATAGAGACCACATTAAAATAGCAACCTTACCCAATATATGTACTTCACTCTGACTTATGATTTTTGTTCTCATGTAAGAGAACGATAAATATACAAATGTCATTTCGAATCTTCGAAATTGTCGTAAATTTTAACTAGACTAGTGATGTGCTTACTCAAAATGAATTTCGTTAAAATATCGATAATGTTTGCAATTAATCCTTAGATTTGGCTTACTCAGAATGAATATCAATTGAATGTTGATTAATCCTCATATAAAGTAAAATATGTGAATAAATTCAGCTTATACTTAAACAGTGGATGTAAATAAATCCAGCTTATGCTCATACTTATGAAGGTAGTAGAGCCTTGCTGATTTCAGCATAGTGGGCCGGCCCGACCAGGGAAGGACTACCCTCTCACAGAAAATCGACGTAAAGTAACAGTACCTAGACTGTTGCGTTTCGTTCGGTGAGTGAAAGTGCCGGAGGCCCTATCCCTTATCCCTTCTCCCTGATCCCACTCCTCATCCTATCCTTTTTCCCAACCCCAAGGGGCGGCAACGCACTTGTGACTCCTGTGATGTTGCTTGTGTCCATGGGCGGCGGTAATTGCTTACCATCAGGCAATCCGTCTGCTCGTTTGCCGCCTATTACCATAAAAAAAACACTAGTAAATAAGTTACGATAAAAAATATATTTTTAAATTACCTTTTATGGTGAATAAAGTAATTGATATTCATAATATCACTTATAATCACTACCTATATGCAATGATAGGGTCACTGACGAGATGATTACCACGTAATAGTTTTCGAATACAAAACCACGTTACGTATTTCAGACTTTTGGAAGTTATATACTTATTATTTAGAAAATTATCACGATCGTCAAGTGTTCCTCGAATATGTTCCAAACCAAATTAGGCCTTCTCAAATTGAAGGGAGGCCCGAGCCCAGTATGCTCAGTTACATAATTATATTAAATCACCAATCGAGAGCAAGCTGCAGTAATAAGTCAGTTAACTAACAGATTAGAAATAAAATTAAACTTGACATTTATAAATAGAAAAAGTCACAGAAAGTGTCATTGGCTTAATTAGAAAAAAACTAAAATTTTTACAAAATCATATTATATATAATCAAATTAATTACACCCTTATAGAAGCCTCCTCCTTGGTTTCGCAAATGACGAAAGTGAACACTAAGAATTAGTTTTTTTTAAATTCCTACCCGCAGGGGGTAAGATAGGGGGTCAAAATGTTAAGAGTGTAAGATTGAGGGCCAAAGTTTGTATGTGACTTTTTATCCCCTTTAATGGATTGACTTCAAACTTTGTATATTGGTTCCTCAAATGACGTTATGGGGCTTAAGAAAGGATGTCCCATTTTGTAATATAAAAAAGAACTTCAATGGATTTACTTTAAACTTTGTATATCGGTTCCTCAAGTGACTTTAGTGTATTCACCACTAAAACGGGGAGTTCAAAAAGGGGTCCCAGTTTGTATGAAACTTTTAATTCCTTCACTTGATTATTTTTAATCGTCCCTGATGTGCATTTAATTTTCATTAATTTAAATTTATGCGGCTGGCTCTCATCTAAGCGCTATTCATCTTCACTAACTAAAATATGGGATGGTTCTTTATATGACCAAATGGAAGCCAAATACTCAGAACCGTTATTTTGCTATTTTTATATATTTTTAAGCAGGTAAGCACTTTTTATCAGTTATCTGATTTGTCTAACTGCTGACCAAGGCTTCTCTCATTTCTTTAACCTAAAATACTAAGAAAGGGTTTTTGAACCTGGATAATTTATTTTAATTTTTTTTACAATGTCGCTGGGATGTACAAATGTATACTGCGACGGAATCCTTGACTTATTAAATTTTGTTTTTAAATGTTGGGAGGTAGGCAGAGATGTAATATTACACCAACATTTCGCCATGTTGCATATTAGGTCCCACGTAATAGGGGTCGAGCCTATTGCCGTTACCGAATCGAACTCGAGACCTCCCTTTTAGCAGACGCATACGCTATCCACTGTACCACGGAGGCAGTCAAATATTATTTATTTGTATAATCTGTCTGTATATAAAATCCTTGCGGTCCTGATTGACAGACAGACATGCTACAGCCGAAACAACTGAGCGCAAGTAGATGCAATTTAGCATGTATGTTCCTTGAGGTGTGTAGGGGCACACTGAGAGAGGATTTTTGGAAAAAAAACTGGTTGCCAGAATTTGTATGAAACTTATTATTCCCTCAATGGATTAACTTCAAGCTTTGTATACCTATTGGTTCCTCAAATGAAGTTAGTGAACACTAAGAAAGTCTTTTTGGAAATTCTTAGCCTAAGTGGATAAAAGGGGAGTCATAATTTGCTTAGAACCTTTTATGCCTTCAAGGGATTAACTTCTTACTTTGTTTGTTGGATCCGCAAATGATGTTAGCGAACAAAAAGACATTTATTTTGAAAATTTTCCCCTAAGAGGGTGGAAAAGGGATTCAGAGTTTGTGTAAAAACTTTTATTTCTTCAATGGAATTACTTCAATCTGTCTATATAAAATATTTTCATTACTGACTGACTGACAGACACATTACTGCTGAAATTACTGGGCGCAAGAAGGTTAAATTTAGCATGTATGTTCCTTGAGGAGGGTGTGTGTACAAAATATTTTATCTAATGGTAGTTTACGCGTGCGAAGTAGTAGGCAAAAGCTAGTTATAAAATAAAGTCCTTAAAGCATACTGTCCTTTCTTATGATCATGACGATCTCAAAAGCTACGGAACGAGTTTGTGTTCGGTTTTCGTATAGGGTTTAGGTGTATAATTGTCAAGGATGGAGCCGTTATTGAATTATTTCTAACTTCATTTATTATCTAGTTATGCTTCTTTACTTGTCACATACAGTATGAAATGCCTAAAGGCATTAGGCACAATATCTATGTATAAAATACTTGTAACATACTGCATATAAAATGCCAAATGCTGAACCACTAACAAGTGGAACACTAATATAAAATCGATTTTGTCCTAAGTGGTCTCGAAGTTACGGTTAAATTGAATAGTCAAAGACATTCTGGCACCTTTTTATGTTCTAAAGGTTTGAAACCAAGTTGCCAGGCTTCCCTCGCCAATTGTAGACATGTGAGACGTTCTTCTGCAGTCTATCGGAACCTAATCACTTTTATCATTCTGTCTTCGACTTTCATTAGTGGCAGTGTCGCGTTAACCGATCAGAAGTTGAAATTGGAGGAAGCACAATCCGTTGGACATCGTTTATAGCCTAGCAGGCGCATGTATGTAGATTCTGTGCTGTGTCCTTGGTTGCATGGTTACGTTAAATAGAATTATTGCTAATTAGAACGGGGCAAGAAGGATAGAGATTTGAGGAGCTGAATCGTAAGTGGCTAGGAGGACAATTGGATCTCCAGTGCTCCAACTCAAGAAACAAAACGCAAGAATATTGGTGTTATAGCAGGCTTCTCTTGCTTTCCCTCGTGACGATAAAAATCCTAAATGTTTCTGATATTCATAACACCTACGCTGAATTAGACAAAATTATCACTTGGACGCAAACCTTAAGGTTACTGGTTATCGGTGATATTTAAGTTCTCTCTAGCATCCAATTCTGCATAATGGTTGTTCCAAAATTGTAGGAACCAAATGAAGACAGTACCGTACGACATCGTTACATAAGTTGAACAACAATACTAACAGATTATATAAACAGGAAAAACTCTGGGAATGTATAATGCGAGAGATCGATAACCCTTTGTCTTACAAAATAGTGTTTGTAATGCAATTAAAAGTCATTTAAAAGTAAATATAGCAGAAATTTTACTGATTACATATCTAAATGCAATGCCAATTAGATTTGAAACTCAAAATAAAAATGTATTCATTATCATAGGCTGTATACCCAAAGGAGTAGGCAGAGTGGTCATGTCCTACAGGTCCTACGGTAGGGGGTGAGCCTTTGTGTTTCTCGGGCAAATTGCCAGACTGCGTTAGCTTTTCACGCGGCGATAGCCCGGTTGTGTACGTAACGAACTGGCGAGACGACGGTCTCGGATTCGGTCCCCAGGTACCCCGGGCACACACCTCTGACTTTTCGAAGTTATGGGTGTATTAAATGTTAATTATCGCTCGCTTAATAATGTGCCCGGTAGATGGCAATAGGCTCGCCCCATATTACATTGGGATCTAAACATAACTGGTGAAATGTGGGTGTGTAATACACCTCTGCCTACCCCTTGGGGGATAAAAGGCATGAAGTTATTTATGTTATTTAGCTTTTCCACAGTGCGACTACCCTCTGATCTCTGCTTTCAAAGGACGATGAAGTGACATTCAAAGGCTTAGACTAGTGACAGTATATTCAAGGTTCAAGGGTACTGACTCCGCATAACTACTGTCAAACATCTTTATGAGGGCTGAAACCGACCTATCCAACAATGTATCTTTAAGTACGAAATGTCAGTGGTACCCTCTGCATGGCAGTCTGTTGGTATCTCCACTAGGCTATGTTGCTTTCTCTACGATAAAGGTATTTCCACTGATACCTACCTGTGCTACAAATTTTCAAGCTCTCATGCTGCTGTGGGAGTGTAGTGCTCCATGTTTGATTGAGTTGCAAGTCGTTTCTCGTGACCGTTACTACCTAATTCAAATTCATTTATTGGTATAAAACTTGATTGATTAGGATTACATTGATGTTCTTACGATATGTTTAGTTTCACAACTTTAATCAAAATACATACATACATGGATTCACGCCTGTTCCCAGAAGAGGTGGGCAGAGACTACAGAACGCCATTTGCAACGATCCTGGCATATCTCTCTTGCTTCATTCACTCCCATCAAGTTTCTCATGCCTGCTCGTCTGTTTAGGGTACTTCTGACCTGTCCTCTATACTGACATATTAATACTTATGATTAACCATATTTCGATCGAAGTCTACAATAGTATTTAAAGTGTCATTGGAAATACAAGTTTAACTGTTAAGAGTTGCAGACTTACGTATTTATTAATCTACTAGGTGACCCGGCAAACTTCGTACCGCCTAACAGTCGATTCCATTTTTTTTTTATTTGCTCTCCGTGAGAACCATCCTCGTACTTCAAGGAATATTATAAAAAAAAATTAAGCGAAATCGGTTCAGCTGCTCTCCATATTTGCGCTTAGCAACACATTCAGCGGTTCATTTTTATATTATAGATAATGTCAGTACAGTATTATTTAATGATGTATTATTATTATTTGTAAAATAAAGCTTGAGCTCTGTGACAGTTATCACTAGTGTTGTGACGCTTACTACATGTTCTGTATTTTTTCGTCGATGAAACGCTTTATTTTAAATAGTATTTTTACTCTATAGTTTAAAAATCCTCGAAACCATATTAATGTAACTTACATATATATCAATATGGTTAAAAAAAAATCTGGTTGCCTGTAAAGTCGGTATACGGGCGAAAGTTTTACGTGACAACGACTTTGAGTGGTAAAATAATTTTAATGTGAATATTCATTCGTATAGTAGGAAGAAGGATGAAAGACGCGTGCCTTTCACTTTTTATGTCTGTCTCTCTCGCTCTTAGGCGGGACGCGTGCCTCTCACTCGCTCTCATTGTGAGCGCATAACGTGAGCGAAGCGTAACGCAGTTTCTTGAAGTGTCACCCGGCAAACCAATTTATAAGACGTTGTCACGTCAAAAATTTGAACTATTAATTGAGTGTTTTACAAGTAATTTGTATTAATACCAAAGTAACGCAATGTTACTCTATAAAACAATTATAACGTAACTCTGTATTACAATTGTAAATTTCGCTCTTTGTATGGTTTCCCCTTATAACATTGACCAATCATCAACCAAAGCAACTTCATGTTAATAGCTTATACGACATTGCAATTACTATATTGTATTCCTGAGAAATTTAGTTGATTAAGACATGTTCAAAGTTTTTAATTTATTATATACAGGATGTAACAAGACCCATCACCAAACCGAAGTCCACTCGTTTTGAACATCATGCCAAGTAGAATAAGCAAAAATTATAACAGGGAAACGAATTTTTTTTTAGTTGATAAATTTTTAAACCGCAATTAAAAGTACTCTCTTGCAATGCTAGAAATACCTACTTATCCATGGGGTCATAGGACATCTATAGAACATATTGGCGGGGTAAATGGATTTATTTTGTACCTAATTAGAAAAATCTTATATTGACTTTGAGCCTCAATATCTCCTGAACCAGTGATTTCCCAGGCATGGTGCCAAAGTAAAAAAATGTTCGTAGTGCTTAGTACAATATGGGATTTCAGTTTTCGAAGGGTCTTTTTCCACCCTGTATAACCGCTAGCAACTATTTTAAAAATGTATAGACATTGTTCCCGTCGAGATACGATTCGCAACTCGATCAGAGTCGAACTAGACCATTAAACTGAAGCAATTTAAACGACCCACTTTTTAAATAAGTATCTATTTTTGCATATTATTATGCTATGACTGCCTCGTTGATCTCGCGGAAAGTGTTATTGGGTTTTTCCGTTAGGAAATTGTCAGTAGCAGCACGGAGTCTAGTAATGTGCCCGGTACGGCAATAAGCTCACCCCTAATTACGTGGGACCTAAAAAAATATTGGCGAAATGTGGGTGTAATATCTTCTACCTCTTCCTACCCCTTCGGGGATACAGGCGTGACTCTATAAAAAAATATATATTTTTGCATGACACATCACTACAGCAAGACCATAAACTGTGTTAAGCAATAAAGGAAAATAATGAAAAAATAAACCGCCGTGTGCATGTCGAGCCACGCACAATGTAAGGTTCCGTAGTATCCCTTATCCAGTGACCTAAGGACATATTCCCACCACCACCTCATGGACCTACCTGCCTTGCGGCATACGGACCGAATCACGGGAGAAGCGCACGGTACTTGCGTCTGCTCTTTCCCGTGCGCTCTTTCTTGACTCCCTACAAATCTTTAATGTCCCGAGCCATACTCTCCCCAAAGGGGCTGGCTTCGTAAATATCTACTATCCCCTTAATAGGGCAAAACAACACAGAACGGTACTTCGCGTTCAGCGTCACTCAATCCTCTAGCTGTCCAATGTTCTTCTGATGGAGTGCCAAGTGTGCGCAAATGTGCGCAACGCGCCAAAGTTTTCCATGCTGCGAACCAGTTCCACGTGATACACTGGAACCGCCTCTGCGTAGCGTATCGAATCTAGCATCAGCGATCTTCCTTCTGCGTACAAGCTACATTCCCAGAGCGCGTGATCACGGCTTTCCTCAGCTTCACCGCACGGGCAGACTAGAGTGTCGCAAAGCCCAAGCTTGTGTAGGCGCTTCCTGAAGCATCCGTGTCCGGTGAGTATTTGGGAGACCTCGTAATCCGGTTCGATCCATACTGACTTCAGCCTTACAGACACATCTGGGAAGAAGCTGTATAATTCGCGTCCGTCTTCACTAGCCTGCCATCGTTCCTGCCAAAGAGCAGCGAGTTCCCGCCTAACTGTGAACTTGAGAGTGCGCAGTTCTTTCGCGGCCAATTGGTAACCCTCCTCCGCAAATCGTCCCGCACGACAAACTTCCAGATCGGCTGGTAACACGCCCGCAAGCACAGGTAACGCTGCGGTGCTGCACGATCTGTACGCCTTCGTTAGTAAAATAAGTGCCGGCCTCTGGGTGCGCAAAAGCGTTCGTTTGACCACGAAGTTGGACCATCGTCGATACCATACGGCCGCAGCGTACGTCAAGACGGCCACGTAGGTTCCTGAATACAGAACTCTAAGGGCAGGGTACTTCATTCCCCATCTGGTCGCCGAAATCCGCGACATTTTGCCAAAGCAGTTAGAGGACTTTTCCCCGATGATGCTAGCATGCGGCGCGTAGGATCTTGCATCGTCCAGAGTAACACCGAGCACCGTAGCCTGCGTGACACTCGCAACCGAGGCGCCGTCCATGCGGATGGTAGGCGCTCGCTTAAACTTACCTTTTACAGTCAACGTTGAAGACTTACCAGGGGAGAACCCAAGACGATTCCGGGTTCCCCAATCGGCAATTGCACTTAACATGATCGCGGCATTACGTTCAATTGCGGCGCGGGAAGACGCCTCAATTGCGATGGTCACATCGTCGGCATATGCGATCAAATGCACTCCTTCGGGTCGAGGCAGCAGCAGGAGGTCGTTGAGGAGGAGATTCCAAAGAGTCGGGCCAAGAACCGATCCTTGCGGACATCCCATGGTGCTCTGTTTCCATGCACTCAAACTACCGGTATTGAAACACACACGGCGGTTGGTAAAGTAACTGACCAATATTCTATACAAGTTCGGCGGTGCTCCGCCCTGCTTAACTTTAAGTAGAATCATTGGCCACCAGGTGTTATCGAATGCACCAGAGATGTCAAGAAAGATCAGTTGAACATACGCGGCTCTCGAGTTATCGACTATATCGTTCAAGTGCCTATGTGCTGTGACAGTGACCTAAGGACAGTAGGACTCAGCGCAATATTAATTTTATCGCTAAAAGTTTACGTTAATTTTATTGTCTTACTCGTTAGTTAGTAAAGTCTAATTAGCCGTTATAATTTTTATTGAAAGTTCATTCTATATGTCAGTATTTAGCAAAGTTTACACATACCTAAATACTACAGTTAATAACATAGAGGGGAGAGAACACTTGGTATTTTTTCCTGGGTTCCTAAATATTTCACAAACGGATCTCTAAATAAACAACGGTTAATGTGACCCTGTGCGAAATCCTTAGTGTTTTTGAAATACCTATACCCCACACCATGTATCCCTATCCCTACTTAATATTACAAATTCGAAAGTGTGTATGTATGTATGTTCCGTTTTCACGCTAAACAGCTGTTGAAATTTAATATAGAGATATATTGGACCATGGAGACGGACATAAGTTGCAAAAAATAAACGGGGAGGGATTGCAGGCAGTGTAGAAGTTTGAACGGCACAAATTTACCTCTTGGAAGTAAGAACTCGAGCGCTGTAATAATTTAGTGCTGCGCATGTGCTAACGTATATCTGTCAGTACTGTCACGTCGTACATATTGTCATCTTGTACACGGTGATTACATTGTTGCATATCATCATCATCATGAGCCTGCCGATGCCGTAGTCCACTGCAGGATATAGGCCTCTGCAATGGCACGCCACTGAGCCCGATTTTCGGCTCTTCATGTCCAGCCGCTGCCAGCAACTTTGCGTATATCGTCACTCTAACTAGCTTGTTCGCATATAATAATATAAGCTAATAATCCTAGAATCTATCGAAGCGATACTAATCATTTATCTAAGCTAATAATTTTATACTATAATCGGCTGAAACGTCTTTCTCTACTAATATTATAAATGCGATATATTGGACATGTATTGGGCTTTGACATTTGACTGTATGCATGGTGATGTTATTATGTACCGGTAGATAATGGTCGTTATTGTCATGCGTACTGACCGAGTTACTTTGTACCCTATAGAGTTGCCGAACTCTTTAAAATAATCAGGACTGCCTTCACACAACTTGAGACTGAAAGTACATTTGTGTTACTCCGAATATATCGCGCGCGAAGCCGCGGGCAAAAGCGTACACAAATAAAAACATAACTTTCGCATTTAGGTGTACAGGAGCTACCCGTATAAACATATATTCTTTTTATTTTGTTTTACGGTATCATCCGTGTATTATTATAGTTTCCGCGTAAATATTGTATTATAGTAATAAGTTGAATACAGGAATGTATGTATATGTGTTACTAAAGTGTATGAGGTGTTCCTCTATAATAGATTATAGCGTTTATTTGTTATATTATATTTTTTCATGAAATGACGCAAAATAAATAAAGTAAAGCCGCGGACGGACAGACGGATGGACGGTCATGGTGAAACTGTAAGGATTCCTGGTAGGCGTACTAAGGCACCATAAAGAGAGATTGATGATACGAAAAATGGATAAGTAAGAGAAAATAGAGCGTTTGGAAAGATGTGGCTTGGGTTTTGATACATAAAGTACTTAATTAAACGAACAAAACGATTGAAATACGTCCATATTCTGTTGGGAAAGTACCGCTTATGCAAGTACAAAAAACGTTCAAACGGAAAAAAGCATACACGACGACATTAAATAGTAGGTATTTGAATTAATTAGAATTTGCCGTCTAAATTGACAAACGTGTATTACGCCAATTAAATTTGTAGAAATGATAGATAACTCGCCACTCGACTGTATTCCGCCTGCTATCACTAGTGTATAAGGGCTATGCTTAGATGCTTAATGTACCTATTGTATAGAAAAATCATATACTCATTTGTATGGTCCCCACACTATAGGCAGTTCTGTTGATTAATTTTGTCTTTTCCAAGCTATCATATGTATGCAGTTATATAGGTGAAGTAAGCTAGTATATAATAATATTATACTTCCGCATGCATCTAGCTGAAAAGGGTTAGATAATTTCTAAAACATGTTGTCAGCTATATTAAAAAAAAACGCAATATTTATTAAATTTATTTATTTAATCACAAACAATTTTTACATTGTGTTTGATATGATTACATTGATTTGTTATGGCAGATTATGCGAACAATTAAATAGATTTATTAAAAACAAATACAAAAACAAAGCTAAGAAAAATACACTAAAAGCAATATAAATGATAATTAAAAAAAACAGCCTAGCAGTAATCAATATTAATAAAATACATTACAATCATTTATGTCACTTCAACTAGAATAAAAATAAATGTATATATGTAATTAAAACATAATAGTAATAATGCAATCTAATAAAATCAACAATAAGTAGCAATTCAATTCAACTTAAAATTAAATAAATGTCACAATAGAATTAAATACAAATAAGTTCAGCAATAAATTAATTTAAACAGAATTACGAAACTACTGGTTATTAACAGAATATAAACATTTCTCCATTAAAAAACTTTTAAATTTTATTTTGAATTCACTCAATATTATGCATTCCGGTCAAATTAGACCGAAAAATAGGTGTGACGTTACAGAAATTCGCATCCAGCTGAGATTGGGTAGTATTGTCCAAAACAGGATAATTATCTGATCTACAATTTTATTTTGGTCTAAGCTAATTATATAATAAAACTTACCGTTTTGCTGAAAATCGCGGCAAACCCCGTGTTATTTTTCTTCCAGATTTAATCGAATCGATGAAGTTTTTTTAAGATTTCATATATTATATGATCGTATTAGAACAATCCTACCAATTTTCAGCTGGGTGCGAGTTTTTGTACTCTCAGATGTCTAAATTAACCAGACTATATGCTAGTTTTTTCACCTATTCATTTGTAATTTGCTAGTTTTATAAAAAAGTTACCCAAAAGCACTTTGTCCTATATTTTATCGAATCCCGAATCTCCGCATCGCCTGGCATCTTTTACTTCGGGGTTTTACCAATTTAGTAGGCTATGCGTCACAAATTACTACCTATCCCTTTTGAGAAAGTTATTGTTGTATAGGTACTAACAGACGTGACTACAATGAAATAACGAATGAAACTGTAAACCCAAATCATAGCAAACACATTTTCGTTCAGTAAAACCTAAAACATCGAGAAAATTCCTTATTTTCCTGTCTTGGGACTGCGAATATGCCTATTCTGCATTTTGTCGGCGTGGCGACTAATGGGTCTCCCTTTTAATTACGAAAGTATATAGAGTCCTTATAGCCTTAAAGCATACTGTCCTTTCTTATGATCATGACGATCTCAAAAGCTACGGAACGAGTTTGTGTTCGGTTTTCGTATAGGGTTTAGGTGTATAATTGTCAAGGATGGAGCCGTTATTGAATTATTTCTAACTTCATTTATTATCTAGTTATGCTTCTTTACTTGTCACATACAGTATGAAATGCCTAAAGGCATTAGGCACAATATCTATGTATAAAATACTTGTAACATACTGCATATAAAATGCCAAATGCTGAACCACTAACAAGTGGAACACTAATATAAAATCGATTTTGTCCTAAGTGGTCTCGAAGTTACGGTTAAATTGAATAGTCAAAGACATTCTGGCACCTTTTTATGTTCTAAAGGTTTGAAACCAAGTTGCCAGGCTTCCCTCGCCAATTGTAGACATGTGAGACGTTCTTCTGCAGTCTATCGGAACCTAATCACTTTTATCATTCTGTCTTCGACTTTCATTAGTGGCAGTGTCGCGTTAACCGATCAGAAGTTGAAATTGGAGGAAGCACAATCCGTTGGACATCGTTTATAGCCTAGCAGGCGCATGTATGTAGATTCTGTGCTGTGTCCTTGGTTGCATGGTTACGTTAAATAGAATTATTGCTAATTAGAACGGGGCAAGAAGGATAGAGATTTGAGGAGCTGAATCGTAAGTGGCTAGGAGGACAATTGGATCTCCAGTGCTCCAACTCAAGAAACAAAACGCAAGAATATTGGTGTTATAGCAGGCTTCTCTTGCTTTCCCTCGTGACGATAAAAATCCTAAATGTTTCTGATATTCATAACACCTACGCTGAATTAGACAAAATTATCACTTGGACGCAAACCTTAAGGTTACTGGTTATCGGTGATATTTAAGTTCTCTCTAGCATCCAATTCTGCATAATGGTTGTTCCAAAATTGTAGGAACCAAATGAAGACAGTACCGTACGACATCGTTACATAAGTTGAACAACAATACTAACAGATTATATAAACAGGAAAAACTCTGGGAATGTATAATGCGAGAGATCGATAACCCTTTGTCTTACAAAATAGTGTTTGTAATGCAATTAAAAGTCATTTAAAAGTAAATATAGCAGAAATTTTACTGATTACATATCTAAATGCAATGCCAATTAGATTTGAAACTCAAAATAAAAATGTATTCATTATCATAGGCTGTATACCCAAAGGAGTAGGCAGAGTGGTCATGTCCTACAGGTCCTACGGTAGGGGGTGAGCCTTTGTGTTTCTCGGGCAAATTGCCAGACTGCGTTAGCTTTTCACGCGGCGATAGCCCGGTTGTGTACGTAACGAACTGGCGAGACGACGGTCTCGGATTCGGTCCCCAGGTACCCCGGGCACACACCTCTGACTTTTCGAAGTTATGGGTGTATTAAATGTTAATTATCGCTCGCTTAATAATGTGCCCGGTAGATGGCAATAGGCTCGCCCCATATTACATTGGGATCTAAACATAACTGGTGAAATGTGGGTGTGTAATACACCTCTGCCTACCCCTTGGGGGATAAAAGGCATGAAGTTATTTATGTTATTTAGCTTTTCCACAGTGCGACTACCCTCTGATCTCTGCTTTCAAAGGACGATGAAGTGACATTCAAAGGCTTAGACTAGTGACAGTATATTCAAGGTTCAAGGGTACTGACTCCGCATAACTACTGTCAAACATCTTTATGAGGGCTGAAACCGACCTATCCAACAATGTATCTTTAAGTACGAAATGTCAGTGGTACCCTCTGCATGGCAGTCTGTTGGTATCTCCACTAGGCTATGTTGCTTTCTCTACGATAAAGGTATTTCCACTGATACCTACCTGTGCTACAAATTTTCAAGCTCTCATGCTGCTGTGGGAGTGTAGTGCTCCATGTTTGATTGAGTTGCAAGTCGTTTCTCGTGACCGTTACTACCTAATTCAAATTCATTTATTGGTATAAAACTTGATTGATTAGGATTACATTGATGTTCTTACGATATGTTTAGTTTCACAACTTTAATCAAAATACATACATACATGGATTCACACCTGTTCCCAGAAGAGGTGGGCAGAGACTACAGAACGCCATTTGCAACGATCCTGGCATATCTCTCTTGCTTCATTCACTCCCATCAAGTTTCTCATGCCTGCTCGTCTGTTTAGGGTACTTCTGACCTGTCCTCTATACTGACATATTAATACTTATGATTAACCATATTTCGATCGAAGTCTACAATAGTATTTAAAGTGTCATTGGAAATACAAGTTTAACTGTTAAGAGTTGCAGACTTACGTATTTATTAATCTACTAGGTGACCCGGCAAACTTCGTACCGCCTAACAGTCGATTCCATTTTTTTTTTATTTGCTCTCCGTGAGAACCATCCTCGTACTTCAAGGAATATTATAAAAAAAAATTAAGCGAAATCGGTTCAGCTGCTCTCCATATTTGCGCTTAGCAACACATTCAGCGGTTCATTTTTATATTATAGATAATGTCAGTACAGTATTATTTAATGATGTATTATTATTATTTGTAAAATAAAGCTTGAGCTCTGTGACAGTTATCACTAGTGTTGTGACGCTTACTACATGTTCTGTATTTTTTCGTCGATGAAACGCTTTATTTTAAATAGTATTTTTACTCTATAGTTTAAAAATCCTCGAAACCATATTAATGTAACTTACATATATATCAATATGGTTAAAAAAAAATTTGAACTATTAATTGAGTGTTTTACAAGTAATTTGTATTAATACCAAAGTAACGCAATGTTACTCTATAAAACAATTATAACGTAACTCTGTATTACAATTGTAAATTTCGCTCTTTGTATGGTTTCCCCTTATAACATTGACCAATCATCAACCAAAGCAACTTCATGTTAATAGCTTATACGACATTGCAATTACTATATTGTATTCCTGAGAAATTTAGTTGATTAAGACATGTTCAAAGTTTTTAATTTATTATATACAGGATGTAACAAGACCCATCACCAAACCGAAGTCCACTCGTTTTGAACATCATGCCAAGTAGAATAAGCAAAAATTATAACAGGGAAACGAATTTTTTTTTAGTTGATAAATTTTTAAACCGCAATTAAAAGTACTCTCTTGCAATGCTAGAAATACCTACTTATCCATGGGGTCATAGGACATCTATAGAACATATTGGCGGGGTAAATGGATTTATTTTGTACCTAATTAGAAAAATCTTATATTGACTTTGAGCCTCAATATCTCCTGAACCAGTGATTTCCCAGGCATGGTGCCAAAGTAAAAAAATGTTCGTAGTGCTTAGTACAATATGGGATTTCAGTTTTCGAAGGGTCTTTTTCCACCCTGTATAACCGCTAGCAACTATTTTAAAAATGTATAGACATTGTTCCCGTCGAGATACGATTCGCAACTCGATCAGAGTCGAACTAGACCCTTAAACTGAAGCAATTTAAACGACCCACTTTTTAAATAAGTATCTATTTTTGCATATTATTATGCTATGACTGCCTCGTTGATCTCGCGGAAAGTGTTATTGGGTTTTTCCGTTAGGAAATTGTCAGTAGCAGCACGGAGTCTAGTAATGTGCCCGGTACGGCAATAAGCTCACCCCTAATTACGTGGGACCTAAAAAAATATTGGCGAAATGTGGGTGTAATATCTTCTACCTCTTCCTACCCCTTCGGGGATACAGGCGTGACTCTATAAAAAAATATATATTTTTGCATGACACATCACTACAGCAAGACCATAAACTGTGTTAAGCAATAAAGGAAAATAATGAAAAAATAAACCGCCGTGTGCATGTCGAGCCACGCACAATGTAAGGTTCCGTAGTATCCCTTATCCAGTGACCTAAGGACATATTCCCACCACCACCTCATGGACCTACCTACCTTGCGGCATACGGACCGAATCACGGGAGAAGCGCACGGTACTTGCGTCTGCTCTTTCCCGTGCGCTCTTTCTTGACTCCCTACAAATCTTTAATGTCCCGAGCCATACTCTCCCCAAAGGGGCTGGCTTCGTAAATATCTACTATCCCCTTAATAGGGCAAAACAACACAGAACGGTACTTCGCGTTCAGCGTCACTCAATCCTCTAGCTGTCCAATGTTCTTCTGATGGAGTGCCAAGTGTGCGCAAATGTGCGCAACGCGCCAAAGTTTTCCATGCTGCGAACCAGTTCCACGTGATACACTGGAACCGCCTCTGCGTAGCGTATCGAATCTAGCATCAGCGATCTTCCTTCTGCGTACAAGCTACATTCCCAGAGCGCGTGATCACGGCTTTCCTCAGCTTCACCGCACGGGCAGACTAGAGTGTCGCAAAGCCCAAGCTTGTGTAGGCGCTTCCTGAAGCATCCGTGTCCGGTGAGTATTTGGGAGACCTCGTAATCCGGTTCGATCCATACTGACTTCAGCCTTACAGACACATCTGGGAAGAAGCTGTATAATTCGCGTCCGTCTTCACTAGC
Organism: Euclidia mi; assembly: GCA_944739405.2. Lineage (NCBI taxonomy): Eukaryota > Metazoa > Arthropoda > Insecta > Lepidoptera > Erebidae > Euclidia > Euclidia mi. Next base: position 10,046,087 of record OX123188.2, on the reverse strand, counting down.
CTGCCATCGTTCCTGCCAAAGAGCAGCGAGTTCCCGCCTAACTGTGAACTTGAGAGTGCGCAGTTCTTTCGCGGCCAATTGGTAACCCTCCTCCGCAAATCGTCCCGCACGACAAACTTCCAGATCGGCTGGTAACACGCCCGCAAGCACAGGTAACGCTGCGGTGCTGCACGATCTGTACGCCTTCGTTAGTAAAATAAGTGCCGGCCTCTGGGTGCGCAAAAGCGTTCGTTTGACCACGAAGTTGGACCATCGTCGATACCATACGGCCGCAGCGTACGTCAAGACGGCCACGTAGGTTCCTGAATACAGAACTCTAAGGGCAGGGTACTTCATTCCCCATCTGGTCGCCGAAATCCGCGACATTTTGCCAAAGCAGTTAGAGGACTTTTCCCCGATGATGCTAGCATGCGGCGCGTAGGATCTTGCATCGTCCAGAGTAACACCGAGCACCGTAGCCTGCGTGACACTCGCAACCGAGGCGCCGTCCATGCGGATGGTAGGCGCTCGCTTAAACTTACCTTTTACAGTCAACGTTGAAGACTTACCAGGGGAGAACCCAAGACGATTCCGGGTTCCCCAATCGGCAATTGCACTTAACATGATCGCGGCATTACGTTCAATTGCGGCGCGGGAAGACGCCTCAATTGCGATGGTCACATCGTCGGCATATGCGATCAAATGCACTCCTTCGGGTCGAGGCAGCAGCAGGAGGTCGTTGAGGAGGAGATTCCAAAGAGTCGGGCCAAGAACCGATCCTTGCGGACATCCCATGGTGCTCTGTTTCCATGCACTCAAACTACCGGTATTGAAACACACACGGCGGTTGGTAAAGTAACTGACCAATATTCTATACAAGTTCGGCGGTGCTCCGCCCTGCTTAACTTTAAGTAGAATCATTGGCCACCAGGTGTTATCGAATGCACCAGAGATGTCAAGAAAGATCAGTTGAACATACGCGGCTCTCGAGTTATCGACTATATCGTTCAAGTGCCTATGTGCTGTGACAGTGACCTAAGGACAGTAGGACTCAGCGCAATATTAATTTTATCGCTAAAAGTTTACGTTAATTTTATTGTCTTACTCGTTAGTTAGTAAAGTCTAATTAGCCGTTATAATTTTTATTGAAAGTTCATTCTATATGTCAGTATTTAGCAAAGTTTACACATACCTAAATACTACAGTTAATAACATAGAGGGGAGAGAACACTTGGTATTTTTTCCTGGGTTCCTAAATATTTCACAAACGGATCTCTAAATAAACAACGGTTAATGTGACCCTGTGCGAAATCCTTAGTGTTTTTGAAATACCTATACCCCACACCATGTATCCCTATCCCTACTTAATATTACAAATTCGAAAGTGTGTATGTATGTATGTTCCGTTTTCACGCTAAACAGCTGTTGAAATTTAATATAGAGATATATTGGACCATGGAGACGGACATAAGTTGCAAAAAATAAACGGGGAGGGATTGCAGGCAGTGTAGAAGTTTGAACGGCACAAATTTACCTCTTGGAAGTAAGAACTCGAGCGCTGTAATAATTTAGTGCTGCGCATGTGCTAACGTATATCTGTCAGTACTGTCACGTCGTACATATTGTCATCTTGTACACGGTGATTACATTGTTGCATATCATCATCATCATGAGCCTGCCGATGCCGTAGTCCACTGCAGGATATAGGCCTCTGCAATGGCACGCCACTGAGCCCGATTTTCGGCTCTTCATGTCCAGCCGCTGCCAGCAACTTTGCGTATATCGTCACTCTAACTAGCTTGTTCGCATATAATAATATAAGCTAATAATCCTAGAATCTATCGAAGCGATACTAATCATTTATCTAAGCTAATAATTTTATACTATAATCGGCTGAAACGTCTTTCTCTACTAATATTATAAATGCGATATATTGGACATGTATTGGGCTTTGACATTTGACTGTATGCATGGTGATGTTATTATGTACCGGTAGATAATGGTCGTTATTGTCATGCGTACTGACCGAGTTACTTTGTACCCTATAGAGTTGCCGAACTCTTTAAAATAATCAGGACTGCCTTCACACAACTTGAGACTGAAAGTACATTTGTGTTACTCCGAATATATCGCGCGCGAAGCCGCGGGCAAAAGCGTACACAAATAAAAACATAACTTTCGCATTTAGGTGTACAGGAGCTACCCGTATAAACATATATTCTTTTTATTTTGTTTTACGGTATCATCCGTGTATTATTATAGTTTCCGCGTAAATATTGTATTATAGTAATAAGTTGAATACAGGAATGTATGTATATGTGTTACTAAAGTGTATGAGGTGTTCCTCTATAATAGATTATAGCGTTTATTTGTTATATTATATTTTTTCATGAAATGACGCAAAATAAATAAAGTAAAGCCGCGGACGGACAGACGGATGGACGGTCATGGTGAAACTGTAAGGATTCCTGGTAGGCGTACTAAGGCACCATAAAGAGAGATTGATGATACGAAAAATGGATAAGTAAGAGAAAATAGAGCGTTTGGAAAGATGTGGCTTGGGTTTTGATACATAAAGTACTTAATTAAACGAACAAAACGATTGAAATACGTCCATATTCTGTTGGGAAAGTACCGCTTATGCAAGTACAAAAAACGTTCAAACGGAAAAAAGCATACACGACGACATTAAATAGTAGGTATTTGAATTAATTAGAATTTGCCGTCTAAATTGACAAACGTGTATTACGCCAATTAAATTTGTAGAAATGATAGATAACTCGCCACTCGACTGTATTCCGCCTGCTATCACTAGTGTATAAGGGCTATGCTTAGATGCTTAATGTACCTATTGTATAGAAAAATCATATACTCATTTGTATGGTCCCCACACTATAGGCAGTTCTGTTGATTAATTTTGTCTTTTCCAAGCTATCATATGTATGCAGTTATATAGGTGAAGTAAGCTAGTATATAATAATATTATACTTCCGCATGCATCTAGCTGAAAAGGGTTAGATAATTTCTAAAACATGTTGTCAGCTATATTAAAAAAAAACGCAATATTTATTAAATTTATTTATTTAATCACAAACAATTTTTACATTGTGTTTGATATGATTACATTGATTTGTTATGGCAGATTATGCGAACAATTAAATAGATTTATTAAAAACAAATACAAAAACAAAGCTAAGAAAAATACACTAAAAGCAATATAAATGATAATTAAAAAAAACAGCCTAGCAGTAATCAATATTAATAAAATACATTACAATCATTTATGTCACTTCAACTAGAATAAAAATAAATGTATATATGTAATTAAAACATAATAGTAATAATGCAATCTAATAAAATCAACAATAAGTAGCAATTCAATTCAACTTAAAATTAAATAAATGTCACAATAGAATTAAATACAAATAAGTTCAGCAATAAATTAATTTAAACAGAATTACGAAACTACTGGTTATTAACAGAATATAAACATTTCTCCATTAAAAAACTTTTAAATTTTATTTTGAATTCACTCAATATTATGCATTCCGGTCAAATTAGACCGAAAAATAGGTTTGACGTTACAGAAATTCGCATCCAGCTGAGATTGGGTAGTATTGTCCAAAACAGGATAATTATCTGATCTACAATTTTATTTTGGTCTAAGCTAATTATATAATAAAACTTACCGTTTTGCTGAAAATCGCGGCAAACCCCGTGTTATTTTTCTTCCAGATTTAATCGAATCGATGAAGTTTTTTTAAGATTTCATATATTATATGATCGTATTAGAACAATCCTACCAATTTTCAGCTGGGTGCGAGTTTTTGTACTCTCAGATGTCTAAATTAACCAGACTATATGCTAGTTTTTTCACCTATTCATTTGTAATTTGCTAGTTTTATAAAAAAGTTACCCAAAAGCACTTTGTCCTATATTTTATCGAATCCCGAATCTCCGCATCGCCTGGCATCTTTTACTTCGGGGTTTTACCAATTTAGTAGGCTATGCGTCACAAATTACTACCTATCCCTTTTGAGAAAGTTATTGTTGTATAGGTACTAACAGACGTGACTACAATGAAATAACGAATGAAACTGTAAACCCAAATCATAGCAAACACATTTTCGTTCAGTAAAACCTAAAACATCGAGAAAATTCCTTATTTTCCTGTCTTGGGACTGCGAATATGCCTATTCTGCATTTTGTCGGCGTGGCGACTAATGGGTCTCCCTTTTAATTACGAAAGTATATAGAGAACATTAGGGTATTTAATATGCCTCATTGATTTTATTTTTGTGCCTTCTGGTTAAAGCTAAGAAAGAATGATATTTTTTACTCTAAATAGTTTCTTCCTTCATTACGTTAATAAGCAACTAGTTCTTCATTGAGTGTCTCTCAATTTCAAACTTAGAACCATTAAATTTATAATTACTTCAACAGTGACGTAATGAGGTTCACAATTTAAATTTTGTATCAAATCGAAGACATTGCAATATACGAAATGATTATATTTAATTAGCCCAGGTAACAATGAAATCACAAGTGAAGTAGGACGACACAATATCTTAGGGTAACTACTTATGTCTGTTACATCGCGTGCTATGCGCTTATTTTATGTGCGGAGCGGTCGATACGCCGCAGTGCTGTGTAAAGCCCCGAGCTAAACGCACGGTCTGGTTTAACCTCAGTTTACTTTAACTAGAGTTGGTGTCGTCCGCTGTTGCGTTCGTAATTCAGTGGTGAGTTTTTCAAATGTAATTCTAGAATGCTTTATTTTTAATTTGCGTTTTATATAAAAATAAACGCAGCAGTTTTTTTTTTGTACTTTGATTTATAAAATGGTGTGAGTTTATTTTGTGCCAGGTATTTAAAAAAAGTTGAATGTACTTGTAATGTAGTACATTATTAGTTTATTTTTGTAATCGAATTAGTGATTCCTGCGTTTTTTAAATGTAAAACAGGCTGTGTAAAATTCAGTAGGGAAACTTTCTTCATTAAAGTTCTTTACGGCTCTCAGCAAATCAGTGCGTACTCGTTCAGAATTTAAATTAGCCATTTTGAAAAACGAATTTCTGAAAGTTGTTCGATTTATGTTATATTTATTTATTTTCTGTGTTCTTTCCAGTTTTCTAATCGAAATAGAGATAGACATTAGTAGCCACAATTTTCATAAAGATAAGTATACTGATATGGTAATAACAATGTTGTCTTATTATGGCAATTTTCATCATCATTTTCGCCATCTTTTTATTCAAATTGACTGAAAATGGTATCATTATCTTGTTATCTACTTACTTAGATAGTGATGAGTAATTTAGAGTATTATCTGTCATGATATACTTACAAATCATTATCGCTTTATACTTGATTGTTGTTAGCTTTCCATGGAAGTAACTGAAATCTTTTAGATAGGTACTAATTAACGTTGGTTTTTGAGGCTCTTGCCAATATTATTAGTTTTCTGGTTGTTTATTTTTGTTTTATCATTATTCCGTATGAAATAGATTTTCAGAATTATCTATTCGAATTAGGATATATATACATAGACTCGCGCCTGTTTCCCAGAGGGGTAGGCAGAGACTACGGAACTAGAATATATTTGGAGATGAACTATAATTAAATAATTTAATAAGTACAATAATACTTACTTAAAATTACTTAAGCTCCTAAAACTAATATTTATGTTCCCAATGTTGTCTGAGCAGTTACTCACATTCTTATTATTTATTATTCTTTTTGAAAAGACAAGTCCCTCATTAGGACTAAATCCAGCGTCGCGGGGGACTTTACAAACATACAACTAACGCGGACAATGAACACCCAGACTCGAAACAACAATTTATGGATCACACAAAGTGTTGTCTCGTGTGGGAATCGAACCCACAATATTCGGCACAGTGACAAACGGCGAGGCGGGCGCTTAAACCACTACGCAAACCGTGCAGTCATTCTAACGTAGCACATTTCTAAAAACGCTTGAGTCCAATCGTAGCACGCCGATTTCTATTCCCAGTTCGGGCTAAATTAACATAATCGGGTTCCAATTCTTAGATATTTGTGTGCTCTAGTTTTAAATAAAAAGATAGTTAAATATTATTCTCAAATCCACCTCTGACGACCCTTTCAAGAAAACGTGGTCTCTTATATTTTGTAATATTTCGTATATTCTTGCGTTGTAAAATCGAACCTACAGTACATGGACAATGGTGACATAATAAATAAATATAAAGACAAGAAATGAAGTCAAATTCAACAAATAATAGTTCAATAATAATATAAGATTTCAAACATTCCCGATTTGTAAACATCATACAATATTATTTAGCGGGTTTTAGTCGCGATAATTTACTTATTTCAAGGCATAAATACCTCTGTTATTCTTCTACGTTTCTACCGGCTTGCAACGGTCCTGTTCGCGAAGGGACCATTTAACCGAACACCATCGCGAAGGGACCAATAAGTAAATTATCGCGACTAAGACCCGCTAAATAATATTGTATGAATAATAATAATATTTTGATGGTTAAATTCAACTGAATTACTTATTATTGACTAGAGCATGCGCGCGGTTCGTTATTGCAACAAAAGGTATTCTATGTGTTATTCTAATGTAAAAACTGTATTACTGCAAAGTTTTATAAAAAAATCTTTTGTTGTTTTGTGTGATACATGATGAGTAACAAACATTAATTGATCCTGAATGACTTTGGCGTTTAAGTATATGTACCTGGATTTTCTTTTTTGTAAGTCTTGTTTTCTAAGACCGATACCAAGCTCGATAGATTTATCGCATACGATACAAAATTTCATGAAAATCACCGTTTTCGAGGTTCAGATTATATATATACTAGACGATGCCCGCGGTTACACCCGCGTTATTTAAGGCTACTGCTCTGCTCCCGTCACTCATAGCGTGATGTTATATAGCCTATAGCCTTCCTCAATAAATGGGATATCTAACACTCAAAGAATTTTTCAAATCGGACCTGTAGTTCCTGAGATTAGCGCGTTCAACCAAACAAACAAACAAACAAACTCTTCAGCTTTATATATTAGTATAAGATATACATGAATGATAACATATATATGAATTGCTCGTTTAAAGGTATTAAATAATAGTATTAGAATATTCTAATATAAAAATATTTTGGTAAATGGCAATTTCTAAGACTTTGCGAGCCTCTAGGAGTATACATTCTATAGGGTGATTCAGTATTAGTTCCTGACGGTTCAACTTTAGTACATACTTGTATAATAGAAACTGCCACATATTACGCCGCGAAAATTGGTTGTAGCTATTAATACACAGTAAATAATTGATCCTCTAACTTCTTAGTTGACTTTGAACTCACGGGTGCACGAATAAATAAATAAATAATTCTTTATTGTACACCACAAGTCACATTACAGAGTTAGAAGAGAAAAAGAAGAAGTTTACAAATAAAATGCACAGTGGGCAATTTATATCTCGTTCTAAAGGTAGGGGTAAAATAATTACGTATAGACTCTAAATTTACATCTGTAAATTATATTATTTTATAAATTTATTATTTTGACTTTCATAAGCGTCACATTGTGACCCAAATGAATAAAGGATTTTGATTGACCCTTCAATAGATTAATAATAATAATATTCTAGCACATACACGCAACGCCATCTAATCCCAAGGTAAGCAGAACTTGTACAATGGGTAGACAATGGGTAAACACACATAAATACTAGTAATAGCTGAGCCCATGAATACACCCGTGTTATTTATGACTACTGATCCCCACCCGTGACTTAAAGGGTGATGTTATAAAGCCTGTATAGCCTTTCCTTATACATGGCGTATCCAATAGAAAAATAATCATTCAAATCGAATCACTAGTTCATGAGAATAGCGTTTTTCAAAACAAGCAAACGAAGTCTTCGGCTACCTATATATATTATGTGTATATATTTTTTTGTTAATATACACATATTATACCCGGAACCATGCAGACCAACACAAAGATCCATTTTAAGCATTGATATGTTTGACTTAAGCGGGAACCGAACCCGCGACCTACAGCGCGGCGTAGCAGTCGATTCCACTACTGCTACGTCACCGGCCGGCATCGCCACCACCCCCATCCAACACCCTACCATATACACCTTTATTGTTTGTATGTATACCCATCTATTTCCAAGCCCTAATGTACGTCACCAATACACAAGCGTCATATGTAGTATTACGCACATACAATATCTATTTCAAGGCTTCAATTACTTCGTAGAAATTGTACCTCAGAAATCTATTTTAACATAGAATCAAACATGTGTTTAGTTTATGATTTCGAACTTGTTTTATAAAACATATGCTTTATTACACATACATTGACTCATGCCTGTTTCCCGAAAGGGTAGGCAGAGACTACAAATCGCCATGTGCACCGAACCGAACATATCTCTCTTGCTTCAGTCACTCTCATCAAATATAAATTGAAAGATATTTTAGATAAAAGCAAAAATATTGCAAACAAAGCAAAATATAGTTATTTATTCGAAATAAAAAACAATACTTGGATGTTACGGTACAGCAAAATAATAAATCATGTAAATATCACATAATTATATATAATAGATACTCGTAGCATAGTGATAATTTTTTGATGCAGGATTGATCACGTGGTTTCAGTTTATGTCAATATCTAGAGGATAAGAATAATAACATTATATGGATGGTGCTCTAAAAAGAAACAAAAATATGCTCATTATACCGGTGACATAATATAAATAATGATATAATAATTTACCACAATAATAATTTACATATTAACAAAAGCAATTAGTGAAAAGCTTTTCAATTTATTTAACAAAACATTTAAACTCGATATTATTATACAATCACGCGTATCGTAATTATGTTCCTCCAATATTCATTAAACAATTATCCTATAAAATATGAATTAAAATAAATAATTATAAGACCGACTGGTCTATTTTATAATACCCACAATTTACGTAATGTTTTGTGACCTTTGGTTACTTAATTCATTATTGTATTTGTATTTTTTATTTTTATTTATAGCCTCACGCCTGTCTCCCCGAAGGGGTAGGCAGAGGTGCTCGCCAATCTATTTCCAAGCCCTAATGTACGTCACCAATACACAAGCGTCATATGTAGTATTACGCACATACAATATCTATTTCAAGGCTTCAATTACTTCGTTGAAATTGTACCTCAGAAATCTAATTTAACATAGAATCAAATATGTGTTTGGTTTATGATTTCGAACTTGTTTTATAAAACATATGCTTTATTACGCATACATTGACTCATGCCTGTTTCCCGAAGGGGTAGGCAGAGACTACAAATCGCCAGGTGCACCGAACCGAACATATCTCTCTTGCTTCAGTCACTCTCATCAAATATAAATTGAAAGATATTTTAGATAAAAGCAAAAATATTGCAAACAAAGCAAAATATAGCTATTTATTCGAAATGAAAAACAATTATTGGTTGTAACGGTACTGCAAAATAATAAATCATGTAAATATCACATAATTATATATAATAGATACTCGTAGCATAGTGATAATTTATTGATGCAGGATTGATCGCGTGGTTTCAGTTTATGTCAATATCTAGAGGATAAGAATAATAACATTATATGGATGGTGCTTTAAAAAGAAACAAAAATATGCTCATTATAATGGTGACATAATATAAACAATGATATAATAATTTAACACAATAATAATTTACATATTAACAAAAGCAATTAGTGAAAAGCTTTTCTATTTATTTTACAAAACATTTAAACTTCAATATCATTATACAATCACACTTATGTTCCTCCAATATTCATTGAACCATTATCCAATAAAATATAAATTAAAATAATTATAAGACCGACTGGTTTATTTTATAATGCCCACCAGTTTAAGTAACCTAGTAGTAGTAGTAGTTTTGTGACCTTTGGTTACTTAATTCATTATTGTATTTGTCTTTTTTATCCATGAATAATGACCAGTCTTACCAGCTCTTTTTTCAAACATTGAAGGAAGGTGACAACATGGAGTCTTCTCACTGCCTTCTGTTGTAGTTAAATATGTTCATTCTATTATACATAGGTATATGAGAAATAATGTAATATACGTTAAAGGTTTAGAATGGTCTAATAAAAAGATAAATAAATGGGAATTTACATAATTATCTCTGTCCCATATGACAAAGAAGATAATAACAACTTGTGCATCGTTTTCAGCCTGCCAGTGCTAGGCTCAAGGTTGATTTTCATTTCAGGTTTAGGCTATAGTACACCAAGCTGGCCAAGCATGGGTTGGCGGACTTCACATACTTTTTGCCATGGCGAATTCTTTAACATGCAAGTTTCCCCTCGGCGTTTTCATTCATCGTTAAGCAAGCGATAATTAATCATTTAATACGCACGTAAGTTTGAAAAGTCAATGGTGCGCACTCGTGACTCCACTTCTGTTCGTCTCTTCACAAGGCTATTACTATCATCATTACTTAATCAAGGGAATTTCAGGAAATCCCTTCTTTTGTGCGGTCCCTGAGGAATATACAGTCATGCCAAATTTCAGTTTCCTGCGCCTAATGGTTTTGGCTCTATCTTGTCTGTCTGTCAGACAGTCAGTAACGCAAGGATTTATATTTTATTTATATTATACAGATAATAATTGTACACTACCAAACGTAGAACAGTCGCCAATAGTAATAAGAGATCTATTCCAGTTATCTTCTGTATATCTTTGTATAAATACCAAAATCTAAAAAGCTTATAGGTATACAAACAAAAGCAACAATGCCCAAAGGAATGTTCTCGAGCTGTTTTGTAGCAAGACATTACTTGCCTACCAAAAGCTTCAGCTTCTTACAGAAATAGCCGAAATGTTTTATGAGTAACAAAGTTAAGTGAAACAGTTATAGAACAACTTAAGACTTGTTTCCTTTTACTTAAAGTGTTTTATGGAGGTGCAATAGACACCACCCCTATGTTACTTACGATCGGCATACGTAGTAGTTTGGCTGAGTAAAGCAACGTTTGCAGAGGTTACCATACGGATGGGCAACCGCCTTGTCGGCGCTGGTACAGTTTGGAAAAAATCACTTGGCTCGCTCTTAGAGTCGAGGCCTGTGGTCGAGGCACACTAGAAACTAGTTTTGTATACGAGTGTCAATGTGCGAGTAAAGTAGCACTGGAAGCGACGATTTCTTGCTGAGCGATTCTCGCCCTTATGGTGGTCTAGCGGGAAGTTGTTCGACTGTACATTGAAGCCCTACCGTTGTCGCAGGACAACAATAGTTAGGCCATGTCGGTAGGTAGCCTTCGGGCGGCCTATAAACCGTGACATTAGAAATGGAAACACACGAAAAGAAAAAAGAAAGATCAATCTTGCACCTCTACCCGTTAAATAATCTATCATCATCATCAGTCCTTTATACTATCCCACTGCTAGGCACGGGCCTCTTCTCACTATGAGAAGGGTAAGGCTATAGTCCACCACGCTGACTTGAAGGGAATTTCACTGGCGGATAGCTGATGTACCAAGGAGTAACTCGTAACGGAGCTATAAATTAACCGGGTACGCGAATTCGTTCCCTCAGGACGCGGGCGAAACCGCGGGAAACAGCTAGCATTAATATAAAACTCATACAAACTTGTATTTAAGTTAAAGTTTTTAACGAGAACATTAGAAATGTGTGACTTTTAATATGCAAAATTATGTTTTTCTACAAGCAATTTTATCAGGCTATATAGGGGTCAGTCGTTTCAAGTTTTATATAAGAATGTCTTTTACTAACACTAGGTTAAGATTTATACTAACAATATATGGATTTTGTTATGAATGATCTGAAATAAACTGATTAATAATAATACAGTCTGTTGAGTTGTTAAGAGGGGAAAGTTGTTTCAATGTAGAGCAAAAAATACTGGCTGCTCTAAAAAAATATGTCAGTCATCACTAAAATAGGAAGCAAAGCAGCATTTTATAAATCAAAGATTTTCTTGGAAGTAAGGACAACTGCTGAGTCAACCAAATTGCTAGAATACGTTTTTCCTCTCCAGTATTTGTCATTTGATTATTACCCGACTTCAGGCAGTTTTTTTTAACCAGACTATATTTTTATATGACTGTCTTACTTTAAAACTTTTTACTAGGTGACTATGACTGCTTCTCGTATGGTCCCATTTAAAATCAAGTTATAGGGAGTCAGTACCTCTGAATAATAATTTGGCACTAGTCTCAACCATGGAATATCGCTATCACTTCGGGTTGCAGAAGTCAGATAGGCAGTCGCTCCGTGGAAAATCTAATATTCTACTACTATGTAAAAACTGGGATAACGCTAGGAGAATGAGTTTTATGGATTGTTGTCACATCACATCTTAAACAAGAATCTTATTAAATTACATAACATAATATAACTTCACGCCTTTTGTCCCCGAAGGGGTAGGCAGTGTGTAACTGTGTATGACACAACCACACTTTGCCAGTTATGTTTCGGTCCCAACGTAATAGGGGGCGGGCCTATTGCCATCTACCGCGCACATTGTTAAGCGAGCGATAATTAACATTTTAATACACACATAACTTCGAAAAGTCAGAGGTGTGTGCCCGGGGTAATTGAGGATCGAACGCGAGACGAAACGAAATTAATACGTCTAATGACAAAACATGATCCGAGCTCATTTCATTATAGGGAACTTAATCTTACGTTCTCTCATAACAAAAGGCGAAACAGTGGCAATTCTAAGTATATAATAAATAGGCTAAGAAAGTTAATACTTTTGTCTTCACTTTATAAACCAATTTTCATTACATTTATTTTGATTAGGTAAGTAGCTATTGTTGAGCTTACGAGTCGAGAATGAAAAAGAACCTGTAGACTTCAGAAACAAAATAAACAATTAAATCAGTATCAGTACAAAACGGCAAGACCACCGCTTACACCTCTACGCCATACGTGCAGTCAGGTTTGTGGTGTCGACCACTGGACATACTCTTAATTATAAAAACCCATCTCCATTATGCAAACGTTTTACAGTCCGACGCTTCGTGTGTTTAATTCTGGACTTTTGTTCAAACTGTGCTAAGGGAGGGTCCCCAAGTTAAGGCCTAATCCAAAATGTATTAAAAAACCTTTTAAGTACTACGACTCCATTTAAGTTTCGCTAGCAGCGGCGATATTATACCAAAAAAGCTGTTAAAAGTTGTCAAGCATGAATAGAAAAACATAATGCCTAATGAAAAACCAATTGCTGAATATATTAAAATTAATGTTTACATACCAAAAGAATACAAATGTTCTATAGAATTAGTGTGAAATATATGTGAATAAAATGGCCGAATTGTTAAGAGCGTTAACGTCAAATCCGCGGCGCCAAGTTTAGGTAAATGCAGCGCTTTCTCACTAACACTGAAGCACGCGCAGCTGTGTGCGTAGAGTCAGCGTGTTGCTTGGCAGTATAGTCAAGCTAACTCATTTTGATCCGTTCAACTCATAAGCGACGCGCGACGTTAGGTAAGGTTGGCATCTGTTGGATGTATTTAATCAAATTAAATTATTATTATATATTTTTACATCAATATTATTTGGCTATATATATATATAGTTTTCGGCTGTGCCCATGCACAGCCGAAAACTATTATTAACGAAAAGTATTTTTACCTGTATCACATTCGTTTTTAGGAGCTTTCCTTACCAATGTGCAGTAATAGGTAATACATTTTGTGCGTGCTTATCAAGTGAATATCAGAACAGACAATAATAAAACAAAATTTTGCGCTAGTAAAAATAGAACCAGCTTTTCATCGTTACTCTAGTAGGCCTCCTTCACTCGGACGTACCTACAGCAATAAGTGCCTACACTTTCGCGCGGTTTCCAAGCCCGCGTCCGACGCGTCGCGCTAGGGTTGCCACTGCTACTTTAATATTTATTAATCGTCTATCTACCTACTTGACCACGTACCTAATAATAAATAATTATCCTATAAGTACTTGTGATGAGGCATTTTTGTTGTTCACTATTAAAATTCATGTTATTAGCAAGCTCTGCGCGTGAGCGGTGACAGCCAACTAACGACGCGTAGAAAGCAACTTGAAAAGTTTGATTTTATTTATTTTACGAGAGCAACTTGAAAATTAGATTTTTTTGTTTGTTGAGATATCCCAACGATTATGGTATCAGATTAAAGATCTAGTTCAAAAACCATTTTATCTGTTTGAATCATGTAAATCGGTCTATGCGTTTAGGAAATAACTAAGAATTAGTATAGTGGAAATGTAAATTGTGACCTGTGACCAGAATTTTTGTGGTTTTTGTTCTAAGAGCTCAAATAGTGGGATAGGATACTTATAGGATAATTATTTTATTAATAGGTATGTGGTCAAGTAGGTAGATAGACGATGAATATATATTTTAGTAGAAGCGGGAAGTTGACAACCCTAGCGCGACAGCTAGCGCGTCACTCCGCGCCAGACAGCGACAGCGTTATATGTTAGAAAAGAGCGGGAACGGTTAGGTGAATATCGCGTTAGGCACTGAGTGTTTATGCGAGCTGAATTGCACTTTGTTGCTTAGTAGCAAGAGTCGCAATTTTAATAAATTGGTTTGAGAAGTGATGCTTGTACGTAAGTAGTATGTATTCTGTGACTCTAGTAAGTACGTTAAGAAAATAAAACATATAAATTATACATTTTTTTATTAAATTTCACATTGTAAGGTACAAAAAGGGTTAGCTTAGAAGGTAGTGCTTCTAAGTGGAATCGACCTACACTTAACGTGGGTCAACTATTTCAGGTAATAGGCACTTATGGTAATAAAATAGTAGGTTGAACTGTTGGCAAATGAAATGGTGCCCCATTTCATTTGCACAAAATTCATCGTCTCGAGTAACTTTTGCAACTTTCATGGGCAATTATTTTCCTGTCCAGACCGCCAATGGACACAGATGCTTGTATGCAATGTGTAGTTGACCTGGTAACTGATAAAACCAGTTGTGTTTTCGGCCGATGGTACTAACCATCAAAATTCCAATACGTATTTTTTATCGTTAGCGGCATCTATACTAGGGCCGAAAGCCCTAATCTCGATACATTTTCGAGTCCTGGGACAAAAATGTCGAGACAGCCCGGTCTCGAAATTTCCGGGAAGAATGAGACTTTCGAGACTCTTTCGAAAAAAGTTTCACTATATTTGTTTCGTCTTTCATGTACATGCGGCGTATCTTTAGATACATGTTTAAAAAATAATTTGAGGTTTCTAATACCATTGTTTCTCAAAGTCAAACTTTTAAAAGATAAACGGCTCCAAAGTGATAGAGTGTCTCCCTCCCTCTAACTTTTAAAGTAAGAGAGTGACGAACCTGAAAAAGATATATACGTTGTAATAAAACCTTCCAACAAAAATTCTTTTGAACGAGATGGAGTCAGCTTATGAGATAAAACACATATTCAAAAACCGCATTTATAACTTTGTCGTTTATACAAACACTATAGAAAACAAATTTATGTTTGGTGGCGAAAAAGTGATAGTGATATTAGATTAGGTGAAGATAATGGGTATGTTAAGTGGATACCTCTATTACGGAACCCTTCAAGGACGAGTCCGACTCGCACTTGACTTTTTAAATTTCAGTAGCCTCACAGATCAACATTGAAGTTCTTTTGCGAGTGTTGTGGTTCATCAAATCGCAAGTAGTGGTTGGTTCCTTGTTGTATATGTTCACACGGAGCAGACGCTCGACAAAGTCTGCTGTGTGTGAGGCTAATGAAACCCAAGAAGGATAAAGACACCAGAAGTGATTTCATCCTGCGTAAATAGTAACACCAAAAGTTGTACAATGTTCAGGTTCTTTGAAATAACTTATAAATTTAATACAGGAAATATCACCTCAGTCTTCCGTGACTAAAACTTTTGTAAAGAAATCGTAAAATGTACTCTCAATCAAACTATTTATTGCGATAAAATCCGTAAACAGTAGTTTAACTATTTTTTTTGAATAATGGTTATTATTTAACCCAAGTCTCAAAAGTCTCGATAGCTGGGACGCAAAACACAATCATCGAGATTTTTGAGACCGAGACTCCCGGGATGAAAGCCCTAGTCTATACCATATGCTGTAATTGGACACTTGATTTCAATAATACCTCCCTCAAACACGCCGTCGGGTAAGGGCCCTAGGAAAACGAAATCTTTGGCAATTAACAAACCGCATTTATTTATTTCATTCCATTGCAACAGAATCTGAAAAAAAAAGAAATGTTCTTTCGAAAATTATTATCATTAATAATATGATTAAAAAATATAACACAATATATTTTACTTGCCAAAATCACACCAAGATGTCACGGTCGCACTATAACTGCACCCAACGCCTGAGTTCAATAGAGGTCATTGCGGAGCTCCGAGCGATACGTCCACACCTTGGAGGGCCTCGCGGCGTACTGATTTGCAACGTTTTACGCGCGCAGTTTTATAGTAGTTTTAGAGTAATTTTAAAATGCATGTCTTGAATAAAATTTAACCAAATAAAAAAATTTTTTTGAAGATTTTCGTTAAAGAATATATTCTTCTATATATAAATTCTTTATTTTGAAAAAAACAAGCACGAATTATCGTAAAAATAACGATTTTAGCAGTAGCTTTTTGTCGTAAATTTCACTTTGATTATAGTATGATTATTTACGTTTGGGTCTAAATAAAAAATAAATCCTCACTAGCTTTTTTTGTTGAGGATATGTACAATGATATAAACGAGTTTGTGTCTGAAATTTACAAGGGATTTCGAATATATAAAGCTTTAAAATTAGCTCCTTCAGGGAAAAATCGAAAACTCTGTTTGTTTATATGGCCGTATGGCTCAAATACTTTCATAATATAAAAAATCCTATCTCAAACCTATAGAAGAAGATATTTCCTATAATAATATGTAATTAACAGATTCGTAAGATATATTCTCACTGAGATGGCAAGCTTTGAAAAGTACATATTTTGTGTCAAGAGGCCAAAATCGGCGTTAACGCTCTTAAACTACTTTATGGCCTTATAAAAAAACGGAATTATGAGGACCCATCTTTTTAAGTTGGACATTTCATACTAAAATCCAAGCAAATATGGATCATTGATAAATACAACGTGGATAGCAAAGGAACCGTGGCTCTGTCGGATGGTAAGTAAGGCTTGGCAGCTAGAGATTGGATAGATAAGAAGAACCTATCCGCGTTCTGGATTCACCATCGTCAGCCTGGCATAAGCCACTATTGGATAAAGGCCTGTCCGATACATCTTTCGATTTTCGGCTGCTGTAGTTCAGACATGTTGCCAAAATGGACTGGCCATTCTAATTATTGTTTATTATTTCTCCTGTTCCATATAAATAGGAAAGTGGTGAAAGGAGAGTTTGGACTTCTGACGACAAGCCGATCGACCACAATGCCATAGCAGGCGTATTGCTACTTTTCGTCGATAATTCTGTCAAAGTGTGGTACCACAGATGCGTTTAAATAAATATTACTGTATATTTAACATTATTCAACTATTATAAGGCTCCATATTTTTTCAAGCCCATCGTAGTTTTTGAATGGATGTAATCTCTTCTAAAGAGCCTATGTAGAAATATAGCTAGAAAATAATAACAGTTTAGTGAACCTCATTAATCGGCACCCGACATTGTGCGCTATCAGAAAAGCCAAGCAGGAAGATCGTCCCTTTTCAAAGATTGTGAAAATGCTGATGATGTTGAGAATAAAGTACGTAGAACATAATTCATTGTACCAGCAAAAGATATCCAAATGCTTACACTTCCGCACAGGTATATATTTATCAACAGGGCAGTGCAACTACCTAACATTTTCAAAGTATAAACTAGACTTCACCGGAGACTCCACCTGGGTGAATTGTTACGTTATACACCTAAACCTTTCTTTCTATTATTATATTCCTCAGGAATCATCCTATTTATTCATGAAAACCGTATAAAAATCAGTTCGTTTTTTAGGGTTCCGTAGTCCACAAGGAACCCTTATAGTTTCGTCATGTCCGTCCGTCTGTCCGTCCGCAGCCTCGCTCAAAGACGCCTGGTGCTAGAAAGCTGATATTTGACATGAATATAGACATAAGATATTGCAACAAAACTGTAGAATAAAATTTAGGAAAATATTTTTTTTAAGGGTATCTCCCCTACATATATAGTGGGGTTGAATTTTTTTTTGGTTGAGTACCCCATTATGTGGGGTATCATTGGATAGGTTTTAAAAAAATATTATTAGTTTGCTCAAATAATTTTTCGATCAAGTGATTGGTTTGTCAAATATCAAGCTTTGAAGTGAAAAGAAATGTTAGACTCAAGTGTCCCCCCCTCTGCCGGCTAAACTATTAATTTGGAAGAGGTGAAAAAAATCACAAATGTAGTACATATAACGAATTTAAAAGGAAAACTATCACGGCTAAGTAGACATCACTAGTTTATGAGTAATCGTCGTTTAACTTATAAATACCTATTTGTGTGAGTTTACCTTGGGAGCGCTGGCTTAATCTTACGTACGATATACGTATATACGTACTTTGGTATGTAATGTAATGGTAATAATGGCCATTATGGGCAACTACGGAACCCTACATTGCGCGTGGCCTGACACGCACTTGGCAGGTTTTTTTTTACTTTATCACGTTCATACAGATAGAAAATAAAGGGGAATTAATATAATAATACGTTTAGATTCAAAGAAGAAATGATACGTAATAGGTCATCACTTAATCCGTAAGAGCAATATAAAAACTCAATTACTTAGAGTTGTAGACGAGTCGTTGATATATATCGATGAACTATCAGTAGAAGAACGATTAAAGTAATTGGTTCTGTACCTAGGTCTGCCCTTTTGTTTTGTAATGGCTATTTTTCTCTCTAAACTATTAGTGAATTTAGTGATAGTGCTTAAGAGAATTAAAGACAAGATATTATCGAGTAGTTCTTAGCCGAGACAAAGGGGCTGGATAACTATTTTCATCCTAAGAAATGTCTTCTCTGTATATCGTCTTACATTTATATGGCCTAAGAGGCACGTTTTTGTAACTAAATGGTATTGCTGGGAATGGATGTAAAATATACACATAATCAACATAGAAATGGGATAAACTGTTTAATCACAAATAAGGAACAAACATTTCTCAAAATTAACCTTTAGTTTTAAAACATTGTGCTTATTCATAAAAGGAGTAAAATAAATAAATGAAGACATAAAATCAATATAAAAGATATTCTCGAAACACGTTCACGTAATATAGAAAAGGTCACTCGACTCAACTACGAATGTCAATTTATAGCAAGAATTTACTATCTACATTCACTTTGACCACACCGACATAAATTCTAGTAAGTAGAAGGAATATATATTATATTTGAAACATAAATCTATACTACCAATCTTATTGAAGCCATATACTAGCTGACTTACAAACACGCCCAAATTATTGAAATATGAACTTGTGGTGATTCCTTGCCGTTTGAAGCCTCGGTTGTTATTTGGGTTTAATTATATAACGGAATATGCCACCAATATTTTTAGTCAGGTATGATTTTGTTGTGATTACATTTTGTTGTTTATTTGAAAAACTTATCGCTAGCCTAAATCGATAACATTATATTATTCTAAATACCTCGATGGCAGGTAATTGTTTTTAATCAGGCTTAAAGTCTTTAGATCAATGAATATTATTTTATTCAAGAAGCAAATTCTTTCAAGTTTCAAAAATAATGAACGAATTAAAAGTTTAGGCCACAAAATTAAAAATATTATGTGGCCTTAACACTTAAATCATTTTGGCGTCTAGTTGACCTCATTTTGGCTTCCATAATGGTGAAATCTTATCTACTGACAAGAAACTAGCAATTTTTAATCTAGTGAGAAAAACACAAGCCCATTGCTGCATGCAGTACCTACTGCTTTTCTGTGGGATATTTCTGTAAAATGCAACGTGGAGGTACTAGCGTCAATTAGATGGAGGCTTTCCTAAGATTTTCTTATAAATATTCACGCTTTATTACCGATCTGAAACATCGTACAAATGTTGACAGTTTGCCGGTGTTTTATCAGATACATTTCGGGGAGTGTACAAAAGAACTGGACCATCTAACTTCTTCCTCTTGTTAAAATCGATCAACCAGACTACAGTACTCCTATACAGTTACAGTTATATGGTAGATATTTCATATGAATACACAAAGTTCTTGGAGGAGGAGGAAAGGAGGAAGTCCTCTCTTTTGAATATTGCCCAGATAAGGAACGCAGTATAATTCTGTAATTTCAAATTGCAATAGCATAAATTTACTAAAAGAAGCATTTGGCTCATAACATTAATTCAAGTTCCAGGTGACCAATTTTGTAAAATAAAGTAACAGCAACACAGTTCAATGTAATGAAATTGTGTTTTGTTATAAGTTTTGTTAGTATTTATGACATAGCTCCAATTGCTCAGGGGAAATCTTATAAGAAAGAAAGAACTCCCGGCAAAATATTTTGCACAAGCTTAGAATAAGTGAACTAGAAATATAATTTTTATAACAACATTATCCGTTTTGTCATCATCATATCAGCCTATAGACGTCCACTGCTGGACATTATCGCTTTTGACTAAAACATTAGATATTGGAACAAACGCCAAACACAGACAATTACATAGGTATAGGTATCGCCAAATTTCTAGTTCCCTCCGAAGTTGCTGCGTATAGCTGCGCAGTAATCGAAAATTAGGTGTCAGCGGGACGGGGCGGGTAGTGGAAGGGGACTTCACGATTCGTAGCGTGACGCATTCGGCTGTGATTGGTTGCATTCGGATAATATATTCTATTGCATTTGAATTTGTGTTCGAATCTTCCGTAAAGTACAGTCACTAAGAAACGCGCCACGCAACTTTAAATTATCTCCATATCTATGATATCATTATGTTGTAGGTATTTTTAGCAGCTTGTTGTTGTTGTAGTAGTAAAAGTTACATGTTTTTGTAGTTGTAGTTACATTTGTTGATTGTTACTTTATACTTACCTATATACTCTTATACGTCTTTAATTGGGACTAATCCCACCCTCATTCCCACTACTGTGTCACCTGTGTAGTCAGGTTCAGCAGCAGTGGCCATTGATGACAACGAGTTTTGACACTCGTGAAGTCCCGGGGAAAGTTAAAACTGTCTTGGAACCCGCAACGAACTTAATCAGAAGTATATTGGAGGAGTTGGAAAATGAATAATCCACTTCCCTCCTTAACAAAGCGGGAGACAAGCAACGAAGAGATATAGTGATGAGAAAAGATAAGCACCACGGACATGAGCATTAAGGGGGCCTAAATTGTGAACTATGCCTGTTTCCAGTAATATGTATGGCAGAAACGCCTAAACGCACGGAAATTCGTCCTACTTGCCACAAGATCCGTATAGTACACTACTCCAGAAGTTATCTCTAATTCGTTAAGCATGATATAACGTTCAATTTGCCAAAGACTACACTCCCATAGAATGTGATGAGCAGATTGTTCACAATTGTTGCCAGATGTTGAACATTGACATAACGGTGAATCAACTAGCTTAAATGAATACAACTTGCTCTTAAAGTTGCCATGACCTGTAAGAAATTGGGCTACACAGTGATCCACCTCCAACCAGTTCCTCGCCAGTCGCTCTCGGACGCATGGGAAGAACTGGTAGAGGTGACGGCCCTTAGTTGATGTGTTCCAGCGACATTGCCATTCATCAAGAAGATCGTCATAGACTGTGGATTGATGGTTCAACAATCTAGCGATCTTATGTCTGTCGCGCGGAGCTAGAAAATTTAGATCCATGTTATCTCGTGTCACGTAATACATTGCTGCTCGTCTTTGTGCCTCAACATCGACTGGAAATACACCTGCCAGTACTGGCAAAGCTTCAGTACTAACTGTCCTATAAGCCTTGCACAAAAATATCAACGCGAGACGTTGACTTTGTAGCATTTTACGTCGTACAGCACCGATAGTAGCTCTATCAGCCCATGCAGGCGCACCATAACACATACAACCCAGATATGTTGCACCATAAATTACTTTTAAAGTTTTGAACGAAAGCCCCCATGTCGCAGTTGATATCTTTGACAAGGCGTAAAAACTTCTTTTAGATTTTTCACCTACTGTTTTAATGTGCTCGACAAATGAAAAGTTTCTCTCTAAAACTAACCCTAAATAACAAACTGATTCTTTGTTTCTAATGGTTATGTTATTGAATTTTATTCGAGGCGGTGTTTTTAAGTTCCCTTTCAAAAGTAATTGAAATGTTTTCTGTGGAGAAAAATATAAACGATTGCGTTCACCCCAAATGTTGATTAAGTCTAAACATTGATTAGCTAACCTTTCAAGTCCTACCCTAGTATTAGATTGAATAAGTAAAAGACCGTCATCTGCATATCCGGTCAATGAGCAACCTGGTGGTAGTGTTATGCTTAGAAAGTCATCAAAACCTAGATTCCATAAATACGGGCCTAACACTGATCCCTGCGGACAACCCATGGTCAGCGCCTTCGACACAGCATGGTGGCCTAATTTTAACTTTGCTGTTCCATGTAGGAAATACGTATAAATGAGGGAATATATGTTACTAAAGCATCCACGAGACTTTAATTTAAGAAAAAGCATTGGCCACCATGCGTTGTCGAAAGCGCCAGATATATCTAAGAATATACCTAGCACATATTGTAGTGTTGATGACGAAACTATCTTCCTAACCGATATAACTGCGTCAACTGTCGATTTACCTACTGTGAAGCCAAATTGTCTATCGCTAAATCTAATACCGCCCGGCAGAAGCCGGGGAACTACGAGACGTTCTAAAAGCTTTCCTAGTGATGGTAACAATGTTATTGGCCTATATGACTTAGGGTCGTCGGACGGTTTGTCTCCTCTTTTTGGTATGATCCTAATGTAACCACTGCGCCATATACGAGGAAAAATACCTTCTGCTATGCAACGTTTAAACACAAACAAAATGGACTCACCAGATGTTTTACAAGCTTCCTTTATCATCTTGTTGGAGATTTTGTCTTCGCCTGAAGCTTTGTTAGGCGGCAAAGATCCGACAGCATTTATAAATTCGTCATAGGATGGTAGGTCTGACGCTGGTGAAACGGGTTGCAAAGCAGCCCATTGTCGGATCTGACGGTGGTAGTCTGTGTCGTTCTCCAGCCGATCGTTGGGTATCAGACAATTTAAGAGATAGTCCGTTGTCTCCTCAATACCAGTGGAATGTCTACCATTAATTTTGATATTTTGGGTATAAGCTAAGTCGATAGATCTATTTGCTTTAAATTCGTGATATAAAGGAGACCACGGACCCTCCCTATCGAGTCTATCAACAATCTTACGTAACAAATTTCTTTTGCATTTTTCAACTGCAGACCTATAATGAGATCTAGCAACTCTAAGAGCAATGAAGGCAGTATCATAAACGTCACCTGTTATTTGACGTCTTTTTAATAGATTTAACTTTCTACGTGCTCTGCGAAAGGCTCGCCGAAGTTCAGCTAAGTTGTTATTCCACCAATCACACCTACGAGTGTTAGTGATAGAACCACGGCCAATGGCAACATCCGCACAATATATGAAGGTGTCAGACAAAATTTCAGCACTCTCCTCTACAGAAAGACTACAGCAAGTGAAGTATTTGACATGTGACGCGAATAGTGAACCAAAAAGATCCCAATTAGCTCCTTTTGTTTTATATCTAAAATTAATAGAGGAGATACATGACGAGTCCCGTGGCAGCCTTGACGTGAATTCGTACACGATTAGGCGGTGGTCACTACATGACGCGTCCGGTAGGACACGCCACCTATCTATACGAACGTCCCCACAAGAAAGTGTGACGTCAATAGAAGACTCGCCCATGGGGCTGCAAAAAGTAGGTGGTGCATCTGGTGTGTTGTGGATGGATAAATTCATTTCTGCAATGAAATCCTCGACGCACCGTCGATCCCTATCAGAAGAAGGATATTTGCCATACCATAACGTAGATGATGCATTTACATCGGCACTAATTATGACCTTATGGCCCACAAGGGACCTTAAAACCAAGCGAAGATGGTGTAAGTAAGGGGCAACCGGATGTGAATACTGAAAGTAGCAGCTGACAACAAAAACTCTAAAGGACGCAGAAGATACCTCCGCAACCGCACAGTGTGACGTCATGAGATTACTAATAGATGTTACAGTTAAGTTTGAATTCGCGACATAAATCCCAGCTCGTGCTTTGCCGTCCAGCTGTATGATTTTATTACTCTGGCTTGTATTTTGATATTGTTCTTGTATTACGAGTATTACGTCTAACTTATATTCTATAACTAAGCGCTCTAACTCTAATGTCGCCACCCTATCGTTGTGAAGGTTTAATTGTCCTATAACGATATTATCCATGATGTACCTACCTAAGTATGAGGTTCCCTAAACTAATAATTCAGTAGTTAGTATTAAGAATTAGTTGTTCTAATTTTAACTTATATGTGGGACATTCCTGAGATCCGCAACGATGGTCATGCGGTTTCTTAAGGCGTTTACATGCTACGCATGAAGGTTTAAAATCAGGAAGATCTTTATTTGAGCAAGTTTTTGTTTCGTGTTCCCCAGCACAGTGAGCACAAGCAGCTGTTTTATACGTACAAAACTTTTGAACGTGACCGAATTGTTGACATTTTGAACACCGCACTATTTCTATGTCGTCTATAAACCTACATGTTGCCCAATCTATAAACAATTTTTCTTTTGTGCTAACAAGATGTTTACGAATGTCTGGTTCTACTTCCAGGCCTATCCATTTACGACCACTATCTAATTTACGCCTACGAGTGATTTTGGTATTTTTAATAAACGTTTCCTCAGCTACACTTACCTCATCTTTGATATTCTGACGGTATAACGCCGTGATGAACGCTTTGTCCTCCATAGCACCGGGTACGTCCTTGACAAGAATGCGTGGCTTACGCCCTTTCGGCTTCTCTAGACGTAGACCGGCAGACCTAATCGCACTTACGGATTCCAACTTTTTGAGTTGTTTTTCGTTGGCTACACGTAGTACTACCCCAGACTTGGCTGTTTTTTTTGACACCTACTATTTGAAAGCCTTCGTCGCAAGGTTTGATGGCCTTCATCAGTGCCTGCTTCGTAGCGGATGACGACCCGTATTCAGCTGAACGCTCTGTAGGCGGGTAAGCTACAATAGCAGGGCGTTGGACACGGTGAGACTCCACCGCGGCCGCCGCCGGCACTGACTTCGCTGGTAGACGAAGGCTAAGTTTTTATGCGTACGTCGGCTTTTGCTGATTGTTTTTTAGGCTATCTAACTCTCGTTCCAAATGCGCCATCCTAGTTTCGTTACTAGACGATTTTAATGCTAGTATGGATACTATACCTGTTATACGCTGCGTAAAATCCATTATAGCAGTTTTGTTAGCGACGTTAATACGCGATCCTTGATCGTTCACTAACTCATTTATGTTGGCCAAATAACTAGTTGCCTGAGCTACTAAATCACAATAACTATCAGAATAATTGACACTATTTACCAATGGTTCGCTTTGAAAACGTTTTGACCTATCATCTGGCGTAATAAACGATGGTGACATATCACTAAATAAACGTTTAGTCGTTGGCGACTTCGGTGTACAAAAATCCGTGCCACCACCACGATCAGGTGGTTCATTACAGAATAAAGACATTATTAACTTACCTTATTTAACTATACTATATTGTATCCGCAAAAGGAAACCTAAACACAAATATATTTAACAGTAAAAATAATTTAGTAATAAACTTACCTACTTTTTTCGCAGTACCTACATTAAGAAAAAATAAAAGACTTACCGATCGATGAATTACACTTATTTACACTATTTACAATATAATATGTACAAAACTTACAATACACGGAGCCTAAACCCTAAAATACACAACCAGAAGCAACTCACGAGCTGAAAAATTATCACAAAACCGGTAAAAAGTTATTTAAAAAACACAGCTATTTGTTTCGCACCACACTGTACGAAGCGCGGGAGGGAACTCTTATACGTCTGTGATATTCATTTACTATTTTGTTTAATTGTTTGTCATCCACCAAGAATATGCCAGACCACTACCGTGAATCGATTAAATAATGGGGATGGAATGTACGTAGATAGTATATGCTTACAGTTTTCAACATCTTTTTGCCTAAATATTTGACCTTGGTTCACATTTGGTTCGTTACTTTGTTGTCACAATAAACTAAAAGTTAATTAATTTGTCATAGTAACAAAAATATGTATATTGAAATATATTTATTTATAAAAAAATTCTGTTTAACTGTACCTGCGCAAACACCTGCAAGGTTCAACTTCAGAGAGCACTTGAAGTTTGGCGAAAACTATAATAATATAACACATGATTATTGTATCCTCAGAGGAATAGCTAAAGAGGACAATTTAAATTACTAAATTGAAAGAAATGATAGTGAGCAGTTTCCAAAGCTAACAATAGTGTTATTAAGTGTAATTTACGTGCGTACAAACTAATTTGATGATTAATATTTTCCTAGGTTATAGAAATGATTATGATGATAATGCAACTAAGAATTAGATCACAACATACCTACTTTATATGAATGGCAACTATTTATACCCAAAACCTTAGGACTATACAAAAAACGACTGTTCTGCCCATTAGCATAATGACGAAATACAAAAAAAAATCATTAACCTGAAATTTCATAATATAAAACATTGCATAAGCCTATCTGCATTGAATGATTGAATAAACTACTAAGTAGATGACCTGATAACACAATTCTATTGTTATTTCCGATTACACTGCCGTACGAACGAAAAGTGTGATGCGCTGGAAAAGGGCTATTGGAAATGCAAAGTCACTTTTGCTGGGTGAGTCAGGTAGTTTCGTAAGTAACATAACATATAATATATGTCGATATGTACATATTAAAATAAGTTTATTTTTCACATTCGGGTTAAAAAATTATACGGATCAGGGCAAAATCTTGGTCAAAATTTGCTAGCAATGGTCTTGGGTTTGCCTTGACTAATCAAGCACTTCTAAGTTTTGAACTAAGTCTCTGTATTGCTGGTAAAGATATGTTTGCCTCTATTACGATGACTTGTTTTCAATCAGCTGGTTGACTAGGAATACGAAAGCTATAAACGTCAATATCATAATAGTCACGACAAAAGTTTTTTTTTTTGTTAGTCAGGATAATGGGCTGGTTTTATTACCTTTAGGTATCACACTTCTTTGCACTTTTCTCATAGATCCTAGCAAAATCATCCTGAAAGTAGCACGGTGGAACCATACTGGTTTGACGTATAATATCGACGTAGCAAGTGTCCGTACCATTTTTCGTTGTTCAGTGCGTAAAAGCGCGATCATGCTGCTCCTTTTCATTCGTCGCCATTTTTTTCCCAGTTGCCAACAAATATGAATACTAAAAAATCACAGTTCTGTACGTGAAGCACCGCTACTGTTTGCCTTCTGCTTTTGTCGGCCACTGTCGAAAGGCAAATATGATTATTTATCTAACAAGCATTTGGTTAATTGTCTACAAGAGGTAATTCAATAGAATATGATTACATATGATACCTAACATAATTTAAATCCATTTTAACGCAAAAAAGAAATCCTCAGGTGTTATATCAGGTATTCCGTTAAATTCACGACATTTTCAAACATATGAGTGTATTTATATTGGTTTTAACAAATGAAGACATATTAACAACTGAGAAACTTGACAATCCAATGGTTAAAATTCAGAAACCTTATAAGTATCTTACATTGACTACGTTATGCATACCGTAGCCAATGTAATAGAGTTATTCAATTCATTTTAGTACGAGTTTCCACTTCCCTAGTGGAAACTCGTACTAACTCGCTTGGAATTCGATCAATCTTTACAACAACTCCGCATCATGGCTCGCGGCACCCAAAAACTTAACATTACTTCCTAAATACAAATAGTTCTCGCTTTAGAAACAACCCCTAAATACAATAGCTACATATAGAACATTAGCACGCAAAGGAAATAACATTGATTTATTTCTCAGTTATGTAAGAATTCACAAAAATCTGACCTATTTCAAAGAAAACCCAACAGGTTAAATTCCAAATTTCTTTATTACCTGTCCCTTGTAAAACGTGATCGATGACGATAAATTTCGTCATAAAATCCGTTTGCGAATTCGTTTCAGTTCGCAATAGAAACATTCGTCCTTCAACAAGAGTGCTAGACTGACGAAAATCAATAGCAGGTCGCGAGTTCAAATCATATTTCGTTGAACTGTAATATGTTGTTTGAGCTTCACGACTCCGTGTTTATCGTAGTGTATGTTGAAGTATAAATAGACGAAGGGAAAAAGTACCATGAAATGCATAGAGAGTAGTCTACTACTCTCTATGCATTTCATGGTACTTTCTAAAGTTATTCAAGAGAAGTATACCTATAGATTTTGAAGAAAACATATAATTTTCAACGAAAATGATGCAGAAAGATGTTGGCATCTAATAAATGACCTTTAATGTTATTTTGACCCCCGGCATAACACAACAGTTGCTATTTTCTACCTTGTAAACTTTAACATTAGCCTTATATTGTGCCATTAGTGCATTATAGAGGTCAAACGATTGCTAGTGCTATGTAAAAAGTAATCAGTACACTGTGAGTATACAGTTGACAAGTTCTCTGATACAAACTATGCGTTGTTAGTACTTTTATAGATTTAGGTATGTTTATAAAATCAATGCTCGCCGGTTCCCCTTTCCGTTTATCAGAACGTTACCAATTTGGTCGACGAATGTCCTACGAGGTAGGCCGCGACCGGCTTGCCCATACACGTTTGCCTTATACATATATTTGGTGAGTCATTCTGTCTTCACTCATTCGCTCCACGTGTCCAAACCATATCAGCATTCCTTTCTCAATTCTCGTCACAACATCTTCTTCTTCCATCTTCGACGGAAAGGTCCGAAGCACGCGGAACCGGCGAGCATGTATGAAAAGAGTAATTAATGTAGAGGAAGCGCGTGAGGTTTGTAAGGATAGAAGCAAGTGGCGTTCCGTTGTCTCTGCCTACCCCGATGGGAAAAAGGCGTGAGTATATGTATGTATAAAAACAATGGCTTTTTACGTATCCACTATTTTGGCAAACGAGTACACTGGTTGATTACGATTTAATAAGTCCGGGTTACTGTCAATATGTCGCATCTTGGGTTTTATTTTTTCATTATACAGGAGACTACACTTTATGTGATTCGCAAATTGTTGTTCCGAGTTTATTTGTACTATATTGCATGGCACTTTACAAACATACTGGTCTAGGCCACGGCTCCGCCCACGTACGTCTATTTTACCCCCTTAGGGTGGACATTGCCAGACACCCTCCCTTAGTGCTGCCCTACACTTCCCAAGGAATAAATATGCAATATGTCACCTCCTTGCGCTCTGTAGTTTTGGTTGTGAGTTGTCCGTCATGATAATAAACGCATGAAATATACCCAGGCTAGAAATAACAATCGAACCCTCAACACTCGGCACGGTGTTAAACAGCAACAGCTTAAACTACAACGCCACACATTCAGTATTCCTTGTACCTATATTTCTAAATAGTCTACCCGATGTTGGGACCGAAACATAACCGGCGAAGTGTGGGTGTGTAATACACCTCTGCCTATCCCTTCAGGGATAAAGGCGTGAAGTTATGTTATGTTTACCCAACGGGGCTTGTTTACTGCGACTCGCGCTGAAATCGTTACTTACACCCGGCGTCCGCGTCTCGAAACACGTACACAAATCATAAATATTATAACTCTGTTCGTCTTTAATATAAACCAGGGAATTAATTTAAATAGTTCAAATCTAGTTTAAGTTTGACACCATTATTCCTTAGGGTTTTAGGTATCAAATTGGACTATCATGATGTGAATTATATTTTGTCATTATCTAGATGAACTATAAACTAGTCCAAAGTAAGATTGGAATAGTTTAGGCACTATAAAAGGATTATGTTCGAAATCTAATACTAATATATAAAGCTGAAGAGTTTGTTTGTTTGTTTGTTTGTTGAGAAATGTGAAAAATTATTTCAGTGTTAGATAGCCCATTTATCGAGGAGGGCTATAGGCTATATAACATCGCGCTATGAGTGACGGGAGCGGAGCAGTAGCCTTAAATAATGCGGGTGTAACCGCGGGCACCCTCTAGTATAATATAAAGCTGAAGAGTTTGTTCGTTTCTTTATTTGCTTGAACGCGCTAAGCTCAGGAGCAACTGGTCCGATTTCAAAAATTCTTTCAGTGTTAGATAGCCCATTTATCGAGGAAGGCTATAGGCTATATAACATCACGCTATGAGCAACGAAGGCGGAGCAGTAGCCTTAAAACGCGGGTGTAACCGCGGGCTCATCTACTTATTTGTAATAGGCCTACGTCCAGTAGTGAACGTCTCTTGGCTGAGAAGATGAGTCTACCAAAACGTGGACAGAAACTATAGATTGTGACTTGAATGTGACTTATGGGTCCTAAATTGATTAGACATAGACTTCGCTTACAGTTCCGCCCGCGTAAACAATCCTCCAAAACCTTCCTCAGGAATCACTATCCGTTCAGTGGTTTTTGAGTTTATATCGCATACATAGCGTATGCGACTGCCCATCGGAGGTCCCGGGTTCGATTCCCGGGTCGGGTAAAAGTGTTACTGGGTTTTTCCGAATTCTCAGTAGCAGCACGGAGCCTGGTGAAGTGCCCGGTAACGGCAATAGGCTCGCCCCCTATTACGTCATCATCATCATCATCATATCAGCCAAACGACGTCCACTGCTGGACATAGGCCTCCCCCAAGGTTCTCCACACAGACCGGTCTTGAGCCGCCCGCATCCAACCTCCTCCCGCGATCTTGACAAGATCGTCGGTCCACCTTGCGGGGGGCCTACCTCTGCTGCGTCGTCTGCCACTGCCACTTCAGCTTGGCTATCCGGAGAGCTATGTCGGCGACTTTGGTTCTACTGCGGATCTCCTCATTTCTGATTCGATCTCGCAGGGAAACTCCAAGCACAGCTCTCTCCATCGCCCTCTGAGTGACCTTGAGCCTTCTGATAAGGCCCATAGTGAGCGACCACGTCTCTGATCCGTAAGTCATCACTGGCAACACACACTGGTCAAAGACTTTCGTCTTGAGACACTGCGTGATATCGGACGAGAAGATATGTCGTAGCTTCCCGAACGCTGCCCAACCGAGTTGGTTTCGACGATTGACCTCCTTCTCGAAGTTGGACCTACCTAATTGGACTACTTGTCCCAGGTAGATATACTTGTCGACAACTTCGTGCGTAGAGTTCCCAACCTGAATAGGAGCAGGTACAACATGGACGTTCGACATGATTTTCGTCTTGTCCATGTTCATCTTAAGACCTACTTGTTGGGAGACTCTACAGAGGCCATCGAGCATTGTGCCTAGGTCTTCCATGGTCTCAGCCATGACTACGATATCGTCTGCGAATCGAAGGTGAGTAATGTACTCGCCGTTGATGTTGATGCCGAGTCCATTCCAGTCCAAAAGCTTGAAAACATCCTCCAGTGCAGTGATAAACAGTTTCGGGGATATGACATCCCCCTGTCTCACCCCTCGCTGGAGTTGAATAGGTTTCGAACTCTGGTCCTGGAGGCGGACTGACATAGTGGCGTTTTCATACAAACACTTCAGCAGCCTATTACGTGGGACCTAACAATTCATGGCGAAATATGGGTGTAATATTAAACCTCTGCCTACCCCTTCGGGGATACAGGCGTGAGTCTATAGATAAATAAATTAAAAAAACATAGAGACAGGAGGGCTTAGGTTGTTCATGTATTACACGACAACATATAACATTAATTAGTTAACTTACAGCTTGTCATAATGATATGTTCGTTTTTATGGTATTGCTTTCATTTCAACTTAGACCTGCGCCTATTTGAAACCTCATTTTTCAATTAAGGCTTTAGACGATTCAAATGAAGCTCAATATTAGCCTTTTCACTCTGCAGTACAATTTTCAAGGACATCGTTCTCAACATTCAAAATTTATAGCAATTAAAGAGAGTGGTTGTACGTTTGGTACACTTCTTACTTACCCTCAGCATATGTTCTCTCTTTGATATATTTGAAAAGTTTTCAACATAGTAGCAATCATCCATATGTTTAAGTATGTACAAAACGCCGCTTATATCATGGCAGAGTAATGAATCAAACTTAAATTTATTCCCTGATTTAAGGCGAGACAATTATCGTCTACCTAGACGTTCTAGATTTTTTTATAGCGAAGTAACTTTTTAATAAAACTACCTATGTGGGACAGCGGACGGAAATAGTTGAAGTCGGTCGTATCAAGAGGTCAAAGAAAGGACATGAAACCGAAAGCAATGGTAATTGCTCCACAGGCAAAAGCTGGGTTCTTAAATGAAATAACATTGTAAAACAACATTATTTAATAAACCAAGCCTCAACATGTAAACTTCATAAATACTACGTCGACTGTATATACTCGCAAATTGATTCAAACGTCTTTGAACGTTAACTTTATATTAAAGTAAAAAGTACAAATAATAAAAGTTTTATTTGACATTATAGCAGCAGTATCAGTTTCCTATTGCTTCTTGTTTTCTTTCCTTTAAAGATTAATCAATCTATACTAAGATATAAAGCTGAAGACTTTGTTTGTTTGGTTGGTTGAACGCGCTAATCTCCGGAACTACTGGTCCGATTTGAAAAATTCATTTTTCAAATCGGATCAATCAATCGAATTTCAATGTTAGATAGCTTATTTATTGAGGAAAGCTGTAGCCTATATATCATCACGCTATAACCAAAAGAAAATGAGCAGATTCGCACGCGACAGCTAGTGTTGTTATAAGATCTTTATTAAAAGGATGAGACACTAGGGCCGCGTCCGTTTGAATAGATATTTGTAACCATCACTGATGCTGCTAGGCACTGTTAGTCCCGTTTGTCATGAAGATCTAAGCCAGTCACTATGGAGAGTCAATAACCTTGCATATACCGACATTGGCCTAGGCCTAGCCCCATAACATTTAGGCAGCGATAGCCTAGTGGAGATACTAACAGACTGCCATGCAGAGGGTATCGGGTTCGAATCCACGGTGCGCACCAATGACTTTTCAGAGTTATGTGCGTATTGAATTGTTACTTATCGCTTGTCCGTGCCTCGGAGAGCACGTTAAGCCGTCGGTGCCGGTTGTCATGAAGATCTTTGACAGTCGTTACAGGGCGTAAGTACCTTCTAAATAAACGGACACTAGCCTAAACCATAGAATATCGCTATCCCTTCGGGTTGCGGAGGTCATACCGGCAGTCGCTCTGTGGAAAAGTTAATATTCAGCCAAACCGGTTAGACTAGAAAGCGGACCCCAGATTGAAACTGGGATACCGCTAAGAGGATGATGATGATGAAACCGACATTGGCCTAAGCCATG
This sequence comes from Euclidia mi, assembly GCA_944739405.2. Classification (NCBI taxonomy): domain Eukaryota; kingdom Metazoa; phylum Arthropoda; class Insecta; order Lepidoptera; family Erebidae; genus Euclidia; species Euclidia mi. Next base: position 10,012,593 of record OX123188.2, on the reverse strand, counting down.
GCATATCACTATTCATTTGTAACACGGCAGACGGTTTGAGGAAAATCCAATATTCTGTCAAACCCAACAACACTAAACAGGTGACGTCAGACTCCAAGTCGAAAGTCTTAAAGTCCAGTTGGAGCATAGAATTTAAACGTAGCGCTCATAGCGAGACTTGGCTTGCCGTTCGTAACAGATCGGCAAAGTTAAGCAACGCTTGCACAGGTCACCACTTGGATGGGTGACCGTGTGTGGCATTTACATCTGAGTGCTACCGTGCTTCGTAGGGCACGTAAAGCTGTCGGTCCTGGTTCTTGTCTCAGGATAAGGATCGTTAGGCCATGTCGGAGGCCTTCGGGTGGTCTGAAAACTCCGACACCAGAGTTGGCCACACTCTCACTCGAAAACCAAACAAACAATAGAATTTAAACACTAAACCAGCTAGAACACAATGATTTCGTCTGCGTCTAAATGTACCTAGTACATTTGAGTAATTTAATCCAATTTAAGAATGCAAAGTGTCATTGCCCCATTTCATTCCGTCTGGTTACGCGAGGTATGTTAAGGAAAATACATGAAGCCAATAGTATGTTTAGAGGAGACGGAATACTCTACACCAAACACCATTCCTTCCCATCTGGTCAGCATGGTATCATATTTCTTATAGGCCAAATCTTAATGTGGACTCTCAATGCTATTGTGATGCAATTGTTTTATTTATTTATTTGGTTAACCAACATTAAATTACACTGGTGCAGCACAATATTCGAATAACACAATTAATTACAGTAGTGTATTAAACAGTTACAGGTAAACACCACTTGCAATTGTTACAATTATTTCATAGCTTGAAATATAGTTACTGAAGCAGAACTTCATAGAAAAAGGCAATACAATTGACAACATTTTCAAGTTTACATAGGACAGGAAACAAAAATAAAATATTATTAAATCGTGAAAGTGTTCTCAACTATTTTAAGATCATGGCTTGATGTACGAAAAGTCAAAAAGCAATAAAATTAAATTCAGGTAAGATATAGTAGGTACTATTCAAGCAACTGTTTGAGGAGCATTATTTTTGTTTAATCACAGTAATTAATTACGAGAAGCTTTATCCGGCAGAGGACAGCCAAATGCTGTATGATAAATAAAATTCATCAAATTAACTCAATACTGGGATTAGAAAAAAAAACTGTGAGTATATAAATGCATAATATACAATTATTGTAAGTATGCAAATTATTTATACCTTTTTTGTACCAGTAGATAGAGACATATAATATTTCAGTTGCAATAAACTCATTTTGTTTTACACCTTTACTGAATAAATGGCGCATTGCGGATTGGGCAAACAACTTGGACTTGCAGACTGGGACTGGCTTGATATTTTATTTACACATAATTGCATTGTTGCTTGAACTCTGTTTGAGGCAAATGTTGTTTAGAATGAAGCGTTGGATGCTTTTTAAATGAGTTAATCTCTAAGTTTATTAAATGTTGTATAATTTCTGCCTGAAGATACACAGAGAACAGACAGGTGGACGTTATAAAAGTTTTGATGGTTATTATTTTCTTTTGATTTTCTTTACATAGATGATCCTATGTGAGATGAAGTGGATGATGACAATCTAGTCGTAGATATTAAATATATATACAATGCTTGTAACTAAAATATATTTCTTGCTCTAAGCACACAAAAACACCTAATAATAAAGATCAATTGTTATCTCTCATTCGTAGTATTCTAAAGTCTTTAGGATCATAAAACTACTAATTAAATACACTCAGAATGTCAAGTTTGTATGTTTATAAACTGTTAGGCACTGGATCTTGGCTTTGAACCCACTTGCGTACCACTTTATAAAGTTGTAATAACCTCTTGCTGCGTGCCTCGGAGACCTATTAAATCTGATTAGTCCAGCAAATAGAATCCTAGGCTTCCAGGTTGTAGCATGATGATGATGTGTGACATTATGACAAACATGACTCATATTGCTAACTCTATGTTTAGACGTTTGGTAAACAGAAGGCCAATTCTCGTATTTTATAGGACATTGAAACTATATTTTGAACTAAATGAGATTAGATTTTGAATAGATTCGGAATCGGTATTCTGCTAATTTAATTTCATTATCGTCTAATTTGACTCTTATAGTTCGACGTTGACACATTGTTCAATTTACGATCTCGTCACGATAGCATTCCAATATCAGTTAATTTAGGAGAATACCATTTGTCACATGACTGTGACTCTGACATTAGATCGAAACTGCATTTTGAACAAATATAAATTAGGAGAATTGGGCTTCTGGTACAAATTAATAAAATCGTAGTGTAATTACTTTTGACTGTTCTTTTTATCAGGCGTCTATATTGTTCAAAGATTAGAAAATAAAGTTCTTCAATGTTGTTTGATAAACTTCAGGCCTAGTGGTCAAAGACCTATGATACTGAGTCACGATTTCTATTTAGGAAAATACCCGAGGATGACCCGCTATATCTCTTATTGTGACCGTGGTCACAATAACAGGTCATCCATCCTATTATATCATCCTATATCCAACAACCACTATTGCATACGTTGCTTATTCCCATTAACAAGGAAATCCGTACCTTTTTAGGCCAAAATAAATGCGTGTTTCTCTGTTATATGAAAATCGATAGTAGAAATGATCTAGCCAAAGCTGGTTGAAAAAAATCCAGGCGCTGAACCAAGGAAACAGTAACACAGAATGTACGGAGCTAATGGTCCCGTTTATCAGAACCAATCTAGTAATTTAGGCGCATAGTTGTGTGATCTCGACAGTTAATGGACTATGACAGTACACGCCGTGGGTGTTGGTGGAAACAATTGTTCTGATATTACGCGAATAAGTAGCGCGCTGAAGTCCTGCAGTTTAGAGTTTGAATATACTACCAATATCTCGGTTCCAAATGAGACGTTACCATGCAGACGGATATACAAGTGTATAACTCTGCATGTCTTATCAGATAACAGATTATAAGATTTTTAAGCGACAGAATATGTCTGACTTTTGGAGGTGGGAGGATTTTCTAAGGTGTAGACCGAAAACGATGAAGAAAAACATCGCGAGCAAATCTGCATGTCTGAGAATTCTTCATAATTCTTTCAGAACATACGAAGTCTGCCAACAAGTACTATGCCAGCGTCGTGGGCTATGCTCTTACTCTATTAAAATAAAAAACCGGTCAAGTGCGAGTCGGACTCGCGCACCGAGGGTTCCGTACAAACCTGTAGGTATATAAGTAAAAGTTCACCAGTCATAGTTATGGTATTTTTATTGCCAAATGAAATCCATAACATTACAGTATGGAAAGCCGGAGGAGCATAAATTTAATAAAAAGGGGTCTTTGTCGTTTGTAATCAGTCATCCTTTATTTTATATTAACATATATAGCTTATTTTATAATATAACTTAAGCAGCCTTGCAAAAGTCTGCTGATGAATGATGGTAAGATTTTTTATCAAAGTTATTGATTTACAAAGTTTTTAGTGACTATTAGAAATCTGTTACAAAAATACTTATAAAGTACAGAATAATTAGCAAAAAGGTTTGAAGACTATGTAATTATTTGAAATCTCAATCTCAATCAGCCTATCGCAGTCCACTGCTGGACATAGGCCTCGCCCAACACGCACCAATGCACACGGTCCTCAGCCTTCCGCATCCTTTATCTGTGCTATAAGACGTTGCTTCGTACCAAATTTCGAGATTTTGAGTTCACGGCGAGTTTAAAATATGATTATATTGCTCTTTCTTTTGATTGCGTAGAAATAGAAGTTTGATTTTGTTACAACCTAACGGTGTTATATACCTGAGTATTTGATATGAATTTCAATTGAATACCTCTACGCGTTCAAGAGAAAGGGTTAGTAACTTTAAATTTATTAAAAATACTTTTTTATATGCTGTAACTAAAAAAATACGGTTTTCGCAATTTTTCCTTCATATGTGATATAAGACGTTACTTCGTACCAAATTTCAAGATTCTGGGTTCACGGGAAGTACCCTGTAGGTTTTGATTCCAATGCGAGTTTGAAAATATGCTGCAATTTGCAGCATATACAGCTGTATCTTTTGATTGCGTTGGATTAGAAGTTTGATTTTTTTACTTAGAAGTTTGACTTTTTCTATGGAACTGTAGATTCGAGTATTTAGTATAAATTTCAGTTTGATACCTACACGCATTCCTGAGAAAAAGGATCTTGACAGACGGACGGACAACAAAGTGATCCTATAAGGGTTCCGTTTTTTACTTTCGAGGTACGGAACCCTAAAAAGAAGAAAAGGCCTGCGCCCAGCAGTTCGTATATACAGGGCTGAAGATGGGAATACTGACTCCTTTTAACAACCGCTGATTTAAAAGTAAACTCAATAAGATTTATGATAGATTTAGAGAGTTCCTTTACGACTTTGTGTTTAACATTTTAGATATTCCGTATTCAATTAATAAAGTAGGTAGCAATATATGTGTAGCTGTGAATATAGCTTGTTAAACCCTCTAAATAGAGCAGATGTCTTTTCATCAAAAGACATAACTATTTCTCGTCTCCTACAATAAGATAAGAGCTAGTTAATAGTTCTAAATAATTATGATTTTCAAAGCAGGGCCAAAACACAAAGTTCTTTGTTCACATTCACTACAATTTAGGATTCGGTTTCATTCATGCGGTATCTCCAAATTAACCCTAACAAGTCGGTCCTAGTTTACAAACTTTATTACAGTCCCATTACAGTGGTTTAACAATAAAATACTAACAGACGCTTACCTACTGCCGAAAATTAACCGTTTCGTCTGCAAATGCGCCTAGTCTCTAATTATTATGTTTACAGTTTATAATTTATTCTTCGAGTTTATAATGTAGCGTACCTTATCAGCTTTTTGTAGTCCACTGCTAAATATAAGCCTCTCTTAATTTTCTGCACACTTGAATTATGAGTCAATAGGAGGCTGGCCTAGGAGGATTTGGTTTAGGCATAAAACCCCAAAGGTTTTATGAGATCCGTCTCTTTGTAAAGCTACTTTTTGCTTTCTTTATTTTTCTTACGACACACATCAAATGGAATAGGATTGTGATTTTTTTATTTTTATTCGGCCACCACGCGGACAATTTAATGTAGTTTCACGTACTTGCTATTAGAGCAAGAGCCCGTGGACCCCAGACCTACGTTATTTTATAAAAGCTGAAAGTTTGTCAGCGGATGCTCCCAACAGAGGTAAGAACGATGGACCATTATGGAATTTGGGTTATAGTGGCTTTGCCAGGTAAACGGTACTAAAGGTGTCTAAAATACCGATCTAATTACATCAAATAATAAAGTCCAATTTTTCGGTATTACCTTCAGAATATCATTAAAAATCACGTTATTCATTGCCAGACACTTAACATCGTGGCAACCTCTTGCCAGACACCCTTAATGTTCATGAAATTATAATTTTACTTACGTTATAGTATAAAAGCTGATTTTTATATATAATACTTGGGTAATAAGTAGATGATGTTTCCTCACTAGCCAGACACTTTTGATAGTTCCAACCCCTTGCCAGACAAGCATGTAGGGTAGCTGTAGGAGAGCGCGAGGCAGTATGCTTATGGGTGAGAACGAGTGAGATGGCGAGTTAAGTCTACCTCGGTCATCAGCTAAAATAATATTAAATACTATCCTCAAGTAATATTAATTTATTAATCATTATTAATCAACAATATAAAATATTTCGAATATAAACAGACTATAAAGTAAACTCAATATAATTGGTGTATGATGCGTAGATTATATCATACTATATTTGGTAGCGCCATCTACCTTCCTATCTATAACTAATCGCATCAACGTCAATCGTTCCATGCTGGTCTAGTGCGAGCGATACCATATTTCCGTCCCTCTCTATCCCACTCCCTGGAAGGGGCACTGCCTTTCGCGGATTGGTCGCCGCGATCGTCGACGCGAGTGACAGTCCAGAACTTTCGAGAACATTCGATTCGCTATATACGCGTTCGCCATACCGTATCACCGCGCCGCCCCCGCTATAGTAATTACCGCTTATAAAACCGCTCGCAAGTGGAAGTGACTGTGTAGTGAAGTGAATCAAGCAGCTGCATCACGAAACCACCAGGAGACTGCCCTTCGGAAACGAAGAAGATTGCCGTATAAGGTAAGTGCCCTCCATCCTTGGAATATCCTATACCCACTCACAATCATCTCTCCCATTCCAATCCTACATCCTCTTCCTTTAGATACAGTCCATTTTTTCCAAATCGCCTAGAACCTACGGTTTTGGTGTATCGCCGAACCAATATTATTAAGCGGGTCTTTGTCGCGATAATTTACGCATTAAACGTTTCTACCGGCTTGCAACGGTTGATGTAAGATCTACAGTAATTAGTTACGTTTACCAAGAATTGGGACTACAAACTCACCAATATGTTTCTTCGGACTTGAATCAGCACAATATTCAGAAAAATATGAAACAACTAAAGAAATTTATTGAAACATTTGAACAGTTTATTAATCCATTCAGCTCGGAAGTACCAAAAGATCATTTAATAAACATTTCATCTGGTAAAGCTGTTTCGGAACTGGTAGAGTCATTTCTTCTCAATATTGAAAAGAATGGGGATTGTCTTCGGAATACGTTTATTTTTGAATGCCATACGGACATAAGTCGATTTGAAAAATCTATTAAAAAAACAGCTCTTATTAATTTTTCAAAAGATTTGGAAAAAAAGAAGAAAATTAAAATCGGTGGTGCAATTGAAGAGGTTAAAATTCAACGAGATTTGTTTGGCCGTATGCTAGGGATCTCGATGGACTACAATGTGGATATCTCAAAAATGTTGTCATACCCAATAAGCGATGTGCCTTTATCTATGTGCCATTTAAATGGTACTATTTGTAAGACGGATAAATCTGCCCTAATGAAGTGTTTGGAAAAGGAAGTCCAGCATCAGCCACCAACTACTGTAGATGTCGTAATAATTGATGGGTTTTTTTATTACACACAATGAAAAATGTTCCAAATAAGTTTGGAGGCATTTCTAAGAAAATGTTACAAATGGTCACCAAATTTGAAGCACCAAGAATTGACGTTATTTTTGATCAATATCTGACTCTATCGATCAAAGATTATGAACATTCTCAGCGTTTAGAATCAGCACAATTGAGCTACACCATAACTGGACCTGATCAAACACGTCCGAGTGATTTTACAAAAGAATTGAAAAATTCAAATTTTAAACAATCTCTGGTAGATTTTTTCATTTTGCATTGGGCCACTGATGAAATAATATCCTTCATTGGAAAGAAAACTATTCACATCAATTCTAAACAGTGCCATTTTTTTCTTGTTGATGCTTCTAATAAGATAGTAACAAAGGTTGTAGAAGGTTAAATTAGGTAAAAACGAATTATTCGAAAATGATATTGAACGACAAAGAATTTTTGATATGATTCAACAGTTTATATGTGAGATATATAATGTCGGTTCGATAATTGATGTTGATGCAGCACGACTTCAACTATTCATTAATACATATCAGGTTTCAGACATTAATGAAGCGTTTAGTCGTAAAAAACTACGAAATTTTGATGCTAGTAGTCTGCCACCGTGTAAATCCGAACTGCTACAACAATTTCTGCGAGCCAACTATGTGTCTAGCATTTGGAATAATGCAAACCAGCAAATTCCCACAATTTATTCTTGGGTTGGCCCAAGAATAACGGATGGATACTCAAAAGTAATCAGTACCATTTTAAATGGTTCGAAGGTGATCAGTTACCAAATTTCGTTAGAGATTCACTGAAAACTGTGTCAGATATAAATACTTCAATCTATTTTTCATTTTTTTTATACTTTTAATCCTATTTACTTTTTTACATTTTTACAGAAACTGATGAAGAAGAAGAAGATCAGGATCTCGAATGGAGTAACAGTGACGAAGAAAATGATAACATTGGTGATGATGATGATAATGAATGAAATAATATTATCTTTTATGCTCTTTAATAATATATAATGTCATCAATCTATTTTTTAATCCTTTATAATAACTTGTAACATTAAGCAATTTTTTATAAAAAAAAAAAATTGTAGCATCGAATGTCTTTTCTTAGAATGTTTTCAAAATTTACATAGACTATCAGTTATATAAGTCTGCGCCAAAAAGTTTATTTGCATAAGTCATTCTAGTCACGAATCTCTTCTTACGATTTACAATGTTTGTCTGGCGAGGGGTTGGAACTATCAAAAGTGTCTGGCTAGTGAGGAAACATCATCTACTTATTACCCAAGTATTATATATAAAAATCAGCTTTTATACTATAACGTAAGTAGAATTATAATTTCATGAACATTAAGGGTGTCTGGCAAGAGGTTGCCACGATGTTAAGTGTCTGGCAATGAATAACGTGGTTTTTAATGATATTCTGAAGGTAATACCGAAAAATTAGACTTTATTATTTGATGTAATTAGATCGGTATTTTAGACACCTTTAGTACCGTTTACCTGCCAAAGCCACTATAACCCAAACTCCATAATGGTCCATCGTTCTTACCTGTGTTGGGAGCATCCGCTGACAAACTTTCAGCTTTTATAAAATAACGTAGGTCTGGGGTTCACGGGCTCTTAGACCATATATACGTTTATACTGAATATCTTTGTTGACATAGGTATGTAATATCACTACAATTACTCTTAGCTGCCTTAAGACATGAAAACTGCAATTCTCACTCATTGCGGATCAATTACACATTCTACAAAGTGTTACTTATTTGGGATAGCCAATTCAATTATTTTTTCGACCAAGCTACTATCGATGATATCTTAATTAAATCAAGCACATTTAGGTCTCAGTTACATCGGTAAATGTCAAGGTTATAATTCGAAAGACCTATTAGCCAAACTAAGCCTTGTATAGCTACAGCTGGTCTCTCATTACATTTACCATATTTTTAAAATAAGTCCACGCTCTGTTCTGTTGATAAGCAGTTACTGTAGTCGTGAGACTCATTAAAACATTTAGTGTCTGGAAAGAGAGATTCTTGCCAGAACTATTTTTGCCTTTATGTAAAATAAGAGCAGTTTCAATGACCTTACAAACTAAGATGAACAAATAAGCGATAAATTATGACACGAAAGAAAAACATACTGTTTCTGCATACAGTATAGTGAAAGAAGTGCTGATACAATGAACTGTTCAAATATAAAGAACAATACTTGCACCAATACTTGTATACACAAACCGACGGGGCTCATAAATAATTTTGAGATAAACTTTTTCGTTATTAAGGCACTTTTACACTAGAAAGAAATCGTGTATCGCGCGCTTCTTTACAAAGCATCAGTCAACGGACACTAAGGCCGGCCAGTGTGAACGACACTCTAATATGCGTGGAAACAGAATTACAGTACTCCGCATTCTTTGCAACTGTGCTGAAGGGCAAGACGACTAGGATGCTTAAACCACCATGCCCGTCTTGCAGACAAAACTATAGATAATATGTGACAACCAGAGAGTCCAAACCGACCGACTTTCTATGGCTGTTTCAACTTTGTGTTTTATTTCGTAGTTAAAATAGTATCTCATACTGTCGTAAAGATAACAACGAATATTTTAAGTTGACAGTAGTTTTATTTTCATTACTTAGTATTTAATAAACATTTAAAGTTTCAAAGTAATGACAATAATCCTCTGGTATTGCTCGTTACGTAAAACGTTTTATTGATAATTCTACCTCCACGTAAAGTTGTTAATTATTTGAAAAGCAATATGCCAAGCGTATGCGACAAATGATTTGTAACTTCATTAGAGAGATAAAAATAAATAATACACATTGGTCATGACAATTTTTTGTGTTAAGAACAAAGTGATACAATGTTTATGTGGATAAAATACAACAGTCTAAAGTAAAAATAAATCTGCTGTAACGTCAGCAAAACCGATGTGAGGGTCTAGGGGAGCTGGGCAGAGCGCACCTGTTTCGCTATCACGATTTTTGTTTTACCCTTTAGTCATCATCATCATCAGCCTTTAACTGTCCACTGCTGGACTAGGCCTCTCCTTTGAAAGGAGGAATTGGCCTACTATACCACGCTGGCCAAACGGGTTGGTATAGGGTTTGTATCAAGCTTTCCTTTTCTTACAGTGCTGTTCTCTGCATAATATGGCCCCTCTGTCGGCTCTTACGACACCCATGGGATGATGTGGGGAGGTGACATTCCGTATTCTTAATCCGTCACCACTCGGGCTTTAGTAATTACCGAGAAATCTACATACGGTCGTAAGCCCTTGATGTAATGATAATAGTTTATATTAAATAGTCATAGTAATACACTTCTAGTTGTTTAATAAAATACACGATACCTGAATTTTTTTATAATTTGTCTATTTATATAGATATGTCATATCTGTTACATTTCTAGCAATTTCTCATATTCGTAAATTCTCCTATTTCAGTCATGATTTTGCATGGCTTTGTCTACTTCCCTTGTTTTTCGCCAAGTGTTTAGCTTTACGTACGTTCTTACGGCGGGAAGACACGCAAACGCCATATATACATGTTATAAGATCAAGTGTTTTATTCAAATTATGACCTACATACATAATAACGAAATCCAATACCTGTATTTGTAATCGATAACACGTCACTTGGGTATTCAGTGAAAGAGTTACAGGAAGCTTTTAAGCAAATTAGTATGAACATTTTGTAATTTTTTAATGGGCTTGGTTTTCGTGGTGAATACAAATATTGCAAACGATCAACAGCTCTCGTGTTCGATTTCAGCTTAGGCTATGGAAATATTATGACCACCAAAATCTTCCGAAAAAGTAGATTAACGAGTGATAAAGTCTCTCAAAGGTAAAGGTATCGACGTGGATGAACTGGAATCTTAAGGTTATTTTCCTTCTCCTAGAATATTATCGTTTTATTATGACCGTACACTAGCCTCTCTAGCAATTAGTTTTCGGGGAATTCGTATTTTTTGCTTAAAGGGACAACACGCCTTCTACATTTAGAGAATCCATTCTTACCGCGAATCTATAGAACTGGCACGGTAGATCCGTTCCACACCTCTAAGGAGTTTTGTTTAAACTCAGCTCATATTGATCAATAAACCCAAAAATTCCTAAGGTGCAGTTCAGTTCTTTTGTATCTATAGTCTACAGGAAACCACGGATAGATAAAGATACGGACGGATATGGTGAAACTATAGCGTTCCTTGCAGTTAACAGCTAGTTCCAAAAAGGGTAAAATGTATTTAGAGACAGTAATCTTAAAGTCCATTACCAAAGAATGTAAAAAATGACAGGCTGGAAGCCTGTTATTGTATTCTAGTGCTTTATTGGCACAATAGCTTAAGAAGCGTTATAGCGTTTTCATAATTGGATTCTTAAATTTTCAATCTAAATGTTCTAATTAGGAAGGAAATTCAGAATGGCTGCAATAAATTTTCTTGCTGGACAAAAATAATCCCAAAAAAAATCTGTTGATACTTAAACGAGAAAAACAAAATGGTTCTGATAAGCAAACTGAAAAACTTCCAAAACCTTTTGCAGTGAAATTGTTCCTAGTAAACTAAGAAACAAGGTAGCACTTCGTGACCCACTTAAGAATGTATTTGTCTAGAAAGACAATGCTTTAAAACGTATATAGCTGCTCTGTTTCCTTCTGAACGCGGGTGACCCATTTTAGAAAAATATAATAAGGTTAGACGTTGAAAATGTTATTTGTTGCAAAACTAGGTGAATAAATGAGGGACCTTAATCATTTTGATGGACACGTGCCATTCTGCGACTGAATAGGCCGAGTCAGGGGCAGCATTTTTAAGCAGCTTATAATGATACAATGAAGTAAGAATAGGAAGTTTGGCCTACATAGAAACAAGCTAATAAAGGCATGAAATATAAATTTGGACAACAATCGCCAGATATTAGCTTACATAATTCTTTCAGATATCGTGCTGCAACGTACTATTTCCTAAAATAAAACCTGAAAATACGTCCGAGTATTCGGTCTAGGTATGGCCAATTTGGATACGAGAAGCTCAAGATTGGTCTCAGTACAGCAAGGGCTGATATGACGATGATGGCCAATTTGTCCGCAAAATAGCAAAATAATAGGACTGCCTCCGTGGTCCAGTGGATAGCGTATGCGAGTGCTGATCGGAGATCCCGGGTTCGATTCCCAGGTCGGGCAAAAGTGTAACTGGGTTTTTTCAAATTTTCAGTAGCAGCACGGAGTCTGGTGATGTCCCGGTAACGGCAATAGGCTCGCCCCCTATAACGTGGGACCTAAAAATTCATGGCGAAATGTGGGTGTAATATTACACCTTTGCCGACCTCTTCGGGGATACAGACGTGAGAATATATAAAAAAAATAATATTAAATGATTTTTGACTTGGACTTGACTTTGACTTTAACGGTTTCTGAGATATCGAGCTATAATGATTTTTTTTAAATTTCGTCCTTGTTATTAAAAAAATCAAAATTTAAAAAATATACTTCTAATTTTATGGGTCTAAATTGCTATTTTTTGGAAAGCTTGTTAACTAACAATTAATCTAAACAAAAATTTCGTCTAAAATACCTCAAAATTTTAGAAATATAAGAAATATAGGTTCCTAAGTGAGGATATTTTATATCTCTGGATGATTTTCAGAAAATTAAAATGAATTTATTCAAAGAAATATGTACTACACTTGACGTACAAACTAATTAAAAAATATTAAGGGTTTATTACCTTTCGATAATAGTACAATTATAGTCCAGTTTTATAACAGTGAAATTAATACGACCCTATTTCTTAACAAAAGCATAAGATTTCTTACATGAAAATTCGCACATTTTGATTTTTCAAAATTGAGATTTCTGAATTTTCTTGAACTCAAACTCAAACATGTTTATTTCCATAAAAAAGTTTAAATTATTTTGGACACGTCAGAAAGTCATGAAAATAATATAAGAAAAAAGTAAGTATAAATGCATATTTACATAATAAAGCATTGAAAAAAATGCCTGTTCAGAAAGTAGAGCCTCTGAGAAGAATCAGGCAAGAAACTCAGGGCCACTCTTTTTATCGTCCAGTTTTATAAAATTAAATAACAAAGTAACTACATTGCATTTTTCATATATTTGCTGGATTGTCTATAATATTGTCGTTAATTAATATGGTTATTTAAAAAAAATATATAAAAGCACTAAACTAGACTAGCACAATACAGACATAACAACTCACATTCACAAAAAACTTAAAATGTTAAAGAAGGAAATAGCCCGTGGGACTGAACAAGTTAATCACAAGGATTTTTATCTTCAATATAATCTAGTACTGAATAGTAGCCTTTTTGACGTAGTTTTCGTTTTATAAACTTCTTTAATTTGTTGAAACTAACATTTTGGATATTGCTTAGTACTTTATTGTAAAAGCGCACACATTGGCCTTTAAAATATTTTTTCAATTTTCTCTAGCCGTGTGGATGCCTAGAGAAAACTAGTTTACTCTTATTTCTAGTATTTACATTGTGGATATCACTTTTTTTTAGTATGAGGCCTTGTTTTGGAAAACATATATAAGATTGGAATATTATATGTACTGGCTTGTATCTGTTAAAATATTTATTTCTTTAAATTTATTCCTTAACGAAGCCCCATAATCCATATTACAAATTGCTCGGATAGCTCTCTTCTGCAAAACAAAGATGGTCTGAATGTCAGCAGCATATCCCCACTGACTCTAAACTATTCCCATTGACAAATAAATAATACGCCCACATTTATTTATATGGTTATGAACCAAACACTCTATATAAGATAAAATAATGTAGCTGATACTATTTTCTAACATGACTCTTTACTAATCGCATTTTAGTAAAAGAATATTTCAACAAAGTATTCATGCAATACCATAAAGAAATGATAACTGTACTAAAATATGTTGCCTACACAGTCTTTCTTTTCCAAAATACAGAATGCATAATAAGCATTATAAAGCATATTACTTGGAACACTTCCAAGCTTAACATTGGAAATCCCCTCAGTGAAATTAAATTTTAAGGCTGAGCTGGCTATTACTATAATTCGTCTGATACCCTGACGACATAATGGATTGGTAATTTGTAGGTGAATGTAGGGTTAGTAACGAACAGGCAACACATGACAGGCATTGTGTGGTGTGTGTTCTTTCATTGCTGTCTTTAGATTTGTATTGGAAATTGTAGATACCATATTAATGATATATCACATTTCACTTTCTTTTTAGTATATGAAATGGTCTCAGTTATATATTTTTGGGTGCTATGTCAGAGGGTATACCTAGAAATTAAACTAGACTAGCTACAATTCAGTTCAAAGAATATTGTTACATAACACTATAGCCATTTGTACTCTGTTGTTGACTAAGGGAGTACACCATTTCCGATATTGACGTAATTATAAGGTATAATTAACTAAGCGTCAGAATTATTCCGTAGTTCAGATAATTTGATTATTATTGATCATACCCTTTTACTACATCACAAGTCAAAAACTTTTATCTTTCTTCTCCTAGTCTGTTATTTTCTCTTGTTGTCTGAGTTTTATAAAAGAGATATGTGGTATAAAGTAAGGAAAATGTTTAAACAAAATAAAAATCGGGTATTAAACAACTAAGACTTTTTAGATGATGTCTACCAGCTTCTAGTTACAATAAAACGTGACCTTTTTTAAGTCTGCCTCATTTCCATGGCAAATAATTATTGTTACGGCGGTACATAATACGTCACAGCGTCGTTCTATTTATGGAAACCTGATGGTTTAGTAATGGAATCGATATCCTAGAACTATATTTGGACGATGTTTTAGTATGAAGCAAAGATAATGATACGGATAGTCAGGGGTGTTTCGTAGGTCATCGCGAGTGAAAATTATATGAACTATTAATTGTGTGCTGTCAGGTGATGGACAACTTAAATGCTTCGGTTTTCGTGAATATTAGACGTTATATTCGAGAATATAATTTAAGTATCCTGATCCTGAGAAACGGAAAGGTCCAAAGCACCCGAAACCGGCGAGCATGTATGAAAGTTGTATAATTGTAGAAAATCGTGTGAGGTTTTTAATGATAGAAGCAAGTGGCGTTCTGTTGTCTTTGCCTACCTCGACGAGAAAAAAGCGTGAGTATGTATTATTACTACTTAGATGTAGTGACGATCTTTATTATTCTTCATTAATGTTTTAACAGCACGAAAATAGTTCATTTTATAATAAATAAATATGAAGTTACTTGTAGATTCGAGTTTGAGCACTTATGTGCTCAAACTCGAATCTACTTACCTAATGAACTAACTTACCTAATGAACGTGATTTTTCTACTTAAAATTGGCTTAACTATTTATCAAGTCTATAACTTTCAAACCCCTAGTTTTACCTCAAAGCTTCGATCGCGTCAACTTCGTAAACCTTAAATTAAACTAATTGTCGACAAATTTCTTTTACTATTTCTATAAATGTAACCCACTTTCAATCTACAATACCAATTACTAAGTAATAATTTCTATTACTGTTCCAAAAGTCTTTATATATCCATACCATTGTCAACACGTCCAATCCATATCAACAATTTGAATTTATAATGTTATACCACACAATGCCCGAGATTTGTCTGATCCAGGACACTACCTCATCCTCCTAGCGTTATCCCAGTTTGAACCCGGGATCCGCTTTCTAGTCTAACCGGATTTGACTAAATATTAGCATCACAGAGCGACTGCCTGTCTGACCTCCGCAACCCACAGCGTCAGCTATATTTCACGGTTAAGACTAGTGTCAGTTTATTCATAGGTACTAACTCCCTATAAGGACTGTCAAAGATCTTCATGACAGCCAGGACAGATGACTTAACGTGCTCTCCGATGAAGCAAGCAATAATTTAAGATTCAGTACGCATATAACACCGAAAAGTCATTGGTGCACGCTGTGGATTGGAACTGGATACCCTCTGCATAACAGTCTCTTGATATCTTCACTAGACTATCGCTGCTTACACTTTTATCTATCTCCAGGACACTTTATCGTTCTAAAATGGAACACACTTCATTGTCATAGGCTATTTGCCACTCAAGTTCACGGACGTCATTCAGTACGCAATAAGGTTTATTTATACACGCTCAATGATTGCTACATCAGTTTGCACTCGTTATAGCCCTTTCATGTCACTGCAGTGACGGTTCAATCATCCTTTCAACAACTACCTGTCGACCTTCTCTTAATTTCTATATTTCAAGTGCATCTAGTCTGTGTCTGAATGCTCCTATAGTATCAATGTGAAAGCTTTGCATATTATTATTAAATGGAATATGAAATGTTTCGGTATTCGTCAAAAGCTAGGCAGTTTTACTGTTAAAGAAAGATTGGCAACTTTTTGATCGGGATACTGTTATTCTCAAACAAAGCATTTGAATTTGTGAATATCCACCACGATATGCGGTATAGGTATCTTCATAGCGATCTGACCACCCAAATCCTATATCATGATGAAACCCATTTCAGCCCAATAAATCAAACGATAATACACTAATGCTCAATTCAATGTTTCTTCTTCGTTGGTGTAAAAACACCAGTCATTATAGTTTATCCATGACTGGCACACACCAATCTAGCTGTTAGATACATTATGGCAAAGATACTCAGCTCAAGCACCCACGACGTCCAATAATGATTACTTCAAACAAGCTCTGAAACTGCCATCAAAATTTTATGAAATTCTAAATGTGTATTTGTTTCAATATATAAAGTAATAAAACAACGTTTACGATAGATGATATTATTTTATTTAATGTCACTTATATTTTCAATGTCCTCATAAACAGAACCATTAAATTAAATGGACATCCTTTGTAGTCTAACATATAAAAGACAACCTGTATCTTCAGATGAACAGTCACTTGCGTGATTGTTCGTCTCAAACCTACGCTACGTCTGAATACTCCTACTAATGAGGACATTGACACACATAATATGTAGGACGATGAGAGAGACCTAAAGGGAATTAACCTACAATAGTTCACACTGCAACAAAAAGACTTCAGAATGACTTTATAACAACAATACAGTAAGCCACACACAAAAA
Organism: Euclidia mi; assembly: GCA_944739405.2. Lineage (NCBI taxonomy): Eukaryota > Metazoa > Arthropoda > Insecta > Lepidoptera > Erebidae > Euclidia > Euclidia mi. The sequence goes on along the minus strand of OX123188.2, from coordinate 9,995,483 downwards.
ACGACTGTAACAGTATAGCTGTAAAGCTTAGATTGCGGTGTAAGTGAAGTTATATCAAATGAAATCGATGTCACAGATGCAGCGTGTCGAGATACATCAATAATCATGAATATTTTATTGCCACTGGCAGTCACCGTGTCAGTTGTTGGAAAACGAATACCGGTAGGTGTTCCAGATGAGGACAAAAACTTTATACCTTTATGTTCGTGACATTGCATCGGTGAACTAAGCATTGCCAATGGTGACACGGAAAACACTGTTTGTATTGAAGATAGTTTGGTGATGGATGAGTTGTTACATATAAGGTAAGGTCGTGGCATTATCTAAACATATTCTTTGAAATGATGACCGTTATTATTTGAATGAAAGATTGGCTTGTATTGACCATCTAAACAAAGAACTATCTGAATATGTCTTGTGTAGTCTCTTTGAGATTCTTTTAAACGTTTAAACAATGCATTCTCAAGCTATTTTTAGTTGCATTTTGGGATTGGTTTAAAAGAAAGTTTTATCAAAACGATCCGCAATTTCAAATGACATGAAAAGGGTAGACATAAACCTGTATACATTTACATTTTTGGAGCTACGTTTAATGCCATACATTTAAGGGCGAGTCTACTGCCTTGCACCTTATCAGACGTTGACCCAATAACACTTTTCCGACCTGAATATCGAATTTTCACGATCGACCGCAAACTTATGCCCAACAAGGCACCGTACTTTGCGTATTCGTATAACTACAATCGTATCGGTACATAGAAATTCTAAGTAGGACTCAGTACTATATAGCAGTTATTACTAACGGAAGTTTTGCCCATTCCGCTTTTTATAGGCGTACTTTCCAAAAGAATTTTCTTATACGACGCCTACATCGCTTCGTGGCTAAAACAAGGCTTTAATATTTTCATGTTAGGCCAGTCGGTGACTTGCTTTTCCTACTATCACGAGAGTGGGTAAGGTTATTCATGCAAGGTTTTTTATCTTAAACTGTTCTATGTTCTAAACATAAGACAGGTATCTTAAAAAGTAAAATAGTTACAAGCTGTGATTTGATAATAGCTTACCATTGCAATTGGCTATATGCTTATTTGCAACCTTGGTGCAATTAATCGCTGGATTCAATATTCGACTTACCTACCTATCTTTTTTTGAGATTTTAGATTAATTTTTGGCATGCATGATTTTAGATTAATGTCAAACACGTCTGGAATCTCTAAATCCTTGAGTAGATTGAATATTGAAACCGACCGTAAGACAGTCATCAGACAGTTCAGGACTTGTAAATTTTTGCCGAGTTATGAATGTCTTCCAATAAAGATGAGCATTAATATTTACAAACCAAGTTATTTATATAATAATCTCACAGATCAATTATTTTGAACAGTCTTTATAAAAAATAAAATTAAACAGATTTTTCTAAAATTGCCTCGTAAGTGACAAATTGTCTTCTAAGTTTATTTCAGAGTAGCTACGTATTATTGTCCTCTACATACTAATTCAGAGACTTCGTACCGTGTGTCTCTCAATAATAATATTATTAATAAAATTTGTCTCTAATTTCATCTATCCACCAGCCATCTGTAACACGATGACTAAGTTCGATACGATCTATTACCTTTTTCATTCCATTATTTCGATCAAGGATAGCGAAAGGTAATTTAGGTCAAATAGTATGATGTAACGGTGACTTATCGTGGCTAGACTGAAGCCGTACTAGCCGACTAGGCCCGGCTAGCTGGTGACCTGCCCTAACGCGTCTAAACATGTGTGAATGACATCCTATATTAGCTTAAACTTTATTATTCCATAACATGACAGGCGAAGAATGCTGATGAGAGAACAGTCGTAATTGTTTGAAAAAATGTCACAACGTTATTTATGCACAAGAGTAGAATATCTAACTGCCTCGTTGGTCTCGCGGCAGACTGCCTTGTTGGTCTCGCGGCATAAATGTGCGCGTGGGATTGCGAGGTCCCTGGTTCGATTCCCGGGTCGGGCAAAGTGTTATTAGGTTTTTCCGTAAGGAAATTCTCAGTAGCAACTCGGAGTCCGGTAATGTGCCCGGTACGGCTATAGGCTCGCCCCCTATTACGTGGGACCTGAAAATTCATGGCGAAATGTGGGTGTAATATTACACCTCTGCCTACCCCTTTGGGGATACAGGCGTGAGTCTATAAATAAATAAAAAATAATAATTAGAATATCACTTTTTCATAAACGGTTCAAACAGTAATGATTAAATATTAACTTACTGCCTAAAGCAAGCAGCCACTGTGTACTAGCAGCTATAGGCGACAAAATCGAATAGCGTTACTTTTGTAGCTTTAATGGCTCAACTATATGAAAAATAAAATGAATGTAAGAAAATAATTTATTAGGGACCAGACATGGTTTCAAGTTATATATATTTTTATGCAAAAGCTCTGGGTAATTCTTTCAAGCATTATTCCTTACAGCTTAACTGCACAAAATATAAAATTATTCCTACGTTTTATTCTCTCAAAGGAATGACTCAACTGTATTAACTTTGTCTTTTCTGCTAAAGTACTCGCTGTCTTGAAAATTGAATAAACCAAATGTACTCGAGACGACACATATCGAGTCTTTTGGGAAATGAAATTTCTATGTAACTCGATATCAACCAAGTAATACCAAAATCATGTGACAAGATATATGTATAATGTATGTTTCTGTACCACAATAATGGTTACATAAGCTGTTATCTTCCAAACTTATTTACACAATCTAATACTAATATATAAAGCTGAAGAGTTTGTTTGTTTGCGCGCTAATCTCAGGAACTACTGGTCCGATTTGAAGACTTCTTTCAGTGTTAGATAGCCCATTTATCGCTCAGCCGAAACGATTGGTCGTAAGAAGCTGAAATTTTGCTTGTTTGTTCTTTGGGAAGTGTAGAGGAGCACTTTTTTTAAACCCCTCCCGCACTTGGACGACATCCTGTGTCGCAGGGGACTTTACACCAAGAAAACTAACGGGAATTATAATTAATGATTTGACACAAAAATTTATCGAACCCACAATACCCGGCGCAATGTCAAGCGGCGAGGCGACCGCTTAAACCCGCCTACCATGCAGACTAAGAGAAAATTTAAGTTCTTTCTTCTCTAAGCTAACAAAAATGTCCTCCGCGGGCGGAAGCGCGGGCAAAGTCAAGTAAAATATAGAATTAATAGCAAACCCGGCAGTGTCACATAAAATCTAGCCAGAGTGGCACTACATCCAACACTTTAAGCTGTCTGGTGTATTCCATGCAGTTGGACGTAAGCCTGAAATATGAAACGTTATTCAGTTAAGTTTAATTTTCGAATCATTATAATATAAAGTTACAGTACCTACTGAGTAATGGGAATTCACTGATTTGTATACTTTTGGAAATATTCATCTTTTCATATGAAAATGCATATGTGTCATATGAGAGGCCTACGTCCAGCAGTGGACTAATATAGGCTGAAGATTATGACGATTCATATTTGGGCACTAAATTGATTATTTTTGAAAAGCTATTTCGTAAAAAGTTTTGATTAAAAATACATAAAACCTTTGTGATTGAAACTCAAATCATGATACTGACACAAAATAAAATGACAAGAAAAGTAAAAGTAAATTATTATTTGACAGCATGCAAGCGTTTTGTTTTCTAAGTAATTTTTTGTTATTATTTTCAGATACCGGTGCAAAAATGAGTTATTTGGAGAAGGTCGACAGGTATCTGGACTCCCTCAAAGTAGGGAAGAGTAAGTATGCCTTTATATAAAGACTTGAATTTCTCCTTTAAATTTTATATAAATTAGTAAGCACGCCACGTGTTTCATATTTTTGCCGCAAAATTTCTTCACATTCAAAAAAATTTGCGACAAAAGGATGAAACATCATTTAAAACTTTTTTATTTAATTTGAAACGCCTATAACTTATAGATATTTGCTACAGCATATCTCAGTATACTTGTAGCGTTAGGAATTGGTGCCTATTTGGAGAATACCTAGGTACCTCAAATTATTATTTTTTGGATTCTATAGGATCTGAGCACAACATATTCCAAAGCAATGAGCAATAAGGAGATACTTAAAAGTACCATACCTCAATACAAAACCGTGGTTTCTTTTTGTTAGATACTCAGTACCTCTCATATGGTAAAGTAATTTAACAATAAAACAATGACGATATTTTGATGTATAGATTAATTTTGTCCATATGAATTGTGGACAAGTATTGCCACAAGGTGGAAACCAGAGAGTCGTCGTCAAAGGGGCAGGCCGAGAAAAAGATGGCGCGATGATTTGGACAATTTTATTAAAGACTGGCAAGATATGGTAAAAGACAGGGACCAGTGGAAGAATGTGGGGGAGACCTTTGCCCAACATTGGGACAGCAATGGTTAAATAAAAAAAAAATATGAATTGCAGGAGCAAAACAAATAGAAGTAAAAAACTGTTGCTATAAGTAAACGTTCTATGAGATATTTATACATTATAGAGGACGCCAGCAGTTACGCCTGCATTTTTTTAAATTTACTTGTTTTGGCTGATTCCGTGGGAATTTCGGAAAATCCCTTATTAGTGCACCCCTACGGTCCTCAAGGAACATACATGCCAAATTTCTTCCTGCGCCCAATAGTTTCGGCTGTAGCGTGGCTGTCAGTCAGTCAGTAACGCAAGGATTTTATATATTAAGACTACAAAAACTCTTTTCAGGTGCCATGGTGGACTCGTGGTTTATGATGTCGAGTCCTACGCCGATACTATCAGTGGTAGTAGCCTACCTGATCCTCATTCGTATAGGTCCGAGAATCATGAAGAACCGACCGCCTCTACAGATGAATAAACTCATCGCTTACTACAACGCTGCGCAAGTTTTTCTCGCCACTATGATTTGCTTTAAGGTGCGTAGTATTTATTATTTAATTTAATTACTATAGCTTTTGTACTTTGGTGTACAGGCTCATGCCGTGTGGGCGATATAACACAGTGCAGTTTTTGTCCTCAATGCGTTGTCATAGACATTCGTAAGGGACAATCACATGTGCAACAAAACAACGCACAGACTAAAAAAGATGCCTTGTAGGCTTGTACTATGTAGCGCGGTCTGTGTTTCCATTTTATACAATTACTAGAGGACGCCAGCAGCTACGCCAGCATTTTTTTTTAATTTACCCGTTTTGGCCGATCCCGTGGGAATTTCGGGAAATCCTTTCTTAGTGCACCCCTACGGTCCCCAAGGAACATACATGCCAAATTTCAGCTTCCTGTGCCCAATACTTTCGGCTGTAGCGTGTCTGTCAGTCAGTCAGTAACGCAAGGATTTTATATATTAAGATTAGTCTTATTGTCGGTAGGGTACAGCGCAGGTTTTCTTCATTTTTAAAACAAATAAAATGTTACTTCGAAGTTTTACAGTAACATTGAAACCTTAATGGCACATGGTAGTATATGCATTCGATGGTATGGCCAAATAAACGTATGACATCACGCTGTTATTGGTGTCACTGCGACCAGCACAAGACATCCCTGTGACCTGCGCTGCGGCTCCTGGCAAGCTATATATCTTGCACATAGAATCAACTATAATTATTTTTATGCATTAAGCAAAAATTACATATTACACGTAGCCAAACTTTAGTTAGCTTCTTTTCAAAGATATTCAAGATAGCAAGAATAGAGTGACTGTTATTGCCTTTGCATACCACAGCTCCTTTATTTATTATCTAAAAAGGAAAAATGGCACCCTTACAGATTCACTTTGTTGTTCATGTCTGTCTATCAGACCCTTTATGCTTCTTAGAACTAACCACAGCCTCACAGAGACTTTGCTAACAGAATACATGAGCAAAAAGCCTACTCATATCGTAACAACAATTTATAGACACTGTCCCATACCTGGATCGAGTCTGGACCATTTCGGGTCGCAGACATAGTAGGCACGTCTACGTAACCCCAATTTCCTATTAAAAACTTATATTAATTATATTAAACGTAGCGTTCATAGCTAAACTTGGCCTGCCATTCGTAACAAATCGGCAAAGTTAAGCAACGCTTGCACAGGTCGCCACTTGGATGGGTGACCGTGTGTGGCATTTACATCTGAGCGCTACCGTGCTTCGGAGGGCACGTAAAGCTGTCGGTCCCGGTTCTTGTCTCAGGATAAGGATCTTTAGGCCATGTTGGAGGCCTTCGGGCGGTCTGAAAACTCCGATACCAGAGTTGGCCACACACTCACACGAAAAACAAAAAAATTAAAACTTACCATGAATCTATAACCATAAATTTTCAGCCCAAAACCCCCTTTGACACATGACAAAATCCCTACATAATTCAAATATAAAACGTTTGAATATGCGTCGCATTCATTGCGTGATCTACTTTCGTTAATTGGTATAATTATGTTAAACTAATGCAAGGTATGTAATCGGGCCAGGGTGACGGGGCACGTGTTAAGTTTGCGTGTTAATATAAATTGTATTGTTTAAGTATTTGTGTTTCGATGTGTCTGTTACGCATTTTGCTCGGCGTTTCTTTGCAGGCATTTTTGTATTTGGTTTGAAGACATACATATAGTTATGTGATCGGTCTCAATTGGGTAATTATTTGGAAAATCTAGGCGGTTTACTCCTTTGAGTAGTCTCCGCGTCCTAGTAATGTCATGGCTGGTGTAATATATGCTTATTATATTAATAACTAGTCTACGTCCTCGTCTCAACCCGTGCAGGGCGTTTTTGCCCCCTTAGGGAGAGAATTTCCAAAAATTCTCTCTTAGTGCTATACTTGGCAATAAACACGCCTTTCAACTCCCTCCGTCCAGTAGTTTCGGCGATGGGTTGTCTGCCAGTCAGTCATTAACGCAAGACTTTTATATGAAGAGGATGCCCGCGTTTACACTCGCGTTATTTAAGGCTACTGCTCCGCTCGCATCGCTCATAGCGCGATGTTATACAACATATAGCCTTCCTCGTTAAATGGACTATCTAACACTGAAAGAATTTTTCAAATCGGACCGGTAGTTCCTGAGATTAGCGCGTTCAACCTTAACAAACAAACAAACTCTTCAGCTTTATATATTAGTACTAGAAGATGTCCGCGGTTCCACCCGCGTTATTTAAGGGTACTGCTCTGCTCCCGTCGCTCATAGCGTGATGTTATATAGCCTATAGCCTTCCTCGTTAAATGGGCTATCTAACACTGAAAGAATTTTTCAAATCGGACCAGTAGTTCCTGAGATTAGCGCGTTCAATCAAACAAACAAACTCTTCAGCTTTATATATGAGTATAGGATAAGATGATAAATCTGAAAGTACATAATAAAGGTACCCTGGCAGATTTATGTCAAAAGTAGGTTTACGTCGCAAACTAGTAGGGTAAAGACCTCATGCATATAAAATAATTATTAATATTAATTGCTGTTTATTTTCTAAACGCGCTTAAGGCATTCATATCCCCAGTCCTATGTCCCTTTATAATGTTTTCGCATTAATTATTACAAAAAAGAAAACATTTGATATGGGGCTAAAACCACTGATTGCAGCATCAGTACAACGCATATTTCAAATAGAATACGCCTGTGCTACACCTAATCGTATGGTGGTATGATTATTTCCAGCTTTATGAAAATTGCAGTTTTATACTCAGGGCAGGCGCAATTTAAAAAACATTAAAATATTGAAACCGTGGTCAAATAAACTATGAACTCCATTGACCGCATCGTTACGTAATGCGATAACCTATTTTATTATTTGTATGCACGGCAATTGAATGAATGAACATTCCAAAGGTATCGTGGTAAAAACATATTAAATCCGTGCATCAAGTATTTGATTAAAATTAATTATGAATTGGTCTGTAAGTTGATGTAATGGATAATAAAATATGTGTAGTTCTTGAACATGAAAAGTGCAGATAAGTATACAGTTTTTTGACGGAATGTCTCTGAAAAATAGCTTCATGAATCTTAACTGTACACACTACAGTGACTATGGTGTTTATTACCAAGTTTACCCAGAAAAAAAAGATTAGAGTAATAAATCGATAACTGAAGGTAACTATAAAATGTAAAGTTTAAATTAAATAACGAGCAGACGGATTGCCTGCTGGCAAGAAATTACCGCCGCCCATAGACACAAGCCACGCCAAAAGAGTCACAAATACATTGCCGGCGAGTGGGATAGGAATAAATGGAGAAGCGAGATGAGGGAAAGGACGGACGGGACCGCCGAGCTAAACGCAACATTGATAATATGACTTTACGTCGATATTCTGTGAGAGCGTAGTATTTCCCTGGTTGAGCGAACTGTATCCTATTCTGCTATTCATCATGCTCAAACTACCTTGGGCATAATATATTTTTATAGTATAATTTTTACACAAATATAATATATGCATAAATACAATATATAGGTACCTAAACTAGCTGACACAGCGAACTTCGAACTGCCTAACAGTCGATTCTTATTTCTTTTTTTAGTTTTTCACTCCGTATCAACCATCTTCGTACTTCAAGGAATAATTTAAAAAAAGAATTAGCGAAATCTTTTCAGCTTCTCTCGAAATTTGCGCTTAGCAACACATTCAGCGATTCATTTTAATATTATAGAAGATAGCCAGGTTGATTGCTGTTACTATGGCAATTTGTATGGTGCACGAGATTTTAGCGCCATCTAGGACGATCTTTGCGTAATATTCCAATGGGTTTTAGATAAAACATTGGTATCGCTTCGCTATACTAGTAGATCACAGCGCTGTCTAATAAAAATAGGTCCGTAAATGCGGCAACCACAGAAGAATAACTGAAGCATGGAAGGAACTATATTTTTAAGAACAAATTGAATATAGCTACACTCTTCACTCATATGATAAATTAGAGTTGCCAGAAGAAGATGGCACTATGTTTGTCAGTTAGGGCTAAAGACAATTTGAACACAAATATCGTAACTTTTTAATTTAATAGTGACTGAGCAAATCCGCTATCGATATCGATTAAAGTTTCAATATAGGTTCAAATTCGAACGGACTTGTAAAGTATATTATTTATATGTTATACATTTTAAATTCCTTAACTTTGTGTCCACAGCAATCAGAACGCTAGTTTATGGACAGTCTTTAAATAATTATTACACAAACTTGCATTTTTAAACTGAACTTATACAGGGTGTAAAAAGACACTTAACGAAAACTGAAATACCATGTTGTACCAATCACTACGAACATTTTTTACTTCGGCACCATACCTGGGAAATTACTGGTCCAGGAGATATTGAGGCTCAAAGTTAGTATGGAAATTTTCCAACTAGGTACAAAATTGATGCATTTACCCCACTAACATGTTCTTTCGATGCCCTATAACCCCATGGATAAGTAGGTATTTCGAGCATTGCACGCGCGTGCTTTTAATTGCGGCAAAAAAAATGAAAAAACTTACAAAAAAAATTCGCTTACCAGGTTTTATTTTTGGTTAGTATGACTTGGCATGATGTGTCCACAACGAGTAGACTTCGGCTTGGTGATGGGTCTTGTGACACCCTGTATATTTTTGTTTCAATTGGGTAATCAGTAGCACATAATCTTACGAGGCATTATTTTCTAATTTTCATGGTATTTTTCTTTACGCATCAACAGCCTTTTCCAGTCCACTGCTGGTCTTAAACCTTCTGTGGTGGAGGTTTGGCCTACTATTATACCACACTAGCCAGACGTATTCGTATAGGGTTTTATTTCGAGATTTCCTTCTCTTGTGTTTCTTTTAGTCGCCTCATATGACACCCTCGGCATAAATGTTTATTTATACTTATTTATAGTTCGTTTTTCAGCTGTAATGATAGCTGTAAGTGGGATTAATAAATATTAAATAAATAAATCATCACCCCCAAATAACATATTTTTATTAGAGAAAGCAAATAATTAAGAAAAAAGCAAAACTCATAGCTTAAGCATTATGATAACTGAGAATGGCATATCCAAATTAATTATTTACAAGGATAGAACATAGTCGACATTGATTTTATCAAGCAAAAAACATAAAAATTAACTTAAAATAGATAAATCAGACAAAACCTGCCCAAAGGTTTGTTATTAATATAGCCCAGAATAGCTATAAAATCAAAACATCAAAAAATAAAACAAAAACGACCTGGAATATAATTAATACAGCGAAATTTAATTTGCCAAAAACTGTTATTAGTAGTATTTATTACAAAAATAAAAAATTTACGCGTCCCAAGGATATTGCTACTGTTTTTAATAATTACTTTGTAGGTAAAGTGCAACCCAATGCATGCTCGAATTTGAATCCAACCTCACTCATAAAAAATAGCACACACTCTATGTTCATGAATCCCTGCACACCGATAGAGATATATAAAATTATAATATCGCTCAAAAATACAAATAGCGTGGGTTATGATGGCATAGCGACTAAAATATTGAAAACTGTTGCAGATAAAATATGTATTCCAATCAGTCATTTAATTAATATTTGTATCACTGAGGGAGTATTTCCTGAGGCTCTGAAAATATCTATAATAAAACCTATATATAAGAAAGATAATAGGGAGCATATTGAAAATTATAGGCCTATTGCTCTTATACCGATTATAGCAAAAGTTTTTGAAAGATTTATACAAAAAGGTCTCTATTCGTACATAGAAAAACACGAAATTCTATGTAAAGAACAGAAAGGATTTAGAAAAAATAGTAATATAAACTTAGCAATTTATGAATTTTTGCATAATGTAATGGTAAATATAGATAAAAGAATGCCAGTATGTGCCGTGTTCTGTGATATGACACAGGCTTTTGACCATGTCCAACATTCGACACTTTTAAAAAAATTGGAGACATATATGGCATTAGAGGCAACGTCCTTAATTTATTCCAGTCATATTTAAAAAAACGTAAACAGATCACAGAAATTAGCCAAATTAACATACAAAAGAGATGTGAATATAATTTTAAATCGGAAGAACGTGAAGTTTTATATGGAGTTCCGCAGGGTAGTGTGCTGGGTCCGTTATTATTTAATCTATATATTAACGATTTACCTGCAGTAACGGATAACCCGATGACATTATTTGCTGATGACAGCACCTTGACTGTAGCTTGTAAAAATAATTCAATTGTAAAATGGTTGCACAACAATAATTTGAATATTAATCTAAATAAAACAAAAATCATGCAGTTTAGCCAGCGCATACCGACAACAAACCTTAACATTAATATTAACGGTACACATATTGAAGAAACGGACACTACTCAATTCCTGGGCATTATAATAGATAAAAAACTAAATTGGAAGTCACAAATAGACAAAATCAGTAAAAAAATAAGTACCTCAGCGTATGCTCTACGCAAACTGTCATTAATACTTAATACAGATGCTTTGATTACAGCATACTACGGAATGGTCGAATCAGTGCTAAGATATGGCATAATATTTTGGGAGAATAGCACTAACAATGACGTAGTGTTTAAAGCTCAAAAACAGTGTCTAAGAGCCATGTTTAACTTAAAAAAAACAGATAGTTGCAAACCATATTTCAAGAAATACAAAATATTAACATTGCCTTTACTTTACCTCCTAGAGAGTGCAAAATTTGTAAAAGCCAATCCAAATTTATTTTCAAGATTAGCCGAAACCTTCCCTAGAAATAGACGCAATAAGAATAAACTCTGTCTTCACGAATCAAAGACAACATTAATGCGTAAGAGTATATTTTGCATGGCACCTACAATTTATAATAAGTTACCAATAATGTGGCAAAGTATGTCATCTGATAGTTTTAAAAATAAACTCAAAAATTGTTTTACTGATAAAGCCTACTATCAGATTTCAGAATTTTTCTCAGAGCAAGAATTTTTTTTTGAATGAGCATGAATCATAATGTAATTGTAATTTAATTTATCGAATATTATTACTATTTCATTGTTATTGACTTCCTTAATTACCTATTATTCTTTTTATTTCTACTGGACATTGAATTTAAATTTAGTTATAAGTAAATGACTGTAAAATTTTTATTTTTATAATATTGACGTAATTTCTTAATTGTATAATCTTTTCTCATCATCATTGTCTTGCCCTGGTCCCAATTTATTTGGGGTCGGCGCAGTATGTCCTTCGCTTCCATACTTCTCTGTCACCAGCCATCCGATCGTTTATCCCTTTCTCTTTCATATCCATCCTCACACAGTCCATCCATCTTTTCCTTGGCCGCCCTCTCCCTTTTCGTCCTTCTACATGCATATTCATCACTTTCTTACCTACGTACATCTCATCTCTTCGCATAACATGTCCATACCAGGCCAATCGACTCCCTTTTACCTTTTCATCAATGGGCGCTACTTTCGTACTACCTCTAATGTATTCATTCCTAATTCTGTCCATTCTTGTCACTCCGCACATCCATCGTAACATTCTCATCTCAGCAACATGCAATCGTTTCTCATCCATCTTCTTTGTAGCCCAACACTCAGCTCCATACAGTACGACAGGCCTTATAACCGCCTTATACATGCGGCCTTTTAACTTCACAGGCATTTTGTGATCGCAAATTGTGCCTGAGACCTGTCGCCATTTCATCCATCCTGCGTTGATTCGTTGCCTAACATCCCGATCAATTTCGCCGTCATCTTGCAGGAGTGAACCTAGGTAGCGAAAATCGGAGCATACTGGTAGAGGTGTACCGCCGAGTGTAACCGGTATAGGACTGGAGAGACCGCCAAAGTCACAGAACATATACTCTGTCTTGGTTCTGCTTATTCTCAGGCCTACATTCTCCAATCTCTGCCGCCACTCCTCCAGCTTGCTCTGCACCTTTTGTCCATTCTCTGCTACCAGAACGATGTCATCGGCAAACAGCATGCACCAGGGTGCCTCTTCCTGTATGTCCGATGATATAGCATCCATAATTAACAGGAAGAGGTAGGGGCTAAGGGCCGACCCCTGGTGCAAGCCTACGGCCACATCGAATCTGGCTGTGATACCGGCCGCGGATCGGACTTGCGTTCTGCATTCAGCGTACATGGCTTGAATCAACGTCAGGTATTTTCCAGGCACTCTTTTCTTCTTAAGGGCCCACCACAAGACTTCACGAGGCACTCGGTCATATGCCTTTTCAAGGTCGATGAATACCATGTGCAAGTTTTTATGTGCCTCCCTGTATTTTTCGCACATTTGGCGAAGTGCAAAAATAGCATCCACCGTACCTCGACCAGGCATAAAACCGAATTGGTTTCGTGAAATCTCACTCTCGTCTCGCAGGCGTCGCTCAACTACTCTCTCCCATACTTTCATACTATGAGGCATTAACTTTATTCCCCGATAATTGTTGCACTCTTGGATATCACCCTTATTTTTAAAAATGGGCACCAGGTAACTGTTGCACCATTCCTCGGGTATGGTCTCCTCGTGCAACAGCTTATTGAAGAATAAAGCCAGCCACGTCCATCCATCATCTCCTAACGCTTTCCATGCTTCCACTGGTATTCCATCTGGTCCTAACGCTTTCCCATTCTTCATTCCACTAACAGCCTTTTTTACCTCATCTTTACTTATTTCCTTCACTAAACCAATATTCATCTGCTCACTTTCAAGTTTTCCGCTCCAATCGTTCTCTTCATTCATTAACTTTTCAAAGTATGTCCTCCATCTTTCTTTTATTCTATCGTCGTCCATAAGAATCACTCCTGTTTCGTCTTTCATGCACTTAATATGGGAAACATCCTTCGCCTTTCTCTCTCTAGCTTTAGCCATGCTGTATAAATATTTATGACCCTCGGGTTTTTCCAGTAACCCGTACAAGTGGTCTAGAGCTTTGGATCTAGCAACGGCTACAGCTTTTTTGGCTCTTTTTTTACATTCATCGTATTCTTTCTTCTTACTTCCTTCCAAAGATTCATTTCCTTCTTCTCCATTGTATAATCTTTTCTCATTATGAATATATATAAATACTTTTTTTTGTATAATTGTTCATTTTCATCATTTAATGTTTATCATAAAATACAATTAATATTAACCAGAAAATCATACCATAATGAATTCTTTCTCGGACAAAGTTAATGTAATGGCTCGTAGCGTTATCTCTTATTTTGTACGCCACTATATGAGGCTGAACATGTACGAACTAACAATACTTTCTAACATCCTGCATTCAATGTATGTATACCATGTTCAAACAAATAAATGATTCTTATTCTTATTCTTAATAATAATCACTTTATTGAAATTTTCTCATTACATAGTGTAGGTAATACAAATCTATGTGTAAAAAATTTATGTGCGGGATCGGACACTTTTCGATCATACATGTGACACACAGAATATTTAGAAAATGTGTAATTTGGCCAAATTACACATTTTTGCTAGAGAAAGTAAACAATTAAGAATAAGGCAAAACGCATGCTCAGGCATTATGACAACTGTAAATGTCATATATTATCCAACTCGACACATTATAAGAAATGGCATGGTCGACATGGATTATTGTATCAAAAGACATAAAATTAAAGTTAAAATAAATAATTTAGTGAAAATCTTCAAGTCCCCAAAAGTTTGTTATTAACAATAATCACTTTTTATTGACATTTTCTCATTACATAGTGTAGGTAATACAAATCTATGTGTAAAAAATGTATGTGCGGGATCGGACACTTTTCGATCATACATGTGACACACAGAATATTTAGAGAGAAAAAAATTGTGGCTAGACCAGCCCTTCGATTTTATCTTGGGATCGGCACATTATTAGTCCACTAGTCGAACAAGAACAACCAAGTTTTGGTCTCTGGGTAGATGACATTTAAGGTAGAATTCCGTGCATCGCGATCGATCGCGGCCGCGCGCGGTCTACGACTGTCGTCGATCGTTCGCGACAATAGTCAACGTATGAAAATGTATGGCACCGCTGCCGAGGCCCGCGACTGACGCGCGCGGCCGACGACTGTCGTGAGCCGCGCGCGGCAGTGTCTTGAAATTAGTAGATGTTGTTCGTCGGTTCCCTCTAGACGTGTGTCTAGCGAAGTCAAAATCATGGTCGAAATGCTAATTGACATCCTTGAAGAAGAAGGGGAGGATAACGAGCTGCTGTTGCTATATTATGAAACTAGAGTACCAATCGACCCCATCTTTAAAAGCAGAAATGAAAAAGGATACTAGCAAATATTGATTCAAAGGCAATTATATTGTACCTAATGAAAAAAAATGTTGGAAGTTTGGAACGATAATACAAAATTGACGAGTGTCACAAGACCCATCACCAAACCGAAGTCTACTCGTTGTGGACATCATGCCAAGTCATACTAACCAAAAATAATACCTGGGAAACGTTTTATTTTTTTAAAGTTTTCTCATTTTTTAAACCGCAATTAAAAGCGCGCGCGTGCAATGCTCGAAAAACCTACTTATCCATGGGCTTACAGGACATCTAAAGAACATATTGGCGGGGTAAATGCATCGATTTTGTACCGAATTGGAAAAATTCCATACTAACTTTGAGCTTCAATATCTTCTGAACCAGTAATTTCCCTGGTATGGTGCCGAAGTAGAATATGTTCGTAGTGATTGGTACAACATGGGATTTCAGTTTTCGTTAAGGGCCTTCTCACACCCTGTATAGTCGGCAAAGCTTCCGATTTTTTTTTCATTACTACTAATTTCAAGACACTGACGCGCGCGGCTCACGACAGTCGTCGGCCGCGCGCGTCAGTCGCGGGCCTCGGCAGCGGTGCCATACATTTTCATACGTTGACTATTGTCGCGAACGATCGACGACAGTCGTAGGCCGCGCGCGGCCGTGATCGATGGCGATGCACGGAATTCTACCTTTAACAAAATTTCTTTCAAATGAAGATTCCCTTATTTTGATGCATAACCACTCAGTAGGCGTGACTATGAAAGCAGACAGTTCTTATCAAACCTTCAAATTACTGTCCTTTAAATATTACTGTCTTTGTAAAGAAAGATCAGATTTTTTCTATAGGTGCATTTTTTTTTGTAATATGATGGATTTCGACAGGACAAGCTTCGGACCCCCCCGTGGGATCTCCACCTTGTCGTGGTGGGGGGGCTCAGTAACCGTGGATTGGTCACCCGCGGTGCGTGGGCTTGGAGGGGCCTGCGCAGGATGCGTCCAACGGTGCAGGTGCGGGGGACAGTTCTGTCTGTCCCTCGCAGTCGGGTGCGGTCGCGGGAGGAGAGGCGTGTCGGTGTTGCGTTGCCGCGCGCCCTATCTCCCGCGACCAAATGAAATGGGGGCGCACCATTCGATGCGTCGCGGTGGGGCCGCAGAGGAAGAGGAGATGCGGTGTTGCGTTGCCGTCCTCCCTATCCTCTGCGGCCGCTGGGCCGTTTTGGCGGCGGAGTCCAACACCTTAATCCGTCGCCAAGGGGGTTTTGTTCGGGGCCCGCCTGACCATCTGGCGGGCCAATACCCGTCGGAGGGTGGCGACGAGTGCTTTGGTGATGCCCCACCCTCCGACACACGGGTACATGGCGGAAGTCGAGGTGGTTTTTAGTCGTAACACCACATACTCCGGCTCTTATTTCCCCCAAGAGTCGGAGATCCGAAGGGATTTTCCACCGCGTAAAAAAAAAAAAAAAAACAAAGGACAAGCTTCGGAATTCACTACTGTTGCTGATAGTTTAATTATTAGCAAGCATTGACATATACTCTAACGATAGACGGAGCATTCCCTATAAATATTTTGTTCAAATTGTCTATAGTATGACGTCTAATTGTACCAGCGCAACACGCAGGCGCAAGGACCGCCAATGACTTAGTGTCTAGTTATTATTATAGCCAATCAACAACAACCAGTCCTGGCATCTTACCAATGAGTATCCAATAGTTCTCTCATGCTACTGGCTGCTTATTGCCATTTGCAAAGACTATTTACATCACAGACGAGATGTTTTCTGCCTACAATATTTCATCAACATAATAAGAACAGTTTATTTATGAAAATAAAAGGAATTAATTGCTGGGGGTTTATTTAAGTAAAAAAATAGAATCTATAAACATATTCAGATGTTTTTATTACAAAATAGAAAAATGTATTTGTGGGCGTAAGTTAGACTTGCCTTAAGTGGACTTGCCTTAGTTGCCTCACGAATAATTCTAATTTTTAAACTTTATATTTATCTTACTATGAGAATTGCTTAAACATATCCTAATATATAAGGCAGGATTGTTTGTCATTCTGTAAAGATGCCCTTGCTGACCACAGAGTTCTAAACCTACACATGTGGCAGATGGCACTATGTGCTACCATAAGGAAACCAACTATTAAAAAAAAATCTTTGACGAAGTGGCCTGAGTAGCTTTGTCGGTACGGTATCGACGTGGTCGCGGGTTGAAGTCCTGCCTAAAAAAATATTTTAAATTGCAGATAAATTTACTCTAGCAAGAAATGCTCAAAAATATATTTTAATACCTAACTATTCAATTGCCACCAAACACAATTAATTTTGTGGTTTTTTGTCTATTGGTCGGATAATGGAAATCAGGATCTGTTTTGGCCTCATGGTTCAATATTATTTTTGCGTATTTTTCTATAACTGCAAATGTGTACCTACTATGATGAAGTGTTGAAATATTCGTCAATACGGTTATATATTACGATCAATATACCAAAAAATAAAAAGAACACAGAATTAGTGTTATACAACGTCAAATTGGTTTTATAACATTAATCAAACTAAAAAACTTTTAAAACCAATACCTTCACGAAGTCTGGTCTTAGTCATATATTTTACCTACAATCACTTGCAATGTATTTCTGCATAGTAGTTAGTCTATGATCGTAAATGACGTCACATAAAAATAAAGAAAAACATTTTAATGTGGTAATATGATACATTTAACTCTTTTATTTACATAAATAATTAATAATATTGACTAACGCTACTACAGATACTAGTTCTGATTAAAATTAATCGATATATCGTCGCCACACAGTCAATAAACGAAGCGGACCCACACTGCAGGAAAGTCAAAGTGACACTAGATTGCTTTGCCGGTATGTTCATGCAAAGCATTTGAACAAAGTAAATGTTCTGAATGCTACATCTAGTACTTTAGTACATATATATCGATGTTAGCAAGTAATTATTTAAACACTCACACTGATATGTTTAGAAGGGAGGAGCCATCTGTCATTACTATAAAAACATTCCGCAGTAAAATGCTTGGAACAAATTCTATGGTGCTTTCTAGGCACCCAATTTTCTCCACGACATACTACATCAATCCACTTATTTTATAAATCTTTATCACGTGCACATAGAATCTAAAAAATAACGAGGTAAAAATATACGGTGGATAGACACATCGATAAGATTTTTTATAACACTTGAAAAGTCGATATAAATATTATACAGCTAAATTCAAAATCATGATAGAACTGTTATAAAAGAAAATTCACTAGGGTCATATAATTTGATGGCATAAATTGTCTAAATTGTATCTTCACGTCAGTTGACTGTGTTCAATTTGGGAGTACTAGGACTACCTCTATGTATATTATCCAATATACATAAAGGTTCCATCCATGTTTTTATACACGATAAAAGCGCAAGTTGGCGTTGTACAGTGAATTATTTCATTTATTAATTTGGTGAGTACCTATATGCACCTGACATTGCCGCATTTTACAAGTATGAGCGCGGTAACTAGTATAGCGAAGCGATACCAATCATTTATCAAAGTAATGAACGTTGTATCTTCATTTCACACACACATTTGGCAGTCGCCCCTTTGCTTATAGAAAGGGAATAGAGACCAGAATCGTTTAGCATCGCGCTGACGACCGCTGCCGGTTGCTATACATTCTCAAACCATGTGCCACGTTGTGGAATCCAAGGAAGAACCATTGAAACTCACAAAGTATATAAAATCTTTATATCATTTTGATATGTTGTGGCAACAGTTATGCAATACGAGATTGCCGAAATAAAATATATTATTGAAATGTCAAAGAATTAGATACTCGTGGTTAATTACTAATGGCTATCATTCTTGAAATATACATAATAGCTACACATAGAACTAATGTGATTTCCATATTCTAATTTTCAGGTTTTTCGGCTGAACCTGTTCAGGGATGGCATAATTTACGCAGGGTGTCGATATCCGTCCAATACACAGAATCCATTGGTAAGTATTGAGCCTACGTAAGAATTTTTATGACAATGTGATATATCAAATTTTGACATCATAGGCTTAACTGATGCTGCTCATCGCACTGATATATATGACTTAAGAATGTTTATGAGTTTGCTAAGTTAACGACCAGATTGAATATCAAGTCTGTTTTTTCTTACAAATAACTTCACGCTCTTTATCCCCGAAGGGGTAGGCAGAGAGTGTATACACACCCACATTTCGCCAGTTATGTTTAGGTCCCAATGTAATAGGGGGCTAGCCATCTACCGGGCACATTATTAGCGAGCGATAATTAACATTTTTAACATTCTTACTAATATATAATAATATATCAAAATTTTGTAGTACTGAGTGTATTTTCACTAGTTTTATTAAGGTGTTTTAGAAATCACCTGAACAAGAAAATAAAAAAAATGCAAACACTGTGTACTAACAATCATGATACTAAATATATATTTCTTTTATTTCAGCTACTAGATTTGGGATGGTGGTATTTCTTCGCGAAATTCACTGAACTTCTGGACACTGTATTCTTTGTGCTAAGGAAGAAAGATAAACAGGTAAGATAACAAAAGTGTTAAGTAAGAAACACATTAAGTTGATATTTAAGATTATTGGCAAGGTGGGGCGGCAGGATATCACGTTAGCACACACAGTTACAAGTCAAGCTTGACAGTTGCAAAACGATTTTGAGACTTATTTCCTACGCTATAAGAACGGTACAAAAGCGTAGCTTGGTGAAGTACTCGTGTGTACAAGGAGCAAGTGTCGGTATTATCGATCGCATCCACCCTCCACTAATAAGTACCGAACTGGGGCACAATATTAACTCCTTTGCAAAATAAACGGGCGGTTTTGATTTTTCCTCGTTATTGGTACCTCTGGTCATCCTGCCTTATTGTGACTTAAAACAGATATCTTTGTGTCGATTGTAATGGCAGAAAAAGCAATAAAAGCTAGTAAAAGAACCTGGACTCGATACCAAGAGATAGGTTCCGTTCAGAGAAGGCAAGGTTCTAGGAGAAAAGTTTGCACACAACCAGGAGATGACCGCTTTTTTGTGACTTAAGCGCTGAGGAACCGCAAATGCAGTTACATAGACCTTAAAAGAAACCTTCAAGAGGTAAGAGGAGCACAAGTTAGCCTATGGACAGTAAAGAGAAGGCTTTTAGCGGCTGGTATACGCAGTCGAAGACCAGCGCGGACCCCCGGTGCTCACGGAGTAATCCGTGAGCACCGGATTGCTTGATTGAAGTTCGCTAGAAATTGCCTATCTTGGATACTAGGTAACTGGAGTAGCGTACTCTTCTCCGATGAGGCTTGAATTTTTCTGAATAGTGAGGACGACGTCGACGAGTGTTACGAAGACCAGGGGAACGCTATGCCGACGTGATTTTTTTTTTCTGCCGAACGAATTGACTCCATGCTGCCTGATGTTAAGCAGTCAGTGAAGTCTCATAGTGATGGCCATCATCCCAGCTTCCAGCATGGCATTATGGCATGATGGCGCTCACCTTGACGGCCTTGAGAAAAGGTTTTTCACGCCCCGCTTAAAGGACCCAGGATCATAAGTGGAGGGAAACACGTGGGCTGGTAAAGAGTTCCACATCTTAATGGTACGGCAGAGATAAGAGGCGCGGAACCGTTTGGTGCGTGACGGTATCTGTTCTACCGTGTAAGAGTGGCACCTCAACCCAGCACGTGTCGTTCGGGATAGGAAAGGAGAGGGTGGGATTAGTTGAAAGAGCTCTTCGAAGCACTCACTGTGATAGATGCGGTAAAAGACAGCCATTAAGGCCACGTCTCTGCGTAATTGCAGTGACTCAAGAGTCTTAGTGGCCTCTGGATCCCCAATGATACGGACAGCACGCCGCTGCAACCTATCGAGGGCGTCCAATAAGTACTGAGCGGAGCCATTCCAAAGGTGAGAGCAGTATTCCACGCAAGACCGAACCTGGGTCTTGTATAACAGACACAACTGCTCCGGCGTGAAAAACCTCCTCACCTTGTTCAGGACTCCAAGTTGCCGAGATGCGGATTTGATGACACCCTCGACGTAGTTCTTCTGGTTGAGATTTCTACATATATCCATTCCTAGGATATTGAGGCTGTCTTGAATCGGTAGTGGAGTGTCCAGAAGAGAGGGATGGGGAAGGAATGGAGATACCTTGGCTGAGAATGCGCACACCTGTGTTTTCTTGGGGTTGAACTCGACCAGGTTCTCATCACCCCAATGCGAGATGCAATTTAGAACCCAGTCAAGCTCAGCAACAAGTGTTCGCCTATACTCCTCAATATCGGCTTGCTTAGCCGCAGGGTGTCCGAGATATCACCCATGTACAGTACTATCATCTGCATAGCAATGTATGACCCCAAAAGTGAGCATATCATTGATATGCAGAAGAAAAAGCGTGGGAGATAACACGGACCCCTGAGGTACACAAGTATTCACCTGGAGAAACTTCGATGACTCACCGTCACAAAGGACTCGTATACGGCGCTCATACAAGAAGCTGGCAACCCAGTTGCACAATCGAGGCGGCAAGCCATAGGCTGGAAGCTTGGAAAGAAGCCCACGATGCCAGATTCTATCCCTTCGATAGGAGGATTTGGAGATGTCGAGACTAATAGCCAACGACTCCCCATGCCTGTCCATCGCATCACCCCAAAGGTGTGTGACATACGCTAGAAGATCACCCGTTGATCGTTTCGGTCTGAAGCCATACTGACGATCACTGATGAGAGAGTGATCTTCTAGGTAGCGAACGAGTTGGTTGTTGATTAATCGTTCAAACACCTTGCAGAGGTTTTGAAGAAATCACCCCTTATGGTGGAAGGTCCGCTATGTTTTGGGCGGGTGTAACTTCCAGCTATCGTACTGAGATAGTTTTCATTAAAAATGGCTCACTAAATGTGCAAAGCTACATAACAAACTCTTTGTCACCATGCACAACCCGCACTGACTGTAGCCTTTTTAGGGTTCCGTACCTAAAAGGTAAAAAACGGGACCCTATTACTAAGCCTCCGTTGTCTGTCTGTCTGTCTGTCTGTCCGTCTGTCCGTCTGTCTGTCTGTCACCAGGCTGTATCTCATAAACCGTGATAACTAAAAAGCTGAAATTTTAACAAATTATGTATTTCGGTTGCCGCTATAACAACAAATACTTAAAATAAAAATATTAAAGGGGGGGTCCCATACAAAAAGGTTTTTCGTATTTTTTTTGCTCATAATTACTAACTGTAACAGGTAAACGCTTTAAATTTCCACGGAATATGTAGTTGTATATTATCTTTCAAAATAAATCATTAAATAAAAAAAAGTAAAAAATAAAGGGGGGCTCCCATACAAAAAACGTAATTTTTAAGCAATTTGTTACTCGATCTTAATAAACAGGTAGAAACTCAAAAACTATTTAAGTATATTACAACGAACGTGATTTTCTTTTATACAGGATGGAATGGTACGGAACCCTTCGTGCGCGAGTCCAACTCGCACTTGCTCAACTTTTTGCTATTATTATTCTCCTGCTTGATAAGCCTTATTATTTTTCCAGGTAACATTCCTTCATGTATACCACCACGTCATCATGGCTCTCTACTCTTGGAGTTATCTGAAGTTCGCAGCAGGAGGAGAAGGCGCTGTTCTGGCACTCCTCAACTCTATCGTCCACGTAGTTATGTACTCGTACTATCTCCTATCCGGCTTAGGACCAAGGTTCCAGAAGTATTTGTGGTGGAAGAAGTATGTCACTAAGTTACAATTGGTAAGTAGGTATTCATGAAATACTGAAATTATGAGTGTGAATAATGAATTATTTAGCTGTTAATTGTCTGGATTAAAATTAAATAGGAGACATTAGGGTAAGCTTAAAATATGATGATATAGTAAGCCAACTGATATTAAATCGACTGCCAAGCCTTGTAGAAAATAGCTCAAGGCTTACTAAAAAGTTCGTAAATTTAATTAAACTAAGAACCAACACCTGAGCATTAAAATAGTTTGTAAATCATAAATAAATTATGAAATGATCAAAATTCGGACATATTTATTTTATTTACATGATAATGTACCTCACATTCAAAATTTCTCATTTCAGATCCAATTCATTCTGATGCTTACATACTGCGCATGGACCCACTTCTCGCCGCGGTGTCAATACGCCAGTGGTTTTACCTACTTCATCTGTTCCAACATTACCATCTTCCTAATTCTGTTTCTTAATTTCTATACCAAAAGTTACAAAAAGAGAAACGTCGAAAGGGAAATCAAAGAAGAATACGAGAAAGCACATAACGGCGTCAAAACTACTACTACAAATGGCGTTTTTAAAAATGGTGTAAAACAAAAGAAAGAAAATGGAGTAACTGGACATGGTTGCAAAAGTATTCACAATATTGAAGAGATTCCGTACGATATCAAAGCAGGAGGAGATTACATTCAAGATTCAAATTTCTTCCTCACAAGACGTACACCCAAAACAGCCTGCGGTGCAGAATATGACTATGACAGTATAATAAAGAAATGATTCTTCATGTTCGAAGACTACAGCTAGCGGTTATATTGAGACTGATGTATGTGATGACATTGGTATTGTTAAATGTATAAGAATTCGAGGAGTTTGAAAGTTAGTTAGTACGCTTAAGTATTCGCTTCACTAGGACTCTTTCAAATCTAAAAGGACCATTTTGGTGCTATCATTTGTTAGAGCCGTTAATTTTCAAGTGGAGTTTAAAATAACAGCATATCGTAGTTCGTATCGCAAAATTACTGAATTATAAAAAAATGTCGTACCAGTGAGAAGACGCTTTAAATTTACAATAAATTGCCAACCGCACAATTGTTAATGTAGAATTTAAGGTTAAGAATTTGCTGTAAATATAATTATCGTGAAGTATAATCGTGCACTTATTCGATGAAGACCGAATTTTAGTTTAGGATTGAGACCTTTCATACATTGGGATTTGATCGCCTGACATCTTAAAGCTAAACGTCGATTCGGAGAAATGTACTTAGGATTGTGAGCATCTCGATGAAAATGCGGATGCATTAAGTACTTGCGAAGTGGTACGTCAATACCGTCTGTAAATAACTCACAATCTCGCCTATTCATAAAATACTTGCTTTCTTAAGTTACAAGTATAACTTGACAACAAGCGGCCGTCCATGTTAAAAGTTGCTGGCAATAGTTATATTATATTTAAGCAATTAAGGTACACTAGCAAACTATACATTTATAACTGCATTTAGTTATTTGTTATCGATGCTGTCTTCATTGCATCTACATTTTAACAGCTTAGTTTATTTTAATCAGCCCATATTATTTCAATCCAAAGTTTGAAAGCAATTTACCCATATTTAAAATATTCTGGAATATCGATTTTATAAGTAGACACAATGTTTTCGACGTGATTGTAGTATTGTTATTTATATCCCACAAATGTTAAATTTTAAATTACTTTTACTATAGATACTTTATATCATTATTTTCATCCTATGTAAATCAACATTGCAAAATATTTGTGTATATTTAACAAATTTTACTGTAAATAATTTTACTACACGTCTGAAGAAAAAATGTTACCTAACTGGAAGCTAGAACTTTTTTTTTAATTTTCTGCCTACACTGCACCTAGAAAATGCTCGGATAAAATTTGTAAAAGATAAATGATATTAAAATAAGCATCAGAAGTCCCAATTTAGTAGAAATATTCACGAATACTGATCTGTAATATTTGGTGTTAAAACGACAGTGCGCTTTCACTTTGATAATAAGCTATATTTTATTAATTTACGATTCAATTGATAATTACATTATTTTATAAAGCTAGGTATTTTATACTTTAGTGCTTAATACGCATTTAGCTTCAAGTAGTGCGGGACCACATCCAATTCAAAAGTGAATCAAAATAATGGCTAGATATTATTTGATGTATGAAAAGCCTCATTACTCATCTCTTGCTTGTTTTACCATTGTCTAGAAATACTTAATGAGACCTTACCAATGAAAACCTATCATCGCCTTTATAATGGATAATTTTATGAACTTATATGGTTGCAGTAATTTGCAATTTTTCAAACTTTGTACTTTTTTTTACCTGTGGATGTTGTTACTATACTGTATTCATTTTGTGGATTAAGTAAGTCATCAATTGATTCATATAACCATGCAAACTACTATTACGGAATCCATAGATGTTGGCTTGGATTTATTTATTACTTCTTTTATAAGTAGCATTGCAGCTAAGTGACGAGTAATTCGTATTTTATCAATAGTTACATCTATAACTAGTTTATGGTTTGTACTCTAGAAACTACTAAACTCAAGTTTCTCAATGATGGTAAAACATGCTTCTAATTTTAAGTTACAATAATTAATTTAAGAACAGTATGCCAGAATTAGTTGTCCAAGGATATTTTGTTATTCACTACAATAAGATGATTTAATAATTAAGTTTTTGGTTAGTCTTCATTTGTACTTTTAACGCAATTAACAATAGTACAAAATAATGTTAATTTTAAGAAACTAATAAAGTTTAAATAATACCAGACTGTTTTCTTTTTTAATAGACTATCACATTTATTTTTCAGGTAGGAATGTAGTCATGATGATATTGGTTTAATCAATGATATGGTAAGAGTAAACGTTTTTAATACTACACCTGATCGGAACAGTAGTCAATATTCCCTGAAAATGAAAAGAGAACGTTAGTCTTTTCCTTGACCTGAATAAGCGGGAGGAAAAATGTATGAAAATCCATTTCTAACGTTTTTTAGCGGGAGAGAAAGTTGTATGAATTTTCATTTCTCATGTGTTATCTATGGCGCGCGCCTGCCCAAGGAGTTTTTCTCCGTGCCACTGACATCCTTTGTGAAGAATAAAAAAAAAACAAAAGAAGCGCGAAATATCGGTTAAATTCTAAGCTACAGTCCGTTCACAGTTCTTTTACCTCTGACAGATGTCGGTGTTTATTTTCTTTATGTTGGAATTGTACTCTGTGATGACAGGAATGTAAAATCATAGACAAGAAGACAGGCCTGCTCGATTTGTCAAAATTCCTGGCAATTTTTGCCAAGGGTACGTCATCGGGAAAGTATGATGGTTCTCAAACTTTTCGTATCACAATTTACCCACAAGTATGTGGGTAAATTGTGAATTTACAAAGTTGCTTCAATTATCATAATATATAAAGGTACATACCTATGTTATGTTATACCTATTCGAAATAAAAAGAAAAGGCATATTATAAAAGAAAATATATAAAATAAAAAAGGAAAATAAATCAGTAAAATCAATGTAGGTAAATAGGAGCTTCTAATAATCGATATTAATTAGGTGGTATTCTTTTTTTATTATGCGTAATTATGCTTTTATTTAGCTTTCGTAATCGTATATAAGTACGCAGATCTTAACATCGTTTTATAATGACATTTTTGTGGGAAGCTTTTTTTTATGTCTTGATAGATGACGTTTGCCACATGCGTAAATATATAATTTTTATAACACAATGATTTTTCGTGGTAGGTACCTACTCAATATTTTTTTTATCCAATATTTTAAAAACATCAACAGTTCTTTACTTGGATATATTAAGTTGCCCGATATATTAAGTTAACCCATTTACTTTTACAATTCTTGTATATAACACATCACCATGATGATAGAAAAGTTTGGGAATATCAGTTAAAAATGAGTAAACGAGTGAACACGAGCGACTTTTTCATAGAAGAATAACTGAAGAATGGAAGGAACGATATTTTTAAGAACAAATTGAATATAGCTACACTCTTCACTCATATGATAAATTAGAGTTGCCAGAAGAATATGGCACTATGTTTGTCAGTTAGGGCTAAAGACAATTTGAACACAAATATCGTAACTTTTTAATTTAATAGAGACTGAGCAAATCCGCTATCGATATCGATTGAAGTTTCAATATAGGTTCAAAATCAAACGGACTTGTAAAGTATACTATTTATATGTTATACATTTTAAATTGCGTAACTTTATGTCCACAGCAGTCAGAACGCTAGGTGATGGACAGTCTTTAAATAATTATTACACAAACTTGCATTTTTAAACTGAACTTATATATTTTTGTTTCAAATGGGTACTCAGTAGCACATAATCTTTCGAGGCGTTATTTTCTAATTTTCATGGTATTTTTCTTTACGCATCAACAGCCTTTTCAAGTCCACTGCTGGTCTTTAACCTTCCGTGGTGAAAGTTTGGCCTACTATAATACCACACTAGCCAGACGTATTCGTATAGGGTTTTATTTCGAGATTTCCTTCTCTTGTTTCTCTTAGTCGCCTCATACGACACCCTCGGCATAAATGTTTATTTATACTTATTTATAGTTAGTTTTTCAGCTGTAATGAAAGCTGTAAGTGGGATTAATAAATATTAAATAAATAAATCATCACCCCCTACTCTCTCTCTAATCTCAATAACATATTTTTATTAGAGAAAGCAAATAATTAAGATAAAAGCAAAACTCATAGCTTAAGCATTATGATAACTGAGAATGGCATATCCAAATTAATTCTTTACAAGGATAGGAGATAGTCGACATGGATTTTATCAAGCAAAAAACATAAAAATTTACTTAAAATAGATAAATTAGACAAAACCTTGAATAGTGCCCAAAGGTTTGTTATTAACAATAATCACTTTATTTAAATTTTCTCTAAATTTTCTCTTTACATAGTGTAGGTAATACAAATCTATGTGTAAAAAATGTATGTGCGGGATCGGACACTTTTCGGTCATACATGTAACACACAGAATATTTAGAGAGAAAAAAATTGTGGCTAGACTAGCCCTTCGATTTTATCTTGGGATCGGCACATTATAAGTCCACTAGTCGAACAAGAACAACCAAGTTTTGGTCTCTGGGTAGATGACAATTAACAAAATTTCTTTCAAATGAAGATCCCCTTATTTTGATGCATATCCACTCAGTAGTCGTGACTATGAAAGCAGACAATTCTTATCAAACCTTCAAATTACTGTCCTTTAAATATTACTGTCTGTAAAGAAAGATCAGATTTTTTCTATAGGTGCATTAATTTTTTTTGTAATATGATGGATTCTAACAAGCTTCGGAATTCATTACTGGTGCTGATAGTTTAAATAATAGCAACTAATTATTTAAGCACTCACATTGATATGTTTAGAAGGGAGGAGCCATCTGTCATTACTATAAAAACATTCCGCAGTAAAATGCTTGCAACAAATTCTATGGTGCTTTCTAGGCACCCAATTTTCTCCACGACATACTGCAGCAATCCACTTATTTTATAAATTTTTATCACGTGCACATATAATCTAAAAAATAACGAGGTAAAAATATACGGTGGATAGACATATCGATAAGATTTTTTACAACACTTAAAAAGTCGATATAAATATTATACGACTAAATTCAAAATCATGATAGAACTGTTATAAAAGAAAAAATCACTAAGGTTATATAATTTGATGGCATAATATTGTCTAAATTGTATCTTACACGTCAGTTGACTGTGTTCAATTTGGAAGTACTAGGACGGTCTCTATGTATATTATCCAATCTCTTTGGACTTTTTAATGTGTTGGAAAGAGAAACGTTTTCAATAGCTGAGTACTTTGTATCTGTCAATGCTGTCACCGGAGTAATGTTGCCAGTACTGTAAATATATTGTACTCATTTAAATCGATAGGTTATTTGTATAAAAATATTAGGCCAGTAAGATTAGCATTGCTGAGCTCAAAATGTTATTAAATCGTAACAAATAACTATGAGATATGGACTTGTATGGTATTTTGTTCTTAAAAGATCTCCAATTAGATAATATTTATCCTAAACAGCTTTTTTCAAAAAGTGGCAATGAAAATGTGACGTCATTTTGACGTCATTTCGCCGACCCACGGCACGCTGTCACCGAAGTGAGCAGGTCTGTCTTCTTAGGCTATGTGTAAAATAGGGTTAACCGTGCATAACATTTTACCCAATATTAGTGGAAATGTTTCAAAAATTCAAATGCTTGAAGCTCATGGCCGCAAAGTGGTTAGATTACCGCCATACCACTGCGAGCTAAGCGCAATTGTACTTATGTGGAGTCTTATTAAAAGGCGAGTCACAAGCAAAAATTTAGGACAAGAGGCAACCAACATTGTGAATTTAGCTGAAGAAGCTTTACAATATATCACTGCAGAAGACTGACAAAAACAATGCAAACATGAGCGCCACATTGAAGACAAGCTTCGTGAAACAGATGGGTCTACGGATGCTGAAATGGACAGGTTCATAATAGAATTAAATTCTGAGTCTGATACAGAATATGACGGCAGTTACGAATCATCATAGCATTGGCAGTCCACATGGATCATTCTTATAGACTCACGCCTGTTTCCATGCAGGGGTAGGCAGAGGTGTAATATTACACCCACATCATTCTTATTCAAAATAAATATGAAAATTAAATTTGCAGTTTTTGTATTTGATAATTAGAACCTCACGTTAGCGTAATTATGATGCGTTTACCTTTATATAATATTAAATAGACAACATTTTTATTATAACTGCTTATCTTCATAGGAAATTAGTTATTTCGTAAGAAAATAAATGTACATGCATATAGCCATGCCAATATCAAGAGGTTTTGTTACAAACATTACTTCCAAATATTTAATACGATCGCGTAGGCAATAAAAAAATAAGTACATTTTAGCAATAATGCATATTTAAAATGGGAGTATTATATACCAAATATAGCAACACAATGCTCAGGTTGGCCAATCTAACAGCTAGAGGTAAAATAACTGTGAACGGACTATAAATAAAATTGTGTCTTACATGGTGTCTTACGTTTTGATTTTATTTTAAAAATAAAGTAAAATGTCGACTTCTACAATGAAAGTGACGTTGAAATGACGCCGCCTTATTTAAAAGCATCTGCGGAAACAGCTGTTTTAAACGTACTACCGCATAAATCGAAGAAAAAATACAACCAAACTTATGACCAACTTATGACCAGTTATTTCATATTTTAAATACTTTCTACAATACAAGTCTTTAAATGTTCCTCACAGGTGTAGTATAAAGCACTGTGTAGCACTCGGGTGAAAGTCCCATTCCTACCTCGGGAGGATTGTGGCCCTAGGCTGCGCCTTCGGGCCACAAACTGCTCCCTCGCTAGTAATCGGTTCCTTTCCTCCCTCGGTGAACAATGTACTATTACTTATAATATCATTGGTCCAAGTCAAATTTCACTCGTTCGAGATCTTAAAAGCCTATAATAATTATAATTTATATTTGAGTAATATAAACTGAATTTTCATTGATAAATCTGGATGTCCAACAAAAAAGTAACAAATATTATGTATTATGTCAGACTAGCGCATACAAATATTTGGTTTATTTTACTTTGTTCATCTGGGTGAACAAAGTAGGCTCCTTGGTGACCGTATTTCTATCTTGGAATGATTTCACCTATATCACTCGTGAAATAATTCGACGTAAGCCGAGGACTTTGTTCACCTTGAATCTGATTCGCCCAAGTGAGCAAAAGGCGACTTTTTAATTCAGTAGGCAAAAACAAATAATGCCAAAGTTCTTCAGTAAGTGTGTCATAAAATGAATGTAGTGCTTGAATCCTGCTATCCTTAGGTCACTGGGTAAGGGGGTAGTTACTACGGAATCCTACATTGTGCACATACATACGTGGCTTGACATGCACTTGGGCAGGTTTTTGTAATTACATGTTATTTGGCTTTGTATTACTAGCAATTATTATTAGCAAGTCGAAGCCGTTTATGTTTATAGCCGCCTGCTCCTTAGCCCACGGACCACCTCGTCCCTACCGACTCCGTGCTTTTCGAATTAGACTCTAGGCCCTTAGGGGTAGGGCAGACAGACTGTGTGGAGTTGGTTTTGCTGCGATTCGTTTCTGTCTCTAAAACCTAGGTTTTAGCTAATGTTTTAGGATTACTATTTATGTATATACTATTTTTATCAAGTAGGTAACATTCAGAGTAATGCACAGACATATTATATTATATGACACAACAAGTGTTGTGTCATATTATGTATTGTAATAAAATTATCTTAATATATAAAATCCTTGCGTTACTTACTGACTGACAGACACGCTACAGCTGAAAGTATTGGGCGTAGGAAGCCGGTTCCTTGGGGACCGTAGAGGTGCACTAAGAAGGAATTGCCCGAAATTCCCACGGGATCGCCCAAAAGGAGTAAATTAAAAAAAATGCAGGCGTAGCTGCTGGCGTCCTCTAGTTACATATAAAATTTTTAGATTCGATTTTAATGCTACTCGTTATTATTACTAAATTATTAACAGTTAAGTTATTAAGTAAAACAAAATTTCGGCTTATTGAATATTAAGGCTTTTTGTTATTGTTGATCGAAGGCGTTCTGAAATTTATAGCCAACGTGATATAGATAATGATCTATGGACAAGCAATGCTAGGATTAGTAAGGGACTACCTAAAAAAACAATGTGGCATAGCAGCGGGCATCCACTATGCTTATGAAGTATTGTTAAGTACATCAAATAATTAATATGATTGAATAGAAAGAATAATTTTATTAATTAAAAGTAAATAAAATATTCATTCGGAGTGCGATGGAGAGAGCTATGCTCGGAGTTTCAAAAAATGAGGAGATCCGCAGGCGAACCCAAGTCACCGACATAGCTCTTCAAATAGTCAAGCTGAAGTGGCACTGGCTATATGCCCTACACAGCTAGAAGAACCGACGGCCGTTGGAGCAGGAAGTTTCTGGAGTGGCGGCCACACGCCGGACGTCGTAACAGAGGTAGGCCTCCTGTAAGTTGGACTGACGATCTTGTTGCGATCGCGGAAACCGGATGGATGCGGGTGCCTGAAATTGTATTTAGGTCTTGTTACACGGAGTTTGTTATGTAACAGGCATAGGAAGACATCTCCATAATCAATGGTATTAATGTACCTCCTCTCTGCCATGACACTCGGTAGAGCCCGTAATATGTTTGCTCGTCTTTTTGAACTGCAAGCACGTAGCACACTTTGGTTCGTCTGCCTTTTTCGTGCAGTCCTTTAAAAAGTGTCCAAGATCATGTGTGTCGTTATATGTTGACTGCCGGCAGGTCTTAGTGGCATGGCCATGCTACTGACACATGAAACATCCGGTTACCAATGATGAATACGTTATTTTCTCCTCAGTGGTCACTTTACCCTCAGATACGATAGTGCACCTCTTTGAAGATTTGTTCATTGAACGTCATCCACTACTGTATCTCCGGTGTGGCTATCACTTTCTGAACATATTCAACTTTTTTCGGCTCTATAGGTCATGGTGCAGGTTCGGGCGCCGCAGATGGTGTAAGATTTGGCGCACATGTTCCTGGTATTCCGGTTAAAGGGGCTGTTTTCCATTTTTGTATTTCTATTTATTTATTATATTTACACTTTGTCTATGCACATAACTTAAGACTTAGGTCACTTTAATATCATTTACTAGCATAAATATGGTCTATTAAGTTATTGTTGTTTATATTAATAATACATTTTCAACACATCTATACCGAAGGTAATCGTACTATGCTATTTCCAAAACACATGTCTATGTGGAAGTCTCAATCATCTACCTGGCCACTCTTATCACTTTTCTACATAAATAGCATGCTGAATGTACAGTTGCATAGCGCGGTATGAAGCCGTGATATAGCCAACATGCAGGCATTTGAATGAATGCTAGTATAGTATCCCATACAAATTATGTCTATCGTTTATGCTTCATGCAAGTTCGTAGTAAATAGTAAAGTTGCAGACAAAATTTGCGGTTGGTTTAGTGGTTTAAGCGGCCGCCTCGCGCTTGACACTGCGCCGAGGGTTTTAGTTTCGATTCCCACAGGAACAACGCCTGGTGTGCTCCATTGTTGTTTCGGGTCTGGGTGTTCATTGTGTTTGTAAAGTCCCTCTCGACTCAGAAATTATTATTCCTAAAAAACAAAAATAGTCTGTGAGTCTTCTACATACATATTGGTAGCAACAACGCAAATTTGTGTATCTTCAAGATAATATGTTGCTAGTAATAGATAATAATCTACAATTATGCTTACAAAAGTTTCACCTCTATAATTACAATCGGATGACCTATTAAGTTCATTGATCCATATGTCGTCGACTGATTAAAAATGACATTTGATCCATTATCACATAACTATGGCCACACACTTTTTACAATACACTGATGTCCAACCACGTGCAAGCATTTATTTTGAATAACAATAAGATGGCACTTGTTAAAGTAATTTACAAAGTCATTTGCCGCACTTACATACATAAATACTGTATTTATAAATAAAAATGTGCGTCATTGCATGAAACGATTTTCTACAAATCATCCAATTTTGTATCACAAACAAGTGTCTGCGTTTGTTGACAACAATAAATCCACAAAAATTTATGCAAAAAAAATGCTTATTGCAACGTACATGACATTCTTGGACGTATCACTCTCGAAACGAAATGAAGAGTACTCTAAGCGTGGCTCAAGTACCGGCAAATTTTTGTACCGTGTCATAATCATATCAGCCCTAAGCTCCTACGTAGGTTTTCCTTAGGACCCTCCACACAGACTGATCTTGAGCCACCCTCGACCAACCGCTTTTCGCAATCTAAAATCCAGAACCTTGCTACCCAACGCCCATCAGTTCTTTGAGCTATGTGCTCTGCTAATTGTCACTTCAGCTTGACTATATGTATGCCTTGGTCGGCGGCTTGATTCTCCTTCGATTTTTTATGTAAGAGGCGGCACACGAGCAGCCTGATGGATGGACACAAGCAACACCAGGAAGTCACAAGTGCGTTGCTGCCATTTTGGTTGTGAAAAGAGAAAGGACGAGGAGTGGGATGAGGGAGAAGCAATAAAAAACGCACTTTTGGCACTGTCACTCACCGAACAAAACGTAATAGTATAGATTCTGTTACTTTACGTCGATTTTATGTGACAGGGAAGTACTGCTCCGGATGAGCCGGCCCATTAATGCCGAAATCAGCAAGGCTCTATTCTCCACATTTTTATTCATATATCATACTGTAAGCGACATAGAATCTTCTAATAAGCCCATTGTAATCGACTAAGTCTCAGGAACATATATTATACTGGCATTAAATCTGCAGTAAGCAAGACGGGCACAGCTGAGATCGCATGGCTACGCACGTGCACGAATACCTATCTACAAGTTAAATCTTATCACGTGTGCCAGAGTTCAAAATGTTCTATGATGTAACTTTAAACTATTTTGTCAATATTTGTGTAAAATTTGTGTACCTTTCTAACAAAATAAATGTATTATTTTATTTTATTATTATCTGACATAATAATTATCGTCCCGCTTATTGAGCATATGAAGTGTTAAAATGGAATCGGTAGTTTAAGTGGAAAAGATTTTTTTATTAACACAAAAAAAAAAACATTTTCTAGTAGAGTACCTTTAAAAGCAAACACGTTTATATTTTGAGACAAATTAGAGTTCCGATATATTTTATCTTTACTACTCGCGGTTACGAACGAAGTATTTGTATAATCATAATAAAGATTATGCCCATTTTTTTTTACTTTGAGGTGAAAAGGCTAATTTCACTAGAATGGAATGTTTCAGTATAAATATTTATTAGTAATATAATAGTTCAAAATACGAGTACAATTAAAATTAAATATTCTTCAATTACGGCCATACTTTCAATGTCAAACATATTGACGTACTAGAATAGTTTTATAAGTAGGTAGATAACATTATAAAAGAGATGTACTACTTAGTAGCATTATTTGAATGGTGACATGCAGTCCAGATTATAATATGACTTACATTTTTAAGTCTCACTCACGATTATTGGACAGCGTATGCGACTACTGATGGGAGATCTCGGGTTCGATTCCCGAGTCGGGCAAAGGTGTTACTGGGCTTTTCCGATTTCTCAGTAGCAGCACGGAGTCAGGTGGTGTGCCCGGTAACGGCAATAGGCCCGCCACCAATTACGTGGGACCTAAAAATTCATGGCGAAATGTGGGTGTAATATTACACCTCTGCCGACGCCTTCGGGGATACAGGCGTGAGCCTATAAAATATAAAATAATAATAAACCAATCATCATCCTATTAGCGTTATCCCAGTTTGCTAACTGAGATAATAACTGGAAGACTAGAAAGCGGATTTGACTTGCTTTTCCACAGAGCATCTGACCTCCACAACCCAAAGGGATAGCTATATGCCATAGTCTAGACAAGTCAAAGATCAAAGATCTTCATGACACAGGGATACAGGTGTGAGTCTATAAATAAAAAATAAAATAATGAAACTATATGTCAAATTATTTTGTTTGTTGCAATGCACGAGGATTCATAATTATGACTGTGAAGGCACGTGTTACTATTTTTTGCGAAACAAAAATATTTTAGTCATCATCCACGCTAAACCTTCTGTTATTTCTCAATTCTTTATTTTCTTTATTTATTTTCACAATGTTTTTTGTTTCGTGTTAAAGATAAAAATTTTTATAAATGGAGCCAGTTGAATTGTGTAAGCTTAAAACTTCTACATTTTGGCTAAACATAGAATGCAAAATAAACCCGAAAAAGAACCGACGTCTGCACTATCTTCTAGCATAATTCGTAACAGAAAATAACAATAATTATCACAGCCACATCCAGTTTTAAAACGTCAAATAACTTTCGTTTGGATTGGGTTTTATTGCAAAATAAAATCCATCTTTCTTCAATGCAATGCGAGAATTGATAATTATATTTAGAAAAAGTAAACATTATACACAAATATACATATTATTATAAAGCTTAAATTTTTTTGGCAACCTTCGTATTTACCTGTAGTGACCGACTCATGATAAGCGGTGTCCTCACTGAGCAGTCCATAATCGCTTATATGTTAGCGATTTAATGTCAATGGTCATATTATTCCAACATAAAGTTGACACCCGGAACGTAGAGTAATTTTCATGACTGAAATGTAGTATACATTAATATTGAGACAGCTCATAAACTGGCAATTATGGGTAATAATCTGAAAATTGGCAGTCTCTATGAGCCACTGTATTCACAGGTAGTAGAGCCGTGCTGATTTCAGTTTAAATTGACAGGGGAAGTCCTATCCTTTCACAGAATATCGACGTAATGTAACTGAATGAAATAAAAAATAAATTTAAATTCCATCTTTTAGAGATGCCACAATGGGCAAACTGTCCCTACGACCGTTTAAGACGGACGAAACATTGAACTTGTGAAAAAATATATTATATCTATGAGTTTTCTATAATTATATTTGTCAAGGAAAGCTGACTCACTTATAATGATCGTATAATGACTTTTTGAATTAAGCATTCAAAAAGTCATTATACACTCGTATATATATTTACATATAATCGAAGCACAAAACTAACTCGTAGATCTGCATCGAGTGCAAGCGAAAAGGCACCTTTGGACACTGTAATTGATAGGCATGATAAGACCTATTAAATAATGGTAATAAAAACACAGCAGCAAAAACGTCTGGGCAAAAAAGAGGTATTTGACCTCTATTTTCACGATATACACCGGTTTACATTCTTTTTAGTATGTGTACAAATCGTAAACGTTTGAAAATATCTAAAAAAAAAGAGAATGTATTATTTGAAGACAACTCTCGCACTAGGAATAAATTCTGTGTCGCGGCAGACTTTACATACATCTGAATTATCGGATACAGAGTCTCGGTGAGACTCGAAACGATGTGTGGATCAGTCACAGTGTTGTTTCAGTGAGAATCAAACCCACTACACGTAGCGCTGCGTCAAACGCTGAAACTACTAAGCCATTCGTGCAGACAATACTCTACTATATTACGTAATGGGTGGGTAAAAATATAGAAATCGCATTTTAGTATCTTATTTGACATTTAAGAAAATAATTCGACATCCGCTGTTAATGAGACCCCAGCTCACTTATAACCTTAAGCCATAATAACACACTTAGTTGGTTATCATTTCGCCTCTCGTACAAATGGTGGTAGGAGCGCTGTAAACAATACCGAAAATAATATAGTTTAATATTTATATTCTTCACAAAATGTCGTGCGGTGAAGGAATAACGTGTGGTGCCAATGAATCTTTTTGGAAAGGAAGCTGTAAGTATTTTTTTTAATAATGTTATAAAGGGAACTGTCAGGAAGAGATTAGAGATACACTAAAATTGTGTGGAAATGGGTAGTTTATAAGATGTTCGAGATATTCCGTAGACACATGTTGATTAAATAGGTAACTGTAGTCAAATTTCTTGTTATGATTTTCAAAACAGATGCTTAGTATAGTATAGTGATCTGAAAAGTGAATCTATTTAAATATAGTATAGCCCTCGGTTATACATGGTATCTTATAGGTTATACCACCAATTGCTATAACTATGAATTTTTGCATACTTTCCTTTCATTCACAGGCTTGTTTATCTATTATATTAATCATTCTATCTCTGTTGTCAATTAAATACGATAGGGAATTTTAGCAAGGCGTGGTCTGTGCAATTATAGTATAATTAAACATCCAGATATCAAATTGGAATACTAAAGTATGCAGTGCTCTTATAAGTTACAGCTTTGTGGTTTAAGATACGTAATTTTCTGCCAACTCATGGGAAATATTTTTAACATGCTCAATCCATATACATAAAATGCGTAACTGACTGATTGACAGACAGCGCACATCCGGACTATTGAGCACAAGAAGCTGAAAGAACAATGGCCACTTCTCATACATTGAATGACCTGATAAGGAATTATTGCGTCTATTCTAGTATATTATCGGGCACAGTATATAATAATGCAGCGAATAAAAAATATTTTGATAAGGATGCGTTCACGAGCTCTAGAACATCTTTACAACCCAAAACTTTTCTTTTTACCTAGGCTTCTATAAAATACAATTGTTAGTGAAATCATTATTACACTATACAATTACCTTAATTTTAAAATAAGTTTTATCTCTAGACATGTTTAGGTCAAAAATGGCCATTCTTCTTTGACATGTAACTTAATTTTATTAAATTAACCTAATTTTATTCTTAGAGCGAACAGTATCGTGATCTGATCGTAATCTGATCATAATAAAATTGAACTTTATTTTACATACATACATACATAGACTCAGGCCTGTTTCCCCGAAGGGGTAGGCAGAGGCATATTAAACGCCCACTTTTCGCCAGTGTTTTGATCCCACGTAATAGGTGGCGAGCCTATTGCCGCTTATTGGGACATTTTGTTTGCCAGAGCCTCGTCCGTTGATCGGCAGGTGCACCACTTGCAGTTGAGGTTGGCTTGGGACCCTAAGTTCTTGGTGGGAACCCTATGCAGATAGCTATAGAGCTATAACTTTAATTTATTGCCTAATTTAACAAATATCTTAATTACGTTACTCTATTAAATGTGTAGGTACACATCACATAGTTTTAACCTACTTAACTTTAATCAAATGAGATTTAAAAAAATATTGCTTTGTTTTGGATTTCGTAAAAATAAAGCCTTTTCTCATTGAAAAAATTAACGAGCTGATTTAACCAAGCATGAATTTTATTTGTTATTCTTTAGAGCGAAATATTTTTTTTCATATTTGACAATTAACCTTTTGACTTTTTGTCGGATAATAAAAATTCATATATTTTTTATAATAATTTACATATCCATTTGGTATTTTTATTGGTCAGCTTTATAAAATGTGTTTTTATAACACATTAGAGGATGCCCGCAGATACGAGAAGACATACTTTTTTTATTTAAACCACTCTTATCAGTCTCGAGGAAATTTCTGGAAAAACGGTGGTCTATTCCACTTTGTTCACCTGGGCGATATCACCTGGGTGAACACAGTAGTCATCGACTTTATTTCAGCTACATGTTACCCCGCAGGTGAAATAAGTCGACATACAAAGAGTACTTTGTTAACCTAGGATTTGATTCACCCAGGTGAATAAAGTCGACATTCACAAGTCCAAGGTGGATAAAAAAGACGCCCTTGTTCACCTGGGTGAATCAATTCCTAGGTGTATAAAGTCCTTCATTTATGTCGACGGATTTCACCTGAGTGATATTACCTAGGTGAAATAATGCTGAGGTGAAATGAGGACACAAAGAAATCTACTTTGTTTACTCAGGTGATATCCCCCAGGTGAAAAAAGTGGATTAAACCAAAACGGTGGTCGCACTCATACGGTCCCCAAGGAACATACATGCCAAATTTCAGCTTCTTACGCCTGATAGTTTTGGCTGTGCGTTGTATGTCAGTCTTTCGGTCATCATCATCATCATCATCAGCCTTTAATAGTCCACTGCTGGACTAGGCCTCTCCTTTGAAAGGAGGAATTGGCCTACTATACCACGCCGGCCAAACGGGTTGGTATAGGGTTTGTATCAAGTTTTCCTTCTCTTACAGTGCTGTTCTCTGCATAATGTGCTGCCTGTGTTGGCTCTTACGACACTCATGAGATGATATGGGGTGATGGCATTCCGTATTCTTAATCCGTCACCACACGGAATCTTATAGGAATAGAGTCTTTCAGTAACGAAATATATATACAGATTTAGTACACATACAATATCTCTAGCAGACCAAAACCGGAATACGTTGCTCAGTCTGTTCAGTAATTTTTTTTCGTACGAAACACATAAACTGTATCTTACTCTACATACAATTGATAAACATGAGCCAACATTTTACATAGGACCTTGCTAGTAAGCGAATAATAATTATTTGAATATTTCTTTGCATTGTTTCAGTTTTTGCTGGAAAACAAAGTTACTTAGATGTTAAATGTAAAATAGAAATCAAATGAAAACATCAAAGTCAATATCAGTATCTGTATTGATTTAAATATCGTAACTAAGTATACAAAATAACCTTTGCTTTGAACATTGAAAAAAGAAAGACGTCATTTATTTATTTATTAGCGGCTTCCTCGCCGTTTGACATTGCGCCGTGTGATGTGGGTTCGATCCCCACACGAGACAACACCTTGTATGATGCATTAATTGTTGTTTCAGGTCTGGGTGTTCATTGTATCTGTTAGTTGTATGTTTGTAAAGTCCCCCACGACCCAGGATTTAGTCCTAGTGCGGGAGTTGTCTTAAAAAAAAATCTTGAATGTCGTTCTGAACACTAGATTTGAATAATTATGAATAAAAAGGACAGAAGTTAAGAAGGCAGATGTGATCATAGTCTGAACTGACACATGAGTTTTGAGTTGGAAATTGAATTTGCGATTTTAACCAACAGATCAATGAACTTTCTAGCGCTCGGATATTAATCACTAGAATTCTTTCAAGATACCTATTCCTCGTTCCCTTATAGGATTTTAAGATTTTTTTTAGAAATTTTTCAACTACAGCCTAGTAGAGATACCAACCAACTGCTATGTAGCGCTTGTCATCTTCGAAACAAAGACGCGCACCGCTGACTTTTTATTGTTATGTGTGGGAGAGTATAATTCGATAGCCTAAGCTGTCATGAATTTCATTGACAGTCATCACAGAGAGTCTATCTCTGAATAAACTGACACTATACAAAATAATTTTGTGGGTCTTAATCGCGTTAACTTAACTTATTTAAGGTATAAATACCTATTTGTTTCCGACGCTTCGCTTGTCTTGCACCGAGCGTGGTCGCGGAGAGATTGACACAAGCCTAAACCATGGAATATTGCTATCCTTTCTGGTTGTCAGACGATAGTCGCTCTGTGGAAAAGCAAATACTTAGTCAAGACCAGTTAGCTGATCTTGGGCTGCACCTGGGATGGCGATAAGAAAATTATTATTTTATGTGAGTTAATATTAATTATTCTTATTCTTTTATTACAGTGGATTCGGTCGACAATTTGCCCCTGATGTCCACACCGTTTCCGATGTTCGCGGTCTTCACGGCATATCTTCTATTTGTGCTAAAAATTGGCCCAGCGTTTATGCAAGACCGCAAGCCATACAACTTAAAAAATGCCATAGTATTATATAACATTGTACAAGTGTGCATATCTGCGTATATAGGTTACTTGGTAAGTTAACTGTCCTAAAGATTTTTTTCTGTTTAAGCATGTTTTTACCTAAATAGTACCTAAATATTCTGTCAAATCTGGTTAGACTCGAAAGTGGACCTTAGGTTCCATGGGAAAAGTTTTAGGTGCAACCAGGATAAAACTAGAACTATTATGACGAATTAACCCATTAGTAATTAAATTATATCCTATGAGTTCAGCTGGCATACATGAGGAATCTTCATGTGACCTACAAACCAATATAGTACGAGATCCCGCGACAAATTAGTGCACTCATCGAGTTTTCGCTAAAAACCATTTTTTTATATAAATTTATGATTACGAGAATATACCTATCTAGGTTGCTTATTAAAATCTGGCCGCAACTATTTATTTTTTTTATTCTTGATTTTTGGGAAAAAGTTTCGTTCACTTGTTTTTTAAATAAAATATCGTCTACACCACGGCAATGTATATACACGGCA
Source organism: Euclidia mi (assembly GCA_944739405.2). Lineage (NCBI taxonomy): Eukaryota > Metazoa > Arthropoda > Insecta > Lepidoptera > Erebidae > Euclidia > Euclidia mi. The sequence continues at coordinate 9,953,789 of OX123188.2, read as the reverse complement.
AAGATTCAGAAGAATCGATGAGTGCACTGATTTGTCGCGGGATCTTAGACTATAAGCTACATTGTGTATCTTTGATTTTAATATTAACTTTGACGCCTAATTTATTCCTAACAAAATGTTATTTTAACATAAAGATTGTTTTGCAAAAAATAATGAATGAACGCATATTTTTCAGGCTTTACGGTTGTCGTGGAAGCATGGCTGGGTGTCAAAAACTTGCGTATTGGAAAATGAAGACAGCAGAGACAAGGTACATACATAAATAAATTCACAGATTGCTCGTTACTTAAAATGTATGCCAGGTATAAGATCCATAACTATTGGAAATTGGGTAAAAAAAACTGATATACTTAGTTCGGATATATAGGTATTGATTGTGGCCGATTTAGTGTATTATGGTTATTAACAATACCTGAAGTTAGAAAACAACTTTAAGTGCAAGAGTAACGTCTAAATCAATATATTAATAATAATAATAATATTAATCTTTATTACGAACATATAACATCAACATCTTACAGGTGAGACCCTGACCTCCAAACTAGTAAATAAATGTATCTTGAAGGTCAGTTCCTTCCCTTCACAATAATAAAGGTATTAATATGCCCATAATTTTTTAAATTAAGTTACATCTAAAACAACTTATGTGTGTTTGTGTGTGTTTTGCGTGTGTTTAGTATGTGTTTGTGTGTCATACCGCTATAACAAATAGAGCTTCAGTGCTTTCATAGTCCATGTGATTTAACCACGCCATAATTTTACTTTTGACTTCATTATTATTCAATGATTTGATGTTTTGTAAAGTGTCGATTATTTTATTGTACAGTGCGGTGCCTGAAAATTGTAATTTCGGTTAGCAAATTTTGTGTTAATTCTTGGCACTGGACAGCGCACTTTTCTCTTACTTGATTTGGGTAAGGTCGGAACAACCAGTCTGTGGTACCTGCGTAAAACTTTATATACATAAAGTTTACGAACGCTTATAACATTTGCCGAGTTATAGAGATCTTTAGTGGGATAGCGATAGGGAAATTTAAATGCGACTTTCAGCAACGATCTCTGTGCGCGCTCAACAACTACCAGCATATGTGATTTACTAGCTCCACCCCAGGCACAGATGCCGTAGTTGATTATACTTTGACAGAGGGCAAGATATGTCTGTTCCATGAGTTGTTTGCTGGCCATAACTCGCAAGTTTTTAAACACGACTATTAACTTTCTTGTCCTGGCTGCTACTGAATTTAAATGTGGTTCCCAGTTCATTTTATCATCTATTACGATTCCTAAATACTTAATAGTAGTTACTTTAGATAATGTTGGGCACGTACAGCTTGGACCGTTAACAAGATAAGGATTTCTGTTACATGGGTATGTGTCACTCTTTATTTTGAATGTATCCTTTGGGGCACCAGATTTTGTAATACTGAAGCATAGATATTTTGTTTTTTCAGCATTAAGGTTTAAGAGACTGTTTTCTAGCCACCGCGTTACAGTAAGTTTCCCTTTTTCAACAGTGGTCCTAATTAGGTCCCATGTTGCATCATGAAATAGAATTACCGTATCATCTGCGAACATAATTAATTCAGCATTATCAATTTTAATGTTGCATAGATCGTTAAGGTAGATCAAAAATAGGTTTGGTCCGAGTGTACTCCCTTGGGGGACGCCGTATGGGATATCACTACTATTGCTAACATCCTCTCCGATCCACAGAAGCGGAATACCTCTTATTCCTACATTCTGAAGGCGTGAGATTAAAATTGGGATTGATACGGTATCGAAAGCCTTCTGTAGGTCCAGAAACACTCCCACACATTTTTCTCCTATATCCAAATGTGATGTAATGCTAGAAGTTAACCTAATCACAGCGTCAGAAGTAGATAGATTAGATCTGAACCAAAATTGGTTGTCGGATAAAATGTTATTTATTTCTAGATATTTCGTTAATCTCTTATTGACTACTTTCTCTAATATTTTTGATAAAACCGATAGAAGTGATATAGGTCTATAATTATTAGGTAAACTACGCTCACCAGACTTGTAAATAGGTATCACTATTGCTTTTTTAAATGCAATAGGAAAGTCTCCACTGCTTAGGCTTAAATTACAAAGATGACAAATAGGAGAGCTAACTTGGAGGCATACTTGCTTTAATACTATAGTGGAAATTTTATCCCAACCAGTAGCACTACTTGATTTAAGGTTACTTATAATATCTTTTATTTCTATTGGATCAGTTGGGGCAAATGACATTTAATTTACAGGCCCCTTACATGTTAACGCTTCACTCGCGAGCGTGTGTTCACTGGTATGGAATTTACTTAAAGTGGCATTGGCAGGATCCTTACCGATAGAAGTAAAATAATTATAAATATGATTTAATGAGTCAATAGTATTATTAGAAATTTAAAGTAATTGCATAGGGTTCCCACCAAAAACTTAGGGTCCCAAGCCAACCTCACCTGCAAGTGGTGCACCTGCCGATCAACGGGCGAGGCTCTGGCAAACAAAATGTCCCGATAAGCGGCAATAGGCTCGCCACCTATTACGTGGGATCAAAATACTGGCGAAAAGTGGGCGTTTAATATGCCTCTGCCTACCCCTTCGGGGAAACAGGCGTGAGTCTATGTATGTATGTATGTATGTATGAAAGTAATTCTTTTGGACATTCTTTTTTTTTGTTAAGATAGCATATTTGTTTAATAATATTCCAGGTCTCTTTAATATTTCCTCTATGTTTTTTAAGTTCGTTCTGATAATATTGTTTTTTCAACAGTTTTATTAATCCATTAAGTTTATTTCGGTACGCAGTGTAATACAGCCGTAATTGTTCATCATTCAATTGTTTCTTAAGTTTTTTATGTAATTTGTCTCTTTTTCTAATAGAATTTAACACACCGGTGGTTATCCACGGTTTTAATGGTCTTTTATTTCTTGGTAAACGTATAGTTTTTATATTGTTATCGATGGCGCTTTGTAGGCATGATATTAGAGTATCTGCTGCATGATTAACGTCAACGGTATCGTAATAATCATCACTTAATGTTTGGTTTAGTTCTTGTTCTACATTTTCTAAGTTGGTGATTGTTCTAGTAGTTGTTGTATTAAATATTTGCTTATTAATGTGTGCCTTTTCTATGTAAAGAAGTATAGGAGCATGGTCCGTTAGTTCCTCAAAAACAAATGTCTGTATTTCAAACAGGGTTTTAACCATGAAATGGTCAATACAGGTTCGGACTCTTGTTGGAAGGTTAACCGCTTGACCGCTAGCGCCAATTCGCCAAATTCACTCGACCGGTCACGTTCTAAACAAAATGTCGCGCCGCCGCTCGCCAGATGGGCGCGCTAACATAAACATTTATTGTTGATAAGTCGGTAACATGAGTAAGTTGACGTGATGTTTTTCTTCAACCTTATTAATGACTCTTTCAAGTCGTATGAATTCTTTGTTGATATTTACTTTCTAATTTATTATACTTAGCAGCGAACATTGACTATCGTTGAAAAAAACACTTTGTGTATTTTAAACAGGATTATTTTAAAAAGTAAATCGATGACATACATATTTTATGAGTTTTCACTGTAGAGGGATTCTATCTACACCAAATTAAATAAAAAAAAACATGTATCATAGTATAAAAATATTTAATTACACGCATAAGATTAGCACGTAATCACGGAGCGCGCGAAACAAAGAGTGGCATTTGACATAATTTTTTCGTTCCGGGTTAACGATTTTAAGACTCGTTTCGTATTTTTAGCATGAAGAAATGTTCAATGATTTGAATAGAACAGAGAAAAAGGATTTAAAAGATAACGTAATAGAAAGAAACAGTAAATTCAGACCGAGTATAGCGCTGTAACCAAAAAGGGAAAATAGTCACTTGTGCGCGGTCAAGCGGTTAATAGCTTGTTTGAGGCCATGAGAAGCCATTAGATTAAGATACTGATGTGTGTGGTTAGTCAATTTATCCGCAAGGATGTCTAGGTTGATGTCACCGGTGAAAATGACGTTCGCGCATTTGCACTCCTGTAAAATGCTGTGTAAGGAGTCGCAATATTAAGTTGGATTCTGGAAGCATGTTGGCCTGTATGAACATACAAATGTATAGCTTTTGCATATGTCTACTACTAGGCAATTTCCTTCATCAATACATGGCTCATAATATGTTTAATCTAGTTCCTCTCTAATGTAAACAATAATACCATAATTTTTATTGAAACTTTTCTTAGTACTAATCGCGCTGTAATTAGTTAACGTTGGTATGATGCTATTTTCGTCTATCCAACACTCGGTCAAAACAAAAACATCTATAGGGATATCAATTTTCGAAACAAATATGAGAAATTTGTCTAGGTTACAATTTACACTACGTATATTAATTGTTAATGTTGTTAGCGAATTATTGTTCAGTGTATTATATTTTAACATACTCGAATAGCTTGCGGGATTATCTAACTTAAAGCACTTAATATCCATACTTGAATCAAGTTCTTTTACTATATTATTGTTTACTTTATCGAACTTTGCAAAATTAGTCCAAAAGGCACGTGATAAAGGAACCTTCGATTTTGTTTGAGTATTGTAGAGGCTATTAAAATATTGTTACTACGCAATCTATGTAAATAAGGCGTGACGGATTCAAGAAACATTAGTATATTTATTTTTGCTATTTTATTTATGTTTTTTGTGATGCTATCTGTGTAATTAAATATAAGATTTATCAGAATTGGAACAGTATTAAACGACGATATTAGTAAGCAGTATGTGAAATTGGTTGCATTTTTGTAGAATGTTGTAGATGTGTTGTGTGTGTTTGTGTGAGTGTGAGTAGTGATTATGAAAGTATTGTAAGGAAACTTTAGCACAAAATATAAACAGTTCAAACTATGGAAAAACACAAAAACCTTATGATAATGTGAGTAAGTAGATAGTCATTTAGCTGTTTTTAGGGAGTTTAAGTGTTCTTCATTATGTATCAATATGTGTGGTTTTCCTTCCATTTCTCGAAGAAAGACTCTTCCGTTAGCTGTCCAGCAGAATTTGAATTTTTTATTGTGGGCAAAATCTCTTGCCAGGTAAAAGAGTATATTAGTATATTATATAATCTTCTTACGTTAGCTACTGACTGATAAACAGAGGTCAAAAGAGGGATCAGATTTTGTATAAAACGTTTTATCTAATTGACATTTACGCGTGCGAAATGGCGAGCTAAAGCTATATAGTGATAAAACCCTAAGTCTAAATGATTTATTAATTTAGCTCACAATGCGACGCTTATGAACGTTACATTTACAAAGTAATTACTTGCTTATAAATGGTATATGATTGAAGCTACAATCTAAAGGTAGAAAATTTTAAACCTAATACCTGCTCAGTTTGGTCTTACAGTACCTACCTTAGAATGTCGGTATATACTTATAGTATTATTATTTTGCCCAGACATTTTTTGCGTCAGAACAAGTCAACTTAAAGTCACATGAGGTAGCCAATGTAACCGGTAAACCATGCATGTAAACAGGCAAATAAAGCAAAGAAACCTTTTTTTGCATTTAAACCAATACACGTGTTTAAAAAAACCTTTTGCACGTGAACTGACCGACCGTCATTAAAAATAACAATAATTTCGGTCCATCTTGTATATTATGCCGAATAGAAGTAAGTTTTACAGTACCTGCAGTTTTTTGCACGCTTGGTTACCGCTAGCGTATAGTTATCATATTTATGATAATTTAACCCTGTTAACATTATTAGGCTAACATATTTTAGATCTGCGATAGTAATAATATTATTATCACTTAATTTTCTCGTGCATTGCTGTCTGAGCACACAAGATTCGAGCTACGTACATAGGTAGCTACATACGTCATCACCTGAAAGCCAATTCTCGTATTTTATAATTATGACATTGAAATTATATTTTGAACAAAATGAGATTATATTTTGAATTGCCTCAGAATCGGTATTCTGCTAATTGAATGTCATCATCGTCTAATTTGACTTCTATAGGTCGACGTTGACACATTGTTCAAATTAGGATCTAGTCACGATAACATTGAAATATCAGTTAATTAAGGAGGATACCATTTTTGAAATGAGAACGACACACATTAGATCGAAACTACATTTTGAACAAATATAATAATTGGGTCCCTGACGGCAGGCGCAATACAGGGATGTGGACGTTTGGTATAATTTGCCATTCTAAAATAGGTACCAGGTTAACATTGTACTTTGATCTGGCTTTGCTCTGACCTTGTGTTCCAAGCCAAAAGTCAGTGCTAATAACACTAAAGGTCATCATTCTCATTTAAAACATTTTTGAAATTGTACAACATATGTATATTTTTTCTTACATTTAAGTTTTAATTAAGTATATATAAGTTCAGTAAATTCTTGCCGGTATCGTAGCAAAGTTTGTTTCTAAACTCTGAAAATGAAAATTTTGAAGTTCAGTGTAAGTCGTTAGAAATAATTAGGTGCATAAATAATAATGTTAGAATGTTAACAGCTTGCACTAAAACAAAATATATAAATTCGGATCAGGTGTTTTGGAGTTGTTACAAGATATGATTGATTTAAGAGCTTTGCTCTTGTCGGTGGAGTTTACGCCATATATTTTTATCTTCGGCCAGTACCTTGACCTCCTTATACGTAATGACTTTTCTTTAATTTGATCGGTGTACCTGGGTCGACCTCTTCCTCTCTTTCCTTCTACTTTACATTCCAGTATGTTTTCGATTAAGTTATCATGTCGTATAAGGTGGCCAAACATCTTTCCATCAATATATTATTACTATAACAATATCAATGAGCGGCACTTATAAAAGTAGATTTAAAGTCTGTCCCTATATTTATCTATCCATGAATAGATACATATTTGACATATTTTGTATAGCTCTTGTGTCAAAATAAATATATTTATCTCTAGATAGTAGCAAAGAGCTCAGATATTTACATAGAGGCGCATTTCTTATGGGCGCTCTGAAGACAAACTTTCTGTGACCCAAATTGCCGCTTGGCAGCTTGGCAGTTGCGCTATGACAGCTGTCTCTACGAGAGCAAGAGAGACGAACGTTTCTCCTGTGTATTTTAACTACGGCAGCAAGAGAGACGGAGAACGACGCCAGCGCCGCCAACGGCGCCAACTACGAACTAAACTGGAGACAGTCTCCACTTGGAATCGTCACACGAAATCCTTAAGAACTGCGCTTCTATGTAAACCTGTATTCATTGGTAGTAGTCAAATCTACAACTAGATCAAATATTAGGACCAGCCGTAAATCAACCACTTAAGACGCTATGTTATGATGTAACACAAATAAGATTGTTTTAGTTACTCAAAATTAATAACATTTCTCATTAGAAACCTATTGTTCTAATTGTATTGATACGTTAATCCATTCTGTTAAAAACTATATCGATAAAAAAATTATAGCGTGGCGTAATAGAAGCGCTATAGCGTGACTTGAGCCGCCGTCCCTAATAGGTCGGCAAAGTTAAGCGACACACAGGCCACCACTTAGATTGATAACCACGTGTGGCGTTTACATTACGAGGGTCAAACTGAAAGTTCTTAGAAAATCAAAAACTGATTACATTAGCCAGTTATTAGTTTTATTATATCTTTTCAAAATATTGTCCATTGACGTCAATACACCGCTGCATGCGATGGAACCACTGGGAAAAGCACTTTGCCCACTCGTCCTTAGGGGTCTCTTCAATGGCATCGCGATACGCAGCCACCGCTTCTTCAGCATTCATAAACCGCTTTCCTTTAAGTTTTTCTTTAATTTTTGGAAATAAATAAAAATCACAAGGCGCGAGGTCGGGGCTATACGGCGGGTGACCCAGTAATTCAACGTTTGATGTCGCCAAATAGTCGATCGTTCGCTTGGCGGTGTGCGACGAGGCGTTGTCGTGGTGAAGGAGGATCCTACTGCGAGGTCGTTTCTCTCGAACTTTTTCCAAGACAAGTGGCAAACAATTGGTAGTGTACCATTCTGCAGAAACTGTTTTTTGATCCTCTAACACAATTGTTGCGAAATGACCTATCCTTCCAAAGAACGAGGCCACCATTTTTTTTCCCGCACTTCGATCTCTCTTCACTTTAGTTGGCAACTCCTCGAAAGGAAACACCCACTGAGCAGAGTGTCTTTTGGTTTCAGGATCATAACAGTAAATCCAGCTTTCGTCACCTGTTAGTATGTCGAACACAGCATTTGAGTCACCTCCGTTAAATCTTTCAATCATTTTACGACACCAATCCACACGATGGAGTTTTTGAGCCTTAGTCAAATTATGAGGTATCCACCGGGCGCAAAGCTTCCTGACCGCTAAATGTTCGTGGAGGATTTTGTGCACTTGACTCATACCGATGCCTAAGCTTGTCCGAATCTGCTGATAGGTCACTCTTTTGTCAGTCTCTATCATACGCCGCACAACACAGATGTTATTTTCAGTCGTCGCCGTAGAAGGCCGTCCCTCACGTACATCATCAGTGAGATTAGTGCGACCACGTTTAAACTCATTAAACCAGTTGTAAACAGTCGCACAAGATGGGGCTTCATCGTGAAAGGCCAATCGTAGTCTATCATAACTTTCTTGTTGACTTAAATGACATCGAAAGTCATAAAAAATCATTGCACGAAAATTTTCTCGTGTTAAATTCATGTTGACGTGACACAGACAATTTTCAATTTGCCGCCAAATCGTAAAACAAATGACAAATGAATGAAATATATACTCAGTAATATTGGCAAAGAGTTCTATTTTCAAATTTTAGAATATTTTTTTTATTATATTGTTTATAAGTGGCCAGTTCTAAGAACTTTCAGTTTGACCCTCGTAGAGCGCCACCATGCATCGGAAGACACGTAGCCATCGGTCACAATAATCGTTAGGCTTTCGGGCGGTATGAAAACTTTGACACCAGAGTTGGCCACACACTTAAACAAAAAAGGAGAGAGAAAAATAACAAATAACACATCATTTTATTAATTAACTATCCTTGAAAAATGTATTTCTGTTTTTTAATTACTTAAGCTGTTGACAAAAATAAATCACACGTTTCTAACTACATATTTTCTCACACGGAATACTACTTGTTGGAAAAGTGTAAACGAGATTGTATAAATAAGCCATATTCAGACATAAAATCATGATTCGAAAATTTGTAATCTATTTTATTTCGATATATTTTGTTCTAAAAATTTGTAGTAGGTACAGATTATAAGCAATCGATTTTTAGGGATAGGACTAAACTTAGAACTATATAATTATATTATTTCGATGTTTAAATATGAGCAAGAGAAAGGATTTCTCAAGAAAATTCAACACTTGCAGTAAATCTTTAATCTTTTCTTATAAAAACCAGAGTATTATAATATTGGTAACAGTCCTGCCGAAAGCATCATATTTTTTGCAAATTTTTGGCTTGTTACTTTATTCTGGAAATATCACATAATCAAATTACCTTCCTAAACAAAAAATATTTATGACTGTGCTCTCACACAAAATACTGGTCTGTAATAATAATTTTAGTAGGTATAGTAGTCTTCACCGTTTCCGATGACACCGAACTAAACTAATTCTCCTTTCTATTGTGAGCTCTTACTACGGAATTCAATATTCGATCTATAGATAGATCTGTAGATTTTAGATTCGTTTTTGACATAAGCTCCATACAAGATCCAACACGAATCTCGAATCTCAAAATCCATGTATAGATCGAATATTGAAAATGGCCGTTAGATGACTAGCGAATCCAAATTTGGTTTTGAAAACTCGATTACACTGCAAACAGAAGAGTTTTGTTGCACTGATTATAAGAAATGAACTTTAAAACTAATTTTAACTTCTGTTTCTTTCCAGCTCATCACAGTGATGTATTACTACTTCTTAGCGAAAATTAGTGAAGTTCTGGACACAGTGTTCTTCATTCTCCGCAAAAAGTACAACCAAGTTACCTTTCTTCACACGTACCATCACGCTATGATGATCGTCACCAGTTGGGGTATTCTGAAGTATGAACCGACTTACTCGACGTTATTCATAAGGAATATTAACTCTTGGATACATGTTGTTATGTACGCTTATTATGGATTATCTGCCTTCCCAAGTTTAAGCAAACACCTTTGGTGGAAGAAATATATTACTACTATGCAATTGGTAAGTGATCTATATTAAAGCTATTCTTTAAATACCAGTAAATCCATAAATTCTATACAACATGTATAGAATTTATGGATACTCGAAACTTATATTACCTAACCCGGGCGTATAAATTCTAGACTAAAACGCTAATGATGGTTATTAGCCTGACTCGTAGGTTGCCAAACCCTACCCTCTGCCCGTTATTTCTTGATCTGTGCAGAGGTCCCTCTGAAGTCGTTAGCGTCTCAAAATAGGGGTTTGGACGCCAAATAACGGCTTTAGTGATGACAGTGGTACGTAGTGGTCACGTGTTACCGTGTGTGTTCATTTCACACCGTGATGTGCCTTAACGGCGTAGGACAGGAAGAGCTCCGGTAGCATCTAATCATCCTAGGGTAGCATAAACCATTCCAGCAGCCCGCTGTCTATTGTGTAGAAGATGGCCACCGAGGAGGTTTCAGTGCACTTAAAATCCCACACACCCCAGCCTTTCCCCTAGGACACCGGCCAGCCTTTAGAGGAAGCCAAATATATACTCATAAGCTTTTCGTTGACCTTCTTCTCTCCAAATGTTCTCTTCATTTCACTCGAGAGAAATAGAAAAGCCACCCAGCTACTCTTAAGTTGGTTTAACACACTGCAAGCCATCAGTAGGAATACTAATCGCTAGCTGTGAAGTACTACCCTGGCAAAGCCCACCTGTTCAATTTCACGCTGTATTCAGAAATTATAGCTCTGCCTCTAAGAAAACTTTACGATACAACTTTGGTAAATCATCAATTTTAACTTATTGTACAATTGTAACGATTTATTTGGTAATTGGTCCTAGTTTAAAACAATGTATAGGTAGCTTAAAACTCGACAGTTGGTGGTGGATTTAAGTCAGAAAATAATAAGGATAAAAACGCTAGTAATAGCTATTGATTCAATAGTTTTCTTCGTTAGTGCCCCTTGTGAATCCCGATGATATAAAAATAAAATTATTCGCAAGCGTTGTTATGATGATAATCCTAGGTGTTTTATAACCAAACGCATTCACATCAGGTATCGTTTAGCAGAATTTCGAATATTGTATTGGCACATAGGCACGGGCCTCTTCTCCCTATGCGAATGGTAAGGCCATAGTCCACCACGCAGGCCGAGTGCGGGTATATGTATTATGAACCTTTATATTATTACGAATATTTATGTTTGTGTTTTTATATAAATGTTGTATTTTCAATTTTTCAGGTGCAATTTACTCTCGTTCTCATCCATTTTACGTTAACTTACGCAACGTCAGACTGCATACCGTCTTATCCGTTATGCATAACCGTTTTCTGGAACACAAGTTTTTTAATTTATCTTTTCGGTAAATTTTATTACGACACGTACAAGAAAAACCAGGAAAAGAAAAACATTAAAAAAGAAGATGGTGAAACATTCAAGAAGAATAATGGACAGGTAATTAGTGACAAAGACAGTAAAAATACATTTATCAATGGTACAAGTGACACAATTAGCCGGAAGAAGATTACAAGTGGAAATTAAAGTAAATAATAGATTTTAGTATATAAATGTATAATTAAATCATACGGGAATATTGATTCTTAGTGTTTTATTGAATGACCTTAAAAAATAATTAATTATTTTTATTTGCTATTATGTAGTCCATTTTGATTTATTTTTATGGAGGACGTAGAGTGCTTTTCCACCAGAAATGTGCTATGCTGCGAGGATATGAAAGCTAAACTATATTATTATTTCCACTGATACTAAGATACGTGGCGTCAGTGGAAATAATAGTATAATCTGTGTTGTCTCATGGGAGGATCGAACCCACAACAGTCGGTGCAGTGCTAACCAGTGGGATGGGTACACATATGTGAATTGGACGTCATTAGGGGTAAATTAAAACCGTTTTTCTTCGTAATTGTCATAGAAAAAAAAACAAAAAAATATGTCTATCTACATCATATAAAGCCTTTCTCCTCGGTACCAAATCCTAAAAAAAGTATTTATATCTGAATAAAATATGCAAAGTAACCTCTGTTTTTGTAGTTATTACCTTTTTTCTCCTAATCTATCAATCATAAGATTGTTTAAATTGAATCAGCCTCTTATATATTAGAACACCAAGGGAACCTTCAGCTTATTTTTTCAAATAACTTTACTTATTAATTTCTAAGGATTTTTTTACGTCACCGATACCTACTCGCAAATCGCGCGTGGACAACTAACCAGTAGTCAAGAGCAAGGTCAACAGCGTATATCCACCTCTTAAACAACTACGTCATCCGTTCAATAAAGTCTCATAAATAATTTAATTTTGAGCATAATTTTGGACGTAAACTTTACTAGAATAGCATGTTTTACTTGCCTCGCTACGTATCTTAGCATCATCTTCCTAGCGTTATTCCAGTTTCAACCCGGGGCCCGCTTACTAGTATAACTGGATTTGGCTGAATATTAGCTTTTCCACAGAGCGACTGCCTGTCTGACCTTCGCAACCCGAAGGGAAAGCGATATTCGATGATTTAGACTTGTGTCAGTTTATTCAGAGCTACTGGCGCCCTATAACGACTGTCAAAGATATTCATGATAGCCGGGACCGACGGCTTAACATGCTCTCCGAGGCACGGGACAGGGATTGATTAACAATTATTAACAATTCAATACGCACATAACTTTGAAAAGTCAGTGGTGCACGCCGTAAATTCTAGCCCGATACCCTTTGCATGGCAGTCTGTTGGTATCTCCACTAGGCTATCACTGGTAATTAGATAATTAGAGGATATAGATATCTTTCTCTCTATACCTACATATTATTTCGTATTCAGGTTCTAAACATACTGTAGCGCCTTAAAACTACCTAAAGGGGTACACATCCACATCTTTAAAGGTACATACCGGCCATTTTCCATGTTTTGAACTCTGTAATGGTATGTCAATCAGGAAAAATATATTTTTATAATATGTGATGACGACTATTCTGGCTAATGTGATTATCTTTTATTCCGATACATTTCCGGAATACGTAAGCAAATTAGCTTTGTTGTACAAAAAAATTTCGTTGAGGTTAAAGTTCTGCTAAGTGAGGAACACAAAATTATTACAATCACTAGTAGTTTTTAAAAATGTGGTAATTATTTTAACACGCAGTTAAGTCCTTTGAAGGCAGCAATAGCCTAGTCGAGAGACCGACATATTGCTATGCAAAAGGTGTCGAGTTCGAATCCACGGCGCGCACCAATGACTTTTCGAAGTTAGCTGCTCATTAGAATGTTAATAGAAGGACAACATCGTGTGTTATATGTTCTCGAAAGACATGTGAAGTCTGCCGACTCGCACTTGGCCATCGTGGTGGATTATGGCCTTATCCTTCTCATGGTGAGAAGACGCCCGTGCACAGCAGCGCCTCAATCACAAAGCTGGCGATGATGATAAAAAATCTTTGGTATTTATAAAACTAGTGATTCTGTAGCCTAAATTCAAAATATTTTAACCACTGCAAGACTTACTAAGCCACACTGTCAAGGTATTTTAGTCTTGGCGTATCACCTATGATAAATCAATATGTCAAAAACGTAACAGCTCCAGACTAATGATCATGATAATGGTCAAAATTCTAACTTAGTATTGGTGTTACATACGAGTAAAACCATCTACAAGATACGATTAAGCTTCAAACTTTTTTTTAATGTTAATAGGCGGCTAACGAGCACACGGCTCGCCTGATGGTAAGCAATTACCGCCGCCCATGGACACTAGCAACACCACAGGAGTCACTAGTACGTTGCCGCCCCTTGGGGTTGGGAAAAGGGATAGGATGAGGAGTGGGATGAGGGAGAAGGAAAAGGCGATAGGGCCTCCGGCACTCTCACTCACCGAACGAAACGCGACAGTTTAGGTACTGTTACTTTACGTCGATTTTCTGTGAGAGGGTGGTACTTCCCCGGTCGAGCCGGCCCATTCAAGCTGAAATCAGCAAAGCTCTACTACCTAAAATGATCTAGAAACTAGTGGTCATGCAGTAATCAACTTTCAATCTATTTTAATAACAACAAAATCGACTGCCTATACTACACTTCTTAAGATATTCTGACTTTCTAAGTTATCTCGCAGTCTATAATATACCAATCTATAAAAACATAATAATTTTACAAATTAAATTTAACCTCAAAATCTGATTTACTACCTACTACTATAATTGTAAGAGGCCCATGAACATTTAAATAATGCCGTTTCATCTTTAATTCTTTGTAAATAATATTTTAAGAAGTAATTAAGCAAATAGATAATTAAAATAAGGTCAAAAGAGAAGTCATAGTTGCTTCGTCATTTATCATTGCGACAATACGCAGTCATATTAAGAAATATCATTACTTGGAGTGAACCAGGATGTGACCTAACTTCTACAATAATAATAATATATTCTTTTTAGGGTTCCGTACTTCACAAGGTAAAAAAGGAACCCTTATAAGATCACTTTCTTGTCCGTCTGTCTGTCCGTGTGTCACCACCGATTTTCTCAGAAACGGGTGGACCTAGCAAATTTAAATTTATACCAGATACTGAGGTCTATGGTTCCTATTAGGTGTATAAAAATCAGGGTCCTGGGACAACCAAATAAAAAGATATGGTCAAAATTAGATTTTTGCGAAAACTTGTAAGTACCAAAATTAACCTTAATTTTCAACTTTTTGTAATTTTCGGAATTTTTCCTTTACTTGTGCTGTAAGACCTTGGTTTGAACCAAAATTCACAATTCTAGGTCAACCGGAAGTACCCTATATGATTTGGGTCGAAAACCTATATGGTAGTTCCCGTTGAACTAGAATCACGAAATTTGGCCAACAGCAAGGTCTTACAGCACAAATAAAGGAAAAATTACAAAAAAATAAAAAAGTGGAAAATTTAAGAGTGTCCTCATACATTCATAGTAGACTCCATTTAAGATAGTCCTCTAAGTTGTATGGGCGCTCATACAGATTTAGAGGACTAGCGTAATTAGCACCAACCTCAAATACCTAAGCTAAAATGCGTACGGAACCCTCGGTGTGCGGGTCAGACTCGCACTTGTCCGAATTTTTTTTATAAACTCACGCCTGTATTTCTGAAGGGGTTGGCAGAGGTGTAATATTACACCCACATTTCGCCATGATTTTTTATTGCCGTTACCGGGCACATCACCAGACTCCGTGCTGCTACTAAGAATACTGAAAAACCCAGTAACACTTTTTCCCGACCCGGAAATCGAACCAGATACCTCCGATGAGCAGTTGCATACATTTTCCACTGGACCACGGCGGCAGTCAATAATAATAATTTTTTACCACAATCACAAAAGACCATTTTGTCAAAAGCGTAATTTCGTATTATAACATAAAACACTCAGACCAAGACAAAAATGTATTTATAAGCAAGCAAATGTTGGACTTGTACACTTTCGCTACATCATCGGGTTTTCAACATTCTGTGATTAAAATAATTTTATCTTAAGCGTCACTAGCATGACAATAGGCATTCAACGGCATACTAACGGTAAATAACTTTATGTTATTGTATTACTAATGCTAACTATCTATTGAGTATAAATATGAGAGGGTAGTACAGACATACAAATAACATACTACGGACTAATCAGTCTACAAAGCTAATGAACACTTATATTATCACTATACATACCATGCTCGCGTAGAATGATTGTTATCATCATTTAAAAGCGTTTTCCTCTTGTGACCTAAAGCTGCGAGACGATCGACGATCCGAGCACGAGCGGAGCGCAAGCCGAGCCGCTCGCTCGCAGCGTCAAGTGTGGACGTGCAAAGAGCCTACAACAATCACTCTCCTCGAACATAATTATGTAGGTTTCCGTTGTGTGCTCTTGGCTCGCGGCGGGAATGGACGAGTTGTTTGAAACCGCTGCTGCTATATAAGCTAATAAATAGACATTTTACAGCTAATACATAAAAACTTAATTAACTAATAATTTTGTTTCTGCACATGTCTACATCCTTGCCCAAGTCTTGAGATGTACGAGACCATGCATCAAACTTCTTTTTTTTTTAAGTAATCCTCATGCTTTGGGTCCCATATCATAGGATTATTTTGATATAATTCAATCAATTGCAAACAAACATCTTCTGTCCACGTTTCCATGATGCTCCGGCCAGCGAAACGAGCGTGTCTCAATTAACGCGTCCACGAGCGCACTGCGAGCGCTACGCAAATCCCTTTGTGTCCGTCAAAAACCCGACAACGGGCCGAGCACGGTCGAGCACGAGCCGAATGCTCGAAGCGCGCTCGTTCGAGGCTCGTGAGCCGGTCCACACTACACGAATTTCGGCTCCGCTCGTGCTCAGCTCGTTTAGCGTATACTCAGCCTACGTTTTCACCTTGGAGCCCAGTTCCACTATCCTTGCCAGATTTGATAGAATATTAGACTTTCTATACACCGACCATTATTTAACTGCAATCCAATCCAAAAGGGTAGCCATGTTATATGGCATAGACCAGACGCTTTTATAGAATATATCAACTTAACAAGATCTTTACTTTTTTCAATAAATGCATCAATAAGATCGGAGGATGAGTCAACTTCAATAAAATCACCTTCGAAATTATTCCAATCTGTCAGGACATTGACCTCATGTCAATGTTCTAACAGATTGTAACGTAACGTCTTTTATCATATTTTGATATTTATCCTAGTATTTATCAATGTTACTGCATTTTGAAGTGTTAAACTTTCTATTTATGTAGTAATGTTTCACCATCGCTCTGATTTGCTTGACCACAGGCAAGTTAGGTTGCTTATTCACGCGCTACGAACTCATCATCGTCCTAGCACCTAGCGTCCAAGACTAACGGCTATCGCGGCCAATTTAGCGTATAAATTTACCGTCGACCAAAGGGAATGAAGCAATTCAGAAGACTATCCACATTCCTTATCTAAATATCTAATTATCTTACCCTCTACTCGGCACGAAATTCACGCACATGACGCATTTTCGTATCTATAAATTATATAACTATTGTATTATATACTATAACAGAAGTTTGGCTTATGAACCTTTAAATGACGTCAATCAAGAATTATTATTTACATTGCCGACATCGAAATCACAAACATGCAAAAATCTCAAGTGAAATGATAATGCCTGTAATTTTTCAATGTTTCATTGTATGGATAAGGTCAGACGGCACAGCGAGCTTGCCGTACTGAGGTAAAACCGTGGTGACACCGTATCATGAACATAAGCCCGTATAGTTTGTGCAGCCCTAGTTTCCACAAGCAACGCTTTGCCAGAAATTAGACCGTTGCCTGGTTGCCACTGTCGTTGTTTAAAAATAATTGTTATACATTTTTTGGTTGAAACATGCCTCATAAAAGCCATCAACCTGATATGTAACATCAAGGAACTGTAAGTATAAATATTAGAGCTACGTACATACGACATATTATCACATAAAATTGAATATGTACTTCTCTGTAACCTTAAACGTCAACCTTTCTGTTATATTTATATGATGAATATTTAAAAAGGGCAATAAACATATATCATAGTATCGACATTGGCAAAGGTAGCGATGCCATAACCCGTGGGTAGTCGCGCATGGGTCGAAAATACCCAGTACAGCACTCTAGGTTTTCTACCATAACTGTTTGTTTAAGTTTATTCGTGTCGTCGCGCTAGGTACCTTCAAGTAATTTTATAGGCTATCCATAAACTCAGCAACAGCCTGTTTTTGCGAGGTGTTTGGACAGTACAGACCTATAAAGTGAGAATGGGTCGTTTCGATTCTTGTGAGACGTGATGTATATGTGCATTTTTTTATTGCAACAATATTCTCTTGATTTTATTTCTTTGTAAATATATCACGAAATTTTTAATGACCAAAAATTGTTTTCATAGTGGCTAAGACGAACTTTCTGAGGACGATGAATTTCCTAAGACTGGAGATTGTCGTTCCGGGCTTCCGGCAATGTTTCTGCCAGTTTGCTGCAAAGAAGTCGCGACTAGAATTATGGTGTGCCTCTGAGTTACGTCCGTCAAAGTTACTGCCAGGGTGGGAAGGGTCGAGAAGAAATGTTTGCAGTCATAGTCACTATCATAAGCCAAGTTCAGGTCTTCTATCACATGGTAGAACAGAAAATACACACGGACAGGCTTTGCCAGAGCCTAGTAATTTGCTTGAGCGATGTTCGATCTGCCCTACCAAAGAGGACTGAAAAACCAAAACGATGCCAATTTTGCTAAAATTATAACTTTAGAGATCATGTTTCATTTATATGTATCAATTGCAATAAAATAACTAATATTAGATTGTTGTAGCATTGACAAAGAAAGAAAGAACGCTTATTTTGCTAAAAAAATATAATATGTTATTTGGAGCTTGATTATAAAAAAATGGTTCGTACAAGTCTTTATAAAACTCCCATATTTATAAGATAGTTGATCATATTTGATAATTAAAAACAATTTAAACGTTCCTAGATTAAATAAAAAAGTTAAAAAGTGATTGTTTCGTTCATAAATAATTAAAAGTAAAAAAAAAAGTAGTGAAATCTTGTAATTTATGTTCCATTTTTGTCTACATAATAAACATTCCATATTTTTAAGTTTGTTTTAGTATTTCATGCATTTCATATCCGGGTCTTTTCGACCCTTGCGTGACTGTTTGTGTCTCGAAATGAGACGCGAGTTCCGGCGGGTTAAGGATAAACCCACAGACTCTCGCGTAGAGGTTATCGGGTTCGAGACCACGGCACCCACCACTGATTTTTCAAAGTCATGTGCGTATTACATTGTTAATTCTCTTGTGACTGTACCTTAAGCCGGCAGTTCCAGCTGTTGTAAATACCTTCAACAGTTATTACGATGAGCAAGTATCTTTGAATATACTGACACTGATCAAAGTGATGGCATTAGGTGCCGGAGGTCATACGACAGTAACCCAGAGTTATATATATTCTGTTATGTTCTGGTTACAATAGCAATAGGACCTAGGGCTTGATAGCGAAGGTCTTGGATACAAGCACGATAACGCTGGGCTCATGATGGATCATAGAACCCACATGATTTCAAAAGTATTTTTTATTTAACCTATGTTGTCCCACTACTGAGCAAAGGTCTCCCTTACTCTCAGCCAAGCATCCCTATCTCCTGCCAAATTGGGCCAGTTTCTGTCAAAATTGTCTAGATCATCACGCCATCGTTTTCGGGGTCTGCCTCTTTTCCGCCGCTCGTCTTGCGGCACCCATTGCGTGACGATCTTCGCCTTCAAAAGTTAATTAAAATAAATAAGTAATACTTTACAAACTATGACAGAAACTGGAAAGAACTCCAAGATTCTTGTCAAACTGTAAGTATATGATAAGGGTTGCAATTAACCAAATAGTTTGAAGAGGATTATTTTGTTTTCTTATTCTACTTTATAATAAAATTATCAATGTATTTATCCTCATCGTAGATTTAGAATGATTACGACGTTTTATAGTTGAGGAAGCGGTTGAATGCGGGCGGTTCAAGATTGAGAAAAGCTTTCAAGGATCTGAAGGAACCCTATATCCGGTAGTCGACGTCTGTAGTATAATAAAAATGTTTAACACTAAATACATTCTCCGCAACGCAAAAAACTACAAGAAACTTTTAATATGTACCTACAACAACAACAACAACATAACTTCACACCTTTATCCCCGAAGGGGTAGGAAGAGGTGTATTAAACACGCACACTTCGCCAGTTATGTTTCCGTCTTAATGTAATTGGGGGCGAGCCTATTGCCATCTACCGGGCACATTATTAAGCGAGTGATAATTAACATTTTTAATACACACATAACTTCGAAAAGTCAGAGGTATGCCTGAGGATCGAACCCGAGACCATCGTCTCGGCAGTCCGTTACGTACTCCAATGGGCTATCGCCGCTTAATTTTTAATTTGTAACGGATAACAATATAATTCAAAGTTATAAAATAATTTCGCCGCACTTACATTTATTTTTTTGTGAAAATCCAAGCCACATAACCCGCGATAGTATAATACTAGTACGCTACGTAGTATTGACGACAGGTTGGCGCAGCGGGAGCGTAAGCGACTGCTACGCCGAAGGTCGCGCGTTCGATTCCCGCTCAAATCAAACATTTGTGTGCGTGAACATGGATGTTTGTCTTGGTCTGGGTGTTTCTATGTATAATATGTATATATTTACAAAAAAAGTAAATATGTATTTATGTTTATCCATTATCTAGTACCCATAGTACAAGCTCTGCTTGGTTTGGGACTAGATGATCATGTGTGTATGAGGAAAAAAATATATATATCAGTAGCCATGCAAAAAAAACGGGCAACTTACAGTCATTGGCTTTTCCATTAATAATATTAACATTTTTAGTATGTCATTAGCATAAATGACTAGAAACTTCTTAGTATCAATGCGAATATATATTTTAACACTTTAAATCCTGGAATCGGAATTTTAGTCTTTTAATAAAAAAAGATGCTAAAAGTAAAAAATAATAACGAGTATGACCTCCCCTTGCAGTGATTACGGAATGTAATCGTCTTGGCATACTTTCCACCAGACTTTTGATGGTGTCCTGTGGAATGTGTTCCCACTCAGCCGAGATTACACGTTTAAGCTCCTTGATGTTTTGTAGAAGTGGTTGGACAGGTCGTACTCGCCTTTTTAGGAGTTCCCAGACATGCTCAATGGGGTTAAGGTCGAGGCTTCGCGCTGGCCAATCCAAACGACGAATAGCGAGTCGCCAGAACGGTGGGCCGGAGCATTATCGTTCATGTAAATGGCATCTTCAATAATTACCGTCAGTGCGGGTTGTGCATGGTGACAAAGTATTTTTGTTATGTACCTTTGCGCATTTAGTGAGCCATTTGCAATGAATACTATCTCAGTACGATAGCTGGAAGTTACGCCCGCCCAAAACATAACGGACCCTCCGCTATGAGGAGTGATTTCTTCAAAACACACGTCGGCACAGCGTTCCCCTGGTCTCCGTAACACTCGTCGACGTCGGTCCTCACCATTCAGACAAATTCGAGCCTCATCGGAGGAGACTAAGCTTCTCCAGTTACCTAGTGTCCAAGATAGGCAATTTCTAGCGAACCTCAATCGAGCAATCCGGTGCTCACGGAGTAACTTGGGGGCCCGCGCTGGTCGTCGACTGCGTATGTCAGCCGCTAAAAGCCTCCTCCTTACTGTGCGTACAAACATTTAGTAGAGAATTTGTAAAGATATCTACTGAATTTCAGAACACAATGCATTAAAGGCATAAAAGTTATAACGACTAAACTGTGGTCCCTCAATCCTCACAAGATAAACAAGTATGTTATTGAATATAACCATAAAAACTTAATAAAATTGTTCCATTCTTAGATAAAGTTTTAGGAGAAGTTTTAAGAGATTTTGTACAAAGGAAATGAAAATAAATTATCGACGCATTTTGAAAATAGCGATGGTTAAAACTGGTCCCTCAATCCTCACATCCACTAACATAAGTGCATGTACTAGCTGCTAGACGAAAGGGATATTGGAAAGTCTGATGAACACAACTTTTAGTAGAAAATGTCTACTAAATTATAGGTTTTAAAAAATGTGTATTTATTACATATTAGCTGAGATAATATCAATATTTTAATCGGATCTCTGCCTTTTCGCCGAAAATTGTTCAGCCGATTATCACTTGCCAACTAACGTTTCGCAGAATTTTATTTCGCAGAATAATCATTTGCCAACTTGTGATATAATTTTGTTTTTATTTCCCAACCTCACAGTTGCCAACTTTACGTTTGGTCTTCCTTTTATGGTCGCAGTTCTAACCTAACCGATGTAGCATATTTAAATTCCCTATGTAGTAAAATAAAAGCGATTTGATTCTGGCACTTCACCGGCCGCTGCCGCGGCACGCTCGCTTCGCTCGCTCGGCTCGTGCGTTGTGGTCGCAGTTCTAACCTAACTTAACCAGCCATTGTTTCAGTGGACGTGCATTGTTTATCAGCATACTAACCTAACCTAACCGATTCCTTTCGATTTCACCTGAACTTCCCGAAACATCACCTGAACAGACGAAACGTTATTCGTCTAAAAGTTGTCTGGCCTAATAATTTGACAAAAGATAAATTCCCCAAACGTTTTTTGTCATTACAATAATCAGCTTAACAATAATTCTACCAAATGAAACGTTGTAATACAAAAATTTGACAATCGTTAGTCGTCAAAGTGAAAAATAGGCGAAACGTTGGTTGGCAAGTGATAATCGGCCAAACAATATTCGGCGAAAAGGCAGGATCCCGTTTTAATCTCATGAAAAAATATTGACTAGTGTGACCACACTCCTTCTTCTTCTTGCCCTGGTCCCAATCTATTTGGGGTCGGCGCAGTAAGTCCTTCGCTTCCATTCTTTTCTGTCACCCGTCATCTGATCATTTACCCCTTTCTCTTTCATATCCATCCTCACACAGTCCATCCATCTTTTCCTTGGCCTCCCTCTCCCTTTCCATCCCTCTACCTTCATATTCATCACTTGCTTACCTACATACATATCATCTCTTCGCATCATATGTCCATACCAAGCTAAACGACTTCCTTTCACTTTCTCGACTATAGGCGCCACTTTCAGACTACCTCTCACGTATTCATTCCTAATCTTATCCATTCTCGTAACTCCACACATCCATCGCAACATTCTCATCTCTGCCACATGTAATCGTTTTTCATCCATCTTCTTAGTAGCCCAACACTCAGCTCCATACAATACGACAGGCTTTATAACCGCCTTATATATGCGTCCCTTGATTTTCAAAGGCATTTTAGGATCGCATATTGTGCCCGAGACCTGTCGCCATTTCATCCATCCTGAGTTGATCCTTTGCCGAACATCTCGGTCAATTTCGCCGTCGTGTTGCAGGAGTGAACCGAGGTAGCGAAAGTCGGAGCATACTGGTAGGGGTATACCGCCGAGTGTAACCGGGCTTGGATTAGAGAGGCCGCCAAAGTCACAGAACATGTTTCAGTTTTGGTTCTGCTTATCCTAAGGCCTACGTTCTCCAGTCTCTGCCGCCACTCCTCCAGCTTGCTCTGCACCTTCTGTCCACTTTCTGCTACCAGGACGATGTCGTCGGCAAACAACATGCACCAGGGTGCCTCTTCCTGTATATCCGATGATATGGCATCCATAATCAACAAGAAGAGGTAAGGAGAGAGCCGACCCTTGGTGCAAGCCTACAGCCACATCGAATCTGGCTGTGATTCCAGCTGCGGACGGGACTTGCGTGTGGCATTCAGCATACATAGCTTGAATCAACTTCAGGTACTTTTCAGGCACTCCTTTCATCTTGAGGGCCCACCACAAGACTTCACGCGGACCCGGTCATATGCCTTTTCGAGGTCAACGAATACCATATGTAGATTTTTATGCGCCTCCCTGTATTTTTCACAAATTTAGTGCAAAAATGGCATCCACCGTACCTCGACCAGGCATAAAACTGAATTGGTTGCGTGAAATCACACTCTCTGCTCGCAAACGTTGCGCAATTACTCTCTCCCATACTTTCATACTATGGGGCATTAACTTTATTCCCCGATAATTGTTGCATTCTTGGACATCTCCCTTATTTTTAAAAATGGGCACTAGGTAACTGCTGCACCATTCCTTGGGTACTGTCTCCTCATGCAACACTTTATTGAAGAATAAAGTCAGCCACACCCATCCATCCTCCCCTAACACCTTCCACGCTTCTACTGGTATTCCATCTGGTCCTAATGCTTTCCCATTCTTCATTCCACTCACAGCCCGTTTTACCTCATCCTTACTTATTACATTCACTAGTCCAATATTCTTCGCCTTGTTCTCAAGCTTTTTGCTCCAATCATTCTCTTCATTCATTAACTTTTCAAAATATGTCCTCCATCTTTCTTTAATCCTATCATCCTCCGTACGAACCACTCCTGTTTCGTCTTTCATACACTTGATATGGGATACATCCCTCGCCTTTCTCTCTCTTGCCTTAGCCAGTCGGTATAAATACTTTTGGCCCTCGGGTTTCTCAAGTAAACCGTATAGGTCGTTAAGGGCTTTTGCTCTAGCTAAGGCAACAGCTTTTTTAGCTCTTTTCTTACATTCATCATACTTCTTTTTCTTACTCTCTTTCAACGAGTCATTACCTTCTTTCATCAGCTGCCATTCCTTAAACCTTGCTTTCTTTTCCTTTTGTTTTTTTTTTTGTTTTACGAGGTGGAAAATCCCTTCGGATCTCCGACTCCTGGGGGAAATAAGAGCCGGAGTATGTGGTGTTTCCACTAAAAACCACCTCGACTTCCGCCATGTACCCGTGTGTCGGAGGGTGGGGCATCACCTAAGCACTCGTCGCCACCCTCGGACGGGTATTGGCCCGCCAGATGGTCAGGCGGGCCCCGAACAAAACCCCCTTGGCGACGGATTAAGGTGTTGGACTCCGCCGCCAAAACGGCCCAGCGGCCGCAGAGGATAGGGAGGACGGCAACGCAACACCGCATCTCCTCTTCCTCTGCGGCCCCACCGCGACGCATCGAATGGTGCGCCCCCATTTGGTCGCGGGAGATAGGGCGCGCGGCAACGCAACACCGACACGCCTCTCCTCCCGCAACCGCACCCGACTGCGAGGGACAGACAAAACTGTCCCCCGCACCTGCACCGTTGGACGCATCCTGCGCAGGCCCCTCCAAGCCCACGCGGAGCATCCCCTCCTGGATCCCTCTTAGCTTCACCGCGAGTGACCAATCCACGGTTACTGAGCCCCCCCACCACGACAAGGTGGAGATCCCACGGGGGGGGGGGTGCTTTCTTTTCCTCTTTCCACCACCAGGTATCCTTATCTTTCATACGTTTTCCTTTCGATTCTCCTAAAACATCTTTTGCCACGCACTTCATACATTTACTCATCTCCTCCCAACTCTCATTCACGCTGCAATCCTTCATATCGCCCATCTCAATCATTTTATCTACCACTCTATCTCTGAAATCTACTGCACATTCATTCTTCTCTAACATATGCCATTTCACTTTTGGGGTTAGCTACTCCTTGGTCCTTTTCGAGCTCAGCCGAATTTTTAATTCGACCACCAGGAGTCTGTGCTGTGAGACCAAGTCTTCTCCCGGTACCACCTTACAGTCTTTGACCCAGTTGATACGTTTACGCCTTAGCAGAAAATAATCAATCTTGGTCATATGGTGGCCACTGTTGTATGTTACCAGGTATTGCTCTTTTTTTTGGAACCAAGTGTTAGCCACTACAAGATCAAAAGCGGCAGCCGCTTGGAGAATTGCTTCTCCTTCGCTATTTCGGCTGCCGAAACCCCAGCCTCCATGTACTCTTCCATACTCTCTACTTGTTCGTCCCACATGACCATTAAAATCTCCTCCCACAATTATCTCTTCATTCTCCGGAATATCCGTCATCATGCCATCGAAATCCATCCAAAATTTCTCTTTCTCACAATCATCACATCCTACCTGAGGGGCATACACACTTATCACATTCAGAATAATATCTTGCAATATCAAGTTTCACAGCAATCAATCTGTCATTAATTCTATTTACACATGTCACACCATCTTTCAGATTTTCGTCTAACACAATTCCCACACCATTTCTTTTCCCATCACTTCCACAATAATAAAACTTGTATCCTTCTCCGATCTCCCTAGCTTTCGTACCTTTCCATCTTGTTTCCTGCAGACATGCCACATTTATTCGTCTTCTTTTCAAAACATCAGCTAACTCTCTAGCCCGTCCAGTCATCGTACCTACATTCAAACTTCAGAACAGACTTCAGAACTCACCCTTACGTTACAGGCTTGCTTCTTACGTTGCACTCGCCCGGAGTAGTGCAACAACCCTTGCATACTTCTCGCAGGTGCCGGGTACTGTCCCTGCGCGTCGCCTGCGGGGAACGCCATAGCCCTATCGCACTCATTAGCATACGTGGCCATACTGCAGATAGTTTTGGCATGGATTTTACTAGCCGGCCGCCTGCCTGACGCCAACCCTCCTTGGGAATGTTTTCGTCGTAAAGGAGGAGGGATAGGAGAAACGGGGTAAATGGATAGGATGTATGATGAGGAAGAAGGGGTTTGTAGGCGGGGGTACTGTAGTCACTGGAAGGACATAGGGTAGTGACTATAGTAGCTCGGAGAGCCGGGAGCGCGTACCTGAAGCCCTGTCTAATCGTCGGACTGACCAATAGACAGAAGCACTCCCTGGCATACTAGTGTGACCACACTACGATACAAAATTTTAGGAAAAACTTAAACCTACACCTTAGGTACATATACGCAGTGGA
This sequence comes from Euclidia mi, assembly GCA_944739405.2. Classification (NCBI taxonomy): domain Eukaryota; kingdom Metazoa; phylum Arthropoda; class Insecta; order Lepidoptera; family Erebidae; genus Euclidia; species Euclidia mi. Next base: position 9,927,309 of record OX123188.2, on the reverse strand, counting down.
TATACCAAACAGACTGCCATGCAGAAGGGTATCGGGTTCGAATCTAAGGCGCGCATTAGGTACTGCCTTTTCGGAGTTATGTGCGTTCAATTATATCTATCATCGATTTTCGATTTTCCCATGCCTCTACCTAGGCTACCTTGAAGGTCAAAAAATCGTGCAGAGGTCATCGCTAAGTGTTAGCTATAAAGCTGAATGTCGCACGGTTTTTCACATGCCATGCCACCACGAAACTGTCTGAAATCTTATTTCGTTCATAGCTCAAGTCCCTACCTAATAATAGTGTTTTAGAGACAATTCGTCTAAGCATTGCTCTTCTTTCGGTGAGTAGCAATTTCAAGGCGAAAACTTAATTATGTTTTAAATATCCAAAAAAATGTTTAGAGAAAGCATATTTTTCAAATTAAAATCCTATCGAGCGAAAATTTTCCAATCGTGTATCTGTCTAAGGAGTTACTAGATAAATACCTGATAAATAATATACAAAATTTTCACTTTGCTAGTGTGTCTCACTGCTTCAAAATCGGTAAGCAAAAATACGTACGTGCATACGTTTTAGAGGTGAAGCGCCTTAAACCGTCGATTCCAGCTGTCATGAAGAACTTTTTATGTTACGTGGAGTAAGTAGCCCTCAAACGGACACTGATCTAAACCATGGAATATATCTTTCGGTTCTGGAGGTCAGAAGGCAGTCGCTCTGTGTGGAAAAAACTAATATTCAGTGAAATCTCCCGGACTCCAAGGCGTGACTCTTGGATGCAACCAAGATAACGCTAGGACCTTCATGATGATAACAAGGAAAGAAAACAAGTTCGGTCGTAATGTATTTCATAAAAAATAAAAACAAGTACGTGTCAAGCCACGCACAATAGGCTGGAGCGAAAAAGACCTGTTCTTAGTTTTAATTTCCCCTTAGTGTTAATTACGTGCCTACCTATAGTTGGAGGAGCGGTGAAAAAAAAGATTGGGGAGTGTGGGCACTTTTCATGAATGGTTCCTGATATTTTCGCAATCAGAGGCCCAATTCTCCTAAATAAATACAGTTTCGATATAATGTCAGTGTCATACTTACGTCACGAAAAGCGTATTCTTCTAAATTATCGGATATATGAATGAAATTGTAACGAGATCGTAAATTAAAACTAGTGTCAAAATATGTGTCAACGACGAATATGCCATAATGACATTAGATTATCAGAATACCGCTTCTGAGTCAATAGGGTATTTGACTAAAAAAATCGGATTAGTCCGTCAGTTAGATTATCGAAAAATATTGGATACGTATTTTTTGTTTTATCGAATCAGTAAAAAATTACGAAGATAAAACGCATCAAAGATGGAGAAACGTATAAGAGTGGGGGGTTGTAACGTCACTTGCCAGTAAAAAGTGTACTGGCAAGTGACGTCACACGAGTTTTCAGCGAAGTTTGTCGTCTTAATTTTTTGTTTACGCGACTAAAGAAAATATACGTGTCCAATATTTTTTGGAAATCTATCTGACGGACTTATTCGATTTTTTTTGTCAAATACCCTATTCAAAATATAATTTCAATGTCATATAAAAATACAAGAATTAGGCCTCAGATCCCTGAATATAGAAAGAAAGAAAGACTTGTTCAAAGTGTTATTGTCCAGAGGCCCTATTCTCATAATTATATTTGTTCAAACTGCAGTTTCAATATAATGTCAGTGTCATACTTATGTCACAAATGATCTAAGAATAAGGAAGCTAAATTATACTCTGTTAGATTAAGTGATAATTGAATAATAATTATCGTGACTACATCGTAAACTGAACAAAGTGTCAAACTATGTGTCGACGCCAAACTATATAAGTAAAATTAGGCGATAATGACATTAAATTAGCAGAATACCGGTTGTGAGTCAACTCAAAATGTAATCTCAGTTCGTTCAAAATAGACTTTCGAAACTCACTTTTTGTCGTATATGTGCAGTCAGCATCAAAAGTCGATAACCACATTCAGATTTTCAAAATCAATGATCATTATATCACTCATAAATCGCTCAACAAGAAGGGCGTCGGTATTGAATGAACATCATTAAAGTTCAAAACTAACTGAACACTACTTCTCAAAGGTCACTGAACACCATTTTGTCAAAAATTGCTAATCGTTATAATATCTGAAAACATTTAGAATCATCAGTTTGAATTTATACCATCGACGTAATTATAGATTTTTTAGTTCGATTGAACCTTATTCGTAAAGCAATAAGACTTATTTTCAAAAATCACGCAGATTCCGTTCAAATTCATACCGTCGACTTAGTTTATGATTTTTATAGTTACGATTGAATTAGAACCCAATCCGAGGGTCTAGTACGAAATTTACACGGTGATGATAGGCTAGTGGACGGGAACAATTTTCATACATTTCCTTAATGCGCCCTCTATCGATTGCTACTATCCGATAAGGGCGCTTTTAGAAAATCTATGGAAATAGGGTTGTTTCCAACTAGTCAAATCAAGCACTTTTAATTAAATGTCAGAACGACCTTTGTCAAGGGTTTTGTATGAAATATGATATAGTGACGTCATAGTGTTTTGCTGTCAAGTAGAATACCTACTTATTATCAATAAATTGACGATAAAAAATGTTAAAATAAGTTTTAACATTAATTGATGAATGAAACTACTATTATTTTAACATGTTTCACTAGATAAAAATACTTGTATAATTTATTTCACATGCAGGAAACTTCTGTGACGATCGCGTGCAAAACTCGTGGTTTGTTTGAAAACAAACTCTTGGTAGACCCCCTATACACATATAAGACTCATTTTCAAAATTCACACAAATTCTGTTTTAATTCAATTCTTTGTAAAACTGTTTACCCTTGAATGTAAAATAATATTTCCACTTAATTATCACTTTGTATCGAATGTAGACCATTGCGGTTGCAATTATTTATCATCTATAAATATATTGTTACGAATTGAAAATAACGCCATCTATCAGTGAATGGGAGAACTACATGAGATTAGATGTATCGGTTGTTTAAGGCTGTTTCATCTATACTCTAATAGATGGCGTAGGTGTAAATAGAACATTTACGCAATTCTAGAAACACCTTACACGTTTCCAGAAATATCGTGAGTCGTCTCGAAAAGCCTAGTGATGTTATCCGGCCAGTATAAATAGAGCGGGAGCGAACGGACCGGACACAGTTCAATTGAATACGGAAAGCGATCAACATCAAGCGAAGAAAGTAATTCGGAAGTGTTTAGTGTGTTTTATTAGTGTTGGAAAATTAAGTGTGTGTATCTAGTGTATTGTGTTAGTGAATAAAGTTCAGTTTAAGTGGCATAGTGAGCTATAATTTATCGTAGAACCCCAGCTCGTAACAAATTGGTGTCAGAAGTGGGATAAATTATGCCGGTTATGCCGAAGGAAGAAACTGACGGAGTGCGTACCAGGAACCAGCGCCAGCAAGACCTGGACCAGAGACGCTTCGGAGACGTTCCTAATCCATCGTCAGGTGGACCAGGCGACTCCGCGGCTGCAGTGGAGCCTGCAAGCGCCACACACTCCGTGACGGTGCCCGACATCGCGGCTCTGATGGCGTTCATGCAGGAGCAGGCGCGCCGCATGGAAGAACAGCGACAGCGCGACAAGGAGGAGCAGGCCCGCCGTCAAGAGGAGCAGGACCGCCGTCAACAGGAGCAGGCTCGCCGTCAAGAGGAGCACGCGCGCCACCTGGAGGAACAGCTTCAGCGCGACAAGGAGGAGCAGGCTCGCCGTCAAGAGGAGCACGCGCGCCGTCAGGAGGAGCAGGCTCGCCGTCAAGAGGAGCATGCGCGCCGCCTGGAGGAACAGCTTAAGCGCGACAAGGAGGAGCAGGCTCGCCGTCAAGAGGAGCACGCGCGCCGCCTAGAACAGCAGCTCCAGCGTGACAAGGAGGAGCACGCGCGCCGCCTAGAAGAGCAAGTGGTGCTTATGAAGGACCTCAGCGCCGCTGTAGGGAAGGACTTGAAGGCGGTCAAGGAGGAACTTCAGCAGCATGAGGCCCGTATCAGCGACGTAGAGATGCTCGTACACGACAAGCTTGAGACTCGCGTCGCCTTTATAGAGAAGCGTGTACACGACCACGACGAGACCTGTGTTGCTGAAGTGGAGAAGAAGTTGCGTGGGCTCGAAGTGACACCAGCGGCTGTAGCGCCCTCACCTCGTGGATTTAAGGTTCCACCATTTGATGGCTCGTCATCATGGTCTGCATACAAGATCCAGTTCGAGGCTGTGATGCGATCGAATGGGTGGACCAAAGAACAGGCCTTAACCGCCCTAACCTTGGGCCTTCGCGACCGGGCCTTGACAGTGTTGGAGGCACTCGGGCAAGACGTCACCTACGAAAAGCTCCTGGAGGCGCTGGAGGCGAGATACGGTGACGCGCACCTTGAACACGTTTATCGTGCTCAGCTGAAGGACAGGACACAACGCAACGGAGAAACTCTGCAGCAGTGGGCTCTAGAGGTGGAAAAGCTGGTCAGGAAGGCATACCATTCGTCTCCTGCGCTTATTGACGGGAACCTCGTACAGGCGTTTACGGATGGGATCCGGGACCTGGAGGTGAGAGCAGCAGTGAGGCTTGGGCACTTCAAGGACCTCAAGGACGCCTTAGCCCACGCTCTGGAGGTGGAAGCAGTGCGACGCGACGACCGAGGTCACCGCATCAGGGAAGTCTTGTCGTCACCTCGGTGCTACAACTGCGAAGAAAGGGGCCATATCCGTTTGAGCTGCCCAAAGCGTAGGCAGCCTGGTGACACCCTGTCTCCACCAAAGGAGTCGCCTGATGTGCCTGCCAGGCAGCGAGAGCTGGCTGGTAATGGAAGAGCCCCAAGTATCTCGATCTCGCAATCATGCGATGGGAACAGCCTGATCATCGAAGGCGAAATTAACAGAACACCATGCAAGCTGACATTGGACACGGGTGCTTCTCGGACAGTCGTCGGTTTCCATCTGGGAAGACGGGTTCTTCGGGGCTGCTTCAGGAACAATGAATGTGTGAATCCGAGAACAGCTACCGGTCAGCACATAACCATCCGAGGTGAAATGGAGGTGGATCTAAAGCTAGGCAACAAAATTTACCGTCACAAAGTCATCGTGGCCGATATAGTGGACGACTGCATCTTGGGCCTGGACTTCATGCGGAAGTATCGCTGCGAGATCGATGTTAACCAGGGAGTGTTGAAGTGTGGCTCGGAAGAAGTCTTCATGGAAGGTGCAACTTCAGGAAAAGTGTACTGCCTGAAGAATGTCATTCTTCACCCGCGGTCGGAAACTGTTGTACCAGTTTTTTTACCAGGGAATTCTGGTCGAGGGAACCGCTGCGTACTAATCGAAGGTCTAGAGAAAGAGGCCTCCTGGAAGATTGCACGAACCTTGGTAAGGGCTACAAAAATTTCATCAGTACGCGCACTGAATGCAAGTGACAAGGAAGTGTCGCTCAAGAAAGGGACGGAATTTGGCACCTATGAAGGAGCGGCTTGGATGCGTAGATGTCAAGAGCAACCTACCAGCGCCAAGGTTCAGGGTGCACGATTCGACGTGTCTACTCTTTTAGAGGACTGCGAAAGTACCCTGTCGGAGGAAGAGAAGACCGAGGCTCAGAAGATGTTGAACCGGTTCGCGGATATTTTCTCGACCAGTGATGCCGACATAGGGAAGACAGCACTAGTCCAGCACAAAATAAACACGGGAAATGAAGCACCGATTCGCCAGCGACCAAGACGTGTGCCAGTAGCACGGGAACGTGAAGTGGAAGCTATGATCGACGGTATGGTGAACGAAGGCGTAATCGAGCCTTCGTCCAGCCCGTGGTGCTCTCCGGTTGTCCTAGTTAAGAAGAAGGATGGCAGCATGCGCTTCTGTGTAGACTACCGCCGATTGAATGACATCACGAAGAAGGACAGCTACCCGCTGCCAAGGATCGATGACACACTGGATACGCTGACGGGGATGAAGTGGTTTTCTACCTTAGATCTAAAAAGTGGCTACTGGCAGGTGGAAATAGATCCTCGAGACAAAGAGAAGACGGCATTCTCCACAGGCAAAGGACTGTGGCAATTTAACGTCATGCCCTTTGGATTGTGCAACGCTCCGGCTACTTTTGAGAGACTGATGGAGCGAGTGCTTATGGGACTGATTGGAGACGCCTGCTTGGTCTACCTGGATGACATCATCATCGTGGGGCGCACCTTCCAGGATCACCTTCGAAACTTGGAGCAAGTGCTGTCAAAAATACGAGGTGCTAATTTGAAGCTGAGTCCGAAGAAATGCGCGTTATTCAGACGGCAAGTGAACTTTCTAGGACATGTGGTCTCGGAGAACGGTATTCAAACTGACCCGGATAAGATCATTGCCGTGAAGGAGTGGCCAGTTCCAGAGAACAAAACGCAGGTCAGAGCATTCCTCGGATTATGCTCCTACTATCGACGGTTTGTGAAGAACTTTGCTGACATTGCTCGACCTCTTCATAAGCTCACCGAAGACAGAGTGCAGTTCTGTTGGAATGAGAGCTGTGACGTTGCATTCCAGAAGCTTAAGGAACATCTGTGTACTGCACCTATTCTAGGCTACCCTGACAATGAGCATGAATTCATAGTTGACACAGATGCCAGTAACACCGGAATTGGCGGCGTGCTGTCACAGAAGAAGGGTGATCAAGAAGTTGTTATAGCATACTTCAGCAAGACCTTATCCAAACCCGAAAGAAACTACTGCGTCACCAGGCGGGAACTCTTGGCTGTAGTAGAGACGTTGCAGCATTTCAACAAATACTTGTTGGGCCGTAAATTCCACCTGCGAACCGACCATGCAGCGCTGAAATGGCTACTTCAATTTAAGGACCCAGAAGGACAAGTAGCTAGATGGATTGAACTACTGCAAGAGTTTGATTTTGTAATACAACATCGCAGCGGCAAGTCCCATGGTAACGCAGATGCCCTATCGCGTAGGCCGTGTCCCGACCAGTGCAAGCACTGTAGCCGACAGGAAGCAAAGCAGGCAGCGCTAGTGAGGATGTTAAAGATCTAAGCGACGAATGGAGAGAAGCTCTGCAGAGTGCTCAGCGAGATGACAAGGATGTACAGCCGATTCTTGAATGGAAGAAATCAGATGCGCCTAGGCCCAAATGGAGTGATATCGCAGCAATGAGCCCCATCACCAAGAGTTATTGGGCACAGTGGGAAAGCTTGGTCGTCCAGGATGGAGTTCTGTGCCGCAAATGGGAAAACGCTCGCGGTAACCAGTGCCATTTGCAAATGGTAGTGCCCAAAACTAAGGTGCCGGAAGTCTTGCAGCTCTATCACAATGGTGCTTCGGGAGGTCACATGGGAGTTAAGAAGACCCTTACTAAGATCCGGGAGCGGTTTTATTGGCTCCACTGTCGAGATGACGTCGAGGATTGGTGCCGCAAATGTACAAGTTGTGCGGCTGTCAAGGGGCCACATACTCGAAGCAGAGGTGCATTAAAGGTGTACAATGTGGGAGCTCCATGGGAGCGCATAGCGTTGGATGTCGCTGGGCCGTTTCCTGAGAGCCAGGACGGAAACAAATACTTCTTGGTTGTGATGGATTACTTCACGAAGTGGCCTGAAGTGTTTGCAATCCCAAATCAAGAAGCTACCACAGTGGCTGATAAGCTGGTGCATGAAGTCTTTTGTCGGTTCGGGGTGCCCTTGGAAATCCACAGCGATCAAGGCCGGAACTTCGAATCTGAGATGTTCAAGGAGACTTGTCGCGTAATGGGTGCACATAAAACCAGGACCACGGCTTATCATCCGCAATCAGATGGCATGGTTGAACGGTTTAACCAATCACTGGAAAGGTACCTGGCGAAGGTCGTGGAGAGCAAACAAAGAGATTGGGACAAGCACATCCAACCATTTCTCCTGTCATATCGCAGTGCGGTCCACGAAACTACAGGAGTAACACCAGCTTTTGCCAATTTCGGTAGAGAGCTCCGTTTACCTGCAGACTTTATCACCGGTATTCCACCAGAATCTCCACGCAATATAACGGATTACGCAACCGAGCTACGCAACAGGATGAACGACGTATACGAGCACATCAGGGAATCTGGACAACAGATGTCTGAGAAGATGAAGACTCGCTACGACCGGAAGGCAAACAACAAAGGCTTCGATGAGGGATCATTGGTGTGGCTTCATAACCCAGTACGAAGCAAAGGAAAATCGCCTAAGTTACAAGCCAGATGGGACGGGCCATATCGCATAATTACCAGGATGAACGACGTCACCTATCGAATCCAGAAGGGGTCGCGAGGTGCACCGAAGATAGTTCATGTGGACCGGTTGGCTCGTTACTATGGGTCTAACGATGTTCGAGACGAACACGTTTAAGAGGGAGGCCGTGTTACGAATTGAAAATAACGCCATCTATCAGTGAATGGGAGAACTACATGAGATTAGATGTATCGGTTGTTTAAGGCTGTTTCATCTATACTCTAATAGATGGCGTAGGTGTAAATAGAACATTTACGCAATTCTAGAAACACCTTACACGTTTCCAGAAATATCGTGAGTCGTCTCGAAAAGCCTAGTGATGTTATCCGGCCAGTATAAATAGAGCGGGAGCGAACGGACCGGACACAGTTCAATTGAATACGGAAAGCGATCAACATCAAGCGAAGAAAGTAATTCGGAAGTGTTTAGTGTGTTTTATTAGTGTTGGAAAATTAAGTGTGTGTATCTAGTATATTGTGTTAGTGAATAAAGTTCAGTTTAAGTGGCATAGTGAGCTATAATTTATCGTCGAACCTCAGCTCGTAACAATATTATATACAGGGTGTAAAAAGACCCTTAACGAAAACTGAAATCCCATGTTGTACCAATCACTACAAACATTTTTTACTTCGGCACCACACCTGGGAAATTACTGGTTCAGGAGATGTTGAGGCTGAAAGTTAGTATGGATCTTTTCTAAATAGGTACAAAATCGATGCATTTGCCCCGCCAATATGTTCTTTAGATGTCCTGTGACCCCATGGATAAGTAGGTATTTCGAGCATTGCACGCAAGCGCTTTTAATTGCGGTTTAAAAATATGATATCTTAAAAAAAAAATTCGTTTCCCAGGTATTATTTTTGGTTAGTATGACTTGGCATGATGTCCACAACGAGTAGACTTCGGCTTAGTGATGGGTCTTGTGACACCCTGTATATATTAAATATTGTCTAAAAAATATTGTATTAGCTTAAAAGATTATAGTATTATATAAAATTATTTACTTCATAATACCTACTTTAATAATAATATAATTAATCACATTAGTTTATCAAATGTAATGAACTCCTTTATTTAGTTCTCGGACGTAACTGGCCGTACTGGCCGAATGACTGGTGACGTAGTGTTATGCTTTTTTTACCATAACTTTGTTTAGCGACTTTTGAAAAGTCATGGTCACCTACTTATGCCCTATTAAGATAATCATTCATTTCTGGCGCTTGTCATGTTGAGCAATTTAGGTATATTATGGTGTACAGCGATATTGAAAATCTAAATGTGGTCTTTTGATGCTGACTGTACCTAAGGTGTAGGTTTAAGTTTTTCCTTAAATTTTGTATCGTAGTGTGGTCACACTAGTCAATATTTTTTCATGAGATTAAAACATTGATATTATCTCAGCTAATATGTAAGAAATACACAATTTTAAAAGTCTATGATTTAGTAGACATTTTCTACTTAAAAAGTTGTGTACATTAGACTTTCCAATATCCCTTTCGTCTAGCAGCTAGTACATGCACTTATGTTAGTGGATGTGAGGATTGAGGGACCAGTTTTAACCATCGTTATTTTCAAAATGCGTCGATAATTTCTTTTCATTTCTTTTGTACAAAATCTCTTAAAACTTCTACTAAAACTTTATCTACGAATGGATCAATTTTATTAAGTTTTTATGGTTATATTCAATAACATACTTATTTCTCTTGTGAGGATTGAGGGACCACAGTTTAGTCGTTATAACTTTTATGCCTTTAATGCATTGTGTTCTGAAATTCAGTAGATATCTTTACAAATTCTCTACTAAATATTTGTACTCACAATACCTTATTTCTTTACATACTTACTGAGATCTCGCTAATGGTGTGTGAGAACTGAGGGACCACACTTTAAGGGCTGTAGTTTCTAAAATATCTGTTTACAAATTCCATTCCAATTCTAAATCTTATGTCTTTTTTTCACAAAATGCCAGTGTGCTCCCTCAGTTCACACGCACGTAATTATTCTACTAAAAATAACGGGAATCATTTCTTTTTATTAAAGTACCATAAAATACTCGTAGTCTTAATTTCATTATACCCATAAAAGGTCCATTTTAACACGGCTCTCTGTTTAAATTGACTAATATACCGATACCAGGAATTAAAGTGTAAAAATATACTATATTGATAATAAGAAATTCCTAGTCATTTATGCTAATGATATACTAAAAATATTAATATTATCAATGGAAAAGCCAATGACTGTAAGGTGCCCGTTTTTTTTTTGCAAAGGAGTGTATATTTTACATATTACGTGCGTAAAAGGAAAGGCCAAGTAATTAAAATTGATGTTGATATCTATTTTAATCAGTCATTCAATCATTAGTCACATAAATATGTGTCTACAGTGTCAGCGATTTGGAAATAATCCGTTTTGTTTACTTATATTCCTTTTTAGCCCCTTTTTTTGCAAATAGAATTTGGTAAGCCCTGAATTAATTTATTGTATAAATAACTTTTTTCTAGATAATATATCTATCATAAAATGAATTTTTAAGATTGGCTTTCACCGACAGGCACTCGCAAGGTACGTCGGATTTTCATAAAATCATTTCGTCAATAATACAACACTTACCTCAAGCCTAATATGTAATTAAAATAAAAATGAAAGAATATTTAATGAATTGATAAAAACATACAAGAAAATTATATCCTTATTGAAGCAACCGTATACCTGCACTCGAAACGATGATGACTTTAGACGTCCTCAACCTGAAATAGAAGGCCAAATCGTCCTTCCAAAATTATTCACACACAAAACTGCCCAAGCGTATCTTGTATTTTACAATGAAACGCTGTCACTGATGCCCCACCTTCCGAAAAATGAGTTAATATTAAAAGCATTCAGCTCATAAGCGAACTTTTAATACTGTGTAAAGTATTGGTGGAAGAAGTTGTGCCTTAAAGTAGCTGAAGACTTTACAAGATGGAAGTAATAGGAATCCTAGATTTGTTTATCGACAAAAATGGAACTGTTGCTCTACAAGCATCTGAGAACAAAAGTAAGTTCCATTTTATATTATACTAGACATCGCCAGTGACTTCGCCCGCGTCAATTATACATATAAACCTTCCTCTTGAATCATTATATCTATTTAAAAAAACGGCATTAAAATTCGTTGCGTAGTTTATAGGATTTAATTTTTTTATGTAGGTATATAGGGACAGACAGACAGAAGACAGACTTTGTTTTATACTATTTAGTGACTAGAAAATGCCCGCAGCTAAGACTGCAGATTTTAATGTTCTGTTGTGTCGAACTCGTGGGAATTTTGGGAATTCCCTTCTTAATCCCTACACTCCCCAAGGAAAATACAAACTAAATTTCAGCTTTGTGCACTCAGTAGTTTCGACTGTGCGTTGTCCGAAAGTCTGTCAGTAACACAAGAATTTTATATATATTGATTACGAATTTGACTGAGTCGATTGGTTAGTGGCTGTTGCTGCTAAGTCGAAGGTTGCAGGTTCAATTTGCACCCAGGAAAATTCTTTGTGTGTTGAGCATGGTCCTGTTTGGTTGTAATATACTAAGACTGCCTCGTTGGTCTCGCGGCATAAATGTGCGCGTGGGATTGGGAGGTCTCGGGTTCGATTCCCGGGTCGGGCAAAGTGTTATTGGGGTTTTCCGTTAGGAAATTCTCAGTAGCTGCTCGGAGTCTGGTAATGTGCCCGGTACGGCAATAGGCTCACCCCCTATTACGTGGGATCTAAAAATTCATGGCGAAATGTGGGTGTTATATAACACCTCTGCCTACCCCTTCGGGGATACAGGCGTGAGTCTATAAAAAAAAATATTTAGGCTTATGTTTAACTTACCATCAGATATAGTAACATATAACAGACAAAAATAGTAAATGATCACCAAAATGAAACCCGCATTTTAATGTAAAATTATAACCAAAGTTTTCACATTTCGCTATCGTATTTAAGCAAAATGACTCTAAATAAATCATTGATAACCCAAAAGTAGTAAATGATCTCCAAAATAATATAACCAGTTTTTTTGTTAGTTGCATGAAATACCAACACATAAATTGGATTTGGTTACACCACCTACTTTTATAAACTAAGTTGACGGAGCCCTGCTTCGCAGGGCTTCTATTTTTTAAGGGTCGCAAGAGGACCTAACTTAATCTATTTATTTCGTGATAATTTACCACATTTGGTGTTCGAATACAATTTGAAGTGCAGTTGTGACTAAAATAGCTAGTACTATTGTAATTTTGGACTTTATTTTTCTGGTGTTAAGTATATATTTTTGGATAAAGAACTAAGGGTATTTAAAGCATTTTATGGTGGTCATTATATTGAACCCCATATATTTACAGCATTTGAGAAGTATGTATATCGGCGTATATATATATATGGCGTTCACCTCATGCTCGCAACAGCCCTACTGCTAGAGGGATTACATATATAAACAATTACCTGCGACACAGTCCGGACACCGACATATTTTGGGACAAGCCCAATAACATTAGAGCAGACATGCTAACCTTTTTAAATAAAACATGTGTATGACTAAGTTTAGTATTAATTAGTATATATATTTTAGTAATAATAATTTATTGTTTAATAATTCTGTAATACTTAGTTGTATATTAATGATTAATCTAAGTATTTTGACATTGTTCACATTGGTTTTTTTTTCTGTTATTTTATGTTATTATTTGTTTAGCAATTTAGTTTTAGAATAGTGTAACTTCTAGGCATACGAGCGCTTTGGTTTCGACTGTAAGCTTGTATTGCATAATTAATGAATAAATGAAATACCAGATAAATGAAATCTGAGTAGTTACAATAGTACAGGCTTTGTCTAGTTTGGGATCAGATGACCATGTGTGAGTTATCCTATTTAATATTAGGTAGCCTTGTCTAGAGAGTTTATTTGAGAGTACTGACTGTTGAACAATGTCATGACAGCCCAGTAACGACTGTTGAAGAACTTCATGACAGCCAGGACAGACGGTTTAACGTCCTCACATAAACAATTTAAGACGAACTTCAAAAAGTCAGTTGCGCACGTCATGGATTCGAACGTGATACTCTCTGCGTGGCAGTTTGCTGGAATCTCCACTAGGTTATCGCTGCTTTTTCTTTGTGTCCCATGATGAAACACTTCGAATTTATAACTCTGTGGGCTACAGCCAGCCGCCGACCATCAAAAAAAAAATATGTTCAAGTTTTGTCGTGTTTTACTTTGGTCTTCAAGTAGAACAAAACGAAACAATAATATCGATTTATAATATAATCTGTTCTACAAATATTTGACGTGTGCTGAAGGTTTAAGAATGTACAGTGTGACTTTCCCATTTTATTTCGTTGCTGCCGTTAAGGGCGACTAAGAAAATCATATTCAGCCCGATCCTGATGATAATGATATTGTGGGTCAGCTGGAGGACTTGGTGTACTGCAAAAGACTAATGATGATGATGTCTGTACTAGGTATTTGCATACGTTGAGCTTAAAATAATAATAGCAATAGTTGCATTTATTCAGGCAAGATTTAAAAGAAGCAGCGATAGCCAAGTGGTGAGGCCGACAGACTGCTATGCAGAGGGTCTCGGCTTCGAATCCACGGCGCGCAGCAATGACATTTCGAAGTTAAGTGTGTATTAAAGTGTTATTTATCGCTTGCTTAGCGGTGAAGGAAAACATCGTGAGGAAACCTGCATGTCTGAGGGTTCTCCATAATGTTCTCGAAAGACATGTGAAGACTGCCAAGTCTGCAAAACCCGTACTTGGCCAGCGTGGTGGACTATGGCCTTACCCTTCTCATAGTGAGAAGCGGCCCATGCCCAGCAGTGGAACAGTTTATATACCGGACCGATGATGATGATGATGATTTCTTTCACACAATTAAAACACGGAGAAGTTCTGCATCGTGTTCACTGCATTTCCATCATCGCGTTTCTTTGCTAGCAGGTACTCTAGTGAGCGCATGCGTCCGCAAAATCAAAATCATGGGTTTCAGCTGAAAAACAGCGCTGCGGTCATCCGTAGCACAGGCTGAGCTGTGACCTTTTGGATGTGTCCAAAAGGTCACAGCTCAGGCTGTGCTGCACAATATTTTTTGCAGTGCAGTGTGCACAATATTTTTTTCTACGTCTGTTTTTTTTCCTTTTTGTATTTTGGTTTTGTTTTTTGCTGTCAAACTTTCTTGTATTTTATTGGTGTGTCTAATAAATGTTATTTAGGGTTCCGTACCTAAAAGGTAAAAAACGGTACCCTATTACTAAACCTTCGAAGTCTGTCTGTATGTCTGTCTGTCACCAGGCTGTATCTCATAAACCATGATAACTAGAAAGCTGAAATTTTCATAAATTATGTATTTCCGTTGCCGCAATAACAACAAATACTAAAAATAAAAAATGAAAATATTTAGGCGTTCGTATTTTTTGCTCAATATTACTAACGGTAACACGTAGACTCTAAAATTTTCACAAAATATGAAGTTGTATATTACCTTTAAAAAAAAATATGAAATAAAAATAAAGTAAATTTTAAAGGGGGGCATCCCATACAACAAACGTAATTTTTAAGGATTTTTTTTCTCGATCTTAATAAACAGATAGTAACTTAAGAATATTTAAGTATTCATACAACAAACCTGCTTTTCTTTTATAGATGATGGTACGGAACCCTTCGTGCGCGAGTCCGACTCTTGGCCAATTTTTCTTTCTTTCAAATTGTCTTGTAGGCAGACTTCACATGTCTTTTGAGAACATTATGGAGAATTCTCAGACATGCAGGTTTCTTCACGATGTTTCACTTCACCGTTTAGCAAGCGATAAATTACTATTTAATACGCACATAATTCGAAAAGTCATTGGTGCGCGTCGTGGATTCGAACCTGAGACCCTCTGCGTAGCAGTCCGTCTGTCCCTCCACTAGGCTATCGCTGAAAGAAATAGAAAGTTTTATTTTCATCCATCAAGATAGTTATAAAAGTTCAACTAAAGGAAAAACCACGTTTAAAACTCCGTAACAAGAACAAAACAAGGCACCTGCATCAGTTATTGCAGTACATAACTTTGCAACGCTGATTTTTATACAGGATCCTTAGCACAATATAAAACTGCAAATTCTATAAGTACCATTTAATTAATGAAACAAAACAAACTAAGATAGCGAAAACATATAAAGATCATATAATTATTATACTGCATACTATAAATAAATGTTCTAAACTAATCATTCATTGAAACGTATGTTAATACGAAGTAATTTTATTTTGCTTTCAAACAATGCAAATGAGTGATTATACGATTGAACAAAGTTTGATGATCTTCGCTTAGACGAGACGCACACTTAAATTCTGTGAGGTAACCGCACTACGCGAAACCCATACTCGTAGTTGCGAATTTCCTAAAAAAAACGGTTCTTTTTTTCATTCACACCTGACTGATTCAAATTGTTTTAAAATTTTAAGTCAGGAAAGGAACACTGATCTCATCTAGCTTTCAGAAATGACTTTGTTTAAGTGTTTTTTGCAAAACCTATGAACAAATAAATATTTTGACTTTGAGGGCCAAGTGGCATTCGCTCCTCGTTTCTAATGTCGCAACCATTTGACCACATGACATATCGAAGGGGTCTATAAATGTTTGCACATACAAATAGAAAAATCACCAATCAAATGTTACTTTGCTTAGGCTCCCTGCTTCCTATTTGGCTATTCGCAAGTATCCGGCTATTAGTCTCGACATCTCCAAAGCCTTCGATAGAGTCTGGCATCGTGCGCTTCTTTCCAAGCTTCCAGCCTACGGCTTGCCGCCTCGATTGTGCAACTGGGTTGCCAGCTTCCTGAATGAGCGCCGTATACGACGTCCTTTGTGACTGTGAATCATCGAAGTTTCTCCAGGTGAATGCTGGTGTGCCTCAGGGGTCCGTGTTATCGCCCACGCTTTTTCTTCTGCATATCAATGATATGCTCACTTTTGGGGGCATACATTGCTATGCAGATGACAGTACTGTACATGGGCGATATCTCGGATACCCTGCGGCTAAGCAAGCCGATACTGAGGAGTATAGGCGAACACTTGTTGCTGAGCTTGACCGGGTTCTGAATTTCATAACCTTAGTTTATTAAACTAGTGTGAAGAAAGTGGAAGTTGGCGGTGCCATACACACCGATGTTTGGAAAGCATAATAATATACTTAATTTTTATTTTTCGTAGGAAGCCAAGTATTTCCGGCAGGTGAAAATGGTGAAGGGGGACCGAACCCTTTTTTTTTTTTTTTTTTTTGGTGTCGGGTTGGAAAATCCTCATGGAGTCCCTCCGCCCCGGGAGAAGGACGAAGGGGACTGTCAGACTCTTACTGACTAAAAACCAACCCGTGTTCCTCATGTACCCGTGTGTCGGAGGGTAGGGATTCGCATAAGCATTCGTCGCTACCCCCCGACGGGTATTGGCCCGCCAGATGGTCAGGCGGGCCCCGAACAAAACTCCCTTGGCGACGGATTAAGGAGTTTGGCTCCACCGCCAAAACACTCACCGGCCGCAGAGGATAGGGAGGACGGCAACGCAACACCGCATCTCCTCTTCCTCTGCGGCCCCACCGCGACGCATCGAATGGTGCGCCCCCATTTGGTCGCGGGAGATAGGGCGCGCGGCAACGCAACACCGACACGCCTCTCCTCCCGCAACCGCACCCGACTGCGAGGGACAGACAGAACTGTCCCCCACACCCGCACCGTTGGACGCATCCTGCGCAGGCCCCGTCAAGCCCACGCGAAGCGTCCCCTCCTGGATCCCTCTTAGCTTCACCGCGGGTTACCAATCCACGGTTACTGAGCCCCCCCACCACGACAAGGTGGAGATCCCACAGGGGGGGGGGGACCGACCCCTCCCCGCTCCTGTCCCCAACCACTCACAACCCCTTAAAGTGGCGAAGTATTTCGAATTTTTTTTATTTTTTTCCGACTGCACCACCCATTAATTAACCACAACATACGTAGGTGTCCTCTCCAAATAGTGCTTATAATTATAGTGAGGTGTATTCCAAACGTACCCGAAATAGATACTAGTAAAGTCTGACACAATACTGTTACGAGCTGGGGTTCGGTGATAAATAAAACTCCTTTGCCACTAAAACTGCACTTTATTTTACAAACAAAAACACATAATTACACGCTTATGAAAACTCTATTTCACACCACTAAACACTTCCGACTATTCAGATCCTTCGCTGATCTTGATCGCTCTGCTTATTCAATTTAACTGTCTCGATTCGCCCGTCCGCGCGGTATTTATACCGGCCGGATAACAAACTAGTCCAATCTAGACTTTCCTGGAATGTTCTCGTAACAGTCGGAAACAAAGAATAGATGAAACACTTTTAAATTACTGATATATCAATAGATGGCGTTATTTTCAACTATCGCCATTTGTAACAATACTAAAGATTCTTTTATCTTAGAATACCTTAGAATCCGTATCCAATGATTAAGAGAAATCCTTATTACTTAACTAGACTTATTGGATGGCCTTGACTATAATCTCAATTTGTTTGAAAAAAGTGATGCAGTTATTATTAAAGGTTAATCTTGCGATGCAAAAAATCAGTAAAAACCTTAATCCTCTTGAGTGTATTCGAACACACGGGTCTACGAAAGTCGCGGACCGTCGAAATTAACATTGCCTTAGAATTAAGAAAATGTATATCAGTACGAAAAATCAATCCATAGACTGTTTTGAATAAATGTTGATCAATTTATATAAATTCTCTGACAAGCGAACATTAAAGCCAAAAATATAATATCCGTGGACTGGAAGCAGCGGATAACGTATGTTATTCGAATTATGTCTATAATCTTCTTTTTTGTTGTACTAAAGTTACGGATTGATGAGGATTCATCAAATTAATAAAAAATGCAAAGGTGACATTCACTTTTTAGTCGCAAAATTATCACTGAAGTGCTGGCATTTTTATTTAAAGGTTCATTGGGGCATATGCTAGTCATTGACTGTAGAAACATAGGGCAATGTACTGCCCGAGGTATTCGGCCTTTGCGACCTAAAAATCCAATATATTAACATACGATTAATATTGTTCAGAGTTAAGATTAATTCATGTATGTTAATATATACGTCGACTTTTCCCTATAAATATATCTCCGATAATATAACAGTTGCGTAATATCTGATATACCTATAACGTTAAAACTGTCATCCCACTGTCCAGAACTGTGTCCAGTTTTTTAGGTTCAATTCTCACATGGGACAAAACTTATGCAATCTGCAACAATTGATTTCAAGGTCTAGATGAGCCTTGTGTCGGTTATTTCAATAATTTTAAGCCTACCAATCGAATCGTCGTTTACCTTCAAGTATTCATACAGGCAGAATGAATTATAACTCTTGTATCGTAGGTCAAACATGGTACCTTAAAGTAGCCGCCAACCTTACCTGCCATTTTAGCGAGACTGTAATTATTTCGCGATGATACGAGTATGTATACGTAATAAAGCATATATTTCTTGTTGTAATGTCAATTGTTTGTAGTGAAAACACACACAATTATGCGGCTCCCTAGTCGCGATCCTTTTTGGTAGCGTTGTTACAATATCAGCATAGGTCTGACCAATGATATTCTGACGGAAATAGAAGTTGTAGAAGACTGTATTGACTTTTAAAATATGTTAGTGTGTGTTTTTTTTATAAACTCATGCCTAAATCCCCGCAGGGGTAGGCAGAGGTGTAATATTACACCCACATTTTGCCATGAATTGTTTAGGTCCCACGTAATAGGGGGCGTGCCTATTGCCGTTACCGGGCACATCACCAGACTCCAAGCTGCTACTGAGAATTCGGAAAACCCCAGTAACACTTTTGCTCGACCCGGGAATCGAACCCGAATGTATGTTATATCAATCCTTTATCAAATATTTCTTTTTTAATAATAATGGAGTCAAGTCAGTTATGATCGACTAAATTAGTAAACATCAAGCTGTTGTCTATAGAAAACAGTGCATCACTGACACCTTGCCGATTCTAGGTCGAATCAGATAAAATTTAAATTTCCCATTCGCTCCTCCTCATCCATAGGAATCAAAAAGAGTACGGGCATGGGGGTTTGCACATTCTACGTTATGTGAAAGAAGTGGTAGGTTATCATTCTCTCTCCTAATCCTCTATAGCAATGAAAGAGAGGATAGGGCTTTCAAACTCCAGCTTTCTCACTCACGATGAAGCAACATTGGGATAGCTAGTACTTCACCTGAATTTTCTGTGAGAGTGCTGCACACGCTGCAGTTGTAGCGAATGTAACTCCGCCACTCGTATATTAATATTGCTTTCCATCATATTTTCCAGTGGATTTCGTGAACAATTGGCTACTGATGAGCTCTCCAGTGAGTCCAGCCCTCATATTAGTGACGTACCTAATGTTCGTGTTGAAAATTGGACCTAGTTACATGAAGGATAGAAAACCTTATCAATTGCAGAATATCATAGCCATCTACAATGTCATACAAGTGATATTGTCATTATTTTTAGTTTATGCGGTAAGTAACTATTGAGTTATTTAATTTTACTTCTTTTATGAGAAGAATAGACCAATGTAATAACGACAAAAGTTAGATATGCGTAAGATAAGCCGTGTGCAAGTAAAACCCATCATCATTTCGGTTTGGCTTGCCTGTAGGCTCATAATAATTGGTTAGTGACCTGCCAGAGGTCAAACCGTGGTAAAATGAGAAAATATCCGTAATTATGTATTTAAATACGCCAAGAAAGTATTATTTTTACTATTAATCGGTCATTTAACTTAATACGCTTTTTGATCGATAGCAAGATAAATGTACCTAAACAAAAGTCTTGTCACCGGTGTAAGACATGATAATAAAGAACATTTGTGGCCGGTTTCATCACTGTCTGATTAATGCCTGATAACTTAATTTGTCAGATAGCTACTACAAATGTCGATCCAATTTTGAATTTATCGGACAGGTAAAGTTTTAGAAGTGAAACTTTGCCTTGAATATTAATTTATCCAAATAACAAGTTTTATTGATTACAGTGCGGAAGAATGCTGGTAGAACACGGTTTAGTACCTAAAACTTGCGTTTTGGACACTGATGCCAGCAGGCAAGGCGTAAGTATTTTTTATACAAGTAATTTGTAATGTGGAAAAGTTATAGCTCCTCACTAAAATCAATATATGTTCATTATACGAAATTGGTGGGAAAGGACAGGTCAGAAGTACTCTAAAACAGAAGAGCATGCATGAGAAACTTGATGGGAGTGACTGAAGCAAGAGAGGTATGTCAGGATCGTTGCAAATGGCATTCCGTAGTTTCTGCCTACCCCTTCGGGAAACAGGCGTCAGTCTATGTATGTATGTGTGTATACGAAATCGGTGTCATCCGTTTCTCTCGTATTGTGAAGTTGCATTGCTCATGCATTGCCAACGTGGCACTAAATACCATTATCTAACATTCACAGTCGACTGCTGGACTTAAGGCACTGCGTATTCGCTTCACGATAGCTCTATCAATATAGGAATATTCGGCCTCCTACGTTGGCCAGAAAGATTGGTACGGGTTTTGACGTTGAGTTTTCTGTCTATGCGACGACCGGTTGGCGCAGCGGGAGTGTAAGCGACTGCCACGCCGAAGGTCGCGGGTTCGATTCCCGCTCAAGTCAAACATTTGTGTGTGTGAACATGGATGTTTGTCTTGGTCTGGGTGTATCTATGTATAATGTGTATGTATTTACAAAAAAAGTATATAATATGTATGTTTATCCATTATCTAGTACTCATCGCACAGGCTCTACTTAGTTTGGGACTAGATGGTGTTGTGTGAATGTGGTAGAATATAATAATAATAATAATCTTAATACATATATAAAATCCTTGCGTTACTGACTGACTGACAGACACGCTACAGCCGAAACTATTGGGCGCAGGAAGCTGAAATTTGGCATGTATGTTCCTTGGGGACCGTAGGGGTGCACTAAGAAGGGATTTCCTGAAATTCCCACGGAATGGGGCAAATCGGGCAAAACGGGTAAAATGTGCAGGCGTAGTTGCGGGTGTCAACTAGTATTATTATATATTCGCAAAGTTACTGTTTGCTTCGTGTGTTTTCTTAGGGCCATTGTCAATATTCGATCCATACATGGATTTTGAGATTCGAGATTCGTGTTTGACATATTTTTTATGGAGCTTATGTCAAAACGAATCTAAAATCTAAAGATCTATCTATAGATCGAATATTGAATTCCGTAGTTAGTCGCCTCTTACGACACCGCCAAAATAAAATGGAGGAGAATGTTTGTATTCTTAATCCGTGGCTACACGGCCAATGTAATTTATCTGTAATATGTATGTATTTACACTGCACCACATACTACACGTTTGGGATGATCGTGAGTGATTCATCTAATAATAAAATAACGTTAAATTGCATTAGCCAGAGTAACCAATTACTTTTAGTTAGGCAATTGTCTTGTCTAAAATCTGTCATAATCATCACCTCAGCTGAAAGATACACTTCTTGCGATTCAAACATAATCATACTTCCTTCGTATTTCTCTGCTGAAACGTGTAAAAAGAAACTATCTAACCATTTCAGATTGCAGCAGGCATGCATTACTACCTACTGGCGAAAGTATCAGAACTGCTGGACACAGTATTCTTCGTGCTTCGGAAGAAGACCCGTCAGCTGAGTTTTCTCCATGTCTACCATCACACCCTGATGGTGATAGTCACATGGACGGCGTTGAAGTTTGAGCCTACTATACATCTGCTGTTCTTGGGAGTGGTGAATTCGTTTATACATGTGATTATGTATACGTATTATGGATTGTCGTCTTTCCCAAGCCTGGCGAAGTATTTATGGTGGAAGAAATATATCACGAGTTTACAATTGGTGAGTATAACATCTATAATTATCATGTTCACAGTTATTGACGACCAGTTGGCACATCGGCAGTGTAAACGACTGCTACGCCGAAGGTCGCGGGTTCGATTCCTGCTCATTAAACATTTGTGTGTATGAACATGGATGTTTGTCTGGGTCTGGGTGTTTCTATGTATAATATGTATGTATTTACAAAAAACAAAAGTATATATGTATGTTTATCCATTGTCTAGTACCCATAGTACAAGCTCTGTTTAGTTTGGGTTTGGGACTAGATGGTGATGTGTGTATGTGGTAGAGTATTATTATTATGATTACAGTACCTACTAGCGTTATCCCAGTCGTAATCAAGACTTTCTTCTTTGAGCCCTGGGTTTGCTTTAAAGTTTAACTAATTAGATTTAATAGATAATTTCGGTTTTCATCAATCGACTGCAGTCTGATATCCGCAACCATTGGTTTGAAATAGACATCTTCATGACAGCCGGGACCGATGACTTGAGGTGCTCAGTTAGAATGTATGACACGGCGATAATAAAATCAATAAAACGCATAGATTATCAAGTTCTGAAAATTCAGTGGGGCGCACCGTAAGTTTGAAACCGAGAGCCTCTCCATGGCAGTCTGTTGGTATGTCCACTAGGCTATCACCGCCTCAAAGTAAAACGCTTAATTTTTTTATTGTATAATCAAACAAGTCGGCGGTGGACCAGTTTGAAAAAAAGTCCCTTGGCTCGCTCATAGAGTCAAGGCACACTAGAAACTGGTTTTGTATACGAGTGTCAATGTGCGTGTAAAGTAGCACTAAAAGCGACGATGTGTCTTGTCGACGTCTAATTTATTTAGGGTTTGTTACAAATAAAATACATTGATTATGCACAGGGCGCACTCAAAATAGAAAATACTTTATGAAACATGTAACGAAGTATTGGTACTGCTATCGTGCATTAATTTTTTAGTTTATTTATGTGTGTATGCAGCGCCTAGTATTTTACTTTATATTATACAATAGCTTGCATATTGCATTATAATATTCAAAAGTTTTCACAGTACACGGTACGGCAATAGGCTCGCCCCTTATTACGTGGGACTAAAGTTTATCTGGCGAAAAGTGGGTGTAGAAATACACCTCTGCCTACCCCTTCGGGGATAAAAGGCGTGACGATATGTATGTATGTATGTATTTTCACAGTAAGTCAGTGATGGCGCAATTCTAGGCGGTAAGTTCACCACTACCCAATATGGTCTGGTTAAACTATCATACTTGGCATAACAAATAACATAACATAACTCCACGCCTTTATCCTTGAAGGGGTAGGCAGAGGTGTATTACACACCCACACTTCACCAGTTATGTTTAGGTCCAAAAATAATAATAATTTCTAATATATCTTACACCTATTTATACAATATCTTTATTCAGCAAGTGAGAAGGCCTATAAGTAGAAGCAAAATAAAATACAGTATTTCTCCTTATTTCAGGTGCAGTTCGTCATGGTGATGACCCAATTCGCGGTAGCAGCTAAGATTTCCGATTGCACACCATCTTACGTCCTAACTGTTGCTCTATCAATGAATGGATTTCTATTCCTTTATTTATTCGGCAAGTTTTATTTGATTAACTATACAAAGAAAGCCTTATCAGTTAACGGAAGTAAAAGTAATGCTCAAAATGGAATTAGCGAGAAAGGATCTACCAATAAAGTAATAAGCAATGGGGTAAACAAAAAAGAAATGCCTAATTTTAAGTCACAATTCGCTAATATGTGTTTTGCTAATAGTCTCCAGTATAGACTTGATGAAGTAAAAATGACAAAGCAATCTTAAGATAAAAATAAGTATTTTAAGTTATAATTGATCTGTGAAAAGAAGCATAAAATAGTCCGAAATGTATTGCATTATGTTTTAATTTAAGTCATATTAGGAATTAAGTAAATTTTGTTGTAATTTATAGTTAGAATAGGTTAGATGTTGATGTTATTCTAAAACAGCAAATATGATGCAATGATGGGCGATGTGCTAAATTCAAATCGAGTCATAAATGTAGATGTCTGATCACACACACGAAACGAATTCTTAAATGCATTGAGCATGCGATATTAGTAATTTATTATTATTAAGTTGGTTAAGCAATATTAATTAATGTCTTCAAAACATAAGTCATATTTTTCTAAGAAATATATACATTTTAACGAAATAAAATGCATTTGCATGCCTTTTTATTTTAAAGTAGTAACAAGCCTAAGGTATATTTTGATTTTGTTTAAATTGGCTCTTTGAATACATTTGCCTAATGTTAACTGGTAACTGTAGCTGGAATTTTGGTATTGCTGTATTGCCATCTCTACAAGTTTGGAGTATTAGATCGGGGGGCGGCAGGCGGAGCAGTGTGCTGTGCTCTTGACGGAATCTGAGCGGTCACTACTTCAGACACTATCAGATGAATCGCCAGTCATCAATCATCTCTGAAGAGTGGATCGAGAGGTGTCGCCCTGAAGTGTAGTTGTGGTTACCATTGTGGTTTCGCTTCTATGACATCAGGCATGCTCGGTGGAGTCCCCCATGGGCTAAACGATGCAGGCTTACAATATTTTGCTTATGATTTACTGAAACAAGGCAAAAAATATAACACCAATTTTAACCCGGGATCATAGGGGTGGAAAAGTGTTACACGGACGTTGGGGTGGGTCTCACAGACCCGTTTATTAGATATTAGTTATTTCAATACTTTATGAATGAAAAAGATTATATTCATTAGTGTTTAGTTTTTTAGGTATTTATAATAAATATAAAAATAAAATATTATATTATGTCATGTTTTAATCAGATTTATTAGACCATTTAAAAATAAACGACAAATGTTAACAAAATATTTTCCTTGTACTTAAATGTTACTCTATTATTAATTAACAATTAGTATTAATATTTTAATGTCACTTTTTTGTAGTAAACTAGATTATCTATAAAAAAGCCGTGAAAAAAGACTCTTGTAAAATCAACAGTAGGTATATTATGCTGTCTTTCTTTGTCTTCTCGGTCCATTTTTCACTAGGTACCTACAAAAAACACAAATAAAATAATTTGAATTGTATATAAGCAACTTAAATTGTAAACAAGAACAAAAAAAAACAAATATAAAAGCATAAATACACGGTAAACAATTAAAATAATATGTATACAAAATGGCGTGAAATTGTAACACTATCTGCGGGGATGGGTCACACATACCTTTTAGAACTTGGTGCACGTATAACTCCCACTGCCGCTGCCTCACGTCTAATGTGTTACCTGCGACGCATAGATCAACTCAACAGTTCTAGCTACTGAGAATAGCGGCAAAGTCGCACGCATAGTAAGTGAACTACAAGCGAAATAAAATGTTACGTTATGTAATATATGTTTGTTGTTATGTAATACTAGCTTTCCCTGATATTCGCGTGTATCATTAAGAGAAACTATTTCTAAAACCAGATTACAAAATAATTTGTGTGTCAAACTTCACAAAACTTTAATCCACAATATCAGCTCCTTGGTGGTTCATTTTTGAGAAGCAGTATTATTTCAAAATCGATTCAGTCGTATAGCTGTGAAAGCAGGGGTTATTCACCAACCAGAACAGACAGACAGACTTTCAAACTTAAAATATTATTATGTATTTTCATTACTAATTTCCGGTGCCATTGGTTTACATTTTAGTAAACAAAACCTGTTCAGTAAAATTTCAATTCGTTTTGTCTGCATATGGCAATATTACTTTTAGTATTTTGTTTGTAAGGTCAATCAAAGAGTTTATTATCAATGCCAGGCAATAACCGACACTGACATTTGGACAAAATTGTATCAAAATTGGTGACAATATTTACAAATTCATACAATAAAAAATGCCATTACGTAGAAGCATTTTAATAGGCAAGCAAGACCATCTTGCTATAAGAAAAGGCCATATTTAGATAAAACAAAACAGATGCAAATGACTTGTCACCAAAAAAGCACTTCCAAATAATTTAATGTTGTATTTCTATGATTATTAATTAGTAAACTTAACAGTCTGCTTCAAGGTTGTCCTAAATGGTATTACGGATTGTGAATAAAAAGACATAATCATATACTAATATATAAAGCTGAAGAGTTTGTTTGTTTAGTTGAACGCGATAATCTCAGGAACTACTGGTCCGATTTGAAAAAAATTTTCACTGTTAGATAGCCCATTTATCGGGGCAGGCTATGGGTTATATTACATCACGCTATGAGCGACGGGAGCGGAGCAGTAGCCTTAAATAACGCGGGTGTTACCGCAGGCCTCCTCAAGTACTATATAATGTATGTAAATTATATTATATTTTCACCTTATATTTGCTACTGCGTAGAGATTAGGAACTTAGTGCTTATACAAAGATTTGTCCTGTGTAGTAATTGAAGCCTTGATCTCCAGCATAGCAGCCGCCTAGGCCAAATGTAAATTGGAAGGCGAGCGATTATGGGCTGGTGTAAAACTTTGTAAAATGCTAAAATAATGGGCTCAGTGAATCTACATATTTTTTAGTTATTATACAGTTTAGTCCAGTAGTAATTAGCATAATTTAATAGATACTCACATTTTAGTTTAGCAAGGTCAATAGTAACCTAACAGTTATTGATAGCCCACAATGCCTTTATTTGAATTATCAGACACGTACTCCAAAATAAGTAAATTAGCATAAAAATAAACTAAGCGTCTTTGGCCTAATTGTCTAGACCTTAGGATTAAAAACGGCCTTGTCTAAAACACATAGAAATACATACATTAGTTCCCGTAAATGGATAATGAGAGGTCGAAAACACCTACATATTGTCAAGGAAGTTATTAAGACCATGCTTTATTGAGATTCAACCTTATTCTAAACGAAACAATAATTATAATCAAAGCCTGCACTTCAATAGTCTCAGTGTAGAAGAGTCGTTTCGTGTCATCATCAGCCCTATATACTGTCCCACTGCTGGTCACGGCCCTCTTCTTACTATGAGAAGGCTAAGGCCATAGTCCACCACGGTGGCCAAGTGCGGATTGGCAGACTTCACATGTCTTTCAAAAACATTATGGAGAACTCTCAGACATGCCAGTTTCCTCACGATGTTTTCCTTCACCGCTAAGCAAGCGATAATTAATAATAATTTAATACGCACTAAAGTCATTGTTTGACTGATTTTCATGATTGTAAAAAAAAATCGAGTATCTATTTTTTTTTCACATATTTAGAAGCGAATGCATTCGTTCGAATTTTATAGCGTTTTCTTTGCTTATTAAAATTTAGTATTCTGTATCAATTTTATGATTTAAACAATAATTTGTTGTGTGTGTTTTTGTGTTGAAAAAGTTTTGAAAAAGTTTGGATTTTGAGACATTTTTTACGTAATGGAGCGACGTCATTTGAACGCAGATGAAATGCAAAGAGCTGTAGGGATGATGCAAGCGGGAAGAAGTCAATCTCAGGTATGTCGTTGCTTTGGTATCCACAGAAGCGTTATTTGCTGTCTTCATCAGACTACATATCTTACACTAACACGGGAGATCCTGTTGAGCAGCACCCAGGTCGAGGTAGGTGTACAACCACACGGCAAGATCGATACATACAACTGACTGCAAGACGCCAGCCGATCTTAACCGCCCGAGAGATAGGTTTAAGGCTACAAAATTCAAGTGGTGTTGTTGTTAGCTGCCAAACTCAGCGAAATCGACTGCATCAGTATGCCCTACGAGCGCGACGGCCAATTAGGTGCCAACCGATACGTCACGGGAATCTCGCTCGTCGAAATGAATGGTGTAGGGAACACATTACATGGACCCGGGAACAATGGGATAAAATTTTATTTTGCGATGAGTCCCAATTTGGGTTCAAGCCTGATACTAGAAGGGTAAGAGTGTACCGTCGTCCTGGAAATACTGAAAGACTGAGATGTGTTCAGGAAGTGCATCTATAAAACGGCTCAACAGTTATGGTATGGGGGGGAATTATGAAGAACAGTCGAACTGAGCTCGTTTTTGTAAATGGCAACATGAACGCTGTAAATTACGTTGAGGATGTTCCATTGCCTTGGCCTGCACAATCGCCAGACCTCAACCCCATCGAGCATAAATAGGACATGCTCCAGAGACGTGTTTTAAAGGACTTGGATAGAGTGACAACAACTGATGGACTTACTACAATTTCATTGGGAGCGATTGCCGCAGGATAACATTAACAATCTCATCGATTCTATGAATAATCAGTGCCTGCAAGTTCTCAATAACAGAGGAGGTCACTTTGAATTAAATTATGCAATTATTGTACAACTATTTAATTTTAGTTTGAGTTTAGTTGATTAGGAACCTTACTTTGTACTACGTACATACAGTACTTACTCGTAATTATTGTTAATTAAGATTATTAAAAAAAAATAGTTGCTTAATGTCAAAAATGCATTAAAAAATAATAAAACTAAGAAAATACTAAGGATTTAATGCGAAAACACATTGTAAAATTAATACTTGTATGTGTTGCTTAGACTTCTTTGATGTGTGTATAATAGCATTAAAACGCTCATAGTGTGTCTTAACTTGACGTTCTCGAAGTCAAGAACGGCTTGTACAGGTGACCACTTGGATGGATGAGTGCTTGCTGTGGTATTGCCCTATATAAGAGTGCAATCGCGTCATGGCGGGCACGTAAAGCTGTTGATCTCGGTTCTTATGCACACAAATCTTGAGGTCATGTCAGAGGCCGAAGTCTGAAATCTCTGTCACCAACGCTGTCCACAATCTCGCGAAAAATCAAACGCTAGATGAATACAGGTGAGGATTATTAGTCAATTGAAAACATTGTATTATTGTATGTTTTTTGGTACCTATAAAGCTATTTATTTATTATTATTTATTATTTAATTACTCCGGGATAAGGTTTTTATATTGCCACGATAAAGAAAGACGTATTTATAAAACTAGAGTTCTTCAATATCTCTACTCAAAAGCGACTAACAATGACTGCCTGTACGTTTGACGACCACGTTGTTACCCCATATACACAGTAATAACGTTACTGCGAGAGAAAATTAATAAAACCATTAGAATATTATATTTTTTTATATAACTCCCGCACTAGGAATAAATCCTATGTCGCGGGGGACTTTACAAACATACAACCAACGGACACAATTAACACCCAGACTCGAAACAACAATTTATGGATCACACAAAGTGTTGTCTCGTGTGGGAATCGAACCCACAACACTCGGCGCAATGTCAAGCGGCGAGGTGGCCGCTTCAACCACTACGCCAACCGTGCAGTCAAGTATTTCCATAGCGAACCATTAAAAATGCCATCAAAATAATATTTCATTAACTATATTTTGTTCCTTGGTCGAAGTCTCGAAAGATCGAAGGGCCGTTCTGTATTCCAAGTTGGTAACAAGAATTATTGTCACATAATCTTGTTCCTCGCTTCCGACTTAGTAAGAATTGTATTTTTAGTTTTAAGGCCTTTGCTCTAGCGTGGCATTGGTGAGGGTCAATGGAAAGGCTCAAGTTCATTATTTCATTAATGGCTACGTTCGTGTTAATTTTAAGCAAAAAGTACGTCGACTTTAAAATTAAATGTGATTGTTGACTACATCTATGGCGCAGTGGTTGAATCAATAGTTTCGAAGTAATACTGAGGCTGTAGGTTCAACACCTACATGGGACAATATTTTGTGTGATCCACAATACTATGAAAATATCATTGTTTGACTCTTGGTTTTTTTGTGTCCATTGCTTAAATGCTTATAAGGCTCTCAATTTCATAAAAATAAAAAGCAACTAAAAGTAATAATGTTATAATATTTTGTTAAATGAAATAAAATTTTAGTTTCATATAAATGTAAAACATCAATTCATTTTATAGGGACTTAGAGGATGTTATTTTAATTTAGGTTTTCTTTCGATCTCGTGGCAAATTTTCATCGTACACCCATTCGGTCTCCAAAGAACATACATGTCAAATTTCAGCTGCTTGCGTCCAATGGTTTTAGCTGTGCGTTGTCTGTCAGTCAGTCAGTAACGCTAGAATTTTATATATATACATAAATAAACTTACGCCTGTTTCCCAGAGGGGTAGGCAGAGACTACGGAAAGCCATTTGCAACGTTCCTGACATCTCTCGTGCTTCACTCACTCCCATCACATTCCTCATGAATACTCTTCTGTTCAGGGTACTTCTAACCTGTCCTGTTTTTAGAATTTCTCCAATCTGGTCAGAGTGCCGCCTAGGTCTTCTCTTTCGTCCTGTCCCATTCACACAGTCCAGAATTTTATATTTACTGATTATTATATTATGTACCTAAGTATTTTTACCTGAATCTGGTCAGAGTGCCGCCTAGGTCTTCCCGTTCGTCCTGTCCCATTCACACATTCCAGAATTTTATATTTACTGATTATTATATTATGTACCTAAGTATTTTTACCTGCTCTTTGGTTATGAAAGTGCAGATCCTGAGTTTGAGGTAAGATAACCGTGTAAGAATTTTCTTTGGATATTGCTATGCCATTCGTTACCTTCTATTTCAGTCCTAATCTTACAATCTTAGACTTGTGGAGCCCAGATAAAACCACCGCGGTGGTCGTCGACGTCCCGTCGCGGCACGCCACGCGAAACGCGGTGAACTCACGACCTATTAACTATTATTGTGAGACCATTGTCGAAGCTATTGGCTTATCGGAGCACCGTCTAAAACGATACGGAACTAACGATTGTTTTAAAACATTTTTTATATCTATGTGTATTTTGTAAAAATATTGGACTTCCTGATTTTCGGAACTGCGAGTTCATGACCGCATATGTCATTGACCTGACAATTGTTGACAATTGTTTGACTGCATGAACAGCGTGGTGTTATAATATTACCGCTTGTCTCTGTACCGCGTGTAAGCTCGATTACCTCACGGAACAACACTTAGTGAGATGCGTAAATTTATCGCAATGTTCAAAAATGGTTTGAGTGAGATAACCAGTTTCCGTGTGGT
Organism: Euclidia mi; assembly: GCA_944739405.2. Lineage (NCBI taxonomy): Eukaryota > Metazoa > Arthropoda > Insecta > Lepidoptera > Erebidae > Euclidia > Euclidia mi. The sequence goes on along the minus strand of OX123188.2, from coordinate 9,896,125 downwards.
GACGGATTAAGAATACGAAATATCGCCTCCCCATATCATCCCATGGGTGTCGTAAGAGCCGACTGCAGGAGCATATTATGCAGAGAACAACACTGTAAGAGAAGAAAAACTTGATTCAAACCCTATACCAACCCGTTTGGCCAGCGTGGTATAGTAGGCCAATTCCTCCTTTCAAAGGGGAGGCCGAGTCCAGCAGGAGACTGTTAAAGGCTGATGATGAGATAACCATAACCAAAGTTAGGGTAGATGTGTAAACGCTTGCATGGTCATTATCTTAAAGCGATTTCAATTTCTTTAATCGGGATAAGAAGTTTTCAATGCAGATCAATTGAACATACATTACGATAACACGTATTACTTACGTGTGTATAAAATTGAACAATATGCTTATTATTCTAAAAATATATAAGTATGTCAAAATTAACATTGTATTGTATACAAATGTTTGCACATGAATATTTTAAAATAATTTGACTCAAACACAATTGAAGATTAAAATAATATATTCAAAGATATGCGGTAACAAATTATTAATTAGCAAAACACAAGAGATTTTGGTTTTAGGACAACTTATTGAGTTTATTTTTATTGAGGCCTCTCCCACCGCTGCTGTACCAAAGTACTAGCTCAATCGCGATTCGCGTGGCTCCGATACTATCGGGCATCGTCAAACGCTATAGTTAGAAGGGCATTGCTGATTGGGGCATGAATGCGCCGGCTCGAGCCGGGAAGTACTAGCCACTCACAGAAAATCACCGTAGAGTTACAGTACCTTAACTGTTGCTTTCGGTGAGTAAACATTCTGACAAATCTGGGTTTTATTTAGCACTAATTTATGTATCATTAATATTAATATCTATGTATTTTATCATTATTTATTATATATTTATGTATGTATATAGTTATTTATGTAAGTATATCGTATATATTTGTATTATTAATATTTATGAGTAAAGATCACCAAACTACCCTCTTTCTGAATCCGTATAGTTCTTATCCATCCAAAGATTGCCTGTAAGAGATTACTAAATAGCGATAAGGCCGCATATTGAACTATCTGTTATTTTTGTTAAGTTTTCATTGTTGTAAATTTCTTTGGTGCAAAAAAGATGATTATTATTATTATTATTGGATGCAACTGGGTTAGCACTAGAATACTGATGATGTAGTAAATTGTTATTAACGATAGTATAATGGTTTCACTGTATAATGGTACAATGGTTTTTGACTATAGTATTATAAAAATAAATAAGTTTTGTAAAGTAATTAGCGATGCAAAGATTATCCGCGCGCCTCGAGCGGCGAATTTGGAAGTTGTTTGGGTACGACACTTTTGTCAGCTTTCAATGCAACTAGGCTTCGAGGATATGGTGGTAACCATGGTAACTGTATTGAGAACTGCCAAAAGTGTCAAAAGTAGTAGTGATCTGAGATATATCCAATTTCTTTGGATCTGAGTAAGTGCCGATCTGAGACAACTTCTTTATAAAAAAAAAGTATATAAGTATGTTTATCCATTCTCTACTACCCATAGTACAAGCTTCTGCTTAATTTGGGACTAGATGGTGTTGTGTGAATGTGGTAGAATATTATTTTTATTATTATTATAAATTTCGGCGCTTGAGTTGCTAGTTACAATTTTAGCATCGTCACTAAGTACCGTTATATGTTTTTACGTATAAGTATATCAAATTCTTGCGTTTCCCACTGACTGAAAAAAACTCACAGCTAAAAAAATTAGGCACAGGAAGCTAAAATGTGGCATGTACCTATTTATATTTACAAACTGTCAATGTCACTGACATTTTATTTTATTATTGGTATAAATAATAATAATTTGTTTATTGTTGGCACTAACAATAAGTTCTTTTTAGGTTTTAGTCGGGATTGTCTGTTATGTTCTCGCTTCTCCTCACAGACATCTTCTCCCAGTACCGAGGCCATTTCACACTCAGCCGTCTGCGACGGTGGACTTGACGATGTATCCATCATGGATTATTTAATGTTTTTATTTGCAGAAACAGTCCTTATTTTCAAGGCAATATGTATTATATGTTATCGAGCGTTGAAAATGGTTGACATCGGGTGCTTAGGTGCTTGCATGCTTGCATTTTACAAAATCATGATGGACTTATATGTCTACTGGTGGTTAATCAAACTGTAATTAATTTTAATTATATTAATAAATAAACTGAAATCACGAGTTGAAACCTAGTTATCAGATTATTTATTATAATTTATTAGTTTTCACTTAGTTTTTTACTTCACATTTCTCTGACCAAAGAATAATAATATCCTAACAGAATTTAAAGCATCTTCAAATATCCCAGTTTACTAAAATTTCCTATCATCAAAAGTGCCAAAAGTGAAACAGCCCTCGAAAAAGATATAAAAAGAAATCCTAACATTCAAGCAAGCCTTTCCAACACAAAACACTAAAAGATTATAACAGTCTTTGAAGCAAAAATCATAGCGTAGGAAGTAAACTGATCATAAAGATATTGCGAAAGCGGAACGTTCAGTCAAGGATGTGACTATCTCAAACAGCCTATTTGACATATCATAACCGACGAACTAACCTTGGCAGTTTCTTTTCATACAGCCTCATCGAGGCTTTACCAAAAACATTGTAACAATCTATTTTTAAAATTCACGATAACCACAAGCCTCTGTCAAATATATTACATGTCTATCTCTTTCTTCTCAGAACGATATAATTCCATTGCGGTTTAGACCCAGAATTTGGTTTGGTTTTTTGTGGTAATCAGTGCAAGCTGACGTCGTTTTTTCCCTTGGGGAATTACCCTCAGTGATATAACACACCAAAATATAGTGTGACCCTAATGACGCACGATACGCACACACAACTCATGTGTATACATAAGTTGTAACATTTTGACATACTCGTAACAGTCAAGTGAATGTAGCTAATCGAGCAAAGTAACAAAACTATCTAAACTTAGACACAAGGTAGGAATGCATTAAATTATTTTCATCATCAATGATGGATATGGATGTCATCGATGGCACACTACCGATCCCGACAAATCTTAATATATAAAATCCTTGCGTTACTGACTGACTGACAGACAAGCTACAGCCAAAACTATTGGACGCAGGAAGCTGAAATTTGGCATGTATGTTCCTTGGACACCGTAGGGGTGCACTAAGAAGGGATTTCCCGAAATTCCCACGGGATCGGCCAAAACGAGTTAATTAAAAAAAATGCAGGCGTAGCTGCTGGCGTCCTCTAGTTTGAGATAAAAATGTGAGGGATGTTATACCAAGTACCTTTGTTTCCAGTGTCTAATATACTGTTTAAAATGAAAAAGAATGCTTATATTTCGTCAGTACTGCTAAAATTACTTTTGCACGTGGTCCATCTACTTAGTATTCAGTATGCTTATTATATCCTAAATATCACGAATGATTCTATTTGTGCACTCGTTGCCAGTTATTTGAACCCACAAACTAATTTTAACTATTACGATAGCAGCAGGTACAATCATTAAGGAATGAACTAAGAAAACAAACAAAACATTTGTTTTCATGTTGATTAGTGTTATTATCATTAACTCCACGCGAAGGTTTAGGTTGTCACAAAATGATCTATGACAACTTTTTCTGTTCAAACGTGACATTGTTTAAATTGGTTCAGATAATTTATTGTGATGATGTACGTACTTTAATACATCACGTTACTTTGAACTGTTATATTATTTTACCATGTTTTTTAGAGATCTTGCAGAATTTTAAATAAACAGTACCCACTAAATATTTTGGTGGTAATCTTAGAGGAACCACTTACGAAATCCGTCAGCAGATTGCAGTTGAGAAACTTTGTGTTAATGTTTTTATGTTTTTGGCCGGGAGAAGACTTTTGTATGCTACAAATATGAGGTTTACCATATCGAGAACGCTTTATATAGAAAGAAAGAAAAAAAATGAAAGAAAAGCTGTTTATTTTCATAACCGTCGAAAGGACATGAAACGCTGCAAAATACCCCGCCTAGCTATCGCAGCACAGTGACCTAGTTACAGCAGTGCTGTAAAGCGTCCGATACCGTTTCCATCTGGGATCCAGAGTAAGAGATCTCAGAACTGTGGAACACCACTGTAATCTTCTGTGCGACAGTAATGCAAGCAGCATTCGTCAAGTACCCTCTAGCGCAGCCCTCTATTAAATATGAACTATCTTCTGAACCACTTCTAAGACAGGCCTAACCCATGTTTATAATCTGTTATTTTTTCAGGAAGTGGTAATTTTTATAAGTTGGCAGTAAAATAAGATAATGAATATAATTGTCCTGTAATGAGGGTGAACTTCCACGTTGTATGTGATTTGCATAGAGCAATTGCTAGATATAAAACTTTAAGATTACCTCTTCAAGACAATATTGTAATTATCATATTGTGTGAGCAGAATTGAGTATATATATATTTGAGTTGTTTTTTTTTTACAGCTACGGCTCCAAGAAACTTAAAAAAATATTGGCCTTGGTGAGGGTTTACTATGGCAATCACTAATAAGTAATTTGTTTTCGGAAGAAAATAAATAAGGGAGGACATCAGTCCCAAGTATTACTGGGTTTTTCCGAATACGCAGTAGCAGCACAGAATATATACAAGTACTAAAGTAGTAGCAGCCCGGAATCTGGTGCTGTGCCCGGTAACGGCAATAGGCTCGCCCCCTGTAATAATAATCTTTATTTGCCAAAAACATATTATACAGATTTTCCTTAACATTAGTTTAAGAGAATTTATATATACAATACAAGAATTTATACATTTAGGAAAAAATATATTACTTATGAACTCCACACTAGGTCAAGCGTGGGACCTAAAAATTCAAGGCAAAATAATCGAATGTTATCATTTACACTTCGTATTGCTAGACCGTTCCGACAGGAAAGGTCTTTAATCACATTAAACTACAGTTTAGTACGGAGCATTCTTGAATATTGTGCATCAATGTGGGCCCCAATCTACAAAATCCACATAGACCGGATAGAATCAGTTCAGAGACGTTTTATTAGGGCTCTCTCTTCTAAGCTCGGCTTAAGGCGTAAGCTACCGGACTATGAAACACGACTACGTAAATTTAAAATTCTGACCCTCGAGAAGAGGAGATGGATGAGCGACATGTGCACTCTACACAAAATTGTGAATGGTTCGCTCGATAGTCAACTTGTTGGCCAGATAAGTATTAAGGTCCCAGTGGGGTCCGTACGAATCCCGCAACTCTTTATTATACCAATGAGCAATAACAACGTGTCTCAAAATAATCCGATCTTACGAATGTGTTGTAATAAATAGTGTTTGTTCATAGATTCTCATATTTTTCTGTTTGCTCTTTATCTGTTAACAAATGTTGTGTATAGCTATAATAGGACTATAGGCATAAGTATGGTGTATTGTGTAATATGTTGACAGATGTATTAGTTTATAGTCTGTTGCTGTACCTATGTAATAAAATAAAAATAAAATAAATAAAATGTGGTAATATTTACACCTCTGCCTACCCCTTCGGGGATACAGGCGTGAGGCTGTAAATAAAAAAACAGTCATTTAACTCCGATACAACGTGAGCACAGGCCGTCGCAGCAGAGGTAGGGAGGCAAGTTGGACTGACAATCTTATTGGGATAGCGAGAAGCGGACAGATGCGGATGGCTCAAGATCAGTTTATATGGAGAGCCGTAGGCCGATGTCTAGGCGTTCTTTCGGCGAGATGGTTAAATAGTCGAGATGGTTAAATAGATCCCTTTAACCTCCATAGTTGGTCACATATCCATATAAAACTGTAAAAGTTTACTGGCCCATCGTATGTAGATAATATTTCAAAAAATATTATTTTAAGTCTGTCAAACCTTGAATCCTTTCTTTGTAATTTTTTGACAATTAAATTATTTGTAGTGCAGAACAAATATTCATTAAATCATTTGTCTGTTACTTAGCGGTAATAAACGTGACCTTATGGTTAAGCATATAATATATTAAATTTCCTAATTAATTTTATAAAAACATAAATTATTAACATACAAGTCGCTGACTAATGTATGAACACATAAACATCATTAAAATGTATAAACACGCCGTTACTAAAAACATTTAACTTCTATACTTGGTTGTCTGATCCTAAACTAAGCAGAATTTGTACTATGGCGACCGAAAACATATACTTAAATATGCTTAAATACATACATCATCATCATCATCGCCCTAGCGTTTTCCTGGTTGCATTCAAGACTTACACGCTTTGGAGCTCAGGGTCCGCTTACTGGTCTAACCAGATATGACTAAATATCAACTTGTCCACAGAGCGACTGCCGTCTGACCTCCGCAACCCAAAGGGATACCTACATATATTCCATGGTTGAGACCAGTATCAGTTTATTTGAAGGTACTAACTCTCCGTAACGACTGTCGAAGATCTTCATGACAGCCGGGACCGACGGTTTAACGTGTTCTCCGAGGCACGGGGCAAGCGATAATTAACAATTTAATACGCACTTAACTTCGAAAAGTCATTGGTGCGCGCCGTGGATTTGAACCCGATACCCTCTGCATGGCAGTCCGTTGGTATCTCCACTAAGCTTTCGCTGCCTTTTTAAAAAATAACCCTGCCTGCTTAAATACATACATATTATATAAAAATTACAACCAGACACTGAACAAATTAATAGAGAAAGACAAGCTTTTGCCCGCTGCTTCGAACGCGTAAATTACTATTAGATAATATATTTTATACAAACACCGTCCTCAAGGAACATACATGCTAAATTTAACCTTCTTGCACCCAGTAATTTCGGCCGTAATGTGTCTGTCAGTCAGTCAGTAACGAAAAGATTTTATATACGCAGATTGAAGTGATTCCATTGAAAAAATAAAAGTTTTTACACAAACTCTGAATCCCTTTTCCACCTTCTCAGAGGAAAATTTCCAAAATAAATGTCTTTGTGTTCGCTAACGTCATTTGTGGATCCAATAAACAAAGTATGAAGTTAATCCCTTGAAGGCATAAAAGGTTCTATGCAAATGATGACTCCCCTTTTTATCCACTTAGGGTAAGAATTTCCGAAAAGACTTTCTTAGTGTTCACTAACTTCATTTGAGGAACCAATAGGTATACAAAGTTTCAAGTTAATCCAGTGAAGTTTTTTATATTACAAAATGGGAGACCCTTTCTTAAGCCCCATTGTGACTTCGAAAACTCTATTCTTGTTGTTCACTAACGTCATTTGAGGAACCTATAAACAAAGTTTGAAATTAATCTAATGAAAGAATAAAAAGGATTCATACAAATTCTGACTCCCATTTTTAACCCTTTAGGGTAAGAAATTCCAAAAAGATTTTCTTATTGTTTACTTAGGTCATTAGAGAAACCATTATACAAAGTTTGAAGTCAATCCACTGAAGGAATAATAAGATTCGTTTAATACATACTTTGAACCCCTATCTTACCCCCTGAGGGTAGGAATTTTCAAAAAACAAATTCTTAGTCTTCACTTTTGTCGTTTGAGGAACCAATATACAAAGTTTGAAGTCAATCCACTGAAGGAATAATAAGTTTCATATACATTTTGACCCCTATCTTATCCTCTTAGGGATTATATTCCCAAAAAAAATATTCTTAATGTTCACTATCGTCGTTTGAGGAACCAATATACAAAGTTTGAAGTAAATTCATTAAAGGAATAAAAAGTAACATAAAAAATTTGACCCTCTATCTTATCCCCTTAGAGGAGGAAATTCCAGAAAAAATATTCTTAATGTTCACTATCGTCGTTTGAGGCACCAATGTACAAAGTTTGAAGTCAATCCATTAAAGGAATAAGAAGTTACATCCAAACTTTTACCCTCAATCTCACCCTCTTAGGGGTGGAATTTCCAAAGAAATAAATATTAGTGTTCACTATCGTCATTTGAGAAACCCTAATACAAAGTTTGGAGTCAATCCATTGAAGGAATAAAAAGTGTCATACAAACTTTGAACCCCAGTTTTACCCCCTTAAGGGTGGAATTTCCAGAAATCCTGAGGAGTGCTACCCTACACTCCTCAAGGAACATACATGCTAAATTTCATCTTCTTGTGACCAGTAGTTTCGGCTGTAGCGTGTCTGTCAGTCAGTCAGTAACGCAAGGATTTTATATATTAAGATTTATCCCAGAATTGAACCCACAATCTCTGGCTGGCAGTCAGGATAACTATTAACGAACCACTATGACTTTTGTTGTTGATTATCACTTGCTAACCGGTGAAAGAAAACATGAGGAAACCGGCATGTCCGAGATTTCTCGATAATGTTCTCGGAAGACATGTTAAGCTTGCCAACCCGCATTTGGCCAGCGTAGTGGACTACAGTGTTACCTTTCTCATAATGAGAACCGAAAGAAACCCGTAAAGGACCTGTTTATATACACGGCTGATGATGATAGCACACCTAGCGACAATCTCGAAACACAGATGAATGTCACAAATATGGCAACAGGACAAAAAGGCTTGTATCCAACAAGCAGGAAAATCCTTTAACTTATTTTAAATATTGTTTATAGTTATTTAGTTTTTCTCATTAGCGTAACCGAGGCGTATTGTAAGTGCGTAACATTACAACATTCTGCCGGATCCATCCGTCGAAAATTGCATGCTGATTGTCGCATTGTTACGTAAAACCGCACGAGTCATATTATGGCGCTGATACACCTGAACATTCACTTGTAACAGAACAGCGAGCATTCGCTATTTTTTGTTTTGTCGAATTGAATAACGAACAGAGCCGAACAATGCTACGAACATTATCACGATACTAGATGAGCCCGCGGTTACACCTGCGTTATTTAAGGCTACTGCTCCGTTCCCGTGGCTCATAGCGTGATGTTTTATAGCCTATAGCCTTCCTTGATAAATGGGCTATCTAACACTGAAAGAAATTTTTAAATCGGTCAGGTAATTCCTGAGATTAGCGCGTTCAACCAACCAAACAAACAAACAAGCAAACTCTTCAGGTTTATAAAAAAAAAACAAAAAAAAAATTGCAAAACAACGTTTGCCGGGTCAGCTAGTAATATATAAAATCCTTGCGTTACTGACTGACTGACAGACACGCTACAGCCAAAACTATTGGGCGCAGGAAGCTGAAATTTGGCATGTTTATTCCTTGGGGACCGTAGGGGTGCACTAAGAAGGGATTTCCCGAAATACCCACGGGATCGGTCAAAACAGATAAATAAAAAAATGTGCAGGCGTAGCTGCTGGCGTCCTCTAGTATTAGTATAAGATATATGATTTCTAGCGAACACTCTAATCACCAAAAAGGTCGAAGCAAAATTGTCAATGGCTAGATTGCTGAAAACATTTGTAAGAATGCTCGCTAAAACACACTCGTTTGTTTTCTGTTTTGTATAATGCTCATTACAGGTGAATGCTCAAGTGTGTCAGCACCATTATATGTAATGATGCGTTCTACTTTTGTCGATCAGACGGAGATGCTGTTTTTGTATTTTAAGGTTTCGTAACTAAAAGGTAAAAAACGGGACCCTATTACTAAGCCTCCGCTGTCTGTCTGTCACCAGGCTGTATCTTATAAACCGTGATAGCTAGAAAGCTGAAATTTTCACAAATTATTTATTTCGGTTGCCGCTATAACAACAAATAAAATAAATATTAAGGGGGGTCCCATACAATAAACGTGTGTTTTTTTCGTATTTTTTGCTCAAAATTACTAACGGTAACAGGTAGACGCTTAAAGTTTTCCCAGAATATTTTGTTATATATATCCTTTCAAAATAAATAATTAAATAAAAAAATTCGGGCAAGTGCGAGTCTGACCCGCGCACCGAGGGTTCCGTACGCATTTTACCTTATTTAATTTTGTGGTTGGTGCTAATTACGCTAGTTCTCTAAATCTGTATGAGCGCCCATACAACTTAGAGGACTATCTTAAATGGAGTCTACCTATGTATGTATGGGGACACCCTTAAATTTTCCACTTTTTTATTTTTTGTAATTTTTCCTTTATTTGTGCTGTAAGACCCTGCTTTTGGCCAAATTTCGTGATTCTAGTTCAACGGGAACTACCATATACATAGGTTTTCGACCCAAAACCTATAGGGTACTTACGGTTGACCTAGAATTGTCAATTTTGGTCAAAACCAAGGTCTTACAGCACAAGTAAAGGAAAAATTCCGAAAATAAAAAAAAGTTGAAAATTAAGGTTAATTTTGGTACTTACAAGTTTTCGCAAAAATCTAATTTTGACCATATCTTTTTATCGGGTTGACCCAGGACCCTGATTTTTATACACCTAATAGGAATCATAGACCTTAGTATCTGGTATAAATTTGCTAGGTCCACCCGTTCCTGAGAAAATCGGTGGTGACACATGGACAGACAGACAGACAGACAGACGGACAGACAGACGGACAGACAGACAGACAGACGGACAAGAAAGTGATCTTATAAGGGTTCCTTTTTTTTACCTTGTAAGGTACGGAACCCTAAAAAGGAAATAATAAAGGGGGGCTCCTATACAAGAAACGTAATTTTTAAGCAATTTGTTACTCGATCTTAATAAACAGGTAGAAACTTAAAAAATATTTAAGTATACATACAACAAACGTGATTTTCTTTTATAGATGATGGTACGGAACCCTTCGTGCGCGAGTCCAATTCGCACTTGCCCAATTTTTTGTTTTGGCGTCCGTAAAGCAGGCTATATTTACTGAGAAATGATAACGTAATATTGTAAATGGCAGTTAAGTTCAATGCGCTCCGAAATTGTACGTGTGTTGTCGCACGATTTTACGTTTCTACAGGGAAAAGTAAGAGTTTTATTGTATCCGTAGTCAACAAGCAAGTGACCCTTTTACTTAACGTCATCCAGGTTCAAGGACAGATCATTTTATCAAGAATTTTGTCATATATATGAGACTGCCACCTGCGCGGGACATATTAATAGTGTGTACACAAACAAGTGCACTCATCATTCCCTCACTCCCATAGTCCAATGGGACGCCTCAAGCGACACGACCGGAGAGAGATAGGGCGCTGGACCAACATGCTTGCCGAGGCATGGGGGTGTGACCCCGCCAACTCCCTGACTCCGAACTTATATTGTATAATTCTCAACAGAAAAACCCCAATATCACTTTTTGTTCGACCTGGAAATCGAACCGAGACGTCATGATCCGCAGTCGCTTAACCTTCCGCAGGTCCATAGAGGCAGTCAAAAATACAGAGCCAAGGTCAAGTGAATTTGAGAAACTGCCTACCACGAACAAAGCACATCATCATCATCATCAGCCCTGTTTATATACTTTCCCACTGCAGGGCAAGTGCTCTTCTCACTATGAGAACGGTAAAGGCTCCTACACACAGTGCCGGGGGCACGGCCGCCGGCCAAGCCGCGTGCACCCGGCGGCATACAAAGCCGTTGGCCGCACGAAGGAGCCGCCGGCATCGCCGCTCGGGTAGGCCGGCGTGCCGCGTGGGTTGCAACTAGCTACTTTTGTGTGGTAGTGGTCGGCGGCTTTCTGCGGCAGATGCCGGCGGCACCGACGCCCGACAAAAGCCGGCGGCCCGTGTAGGAACTGTGTGTAGCAGCCTTAACGCCATAGTGCACCACACTGACCAAGTGCGGGTTGGTAGACTTCACATGTCTTTCGAAAACATTATGGAGAACTCTCAGACACGCAGGTTTCCTCACGATGTTTTCGTTCACCGTTTGGCAAGCGATAATTAACCATTTAATATGCACGTCATTGGTGCAAGCCGAGGATTCGAACCTGAGACCCTCTGCGTGGCAGTCTGTCGGTCTCTCCAATAGGCTATAGCTGCTTTGCAAGAAGGCTTATCGCTGCAATGAGAAAAGCACAAATAACGTAATGAATTTGCGATTCTAATGTGAAACTTAGAGCGTTTTCGGCCGAGATGACGAAGTTGCATTAGCACGAGTTTGTGTCGTATAAGCTAAACGTAAAACTACGAGTAATTGTTAGCATATGTCACATTCGCAATAGTTCCGTACTATCTCAACTCGATCAATATTTTTTAAGTAAAATTCCTTTGTCCTTTGTACAACGCACATCTAGCAGGACATTTACGTCATTACTTCACCCTAATTTCACGGTACGGAGACGCCGAGTCGATGTATATGCCAACCATTATGCTAGTTTACCTCAATATTGTTACATATATCTATTCTATATCTATTTTGTATGTCTCCTAAACTATCTATAATATATGTATTAGAATGTAAACCACATTTGAAGTTGGGTATTTAGTTGTAGTGATAGTACTGAATATCTTGTATAACAAAAGCTCAGAGAAAGTACAATCGCCTCATGGAATATAAAGACATCAAAAAACTGTTATTTGGGTTTCATTTATGAACATGAAAAATCTATTTATGGAAATGCTACGCTCAAACGTACGTGCCTGCATACCCGTTAGCAGCTCATGTTCCAAATTAACAGGTAATTCCTGAATTCATTAAAATTTGTTTTGGAATTTGGCTAACCGCAGAAACAGGGGTTATCCTCTTACCATAGAAATGCAAATAAGAGAGAAGGTTGTCATCACTCAGCATGATTGGTCAATTTTACAAATGTGTTTAATACATTAAGATGACAGATAAACATAGGTATACTACCTGAATTATGCTAAGGACATGATCCAAATAAACACAAAATTCCTATTTTGTACAAGAGAACAAAGTTAACTAATACAATTTAATGTTCTTATCATCTCTCTTCGTGTGACTGTATAGCCAATTGCTCTGATTGTGGAGTTATATAGGCTATCATGCGGCTGTTTTTCCTAAAGAGACGGATGCGCCAGTGGCACTACAATTTGTAAGACTCTGTTCACTTAATACCGCTCGAAGTTCCGTAGCGGCAGGTCACGTGAATCAGCGTTAGGTTAGGTTAGTTACTCGGCCTCGACTCAACCGTGATCGGCTGTCGTTTGGGGTAGACGGGCGCCGTCTCTTTTGTTACTCTGGAAGGTGCATGTGGTCACGGCGCAGTCTCCACGGCCTAGTGGTGAAAAGCGAGAGCCCAACAGGTTTACCATCCGCGAGCCATCACTTATGGGACGACTTCAACAGCTGTGCTAACCTTGCATTCAAATTATATAAATAAAAACTGAATAGACAAATATATAAAAGAAACGACGGTTTAACGTGTGCTCATACGCACATGCAAAATTGAACCCTGGTTTCAAAATTATTCATCACAGCCCTTTATACTGTCTTACTGCTGGGCACGAGCCTCCTCTCATTATGAAAAGGGTAAGGCATAGTCCACCACGCTGGCCAAGTGCAGGTTGGCAGACTTCACTTGTCTTTCGAGAACATTATGGAGAACTCTCAGACATGCAGGTTTCCTCACGACGTTTTCCTTAACCGCTAAGCAAGCGGTAATTAGCAATTTAATACGCACATAACTTCTAAAAGTCATTGGTGCGCGCCGTGGATCCAAACCCGAGACCCTCTGCGTAGCAGTCCGTCGGTCTCTCTACTAGACTATCGCTGCAGCTTAGCGGAGAGACCGACGGACTGCTACTTGCCCATTTACTTAATGAATTACACGTTGTATACAAAAAATGTGTAGATAAATTGATAAGCAAGAAAAAAGGTCAAACGAACCAAACGGACGAAAAGAAACAAAGATTTTCTTCCACAGAAGATCAAAAAAGCAAGAAAAAGATACTGGTGGACAAACTAATCCTCAGTCCAACGAAAATCATACATCATTGTAAGTCAATAGGAGAATTCAGTCTACTATGCCATGCTGATTGGACGGTTTGGCCTAGGATTCAATGTCGAATTTTCCGTCTCTTCGCAACGATAATGTTTGCTTTGTTTATTTTTTTAATCTCCTCTAACGCTGCTCGCGGAATGCAATCTGATAGTGTCACTTTATATTAAAAATACGTCACAGGCACAACACGGACTAAATATCCATACCTATGTATAAAATAATGTGTCACTTTTCAAACCTGCCAAGTGCCAATGATAATATTTTATTCATATGCCAAACAATGTACTTAAGTTCCAATGACTGTAACTTTGGAGAGAAGTAGTTTGAATTCAATACAAAAGTTAAATTAATGTTTATTGTTTAAATTCAAGTAGTACTTTCTTTGAGTCTTGAAACCTTTTATCCGAAAAAGCAAATAATAACACTATCAACTTTGTATTTTACGAGAATTCTACAGTTATTCACAGAAATTTGCTAGGAGTGCCTATCATTACACTGTTACCCTTTTATTGATTGTGAAAATTTTATTGAATGGTCTGTTTTTAATTCTGTTATTTATTTGTGAATTAGAGTTAAATAATAAATTTTCATCTACCGGTTTGAAATATCAATGTGATGTACCAGTTTTATGAACTTTTTTGGTTTTGGTAAGTTTTCAGTGTCTCTCATATCTTAAAACTTTTTTTATAAAGTAGGTACAACTGGTCGTACTGTATTATACTGTGTTAATAGGGCTGTGGCAATTTTTTGGAATATAAATTAATGATGTAATGGAGAAGGATAGATGATATGATGATAAGATATGTGTGATAGGAAATTATGTTTTGTAGGCGTGGAAGAATTGTAGGGATTTTGGGAAGTATGGAACATAAGGATTTACTACGCTGACCTTATAACGTAAAAGTTTTCATAAAAGATTTTACTAATTTTCATTATGCGGCGAGGTCTGTGATTCTACAAGCTTTGACACTAGAATCTGAATAATGTAGGAACTTAAAATTGAAATAAAATATGGTCGAATTTCGACCACTGGGTGACCTCTAGTTTTATTTAAATCGGTGAGAGCAAAGTAAGTTTTTAAACAGTGAGATAAGTAAAATTGCAAAACTCAGCTCATTTGAGCATTTTGAGCATGCATTTTCCAAGGCTATACCTACTGAAATATTTAATGCCTTAATCATCATCATGTCAGCTTAGAGACGTCCACTGCGAGACATAGGCGTCCCCCAAATTTCTCCACACAGACCGATCTTAAGCCGACTGCATCCAACCGCTTCAATCTTAACCAGATCGTCGGTCCACCATGTAGGAGGCCTGCTCCTGCTGCGTCGTCCAATACGTGATCATCACTCCAGAATCCTACTGCCATGGCAAAGGCCATCGGTTCTTCGAGCTATGTGCCCTGCCCATTGGCCATTCAGGCCCAGCCTGGCTATTCGGAGAGTTATGTCGGTGAATGCCTCAATTCTTACTTCTTATTACTACGTATTGACAATTTTTACATAATTGGAAGAATACATGCATCGAATTTCATTACTAACAATATTATAAATGTTTTCCGAAAAAGAAAACTTTATTTGTCCGCGGAAGCGACGGTACACCCTTCGGCCAACGACCTTCATGATAACATCCAGAAAGCACGTCGGGTTAACTGCATTATACACAATTAATAAACTTTTATAAATTTCGTTAGTTATGCAGAACTCTGTATACCGAGAAGATATTTTGAATTTAGACTATGACTATAGTTTAAATTCGAAATATATTAGATGAATAATTTGGGTGCACTATTATTGTATAATTTAAAAGGTAGTAGAGCCTTGCTAATTTCAGCATGAATAGGTCGGCTCGACCGGGGAAGTACCACCCTCTCACATAAGATCGACGTAAACAGTACCTAAACTGTTGCGTTTCGTTCGGTGAGTGAGAGTGCTGGAGGCCCTATTTCCTATTCCTTCTCACTCATCCCACTCCTCATCCTATCCCTTTTCTCAACCCCAAGGGGCGGCAACGCACTTGTGACTCCTGTGGTGTTGCTTGTGTCCATGGGCGGCGGTAATTGCTTACCATCAGGCGATCCATCCATGCTCGTTTGCCGCCTATTACGATAAAAAAAAAAAAAAAAATGTTTCAGTTAGGTTAGGTCAGGCAGTAATTGCTGCTTAATAGGTATAATACGAGTAATCAGCTTAATTTTATGCGGCGACACTACCCAAATTCTAGGTAAAGTAATACTGTACAAAGCCTGCAAAGAAAAATGACCCATAAATCGATCTTTAAATTTTGTTAAGCAATATAAAGGTTGGATTAATTTGTGAAAAGATATCTAAAGTGGCATAAGGTCTGTCATGTCAGTGACTGGGATGATAGTCTATTCTGTGCATTACTATTATAGGTTATGACTTATTTTCTAACGTGCTAGTATCTGTCTAGGTTACAGGAAATTACTTCCTCAAAATATATTCTAAACTAGAGGACGCCAGCAGCTACGCCTGCATTTTTTTTTATTTACCCGTTTTGGCCGATCCCGTGGGAATTTCGGGAAATCCCTTATTAGTGCACCCCTACGGTCACCAAGGAACATACATGCCAAATTTCAGCTTCCTGCGCCCAATAGTTTCGGCTGTAGCGTGTCTGTCAGTCAGTCAGTAACGCAAGGATTTTATATATTAAGATACTAACAAAATCGAAGGTACTAACTTGTGTACATAGCAATACAAATCACTTGTGTACATAGTAATATATGCAGTGTATAAAACGTGTACTTACGTAATTAAACTACAGCCAAATTTTTTTACATAAGTTCTTGTAGGTAACATTGAATAATGATTATTTAATTTAGGGACTATTTAACTATGGTATTTTACATGTACGTCATAATAATATGCTAATTTATTATTTCATTACCAAATGTACCTTATTAGAATTTATGCGATATGTTTGCATAAATATATATAAGGTAAGCAAAATTAGTAGGTAAATCAAATTGGACATGCTACCAGCTTCATATGTGTACTTTCCCCATGTTGTCTGCTCAGTTTGAATGCTTTTTGTTATAAATACATACACACATAGACTCACGCCTGTTTCCCGGAGGGGTAGGCAGAGACTACGGAACGCCATTTGCAACGATCCTGACATACCTCTCTTGCTTCGTTCACTCCCATCAAGTTTCTCATGCATGCTCTTCTGTTTAGGGTTCTTCTGACCTGTCCTTTTTTTAGGATGTCTACAATCTGGTCAGAGAACGTCCGCCTAGGTCTTCCCCTTCGTCTTGTCCCATTCACACTTGCCTTGTATATCTTCTTTGTCAGTTTTTCATCATCCATCCTCTCCATGTGCCGAAACCATCTTCGCACTAAGAATACGTTACGTTGTGTAGTGAATGAATCATATCAAAAATATCTCGCAGTATCAGAATAACTAGTTACGTATTCTGCAATTTATAGTCCCGTGATGGGATCAAATTGCCCCCCCCCCCCCACTCAGTAAAAAATCGTCGTGAGAAGACCTTCTTAGTCATTTCGTCAAATCACAAAACTATAAAAAAGTTATTTTAACGAAAGAAAAATATCATGGCCACCTAAACGCATTTTCACTTGAGGCATTTTAATGTAAATAAGAATTCCAGAAAAATAAGCGTCGAAATAAAAAATATTTCTTCCTGTTTAGTTTATACTAAATTATTATTCATACTTTAACTAAAGTGAGTTTTGCATTTTAAGCGTAAGAAACGAATATACCTTAATTAAGTTAATTTTACGCGCTTAAAACACGCTAAATAATTTTATATAAAGTAAAACGATATGGCGATTACATTCAAATGTATGATATTCCGAACAGCAATGTCCGAATATTTTCGCAAAGCAGTGTACAGCCAGTATCAGATATACTAATAAAGTGCTTACCAAATTATAATTTTCATCATATAGCAAGTGAGGCTTGCGGCCGACGGACAATTTTTATGAAAGTATAAGTTAGTGTCAAGTTTATGCTATTTTGAGGACTTTTTGTGAAGTGAAGTGGAAAATGTGAGTATTGTTACATGCCTGTAGTTCTTTGGTTTATTTTTGTAATAGTGTGTGATAATAGAATTTGATATTAAGTTTAAGAAACCTTGCCCGAGTATTTGTGTTGCTTTTTATTAATGCTCTGGTTTACTTTTGAGATTCTGATATAAACTAATACTAATATTTAAGTAACGGGTCACAGTCACGTAATCATTTAACAATTTAAGTGGAATACCTTAGTATAACTTTTTTTCCTAACGTTTCGGCATAGAAGTGTCAACTAGTAACGGTGCCCAGCCTTGATTTCGGGACGACAGTCATCCAGTGACCTACTTACACGATTGAGGCCAAGGACATAAATATCGTTATGTGTACATATCGCGAAAGATTCAGTATTAAAAATCAAATATAATTGCCATTCCCCATATCATCCCATGGGTGTCGTAAGAGCCGACAGAGGGAGCATATTATGCAGAGAACACCACTGTAAGAGAAGGAATACTTGATACCAACCTTATACCAACCCGTTTGGCCAGCGTGGTATAGTAGGCCAATTCCTCCTTTCAAAGGAGAGGCCTAGTCCAGCAGTGGACTGTTAAAGTCTGATGATGAATTACAATTTTAGAATTAGTAATCTTAAATTGGTATATTTATACCGTAACAGAGCTTAATGCTTATATTACATGCGTGAAGTTGTCGAACGCGAAAAGAATTGGTATCAAATCTACATTTTCGCGGTCAGCAAAGGTTCTGCTGAAATGGTAAAAAGTAAAATTCGCGTAATATTATTCAGCACGTTTTGGCTGAGACTGATTACCCACAAATCAGTCTCAGTTAATTTAATTAAATCATATATCGTTTTTAGTTATGACTTATCACTTAATAATTAGAAGTAACTGTTTTATTATCTTTCTCATAAATGAAATAAAAGCAGGTTGGAATGAGAATTAGATAAAGAAAAAGTACTGAAAAATATTTTTTTAACCCTTTTCCTGACTTTTTTTATTTAAAACAACGGATGTAATAATACAATTTGTAACAATAGAATTTAGCATCTCGACATTGCAAGTGTGTGTTGTATTGTGGGTTCGATTCTATTAGGTGGTTCTTATTATTTCATTACCCAGCGCGGCGTCGTGAATAATGTTATGACATAACTTCACGCCTTTTAGCCCCGAAGGGGTAAACAGAGGTGTATTACAGACACACTTATCGCAAGTTATTTTTCGGTCCCAATGTAGAGGCAAGCCTATTCCCATCTCATCATCATCCTCTTAGCGTTATCCCAGTTTCAATCGGGAGTCCGCTTACTAGTCTAATCGGATTTTGCTGAATATTAGCTTTTCCACAGAGCGACTGCCTGTCTGATCTCCGCAACCAGAAGGGACAGCGATATGCCATGGTTTAGACTAGTGTCAGTTGATTAAGAAGGTACTGACGCCCTGTAACGACTGTCAAAGATCTTCATGACAACCGAACCGGCGATTAACGTGCTCTCCGAGGCACGGGACAGGCGATAATTAATAATTCAATACGCATATAACACCAAAAAGTCATTGGTGCGCGCCGTGGAATCGAACCCGATACCCTCTGCATGGCAGTCTGTTGGTATCTCCACTTGGCTATCGCTGCCTTTTCCCATCTACCAGACACATTATTAAGCGAGCGATAATCAACATTTTTAAAACACACACATTACTTCAAAAGGTCAGAGGTGCCTGCCGGAGGTACCTGGGGATCGAATCCGAGACCATCGTCTCGGCAGTCCGTTACGTACAGCACTGGGTTATCGCCGCTATAAATAACGAATAATGTATGTCGAATAATGCATAACAATTTGTGGCAAATTAAACAATTAGTTAGTAATCAAATGATTGCCCGAATATTACACTGACGATCGTATATGAACACCTTTTTGTAATGTTGTATTAAACGAAGAGTGACAAATTACATTGACATACTAACTGATGACTACTTTAACATAAATGAAGATAAATATTTATGTCAATCAATCTGAATTTATGACATAAAACGTTAATAATCGGTTTATTTTTTTTTTAAATATTAAATAAAGTCTTTACAGACGGTACTTTTAAACAATCATAATTACTTTGAAGCTTAATGATAGGTAGCTTTTGTGCGAAAATCTCCTAATAAGTAGTTGTATTGTAAAGAGTTTTAGGACTTTTGTATAATATTATGACATAAAAGGCATATTATGCTAAGAGATTTTTTTCGAGTTTCGTTCGAGTAAGTTATCAACTTATCATTCAAACAAATGATGATTAGGACAAAAAAAATGGCAGTTTCAAGTATGCATAAAAAGCTAGGGAACACAATTAATAGAGAGCCTATTAGAATATATTTGAATACAAAAACTTCCGTTTGTTCCATTAGTATTCAAGAACCTCATTCTTTTCATGACCGTAACTGCTGTAAACCACTTAAAATCTCGGGAAAAGTTATAGATATAGACTCACGCCTGTATCCCCGAAGGGGTAGGCAGAGGTATGATATTACACCCACATTTCGCCATGATTTTTTTAAAATAACTTAAAAATAAATAACTTAAAAAGGTTATCAGTAGCCTTACTTTGTCACTAGTGACTGTGACTTTTAAAGATCGCCATCTTGCATTGTCATGTAACTATTTGAGTAGCGTATTTAGTCATTAGCTGTATGTATCCTTTTTTTGTTTTCTTTATATAATAAATTGACTAGCGCGTTCTACCAAACAAACTCTTCAGCATTATATCAGCATAAATAGGCACAAATTATTCATACAGATTTATTTGATAATATTATACATACATGCAATTGACACGTGTCTATAAACATTTTATTATATGTGTTTACAAGCCACTGTATGAATTTTGTTTCATTTTACAATTACCTACGATTTAATTTGAAGTAATTTATCAAGTAAAAATACAGGAGCCTCGCAATTACAAACAATTTGAAATGCAAATATGCATTAATTTAACTAAAATGTTTAAAATTTATTTTTGTTAACACACTTGTAATATATTTTTTATATTTAAAGTAGGTAGGTGTAATTTAAATAAAAAATGTATAGCGGCGCATTTTGATCGTGGGATTCATTCATTAAGATGACTTCATCTTAGATATAATTTAATTAATAAATCTAATGAATTATGTCTGATAGTTAATCTTGAGATAGTGGTGTATTCAAGTGAAGCTAATATTCAGACAAATCCGGTTAGACTTGAAAGCGGAACCCAGGTTCTAACTGGGATAACACTAAGAGAATGATGATTTTCGCATTTCGGTGAGTGAGAGTGCCGGGGGCCCTATCCCCTATTCCTTCTCCCTCATCCCACTCCTTATCCTATCCCTTTTCCCAACCCCAAGGGGCGGCAACGCACTTGTGACTCCTGTGGTGTTGCTTGTGTCCATGGGCGGCGGTAATTGCTTACCATCAGGCGATCCGTCTGTTCGTTTGCCGCCTAATACCTATTATAAAAAAAATGTTTGAGCTCCGTACCTCAAAAGGGAAAGCGTAAGGGACCACTAGGAAGGATCACTTTGTTGCCTTAATCCTGAAACTCACAAAACTTCAAAAATATTGACACTCTTCTTTTGGCACTCTTCTTGTTTGCATAATCTCGTTCTTTTATTGAATATTGGCAGTCGTTTTCTGAAACGTTTTCTTGTCTAGTGCGAATCTTAATAGGTTTTATACAATATGTCCATCAATACCCTGGTGATACGGAGCAACGGCACATTCTGTCTACCGATCCTTCAATGCTCAGCAATTTGCCACAATTTTTACTCAAGCAACTATTTATTTTCACTGTCTAGCATTGCTAGGTTATATATATATTAATTAATGACGATCGTTTTTAAATTTAATTACATGAATGTAATTACATATTCTAGATTACATTACGGTCTAATTTTATTTAAATAGTAAATCGTAAACTTAGTGTTGGGTGCGCTCCGGAAGCATAGACTGATCAAGGCATCAGTCGAGAACGCGTCTTGTTGTGTATCCAAGGAGGCTTATGTCCAGCAGTGGACTGCAATAGAGTGAATCACAAGGCTGAAGTGATGTGATGTGATTCTCATATTATATATTTTTTGTTAGAAAACCCTTTAGCACTGCCGAACAAAATTAGGTTGAAAATGTTGTTATAATTGTGTGGGGCCGCATAGGTCACGCCTTATAGCCAAACGAATTGAATGAGGTCAACAGGCACTAGGGAAATATTAAGTCGTAGTACATGTTTTGTTAGTTTTGTAGCTATAAAAGCCCGATTTGAAATTAAAACTTCAACCAAATTGTTAGATACATTGGATACCAATATTGAAAATAAGGCAATCTTAGTATAGTTTTAAGACATTGAATAAATATGCTAACTGTTGCGATTTACTGTATAATCAATGTTTCTATGATGATGAAATTGAAGACCTTATACTTTGTTAATTAACAAGCCCTGCACCAAGAATTATTTAGTATCACCGAGGTCTTTACTATTGGCGATGCTAAGACAAGCGACTCTATCGGCGAAATTTGGAAGTCGACCATGTACGACTCTTTCACAGATCACTACTACTTTTGACAGCTCTCAATACAATTACCACCTTAACCTCGAAGCAAAGTTGGATTGTAAGCTGTCAAAAGTGTCGTACCTCGACAACTTCCAAAGTTTGCTGCTAGAGGCGCGCGGATTATCTTTGGATCGCCAATTTATCAATATCTGAAAAAAAATATTCTTAAATAATTATTTATGAATGTTTTTTCATGGTTGCATAATTATTTGTATTATATTCTGAATGGATTAATAGCTTAAAACTACAGATTATTATAGTTTCTGTAGCAATGTGTGTAATTAGCAACCAGTTTATCCAGGATATACGTATGTTATAGAACGTTAACCACAAGAAATGTTTCAGTTAGAACAAAAAATAATAAAAAATACCAAATTTGGTTTGGTTCGCTGATCACTCTAAATAGTTGTCTTCAATACTTCACACTCTGCTGATGACAAGTTGTGTTATTACGGTGCAATGCAGCACTTATGGCGCAGTAGTTTGAGAGGCCACGTCTTCAAGTGTTGGGCGTTCGATTCTCACACGAGACAAAACCTTGTGTGATCCATAAATAACTTCGAGTCTGGGCGTTTTTGTGCCCATTGCTAAAATGTCTGTAACGTCCCCTTCAACACAGGATTAATTAGTTATATTTTTAACCATTTTGTTTTTAATATATTAACGGAAATTCTCAAAACCAACTAAGATAGTGCTTAAATTATTTCACCAGAACTATTGCTCTAGGTATATTACTTTTTTTAGTATCTTACAACCAATGATATTAGAAAAAGGTAGATACGTTACCTACGCAGTAATAAATCCGTAGAAACGGTACACTAACGCACACATCGATAACTCTACATTTTATTTTAATTTCGGTTGACAAGATGTGTCAGTTTCACTTTGACGCCGGCTCGCGACGTCACACACACATATGTCAGACTTGCCAACTGGCTTATGTTTAGCGTCCTGCTTTTGGTACGCCTATAACGTATCTACTTCTTTTTATGTAACACCATTGCTTACAACGATTAATTTCTTCCGTCATTTCAGCACAATAATTATCCGAGTAGTACTACTCACATTAAATCTAAAAATATACTTTTTGTTTCTCGTTTGCCTTTAAATTCAAGGGTATTGTATTTAAAGTTATTTATTGTTGTTTAAAAGTAAAATGTTACATTACTATTTTGAATTTCTGACTCAGCATGTGCAATCAAATTGGAAATGCAACTTGAACGAATGGCCGTGTATTAAGCCTACGGGAAACATGTGTAATTTCAACCTGAAGTGGGTTAGGGTTGGGTAGTTGTCTTCTCCCTTAATTTGTATGTAAAACGACGTCAGGTGCTTGTTGCTATCGATCAGTTTTTTATCCTTGGTTAAACTCTCATACTGACATCATCATCAGCCCTTTATACTGTCCCACTGCTGGGCACGGGCCTCTTCTCACCATGAGAAGGGTAAGGCCATAGTCCAACACGCTGGCCAAGAATAAAAATACTAATAATATTCCTAAATATTACAATAATTATGAAGATAGATTACCTTCATCCGTTCAAACAACCGTGGCCATTACAAATTGATTTATTTTGTCCTAGAGGGGATCGAACCCGCGACCTCGTTTTGTTCAGTTTAGTTCTTTAACTCTTTGAATGCCGGAACGCGGATCCATGCGAGACACAATAGCTTTTTGTGTCTCGTATTCCGGCATACAAGAGGTTAAGTCTATTTTACCCGCTTGACTTTATTATTTTCAACCTGTATCTCCAAAAAGTAGCAGGTATGTTGCAGTTATATACCATGTTTCGCCTTGTCTTGGAATTATAGGTCTCTAGGTCGTCTACTTACTTAAATTCTAACATATGTCATCTTATTTATAAGTAATGAAAAGCTTATTAACATTAAAATAAGCTGTAGTCTTAATGCACTTTAAAATAAAAGTAATTATTTTTCAAACAGTAGGTAGATGTTAGTGTAGGGGAAGCGCTTGACGTTTTTTAAGGCTAGAAACAAGTGGCGTTCTGTTGTCTCTGCCTACCCCGACGGTAATTGCGTGAGTATATGTATGTATATTCCAAACAAATGAAAAAGAATATTATACCCAGATTTGCCTAATTCTGCTGAAGGTTTTTATGTTTTAAATAACACCTTAACCAGGAAAAGCATCGATACATGAGGAAAAGACTTTAAGCCCAGGGGTCCACATTCAATTCAGTTTCGATTCGAACGGGAAAGTACTACGCTTGCCCAGAATATGGACGAAAAGTAACAGTATCTATACTGTCTGGACATTTTTTTTTCGATATTCATTTTTTTTTTCGTTATTCATGATGACATTATTCAGTCAATGAGAGTGCAGGAGGCTCCCAAAGACCAGCAATGTACTTGTGACTTCCCTAGTGCCTATGGGCGACTGTAATTGCCTACCGTAATCTATGATGTGTTTAATTAAGTATTGGAATTTCTATTGTAATTATTAGCAAATAAGTATTGTTAAACAGAAATTTACCCAATATTTGTACGGAGGCCCTGTTGTTTTTTATCGTCTATAATTTTATTTCTACTTACTTGGTTTTTCCCATAGATGTTCGAGAGACATACTGTGTATGACTAAGTTTGTGAGACTTAGTGTATTATAATAATTTTGACTGCCTCTGTGGTCCTGCGGTAGTGTTAACGACTTCGGATCATGAGGTCTCGGGTTTGATTCCCGGGTCGAACAGAGTTGTGGTTGGTTCCATGTCTGTGAACATGTGGAACAACGAATCATTTTGCGATTTGATGAACCTACTCGCAAAAGAACACCGTTTTCTTCCAAGGATGATACGTGAGGCTATTAAAATTAAAAAACACCCTAATTTCAATAAGAAAGACGGTTGGAATGTT
Organism: Euclidia mi; assembly: GCA_944739405.2. NCBI lineage: Eukaryota > Metazoa > Arthropoda > Insecta > Lepidoptera > Erebidae > Euclidia > Euclidia mi. The sequence continues at coordinate 9,870,912 of OX123188.2, read as the reverse complement.
CCTCCAGCTCGGGACCCTGACATAAGGATTATGAAACCCAAGAAGGACAAAGTCACCAGAAAACCTAAGTACACAGTAAGCTCATTCTGCGTAAATAGTAACACCAATAGTTGAAAAAATGTTCGAGTACTTTGAGATACATTATACATTCAAGAAAAAGGAAAATATCACCTCAGTCTGCTGTGTCCATGATTCCTGTTAAGAATTCGAAACGTCGGCTAGTAATAAATTAAAAATGTAGTTTCTCGATCATTCGGTTATGAATCCAATATAACGCCATAAAATCCGTAAACTGTTGTTTAATTTTAAAACTAATATTTAATCATTTCGAATTCCATATTATTTTTAATATCTTAATAATATCTACAGTAGGCTTGAGGTAAATTAGTAGACATGATTCATAAGTAAAAAACCTGAATTAATTTATTTACAAACAAAACAAGTTTTAAGTAAACAAACCGCGCGTGACTAAGGCCTTGTTAATATTAATTAAGAACCGAAGCAAATGCAAATTGGCCTTATTTCTTTCCGGCTAAGAAACTTATAGGTATAAAAATGTTTTCTTAATAATTGATACGTCCTACCCTAAACAAATAGAATCTTGCGGAGGTGATGGAAAACTCGACGTCACCTTAGCCAACACGTCGGACCGGCGTGGTATAATAATAACAATATAATAATATTCTACCACATACATACACCGCCTTCTAGTCCCTAGCTTGTACTATGGGTATTAACTAATGGATAAACATACATATTATATATATATATATACTTCTTTTTGTAAATAAATACATATTATACATAGAAACACCCAGACCAAGACGAACGTCCATGTTCATGCACACAAATGCTTGATTTGAGCGGGAATCGAACTCGCGACTTTTGGTTTAGCAGTTTAACGACCGGTTGGCGCAGCGGCAGTGTAAAAGCACTGCCGCTGCGCCAGCCGGTCGTCAAAAGTCCCGATATAGTAGGCCAAGTCCTCTTATTGACTCACCAGTGCTACTGAGGAGCAATTTAGTATTTTTTTTACAATTTAATATAAGCAAATGCCAAGTCCAGTAGGCTGAGAAAGGCTGTAAATCAAACGAGTAAAATATTAAGCCGACGTAATAAATTTTAATTCTGATAAATAAATTTATTTTCTACACGCTGACTCGGAGTAGGTACTTTGCAATGCCATAGCACTTTTCTTATAGATTTTTAGATATTTTTTCATACAAACCTCCTAACAATAACGAACACTTATAAGAGAGATTTATCCAATTTGGTGCAGTCGTATGGAAGTTATGAGCGTACAAACATTTGGGTGATTCATTTTTATTTGTAAAGATTAATTCTAGACAGCTATCTTACACACCCACTTCAAAGTATCGTACGAATTCAATAAGACCTTGGATCTTATCTTATCAATCACTGTCCGTTAGACAATCATTCTAAAGAGAGCTCCACAATAAACCAATGGCAAACCCATAAAATATCCGCGGTATCGACCAAACCCACAAAATTGTAAAATTACTTTTTGAAAAACTGCTGCAAGTACACATTTTTAAGAATATTTCGTGTTTGGTTCGATAAGTTTTCTATTCTACAGGTTTTAAATATAATTAAAACTTTCCCCACCATCCTATGAACTAAACCATAATATTTTGGTCTGTATAAATAAACTAAGTTGCAAAAATATATCACCGATAAGTAAGTTATTTTTGCAGAGTACAAAATTAAAATTGTTCCGTTCTACAATGAGCTATGAAACCCGAGATATCGCATGACACATAGGTACTTGACCGCTTCCTATATATGTATAATATTAATATTATCATTAAAACATTTAAACACTTGCAAAATCAATTTGCGGTTGACTTCCTTTCGTCTTTTGGTCATACTAATTTTCTCCGAAATGTTGTGCTGTGGAATTTTTTCATATTATGCTCTCAATGACGCACATATATTTCGGTAATCAACGAACTACGAGTAAAAAAAAACCCAACCAAAAAATTTAACATGCCTATTATTATTACGCTTTTGCAACTGTGCGGAGTATCTTCTTTTGATATAGTTGTTTTTGATTAAATGTCCGTGTGGTGACGGATTAAGAAGACGGAATGTCACCACCCCATATCATCCCATGGGTGTCGTAAGAGCCGACAGAAGGACCTTATAATGGAGAGAACAGCACTGTAAGAGAATGAAACTTGATGCAAACCCTATACCAACCCGTTTGGCCAGCGTGGTATAGTAGGCCAATTCCTCCTTTCAAAGGAGGTCCAGCAGTGGACTGTTAAAGGCTGATGATGATGATGAAATTTTCCGTCGGAAGAATATCTCAAAAAACCTTTAGGATTGAATTTGGTACTTTACGATCGCATGCACATGAAACACAACTTTACGTTGTAATATTGTCATCGGCAAAAAACGTGATTTCATAAGGCACGTGTTGAACACTCAGAAATTGTTCGTTACAGTGGACGATCATAAGATTAATTATTTTGTTCGACACGTGCCTCATACAGCTCTGAGCTCAAGAGCCTTGCAAGTGAGTACGCTTTTGGCAATGTTCAAGCCTTGGCGCACGGCCGATAGCTTTTGAACTGTAAGAATATTAAGCCATTGTTTCAGTGATTATAGGAATCTCAGATCAAGTAAATACGGCAGGTAGAGAGTCATGCCAAATACAGCGCTTGCAATATTGCCGAAATATCAGTCCTCAAAGCAACAATTGACTTATACCTAATCCGTCGGTAGATAATTATTTACTTTGATTAATATTGTTGCAAATATAATAATGTCCTCCCGAGCGATTCCAGCCACGGCGGCTTGTCTATATATGAGACTTGCCAACTGCGCGGGACATATTATAGTGCAGAAGTGTGTGCGCATACACAAGTGCACTCTCTATTCCCTCACTCTCATAGTCCGATGGGACGCCACATGCGAAACGACCGGAGAGAGATTGGGCGCAAGACCAACGGATTAACGTGCTTTCCGAGGCACGGGGGTGTGACACCGCCAACTTCCTGACTCCGAACTTCTATTGGATAATTCCTATCAGAAAAACCCAATATCACTTTTCGTTCGACCCGGGAATCGAACCCGAGACCTCATGATCCGCAGTAGCTAACACTACCGCAGGACCACAGAGGCAGTCAGTTGCGAATACAATGCAACCAACACACTCACAACTGTGTAATCATGGTAAGGGATATTTTTCATAAACGGTGGTACTTTGATAGTGCTCTACCCACAGTTCTACATAATACGAAAAGCCTGCTATATACGATATTTGAGTGTCATGTGACAATAGTAGTTATAAGGAACACAATAAAAATTATATTTGAAACTTTCACGCGCCGTCGGCAAAGCCGTGGTACAAGCTACGCTTTATATAAGTAAGGAGATTCTATGTATAATATTAGGACCTATTTTAAGTCAAATTGAAGAATATGCCAGTCAACCAACAGTCAACTTCATATGCGTGCTGTCAGTCTAAAGATAAATTTTGAGATAATATTACAATCAATGATCGAATCAGTTTACTTGTAATAGTTTTGTTATGGTCTAACATTCAGTGTATCAAGATATTTCTGTAAGGTAAACATTTTATAACTTTTACTCTTTGGTGTATCGATGGGTTGAAGTATTTATTATGTAAGGCGTCTGACACAATATACAACAAATTGTGAGTCATTAACCTTGTTTATTGAGGACAAAATATTATTTTTTATTTAGATAAGTGTTCTGGTATTTGATGGCTAGACTAGTGGTCTATCTACGACCTTGAATGTAGCAGTCGGCGTTCGTCAACTGCTATGCCACTCCCCATGTTGTAAATTCCATTTCTACCTCGGATAAACCTTTGTGCGGTATTATTGCCATATGGGTGTAATGTTTGTATAAAGGCCTTGCCACACGGCACAATTTGACGTCCAACTTGACTAAATCACTTGATGAAATCGTGACGTGTAGACGCCAGTCGTCCAACTCAAGTTCATCGGGTGGGCGGTACCACCAGATTTTAACCAATCGGGTGGACGGAATAAAAATCAGTGATTTGATTGTGTCGTGTAGACGGGCAAAGCCAATTCGATTGGAGATTTGATCAGTGGTAAAATTGTGCCGTGTGGCAAGGCCTTAAGATTCTTGTTATTTCATATATTTATCAGACTGTTGTCATCAAACTTTGCTTCGATTGGGTTTCAGATAACCACGTTTGAGTCACCTCAACATAATTAAGTAAATACTTGGTACTGAGTCATTAAATTTCATTCATCGAAATATTATTAGGTTTTTCTCAAAGGTATTTCCAGTGACAATGTGCAGTCTGATAGTCTCCATTAAACAACAACACAACAATACTGCAGACCGTTTTAGTAAACAAAAGGGCAGGAAATTTGTCAAATGTTATTTTATATTAGTTCTGATAACGACTTCACCCGCATGGAGGTTGTTTGTAGGGACAACAACGCATTGCCTATTCTGCTGTTTAAGCTATTTACTGCAACTTTTCATCAAAATTCGTGCACTAGTTTTTTCGTGCTTAAGTAACAACCATAAGTACATCTCTCTCTATCTATTCATCCTCACACAAAGTTCGTGTAAGTATAATATTAGTTGTGGTGAGATAGCCGGGGTGACGTTGTATGGCTAGCTTCCACCGGTTACGATAGTATCCATCAAGTAGGGCTATTTATTTACCAACTTAGATTCTCGAGCTGCTGATCTAAGAGCAGTCAGCTACTCCGTAACTCGCATGTCAATAGTTCGCCTTGTCCGATCACACAGGAACTACCTGAAAACAGTTCTTATATGAGTATCAATCGGATAGCAACTATGTATTCTTTAGCACTACCTACTCATAGTAGCAATTAATTCGTAGCCTTACTCAGAACAATCACTTCACGTGCATCAACGGCAGTAGACATACCATTAGCAACTGATTGCTTTACGAACTAACATAAAAGCGAAGCATCTTATCTGATCATCACAAAAGGCTACTGTTGCATTTAAAACTCATTATTCATGTTTCATTTTATTATTTATATTAATATACCTTGTTCGTGTGGTGACGGATTAAGAATACGGAATGTCATCTTCCCATATCATCCCATGGGCGTCGTAAGAGCCGATAGAGGGAGCATATTATGCAGGGAACAGCACTGTAAGAGAAGGAAAACTTGATACAAACCCTATACCAACCCGTTTGCCCACCGTGGTAGAGTAGGCCAATTCCTCCTTTTAAAGGAGAGGCCTAGTCCAGCAGTGGACTGTTAAAGGCTAATGATGATACCTATTAATATGCCTAAGACAATTACAGAAGAGATTTCAAGGGCTATATAGCCTTGCACAGTCTATTGATGAACACAGGCCTCCCGAATTGGCATCCCAAAAGAATTGTGGACCAATAGGAAGATTTGACCTAATTTTCCATGGCATAAGGATTGATATCGAGTTGCCGACGTCTTCTCAAATATACTATTTCCTTGGTGCATTTTTCTTAGCCATCTCTTACAACACTTACGGAATGACATGGGGAGACGACACTGTAAAAATACTTTGCTTTAAAAAACGGGCCATGTTTTACACATATTTGTCATCTAAGTTATTAGTACTAATGTATCGCATCTAAATGGTGTGTTGAGAGCCATATACCAAGCAAACCTCTCCTTCGTGTATGTCTTTCAATACTCCAGCTACATTAATTAATTAAAACGGTACCAATTATATATATATATATATTGGCATGCTTGCTTCAAAATGTATACTGATTAATTATCTAAGGTCTGCTATAAATATCTAAGATAATAATAATTTAATATAGTGTAATTATTTTATTATGGAATAATTGTTTAATTAATATTAGTAATTATGGCAATTTTTGAATGTATGCAATTTTATGAATGTAATATGTTTTAATATGGGTGTTTACCTGAAATAAAAATGTTTTTTTTTTATTATAAGTATTGCTGTGTAACCTTTATGAATTAGTTAATTTTACTTTGACTTCGAATTTAGGAGAAAACTCTAAAATGTCTTACTAGTAAATTATTGTGGAGTCGTAACATCAATCACACAAATTTTATAGCAATTGTTTTAAGTGTTATCATTATAGCGCTCCGTTTTCCGGCAGTACCTCCTCCTCCACTTTGCACGGTCTTTGGTATTTTTTTATAGCATAGGAAGACAAACGAACATGCAGGTCACCTGGTGGTAAGAAGTCACCGCGGCCCATAGACACCTGAAATACCCGAAGGATCACAAGTGTGTTGCCTACCTTTTAAAAAGGAATAAGCTCGCTTTTTGAAGATTTCAATGTCGAACTGGTTTGGAAATACCGCTGCAGGTAGCTGGTTCCACAGTTTGGTCGTACGGGGCAGGAAAGAGAGGCATGTGAATCGTACCCCTAAAACTTGCTGTATGGTTTCCAATGAACACTTTTCGTTAAGAGGCTACGACAATATTAAGCTACTTTTTGCTATGCTTTAACACAAGCAGCAATTTGATTCCGTCATTATTTAAAGAGTAAAATGCGTTTCAACATAAATCATTATAATCGGATTTCATTCATATTAGTGTACATTTTATAATATTAATAATATAAGATTATTACGACTGCAAAAACACGACGATCAGAGCGTGAAAAATGTTAACGATTACTTACAGCTGTCGTTAATTAAACAGTTGTAGTAAAGTTTTTCATATAGGAATTTATGACCGCCGATGCATTAAAAAAAGTTATTGCATAATTTTACAGAAATGTTTTTGCTAGTACGAATACTTTTTTAAGAACTCATGCACCACTGACTTTTTGTAGTTAGTTCGCATTAAACTGTTAATTATCATTTGCCTCGTGCCTGGCGAGAACGTTAAGCTGTCTGTCTGTAGAGGCTTTCATGAAATTCTTCGCAACCGAGTACCATTTTAATATAAAGAAACTGGTCAAAGCTAAGGAGTATTACTGCTCCATTGGGCACAGGCTAATATTCTGTTAGATCTGGTTATACTAGGAAGCTGATCTCGTGCTGTGATGGACATGCGACAGGGAAACCTTTTTTGCGATGATGATGATAACTATTTTCATTTTATTTTCGACAAGATACCCAAAGCCTAAGCCCTAATAGTAAACATTAGCAATTAGCATAATGCGTTGCGTGTCACCGTACTTAGTTAATTATAATTGACGTAGAATTATAATTACTTTATCACTAATAACATTTGTCGTGGGAAGTAGGTCTTTGTTAAACCACCCATTCATATGTTTTACACGGTATTAATACTACGTTTTGTTTTTATACCAATGTGATAAATGATTTTATAACAACTTTTTAATACTTTTTCCCACGGGACGATGTGGTGGACTGTGGCTTATTCCTTAACACTGGCTAAATACCTGCTTTGAAGGCCATAGTCTCTACACTGGCTAAATACATACATACATAGACTCACGCCTGTTTCCCGGAGGGGTAGGCAGAGACTACGGAACGCCATTTGCAACGATCCTGACATATCTCTCTTGCCTGGGGGGCGATTCAGAATCGTTCGATATCTCATTTGACATTCGATTCCGTTAATTGTCAAACGGGCTACCTCATTTTTTGTCTAAACTATCGCATTTCCTAACAATTTTATGCATTCAGTATGAAGTAAATTAATAAATAAACCGAATTCAATGAATATTTGTTCAAAATATCACTGATAGGCGGCTAAAAGACGAGAACAATAATTTGAATTATCGTACGATTACTTGTCGTGACATTCTGAATCGGCCTGCTGGTCAGAGAACGTCCGCCTAGGTCTTCCCCTTCGTCCTGTCCCATTCACACTTGCCCTGTTAAATACATGTTGATAAATCTTTTGATAATACTATGTCACGATGGACTTTTGATTATATTATTACTCACGATGTTTGCCACAGACATTTAGCTAGCCATATCAAACAATTTGATACCCAGTTATCTTCCATGTCAGTGATACGCATCGTAGGTTTTATCATTAAGACGTTCTGCGAAGCAGTTTGTTGATTTCTCCACCAGGCACTATACTTAGCTGCTCTTGGTACTGGTATTCTTAATAATAATATCTTGGATTTCTTACTTAATATGGCTGATGCCAAGGCGTTGTTAGTTTATTCTGTTTAAATCTAACATCACCATATGATAGGTATAAAGCTGTCCCTAATTTCCAACTGCCTCGTTGGTCTCGCGGCATAAATGTGCGCGTGGGATTGGGAGGTCTCGGGTTCGATTCCCGGGTCGGGCAAAGTGTTATTGAGTTTTCCATTAGGAAATTCTCAGTAGCAGCACGGCGTCTGGTAATGTGCCCGGTATGGCAATAGGCTCGCCCCCTGTTACGTTGGACCTAAAACATCATGGCGAAATGTGGGTGTAATATTACACCTCTGCCTACCCCTTCGGGGATACAGGCGTGAGTCTATAAAAAATAATATATATAATATTAAAAATAATTCCATCAGTAAGTTAAATCGTAACTACTAACGTTATTCTTAAAAGTTAATTTTATTGTCTATATTTTTATCAAAATCGTATGCAAATCCCAGAATATTGTAGAAAGGTTCCAAATTATTCAATGTCAAATTGAGGTCAGTAATTACCTGCATAGTTACAATTACATTTATTTGAGCTGTACCGTGCCTTGATCTTGAAAGGTTTGTAGGAAACGCTGAAACCAGTACTGCTGACATTGGGTATACATGAACGCATTTGTACTTTCCAGTTGGGCAGTTTAATTTTGGCGCTTAATTATTTATTTCCGAATTTGTAATAAGAATTATTTTATCGAAATTGGTTAGAGTAGAAAGTGGAGGCAGCGATAGCCGAGTGGATATACCACAGGCTGCCATGCAGAGGGTATCGGGATCGAATCCACGGGGCGCACCAATGACTTTTCGGAGTTATGTGCGTATTGAATTATTAATTATCGCTTGTCCCGTGCCTCGGCGAGCACGTTAAGCCGTCGGTCCCGGTTGTCATGTAGATCTTTGACAGTCGTTACAGGGCGTCAGTACCTTCTAAATAAACTAACACTAATCTAAACCATGGAATATCGCTATCCCTTCGGGTTGCGGAGGTCAGACAGGCAGTCGCTCTGTAGAAAAGCTAATATTCAGCCAAATCCGGTTAGACTAGTAAGCGGACCTCTGATTGAAAACTGGGATAACGCTAAGAGGAAGAAGGTTAGAGTGGAATGTGGTCCTCGGGTTCGAAGGCAAAGGCCTTGGATGCAACCGGAATAACACTAGGAAAATGGTACTGAAGATATAAAATGTTGGCAATAAGTACGTTGCTTCGAATGACAATATTTATTTAATATTTTTTTATTTTATAGACTGTATCCCCGAAATGGAAGGCAGACGTGTAATATTACACCCACATTTCGCCATGAATTTGTAGGTCCCACGTTATAGGGGACGAACCTATTGCCGTGCTGCTACTGAGAATTTGGTAAAACCCAGTAACACTTTGCCCGACCCAGGAATCGAACCCGGGACCTCCGATCAGTAGTCGCATGCGCTATCCACTGGACCACGGAGGCATTATTTATTTGGACCACGGAGGCATTATTTATTTAAATTGTGGTCTATTGGGATGGCAACTCATGTCGAAAAAAAAATGTTTGATTTAGCGAAGAGACCCTTTGCGGATTGATTAACTTTCAAAATTAACTATTAGCTACAAATTCTGGTCATACACGTACTAAGCTATTGAAAAGAAGAAAGTAAATAAATAAGTAATATTGATTTGATGACTGCTATGTGCTATGTCACTCACACATTATCTCTATAAACAAAAAAAATCAGAGATATAATTGCCAAGCCTTACAGTTTTATTCGTTAATCACCTATTAGTTTATATAGGTCACAGTTTTGCCGCGCCCATATACATACATACGTACTAGCGATAGCGGCTGCATGCAAGCGAGACACGGTAGACCGATGAGATACAGCGCTAGCCAACGCGTGCTGTTGCAAGCGTTGTGACAAATTCTAGTAAATTCACCGAAGCTGTGTAATAATTATGACTAAAAACGTGCGAAAGAGATGGCTATATAAGTTGGTGTTGTTCTCGCTTTCTAGAATTCTAAACATAATACAACTGCCATTATTTTCCTACCAATAATTTTGACAGCCTCGTTGGTCTCGCGGCATAAATGTGCGCGTGGGATTGGGAGGTCTCGGGTTCGATTCCCGAGTCGGGCAAAGTGTTATTGGGTTTTTCCGTTAGGAAATTCTCAGTAGTAGCATGGAGACTGGTAATGTGCCCGGTACTGCAATATACTCGCCGCTATTACGTGGGACCTAAAATTCATGGCAAAATCTATAAAAAAAAATATTATAAATAATTTTCCATCCAAATGTTGCCTTGTAGAGCTCTAAGCGATAAGGCTTTGTACTTTACTCATATTGTAAAATCTCCTAAGTTATGTTTCTGGTGTACAATAAAGTATAAATAATCTAATAAAAAAATTATAATAATAATGGTCGTCTCACAAAGCAAACACGGAGTCCAAGTACCTATATTTTAGTTTTGCAAGCAACTGGCTTGCTTACGTGAGATATGTGTAGGTTTAAAAAGCAAATTTAATGTCAGAATAAATTAAAAGGTATGAGCAAATAAAATAATAATGAAGTTACGTTGCTACGAGCAAAACCAACAAGTAAATATTGATTATCATAACAAAATCCTCAGTATTATGTCACTAGTGAATGTTTAAAATATAAACAGCATTCTTCAGAAAACATAACACGTATTGTTTAATTATTTTAATAGTAATACTCATTGGTCAGTAGTAAATAATACAGATATGAGACTGTTGGTTATGTCTTGCTCGAAGTGATCTGTGAAATCAGTGGAACTATTGTCAATGTGATCGTTTCCTTCAGATAATATTGCTAGCAATCTTATCAGCACTTGGATATGAGATTTGAAAACAGGTGGTACGATACAGTTAACATGCAACGTGAGTTACATAATCATTATCAATATACATATATAAAACTTTTGCTGACTGATATTTGGAATGTCTGTTCCTTAGAGAGCATATAGGGATGCACTAAGCAGGGATTTTCCGAAATTCTCGAGGATAGTTTAGAAACGGTTAAACTGATTTAATGCTACGGCCGTCCTCTAGTCATATTTATACAACTAGCTGTAGCCCGTGTTTTAAATTACGTACTACATATTTATATTATAATTATTATGACAACTTATTTTAAATTTAAATTTATTATATTTCAATCAAAAGATGTATATTCCAATAATATTTTCCCTATTTCCCGACGTATTGATAAATACTGTGAGTAAAAAAATATGTATTTCGCATAAACTAAATATACCTACTTACTTACCTACTATTAATTAAAACAAAAAAAACTATCAAAAATCTAATCTCTGCCTTAGCAAGTTTGGATATCCAAAATATCAGAAGTAATCATATTGACTGCATCACCTTGTAATATCCATACAAAAAGTAAATTCCATGTAAATTTATATGAATTTCTACTTATTATTCACTATATTAATCTTCAAACAAGACCTTTCTCTGTGACATACTTATACTACCTACTCGGTGCCGACAATCTGCCGGCAAAATCTTTACAATAATATCTCGTAGTATCTTTGTTTTTGGTGCACGTACATTTTATTAACATTTATTTCAAGGTGTTGATTATGTGACGAACATTTTACTTGAGACCGCTGACGGTGTTGCTTGTCTGTGATTGTGTTTTGTGACTGAAGAAAATTACACGTGCGTATACATGTATGTGTTTTAAAAATATTAAATTATAAATATTAAGTTATAATTAGATTTCGGCGACGTGGTATTCGGTGTCACGTATCGCACCACCAACCTTACGTGGGAATATTATTAATTTTAGTAACTGCAGTAAGTTTTAACAATATTTGTGACTGATTTAAAAATATTTCTAATAATAAAAAAATATGTTCAATAATGTTTAATCCAGATCTTAAATGGTTTTCATTTTTGAAATATTTATTTTCTTTAAAATCTCATTTTCTAATAATACATTTCTTTTATATTTCTCAAATATAAGTTGAATATTTCGCAGAGTAAATTCTTAAAAAAATCTTATTTTTTAGAATTTTCGCATTTATATCTGTTTTTTTATTGTTGTCTGTTTAAAAATTATTATTATTTTTATTTTGATTATAATTTTATTACACTTCATCATAATTTGATCTGATCTATGGGAGACGCTAAAATGAGCAAATACCAGGCTAAAATCTTCGCAGTTTCATTATCCATACTGGCAAGCATGTCTGTGTGGATAAGTTTTATTTTATACAGTATAACATCAATAACATTTTTTTCTTATTTTTGACTGACATTAATATAAATAAATTCAAATTTCAATGGGAATATTTTAATTACAGACGTATCAAAAGGGGTTCCCCATTCGTTTAGCTCACTTTGATCTAATTTACAATCGGAGCATTTTATCTCCTTATACCTAATTATTTTATCTATCCCTAATTTAATAGTTATACGAATGAGTTAAGTTGTTTTGCTGTATTCATTACGAGTATTACAGTAGGTACGCATTTCACATACCTACATAATAACGTTCATCATTAGAATTTAATGCAGCTCTTATCAGTTTAACATCATTCATTTTAACTCTGTTGCTCCGATTTTTTTTATTAACATCAAAGGATCATGGGCATTTTTGTATGAGAGCTGGGCGTAAAACCAACAGAAATAAAATGTGTTGTAATTTACTTTATTGTACTTCTAAATAACCCCTATATACTTTTTAACCCAAATATCGACCGGGTATCACTGCAAAAAAATTCCAAAGATTGGTGAAATAAAACACACATATTTGTTAAAAACTACTATATATTGATACTTTTTATTTAAATATCAATGGTTATCATCAACTATAACATCTAATAAATGTTCTGCGGGTGCAATGAAAGGCTCGTGCCGTCCTAACCCTAAAAACCACAAAACTGAAACTATGTGGGCACAACTTCCTACTGTTCTTCTGCCTGTTAAGCAAGTACAGTAATGCTCAACTATCGCATTTCTACCGATTTGGTCCCTATCTGATCTGATCTGACATGCCGCGACTGTTGACTTTTAATTCGAAGAAACCACACATTAGTATGCAGAATATTACATCTGTTTAAGAGGTGGATATACGCCGTTGACCTTGCTTGTACTACTGGTTAGTTGTTCACGCGCGATTTGCGAGTATCGGTGACGTAAAAAAACCTTAGAAAATAATAATTAAAGTAATTTGCAAAAATAAGCTGAAGGTTCCCTTGGTATTCTAATATATAAGAGGGTGATTCAATTTAAACAATATTATGGTTGATAGATTAGGAGAAAAAGGTAATAACTACAAAAACAGAGGTTACTGAGCATATTTTTTTTTTTACTTTTTACTTTTTTTAGGATTTGGTACAAAAGAGAAAATGCTTTATATGATGTAGATTAAGACATATTTTTTTGATTTTTTTTCTATAACAATTACGGAGAAAACGGTTTTAATTTACACCTAACGACGGCCAATTCACATATGTCCTCCCTCGCCTTAAATCATCTAATGACTCCTCTCTATATAATTCAATTAAATATAAAAACGACTGACGCGCATTGCCCGGCCTGCCCGCACGCTTGTGTTTTGGTCGGCGCCTGAGTAAGAGAGAAGTTAGAAAGGGATGGAATGTAGTAATTCCGTTAGGTTACCAACCAATAGATTGGTTTCATTGGCCTAGCTCTGCACAACATCAAGTCGTGTTATCTCCGTTGTATTAGCGATTGTTTTGGATTCTATAAAAAATACGTTTGAACATCACTGAATATCTCTGCTCACCGGTTGTTTGGGTGATTGCCGTCATAGTATAAAATTAAGTAATGGTCATTAGCTTTCACATAAAATATATTTTAAAGCTGTTGGTTTTACGCCCATTTTGACCGTGACCCTTTACTGTAATAGTAAATCAAATATATTATGCAAAGCGATAAACACAGGAAAGATACGAATATTAAAATTCTCAGAATAATGACTCCAAAACCGCAATTAATGGCCCGTGATATCGTTATGTTTACTTAATAACAATGTCGATGTTTTCTGGCATTTTCTGATTTAAATTTCTTTTCGAATCTTCGTGAGTCATTTGGTTACCACTCAGGAATAATATTAATATCAGCATACACAGGCCTCTTATCACCATGAAAAGAAGGGTTAAATTACGCTGGCCAAGAGCTGGTTGGCTGACTTGACATGTATTTCGAGAACATTATGGAGAACTCTAAGTCATGCCGGTTTCCTCACAATGTTTTCATGAATATATCGACGGCAGAAAGCGGAAACGTTGTAGTCTCCAAATATTGAAAAAAATATTTTGCACTGTTCGAATCAGACAAAAAAATGGCTTCAGCTGGTCTTGGTCTCGTAATTTTAGGATGAATTGTTATAAAATAAACATTTCGAAAAAATGGGTTTTAACTTAAATGCCTGCATTCAAAAAGGCCGTAAGTTACAGAAAAAAATTGTTATAAGTTATACCATGTCGAAAACAACTATACGTTTTCCGTAAAAAAGATGTTCATTGATAACGCTGTCAGAAATGCTGGCTGCCGTTCGGACTACCACGTTTTGCCGCTACAGCTACGGTTGTAAATCTGAAGAAGACGTGAATACACTAATCAAACATCAAGCGGAAAAAGAAACAGCATATAAGAGTTTACAGTGTACAGTTGGGCAGCCTCGTCGGTCTCGCGGCGTGGGATTGGGAGGTCTCGGGTTCGATTCTCGGGTCGGGCAAACTGTTATTGGGTTTTTCCGTTAGGAAATTCTCAGTAGCAGCACGGAGTCTGGTAATGTGCCCGGTACGGCAATAGGCTCGCCCTCTATTACGTGGGACCTAAAAAATCATGGCGAAATGTGGGTGTAATATGACACCTCTGCCTACCCCTTCGGGGATACAGGCGTGAGTCTATACATACATACATACATACATACATAGTTGGGCAGCCTTGTTTCAAGTATTGCAATTCGATAGTGCAAATATAGCGCTTTTACGTTTTGTAAAAATAGTTTAAAAAGTCATAGTCAACAAAATGTTGGCAAATAATTGTAAGAATGAGTTTTGAGCGAAAGAACTAAACTCCATTGCAAAAAAAACGGGCACCTTACAGTAATTGGCTTGTCTATTGATAATATTAATATTTTTAGCATGTCATTAGCATAAATGACTAGAAATTCCTATTATTAATGCGAATATATATTTTAACATTTTAAATCCTGGAATGTGTATGTTAGTCAATTTAAACAGAGAGCCGTGTTAAAATGAAATTTTTTATGGGTGTTGAAATTAAGACTACAATTATTTTTCTATGGTATTTTGATAAAAAAGACGTAAAAAAACAAAAAAATAAGCCTAAGTTAAAAACACGCTAGTTATGCTATTTTTTTAAGTGTAAAAGATTTTATTTTTTATGATGATATGATTTCTGGCGAATATTTTCGTTTTTGTGGATGACTACGTTTTCGCTTTCCGCCGTCGATATGTTATCCTCATAAAATTAACTATACCTACTTAAACACTGTTCCAGAAGATTCCTGGTTCTATGTTCTTGGTTTTGATATTAATTCAGTATTGGTTCAAAATTGGTTCTCGAAAATCTTTCATTTCCTTGTAGAAGTACCATTTTACATTTCCTTAAAATTGTAGGTAAATAATTTATATCCGAAGTTATAAAGTAGGTACTATAATGATGTGAATATTTTGAATTTATGGTAATGTGCATTGTGATTACTTGACACACAATCGAATGTAAATTTACACAGTTTTTTAATGTTATGATAATTCGTTTATTAATGCTTTCGAATAAAGATTATTCCAATACTATAAAAAGAATTACAAATGGAAAAATTCGAATATCCCGTTGCCGTATAATCTCACATCGGCATCACGTGTCAGCACCACTTAATTTCCACGTGAAATTCACATTTGTATATTAATTGCGGTACCAGTAAAACTGTAATGCAAACACTTCTAAATAAATAATTAAGTGTAATTACCTTGTCCGGTTACTATGCGGAAAGAACAATGGCGGTCTACCAGACGACCGTGGTGCAATATTTTACCATTTATTTTCCCATTAGATAACGACCTATGCTTGCCATAAGTTTATTGTAATTTAGTAATATTCTGAACGCGTTGGACGCACAATGGTGAACCTAAACTGTGAATAAATTTTGTGGAAGTGGTTTTTCTGAAGTGTTTCGTATGTGAATTATTACAGAAAGTTGTGTTTTGTGATAATTTATTGATTAGGTAAATATTACAGTTATAAGGATTATTAATTGTTCTTCGGTTTCACGACTGCCATTTTCTGCCCACACGTACAATTTTGCCAGCAGTATTTGCAGACACTAGTGTCAAAAACTGTAACATTTTACAAGTTGACGGATAGCCGTCAACTTGTTTCCTACAAGATTTTACCTGTTTTCTACAAGATTTCAGCTCAATCTTGAGAATAAATATAGATTAATTCGCAAAATTGAGCTGAAATATATAGAGCGACCCTGCAGATTAGCGTATACCTACCTGTAACATAAACCTGCAAATTCAGTTAAAGTTAAATGGTAAGATAAAGTTATATGGCTTAAAGGAACGCTTAAAATATAACCTCATATATTCTTCTGATTTTTAACATAATAACAATTAATTAAATATATACCTCGCTTGACAAAACGCCCACAACATTACTTTTCAGCTCATAATTATAAGTTGATGACTTATGGCCCGGTCATAACCCACAGTGGCGGCGGCAGCGGCAGGCGTTTTCGATGTACAATCAAACAAGTCGGCGGTGGACCAGTTTGAAAAAAAAGCTCTTGGCTTGCTCATAGAGTCGAGGCACACTAGAAACTGATGTTGTATACGAGTGTCAATGTGCGTGTAAAGTAGCACTGGAAGCGACGATGTTTTGCTGAGCGATTCTCGCCCTTATGGTGGTCTAGCGGGAATTGTTCGACTGTACATGGCGCGCTTTGCTACGCCCGCCACGGTGACCGATGCACGATGTCGCGTCAGAGTTAGGGGCGGCACATATCTGACCGAAGATGAGTCGAACGTATCTTCGGTCGCGTCTATTCCGTCAAATGAATCAGTACACATCTGACGGAAAATGCGTCGAGCGTATCTGCACACATTCGCTGAAAGCGTGGCTATTATGCACACATATAAGTTTGTTCGTGCAGGGTCGTACTCAGGGCAGCTCAATATTTTACTGTCATATTCTTTTACCTAATCATTTTTCGTGTTCGCTGATGTTATGTAGTCACTGAAGTCCTGTAGTTATTTATATTGAAATTCGAGTTTGGCTATTAAAAATATGTCGGACTTCGAAGACTTTTTATAGTAGCCAACACGCGTTATTTTTATATAATTATATCCTATTTAGGTATGGAGGTTCAAAAATAAAAGACGATAATACGATTTGGTTACGGTTTTTCACAAAACTTATACAAATGATATAGAAGGGGTTACAGACTACAGTTGCAGAGCAAGACACAAAATTTTTTCTATATCGGTATGTATGGAAATTGTTCCCGTGGACCTTTAGCACCTCATACCCAAAAATTGGCCCACGATCCAAGCTAGCAAATATGCGTACACTCATAGCACATACTAACACTACATTATTCTACACATTACGTTTCTGAAAAAATAAGTAAGGTCTGGCGGCCCTGGAATCTCACGATCTTAAAATCATCACCGATCTGGGAATGACATGGATATGGTATGTCCAATACCTACGAATTTAGCGTGCACACCTACGAAATTAGCGTGCACACCTACGAAACGTTGGGCAAATAAAATGGATGCCATTTGGATTGTTCTCCAGAATGTAATCGATATCAATATGGAGCCGGTTAGAGGACAATAATACTTTTTTGTAGTAAGTTACCTTTGTTAGTTTAAATCTTTTGCCAGATTAGTTTATTCCATAATGCAAATGTGGGCGAACATCGCAAAGCGAAAGACGACCCTTGTATGAAACATGTAACAAAATATTCTCTGAGACCCAATATCGGTTTTTTAGGCATATTTATGCACAAAAACAAAATTATTATGTTCGATAGACAACGATTTCACAGCAGATGTACCACAAACCTTGGCGAAAAATATGGTGATAGTGGCACGAATGACATTTCTAATAAAATATCGTCATGATTAATTTATTTAGTAAACTATGGCTATCTCTTTTTTCTGACAGAGATATCCCTAAGACAAACCGAGACAACACTAAGTTTGGTGGCTATATGTCGATTTCGTATATATGTGTATGAAAAAAATCATGGCGAAATGTGGGTGTAATATTACACCTCTGCCTACCCCACCGGGGATACAGCCGTGAGTCTATAAAAATATAAAATATAATAATAACATATATTATTAATAATGTAATTTTTCTATATGTACCTACTATTTGCCCTCTCCATTTATATTCCTTACTCAAAGGCCAAAATTCACGTGGTGCGTGGTGCGCGCGACGTCGACGGATAATCCGTTAGTACGCTCGACGTACTAACGGATTATCGGTCAGGTGTGAATGGTTGAACGTTTTTCTATACATTTGTATGTATTGGCGTTACGCGACGGATAAAACGCGACGGATCTTCCGGCAGATATGTTCCGGCCCTTAGGGCGTTTGTCGTCGACTCGTGTTTGTCACGTGCACCTGCTATAAAAAGTTTTACACATGTATACACGTGAAGACTTTGCTTATCAAGTAATAATCCCGTAAAGGGACAAGAGCGTTGTGTTGACCTTCAGTGTCTCTGACTTATGTTCAAAAGTGTGTCCGTTAGTTGTATCTATGTTTTTAAAGTCCCCGTGACACAGGATTTAGTCCTAGAGCGGGAGCTGTATTTTTTTAAATACATAAATATGAGCACTTATCATAATTTATGGATTTTTATATGATGTAAGATTAACGAGAGATTTGAGTCCCCCAATTCTTAACAGTCTTAACACCTACTACATTAATTCAAATAATAAAATGTTAAGAAAATATTATACTACAATCAAAATCTGAAAAACTCCCGATGTCACATCTTATCTAATACTAAATGATGGTTTTTGATTTCTCGGTTACTGGAACCAATATGCAAAAGTTGAAAATCTTTTTTCGTACTATGAGTACCTAAATGTATGGTTAAATTGTTAGTTATCACTTGCTCCGTTGCTCAGAGAGCGTGTTCAGCCGCCGGTCTCAAATTTCATGAAGTCCTTCTGGGGAGTCAATACCCTTAAATAATTATACTGACACTGACATTGATTCCTGTAAGAAACATTAACCAAATGACGCACAATAACAGTTTGCTACTTTACTGCCAACAGGCACCATTTTTGTAATTCTTCACGTCAAAATGGGCTACAAAGATAGGTTTATCGTAGCTGTGATGAATAAGGTAACTTCCATGGCATGCCGCAAATGTATTCACAGAATACTTTTGCCTAACCCAAGACGTGAATGTACATACTTTTGCCTAACCCAAGACGTGAATGTATGGAAGGTTAAAGATGGTAGCTACAATACAAACAACTTAGCAACAATATATTCGAGCTCTGCAGACTTCGATCAAGTATTGTTGATCGAAGCCTGCAGACGTATCTTGTAAAAAAATAACCTAAGGCTAAGCCAACTCGAACGGCAAAGCATTTAATTTTCTATTTGACTCATTATACTTATCTCTTCAGCATCTCAAGCGGCTTTAAGAAAATTCATTATCACACAGCATTTTATAGTCAACTATTGGACGTAGGGCTCTCCTAATATAAGTCACAATAACATTGTGAGTCAAAGGGATATTTTGGCCTACTATACTAAGCTCAAGATGGTTTGAATTGGCAATCTAATAATCATCATCATTGTCAGCCCTTTATACTGTCCCACTGCTGGGCACGAGCCTCTTCCCATTATGAGAAGGGTAAGGTCATAGTCCACCACGCTGGCCAAATGCGGGTTGGCAGACTCGACATGTATTTCGAGAATATTATGGAGATCTCTCAGACATGCAGGTTTCCTCGCGATGTTTTCCTTCACCGTTAAGCAAGCGATAATTAACAATTTAATACGCACATAAATCCGAAAAGTCATCGGTGCGCGCCGTTGATTCGAACCCGGTCCCTCCGCGTAGCAGTCTGTCGGTCTCTCCACTAGGATATCGCTCTATCTAATCACAAAGATACATTTAATTTTCTTCATAAATTTTTCAACATCCCCAGTATGAAATAGTGACACGTTGTATTCATTATCCCTTTATAAGGCCGAGGGAACTAGGGTAGTTACAAATTTGAACTAAACGGATTTTGTAAGCCAATATGTTATGAATGCCTTATGTATTTTGTTCTTCGTGAAAATCGACGAGAAAATTTTGGGAAATTTGGTGGCAATATAGCTGCCACTGCCTGTAAAAGACTATGAAAATAAAATGAAGTTTATTCTTAATGCAACTTTTTATTTCTTTTTGTCCTCCAAAATGTCGGGGGTCGTCGGGTAAGCTAAATAACTCGTCCAGTGCATTTTCTTTGTCGTCATCAGACAATATTTTCGGCATTTTCACCTGCAGTAAACACTGTAATATTATATCTACACGGGCAGTGGCAGATATATTGCCACCAGTTAATACAAAATTGTGTCAAAATAATAAACGTAATTTTACAAAATACTGCTCGATCGTACAAGTAGCAAACGTTTTAAAGTATTGAAATAAATGCAAACTCTTACCAGTTTCCCATAAAATTTTATAGATTGAGCTAGATTTGTTACACGTTACACAAAATCATCGGTTTTTACCCTTCAAAGTTTGAAAAATGTCAATTGAATTTGACAATTTCCACACAACAAAAAATATACGTTGACAGGACATCTCAAGCTTGCTAGTAAGTAAAAAATAAACACCAGAAATATAAAAAGTTTCCCGAAAAAAAATTCTAATATTCGTGGCAATACATATAGTGGCCACTGCCATAAAAAGGGTAACACTACACGGAATACATTTAAATAGTACTCTTATTTATATTATTACCTATGGTTTAGATGTAATCTATTTACAGACATTTTCACCATTCGCTGGCAAAAGGGTGTCACCCTTTCGCGAGAATGCTCGCATCCATCTAGTAATCATACGAATTGATTTTGATTGAATCATTTTGTTTCAGTGGCAGTTCCCGTGAGGTATTCTAGCAGTAATACAACATGAATTCCGTCGCCAGCCTGACATCTAAAATTCCCAGCTGGGATTTAAACGAGAGCAAATGTGAGTAATACTTCTCCTACTAAACTAAGATCTAGACCATATTTTGGTCGAAGTTCCAATATATTATTATTATTATTTAATCTTTATCAAAAAATTATCCGGTTTTCTAAAATGTGTTTAAAGACCCAGTGGTATCGGCTTTTATTGACTCTTGCGGTCTTCGTATTTCTAATTCTGTAACCGACTTGCCGCATGTCTTTATAGCGATTTCTCACATCCTGTGAAGACGCATATACTTTGACATAAATATCAAAGTATACGTTACTGGAAGGTGCATGCAGTTTTTCCCGTACATTTTATATTGATTAAAACTTTCTTACCGATCTCGTTTGCATTTCCGGAAATCCCTTCTTAGTGCTACGGTCCCTGAAGAACATCCATGCCAAATTTCAGCTTCTTGCGCCCAATAGTTTTGATTGAGGATTGTCTAACATTCAGTTAGTAGTAAAACGCAAGATTATTATTTATACAGATATTTTGTTGTCTATTTTAACGACTTAACATAATTGGGACATCCAAGGATGCTGAGTCTCTCCATGTTAATTAATATATAATAAGAGTACATTTTAGTCGTGTTTGACAAATAGTCCTACTTTGTGTTTTGAAGCGTCATATCGCATCGCACGACATCCCTTTCACATTTCTTTTTATTTTTGTTCAACTCTTAAGAGCCTGGAAAATGGGTTCCTTTAATGACGTAGGGGCCCAATAAAGAAACCTTAAATATTTCATGCCTAAGGTTATAAAATATAGCTAGTACGAAGAAAATGCAACAGTTTTGCTGCCAGCAGGTAGTAAATGTTTATACCTACTTTAAGTATTTAAAAAATGCGAAGTCAAATGCTATTTTTGCTATATTACATAACAGATTTTAGAGAGCTCAGTGACCTGTTTATGAAGAAGGTGAGGAGGACCTCGTAACCATGTTTGATAGGATTTCCAGCTGTATATAAAGCGATTTGATGGGCTGAATCCCCTTCTACCAAATAGAAAACATTAGCTTCTCTTCAATTATTGGGTTGATCTGAGTTAGTTTCATTAATCGTAATAACGACGAAGGTAGCTTTTTCTTGCATTTTCATAGAGCTAGCTTCAAAATCACCTTTTCTAACAATTTTTTAACCTCTACATAATATATTATACTGTACTCGTTTGGTGTAGCTGACTAAGCGGCTGCCTCGCCGCTTGACACTACGCCGAGTGTTGTAGGTCCGTACCCCACAAAGACAACACTTTATGTGATTTGTAAATTGTCTGAGTGTACGTTGTGTGTTGAACCCGTGGTGAATTAATTCTTCGTACAGAAGATGTATTTTAAAAAGAAGACTCAATAATAAAATTGTATTTAAATGGAGGAATATACACAATTTCTTCTTAACCTACGTTATAAATCGAACCCACTGTCAAAATTTTAAGAAGTTATTTTTTTAAGCCTACTCTTCATAAGACTTATATTCAATCTATGTAGATTGCTTATGTTTTTGATAAATACACGCATACACTTTCTATAGAACCGAGCAACGAGAGAAGCAGTATTTCAAAGATTTCTGCCTGTATCGTCTTTTGAAGATAAAATGAGTTAGTGTGCTAAATTAATATTCTAGTAGCAACCTAACTAGTGCTAGTGTTTTGTAGAAAGTCGTGATCGTGTATGCTTTACCATTTGCTAGACGTTTTGTATTTCATATTTATATATAAATGCACTTCTCAACGTAGAGGACATTTGTTAGACAATGTTTTTGTATAAGAGCACGTTTTTCATTGTTTCGAATACTGTTTGACTATTTTCTAGTTAATGTTACTCTAGAGTACCTCTTTAATATTAAGTAAAGCCTAAGAATACTACTAGTTTAGATATTTAGTAACTGAGTATAAATTACAAGTACTCGCGTATTTGGTGAAACTTTAAATGAACAGTTTAAATGCTGGGTTGTAGCGGTGCCGTTATGCTGTCCGCATAATGTGCCTGAATGTTGATCAATTTTGCCTGACATTTGTATGTAAATCTATGCTGTGTCATACAAATCAATGAGAAAATAAGTGTATATAATGAATGTCAGTTGCATTTTTTCCTTGGGAATTTGGAAATAAAGGAACATACATGCTAAATTTCAGCTTCTTGCGTCTAATAGTTTGGCTGTGGCTTGTCTGTCAGTCAGTCAGTAACGCAAGAATATTAAATATACAGATATTGATAGATGATGATTGATAATGATAACAAAACTTTTTTATCTTTGTTTTCAGATGAAGAGATAGATGAATTACCCTTCATGGCCTCTTTGGGGCCGGTGCTCACAGTCTTGGCTGTGTACCTGGTGTTCGTCATGAAGATCGGTCCGGTATTCATGAGGAAGAGGGAGGGATACAAACTGACACATACTCTCCTGATATACAACGCCGTGCAAGTGGCGATATCAGTATATTTAGTTTATAGGGTAAGAAACTTATATCTGAATATATGTTTGTGATTTTCGCGACTGCGTTCTCGGAGTTTTAACTTTACGTCCTATGTTTGAAGTGCTGGTATGAAGGATTGTAGTTATGTCTATCAGTATATCTTTATTTTTACTTGACAATATTTGGAACGGCTTTTCTTTCAAATGGGACATTCACTGGAATGTAGAGGAAGTTTATAAGGACATATTATATACAGGGTGATTTGTAATTGCTTGTATTCCCTTCGGGAGGTGAATCTAGGGCCAAAATGGAGTATTTTTACCCCCTACATATGGGGGTCCAAAATGCACCATTTTGGAATAAAACGGTTTTTAAGATTTTTTGAGAAAATTCCAAATTTTTGTTATAAACATCTTGTAAAAAATTATTTTGACTATTCTTGGTGGCAAGTTGGGTCTTATTTAATGGACAATTAAATGGTCCATCTTTTAAATTAAAATAATCCTACTAGCTCAACGTGGAATTTGAATATAGAGCCAATAAACACGCAAAAAATGTTCGAATAAAATAAAATTACGCCATAAAAATGTAATTATTTGAAAAAATTAATATGTGGCATGTTATGTAAAGTATTGGAATAACTTTCTGGTATTTCCTGCTATCCAAAAAGGTATAATAGTCTTCGACAAATGTAGCAAATTTTGAGTAATAGCCACTTTTGTTCAAAAAAAGTGCTTCTGGATGACTCACTCGCCAGAACATTTTTTCCTGTATTTATTCTTAAGCTCTGCAATCAGCAGTGATTTACTAGTAGGGAGACCAACCTAGCAAAACTTAGGGTCTTGGGTTCGAATTTTCAGCGTAAATGACTGTCTTTTGTTAGTTAAATGCATATTAAGTTTTTAATTCTCACTTGTCCCGTGACTCGAAGAGCATATATAGGTTTAATTCAGTGTCACGCCTTTGTTTTTCAATTATTTATTTATTCGACTGATTGACTTGGTTTTGACTACCCTAAAAGAGTTTCCAAGATAATCATAAAGTCCGGTACCAACTGGCTGAACATGCTCTTCGAGTCACGGGACAAGTGAGAATTAAAAACTTAATATGCATTTAACTAACAAAAGACAGTCATTTACGCTGAAAATTCGAACCCAAGACCCTAAGTTTTGCTAGGTTGGTCTCCCTACTAGTAAATCACTGCTGATTGCAGGGCTTAAGAATAAATACTTACAGGAAAAAATGTTCTGGCGAGTGAGTCATCCAGAAGCACTTTTTTTGAACAAAAGTGGCTATTACTCGAAATTTGCTACAATGGTCTAAGACTATTATACCTTTTTGGATAGCAGGAAATACCAGGAAGTTATTCCAATACTTTACATAACATGCCACATATTATTTTTTTCAAATAATTACATTTTTGTGGCGTAATTTTATTTTATTCGAAAAATTTTTGCGTGTTTATTGGCTCTATTTTCAAATTCCACGTTGAGCTAGTAGGTTTATTTTAATTTAAAAGATGGACCATTTAATTTTTCATTAAATAAGACCCAACTTGCCACCAAGAATAGTCAAAATAATTTTTTACAAGATGTTTAGAACAAAAATTTGGAATTTTCTCAAAAAATCTTAAAAACCGTTTTATTCCAAAATGGAGCATTTTGGACCCTCATATGTAGGGGGTAAAAATACTCCATTTTGGCACTAGAATCACCCGAAGGGAATACGAGCAATTACAAATCAACCTGTAGATGACATTTATTAATCAGACTATCAGATTTTTTTTAATATAATTATTTATAGCTTACTTAACACTTTAATTAATAATTATTTCCCGTTCAATCTAATGTTTTCTTGCATAGTCTCTACAAGAGTAGATAGAGTAGTTTTAATCAGTTTTTTATATGAATATACTAGAGTAAATTTGGTTATAGTTCCTGAAAGTGCCTAAGGGATTCAGCGGACATATATTATACCACTCCTAATGATTTATTGTGACTAGTTAAAAGGCAGCGATAGCCGAGTGGAGATACCAACAGACTGCCATGCAGAGGGTATCGGGTTCGAATCCACGGCGTGCACCAATGACTTTTCGGAGTTATGTGCGTATTAAATTGTTAATAATTGCTTGTCCCGTGCCGTTAAGCCGTCGGTCCCGGTTGTCATGAAGATCTTTGACAGTCGTTACAGGGCGTCAGTACCTTCTAAATTAACTGACACTTGTCTAAACCATGGAATATCGCTATCCCTTCGGGCTGCGGAGGTCAGAGAGGCAGTCGCTCCGTGGAAATGCCGATGCTCCGGTTAGACTAGTAAGCGGACCCCGGATTGAAACTGGGATAATCCTAAGGGGATGAGGATAATACGTAGTTGTCCATAAACTGACCACTCCTACAGAGCTATACACATACACTTTAGCACTACTTTCCTACATTGTGACTCAATATTTTTGGTTACTTTAGAATATCTAATTGTTTATGCTCGAATATATTCTAGGTATTCTACTCTTTTAATTTTCTTTGCACCAACCAAAGGTTAACTGAAAGAAAATGCCTCAGATCAGAGGTAATTTAGGTACATAGGTATGATCTGAAGAGAAAATATGTTGTCAATAAAAATATTAATTAATATTCTTATTGACAACATATTTTTGTTGGGCATACTTGGCCTGGTGCTTATTTAGCATAAGCGCCTACAGAAAAGAAATAGCATCGTATTTATCATACGTTCTTGTTATTCCAGATAAGACGTTATAATCTTTCACGTTGGTCTAGACCGGATATCCTCTGTATAATTTATGATTATAAAATGACTTTCAATAACAATAATTTCTATTTTTAATATGATTTTATTTTTTGTTTCAGTTTTTCATGGACCTAGCGATGATGGGTTTAGTACCTAGAAAGTGTTTTATGCATGAAGGGCCTTCACGGAGTCGGGTAAGATATTGTGTGCATATTTATTTTAAACAACTTTCCAAGCGACATTCAACAATTAGAACCAACTGTAAAATAGACTCTGGCCCATCGTACCACTTGTTTATTGCCGGATTTTTAGCTAGCATGGTGTCAACATTGATTACGGTATGGGTATTAAGTAGAAATTATAAAACCTAACTTTTTTTTCTTTTTCAGATATTATTCGGCACGTACCTCTATCTGACAGCTAAACTCACAGAACTGTTAGATACAGTATTCTTTGTGTTAAGAAAGAAGAACAATCAAATCACGTTCCTTCATTTATACCACCATACTGTCATGGTGATTGGCACATGGGCTTTGCTCAAATATTGGCCATCACACACTCTCATATTCATTGGATTCCTCAACTCATTGGTGCATGTGTTTATGTACACGTACTACGGATTGGCTGCGTTGGGGCCAAACGTGGCCAAATATTTGACGTGGAAGAAATACATGACCAAGTTTCAATTGGTAAGTCAATTATTTTATTAGAACGCCAGTTAGCAACTGGTACCTACACAATTAAACATTAATAATTGTGTGTTTTAACATGTGTAAATAGACATTGGTAGACCAAAACAAACTCATGATTATATGTACAACTCAAACATGGTTTACTAAATAATGCTGTCATATTTTTTATTTTCAATATTGTGTTGTACTTAAATCAACAAAACATTGATTTACAAAATACTCAGTCTTTTTCTATTGGTATAGTAGCTATGTACGTAATCAGATAAATTCACTTAATAGTGATGAATAAAATAAACACCACGGCGGCGCCGCTCAATCAAATGGCTCAGCTAATTTACAAAACGCCGCTGTTGGGTATTCACTACACAATGACTCGCTACAATGGCGGCCGTGTGACGTCAGGAAGCGTGTAGGGCGACTATCAATTGTAAATAAAAGGACAGTCTCCATTTTTTTTTCTAAAATTGAATTTTATTTATGACACAAAATTCAACATTATAAGTACCTACCTAATATAAAAATCGTAATTTTTTGTTTTACTGAAATTTTGGAACAAAGCTAATGAAAATTACCAATGTTCTTATATAAAATTATTCACGTTTAGAAAAAAAACTGAAATTATAACTCTGTCAAATTGGGTCCATTCAACATTCATTCTGTATTAACACAAGCTAGATTTTGATGGCAATGCGTTCCGCATAATACTTTACTTTTGTAACATTGGCATCTATTATTTTGGCATTGATACACAGATGGTCTGCAACTGCACTTTATAAGCAGCGCAACATCAGATGTTTGCTGACTTCCAACAGCATCTGCTAAAGAAATAAGTGTGCCTGAAACTTGACCATACTCTGTTTCACTATATTGTAGGTCGTGTCGTGAAAACCAGTTTTTAATCGTTCCTATATTAGTTGCGATTCTATAAACTCCATTTCTGATGTCTACAATCTTTCCTTTAATAGCCATTGTATGAAATGGTCCTTGGTGGGCTTTAGGAACCGTCACTGTAACACTGTGACCTATCGCTAAAGTCATTATCTTACTTGGAATGTCATTACTTGTATCTTCAGCTGAGCGTTTCAGTTCTTTATTTTGTACCATTTCTATACTTTGTTCACTTTTACAAAAATAACATGACACTTTAAGGCTTTGACCTTGATCACTGTTCATTACTTTGATTACTGTATGAACTGTACTATTGCAAGAGTTACACTTAAATGCGTCACTATGTTCAGTTTCTTGCACTGTAGGAGTAAATTTTGATTCCTTAGTTTCCTCGGTTTCCAAACTTGGAGATTCAGGGCTATAATTTACAATTTCAACTTCTACTTTAACTTTCGTATTTGTTTCTTCTGATGTAACTGATGATGGTTCTTTAAGATAAGGTGCATCATGTTCAATAGTTAAATGTGTAGATGCCGGAACTGAACATACTTTAGAACCAGTTTTGGTTACTCTTCCAAACAGTGCTCTATAAGGAAATTTTCCTGCAGCAGAATGAAAAGCTGTGTTCTTATAGTATTGTACAAATAAACATCCAACTGACCAATTAGTGGAATTATTTTCTTTCATCCAGGATTTCAGCATAGTCTCGATTTCCACTCTGCTTTCTTCGAAGTCATCTTTTCTTAACTCATATTCTATTTTGCAGTCAGACCACATTGCACGAAATTCTTTTAAAATATCTGTCATCAAATCACTTGCCATGTTTGACTGAAGGATGCGGGGTGCTCCTAGTGTCAAAAAAATATTTAACAATTCATAGGCGACTTCTCGAGCATTTAATGTTTTGAATGGTCGGAGAATTAAAAATTTGTTAGATATGTTTTGATATCTGAGAATCCAGTTGTAATCTCCGTCGGGGGTAGCCTGTAAATCGATGAAATGAAGATATCCTTTTTCATTTATATGACGTGATATAATTGGCCGTGGCGTATTGTCACCTTTCTTTTTCGATTTACAGACTGGACAAACTCCTACAAAGATTTCTATGGCTTTCTTGGGAATATAATATTGACGTTTTAAGTCGTGAGTGATTTTGTCTCGACCACCATGTCCACACCTAATATGACTTTCGTAAATGATATCAAAATATTGCTCTCTAGGTATAATCCGTAGAGCGCGATCCGTCGGATTCTTATTTTTAAAAGTTAGAAACTCATCCGTGTCAGTTGTAATAATTTCGTATTTGTTTATCCAGTAATAATCCACAGGGTTCTTCTTTGCAGTCACTTTTATATTTTTTAAATCTGATATAACCTCTGCTATTCTTTCTTGCGTCCATGCTTTTCTAAATGATCCTGAAAGTAACAAATATAATTAAATAATTATTTACATAAGTATAATAAATGTAGAGTAATGTAGTAAAGTAGAGTAAAAATGTAAAGTAGAATAAATGCTGTAGAAATGAGAGCACTGAGAAGTATGTGTGGTGTGTCTTTGACCGACAGAGTAAAGAATTGTGTGATACGAGAGTGGTGTGGGGTAAAAGAAGATGTAGTGACAAGCATTGAGAAAGGCATGTTAAGATGGTTTGGGCACATGGAGAGGATGGATGACGATAGACTGACAAAGAAGATATATCAGGCTAGTGTGAATGGGACAGGACAAAGGGGAAGACCTAGGAGAACGTTCTCTGACCAGATTGGAGTCATCCTGAAAAAAGGACAAGTCAGAAGTACCCATAACAGAAGAGCATGCATGAGAAACTTGATGGGAGTGAGTGAAGCAAGTGAGGTATGTCAGGATCGTTGCAAATGGCGTTCCGTAGTCTCTGCCTACCCCTCCGGGAAACAGGCGTGAGTCTATGTATGTATGTATGTATGTATGTTACATAAGTATTAATGCAAGTAAGTATTAACGAGAAGTTGATTTGCATTTGCAAAATATTTTAAGTGGTGAATATACTACTATAACTGAATACAAATTCCTGAAAATAAGTCACTAAAAGTAAAAAAAAAAAAAATTCATCATACACTTTGAAAATTAACTCGTTTTACTGACCGTCGCCGCCGCTCAGCTGATCGCCATTGCAGGTGCCCAACACACACAAGCACACATACCTACAGTGACTGCGTGATTCAGTCTTATTTTGCACGATTTAACATCTTATTCTGATTTACTATCTCAGGACATTTAATGAAAATAGGGTTTTATATCATCGCACACTGTTTGAAATAATTTTAGGTATAAGTATACTGTCTATGTTGTATTATTAAAATATTTTGGAAATGCAGATCAACATATTGTATTATGTATCAAATAAATATAAATACTATACTAATTAGTATATAATAGAAATTAATATAGTATTTACCTTAAAAATTGTACAGCCGATATTGTATACAAAGAAAATTACCGGTATGTTGGTCATCATATTCTGTGAGTGTCCTGTAGAAAATTTGTTTAGTTGCTTCCCTAGTCACTGAATCTTCCTCGCTCGAATTAGTTGTCACATCATCGGAACTATATTCACTAGTAGCCTTTAATGATTCTTGTGGAACAATAGAGATACTGGCGCTCGTTGAGGCCATTTTTGTTTATACGATTGTGATGCTAATTGCGAGGTCACAAGAGCTAGAATGGGACGACACTATTGACGGGTTTTGATTAGGCGAGTCGTATAACCTTGTTAGTACGCGCGGTCGACAGCTACGCGAGAGTGCGACTGGCGGCGTTTGATAAAATGGCCGCCGCGTCGCCGGTCGCCCCACGCCGCGTCGCATTGTTACCTGGCTAGGCGAGGCGTGCCGGCGCGGAGAGAAGCGAGGGGGACGCGCGTGTTCAAAGGCCGATTAATGCTGATTGTCTGTTATTTGATTACACTTTTGCTTTTTGTACCTACGATTTATAACTATAATAATAAAATTGTAATTTACACATTAAAAGGGTAGTAATTTACTATACTTACGGGAAAAAATGTTTTAGCTCTTTATAATATCGACGTAACTGTTAACATATTTTTCTTAGGTAAACTTGGTACTACGACTGTCATTAAAAATGTATTGATATCAATTTACTTGCCTAATTATTTGCTCGAGTCTGGTAATGTGCCCGGTACGGCAATACGCTCGCCCCCTATTACGTGGTACCTAAAAATAGGGAAGATTACTGCCAAGTTAAACCACCAGATGGCGGTATCACCGACTACAGTAAACAATGAATTTTGGCAAGTATGACATTTGAGTGACAACTTGCCAACTCGTTTCAACTTCAAAGTTTGGATGCGCGATCTCATTATCTCATCTCAAACAAGTCACTAAAACAGAAACATTGTACCATTTTTATTGTTATTGATAATTACAACTGTTGTTACTGTTTTGCCTATATAAATAAGTATAGATACATTGTTGTCTTGTTGATGACAATATTTGAAAAGCGCGCTACCAAAGTTTGTTTACTGTAGTTGCTTGTGCTGCCATCTGCGTCGAGCTTTGCGTAAGGTTCCCTATTCATGGCGAAATGTGGGTGTAATATTACACCTGGGTGTAGTGAGTCGTGAGCCTATAAATAAAATAAATAAAAAATAAATACATAGAACTATAACAATGGTATGACATAATCGGCATGTCGGTTAAAAACCTACTGACCGAACCGAATTAGTAGGCACATCGTCCATGCAAACTTGAAATTTGTATCTAAAATTATATTTTATACATGGATATAATTCTAATAAATAATGCATACATTTAGATAGTCAAAAATGTGTGTGCGTGTCTCATTTCAGTTATTCAACCTGTCGATGAGACTAATTTATGTTATTAAGTTACATTCAGAAGGTTTACTAGCGATCAGTACGAAATGCACTGTTTCGAAGAGAAGATTTATTTGGAACTAAAATATGCAGATGACAATAAAAACTACGTTTAAAACCGACTTCAAAATCTCCTCAAAATATACGTATAAACTAATTATGGATAGATCAAAAATTATTCGTCAGATTTTAATCAAATGTATACTGGTCCAAAGAAACACTTGCATTCAATTAGGTACATATAATCATCACAATTTATTCACCTGGTAAAAG
This sequence comes from Euclidia mi, assembly GCA_944739405.2. Taxonomy (NCBI): domain Eukaryota; kingdom Metazoa; phylum Arthropoda; class Insecta; order Lepidoptera; family Erebidae; genus Euclidia; species Euclidia mi. The sequence continues at coordinate 9,838,721 of OX123188.2, read as the reverse complement.
TTTTGGGATAACTAGGTATAGCAAACTAACACATAAAATAATACTGTCGAATTAAGAACCTCTTTCTATTTGCGATTGTTTAAAAAGTGTTAAAATTACTTTTTAAAATATGACTTTGACGGTTTCATTATTAATCATGAACTAAATATAGTACAAAGTTTAGTCCTGGCCTATTCTGCGAGAGAGTTAATTTATGGAATATGGGTATAATTATATGCCTATTTTTTTTGAGCATCTATCTCTAAAATTTGTTAAAGATCACAAGTGCCTAGTTTAAAATAATAAAGACGATATTTTGTAGAGGTCTGTACTAAGAGTAATCTAATATAGGACTGATCCCGATGTTAAATTTGATCCTTGTTTGGTAAAAATCTTCGTAGTTTACTTTGAAGCGAACAATGGCAGATACAATAATATACAGATACTGACATTCGAACAAATGTAATAAGGTCTATAGTTTTAAGAATAAAGTTCAATTTCGTCTGCACGACCGCTAATAATGTATAACAGACTAGAGGATGATCGCAGCTACATCCGCACCTTTTTTTTTACCCGATCTCTTAGGAATTTCAGGCAATCCCTTCTTAGTGCACCTTTGCCATCCTTAAGGAATATACACGCCAAATTTCAGCTTCTTGCGCCCAATATTATTGTTGTTATTATTACAGTCAGTCGGTAACGCAAGAATGCTATCTATACAAATATTATTGCAATGATTTTCTTTAATAACCTGCTCATCTGTTTACTTTCAGGTCCAATTCGTGTCAATCATCATTCAGTACGTGATGACAGTGCAAGTATCTGAATGTCCACCAGCTAGAGGCGTGGCTATATTTGTGTCTTGCAACACCGGAGTCATTCTCATCCTCTTCTTGAACTTCTACCGACAAAACTACAATAAGAAGAAAGCTGTAAAATTCATCACTGTAGCATTACCCTCAATGTGTATGCCAAAAGAAGATTAAGATAGTGAAATAAATAAAAATTGTAAATAGTGCAAAATAATTATGAAAATGATTGTAGATATCGCTAGTTGAGTAAAATATGATTTGATTGAAAACTGAAACCATGAGTCCAAGAATAACAAGCATACGAGAGCAAAAACATGAAACAGACATACGACTTTATCGTTTAACCTTTCTCGTAGTGAGAAGATACCCCGTGTCTACCAGTAGGCCAGTTTATAAACAGGGTTAATATTATTATTTATTATTTTAATTAAATAAATGATTAGGTTATCCAATTTTATAGCAGACTGGCCTAACAGCTAGTGGTAAAAATAATTCCAACAACAATTTACTTAAAAAATTGGTTGCCTGTAAAGTCGGTATACGGGCGAAAGTTTTACGTGACAACGACTTTGAGTGGTAAAATAATTTTAATGTGAATATTCATTCGTATAGTAGGAAGAAGGATGAAAGACGCGTGCCTTTCACTTTTTATGTCTGTCTCTTTCGCTCTTAGGCGGGAAGCGTGCCTCTCACTCGCTCTCATTGTGAGCGCATAACGTGAGCGGAGCGTAACGCAGTTTCTTGAAGTGTCACCCGGCAAACCAATTTATAAGACGTTGTCACGTCAAAATAAAAACAACACTAGTTACAACAGGAATAAAAGACACTTAAAATGTGTCATTGTTTCAGAATTGCTATCTTAAATTAGGATTAAATCATTTTTATTTTCAACATGCGATAAAAGGAGAATTAAATACTGAACAGAATACTGCAACAGGAATAAAAGACACTTGAAATGTGTCATTGTTTCAGAATTGCTATCTTAAATTAGGATTAAATCATTTTTATTTTCAACATGCGATAAAAGGAGAATTAAATACTGAACAGAATACCTTTCTCCAATCCTGTGTACAGTTTCTTGTAAATATAGACTATGGGAATTTATCAGGGGTGATATTTATTTGTAACGTTATTAAAATTTGTTATGTGAGAACTTGGTGAATGATTGTCAATTATGAAAAGTTGCTGAATATTTTTGTCTCTCCCTGTATTTAATGATTCAAATGTATAGGTACCTGAAATAAAGATACGGAGGGCGAGCAATGAATTTTGAGTTGGGAGGCTGTGAAGTTAATTTAAGGCTCTATTTATAAATAACTTTGAGAGCAAGAAAATTAATCAAGTAAGTAAGTAGATAGATTTAGTCGTCTTTATTTCTTAGACTTATCAAAAATTGTCTAAGTTATTTGGAGATACACCTAGAGAACTGTTGAATCTTCACCTTCTGCCCGTTACACTATAAAACAAACTAATATATATAGACTTTACTGGTTTTATCTGGTTTATAATTATGTTTAGTTATGCCATGTTCCAACAGTAGAAAATATACTAATCTAGTTTAGGCAGGGTAACTTTGAATATTGCTCTCAAATGGTTCGAAAAAGTTCTCTGCATATCTTATGGCTGAGATAATGGTAACGTTGAGGATTATTGATAGACTGAAGAATAGAATGGTAACTGAATGAAAGTATGAATGAATATTAGTTATAGACAAGTACTGGTCGTGATCCATGTAAGGTTTTGGTCTTTGTACGGTTCACCTTGATTTGATCGGCGTACTGGGCACTGATTTAAGAAGAAAGCAAGAATTTGATTATTTTTATGATTCAGTCAATGCCTCCACGACATAATAGAAAGTTCTTATCACGCTGAGTGAAGACTGATAGACTGGTTTCGATTGAAACATAATACAAGACAATCAATGCGATGAACGCCAACTGAATAAAAGTGAAACGTAAGTTGGCTAAAGCCCTATGAACCCACCTGGGTGCCTAATTCGAGTTTGGGTTATAATGGATCGCGTTCGAATCGTCCGTCGATAGGAACATTACCCTTCCATTTTTTTAAATCGTCTCTGGCGTGCTGAACTCGATTTAGGCTCCTTAATCTTCACTCGTAACTTATAATTTTGTAATTAGTTATAATTATTTAATAGCTGGTATAATTTACATTACTTTAGATATAGTGTTAGATTTTGTATTTAAATTTAATTATGGTACCTAATAATTATGATATTTTAATGGAATATAACTTTATAACGAAGCAAAAATTGAAATATATATTTACTGTCTTTAGACTAAAATAGCATAATATGGTAAATATAAATTATTTGTAAAATAGTGGAACAAATGAATTAAAAGATGAAATACTTACATACGGTGTATTATTTTATTTTAACATACTGTTGTGTCTGAATAAAACACATCAGACAACGCGAACAATTGTGTACCAATTTGAATTATTTATCTACGTTCCAAGATGTCGTTCAGTCACGGATTAGTAAATTACCATTTAATTTTTTCTTAACCCTAGCCTAGTTTATGCCAAGCAAGATGCCAAGTCAAAGCCTCAATTGGTCCCTCAAAAAAGGTTACGTTTTAAATTAATTTGTCTATCGCAGCGCTCATGTTGCTTCTATAGGGTCATTTATTATTTTGTGGTTTGCAGCAAAGAGTATACAAATACTACGTAAGAAGAGGCGGATGTGCCATAGATCATGCGAGACTTTCAGCTTTGTATGAAACGTGCAGGGAGAACTCGTACCAACATAAAGATACTAATTGACATCGTTTTTATGTTGTCAGCATTGTCATATTTGTCAATATAGGGATGTGCCCTCTAGTGATTAACGAAATATCGATATCGATAATATTCGGTAACGGAAATAATTATGTTTCGACAAGAATTATACTTTTCCAACACAAATAAAAGATGTATTTAATATTTATGTGTTTATTCAAACAAATTAGCCTATTCTATAAATCTATTCTAGATTAGCGAAGAAAAATACGCAGAACTAAAAGATATATATATGTACATGTAATGGAAAGCTTTTCAACATTTTTTCTGTAATAGGATTTAAAGAAATGTCTATAGATACAAGGCACAGCTGTTTTTCTGACTTGAGTTCTCTTTTTTTTAAGTCTTTCGGCTTAAAATGCTTGCCACACACATAGTTCAACTGATGTAGTTTTTCAATGGGCACATAAATCAAGTCTTGGTTTCCAGTTGCAGCTACCCATTTTTACATCTAAAAAGAAAAAAAAGAATAGAATTTTAGTCCTTGTGCCAATTTCTAATAACGAATATCGATAACTGACAGGCAGCACTATTGTTTACCTACAAAGTAGTAGGATATGAAACTTCAGAATATTTCCTTATTTTTTATGTTTCATTGAAATATATCACATTATATAACATTGTAAATATTCATTGATCTTTATCTAGGGACATTTTGCATGAATAACTACCTTTTTTTCATTGCTTGACCGGCATGTTGTTGTATGCCATATTTCGCACGTTATTTTGCTTGTTTTCATTGCGCTCCTTTCAATGCTAATCAAATAAATATAGTAATACTAACACTAAAAGTGTAAAATCACATTTATTTGGTATACACGAAGCACTTTTACAGTATGTTTTTTACGTTAAACAAACTATATAACGCGGCAAAGTTCAATCTGGATAATAATGTGACAGTTGTGACATTTGACATTATTGACAGCCAAGGCGGTGATGTACGTATAACCCGTCTAACTTTGAAAGAATACTATTCCAAGGGTACATAGTGAAGGATGATATCTTCACGTTTTATACATATAATAGTAGCCATTAAAAAGATAGCACGTTTCATACATTCGGTTTTTTCTTAGGAACTTGCGCCAGGCTGGTTTGCAGATGATTATTGCCCAGTTAAGACAATCTTTGAACAATTGGTTCCTTCATTGCTGAGCACCATAAGGTTAGACATTTTGTTCTACGTCTCTAACACGCTTGCGATTTCACACAGCGTGTTTGGCAAAGATAGATGTAAAATACCATAGTATCGTGATGACAAAAAGATAATAGTGGCTGATTAAATAAAATAACAAATATCGTAATCACATATATTTTAAACATTACAAACCCGATTACGCAAATGTACAATATTTTTTTTTGTATAAACGTGCAACTACTACAATGAAATTGAATTGTGTTTTCAAGTAACAGCATTAACAACCGTATCGAACGCTTTGTTCACATCTAAAGCACTTTTCAGGTAAATGAAATATGTAGTCATATAATAAAAAAAAATCTTATTAACATATTTAAACATGATCTATAACCGTATCGTTAGTGAGTATCGGTTACTGAGGTATCTGGTAGCTTTAAATATTTTCCATTACCCGAAGGTGGAATGAATTTTTCATAACAGTAATTTGTCAGTCTAGTCAATTAATTTTACTAATATTTTAGGGTATATCAACATGTGATCAATGGAAAAGGAAAAATACAATCTACAGGTTGACAGAAATATTTTAGATTATCAAGATTTATGCAAAGTTGGAGGATTCATATTAATATGACTACACTCTTCATGTACATTATTTGGTATTACAAACGCTAGTAATTTGCTACAGATAAAATTCAATACCTACATATTGGCAAATTTGCCGTTATCTACGACAGTCAATGAATCAGTTGGTTCTTAAAGTTTAAGTCTTAGTTTAAATTCGTATAAAATGTCGCATGATCACTATAGTAATATTCTATTAAAAATTGAAGACATTTTAACAATTTTTGTTCTATATTTTATGTAAAATGGCAGTAGGATTTTGTTCTCGTCTTTGTTTCTCCTACTGACACTACGTATTAGTAGCATATACATATAGCAATATATGCTTTAAGACACAGTTATATCTACTTGAAAGCTGGCCAACTAAGCTGGCCAATTATATTCATATTCGTATTTTTTTATTAATTATCAGAAATTCAAAAGAATTTCAAATCAGCAGCTTATAAATTCTACTCTCCTTCATTCTTTGTTTTAAGTATTTCCTTCATATAATTATTCTTTCACTTGTTGTTAATTTTAAGAAAGACTCAATTGCTACAATACACGAAATTAACGTTAACAAATATACAAAATATCAAAACAATTTTTACAAAGTACAACTAATAAGCACTTAAAATGATTCTAGACGTTGGAAGACAATTTATGAATTTATCACATTACACACATTCATATATTTTTTAATTGACTGTATTTGTGTAAACATTGAAGTTTGTAATCACACATTTACATTTAATAAACTTTTTACAATTACGCCTTTAAGCTTTAGTAGTCCTAGTCTAGCAAGATTTTTTAGTACATACACAAGTTAATTCCAATCTCTGCGCCTTTACCATTACTGCGGCAACAACTAAATTAAATGTTTTTTTTTTACTTTTCTTTCATTGCACGTAGCATTTTAGCTATAACTTTCATTTATCTTTAATGCATCATGGAAAATCGCAAAAATGAAGTACCAATTTCACATTCATATCAAAACTCTCAACTTATTTGATTATGTACTTTAAACAATAATGTCTTTAATATACGACGTAACCATATAGATTATATACACCATAGCGTTACATAAAAGTAACAAAATAAATCCACCAAAAATGGATACAATAAGCACTGGAGCAACATGAAATAACGATGTTCATCGCAAAGATGTTATTTCATGAAATAGTACTTAATTTATCCAGTAACGATCATAAGAAACAACTACAGAAAATAATGTCCCTGAAGATATAAGTTCGTATATCTAGACTTTGTATCTACTCCGGTATATACCGGAGTAGATACAAAGTCTAGATATTATATTTCCTGTTTAAATTTGATCAATTTGAAATAATTTGAAAGGCATGTGAACTTTTCTATAGATCAGTCAAAGCAGAACTTGTGCAGCATTCGTTACGTGGATCTAACAATATTCAAAATTAGCTTAAACTAAAATTGGTATTGACTCTTATACAATAATATTTACATATTCTGATCACAACATTTTATTCATCCTTTTTGATATTGGTGTGTCCGTTTGAAACACCATTAGTTTTAATGCTACCGTTGGCTTTAACGCAGCCGTTGATTTTGATGTCACCGTTGATTTTCATATCGCCGTTGGTTTTGATGTTGCCATTAGCGTCACTGTTGGCTAATTTCTCAGTCGGGCTGGTTTTCTTGTTACTAGGTTTGCCATAGGCTTTGTAGTAGAAGTCGTAGAAGAGGTAGTAGAAAAAGATGGAGTTAGGGAGAGTAAAGACGACGGACCAACGTGGGTAACCGCAGTCGTAGAAGAGCAGCTGAGCCGAGTGGATGAAAGCGATGCAAAACTGGAGCTGTAAATGTTTAAACAAAGAGAATATTATATGGAGCCAGAATTCCAAACAAAAATTAAGTAAGGTTTTCTGTATTAGCCGTTCTAATTTGCGTTAAAGTTTTACTATTTATAATGAAGTATATGTTGTATATTGCTACTTGTGTTTAACAAAGTTCATCAAAATTTGATATTAGATAGAAAAAACCGCAACAGAAATAATGTTTCTTTCGTATTACCAATACTGATCTAGTTTTAAGTTATAAGCAAATTTTATAGCCAAACATTTTATAAAGACACAGCAAATTAAAATTTCGTTTGGATGATATAATGATCTTTATAATTTTGGGTTGCAACATTTTCTTTTTATTTTATTACATTTGATACGGTTGCATTAAATTGTCTTAATATTAAACTGTTACATCGAGCTGTTAAACCGCTATTATTAATGTTTTATGTATTTTACATTGATGATGCTTACCATCTGAAGTGTAGTGATGTACCTCTTCCAGAACAGGTACCTCTGATACTTAGGTCCCATGGCAGAGAACATGTAGTACGTATACATAATAATATGTACAAAGGAGTTGATCACACCGATGAGGGTGCCATGTCCTCCAGGGAAGTATTTAGTAGCTCCCCAAGAGATCATAGGCATCACCGTGTGATGGTAGAGATGCAGGAACGTGACCTGCCTGTCCTTTTTCCTAATGACGAAGAAAACTGTATCGAGTAGTTCAGATATTTTCGCCAGGAAATAGATGTATACACCTCTCGCGATCTGCAATTTGAAACATTTGGAGTTAGTTTTAAGAAGACTCAAATGTAGGAAATCAGTTTCAACACGACTATTTAGTTGCTCTAAAAATATAGGTAGGCGCTTTGAAAGCAGCACGAACGATCATGTGGTTCAGAATCTAGATTGAGCGCGACGATATTATAAAGACAAAGAATTCTATACGTTTATTTACGCTTCAACAACAATAAGATAATTCTGAGTAGGTATTGGAAGAGATACAAAGCTTTGCTCGGTTTAACTTTTATTAAACGTGAACACAAACAGACATCGTTCGTTTGTTTAAATAACAAAAATCAAACAATGCAACGTGTTAAATAACTGTAAACAATAATTCTGTACAATTAATAAAGTACAATCTGTTTTAGTTTTAAAGTGTACCAATATTTGAGTGAACGAAATATAAACGATTGTCTAATTTCTTCCAAAATAGCAATACTTATTGTGAACATATTGGTGAAATGTTTAATATCATTAGGTACTTGTAAGCGATTATCATCATTATTTTATTTAACTTCATACGACTGTACCCGCTCTTGTATAAGCTAAATTAACATATATAAAGAACACCCAGACTTGTTACTGCAGTTTGTGAATAAGTGTTGGTAACATAGAAATATAAATATAAACAACTATTAACTTATTTATTATATCTATGGTTGGTAACCACTACATCATAATCGCTGTCAATTGTGTGTGTATTTTATCTTTAACACGTTCCCTGCGGCACAGATTTATCTGTACTTTCCATTACTGCGTTACGGGTCGTTTTAAACCTTGTACTGTAACGAGGCATATTAAACCCCACCACCCGTAGGAGACCAAAATCCTTTTTTTGGCGCCAAATAAGACAAAGTGGTACGGCTTTTGTCGTGATTATTATTGACAATGAGTTGAGTAACCTCAATCTGCCACCGCCCGTGGTTAGATTAGTTAGTTTAGATTCTATAGGTAAAACAAATTGTGGGATCTGATGCACCCCGTACCGCACTGAAAAATGGCAGCTTTTCGTGTTATTTAGTGATGGGAAAATAAACACCGATTTTATTTAATTGTATTTAATTTATTAAACTTATGGATGTTTTTCATTATAACAGGTCAAACAGTAATATTTTTGCAACCAGTGCATTCTGTAAGTATTTTCTTAACTTTTTTGTCGGCCTCACGACTTGATAAGATGGTTCGGAGTTTTTCATAGCACCCTACACATCTCCTTTTCTTTGACATATTTATTTCACATAAACGGAGTAATTATATTTGTGACTGATCTGTTTTTGAAATATCCCAAGCCAATTTTCTTCACCTTTCCTCTTAATCAACTGTTTTCGGCAACGTTTAGACATATTCGACAGCAGTCTTAATACGTCGCATGCGCAGCCTCGAATGCGTTGCACAACACTATCGCGTGAAGCTAGCGTAGGGTGCGGTACGAGGTGCGCGGGGGTACAAGGCGTTTGCGACCTCATTCCGCACTGTGTTAGAATTATTATTTGTTCAGTGCGGCACGAGGTCTAAAAAACCCGGTATTAAGGTTGGTGTACCACAGAACTAGGAATCAATAGCTCGTCTCAGATATATAATTATCTCTTTCCTACACTGAAACAGATTGAAGTTATGCCTCCCGCACGACAGAGAAGTTTAAGTGTTTTCTTACCGCTATAACGACGAGACACGTACAGGGCCGTTTTAAACCCTGTTTCGCACTTAACTTGTTAATATACCTATTATTTTAGAATTTTAGAATATAATAATTTCTTAATTAAAGACCTCAGTATTCGTTAATAAAACGTGAATATTACATATAAAATAGAAAGCAATGATAATGAATATCTGAATAATGCAATGTAACAACATCATATAATTAAGTTAATTCAAATCATGCATTAAGAAACATATAAGGCTTAAATACATTATTTATAATTTTAATAGTCCCTTAAATATAATAGCAATTTGTTACAGTAGTTATTTTTCAACTCAATCGTTATTGCAAATTTTTATTGCACCAATAAATAAAACCATTTTTTTAAAATGAATATTAAACACGTGCTGAAATACTAAATTAATATATAGTCTAATGTTATAGCTATCTCTTACGATGTGATTATAAAGCATTAACTGAATGGTTTTTGATGAATCTCTTCGCGTAAAGTAAAAATTGCGTTTATAATTACAGTAGTAACATTAATAATAGCGTGTAAGCAAGTAATATATGCTTATTTAAGCAATTTTATACCTATTAGTGAAATTTTATTATAAGAGCTGTAGGTTTTAATTATATTGTTATGTTAAAAATATTGCTGTGTTAAGTGATGTGTTGATTTGCGTGGATTTATCATCTTCATTCCTTGCTTTTTGCTGCTGATCTTTGTGTTATGTTATATATTATATTCTACCTTATCTAAGGACTCATTACCTATTTGAAATCTTGCTATTTTTGTCTTCACTCAAAATATAGCCCAAGCTGTATCTACCTTTCAAACAAAAACATTAAACCTATATAAATTATTATATCAGGCATCGGCTCAATTGATTTATGTTTGAAACATTTGCAATTTAGCTATATATGTATATTAATTTCTCACGATATTTGAGTCTCGGATCTAGGATGTGAGAACTATAAACACCATGATAAAAACCATGCAATACATACCATGCCTACTTAAAATATATGTATAAATGTTAAAAATCTTTCGTTATCAAAAACCAAAAAGTATAAAATAAATTAATAATTTAAAAAACTCTAGAAAAACACGCTTTTATAAATACACGTAAAAACAAAAAATAAATTATGGATCGTTCAAGTTGTCTCTATTTCTGGGCTGAAGTGTAAAATCTATGTGCTTTTAATTATAATATTTGATTGTAAAAGCGTGGGGCGCTGGAACAATAAAGACTTCATTGTTAACAAATACTAATACTAACTTCCTGGCGGAAGCTGCATGAGGTCGCACAAGAGCATAACATTTATGCTGCCAAAGGGTTTCCAAAGGGAACTTAAGATATCTCGTCCACGAACAAGAACTCTACATTTTGCCACTGTTGACACATTACCCTTATGTACTTAATTTCCTGAAAGAAGAGGTGTTAAAAATGTCGTTGACTGTCGTCTCTCCTCACTGGTGGCGCATGTTTTGTCTGAGTTTGACAAACTGTTACTTTGAACAGACTGTTTAATGTAGAGTCATCTACTGGTCGTGCTGCAACTCCAGTTAGAGCACCAATCTGTGTAACATGCTTCCCGTAACCTCTGTTCACTTGATTTTTGAACATGTTAAACAAGAACGTCTTTCCTGTTCCAGCGCCCCACGCTTTTACAATCAAATGTTATAATTGAAAGGCCATAGTTGACACTTCAGCTCAAAAATAGAGACAACTTGAACGATCCATAATTTATTTTTTGTTTTTACGTGCATTTATAAAAGCGTGTTTTTCTAGTGTTTTTTAAACTATTAATTTATTTTCCCTGACATTTCATTGTCTTTCATCTTAAGCTTAATTGATTAATCGCTGTGCATTACGTTATAGTCCGTTATTAATTGCAGTTTACTCGACATATTAATATTCTCATCATGTTTTATAGCAGTTGTTAGTAATTTAATTTTAATAACTGGATGTTAAATGTATTTGATGAGATCAATAAATGATGATTCGTTCAAGAGAAGTTGACTATATGCATATTATATATGTATGTTTTTTTTTTTTTTTGTTCCGTTGGTCAGTGGCAGGCCAGGCAGCGGTCCCACCTGTGGGGTCTCCACCGTATCGTGGTGGAGGGGCTCAGTAACCATGGTTAGAGCACCCACGGTGAAGCTAATAGAGCACCCACGGTGAAGCCATTAAAATAGATAGATAGAATTTTGGAAACGGACGTAAAAGATTTTCTCGTATATAATTATCATTGTAGAGTTTTTCTAGTTGCATACCAAACCCTTCATCCATGGACCCTGGCTAAGATTTCTGGTAGAACCAGATTTGATACAAGATTTCAGCCTGTTGCATTGGCGGGTCAGCTTACGGCTTTCAATTCGTCATGTTAGCAGGATTCTTTCTACTTGTTTTCACGAGAGTGGCTAACAAATATAGCAGATTGCTTTGCGTACCTAGGTATCTATCGATTGCTGGAAGACTGGTGGGCGTTTATAGTTGTTTAAAAATCATGATTTATTGCCTTACAACTTGCCTACATTCTTAGACTTCGGTGTTCCGAGCTGCGAATTATATTTGCCACGACAATATCTATCGTACGCACATTGTAGAGTAGAGTTGTATTAGATGTCTGCTGGATATTGTAAGCACCAGCTTAGCATACCATCATAAGTTCGTTACATAAATAATTATCTTTTCAACCAATCAGAATTATAGCAATTTGACTTATACTGAGTACTGAGTTCAGCTTTGGAGTTTGCTAAGCAGATAATTGAAGAATGTTTCCTGTACCCCGTGGGATCTCCACCATGTCGTGGTGGAGGGGCTCAGTAACCGTGGTTAGCTCACCCACGGTGAAGCTAAGCGATATCCCGGGACCACTCCCGGACTCCGCGTGGGCTCTAGGAGGCCTGCGCAGAATGCGTCCGTCGTGCGCGTGCGGGGGACAGTTCTTTCTGTCCCTCGCAGTCGGGCGCGGTCGCGGGAGGAGAGGTGTTTCGGTGTTGCGTTGCCGCGCGGCCTATCTTCCGCGATCAAATGGGGGTGCATAGGTCTCTGTGGGACCGCATAGGAAGAGGAGATGCAGTAATGTCAGGTTGCAGTCCTCCCTATCCTCTGCGGCCGTTTTAGTGCCTGCGGACGGCGAGCGCTGGGGCTGCTCCCCGTCCGCCAAAAGGCAAGGAGGCGGCGTAGTGGCCGCGCCGCCTCCCAAGTCATAACGAGACGGGGCCCGCCAACACTAACGGCGGGCCAATCCGGGCGGGGTCACGAAAAAGTATGCTATCCGCGCATCGCGTGACTCCGCCACTACACGGGACCCTTAGGGACACCGCGGTGGTTTTAGTGGGTATGCCCCGAACGCCTTTTGGGCATACCCACTAAAAGCTTCAACACACCTCCTCCGCCAGTCCCAAGACCGGTCGATCACACACTGGCCGGGTTGGCATCGAGTTGAGATGGCTCATAAGGAGTTTCCACCGTAGTCAACAAAAAAGAAGCACGACAATTCGCTGCCGAGAAGGAAGAGGCGGCGGAAAAAGGAGTAGAATAGTGACGAGGATAATTGCCTTATTATAAGATCCCATGAACCTTTCCCTGGCGTGTGATTGGTTGCCAACGCTCTGCAATACCAAACGAATCCCATGGAGAAAACCAACAGATGCTGTTACTTAAAGTCGGCATTTTTTGAGAAGGTCGAGAGTCGATACTTCCTTAGCCAAGTCAACAGACAGTGGAAACCCAAATTATGGGCTCATCTCCGTTCTACCTGGAATGGATAGGGCTAATAAATAAGCAAATAAGTAAGCTCGGGTTGACAGTCTCTCTCCTACAGGTGCATGTAACGAACCCACTTAAATATTCGGTGTCCTGTCATCTAGATTCTTAAGAGATAGGATCTTGACAGAAAAGCACGCTTGACAGAAGGCCGATTCACCTTCTGAGGTACGGAATCCAAAAAAAATACTATTACGACAGAGTCTTACCTTCGAAAATTCAAATTAAATCAAGAGCTATTTTATTATATCTAATGACGGCGATAGTACTGTTACAATAACAGTTCTTAAAATAACTAGGCGGCTACATCGTTTCAAATTAATTGGAATCGCCGAAGTCAACGGCGCAAACAGATTATCAAACTATGGGTTTTTGCTCCGTACAACTGGTAGCTATCAAGATTTGGATTTTTTTTTATTTTCACTTTACCGTAATACCGTGAAATTTATGACTACTCGGTTGGTAGTAATAGGCCTAAATAATCAAATTTCGATAAGTACCGTATATCCTTACAGCCGGTTTCAATATTCAATCTATCCATGGATTTGGAGATTTAAGATACATATTTGACATAAGCTCTTTACGAAATATGTTAAACATGAGATAATATTTGGAAAGAAACGATATATTATTCTACTAGCTGTTTCCCGCGATTTCACCCGCGTTCTGAGAGCAATACTTCGCGTACCCGGCTAATTTATAGCCTAAGTTACTCCTTGGTTCATCAGCTATCCGCTAGTGAAAGTCCCGTCAAAATCGGTCCAGCCGTTCCAGTGATTAGTGAGAACAAACAGACAGACAGACAAAAATTGTAAATAATGCCATTTCGGTATATATACCGTGTATATATCCATATGCATTTAGTAAAAAGCGATCTAAATGCGGTTATTTTAATATTACAAACAGACACTCCATTTTTATTTATGTGTATAGATTAAATTAGATTACCTTTGTGGGCTCGAGGTAACCCATTTGCGGGAAGGGATACCTGAATTTGAGGCTCAGTGTAGAAAATATGAGACTCCCCTTGAGATGATCAGGCCTACTCGCTAAAAGCACCATTAGAACCATTACGAATAATAGGGTCACGAAGACCTTGGTCACCTGGATTGGCCCGCCTCGTTTGGCGTGCGACTATCTGGCGCTTGCAATTAATAATATATCAAATTTCTCTCATTCATCACACTTTAATGCCATAGTTTAGACTTCATCGTAATGAACTGAATATACAGACAAATTAATTATCTTCTATCAAGAAATTCCGATAGAACTGATATTATAAATTGGCGAGACCAATTCGTTTTTATTTCGTGTCAGTAAATTTAAGTAATGGGTATTACATTACTGACATTATTTTTTCGACGTTTTTTGCTCACCGATATTTTTAATAATCATCAATTTAATTTGATTGAACTAAAAGTCTATAAAACTTATTTAAACCAGGTATAGGTAAATTCACGAAAGTTGACCACAAATGGCGGCCGTAGCGCATATGTACATTCGTGCACCAATGGCGTTGCTCCATTCTTGACGCATTTAGGGAATGCGTCAAGAACGGAGCCACGCCATTGGCACTCCGCCCGCGCCTCACCCCGCACCTCCACGGGGACCTAAAAAATGATTTCTGCGCAGTGGTCATCTTTCGTGAACCGACCTATACAATAGTGTAATCCAGAAGACTCATGGCTATTTGCGACCAGTGCAAATACTTTTTTATGTAAAATCGAGAGAAGAATGATTAGTGGTTACTCAAGGTCAATTCGTGCTAAAATATTTATTTTTCTTAAACGCACGATAAGCAGTTTGAATAGTCTGTGGTGATAAATAACCTTAAAAAAATTGGATCGGTAAGAAATATGATTAAAAGTGTATTTTGCTGCGACTAACATATTTAGAAAATCAATATAGTAAAGTGATACGAAGTCGACGATTGCCTAATTAAAATATAAATATGAGGTATGCCCGATAATAATAGGGATTGGAATAAATGGTAATGCATGGGCAAAATTGGGCAACTGCTAAATAGTATGTGTCGATCTAGTGCTGATTCTTTAGTAAATTATTTTATTGCACGAAAAGCTTCTATTATATTGTATAACAATATAATAAAAGCTTTTCGTGCAGTAAAATTACTTTTTCTTGCACTTAAGTACGTATAATTTTAATAAATTAACAAATCTTTGATATTTGTAGTACTTACTCTCATTGCCTCCGGTGAGTTCGAGGGGTCTACCGGTTGACATTTCCAACTGTAAGTCCTCAACCAGCCCGCGTCGAGGCCCTGAAATCACGATGAAAAAATAATTCATCATCATCATCATCATCAGCCTTTATCAGTCCACTGCTGGACTAGGCCTCTCCTATGAAAGGAGAAAAAATAATTAATATAAAATATTGATGCAAAATGCTGTGAAAGCTTACCAATGCCAACTACATATTATTAAGATAAATATTGTGCATATAATTACTAAGCATGAATACTTCGCAATGTCTGGATTATTTTTAAAACTAACTTAATGAAAGTGCAAAACTCTTGCTCAGCTATTAAAATCATATTTAGGTACGTACAAATATAAGGGTAGTTACTTGATTTTAAATTATCTAACTGGATAGTCCACATAGCCATGTTCACGGATGAAATAAGCGCTTGCAACAGTGCTGAAATAATGGTTCTTCGAAACTAAGGTACGTGGTAAGTATCCCGTAAGATAATTTAAAGTCAATGTTAATGACCACGAAAATTTAAATTCCTGTAATTGTTATTTCTTTACAATAAAATACATAATAATACTAAAACCATCCGAAGAACTAAATTTTGTAGTCGTGAAGCTGGTAAAGAATAGATTCATACAAACCTCGTGGAACAAATAACAGCTGACAAGGACTTGAATGAAGTTGTATACGATGAGCGTCTTTTGCATTTGAACCGGTTTCTTGTCGGCCATAAATCTGGGTCCCCATTTCAGCGAGAAGTAAAGATAAAAGCCGAGTATTGTGAGACCCGGCATCGGGTCCGAGATCAGAGGCCAGTGGTTTGTTCTTTTATCTGGAAAATACAATTGTAATATTTTGAAACAAACTTTTTTGTCCTTACATCAATTTTATTACTTTCTACAAAAGATTTCGTGAACGTGAAGACTTTATTTTATACATTTATTGTAAAACATTTGTTCTTCTGTCTTCGTGTGAGTGTGTGGCCAACTCTTTTGTTGGAGTTTTTAGGCCGCCCGAAAACCTCCGATATGGCCAAACGATTCTTGACCTGAACCAAGAAACGAGACCGACAGCTTTACGTGCCCTCTGAAGCACGGTAGCGCTCTGATGTAAATGCTACACGCGGTCACCCATCAAAGTGACGACCTGTGCTAGGTCGTGCTAGGTGTGTGCTAGCGTTGCGTAACTTTGCCGATCTGTTACGATCGGCAAGCCAAGTCTATGAGCGCTACATAATAACTTTTGTTAGGAAGTATACTTTAAAAATATTGTAAATGTTATCTCTCAGTAATCTGCTATCAGCTGATTAGAACTATGATTGTAATTTAGTGGAGTAAATAGATAAAGTTCAACACCATAACAGAAAAAATAATATCCGTCAGTTGTATGTTGTCTGTAACGTAGTATCGCATGGTATCGGGTATACATAACAGTAAAGCATGTCTTTACAATAGCTTTAAAAAGTGCAAGGGTATAAAGGAAAATCTGAAACGTGTCTGTTAAATGCTTGTCAATTAGCACATTTGACATATTGAAAATTCAATGCCACACTTGCCACAGCAAGTTATCATAATATAAGAAGTGAATAATTATTTAGCAATAAGTTGTATGACACACAAAAAATATGCTCATGTAAAGTCTTGTATTCATTAGGCAACATTTGTTGATAAACACTGTTTTTAAACAGTTTATAAGCAGTGTTTCATCATCTCTGGAAACAGTTTATAAACAGTTCATAAACAAATGTGATGAAACATTGTTTCTGAAACATGTTGCCGTGTTCCCCAATCGAATGGAGATCAAGCCGATACATCTTGTTTATAAGCAAAAGTTAACAGGTGTGGACGGGTTTATTAACATGGAAGTAGTGTGGTCCAACAACCAAGATTCGATGCTCATAGAGATAATTCCGAATCCGAAACTTTTTCTTGTTTTTTTCTAGTAGCACTCTTATGAATTATTATGTAAGCAGCACAGAGCATCGCTACCTCCTCGGGCGACATCCTAGCAACAACTGACAAGTGTGGACGGCCATGTTTTAGAAACAGAGTTTACGGTAAACTTGGTGATAAACACGTCATAAACTATCAACAAATGTTGCCTAATGAATACAAGGCTTTAAACTAGACATAGGTCTACCCCATAGATTTACATGTACTAACGCACGTCTACCCTAAGAAAATCATACATCCTAAAATTAGATTGATTACGTGACGTATGTTAATCATATAGTCACTGCGTAGAGCGCCTGGTATAGTCCGTTCACAGTTATTTTACCTCTAGCTGTTAGATTGGCCAACCTGGGCGTTGTGTTGCTATATTTGGCATATAATACTCCCATTTTAAATATACATTATTGCTAAAAATGTACTTATTTTTTTATTGCCTAAGCGATCGTATTAAATATTTGGAAGTAATGTTTGTAACAAAACCTCTTGATATTGGCATGGCTATATGCATGTACATTTATTTTCTTACGAAATAACTAATTTCCTATGAAGAAAAGTAGTTATAATAAAAATCTTGTCTATTTAATACTTAAAGGTAAAAGCATCATAATTACGCCAACGTGAGGTTCTAATTATCAAATACAAAAACTGCAAATTTAATTTTCATATTTATTTTGAATAAGAATGATGTGGGTATAATATTACACCTCTGCCTACCCCTGCATGGAAACAGGCGTGAGTCTATAAGAATGATCCATGTGGACTGCCAGTGTCATGATGATTCGTAACTGCTGTCATATCCTGTATCAGACTCAGAATTTAATTCTATTATGAACCTGTCCATTTCAGCATCCGTAGACTCATCTGTTTCACGAAGCTTGTCTTCAATGTGGCGCTCATGTTTGCATTATTTTGCCAGTCTTCTGCAGTGATAGATTGAAAAGCTTCTTCAGCTAAATTCACAATGTTGGTTGCCTCTTGTCCTAAATTTTTGCTTGTGACTCGCCTTTTAATGAGACTCCACATAAGTTCAATTGCGTTTAGCTCGCAGTGGTACGGCGGTAATCTAATTACTTTGCGGCCATGAGCTTCAAGCATTTGAATTTTTGAAGCATTTCCACTAATATTGGGTAAAATGTTATGCACGGGTAACCCTATATTACATTCCTGTCATCACAGAGTACAATTCCAACATAAAGAAAATAAACACCGACATCTGTCAGAGGTAAAATAACTGTGAATGGACTGTAGGCACCAGCTGACAACCTAGGTCAGTGTGACTTGCCATTTATTTTATTTCTTTAAATTTATTATTATTAGAATCACCAGCCATGGTTATAACAAGATTTAATTTATTGTCACGTAGCAGAAACATGGGTCATATTTCACGACACGCCAACTTTAAAGACGTTTCATTTAGTATGACAACGTCAAGTTTGGAGTCGTAACGTTGGGGCTTCAAGCGCAAAAATTTTTTTAGGTATTTCAAGAGAGTCTCACAAAGATACTAAGTAGAGAAGTGGTCTGCATTGTCGAGAAACACCCCCGACATCCATTGCACGACCATAACCTGCCCCGTAGCAGACTAAAAAGCCGCAAAAGTTTTTTGCGATCTACTGAGGCTAGCCAAGACCAACCAGCTAACCTAAGGAAAAAATGTGGCATGAGACAGTCCCACCCCCCACCAATTATGTTGATGCCAAAGAACACCTACCCCCCGGTAGCGATCTGCAATGGCCCGTATGGAGATCCCTGAATCGCTTACGAAGCCAGGTTGGCCGTTGCAGACATAACCTAGCCAAATGGGGTACTTGATTGCACGGGCTGTTTCCGCAACTCCACGTCTTGGCGCGTATTTTGCGTGCCAAATGGGGTATCATCGATCCGGCCCAAACGTAGTGCGACTGTGGCATCCCAGAACAAACCATGAGTCACCTGCTGGAGTGTCCCAAATGTCCGCACAGATGTTCGGCGGCCTCCGAACATCTGTGCGGACATTTGGGACACTCCAGCTTTACACAAGCCACCGACAATGCAATTGCTGTGGCCACACACAGGGCTGGTGCCATTTGATCTCTGTACCATTGACTCGAGAAGAAGAAGAAGAACTAAGTAGACACTTTGTGTGGCCAGAGGAATGGCATATTTCTGGCAAAAAGGCTAAATATTAACAATACAACATGCAATTTTTTGTACATACTCTCAATTTACGGTAATATGGAGGATTCTCATGAGGCCTTTTAAATTATTCTGTATCTATTGCATTTAATTATTTTTATTAATAGTTTATAGTATTTTAGGTTTAAGGGATCTGTCACATAACTTAGCTAATAATTCAGACTATTAAAATCACCATCAATCACTCATCTGTTTATAAAAACTGATAATATTATTTTTGGATGTATGTTTCTGTCCAGAATCAATTGTCTTTTTTCTGTGCTTGGGTAACAGACACACCAGGAAGGCAGTTGTCTTCATCAATTGTGTAATTCTAGCTGTAAATATTTTATAGTACAACTAATTTCTAAGACGTAAGTATCCAATGTGCAATGTGAATAACACTTTCTACGTCTACTGTACAGGCAACTCAAGTAAAAGTCTATTGACGGAAAATGATCAATAATAAAATGTTGTGGTCATAATGTTTTGTGGTGACGCTACTTATATTGTATATGTTGTTCATACGTATATATAGGCTCTGATTCACTGGGAAGGCTTGAACATCAGAAGCTTTCTCGAAAGTCATATCTTATGAGAAAGTTATTGGACCACACATAGTGCCCTGAGGCATGCCGCGAAACAAACAGCGGCGCAGTTTCGGTTAAAAGGCTATTAACTTTTTACTTTACTGCGCTACGTTAAGATATGGACAATGTCGGTTGTTTGCCGGTTGACTTTGTATACATTTTCCAATTGTATCAAAATATTATTCCATACATTTTTTATGACTTTCTACGGTTAGAACTTCTCAGGAGACAAAGGACATTATACATAGATGTGAATGTCATTCAAACGCCTTTGCGAAATTCCTAAGGGCAATTCAGGTAACGGTTCATATGATTGACTGCTGTGTTTGTCAACAACAATAACTTGTCACATACAAACAAAACCGCCTACTGTAGCTAGTTCTGTAGACACGCCCTAGGCGTGTGTCTATCGTGTGAAAGTGTCGATTTTGGTTGACAATTATAATATAACACTGTTTTGTAAGAAAATTTGCAATTTAAATACTTGCGAATATTAGATAATAATATCCTTATATGGTGAAGAAACTATGTATTCATTACATCTAATTTGAAACTAGGCTTATATTAAACTTGTGTTTCGTAACGGACGCTCAGTTGTTAATAAGTTTTTATGAACAAGTAGAACGACCACCTAATATATATTCAAACTTAATATATTACTAAGTACTTTTATAAGTAAGTACATTAAGTAAATTTGCCCATACTGGTTTCCTCTAGATATCAAACCTTAGTAATGGAATGTAGGATTTGGTTTATTAGGATATATGTTAATCTACAATAAATGTCTTTGGAGTCTACCTAATACGACTTGGGAAATCGACGATTCAAACGCTGGCGCACCTAAGTTCTACATTAAAATGGTTTACTGCTTTAAAACTGATGCCTATGCAATTATTATTACGAAATAGGGATATACTTCTAGTTAGTAATATGTACTACACTAAGTTGCTAATAACAATAAGGATTACATAATCACACACTTAATTAGCTATTTCACAATAGATAAGTGAAGTAAATCGTAAAGAATAATACAATTGTATCGCCATATATGACTCAGGTACAATGAGATAGTAGCTGATTTATAACTGATCTATGAAATTGAATTTCACAGCTTAGCCTTAGAACAGTGATGTACTATAATAGAATAACATACGGAAAAGAAGCAAATTTACCTACAATACACACACTTTACGCACATAAATATTTGCTATACCTATTATATGTATAGATTATAAGAAACTAACGAGATATAAAGGAAACATCATCATCATAATTGTAATTATTATACAAATGACTGGTACTGACTGACATATTATTACAGACCCTAAAGTACATAAGCTTAGTTTTATGTTTCTAGCTTACATAAGCTAGAAACATAAAACTTATGCAAAATGTAACGTAGGAACTCATTATGGAAGAATTTAATATTTCACCCCTAAGGGAGTAAAATAGGGTTGAAAGTTTGGTTGAAAAGCGCACGATTTTGAAGCAGGCACCAATAAAATAGTGGGCAACAGCTAGCAATAGGTGATATTACAAAATATAACATTTACATACCAGCTAATTCAGTGAATATACGGTGGTAGGTCCTGGAGAAAGAATTGTTGAACAGCGCCATCTTTTCTTTGTTTTTGTTACTAATTACAATAAGAATTTGTTTCTACTTGTTTGTCATGAGAGACTTTCCCGCATTTTATTGCTGAACAACTGATCCTTTACACCTGTAACAAAAGAATAAAAAATATGAGAGATTTAAAGGAAAAATAATGTACGTGTTAGTCATCATGTCAGCCTAGAGATTTAACCGCTTGCCGCGATCTTAACCAGATCGTCGGTCCACCTTGCGGGAAGCCTACCCCTGCTGCGTCGTCCGGTATATGGTCGACGTGTTTTAGTAGTCCTTAGCTTATTTAAATATTTGATTAGCTACTGAATAGGATTATAAATACAGTTTTAAAGAATTGGCAAACAAAACTTTTGATTCCTACACCGTTAAGAACTAAAGTATTGCAAGAAAAGTACAGATTTAATACACCTGTGCCTGACCTATAAAAATAAAATTATATATGCATGAGATAAGAGATAATTATATATCATCATCATCAGCCTTTTACAGTCCACTGCTGGACTAGGCAATTATATATGCATTGAAGGTATTCTGGAATCCTGTATTCGAGAAGTACAATTCTACAAACAAGTCTTCTTGGCTTAAGTTTCACTATTCAGTACAAATTTTATTAATCCGCATGCTTATCTTAACGGTTAGGCGGGCGCTTTAGTGGGTTTTGATCTAGTTTATATGCAATCGGTGCTATACAATTATTGCCTACATTCGAAGTATACGCATAATTTATGACCTAAGGCCAGATTTTTTTATTACATAACATGTAATTCTTCTCTATGTGTGTGTGAATTCCATCTATACAGCTATATTGATATTGACGGAATTTGTTGCCCATATTTGAATGAGTGGGCCTAGACAGCTCTATCCTAATTGATGTTGTAGCCATGCAGAAAATTACGTAGGTGAAACCATAAAGTGGAACTAGGTAGTAGTATAAAATAAAACTGGGTAGGTAATACCAAGAATGAATATTGCGGCAGACAAAAACATACTAAATTAGAAGCAATGAGAAGCAGGTCTGACCTAGTTAGTCCCAAAAACAAGTATTAATATAATATGCATAATTGTGCTAGCTACGTAATAGCCACGAAAGACATAGTTATTGCAGATGTAGACCAAACGCTTGACCCAGATATAGACACAGAATTGTTTACGCGTGTACGAAAAGAATTTCTTGAAGATTACTTAATGATAGTACAGCACTTTAATATTTAAAGTACTAAAGCAATTTAAACAAATTTATTAAAGAGATACTCGAAAACTGAGAAATATACTTTTCGGAGTCAGATCACGCGACCAAGGCCGTCGCGCGTCAGTGAAAGCTAATCTGATGTAAACCATTATCTTGCATCATATTTACGCGTTATATTATGAAAAGTGATAGTGGTCAATCCTTTACGAGCTCGTAACGACAGTTGTGACGTATACCAACTAATTTATCCGTAAACAAGCGGACCTATAAACACAGTAATAAATGTTGAGAAATTTCTTGCAGAAATTGTGGAGCATTTTTTGCTTAAGCTTTTATTTTATGAATGTTTTAGATGTTTGCTCTGATTTTGTTCGCGCCAAATAAGATGAAACTATTAAAAAGCAGCAGCAAAGCCTCCATAATGTCTATCACTTTACAAGAAAGGTCCTTTGCTTTTCATGTATCAATGCAATATAAGTATAATAATCTGGTTTCCAAAATTGGACTCAAAGGTTCATTTTTAACAGGGCTGTTATAAAAACTTTAACTGATATTTTGATTTTTCATGGTCTTCAACGATAAACTGTCTATAATTTGAAACGAATATTGTCATTTTTTTGTATAGAATTGAAAATATTAATATTAATATTGGTTGGTTTGATTGGTTTAAGGTGTTGTAAATATTTGAAGGCATCATTGCGGCTAGTCTGCGCGGACAATCGAATGCTCTATTATATAGTGCTAAGTCACTATTGAATAAAAATAAATTATTGTTTTCCATTACTTTTACCGCTTCATAGATCCTAATAGCATTTATATGTGGAATTAGATGAGTGTCATCAGATATTATCATTAAAGAATTTTATCAGTAATAAATTCCATCTAACTTAAACATTCCAGTTCAAAAGATAACGTACCCTTACATACAAAAAAAATCTTTCATCTCTGTAGAAATAAACCTATATAACGGACAGCAGCCGAAAATTCTATTACAATTATCTGACGCCATTGCAAAATACACAGACACTTACTCAGTCAAAACATCCAATACACACTATAGGAAGACATAATTTCGGAAGCACTTTTTTATTTCACAACGGCATATTTTTTATTTGAATTATTTTAATAAAGGACAACGCGTGCGCTCGGTGTGCAATCGTTAAAGCGACTGAGCTTTTATGCCCCTCACCCCCGCGCGTTACCGTGTTAAGAGGAGGGGATTCATAGGGTGGTGAATACAGGGTGTTTCGTTTTAAACGTTTGTTTGAGTTGTTAATTTTGGCGTAGAATGAGACTCGACTGTGTGTTCAGGTCGTCGTTTTACATGGTAACTAATTAATATTGAAATGTAAGCAATTTTGGTTAAATTAACATAATATCCACTGCTACAGCGTAGTTACAGAGGATTTGACCACGAATCACGGAGATTTCTCAATACCGTCTATGGTTAATGACTTATCTGTCTTATTATTCCTAATAAGACTATTCTCTCTCTCTCTCTCGCAAAACCTTAACAAAAAATTTCTATAAGTATTAATGTGTGTTAAATAATCATCTATAGCTATATTACTTTTAATGTTATTTTCATTTAATTTAAAGTACCTTTTAGAAGACTTAAAATCTCAACAATGTCTTGAATTTTGTGTATACCTTCTAAGGCACCCCTGTATAATATTGGGGTAGCAGCCGACACCTCCTCAATGCTCCCGTTCTATTTATATCTGAATACATGTTTTCAATAATTTTCATAATATAAACGAATTATACTGAACGTTTTTGGTGCGTAAATGTTTGAAGTACAGTTTTGTAAGTGTATTTTACAAAATCTAGACATATTTTTTTGTAAGGTCTGCTACAGACTGCAGTAGTAGCGGGAGATCTGGGGGTCTTGTCCGAGTTTGCACTCGATTGTCACAGTGACAGAGACTTGTCGATAGGAACAATTTCCATACATTTTCTAAATGCGCCTCCTAGCGGTCTCTACCGATCGCTACTATCCGCTAGTGGCGCTTTAAGAAAATGTATGGAAATTGTTCCCGTCGCGTCGTATCGTTACCGAGACGATCGAGTGCAAAACTCATACTAGACCCTCTGACGTCAGTAATAATGTAGAGGCATTATCTGTGTGACGTCACAGGTTGTTCGAACGATATCAGTGTGTGAGTTTTGTGTTGTAGTGTGAGTACCTGTAGAAAATACGAAATGGGAAGGAAAAGATGTGACGGACATTTTCCGGATTTTCTAGTAGATGGCCTCTATTTAGTGGTTTGGCAAGTAGCCAACAAATAGTTGAAATAGCCTCAGAGGCTCTGAATTAATTACCTCTAATTAATTGATTTGGATTTTGGATACTGTTTGTTATAGCTATCAATAGTATTAGGAGGGAAGGGATGACATGGACATTTTTTAGGTTTTTGCAGAAGGTAGGTATGTCTATTTAGTTGTATGACAAGTAGCCAGCAAATAGTTGAAACAGCTTCAGAGGTCCTGATTTAATTATCTCTAATTAAATGTTGAGGATTTCGGATTTTGATTATTATAGCTATCGTTAGAAGGCAGACATTGTTTGCGTTTAAAGTTTAGTCAGTAAAATAGCTCTTGTGCTGTTGTAATGTTCTAGAGAAAACTAGTATTTTTTTGTGGATTTACAACTTCGAATATATTTTGTTTGAATTGTATACATGCACTAATATTAGTCATCATCATCCTCGCCTTATCATTATCAAAAAAAAATCCTTGAGTAGGTATCTACTGTCTCCTCCTAACGCACATATATCGTAGATTTTTATAACAGCCGAGATCAAGGTTTAACTAGCTCTCTAAAGCTTGGCCTTTTCGACTGAGGCTTTTCCTAATTCACGTCACAATCGTCTTGTGATGTTGAGATTCGGTAAGGATTACACGCTGGCCATACGACATGACTTGGTATTGGGTTTGATGTCGAATTTTCCGTTTCATCTCAAGGATGTAGGCTCGCCCCCTATTACGTGGGACCTAAAAATTCATGGCGAAATGTGGGTGTAATATTACACCACTGCCTACCCCTTCGGGGATACAGGCGTGAGTCTATAAATAAATAAAAAATAAAATCTCAAGGATACCAACTATTTGTTTTGTATATTTTCTTTAGTTGCCTTATGTCACCCAGGTCATGATATGGGGTAGCGATATTTTAAATTCTTAATCCGTCGCCATTAACCACATAAGGTCACCCATCAATAAACGAGACGTTAACTTAGTTGCTTAACCACGTTGATTCGTAGTAACCATGGCCATATTCATACGCAGTTATAGCTCTCTAGAAAAAAATCCGTGTAAATGTATCAGTACACACAATAAATAAAGACGTACGAACAATTCTAATTAGATTGAATTACCGGCACGCAGTTCTGCAGCGGATAAGTGCAATAAGTAAGTGCTAACATCCTTTTGTTTGTAACCGAAGCGGGTGATTGGGAAAGTAATTTTTCGTTGCAGTTCAACTCATTACCATAGTTTTAATTATTGTTTGTTTCTCCATTTTAATTGTGATTCTTAATTTCAAAGTGTTCCAAGATTTTACTTTTCAAGCGGTAGGTTCTAGGTTTAAGGAGTATTTTTATTCAAAAGACTACGGTTGCTAGACATGGACTTAACTGAAAGCGGTTCACACACGAAAAATTTTTAAGGCTTCAAATGTTAAGTGCTAGATAGGAAACTGGCCTCGTGCTTCGTGCTTCAGTGACAGCAAGATGTTATGAACAGGGTCTTCATTATTTACGATATTTTCTATATTACTGTGAATTTTTTTGGCGCTTACAGTATTGCAAATGTTTATATCCTTCAGCAGTTGTTGAGTTCTGAGATTTTCTAACACTATACTTTACGGCAGAGTAAGTGTTATTAAATAAATTACAATATCAAATACATTAACGAGTGTAAGTAGCAACTAAGTAAATAATAAAAGAGTAAAATCGTCCACCGTCCACACGCTGTCAAAAAGCGATGTAATGTCGTGGAGTTGTGAATAATTTGCGATTGTTGCGGCGTAATTACGTAGAATATTTTGTTTAGTTAAGTTTCACCGTTAATTTCCACAATGTCTAATATATCGCTCGATAAAGACACGTTTTATCGTCGAATGAAAAAGCTGTACGCAGCATGGAAGGCTGCTGCAGCAGATCCCAAGTCAGATGATGCTTTGGCAAAGGTCGATTGTCTCGTTTCTTGCGTGGGAGTAGATGAAGACACGCTTTACAGCAAGTCAACAGCGCTACAGACATGGCTGTTTGGCTACGAGCTACCAGACACAATCACAGTGCTGACAGAGCACAGCATGTGTTTCCTCGCAAGTAAAAAGAAGATTGAGTTTCTGAGACAAATTGAAAATGGCAAAGATGAAACTGAACTACCTCCAGCTAAATTACTTATTAGAGACAGAAATGACAAAGATAAGGAAAACTTCAGTAAACTAGTACAAGAGATTAAAAAATCAAAATCAGGCAAGAACCTCGGCGTATTCGCTAAAGACAACTACCCCGGTGAATTCTGTGAAAGTTGGAAGGCTGTCATGAAAGCAGAGAAATTCGAAAATGTAGATATTAGTTCAGCCATTGCTTTACTGATGGCGCCCAAGGAAGACTCTGAGATTATCACTGTGAAGAAAGCGTGCTTGGTCACTGTTGATGTGTTTACAAAATATTTGAAAGATCAGATAATGGAAATTATTGATTCTGATAAGAAAGTAAAACACTCAAAACTCGCAGAAGGTGTGGAAGCAGCAATATCAGACAAAAAATATGTGACAGGGGTCGACACGAGCCAAGTAGACATGTGTTACCCGCCCATCATACAGTCGGGCGGCAACTACAGTCTCAAGTTCAGCGCCGTGTCGGACAAGAACCACTTACATTTCGGTGCTATCGTGTGCTCGCTTGGTGCACGCTACAAGTCGTATTGCTCAAATATCGTCCGAACATTGCTGGTCAATCCTACGGACGATATACAGAGCAACTATAACTTCTTACTGAACATAGAAGAGGAAGTCACCAAATTTCTGACACTAATGAAACTAATACCGAACTGTCCGAACATTTACAAACGAAAACAAATATTTGTGTCACAGTGCGCACACTTATAATTTTCGCAACCTAACAAGTCATTCATACTAGACGTCGTAAAATGCCTTACAAGTAGCCACCAGTATACAATGACCTTCCTTTCCCTCTTTCTCTTCACTTACACTGAACACATTTGGGTGTCGCATCCATTTGCGTGGGTCTAGAAAACTGGTTATGTCTAACCAAGCAAGTATAACAACTGCAGTTCTGGACAACCTTAAACAAATAGAGATAGAGGTGATTTTATGGTTTGTATACATAAGTGTTGTCCAGACTGTGTCGCAATGTCTCGGTCCGCTGGTTGTCCTAAATACTTCGGTCCAAAGATTGCCGTTCGGAAATCCCTTGCTCTCACTCTTCAGTGATAGTAGCTGTTTTATGGGACCATAATGTGATTTTGATACCGCTACAAGTGCGTCGGAAGCAAATTAGGTTTTTCGTTGGAATATTTCAGCCTGGTTATGGACCCGCGGTGGAACGATCAAATGATTTGAGACTAAGTGCTACTAGAAACTGACTTTATGCGACATCAAAATTGCTGTATGACCTTGTGAATATTTTAGCAGGACAAAGTCTTCAAGGCGAAAGACTTATATAGTAACCGGGACAACGATGAAATGATGACGTCTTTGTGATTCTACGTTGTTTTTGGCAGTTAGGTGTAATCGTGAGGTCAAGGATTAGTTGTTTATGGAGTTTATTTCTTTTGTTACATATACATATACCTCAGATAGTAGAAATGTCCTGGTGTGCCAATGGACGATTAATAAGAGAACTGATAATAGCTGAAACTGACAAGCAAACACATATCTACAACGAATCAAGCCCAAACAAATCATAAAAATGTTGTAAATGATCTTCTTCTTCTTCTATACGCGTATTTGATCTTCTTTTGCGAACTCTATAACGATATTTACTTCTGAATCTGTTATGGTCGTAATAAGTCATCAAAAAACATATAATATGCAAATTATATGTTTTTTGATGACTATTGTTACTAAAGCATGTCAACGTATACAGTAAATGACTAAGTATCTTTATCAACAGATTTTCAACTTATTCACTTAATTCAAAGTTTATTTTTACCGCTGATGATAATGTATTCTCTTGACTTTTAGTGTTCTGTATCCTAGATGAAAGGTCTTGATTCTCTTTACTTGCAAGTTTTAGCAGATAATTGAATATTGTCTTTGTCTTTCAAAAGTTTTTTCGCGTAGATAAATGCATCTGTTTCATTATAACTATAAATCACTGCATCTTTAAAATGATTGCATTCGTGAGAATACCTGAACAAATTATGTACGTTCATGACATTTTCGTATTTTTTGTTAAGTTCAACAACCTGCTGGTCTAGTTAACAATTCGGCGGTCGATACAGTTTGACTCGACAAAAGTAAAAAACATTGCAAAAGAACATTGACATAATAACACACTAGTGATTGAATTGAATTTTTAACGAGATCGCACTTTTAATGAATCTGTATAACCAGTTATGACTAATATTATTAGCAGTACAATAGCTACGTTCATTTTTTTTTATATCTTTACGCTTTTAGAATTGGTTGTTTTGAAAATGTTATAGGCATGATAACAGTTAGATATTATTGGAATATATCATTCTTTTGGTGTCGGTTGGAAAATCCTCATGGAGTCCCTCCGCCCTGGGGGGAAGGACGAAGGGGACTGTCAGACTCTTACTGACTAAAAACCAACCCGTGCTCCTCATGTACCTATGTCTCGGAGGGTAGGGTTTCACCGAAGCATTCCTCGCTACCCCCCGACAGGTATTGGCCCACCAGATGGTCAGGCGGGCCCCGAACAAAACCCTCTTGGCGGCGGATGAAGGTGTTGGGCTCCGCCGCCAAAACACCCAGCGGCCGCAGAGGATAGGGAAGACGGCAACGCAACATAATATATCATCTTGATAATAAACCATACTAATTACTTGTAATAAAAAATCTAGTGAAATATATCCAGTATTTCTCCAGCTCTGACTATTTTTTTTTCATGGCTAGACTGAAAAACCCATCTTAAGCTTATTAGATATGGACTAAACATGGGCTTCTAAATATTAATGAGTTACTTTCAAACCCACCTTTCTGCGCCGTAAATAACAAAATACACGTGGTTGAAACCTTTCAACTTTCGAAATATGTTTTGACCAGCAACCAGTAATTTCGTAAATTCTAGATTTCATAAGTAAGTCCGTTTGGATTTAAAACATATTCAAAATCTTATAAGTTAATTAAATATCTTTAGACGTCGTCACCATTACAACGCATTTAGTAAAAAAATATACTCGTAACTTCATCGATCATGTTAATATCAATAAATATAGATTTGACTCGTGCTTCTCAAATATTGGCACGGTGTTATAATATTTAACTTAACTCGCGTCGTATAATATGTCAAACACTCTTGAGAACGCAAATTCCTTCTTCTATAAAAGAGCAAAGTGCTGATGAAACATCATTTGCTAAGCACGTCCTTGCAATATTAGCAAGTTTACATGTAAGTGCTAAAATTATATCTTTCTTTTCAAATTGACAATGAAGTCAATTTACAAGATTTGGAAGTATTTCGCTTGTGACCTTTTTGAACATTGTTGTAAGAAGATATTGGTTCTGATTACAAAATAAGGACTTGCTTTACGTATTTTTTGGCATGTGAGGCAATTGAGCAGACAAATCGCCTGGTTGTAAGCGATGAACATGAACATCAGAAACAATTTCGTTGATCTTAATTCAGGACTAGCTTTGTTATGTTATGTAATTCTTGTTTTATATTTTAAATGCTGTATTTATAACTGCATTTTATATTATAAAGAGCATCGTCATCATCATGTCAGCCTAGAGACGTCTACTGCTGAACATAGGCCTCCTCCAAGTTTCTCCACAAAGACCGATTTTCCGCCGCCCGCATCCAACCACTTCCCGTGAGCTTAACTAAATCGTCGGTCCACTTTACGGAAGGTCCTGCTGGGTCATAAAGAGCATAAATGAAATCAAATAGATCCAGTGATTTATAGTGATAATGTAACCGATGCATTTATTTGCTGGAATGTTGATAATATTAAAAGTGACGTTTATAGCTAATGCAATCTCAATGATAGCTGTAAGATCAATATATTATTATATTGATTTATGATATTGATTTGAAAATTGAATATATTTATATGATATGGATTATGAAATAAAAGAGACCGATACACAAGGAAACGTAATTATGTAGATTTGGCTGAAGTGTGAACGAGGTCGTCATAGAGTGGTAATTATTAATATTCATTTGTTTTGAATATCTTTGAATATCCATAAATCAACACAAGCGTTATTCCTGCACTAGAATATAGCGAACGCAATTTCGTAATAACAGATAAAGCTCTAGTAGAAATAGGTGCATTATTCGTGCTAAGGCTTGTGTGATTTACAAAAACGACACAGGAATTATTACCAATATACCATTTTCTTTTGTGAAAATAGTTAACTTAATGAAATAGTAAAGCAACCAAAACATCGACCTCTCAATATATCAAATTTTTATCTTAACGTTATTAAAATTTTAATTGAAAATCTACACAACATTTTAAGAAATGCTGTGAAGTAAAGAGATAGATATACACTTGTTTTTTTTATCTCGCCATCGTCAATTATATTCACAACCTTTCATTTATGATATATTGTTTTACACTTTGAATGTCAAAATTCAAAACACGGTCATCTTTACAATATGCCTCGCTAAAGTTTAACATTCTGTGCTTTGAAAGATCAAGGGTACACGCATTTGATCCTTGTTATCATCTTAATATATAAAATCCTTGCGTTACTGACTGACTGACAGACACGCTACAGCCGAAACTACTGGTCGTAAGAAGATGAAATTTAGCATGTATGTTCCTTGGGCACCGTAAGGGTGCACTAAGACGGGCTTTTCCGAAATTCCCACGGGATCGGGCAAATCGGGAAATTCGAAAATATGTGCGTGCGAAGCCGCTGGCGTCGACTAGTCTTAATATATAAAATCCTTGCGTTACTGACTGACTGACAGACACGCTACGGCCGAAACTATTGGGCGCAGAAAGCTGAAATTTGGCACGTATGTTTCTTGGGGACCGTAGGGGTGAACTAAGAAGGGAATTCCCCAAATTCCCACGGGATCGGTACACTTAACAAAATGTAGGCGTAGCTGCTGGCGTCCTCTAGTAATATAATAAAGTAACTTTTTCTATTAAGGTTATTAAGATCAGTTGAGTTACATATTTTTTATCATATATCTTCTACCGCTCCAGTATGGAGCGATGATAGAAAAGATTATGTCCTGTCATGTGACTCCATAACAGAAGCGAAATTGCCTATTAACATAGATTTTATTATATTGCTTTCTCTTTCTCACGGTGTGGTTTTGTTTGAAAATACGATTGGTACGCTATCAAAAGTAAGAACATTTTTGTATGAAATTGGTAAAGAGCGTTCAAAA
The DNA here is from genome assembly GCA_944739405.2 of Euclidia mi. Lineage (NCBI taxonomy): Eukaryota > Metazoa > Arthropoda > Insecta > Lepidoptera > Erebidae > Euclidia > Euclidia mi. The sequence continues at coordinate 9,806,071 of OX123188.2, read as the reverse complement.
AACAACTTTTGTTTGCTGTACGCTAATCATGATACGAGCACGATTAATGAGGAAGAATTGCATGTGAGTGAACCTGACGGCGGCAACTAGTATAGTTATATTTTACTACTTTACGAATTTCGCATAGGTATCAAGTACAGTTTTAAAATAGTTTACGTTACTACGCAAAGAAATAAAACTTTATACCATATGTTTAATGTCTTTGTGTAGAACTGAGGGACACGACTAAAATAATTTTAAATAAAATAATTATTATATATGGCATTTAATAAATATACTAAACACAGATAAATAACACCTTACATCTGTTTATTGCGACACATGTATCAGTATAATTTATAAAATATTATTTATCAATGTCAACAATTTGCAGATGAGACTATAATTATATTCGCACTTACATCACGATATTGTATAAGTATAAATAGATAGATGCTCACATACTAACATGAAAAATGACATCGATATTCTACTTGCTATTAAAGCTGATGAATTTTTTAGGTTCCATTTTCTTTATTCTTTTCATAAAAAGCTATTCCCGAACTAGGAATAAATCCTGTGTCGCTGGAGAGTTTACCGATATTCAATTTAGGGGACTATAAGAGCTAAACGCGAGTTTTATAATGCGTTAAAGTATATGATTCAATGCAGTTAATACAATCAGAAAAATATATGATATTCTTCAGGATATAATCTAGTTAAGTACTGTGTTGAAAACATAATATAACTTACTTTAATCGATAGAAAAAAATCACAAAGATACCTCTAAAAAAATATTTAAACGGGTAAAAACCATATTAAAACATTGACAATCATTCCGGTTTTTTGACAAATTATTCAACAAGCAATATACTAACGAAATACTGTTTTATTTTTTAAATCCAATCAATACATTTTCTGTAATTAATTTATTTCATGTTTTTTAAGAGCTGAACGTCCCGTCGTCGTCGCGCTTCTCTTTCTTATGTATACAATCCGACAGTGACAGCAACAGCACAATTCAGTAGCTGTACTCGGCGCCTTAATGGAAACAAATAACACGACTCGAAACATTAGTTTATGGATCACTCAAACTATTATAAGTGTTATGTTATATGTATATACATAAATGATAAATATCATTATTACATTACACCATTTTTTTGCCATTTTACATTGATGTCCATCCCACCACATTTATTACATCGTCTCTTGTAGGTATTAGTAACGATGGCCATGCGTGATAAATATACAACGTTCGTAAAAGTACGTAAGTTCTATACATAGAAAGAAAGAAAGAAAGAAACATGTATTTGGATACAGCACAAACAGAACAACATACAATATTTTAGGAGAACAAAACTGATTATAAAGACACACTCACATTCAATAAAAATAGAGAAAAGTTATATAATCATCTATTTTTCTATTTGCAGAATCTACAACAATACAAGAAAAGATATTCTACATTGATACACAGTTTTACAAACGAAAGAAGGTCTAAAAGCTTTCAAATATTAGCGATTGTTCACACGTTTTTCTATTTTTATAACGCACTAGCCGTTTCCCGCAGTTTCACCCGCGTCCTGAGGGAACTACTTCACGTACCCGAAAAACCCAAATATCTTACGGACCCCTATTTTTTCTAAAATAAAATATAGTCTATGTTACTCGCAGATAATGTAGCTTTCTAATGGTGAAAGAATTTTTTAAATCGGTTCAGTAGTTTTTGAGTTTATCCATTACAAACAAAAATACAAAGTTTTCCTCTTTATAATATTAATAAGTGTAGATTTGATCCAACGTTTTGGTGTGGCTTACACCAGCCGTATTAAGCGATTGAGACCCGCTACTTATATATTAGTACGTTTAAAATCTGATCAACAGCCACATCTCACAAATTCTCACTGCGATAGCCATAACACCTTATCCAATTCATGATACACCTATTCATAAGCTATAGTTTCACTATCATCTATTCATAATATGCAAGACTATAGCATTCCAGTTCACTTTGATCTACACGCACTTTCACTGGATTCGTTCCGACCACTTTTGACCCAGTAACCAGCGGGCCTATAATTGCGTAATATATGAATATTTAAGCCAAATATATATACACGTGCAAAAATTGTACTACTATCTTAAATGAAAGTTTATGAGGATGTTTGTTACTCTTTAACGCAAAAACTTCTGGAGGGATTTGGATGGAACTTTGCAAAAATGTAGTTTATACATCAGAAAAGCATATTAGCTATTCTATGTTGTTAACCGACAGCCATACGAGCGATCACTGTGCAGAAGCTTATGTTGCCATATTCGCCAAACTGCTTCTTGTCTCTTAATATTGTGATTTCGGTTTTATGTAATATTTGTGTAATATGTTTAATTTTAGGCACTGTTTAAAATTCATTGAGGTTCTAAACTGTTGATTTATGGAGAAGGGTAGGCAATTCTGTTATATCATGGTTTTTATTGCCGAAACCATGTTACACTAAAAACATTGCAAAACCTCATTCATAATCCCGTGACATACATTCTCTTATAAGCTAAATATAGAATCGTTTGTAAACGATTAGCGTCTGGTCAATCGAATTCGTTTTTAATATTTTTGTAAAATACCATCACCTACTTTTAATTATTCATCTTCAGTATTCACAGTTATAAAAAGATTTGTGCTGACTGACATATTATTATAGTGGTAGAGGCTAAACGAATGAAGCAAGAATGATGAAATTTGTACAAAGGATTCCTTCCATGACGTAAGATCCGACTAAGGTTTTTTTTTATATTCCATAGGGCATAAAATATGGATTGAAAGTATCTATGAAATACGAGCACTAGTAATATTTTATAAAGAACAAACGAAAACTGCAATCTTTAATCGATCAGTGAAGATTAAATTTGTTATGAGAAACCTATAAATTATAATCACTATTACAAGGCAAGCAATTCACATGATGTAATCATTGAGTATAGAGATTTAATTTGTTATTGGATTTTATATTAATATTTAACACGACGATTTCGCTTTGATTTATACGTGCACACAAAACAACAATTCGTATAATCAATGAACAACAAAATATGGATTACACATAGTGTGATCTCATGAGGTATTCGAACCCATGAAACTTGATGCTGTGCTTACTAAAATCACTCCGTCCGTCCGTGTATTTACTTCAGTTCTCTAAAACCCTGTATATTAATATATGTTCACAGACACTGTAATAAAAATATACATGACATTGGCTAGTTAACGCCATTTCAAAATAACAGATGAACACCTAAAAACAAAATAAATATTGCTTTTCGAATCTCGGTCAAGAGACTGCGGTTAACAAATCCGAAACTGTAGGGTTGCGGTTTCGTTTAAATATGCCTATTTGTGGTTCCAAACATCTTAAAGGGAATCTGTGTTTAGTGGTTAAGGTAGAATATGTGCGCTTCTAGTTATTAGCTTGGTACTAAAAACGTAGTGTTTAAAATTTAAATGCTTCAGCATTTGTGTATTTCGTGAATTATTTGGCGAGAAGTAAATCTGATGTATAGGATCATGGCCATTTTTAAAAGTGCAGAAGGTTTGACCTTCGCTGCCCTGACTGCCTGACCGAAATTTAGAAGCACCGGTAATGCTACTCCAGTTTCTATGAAGAGCCATGTCCTCGTTCGAAGCGAACCATTTATGCTGCAATCAGCATTTAGGGCATTCATCGTCTTCACTTCCAAAAAATACCACAAATACAAGAGTATTTGTGCAGAAGCATTTCAAAACATACAAACCACAATCACAAGCATACAATGTTTACTAAAACAAATCCAAAACCTTTACAACAGTAAACGACATAACATATAACATTACCCAATTCGACCTACAACTGGAGATCACTTATAGACCAGTTCTCGCGCATGCTTATTTTCCCACTATTATCATACGTTTTCTCTGCGTCTATGGCGAATCGTACGACCCTTATGTCATAACCATAACTCGACTGCCGTACATAACTGGTTTATAAATTTGTTGGCCAGAAATGGATAGTAGAATGTGTGTTCGTTGCAATACGATCGATGATTGTTTTATTTATTTCGGTATTGGTGCCAATAAAGGTCTGAGCCCTTAGTAGCACCAATTAGTTTTTGGTGATTTTTGATGAATCGTGAAGATTACCTTTTAATTTTCAAGTTTACCACAGTTTTATTAGATTTTGATAGTTTAGTAAGATTGTTAATACTGCCGTCTTTGGAGAAAATAATATTATTTTAAACATTCATCCATTATTCAACTGCTATGACCTTAAATTTCATTTGCTTAAAATTGTGGCCATTTTTTCAGAATATAATCAATTATATTCTAATTAATTTAATTAATTATGTTTGTACGTTTTGTTTATCATGTGCAGTATATTGACCTTATCATCTTCCATGCTGCAATAATATGATCTTTAATTCTTCAAGGTTTTTGACGGATTAAATCTTACAATTTATCCGATTCATTATGTATCTTATTGGTTTTGCTTGTTTCAATCTTTATAAATACTACAAATTGCAGCTTGTATCGTTTGTAAGCTAAGCATCTTTATATATATAGTATGAGTAGAGAAACATGTTTTCGTTCAATTACTTCCACTTTCTCGAACATAGGAATACTCGTTGATTACTGTGTTAGCTCATTATAAGACGTCTGTCGTCATAGGTCATTAGTGTCAACCCTATGGTTTTTTATTATTCTAATAACACGATGTTAGTTTGATGTAATTTATAAACGCGCTATAAATAATCTTCAAAGAGTAGATATTCATCCGTGTACGGGTTAAGAATACAAATTGTCACTACCCTTGCAATCTGTGGGTGTAGTAAAACGCGACTAATAACACTAAACGAATATTATTTATTATCATTGCGAATAGACTGAACACTTGATATCAAACCCGACAAATCCTATAGTAACGCGTCTGGCCAGCAAGGTATGGTAGGGCATATATTTCTATTGACTAACAGTGCTACTGTAAACCAAATTGCGAGAGGAATAAGTCCAACAGTGTCCTGCAAACGCTGTAAAGAATAGGTGGACAATAACTAAAGTTGCTTGTTTTTGCCATGTTTAGCACATTATACGTATTTTTTGCCACATCACCACCATAGAACATAATCTCGTAAACTTTGATATAAAAGTTACTTTTTATTTCAATACTACCATGACTTGTCTCACTGTCAATAAGTTAAGCCACAAATAGTCGCTTACGTCATTAAAATCATTATCATTTTCATTGGCATTTTATGCGTGAGCAGAAAAAGTATTCCTTTTCTCATTTTGTCCTTGTTTTGCAGATCTTGTATTTGTAATATCGTCTATTTACTAACTAAATCTTTGTTTCCTTGAAAAACATATTAAACAATTTCGAAAGACAAACGCTGAGCATCAGAAGTGTTAATAAATGCTAACATCACAGCTTCACAATCTGTGTAAAGTTACACATCCACAACTATTACAAAATTCCCGCAAGCATTGTACTGCTACACCAGTCAAGGCAAACTGGAAGCTTGTATCAGTATTTTAGGTCACACAGTTTCCTAAGACCTAAAGTGAGACAGGTTTCCGCAAACTTAAGGTACGAATGTTGAATCAATCTTGATAGAAATATGTACTGAAGTAGTCAATATGCTGATTAAGAGGCTTGCGGCCGAATTATTTCAAATCTAAAGTAAGGCCAACGAGGATAAATAATTAATTTATGTTGCGATAAGAAACTTTAATACAATAAGGTAAGGTATACTTTTTAATTAAACTTTTTAGACTATTTACATTGATTTTGGATGGAATAATTTTGTACTAGTTTATATTTCGGCAAAAAACAAGTTCCAAATTATATCATCGCGATCGCCCAAGTACACCTGAACGAATTGCAATGTGGTGCATGGTTACGCAATATATGACTCAGATACGCCGCGATTAAGTGTCAACTTTTACTTTGTTTTATTGGTTACCGAGCAGTTTATAAAAAGATTAGAAACAAATAACTATTGTACTAGTTTTATTGATTACCGCGGAAGCAAACATGTATTTTTATGTGGAATTGGTTTTACCCACTGTACTAATAAAGGTCTGATGAAAGTGCAAATTCAATACGGTTTACTTTCCTCCGAGACTTCATGAAAGTAAAAGCTGGGTTTATGTCATGGTCATTGTCAAGTAACTGAGTTTTGAAACTTTTATTGCACTCGAATAACTTTCCATAACGACAATCAGACTCAGAATTACAATTTTTTGTTGATACTTTTGATTCCGTGTAGTGGATCACGGGATCCAAGATCTTGGATCAAACCCTGGACAACGCTAGGATGACAATGAAGAGTTCTGACTCCGTGTGCCTGTTCTCTCACTTCCACCATTGATGCATGTGTGCTAAGGTTCGTTGACATAACCAGAAAGTCGAGGTTAATGGTAAGACATCTCCAGGTTCTGCTTTGAAAATGGGTGTCCCGCAGGGTTCAATTCTCGGACCATTTCTATTCGTGATATATATTAACGATTTACCTTATTACGTAAAGAATAATCATGAGATCGTATTGTTCGCAGATGATACCTCTTTGATTTTTAATATTAAACGACGACAAAGTAACTTTGACGAAGTAAACAATGCACTCTCTAAAGTTGTTAATTGTTTTAATGTAAATAATCTATTACTTAATAATAAGAAAACTAAATTTTTAAAATTTTCAATGCCCAATGTTAAACATATGACAACCAATGTACAACTTAATGAATCTAGGATTGAGCGTCGAGACAACCATGTTTTTAGGTATTATGCTGGACACCAAACTACAATGGGGTCCACATATAGAAAGGCTATCGGGCAAACTCAGTTCTGCAGCTTATGCAGTTAAGACAATTAGACGCCTCACAGTTTTAGAAACAGCTAGAATGGTTTATTTCAGTTACTTTCATAGCTTAATGTTGTATGGGGTTCTTCTCTGGGGAAATGCTGCAGACCTAAATACAATATACGTTCTGCAGAAAAGAGCTGTAAGAGGAATTTATAACCTCGGTCCAAGAGTTTCTCTAAGAGAAAAGTTCAAAGAAATAAACATTCTAACTGTTGTATCACAATATATTTATGAAAATCTGCTATAAGTACGTACATACAAATATTGACAAATTTTGTAAAAAATGTGATATACATTCTGTAAATACAAGACACAGGAATAATCTCGTGGTTTATAGCACTCGTCTCCACAAAATAAGTAGCTGTTTTATGGGGCAATGTATAAGCTTTTATAACAAGCTCCCTTATAATATAAGAGACCTATCTATAAATAAGTTCAAAATTATTGTGAAAGCGAAATTGTGTTCAAAAGCATATTATAAAATATCTGAATATAAAGACGACCAAAACGCTTGGGAATGAGCTGTTCTAATTCGACACACAAAAATAATTGTATATAATGATTCTTTTTAATGACATTTCGTAAGTACTTGCAAATTTTACACGAAATAAAGAAGTATTTCATTTCATTTCATAACAATGAACACTTTTTGACACTCCAAACTTACTGTCCATTAAACAATACAAACTATTGAACCACTATCTTTCATACACTATACAAACATTGAACATACGCTAATAATATAGACCTTCTACGTTTTGCAATAAGGCTCAAATTAGCATACAGATTCGTGAGTGCTTATTTGTGACCACGGTTGCGAAGTAAGCAAATACCATTTAGCGTCAGTAATCGCATGGGTAGGCATTTCTAGACAACCTAATGCCCTACTTATAATGCAAGACGCAAGGTGCAAAGTATATGTACACATTGATGGCGAAATTTATCAGCAAAATTGACAAAATCTGCTAATAAGAAATGCAAATTGTGTATTTCGCACAGAGGTTACAATGGCCAAATTGCTTCTTCAAAACCACGGTGTATTTTGGATTCTTCTCCTTACCTTTATTGCTATTTAATTTATTGGTATGGGTTTTATATTGGCACCAGTGTATTCCCAAGTCGCCTTTCTTATCTTCACCTTTCTTCCTATAGAGGATGAAGGGAGATAATGAAATAAAACAGGATTGGAAGAAGATGGATCTGATAACATTCTGCTACTATTCCTTGGGTTGGCAATACTCAGTGGCTATTGGTTGATATGATTGGGGTCTAAGAACCACATTAAAATTAGGCCCTCACTGCCTCTTGGTACAGTTTCGTCTGCTGTCATTATAATATGCATTTAAAGGTTTTTATAGTAAAGAAAAACTTGAAGGTCTATGGCATAGTTATAATTACATGCCCATGCCACCATATTTTCTAAATAGACATATTTCTAGTTAAAAGTGGTGAACAAGCTTACGGTTTGATGGTTAGCAATTACCATAACTGATGCCGTTGGAACTTGTAACATCTATAGTACTTGTCGTAGGTTGACACTTGAGTGTTGCTACATCTTCGATTTGAAGTAATCGTCTAGAGTCTAGACTTTATGAGGTTTAGTTCAAAGTCTGGGTGAATTCTGTTTTTTAGTTTTTCTGTATTTGTTGAGTTCCTTGCGATACAAGATATTTTCTAATTCGAAAATAGTTCATATTTTGGAAAGAATATTATTAAAAATAATACAAAATATCTACAATTTTCGATGGTTTTGTTGGACTGATCTCATTCGAATTCTCACTGTTGTTCAATCTGGGGTCCGCTTACTAGAACTGGATTTGGTTGAATATTAGCTTTTCCAAAGAGTGACTGCCTGTCTAACCTCCGCAACACGAAGGGATAGCCATATTCCATGGTTTAGACTAGTGTCAGTTTATTTAGGAGGTACTGACGCCCTTTAACGACTGTCAAAGATCTTCATAACAACCGAGACCGACAGCTTAACGTGCTCTCCGAGGCACGGGGCCAAGCGATAATTAATAATTCAATACGCACATAACTCCGACAAGTCATTAGTGCGCGCCGTGGATTCGAACCCGATACCCTCTGCATGGCAGTTTGTTGGTATCTCCACTAGGCTAATACCTAAAACACTGAGTTTAAACTAATAGAGTCGTATAAAGATAGATCGTGATAAGAATGTCTTAAACCAGCTATAAATTTAATCACAAGATACGATACATCACGAAAATATCTATGGTGCCCTTACTACTAACTCAATTCCAGTTAATACTTTAATTTATCTATAATACGGTTATGCGAATTTCTACAAGCAAGATCAAAAATACCGACGACCAAAATTTAATCATTATTATGATACAAACGTTCGCTACGAATGACGAAAACGCAGCCCAATTTCATTGTTATCAAGCTATCATTACAGGTCGTTTTCACTGATGCTATACCTACGTCATCGACATGATGTAGTACGCTCGAACATTGTTACTTTACGGTGTTATTGTTTGGTAAGTATTTTCACTTTTTATATTTTTGATAACGAAAACAAACATTTCATAATTTAATTCGAATTACGCAATTTTTTTTGGAATTCACGCTTTAGCGATCTAGACAATAGTAGTCTACAGATTCATGACAAGTGTATATTGATTTGAATTGTTGCAATGAGAGTTAATTTTAATGAAACAATGAGATTTGAGGCATTAGTATGCTATACATTACATACTTGTATTTATAGTTGATTGTAAAGAGATTTGATGTTTGATGTTATATGTTCGAAAAAACTTGTCACATCAAGAGAGATATTGCATACCCATCATAATGTCACTTTCGCATTGTATTTTACTTTCAAGTGCGTTATGTAGCAAATAGCAGCCTTCTTTACCTTCCACACATCGAGAAAGTACACATGTAATTTGATAGTTACTCTAATGTACCATAGCGTACGGAACAATTGAAAAAACAGATTACAACTTTGAAACTTGGATCGAATTTTAAGATTGAGTGCAATTTGTGATGTGATTTTCGGTTTTGAAGCTTAGAGAAAATACCATAACATTTATCTAATTTTATGTATTACAGCTATGTTCATACATTGTCACCTATGTTCTGTCTCACTTTCCTCTTCCCTAGATAGTTTTCTTATGTCGAAAGTTTGGTTTTCACCAACTGTTAAGACACACCTAAGGCATTAGGTAACTCCTTATATTTAGGGGCTAAATATTCGACCGCTTAACGTTAAGGCGCTGTTATACCTCAGAAGCCGTGAAACACCTAATTTTTCGTCGCGCATCTAGCCATAACGGTACATATTACAAACTAGCAAAAATTAGAGCTTAAAGTCAAAAGTCTGAACAAAAGACTTATGAAAGAATTTTTCATGTACGTAAAATAGAATCACGGTAAAAAAATCACAAAATCGAGGTAGAAAATAATCTTTCATCTCACTGTTTGCAATATTTTGATCGTAAGCTGTCATATTTTTTTTGATAATATTGTAGGAAATCTAATGAACTAAAGAATTACCCTATTTATTTTCATATTATACGCGTATATTTTGTAAAATTAAATAAAATCTGCCAAACGTCTATGATTTTGACGCTCGGTAGATCCCATCATTATCAAACGCTTCAGCAATTTAAACCTTATTAGCATAAGCGGTGCACTGAGTGTCAGTTGCTAGTTTACGCCCCGCCCAGACCTCATCATTCGGCTATGAGCCCTGTGAGAGATAGGTCATGTCGCTTGCGTCTCCGCTGCACAAAATTTTACATAAACCTGTTTGTTATTATAATACGCCGATTTGAGTTCGTAATTTCATATTTTATGTTATAGACTGAATACTTTGAATCAAATAGGCTTTTCATGTAACTATGGGCACATATAATTAGGACCTAAGTTTATACTCTTGTTGCGTTTAATGTGTTATTGTTTCTGTGCTTATAAATATATAATTAGACGAATAAAATATGGACAATTAGAGAAATGAAGTTCTACGAAGGATTTGTACAAGAAAGCGTCGTAATAAAATAGAAATTCATCCATGGCCAAGTGATTATGAAATATGTAACATTTTTACACAAATTATTTTCATAAGAGTCTTTTATGACTAACTATGTTACTTATATATTATCGATTATGCATAATATACCTAATTATATAAATTATTCTCACAATACATAGCTGCCACAGTTTTCAATTTTTGAAAGAGTAATAACATAAAATCGAATCATTTTATGTACCTATATTTCAAATTCATTAGCTTGTCAGAGCGCCTGGAGCGCTAAGATGCCGCCACGGCGAACAATAATGATGACAGCGCTAATATGGCGCTCCGCAATCCGCACACAAGCAGTAACGAATGTTGTATTATTGTGTTTTGAACATAAACCTTTATAGGTACATCGGGTAAAACTTCGATTATTCATAAACTATTAGGTGTGTCTCAGTACATCTAATATCTTTTTAATTTCTAAAATCAATCATTTATAAGTAACAAGGTAACTTCTCTGTTTGCTATAACACAAGATATAGTATTTTTTTAATAATAAAGTACGTAACTAATTATCATTATTGTAATTACAGTGAAGTTAAAGATAAAAGTTCTGCAACGTCTTACACACATTTGACTTCAGTCATTCCTAACACGATCTGTTCAAGAGCTAGCCAAGAAATGCCAAACAATTTTTTTAACAAATTTGACTCAAATTCCGTAGTGATAAGCAAAAATTACAAGAGGGATAGCAGTGACTGGTTCGAATTGCATAAGAATATGTTGACAGATTGAATTTTTTGTAAAGTGGTAAAAAGAAGAGATAACAGCAGTAAAGCCAACTTAGTAAAACATATTTTGTACAAATAAAATATTTAAAATCAGTTGCGCATGGAATCTAAAATGAACAACTGGCTTTGCAACAACTGGCGAAGCAAGAAAATGTAACAATCGAGCCTCGTGGATTATTCGATTATTGGTGCCACGCCAGATGGATTAATAGGTCCAAACACGATTGTGGAAATTTAATTTTCTAAAGTTGCCTATAAGAATGGCCTGGAGAATAGTATAAGAGCAAATACAATACAAATATGGAAACATGATAAAAAAGTCTAAACTAAGACTAGTCTAAACAAATATTGTTATTGTTATTACCAAATTCAGGGGCAACGCCAAGTTACACGCAAACAAAAGTGTTTATTTGCTGTGTGGAGTGGCGAAAGTAAACCACTAAAAATAGAAATTATAGAGAGAGATGATGTTTTCTGGCAGAAGCTTGAGGCGTTTTATATGAATTGGCAGTTGCCTGAAATTGTTGATTCTCGTCAAGCTCAAGGGATGGCATTGCGAGATCAAGGAGAGGAAAATGTTTCATCAGTGCTTGAAATTTCTACAATACCTAGCCGTAAAAGGAATGTAAATGAAACTGTGCCTCGTGAACAACAGCAAATAATAAGTATTGAAGCCTTATCACCTCACACACTGTCTTTAACATTCGATGAGAATAAAGAAAACCTGCCGGGTTGTAGCAGACAGCTAACTTTTGATGAGCTGTAAACTCTGTATTTCGTTAATAAATTATAAATGAATATCAATAAATATATTTTAATATTTATTTTCTTTGAAAGAACACCTATTTGAAGCGAAAGAATTTTTTTATATTTTTCCATACAAACATGTATGACGAGAGCTAACGAAAAAGCAGTAACTCAAATTCTAATTCTATAATTTTCCAAAGCGACATAGCAGTATCTCATGGATAAGGTATATCCACATATATTTTTGATGTTTCACCTATTTTGAAAAATAATAATGGGTTGGGTTTTGAACCGAGTCGCCTGAATTTGAGGGTATTGGTAGTGTAGGGGGCTTAAGGTAGTTCGTTTTAATCCCCTAAAAGTAATTTTGGCTGCCGGAGTTGCGTCTAAATATTTTTAAACAATTTCCAAAATTTCATAAATACTTCAATTGGCAATTATGCAAAACGGAACATAGTTTTTATACTTTAGTACAGTTTTACAAATATAATTTTTAGGTTTTATGTGAAAAACGTGAAACGAAACGCAAAACTGCCATCTTGGAATGATCATATTGACAGCTAATGTCAAATTTGTGCGTCATTGCTTTTGAGTGCCTTGGGTTAGGTGCGACTGTAATAAGTAAATAAATAGGTTATGTTAGGTTCTCTTTTGACCCTTAATCCGAAAATAGGAGCCCTTCGCAGGGCTCCGACAACCTTAGTTTATTAAACTAGTGTGATGAATGTGGAAGTTGGCAGTGCCATACACACCGATATTTTGAGATTTTTTTTTTCAGAGGAAACCAAGCATTTCCGGCAAGTGAAAATGGTGAGGGGGTTTCAAGACCTCCCCTGCTCCCTCTCCAATCACTCACAACCCCTAAAACGGCGATGTATTTCGAAACCTTTGCCATAATAATTATACCTATAATAACAATAAACATCCATAAATAAATAAAAGAAATCAACTTTTACTTAACTTCAATTATCTCGTAACTCGCTTTAGTTGAGATACGGCTTTCGCGCTTAGTAGAGCAGTATAGTGTTTTTTAGGGTACCGTAGCCAAAAATTGTAAAAACGTAACCCTTATAGATTCGCAATGTCTGTCTGTCTGTCCGCCCGTAAGTCACAGCCAATTTATTGCAAAACAGATTTGAAAACTGGCAGGAATGGAATTAGATGTAGGTATTCTATGAAATGCTTCACTATTTTTATACAAAAACAAAACAAACATAATAATGGCCTCTTCATACATGGAACTGACTTAATTATTTTGAACATCTTACGGCACGTAGGTATTTACCTACTTTCGTCAACTATTAATACCTATAACGTCTAATGTAAACCAGTTTTGCTCATGGCTGCACTGAGAACAAAAATTGCGCTATGCCTATATTGTACAAACAGATTGATGTATGTAATATAAATTTCAATATCAGTATTTCAATTCAATATGCTAAAACGTTTTGCTTGCGATTTTGAAATATTGGAATACGGATGTCGCCAGAATACGGCCGCACGCGACGAGAATGAAGGGGGGCGCCCCGCAGTAGACGGAGCTAAGCTCCCTTCACCTCTCCTGCTTCACCCCCTCATTTACCAAAACAGTCGCTTAGGACAGCGCCTTAAGTGACAATTTTAACCAACTAGTTTTTGGGTCCGTGTGGTGACGGATTAAGAATACGAATTGTCACCACCCCATATCATGCCATGGGTGTCGTAAGAGCCAACAGAGGGACCATACTATGCAGAGAACAGCACTGTAAGAGAAGGAAAACTTGAAACAAACCCTATACCAACCCGTTTGGCCAGCGTGGTATAGTAGGCCAATTCCTCCTTTCAAAGGAGAGGCCTAGTCCAGCAGTGGACTATCAAAGGCTGATGATGAGAGTTTTTGGGTTATTTCAGCGTACAAATTTGTTATTGCATTCCACGCGAAACATTTAGCTTAATTGGTTGTTCCATCTGTCTTATTCTTCAGCACTGTATCTTTATGTGGTAGACGTAATTGTATTTAATCTTCTTTGTCTTACAGTGAAAAAATCTAGATTCTCTTTTTCTGTCTTTGTTGATCAACATTATTAATTACTATAGGTAGGTACACCACCCTATTTGAGCGCTAACGAAAAAATACCACGCATCACAAAACTAAGATGAACCGCCATTTAGTTCCGTGAAATGACGTCAAGTGATAAAAAACTGTCCCCTGTTTAGTTCCCCTAACGTTATCAACGGCACAAAGTTCTCGGAGGGATATGCTGGGGATGCGCGGGCCGCCATGGGGGTTTTAATCCGAGCACTTTGCCCGCCGTTTCAAAGGAGAGGCCTAGTCCAGCAGTGGACTGATAAAGGCTGATGATGATGACTTTGCCCGGACGACGACCCAGGCGCCGACAGCGCCTACCACCGACAGGTGAGGCTACTGGCGGCCTGCGCGCCCTCGGGTCGCGACGCGTCCCCGCCATCTCTTGTGGTGGGCTCTATAGTTCGGTATTTACCCAACACGGCACCCGGTATCGATGAGATCACCGCCCGCATGGTAAAACATGTGTGGCACGTAGCTGACTCCGAGCTGACACGTGTTTTAGGCAAATGCGTTGAGAAGGGCACATTTCCTGATACGTGGAAGGACAGTCGGCTTATCGTCTTGCCGAAAGGCAACGACAGGCCGCTGACTGATCCTAAAGCGTATCGGCCTATCACGCTCCTTTCGGTTCTTGGCAAGATCTTGGAGAGGGTCATGATCTACTGCGCACCCAACATCTCGCGCAATATCTCACCCTGCCAGCACGGTTTTTCTCGAGGTCGTTCAACATTAACAGCTCTGTGGTCCCTTCAGGACATTGTTATCGCGAGCCGGGCCAAATATGTCCAGGCCCTTTTCCTGGACATATCAGGTGCCTTTGACAACGCGTGGTGGCCCATGATCCTGCTGAAGGCGAAGAACGGTGGTTGGCCGCCCAACATCTATCGGATGTTGGTCGCATATTTTACGAGTCGCCGGGCAGGTCTCTTCGTTGAAAGTGGGGTTGTGTGGAAGCTGCTAACCATGGGCTGCCCGCAGGGCTCAGTTTTGGAACCCTCACTGTGGAACCTCCTGATGGGTGACCTGTTTCGATTGCCGTATCCAGACGGAGTGCAATTGGTTGCGTACGCCGACGAAGTAACGATCCTCATTGAGTCTAACTCAAGAGCCGGCATAGAGACTTCAGCCTCTTGCGCCATGGCGCTAATCAGCCAGTGGGGACAGCGGAACCGCCTGTGCTTCTCCCCCTCCAAGTCATATTCTATGACTCTGAAGGGGAAGATGCCCGGACGACCACCGACTGTCCGACTAAATGAGGTCTCAGTTAAGAGCGTACAGTCGACCAAGGTTCTGGGTGTGGTAATCGACACAACCATGTCCTTCAAGGAACATGCGGAATCCATCGGTGAGCGCGCCGCAGCTGTGTTCGGTAAGATGTTGAGAGTCTCCGCCGCATCCTGGGGTATGCGCTACAAAGCGCTCCGTGTCCTTTACAGGGGCACGTAAGCCGCTATAATTACGTGGAGGCGAACGACCGTGTTTGTGGTTAGAAGCGCGTTATTAAGGACACAGAGACCCGCGCTTTTATTGCTCACCAAGGCCTACAGGTCTTGCAGCACAGCGGCCCTGCCTGTCCTGGCGGGTGTTCTGCCGGCCGACCTCGAGGTCAGCCATGCGGGCAGGCTTGATAATATCCGACACCTACCCAAGGAGGAGTTCGGAAACGGAAGAAGACAAATTTCGGAGGAGACTGTTGCCTCCTGGCAACAGAGATGGGAAGGCGAGGCGAAGAATAGGGAGCTCTTTCGGTTTTTCCTGAACGTGGCGGCTCGGCTCAAGTACACTTGGGTCGAGCCGGACTATCAAGTCTCACAGCTTTTGATAGGACATGAGTGCTTCAGGAAGGGTTGTGTGAGATGAGGTTATGCGAGGATAGTGCTATTGCGGAAAAGAGGAGGAAAGCTTGGACCTTGTGTTGTGGCGATGCCCCTTGTATGCCGAACTTAGGACCGAGATGATCATGGGATCACTGTCACAACGGTCGGGCCCCCTTTTTACGCCGAGCTTGTGTGCTCTGAGGCGAACTTCCGGCGGTTTAGAGACTTCGCCCATAAATGGCACGAAATAAGAGCAAACCTAGAGAAGGAGGAAAGGACCCGGGCCAGTGACGAAGCCGTTCGAGTGACGTCGGCTGTGAGAAGAGCAGCGCCTAGCCTACTAGAATAGTAGAGCCGCCCCTGAATGGGGAGAGTGGCACAGGGACACATAATTTGTAGAGAGTCTTCAACGGGCGCTCGGGAAAGAGCATACAGCAAGTACCGTGCGCCTCTCCCAAGATTCGGTCCAAATACCCAGATGGGTGGAGGGACCATGAGGTGGTGGAGGTAACGTGTCCCCTGTTTAGATGAAAGGAATTTTGCCATACAGCCTAATGTGAAATATTATTTTTGAATTAATAACTTTTAGCACCGACTAGGTTTAAATCAAGGTGTATTTTTTTTATATTTTAATCAAAACAATATGTTTTACATTTATTTAACCTGCATTTTAATAGAAAAGCAAACAAAAGTATTTTATCGACATTATGTTCAAATGCTAACCTCGCACTGTCCGTCACCTAATTAAGGTACCACTAACTAAGTAGCTCTTACGATCGTGAAACGAAATTTGAGAAAGGGGATGATTTTAGGTACCCCATAGGGTAAGGCATTCTTAGTTAAGTTTCTGATTAGGGGCTGTTGGTGAAAACGGGCATTAGTCCCGTCGCTTAAGATTCTCCCTATCCTGTGTTTTATATATGACACAATATTTTAATTTCTATTATGTTTTTCGCCGTACAGCCAATTGAATAAGCTTTTATTTATTTAATATATAACATTCTTGCGTTACTCACTGACAGACAGACAAGCTACAGTCAAAACTACTGGGCGTAAGATGCTGAAATTTGGCGTGTATGTATGTTCCTTTAGGAATGTAGAGATGCACTAAGAAGGTATTTTCCGAATCTCCCACGGGCTCGGGCGAGAAACAGTTAAATAAAAAAAATTGGGTTGCTAGCTGCAGGCATCCTCTTGTTTATTTATTAGACAACTTACGTACCTACTACAAATTTAATTTATATAGATAATCATCGGTTTTACAACGACAGACTGCAGTTTTTAGCTCACAGCGCTACCGAAAAATGGTCGTTGGATAGAATATACCATATATAATCGAAAAACAAGCCTATCTATTCTCTATTTAAACAAACCACGTGGAGTAAACGTTTTAGCAACGGTTAAAAAGTTGGAAGTTTATTTGGTAGGTGAATCGGCGAGGTTAGTTTGTAAGGAGTAACTGTTGATGTTAGTGCTGTCATTAACGGTCAAATTTTTTGCACAGTGTTACTTGTATAAATTTATGTGCCGTTATTGCTACGTAGAGTAGGCGAGACGAGTAATGACTAAATATTGATTCCGATAGACTAGTTTATTTGATAGTATTTTTGAACCGTGGTTGCGACTGCATCAAATATTGATAATTTTTATTAAAAACAAAATTGTAGCTGAAAATAAATACTGTTATATTAACAACTATTTATGTATAGCTGAAATCAGGTAGCGAACAAACAACACAAAGTGGTTTAGTATTAAGGCCACAAATAAAAATATTTATGGCAGATGAGTAGAATAACAAAAGGTAATCTTCAATTTTGTTATGTGGTAACTGTCTTGCCTATATATTTTGAGATTATATTTTAAAACGTGTGTTACCGTGATATATTGTTATTTATAATAATTCTCCATTAACCCGTCATCAAACTCATTGTTTTTCAAAATCGGACAAGCAATTCCTGAGATGAGTGGGTTGAAATAATCACACAGTTCAACTTTTTAACTTAGTCTAGACGTGAGCCTAGATTTTGAGTCATACAGCATTTAGATACAGTTATTGTACCGCCCCTTTTGAGTTTAATATGCATTTAAATAATTATTGACCTAGATAATGGACATTTTTGATTTATGTGTTGTATCTATTTTCTGAACATATTGACTGTTTAAATCATCATCCTCCTCCGTCCGTAGAATCCGGTGTCCGCCTTCTAACCGGATTTGACTGAATATTAGCTTTTACACAGAGTGACTGCCTGTCTGACTCCCGCAACCCAAAGGGATAGCTATATTCCATGGTTAAGACTAGTGTCAGTTTATTTATACTGACTCCCTTTACCGCCTGTCAAAGATCTTCATGACAGCCGGGACCGAACGTCTTAACGTGCTCTCTGGGACACGCGGCAAGCGATAATTTACAATTCAATACGCACAAATCTCCGAAAAGTAATTTGTGCGCGCCATAGATTCGAAACCTATACTCTCTGCATAGCAGTCTGCTGGTATCTAAACTATACTATCACTGCCTCATATTGGTTGTTTAAATATTTATAATAATAATATGATCATAACACCTCATACACGGATTACACGGTCATCTGATCTCAAACAAAACAGAGCTTGTACAAACAAGTCGGCGCTGCACCAGTTTGAAAAAAAAATCCTTTGACTCGCTCATAGAGTGCAGGCACACTAGAAACTGGTTTTGTATACAAGTGTCAATATGCGTGTAAAGTAGCACTGGAAGCGACGATGTCTTGCTGAGCGATTCTCGCCCTTATGGTGGTCGAGCGAGAAGTTGTTCGACTGTACATATGACAGCCAAATAATTGTTAAACATACATACTATTATGTAGATAAGTTACATCAATACACACAATAAATGATAATCATTATTCTCATCTCACTTTATCAGTTTGTCTTGGATAGGTATCAAACCCATAACTGAGCAGACTAACCACTAGATCAACAAGCCAGTCAAAATCTTGACCAACCGAAAAGTTACGCAAATGTTACCTATTATTGTTTGACATGCATATCGTGGGTATAATGGAAGAACTGAATAACTCAAAATTTTAAGTTTCGAGATAATCGCGATTTACTGTTTTTTGACACTTTTTTTACACCACTAAGAAATGGAGAACAATTTTACGATTTTATATGCTTTAAGCATGTTTGCTGTCGATTCTATGCTTTATAAAACTAACTTTTATCATGAACCAAAAAAAATATAAAAATAAAAAACCAAATTATCCAATTTTGCCACACCAAGATTTTGCAAACATACCGTAGTTAGCTAATTCTATATTGTAGTTATTCAGTTTTTCCACACATGAATGTGAATACATTAATTTGGGTCAACTAAGTAGACTTATTGTGTTTTGAACCTAAAGAAATACTTAAACACGAAAGTTAGGCATTCTTAGTGAAAGTATATTAGTGAAATTTTATCACTGATGATTGATCTCACATGAAATAAACAACCTGAATTGGAAGTAGTAACATTGTATATTTAAAAATAAAAATGAACAGAATTAGGTATGGCAACAAAATATTATAATTATGTAATAAAAGCAAATAATTACTTATTATAAATCTTCTAAAACCAACTAAAACAAAAATAACTTTCCCTTGCATTAAAACATTAAACTAGGGTGGTCTGAAAAGTTTCCGACCTCAACCTGACGGAAGCAGCACTCGTCAAAAAAAGTGTTGTGGATGTAATTGTACTTCTCGTGGCAGTTACCCACTAACATTTCAGCTATTTTGTACCAGTAATTGCTGTTTGACATACGATTGAGTCGATGTGGGTGTTTTTTGTGAAAATGGGAAATTTTGTATCGATCTGTCATTAAATTCTTGTTTTTAAAAGACAATACGCCGACGCCATTAAAATTTACTACGACATTTAGATTATAACTCTGTTTATGGGCACTCTCTGCTCCATCATCATCGCCCTAGCGTTATCCCGGTTGCATCCAAGACTAACACGTCTTAGAGCCCGAGGTCCACTTACTGGTCTAACCAGATATGACAGAATATCAACTTTTCCACAGAGCGACTGCCGTTTGACCTTCGCAACCCAAAGGGATAGCGATATTCCATAGTTTAGACCAGTATCAGTTTTTTTGAGGGTACTGACTCCCCGTAACGACTATCAAAGATCTTCATGACAGCTAGGACCGACGGTATAACGTGCTCCGAGGCACGGGGCAAGCGATAATTAACAATTTAATACGCACTTAACTTTGAAAAGTCATTGATGCGTGCCGTGGATTCCAACCCGATACCCTATGCATGGACTGCCATTGGTAGGTACCAATGGCAGTCCATGCAGAGGGTATCGGAGCAGAGAGGCAGCGATAGCCTAGTCGAGGTCGACTAGGCTATCGCTGCCTCTCTGCTCCATCATTTAACACAATGAAATTTTGGGCACCTGAATTTAAACCTGGTCGTATGAGCTAGGGAACAGATGAAGGTCCGGGACGTCCAAAAACTGCAACCACTGACGATAACCTCGCTAACTTTCACCAAATGGTGCTAAACGACCGCTGAATTTAGTAAGATATATAGTAGAGGCTATGAAAAAGATCAACAAATGTATTAGTTATATATTAAATCAAGATTTAAGCATGAGCAAGCTCCTAGCGCGATGGGTGTCGCGTTTGCTCACCTTAAGACCAAAACCGCGTTCGAATGAACATTTTTTAAAGCTCTGTTTGCGTACTTTAGGCCTAATAA
This sequence comes from Euclidia mi, assembly GCA_944739405.2. Taxonomy (NCBI): domain Eukaryota; kingdom Metazoa; phylum Arthropoda; class Insecta; order Lepidoptera; family Erebidae; genus Euclidia; species Euclidia mi. Next base: position 9,785,062 of record OX123188.2, on the reverse strand, counting down.
ATCCAAGTTTTGGTCAAATTAATGACTGTAGATGAAACCTGGATACACCATTATACGCCCAAATCAATAATACATTCCAAACAGTAAATTGCTAAGGAGAAACCGACTCCAAAGGACAAAGGCCGATTTTTCGGCTGGGAAAGTGATGCTGACTGTTTTTTTGGGATGTTCATGGAGAGAGATCGAAAGGGATAACTTTTACTGCAGCATACTGCGCTTTATTACTAGACAAATTGAAGGTAGAAATTGTGCAAAAAGGTCCACGTTTGCAGAAAAGACTATATTACTAACATAAATCTTCGTATATTTTATATTACTTTTGTCGCTGATTGCCTCCATGGCCCAGTAAGTAACCTATGCCTCTGTTGATCGAGAGGTCTTGGGTTCGATTCTCGGGTTAAGCAAGAGTGTAGGTAACTGATTTTTCCGAATTCTCAGTAGTAGAACGAAGTCTGGCAATGTGCCCGGCAACGTCAATAGACCCCCTTTTTACGTAGGACCTAAAGATGCATGACATGGCCAAATGAGGGTGTTATAAATACAACTTCTGTCTACCTCTTCGGAGTATCGATTTGCAACGTCACGCCTTGCTCGCTATCTCACGAGGTATTTACTCACCTTTAGACTTTCATAATAGGAAGGGGCGTATAATGGTCAAACAATTATATTAACTACTTCTTCTCATTTAACTTATTTCATCAGCCTATCACTCCTAGAGGTGGGCCTCCCAGGGTATGCCACAAGACCATTCTGGCGGCCAACACTACGCTTGCCGAGGCGTGGCTGTCATTTAAGAACCTGCTTTTTAATCGACAGACCCTAAGTTCCCCCATTCAATTTGCTCTAACTCTGAACTATGTCAGTTACTTTGGTCTTCTGCCGGATAATCTCGTGACGGAAATTATCCATCAGCGAAATCCCTAGCATTGTCCTTTTCATAGCTCTCTTAGAGACATGTAGTGTAGGCAGTGCATTGCATGACAACCCAGTTTCATTGGAGTTGAAGGCATTTTCGTAATCCACAAAATCCAGCCACAGCGGCCGGTTTTACTCTACGGATTTCTAAATAACCTATGAAAAAGTATGCTCTGTATGGATCTGGAAGACATCAAATCTTGATGTCAGAAAAAGTAGGGAGGGTTGTCCACACCAACTAGTCTTAAAGAGCTGCTCTCTGAGGTACGAGGCAAGCTAACAGTTTAAACTCATTACTTCGAAAATTTACTGCCCAGAATTCTAACCCGAGCCCTGTTAATGGCACTCTGTGAATATTTCTACTAGGCTATCGCTGCCTACCTTATTAACATAATATGTCTAATTATAGTATATCTGATTATATTATAATTATCCGATTGTAATAAATCACCAGTAAAAACAAAGCATATTTATAGCACGTACTACTACTTTAAGTTGCAGTGAGTTTAGAATCTAAATCGATCATTTTGCTGTATTCTGCTACCTAGCGATTTAGTTATATTTAAGTAATATTATTTAAATTAGAGTAAAATTGTCGTGGAGCCTCTAGAGATGCTTCGTGGAGCCCTGGAGCTCCGCGGAGCACACTTAGAGAATAGTTGATTTATAGGTTTACATTATTTCGCGCTAATTTGTACTACTGAATTGCACGATAACTTTGCTTAAGTGCAGATACTATAAATATAAATATTAAATAATTTCACTTATTGACATTTATTTGATTTGAATCTCTTATAAATTTATATTTTGTGGAAGAAGAAATAAACGAGCTGCTCACGCATTCGCTCTAACGCATGACCTGACTCAACTGGTACTCCAGCCCACCAGGATACCAGATATATCGGGTCAAGCGCCCTCGTTGTTAGACCTTGTGCTGACGAGTAACCCGGCCCAGTACAGTGTGACGGTACAAGCCCCTTTGGGTTCCTCCGACCACTGTCTGGTTCGCACTACAGTGCCATTCGCTTCACCTCCACAACCAGTGAAGGCAAAGAGACGCTTGTGGCACTACTCGTCAGCGGATTGGGATGGCCTGCGAGACTATTATGCGTCCATCCCGTGGTCTCAACGCTGCTTTGGTGGGAGGGATCTGTCGGAGAGTGCGTCTGCTGTTGCTGAGGAAATCATCTTGGGTATGGAATATTATATTCCATCCACTGACGTCTCCAGCAGCAGCGGAGTACGGCCCTGGTTCGATCGCGAGTGCGCCGATGCTGTTAAACAAAAACAGTCGGCTTACCGCGCTTGGATCAGGGCTCGGTCTCCTCGCGATCCGAATGTCCATCTCATCAAGGTAGCCTATAATAGAGCCACCAAGGTCTGCAAGAGGGCATACATAAGAGCGGATGCACAGCGCATTGCACGGTTTGGTCAAGAACTCTTGTCGCACCCCACGGGCAGCCGGGGATACTGGCGATTGGCCAAAGCCGTGCAGTCTAATTTCTGCCAGCCTTCACTGCCACCGTTGCGATGCCCTGATGGATCACTGGCCCATGGGCCGCAAGAGTAAGCTGACCTGCTTGTCAATCTCTTTGCGGCCAACTCCCGAATCGATGATCGTAGTGCGCAGCCGCCTTCGATTCCCTACTGCAGCCACTCCATGCCTGATATTAAAATCAGGCAATGTGATGTTCGCGCAACACTGCGATCTCTCGATGTCCGGAAAGCCAGTGTACCTGACGGTATTCCAGCGGTTGTGCTTAGGAAATGCGCAGCCGAGTTGTCTCCAATGCTTACACGCCTGTTTCTATATCATATGCCTCTGGCGTAGTGCCGCAGGCTTTGAAAGAGGCGAACGTACAACCGATTCCCAAGAAAGGGGATCGTTCTGATCCGGGCAACTATCGACCCATTGCTATCACCCCTATCCTCTGCAAGGTGTTTGAACGTTTAATCATCAACCAACTCGTTCGCTACCTAGAAGATCACTCTCTCATCAGTGATCGTCAGTATGGCTTCAGACCGAAACGATCAACGGGTGATCTTCTAGCGTATGTCAGTCACCTTTGGGGTGAGACAATTGACAGGCATGGGGAGTCGTTGGCTATAAGTCTCGACATCTCCAAAGCCTTCGATAGAGTCTGGCATCGTGCGCTTCTTTCCAAGCTTCCAGCCTACGGCTTGCCGCCTCGATTGTGCAACTGGGTTGCCAGCTTACTGCATGAGCGCCGTATATGAGTCCTTTGTGACGGTGAGTCATCGAAGTTTTCCAGTGAATGCTGGTGTGCCTCAGGGGTCCGTGTTATCGCCCACGCTTTTTCTTCTGCATATCAATGATATGCTCACTTTTGGGGGCATACATTGCTTTGCAGATGACAGTACTGTACATGGCCGATATCTCGGACACCCTGCGGCTAAGCAAGCCGATACTGAGGAGTATAGGCGAACACTTGTTGCTGAGCTTGGCCGGGTTCTGAATAACTGAATTGCATCTCGCATTGGGGTGATGAGAACCTGGTCGAGTTCAACGCCAAGAAAACACAGGTGTGCGCATTCTCAGCCAAGCTATCTCCATTCCTTCCCCATCCCTCTCTTCTGGACACTCCACTACCGATTCAAGACAGCCTCAATATCCTGGGTATGGACATACGCAGAAATCTCAAACAGAAGAACTACATCGAGGTTGTCATCAAATCCGCATCTCGGAAACTCGGAGTCCTGAACAAGGTGATTAGGTTTTTCACGCCGGAGCAGTTGTGTCTGTTATACAAGACCCAGGTTCGCTCCTGCGTGGAATACTGCTCTCACCTTTGGAATTGCTCCGCTCAGTACTTATTGGACGCCCTCGATAGGTTGCAGCGGCGTGCTGTCCGTATCATCGGGGATCCAGAGGCCACTAAGACTATTGAGTCACTGCAATAACGCAGAGACGTGGCCTCAATGGCTATCTTCTACCGCATCTATCACGATGAGTGCTCCGAAGAGCTCTTTCAACGAATCCCACCCTCTCCTTTCCTATCCCGAACGACACGTGCTGGGTTGAGGTGCCACTCTTACACGGTAGAACAGATACCGTCACGCACCAAACGGTTCGGCGCCTCTTATCTCTGCCGTACCATTAAGATGTGGAACTCTTTACCAGTCCACGTGTTTCCCTCCACTTATGATCCCGGGTCCTTTAAGCGGGGCGTGAAAAAATTTTACTCAAGGCCGTCAAGGTGAGGGCCATCATGCCATAATGCCATGCTGGCTGCTGGGATGATGGCCATCACTATGGGACTACACTACGGGCTAGTAATTTTTTCTACTAATATTTAATGTTCATTTAAACATATCTATTTCTACAATTGAAACACAAAAATGGCTTTATTTTTGGACTAGGTTAAGATATAAGAATGTTTGTTAGACCAAAAGGTGCGTCACATTTTGGGGTTCACGAAAATGGTAAAAGGTCAATTTGGCCAAAATTTTAGTTATTTAGTTCTTCCATTATACCCACGATATATAGGCTGCACGAATGACAAGCTCTTGAACTGCGCCGGGTGCTTTAGGTTCGATTCCGACACAGGACAGCACGTTGTGATCCAAAAATGTTAATTCCCTGTCTGGGTGTTCGTTGTGTCCGTTGATTGAATGCTTGCTAAGTTGCCCGCGATGACACACACAGGTATCGTTCCTAGTGCAGGCGTTTTGACTTATTAAATAAAATAAAATATCCGTTTTCGTCTTCTTCAGTTTATGTTACATAATATTATTATTTACATAACCTAGAAATTAAACGTATCGTGATAGTCAGGCAATTGAAGTTATTTTTGCTATTAACGCATATAACAGGACAGTATATGTATTATATTTTGTTAAATTACCTTTTACGGTACTATTCACTACATAACAGCTAAATAACCTATTATAATATTCCGTTATTGTTCTTACTACTTTCACTTGTTAATTATTTCAAATTAAGCATATAGCATTGTAACATTGTGTTGTAACGATATACATTGCTAATAAATAAACAGTTTAGATAACGTTGTCGCAATAACGATTTTAGTTATGGATAACGCAATCCTATGTTGAAAAATATTAATAAGATTTCTGATCAGATCAATAAAAACATCGGCGAGAGGTATATTAATGAAAATTGTACAGAAAAGGCTAACGAAAACATTGAATGTGAAAATAAAAAATCATTTCATTCTGAAATGTAGGCTAAAAATATTGCGAAACATAGTCCTGGCCTTCTTTACAAGTATTATAATTATGAAGATTTACGGGAACTATCTTTTCTATATTTCTTTTATACAGATGTAGATTTAATATATGTATGTGAAAGCATGGATATAAAATGTACTAATATACATTTTTTAATGTGTGTAACAGTCCTTTTTGATAAACAGATTTTTTAAAATTTAGAATCATGTCTGCTGTTCTATTTAATATTTGTTTTGTATTATGGGATCATCATCAGCCTTTTAACTGTCCACTGCTGGACTATGCCTCTCCTTTGAAAGGAGGAATTGGTTTACTATACCACGCGGGCCAAACGGGTTGGTATAGGGTTTGTAGCAAGTTTTCCTTCTCTTACAGTGCTGCATAATATGCTCTCTCTGTCGGTTCTTACGAGTTTACGACACTCATGGGACGATATGGGTCGGTGTACGTAACGGACTACCAAGACGATGGTTTAGGGTTCGATCCCCAGGTAACCCGAGAACACACCTCTGACTTTTCAAAGTTATGTGTGCAATAAAAATGTTAATTATCGCTCAGTTAATTATATATGAAATATATCCTATAGATGCCAAAAGGCTCGCCCCCTATTACATTGGAACCGAAACATAACTGGCGTAGTGTGGGTGTGTAATACACCTCTGCCTACCCCCTCGTAGACAAAAGGCGTGAAGCTATGTTATGGTATGGTATTGTATATGTATGGTATATAACATATGTTATAGTTAGGTATATTATATAAGATATCTTAAACATGCAGATGGATGTAATACATTTCCTTATATCTGCTACATAATAATTACTTTGAATGGTACTCCGACGTTTAGTCGGCAGTTTTAGATTTTATCTTGCTAATAGCGAAATACCCATAAGCATCTTGACTTCCTGATTAAAAAAATAATTAATTCTTTGTCCAACTCATTTCATGAAACTAACTAAGTACCACCATCTCATGAAATGATGACTTTCTATAAAACTATACAAATATTTATTTGCTGTTTCCACTTACAGATGAAAGTAGGTACCTAGGTAGTTGGTTTCTTAGCAAAAACAGCAAGACATTATATTGAGCCATTAAAAGTGCGGATCCTGATGAATGCAAACGTTATCCACTTATATTATCGTAATTATTTTATTTTCAAATAAATAATTATGCTCAATTAAAACTTCACTACAAAAGCTAATAGGTAGAGTTGAAATTTTCCGAAGTTTAGTTTGCTGTCGGTATTTTTTTGGTCACAAAGTATACGCAAATTCAAAACAAAAATTTGTTGATTTTTTTTGTCTCGTGTCTGGACCGTTGTTAGACAAACTCACAGCACTTTACGAAACGAAAGCATACGTGCAGTCTATTAGAGTTTAGATCAACTTTATCAGGACATCAACTGACGATTTATTTTGCCATCAAATATTTCACTTTAAATAAGTATCAATATTATAAACTCAATCCAAACTTACTCGGTTGTCGGTCAGTATTATAAAATTTACCTCATAAATCTTACGTGTAATAAAACCACTGAAGTTATATTTTTTTATTAAAAACAGACGTAACGGATTAACAGATTCCAGAAAAGTCAATTGTATTCAATTTCAAACCTTGAGAGGAACAACTTATTGATAATTTAGTTTGTCAAGCTATTTGGTTAAACCTGTTAGCTTCTGTGTTGCATTCTGACCACTTTCACTACATGTTTGATAAGTACAGTTAGACAATGCTTAGAAATTTTAAGGTTATTATGTTTTTTACTCCATGAATAAAGCGCGATGGCAAAATCATGTTAGACCTAAAATTCGTCACATTCAATCAGTCAGACAAACACAAGATCTTGAATCATGCTTGATTCTTAGAGCTGAAATTTGGCGGGTAGCTTAGATGGCCTTAGAACATTTTGCGATTGAGCCGGGCCCGTTAGGTGGCGGGGAGAAGTATTTTTTTTTATTTTCATTTAAATAAATAAAACTTTATTTCATATCATAATTGACTTACATTTCATGTCGAGGAGTGTCCATTTAGGCTGAAAAATGTCTGTAGTTGGAGGCTCTGCTCTTCCCTTACATTATAGGCGTAACTGTTATGGATACGTAAACAAAAACAAAGTAAAATTAAATAAAAGAAATATGTTCGGTTGAGTGTGTGTGTGTGTTAAATATAATGTTTGTTACTGTTTCACTATAGTACTCACAGTCAATCTTTTATTTAAACATCAAATAGTACATAAAACATACTGAAACAGAGAAATTAAAATATGCGATAATGTAAGCTTCCTTCTATAAATCACCTTAGAATGAATATTATGAATATACTTGCTATGAATTGATATGAATTAAAATTACGTAAAATGCAAAATTTTGTCAAGATTATGTCATTAATTCAATAAATATTGACATGACATAACTGTGCAAATAGAAAAAGCATATGCAAATGAACCACAAATTGCCGATACGCATGTATAATATGCATAAGTATCTCGAGATAATCTTATAAATATTTGGTATGCAAATAAAAATTCTGTACCTATTAGACTAAATTTGGCAAAATATGCAAATATTTTTACTCAATTTTATACATGTAAACATTTTAATATGTATTTGGGCTAGATCAAATTAGTTATTTCGTAATACTGTTACGTTCTTATAATTGCGAACTCTATACACTTTGCCGAGGTTAAAGTTCAATTTACTATAAGTATATATCTGTGGGAACAGCTGATATTTTTCGCAATGTCGACAATGTCTTAGAACCAAAGTTGTTTATAATCTATACTAATGTTATAAAACTAAAGAGTTTGTTTATTTGTCGTGTGTATTTTGCGTGCGGAAACCACTTCGTCATACGCTATTTTGATATTTTTTATTTTATTTTACAGCAGTCCGTCATAATAACGTTACATAAAATGACCGCTTCTCAGCTTAATACCCTACATATGCGACAAGCGTAATGAATTACGAACAAAATGTAGGCCCCTAATTGTGTAATAGAGGTTAAGTTCAGAACCGCACTTCAGAAGTAGTATAGTTATGTAAATGGCATAATTATAATAATAATCTCGGTCGTGGAAATTTTGGTCGGCATTGAAGATGAACTAAAGTGAGATTTGAAATCTTGAGATTTGAAGATTTGTATTCTTAATTCGTGTGGATTAAGATTTAAGAATACGGAATGTCACGACCCCATAATATCCAATGGGTGTCGTAAGAGCCGACAGAGGGACCATATTACGCAGATAACAGCACTGTAAGAGAAAGAAAACTTGAAACAAACTCTATACCAACCCATTTGGCCAGCGTGGTATAGTAGGCCAATTCTTATTGTACACCATAAAACATTTCATGACATTGTAATTACAAAATTACTAAGGAGAGGCTTAGTCCAGCAGTGGACTGTTAGGGGCTGATAGTGAAACAAACTTCTAAAGTGTTAGACATTGTTCTTTTGGGGTTGTGGTGAAAAGTCATACTCTTTCCAAAATTCAAAGTTGGATTCGAAACCTTATGTGTTCTTTGTGTCTGTTTATTGATGGTTTGTATAGTTTCCAAGAAATAGGATTTATTACTACGACTGCCGCACTATTAATAAGTCTACACTATAATATTATTATAAAGAAGAAAAATGTGTATTTTCGTTTGTTTGTTTGTTATACACGTATGGATAAACTCAAAAACTACTGGACCGATTTTAAAAATTATTTCATCGTTAGAAAGCTACATTATATGCGAGTAACATAGGCTATAATTATTCAATTTTAGAAAAAAATAGAGGTCCGTAAGATATTTGGGTTTTTCGAGTACGCGAAGTAGTTCCCTAAGGACGCGGGTGAAACCGCGGGAAACGGCTAGTCTGTAATAAAATAAACGATTCGATTGTCTCCATCCATGTTCATCTTTCTTTCCTTTTTTTCTTACATCAGACAGTGACATTGCTTAGATGCCATATCTTTTTAAATTGATAGGTAACACGATCTGAGCTAACGGCCAGTTATAATGTGGTACGTCTTCTTTTTACTTGTAACATCGTTGAGGTACGTTGACTCAACTATCACCAAAAACAATATTATTAAGAAATATGGCTAAAGATTTTTTGCTTCAGGCTTATTCAGCTCTAATCCATAAAGTACTGACATTGACCCAATGTACAGTTCAACAAGTCGATCATTACGAATACCAAATCACTTCAAAGAAATTAATTACACACCATAAACTCAGAATCGTCCTTACAATTCCAAAAATAAGATCGGAATTCCTATGACATGACTTTCTGCCAAATATTGCAGTCATAAACACTTTTATTATCTTTGCAATAAGAGACAATTTCCTTTATTTTACTGGTAAAAAGGTTTACAATAAAATTCGCGTGTAATATCGACATTGAACATCTATGCTTGCAGTCAGTTGACGGCAGAGCCGCAATTATTTGAATAACGACATTAAAGTAGGTACTTATAGCTCTAGTGGGTCAATTCTTTGAGACTGGTGACCCAAAAAGTAAAATATTGAAATGCATAAATTGACCTTGCAACTTGCAAGTAGTTGAAGCGGTAGAGTTTAGTGCAACATGTCGCGGTCGACTGAAGTACCTATAAATGCCTTACATTTAAAATATATAAACATCTATTTTTTTATAGTCACACGCCTGTATCCCCGAAGGGTTAGGCAGAGGTGTAAATATTACACCCACATTTCGCCATGAATTTTTACGTCCCACGTAATAGGGACGAGCCTATTGCCGTTACCGGGCACATCACCAGACTCCGAGCTGCTACTGAGTATTCAGAAAAACCCAGTAACACTTTTGCCCGACCCGGGAATCGAACCTGGGACAAGTATAAGCAGTCGCATACGCTATCCACTGGACCACGGAGGCAGTCAATCTAAATAATTATGAATTCTAATCTTAAAAATGATTCAGTTATGTAACTAAATCTGTATTAATTCGTACATAGCCTACCATTAATAAGTTGATTTATGAATGTTAATTTGTAACTTTTTTCGTATGCAAGTAATACAAATATTTGTTGAATTATTCGAACGTAGGACTAAAGCGGATAAATGCACACGAACATCCTTTTGTTGGTAACGCGTAAATATGTTTGCGAAAACTAAAATTATGTATGAATGTGGGATTTCCTACTAGCTACTCCACCTCGATATGTTTCATCATTATCATCATCAGCCCTGTATGTAAACTGTCCCACTGCTGGGCACGGGCCTCTTCTTACAATGAGAAGAGTAAGGCCATAGTACGCCACGCTGGCCAAGTGCGGGTTGGCAGACTTCACATGTCTTTCAAGAACATTATGGAGAACTCTCAGACATGCAGGCTTCCTCAAGATGTTTTCCTTCACCGTTTAGCAAACAATAATTAACAATTTAATACGCACATACCTCCGAAAAGTCATTGGTGCGTACCGTGGATTCGAACCCAGACTCTCTGCGTAGCAGTCTGTCGGTCTCTCCACTAGGCTATCGCCGCCTTTATGTTTACTCTTTCTAATTAATTTAGAAAGAGTAAACATATTATATTGTAAATGTTGCAAAGTCAAAATTAATGTGTTTTATGAGGATAATCTGTGCAGTTTTAACATACATTATGACATCATTTTCCTATTTGTAAAAGTCAAAAATGCGGTATTATCTAAACAAGACTCGGATATAGATAACACTTTAAAATCACAACACACATCGAGTGGGAAGAGTCTTTACAATTTTGATTTATATTTTTGAAAACATAGTATGTCTACCTAACGTGAAATTAGATTGAATTTTAGTTCACGCAAAGTATGAAATAGTTGCCTCTCTTTTTATCACTGTAAGAAGGACTGATTATATCTATAACTAGCTGTTTCCCGCGGTTTCTCCCGCGTCCTGAGGGAACTACTTCGCGTACCCGGTTAATTTATAGCCTAAGTTACTCCTTGGTACATCAGCTATCCGCCAGAGACAGTCCCATTAAAATCGGTCCAGCCGTTCCAGAGATTAGCGAGAACAATCAGACAGACAGACAGACAGATAGACAGACAGACAAAAATTGAAAAAAATGTCATTTCGGTATATGTACCGTGTATACATCCTGCATTTAGTAAAAAGCGGTTATTTTAATATTAAAAACAGACACTTCAATTTTATTTATGTGTATAGATTATTGTTTAGGAATTGGTTCTACACTGCCTGGAGTGAAATTATAATTACCACTTTCCGATTATGACACATTATAAGTTCTTCTACCAATAAACGAAAAATATTAATAATAATCTTTAAATATCCTTATTTTTAGGTTAGGATTGGAAATAACAATAAATGTGCTTCATATGTTTCAAATAAGTATATAATTATATTCACTCTTACACATAATAATATACTATCGCGTAAATTGTAGAAAATTGCATAGTGCATGTAATGGTATTGCACTGTGATTGCATTAACTAATCATACAGTAAGTAACAAAACTAAACGTCTACTTACACGACCTTTGCGTGAATGAGTAATAAGTACATCCTTTTATTGCAAATGATTTGTATTGATGTGCATTCGATTTTACGATTGAATGCACTGTATGATGAGATAGCACTTGAATATTTGCATGCAACTGATAAGTAAATAAACTTGAAATTTATGATTTACTTTATATTTAGTCAGATGTTTAACTCATTTACAAAATTACGCACCTATATGCCCAGGTTTCGGTTCATAGACATGATTACCTAATCGAATACTTCATTTATTAATTTATGCAATTAGTAGACAGTAGTATGAAGCTAAACTCCTATCACAATAATATTTAATACTGCTGTAAATTTTAAGCCTATAACTTTCCCTTGAACACGATAAAATTATTTTGCTGTAATTAATTTCCCTTTAGCAGTTAATTTTGTTATTGACGTCGAAGAAGACATTGCTAACGTGTTCATTTAATTATTGTAATTAAACATTCTATAAAGATAATATGCCTTCCTACTTATACCTTCCATAGATATACTTTAAAGAGCAGTTAAAATTTAGGCTTATGTCTCGACTAAAGCGGCAAGCAGGCGCGAAGCGATTATACAAAACGCATAAAGTTATAGGCGACCGTAAACAAAACAGAAGTAAAGATGGCGAGGTGGAGAGCGGTGCCCTGGATAAAACCAGTTGTCACTCGCTCCCTGCAATGCTATCGCTTCCGCTCTGCTAACCATTATAGTCGGGGACATAGCCTTATGTTTTATAGACCCGTTGTTGTCTACTGAGACTTATTCTGCTAATATTTCCGTGTAATGATTTATGATAGTCAACAGAGAAAGTCATGTCCAAAGTGATGGATAAATTACATAGACTAAATGTCGAACAAAATGGCATTGGTTTATAATAATGAATAGTTTGGAGTCGTCTATTATTACAATTAGTTGATATAATTATTATATTCTTAGACAGGCAAAAGGAGGTTGGCAGATGCTTATGAATTGCCATCATTCTCATGATATCAATTCGTAAACTCACAGCAAGCTAATTTTATAGGAAATAAAACAGATAATCGACCAGATAATTACGATAAATAAAATAAACAATCAATTAGTAAATCGAAAATTTTGTCATTAAGTTCATTTACAAAAGGTTCAATTGTTAACGTGCATTATACCTTAAGAAACATTGTTAGCCTCAGTTTTTTTCATACTCATATCAAATATAAATCTTATATGATCACATTCGAAATTGCTATGTGCGTTTGAAAGGGACAGCGATGTCTAACGATTATTCTCTGACATAAATTAGTGCAAGACATGTTGTCTGGCGAGGCAAATTTTTTTTATCGTCTGGCTTTAATTTATTTAAAGCGGACATCAGTTTCATATGTAGGTATAATGTCTTGTTTTGAATACAGGTTTATACTTACAGTTACTTTGATCTATGATAAAGTCTAGTACATTCGATGCACAAAGTGACACCATTTCAGTTACAGCCTTACCTGTAAGGAACAAAATTAGTTAATTAGTAACCTGTAGACACACCAACAAAACGATTTATAAAGTAACGAATAAGACTTATAAAACAATTTAAGTTTTTTTATTATATATCTTTAACATTATCATAGTACCAACAATAATGAAATGGTACATCTATACAAATAAATAACATTGAAGTTCCTGTTTGAGTGGTATAAAAATAACAAAATTGTACTAAATGGATTATCAATTTTTCTAAGATCCATAAGTGTATCAACCATAGTTTTATTTACAATAGACTGTTCGACCTCTACATGTTAAAAAAGTACATTATACTAGCGACATTGTGTGTTAACCCCATTAAAATCAAATCAAAACGACATCAAAAAAGCACCAACATCCTTTACAATTTACACAAAAACGGACAGAAAACGCCTCTCAATTATAACTGTACATCTTCAAGCGAAGGCACTAGCAACGTTTAAAGTTCAAAGGTTGAGATGATGCACTTTCGTATTGAAAAGGCTCTGATCTATCTACAACCCGCTGTCCTCAATAGGACTCACGACTTGTTGAAAGTTGAATGTATCAGTAGGAACTTCATTTGGTTATAGGTTATTCAGTTGAATGCGAAACTCGAAAGTGCAGGACACGTCAAATATTGCACTCGTTCTGAATCAAGATCATTTGTATAATTCATCAACTTCCTAAAGACTTCCAAACTATTCATGTTTCATTTGACCCATATCTTACTCGAATCATAACTTAGAAAGTCCATGCGGCTGTAAAAATGATCCCACAGAATTTGGCATAAGATGACTTAAGTTGCTTTTTACGCTGCGCCGTTTTGAGCGCGCAGAGCTTTTTTTGTTCTTAAAGTTGTAAATACGAAGTCCCTGTCAACTTAGCCTGAGAGCTAAACTTTGATCTTGCCCATTAAAAAGTTCAAAATTTCTCAGACCATATGTTATCTTAAAGTACGAGTATGAAAAAGGTTATTGATCCAGTTTAAGACAGGCTAGCCGGTTAAACTTTTATTTTATACGTCTCGTCTCTCGTAACTCTACGTCACGACTTGCATTACATAATGCTTCAGTTTTTGCTCGTGTTACCTCAAAATATAAGCAAGTCACTGTGACGGACATCTTCTGGTCTGATGTATCTGATTACCGTCCATCCATTATCCATTAAAATTAAAATTGTGGTATTCAGACAGGTTTTTCCCTCTTAGGTGCAAGAGCATTGAAACGCGTGTAGAGTAATATTGCCAAGTTATTAAATCATCTTAACGATGTATTTTCATTAATCTATTTACTTATTGTGAAAAATGAAATAGTACTGCTTATATCAAATATCAAAGAACAAGAAACAATAGTAAGCAATAAAAATGTATAGGTTATGTGGTTTGAAACTTGTGAAAAGTTGTTTTATTTTGCATTTCATACTGCGAGTTACAATGGTATAGATTCAATTTAGTAATAGTTCATTATTCAGTCAAGCGTACTTTCTCTTAATCGCAGGAACATTGCCTTTACTAGCTACATACCGTTTGACTTTAAACCATTATATAATAAGGTTAAGGCTCCATTAAGTACCTGCCCAAATGCCAAATTGTTTATTAGAGTACGCTTTACAATGTGTTGGCTACATAATAATAACCAGTATGGCGTTCGAAATGAAGAAACTCATTTTCTACTTCATAATCAAAGTGGGACAGCATAAAGGGCTGATGAAAGAAAATTATTTGGTTCACCTTAATATTGGCTATAGTTTATTTTTAGCATTGAAGAAATTAATGGAACTTATATAAGAAAGAATCTAATATATAAAATTCTCGTGTCACAGTTTTCGTTCCCATACTCCTCCGAAACGGCTTGACCGATTTTGATGAAATTTTTTGTGCTTATCCGGTATCTATGAGAATCGGCCAACATCTAATTAAAAAAAAAAAAAAAAATTGCGAAACAACGTTTGCCGGGTCAGCTAGTATTTATATAAGAACTTAAGAAGATATTTCGAATATAATCAGCAGATATAATAGACTAACACTAATGAAGAAGATGTACTGAACCAGACCATAACCTTTTACGTACATACCATAACCTTTCATATACATCCTAAAGTGAAAACTTTAGGATGTACCTATTGTCATAAAGTACGAAGTATGTAATGACTAATGATGATCAGCAAAATCTTTGAATTTATATATATTATTATGTAAGATATGTAAATTACCCTTGGCATCATTACTTCTCACTCAGCAATAAAAAATTGAGGACACTTATAAACAAAAAACACTTGATCACATATTTTTATTGGCTTTGCTTCGGCAAAGATGATAATGGCATAACTGTCATATCAACAGAAATAGAAGGTGCTAAAACAACTAATAGCAGAAAATCGAAATACTGGTTTTATTTAACCAATGTGATGATTTTGGTGGAAGAACTGGCATTTGACTCTGTGCGAGTACTCTTTGAATACAATCCTTAGTTGCGTTATGAAGAAACCTACGGGTCAAGATTTATCGTTATTGATCAAAAAAAAGGATGGTCAGAACAGACTAATATGGCACTATAAATGATATAATTTTATTAATATGTTATTCTTTTTTAATAACTTTGTGTGTATGAATTCATTTGGACAGAGACTATATAATACCCTGTATCTGGAGTATTTAATTTCTAAATCAGTATATGTGAATCATGCTTACAAAATTTTATAAATTCTAAGCAATTAACAAACGAGTGTAAAATGCCAATTGAAATCCAAACAACGTAGTTATAAAAAATTAACAATCTCATAAAGCTATGATGATTATTCGGATAATGTACTTCTAAGGTGATCTTAGAATCACATTATCCGAATAATCGTCATTACTAGCACAATGAATCTCTTTTATTCTTCACGCCCATTTATAATAGCAGTTGACAAATAAATAAGTGACATATTAGACTAAAACAAATTGAAAATACTTATAACCGTTCTGAAATATAAACACTTACTGTCAAAATTAGAAGATAATCTTGAGATGGGTAAACGCGATGCTAAATTACAGTACAAGGTAATCAAACAAATTTAAAAATAGTAGAGATGAGTTTATATACGATACATATGAACTTCGAAGTATGTCTACAGACAAAGCTATGTACTTATAAATCAATTCGACCGTAATTATTTTAATACGGTCATAAGTTGAACGACATGAAAATAGCGGTAGATTACGGATGAAACAAATTAAAACAAATTCACTATTGTTTTAAAGGAATGGTAGGTGTTTCTATTCGCAAGAGAAGGTCAAGTGATGCACTTATCGAATAAAAAGACACTCAAACAACTGTTTGTAAATATATGATAATTTAATTTAAAAATTAGAGAGCGTCCTCTAATTTTTAAATGCAGCTATGACTGCATGGTATTTTCCTACATAAATATAATCCTCTCTCTTATCTCTATAATCCTCATAAATGTGCGCGTGGGATTGGGAGGTCTCGGGTTCGATCCCCGGGTCGGGCAAAATGTTATTGAGCTTTTCCGATAGGAAATTCTCAGCAGCAGCTCGGAGTCTGGTAATGTGCCCAGATACTATTTGCTTCGTATATTTTCTTTTATCACTCCTTACGAAACACATTTCATGCAACAGAATACTCGTAAGGAAGAAGTCTGTTGCCAGCACTGTGGCAAGTAATAAAATTATGATTTAGACATTTACCTTATTGTTTTCAAAGTAAACAATAAATTTATTCCAAAGATAAACCTCAGACCCATTTCAATCGCAAATTTAACCTTCTCACTGACCTTTATTACTATTATAACGTGAGGATATCCTCATAATATTAGTATATTTATAAGTGTAATATCAAAACCGTTCAAAGTCTATAAATAATTTTACTCTTTAATGGTATTTTCAACATAAAATCCGTATCATATAAGTTTAAAATCTTCGATAAGTTGCCAAATTGCATATGATTACAAATATGGTAAAATATTACTTATAGTTTTGCTTAATAGACGTAGGAATTTATTTCAAATATCTGTTTGTATCGGACTAAAACATTATGAAACTAATACATATTCAGTTTCACAAGATCCGTACGAAACATCCTTTACTTGCGTACGCGCTTCCGGTTGAAAAACATTTATGTAGCGTTACCCAGTTATGTGTAACGGTATTGCAATCATTGATTTACACAAATATACTGTAAAGGCTGCTATTAGTTTTAGTAATGCTTTTCACAATTTAGAAAACGTATACATAATAATATGTCCATAAGAGAGTCAACAATATTAAAAAATTGACATCAATGGGTCTTGTATATCAATGCAATAGCAAGCAGAGGCGAAAAAAATCGTGATAAAATAATCAAGTGTACATTTCGAGATCAAAAAGATCCAATTCTTGAATTAATAAACGCACGATACATTTTTTTATATCCTTATTAATGCAAAGTTTGGTAGAAGAATAAAAACACAATAAGTATAAATACACATCAAAAGGAAAGGGCAAAACACTAAAAAATCTAATAACCAAAGAGTGAAAAATTATTTCATTACTCACTGAAGTCACTTAAGAAGTAGCTAGCAAGATTATATTTATTTATAACGCATCTTCGACAAATTCCTTAAGTCACTCTTGACCCAGTCCTTGTGCATTACAAAATGAATTCAAAACATATAAATAGGCGGAAACAAACTCCTAACATAAATACATATTGAAAACAAGTTTGACCCGAGGCCCTTCTATGTAAACCTTGGTCAATAAATTTAACTAATAATAGTTTTTTAGAACCTTGATATAGGACGTCAAGATCATTGATGCCACGATATTATCATACATATTCACTGAGGACATGTGTGACATTATACACTGGATCTGTTGACATGCACTGCAACAATAAACTTGTTTTCTTTCTACTAATATACACTTAGTTAGTAGTGTGGGCAAAATATGTGTTAGGTCTGGGTTGCTTAAGAGAATCTGAACCTAATAGGACCTTCTTGTTTAATATTGAACGATTGTTAAAATTCAGCCAAATTGTTCGTTGCCAGCTGCCTTTCTCTATAAAAATATCGATTCGCACTATGCATTATTAGACTTTGACATTCCAACAGTTTTAAATTCCTGACATTTTTTTGCCTGTATTTAATTTAAATTATATTTTAGTGAGCTGCATAAAATTTTGTGTACTATGATTATCATAATATAAAGTTACAAGTACAAACGAAATGCAAAATACAGAAACAATGAAAATTTGTTAAAATAGAATTTGTACGTAAGTATGTCGCAGCTAAGCAAATCTAATGAAAAGTAATTGACAAAGAAACAGTAAAAACGTGTGTACTGCATTTTGCTATTCCCATACCAATTAGTGAATAGCAATTATAGTATAGCGGTAAATGATTACAGTTAACAGCTGATGAATACTGTTAATGCAAACAATGACAAAAAACATAAATTATTCATTTTTCATAAGTTATATAATCTTAATATATAAAATCCTTGCGTTACTGACTGACTGACAGACACGCTACAGCCGAAACTATTGGGTGCAGGAAGCTGAAATTTGGCATGTATGTTCCTTGGGGACCGCAGGGGTGCACTAAGAAGGGATTTCCCGAAATTCCTACGGAATCGGCCAAAACGGGTAATTTTAAAAAAATTGCAGGCGTAGCTGCTGGCGTCCTCTAGTTAACTATAAAGCATTGACAGTTGACAGTATGTAACTATAGCAAAGATAAAAGTAAATACTGATGCTCACATAGCTCCATTGCATAGAATAATAGTAGAAATAAAATAATGACTAGCAATTATTATTGAATAGATATATGAGAAAACCCAAAACGACTTTTAAGCTATGACGAATGTCACGCGAGTCGACCCGAACACTACATTATTGTGCAAAAGCAATATAAGTGTGTATTTAGAAAACAATTACAATATATTATTGAAAATATCCATACGAACACTCGATTAATGGATCGGATTTAACAGACTTTTATCCTCTGTTTGACAAAAGATTATATTATTTATTGGTCGTAAAATACTGGCAAACATTGAAGAATGATAACAAAACACTTTGCAGATCATACATAGAAATCATTATTTATAGAAAAACCAAAAAGATGACTGAATTATCTACGAAAAGGAAGAAACAGGATAATAAATTAGTTAATATTTAACAACATACTTACTGATTTCAAAGCAGAAAACAATTTTAGTCTAGAACGTTACGTATGCACGTGTTTTTAATTTGAGATGAAGTAAGAATGTAGTAAGGTAAACATATTACTATTTCATTGGCAACGGATATCTTCAAACCAATAAATATTAAGAAGATATGCTTTGCTTAGGCACTGAATTCCTTATGAATAATAGAATATTAATATTTATTTTTATTATATATTTTAATTTTGTCGAAAATATATTGTCAGCAATATAATATTCAAATGTAAATTAAATAGTTTCACTGTTTTTAACGGTAGCTTTAGTGTTGATTAACAAAACACTACTTTAGTTTTCCATAAAATCCATGTATAAGACTTATTTTATTTACCATACAGATGGGTAACAGTTCGCGAATAATATAACACTTTTAAATACAGATTGAAATAATAACCCATTTACATCACAATCTTCGCGAGTTTTATTAATGAGATGATGCTTGCAACCTTTAAAGTAGGTTTTGCCATTAGGTTTCAATAAGTGGTTCGTTTTCATCACTTGTCACTTTTGACAGCGTAATGACATTGCTTTAACCTATTCCCATTCACATGAATCATATGTGTCTCATAACAATTGATTTTATATTGTGTCTATTTATTGAAAACGAATGTGTCGATTTCTTCTAGGATAATAAAGATTATGGTGACAATATTCACAATCATCATGATCAGCCTTTAACACTCCACTGCTGGATTAGGTCTTTCCTTTGAAAGCAGGAATTGGCCTACTGTACCACGCTGGCCAAACGGGTTGGTATAGGGTTTGTATCAAGTTTTGCTTGTCTTAAAGTGATGTTCTCTGCTTAATATGCTCTCTCTGTCGGCTCTTACGACACCCATGGGATGATATGGGGTGGTGACATTCCGTATTCTTAATCCGTCACCACACCGATATACAATAGCATTATATTATTTAAATGTATACAATAAAATTGACTAGTTTTTAGTATTTTCCATGCTTGAGTTTAAATTCTTTAAAACTTTAGAACAGAGTGACAATTCTCATAATTATATGTATTTGTTCCAAAGGCAGTTTCAGTTTTCTCATACTTATATCATGAATGGTATTCTCGTTAATTAACTTGTATATGATTGATATCACGACTAGAACGTAATTTTAACAAAGTGTCAAACTATGTGTCAACGTTAAACTATAGAATATGCGAAGATAATAACATCAAGTTAGTAGAATACCAATTTAATTGTGAATCAAATCAAAATGTAATCGGATTTCGTTCAAAATACAGTCTCAATGGTGACTTTATCTGATAAAATATGAGCATTTGATCAATCTGTCATTGAAAATTAAATACATTATTATATTAATACAATATGACCACATAGCAATAAGTTCTACAAAGTAGTTTATCATAATTCCCCATCAAATGTTTTTACACACAGTGGGTGATTCTTCGAGCAAGGCATTATTTGGTGATTTGCGTGGCAATTTTTAAATCTAATATTTTTTTTTAATCGACATGTGTTTCTTAAAATATAGGTAAAAGTAATATTTTTTATAGAAGAGGCACCTCAGAGAGCGATATACTTACAGAGATAATCGAGGTTAAAAATCTGGAGGCCACGCAAATCACGAAACACCCCAAGAAAATGTTTTTTTTAATTTAACTTTCTCAAATAACTTATTGAGTTATCAGGTAAAAGAATGAGAAAGTAACTTACACAGAAATAGTTCTTTTTTAAGCTTTTATTTATAAAGAAGAAAAGGCTCGCAACAAGACTAGCTATAGAGGCATTTTATTTAGCCTTCTCAGCATTGTTGGCAAATTGTATGCAAAGGTACTGATTGAAAGAGTTATGAAAGTAGCCGACAAGAAAATATGGGATGTGCAAGCGGGATTCCGAAAGGGTATGGGATGTTCGGATCAGGGTTTTTCCCTGATCCGAACACGAAACTTAGTCGAAAGTCTTTGGCCAAAGGTCAAAAGGTCTATTGCGCATTCGTGGATATGGAAAAGGCTTACGATAAAGTGGTGAGGAATGAAATGTGGTCGGTGCTGTCAATGAAGAGAGTGGACAGCAGCCTCATTCGAGCTCTGAAATCCCTTTATGAGGATTCTAGAGCTTGTGTGAGGATAAATGATAAATCCAGGCATACACTGACTGGTTTACCATCGAAACAGGTTTTAGACAGGGATGTGTAGCGTCGTCATGGCTGTTTAACCTCTTCATGGACAGTTGTTTGCAAGATCTAAAACATAGTGACTGCGGATTAAGGATGAATGGCTTACTTTTCAAATGCCTCCTTTATGCTGATGATCAGGTAACACTTGCGTCTTCAGCGGAGGAGTTGCAGGAGATGGTAACGATCATGCATGGTGCGTTAAAGAGGAAAGGAATGAAAGTGAATGTAAGTAAAACGTTAGCTATGGTATTTGAAAAGGAGGAATGCGTTACGGCTTGTAATGTTTTGATCGATGGACAACGTGGAGCGGAGTGGAGCAAGTGAATGAGTTTGGATACTTAGGTACGTTGCTTACAAGAGATTATAAGAATGAAGAACTTGGGAGTGATAGAAGCAAGAGAGGTATGTCAGAATCGTTGCAAATGGCGTTCCGTTGTCTTTGCCTACCCCTCTGGGAAACAGGCGTGAGTCTATGTATGTTTTTTTTGTTTATAGTATCAGCCAACATTATTTATTTTGAATTTTCGGTTCTTGTATAAGTTTTTCATGAAGACAACGTTGAGCTTGTTTTTTTTCTTCAAGTTATATTTCTGGGAACTTATTAGACTTTTCTCTCGTCTAGGTTTTTGTTCGCGGCGGTTTAAGTCATAATTGCTAAGTATTTTTCCATCAGCTTTTCTTTTATATTATCTTGCTCGGTTTTTGGCCTTGAATTCCATATGATTTTTAAGCCTCTCTCTTCTTCTTTTTTCAGATAACTTCTTTCTTTATAATTTTTCCTCTCTTGTTAGTGGCATTTAGGTCTAAAAAATAATTCATTACAATTTTAGCTAATCTGACACAATTTTTATTATTATTAGGTACTTATAAAATCATTTTAAGTTTAATTTAAACGAATTTACATTTAACGAAAGTAATAAAAAATATTATCATACAATACTATTACAAAACTCAAAGTTATTCATTTGCATGGCCAATAATTGATTTGCGTGGGTCAAAACTACCACGTAAACCACGCAAATCACGACCACGTAAATCAAAATAAATCCTTTATTCTAAAAATATATAAAAACCCTTTAAGCAAATATACTGTGTTTTGAATATAGAGTTGCGCTATCTTATATTTGTCCGCTACAATATTTTCTTCAATAAACAAACTCACAGACACTGGAGAAAATTGAACCATGCAAATCAAACTTTTGAGAAACCATACCCACGAAACGAAGTTCTTACATTATTTTTTCGGAAACCAGCCGCGTCATCACAAAATCACTCTGCCCGGCTGTCGGAGTGCGACTAGTTGTAACGTGAATTAGGATGACACAACATTGGGCCGCGAAGTTAAGGATGTGCAAGTGAATTTACAATGATCCACGCAAATCAGTAACTACCCCGGGACAGTTACATTTTAATTTTTTTTAGATAATGTAATTCATTTAGAACTATGATCTAATTTTTCATAGCATTGTCAACTTCTTAGGACTTAAAGTTTTTTTTTTGGTAAGCATGTACCGTTTAGTTTAAAATATATAATTTACTAAGTGACTAGATCGGGGTTTGGGACACTCCACGAAAATCAAAGAATGGGGATGTTTTATTTTTTTAATGATATTAAATATATAGATAATTGAATAATAATCAATAACCCAAATAAAAGAGGATTAAAGGTTTGCCCGAAAAAAAAAGTGGCTTGCTAACTTTTCGATTTCTATTTTTTTAAAGTGATGCCACTTAAAAATCGTGTCTAGAAGAATGACCCAGTATCAAATAATTTGTACGCAGATGGCATTGTTGTGAAAAAATGACATTATGTGACATTTCATACGACTACGCTGTAAACCAATGATGTAAACAGTTTTGACACGTATCACCTAAGACGAAAAAAGTTGTTTTTATCATACCGACGATAGATATGAGGTAATCACAATAAAATTAGCAAGTTATAATAGGTGTATTTTATTAAACAAAGTTTTTCATTTTGGTGCTACAATGTAAAGCTATTTTCATTGCATCGCTTTTTTTGTTTTATGACAGCTGTCTTGTAGCTTATATAACTATTCGTCAATCGTGTAGCCGATGAACGATGAATATGCTTTGTCCAAAGTGTTTTTCATCCCTTCTATTCGAAAAGTGTCGCTCTCTCCCTCTTTTAGCGGGAGCAAAATAGCTCTTTTCTGTTAAGAAATTTTTAGCGGGCGGAAAAGTGATTTGAATTTGGAACGTATATTATTCAACATATATCATTAATTCATCAAAATTGAACGCAAAATGTATGAATATCTGGCTGGTACGTGTTGGCTGCACGGGCGTGGGGACCCGCGCTAACAAAAAAAGGGCGCGAATTACGTGTCTTTTCTCGTAAATTTGCAAAAAAAAAAAATTAGTTCTACGTCGAGTCATGAAAGTTTACAATGCTTTTACTCCTGAAACCATAACTAAAGAAGCTAACAACGTCGTACAGAACTTATTACCCACGAAATTATTTATTTTGTCATAGAAAGGGGATGAAAAGTAGAGTATATGACTCGAGAGCAAATTATTTTTCCCTCGGGCAATGTACTTTGAATCCCTCGCTGCGCTCAGGATTGTACGTTAAAATCCCTCGCTATGCTTGGGATTCTATTCTAGAATCCTTCGCTTCGCTCGTGGTTCAAAGTAGTGCCCTCGCCGTAACAATACTATTTTGCTCCCTTGTCATACAGTCTACTATTGTTTGTTATTTAACTAGACGTTGCCTTTGAATTATACATCTAAACATTCCTTCAAGACTGCCCCCGTGGTCCAGTGGATAGCCTATGCGACTACTGTTCGGAGATCCCGGGTTCGATTCCCGGGTCGGCCAAAAGTTTTACTGTGTTTTTCCGAATTCTCAGTAGCAGCTCGGAGTCTGGTGATGTGCCCGGTAACGGCAATAAGCTCGCCCTCTATTACCTGGGACTTAAAAATTCATGGCGAAATGTGGGTGTAATATTACACCTCTGCCTACCCCTTTGGGGATACAGGCGTGAGTCTATAAAAAAAACATTCCTTGGGCATCACAACTACATATAAAGGTGAAAAACATGCAAAAATCTGTTCGGTAGTTTTTAAGTTTATCGTGTTCCTACAGACAGACAGGACGGCGGAGACTTAATTTATAAGACGTATAGATATTTTAGATCATACTTACGTAATTAACACGAGTGTTTCAACATTTTTTTTAAAACAATTTTATCCAAAGTTTTCTTTGGATCGGTTTTGGGTAAAGTATAAATAAGGTTCAAATTCAAAATTCTATCTAATATATAAAATTCTCGTGTCACAGTTTTCGTTGCCATACTCCTCCGAAACGGCTTGACCGATTTTGATGAAATTTTTTGTGCTTATCCGGTATCTATGAAAATCGGCTAACATCTATATTTCAAAAAAAAAACAAAAAAAAATAATTGCAAAACAACGTTTGCCGGGTCAGCTAGTAACATCTAAAAATAGTGTGGGCTATAATCTGATATGATAAGTTACACCCAGACACTGTACAAATAATTGTGCAAATTACACAAAGTTTTGTCCATGCTGTGTAACAAAAAATTACTTCTAGCAGTCAAAGACGCCAACTATTAGACCAACAGGCCGTTTAAAGAATATCAACATCACTAAAATAAATAAAAACGAACGAAATACAAGCCTCGATTAGAACAGTCATAAATATGAATACTATTTGGATACACCAAATATGGTGACGGATTAAGAATACGGAATGTCACCACCCCATATCATCCCATGGGTGTCGTAAAAGCCGACAGAGGGAGCATATTATGCAGAGAACAGAACTGTAAGAGAAGGAAAACTTGATACAAACCCTATATCAACCCGTTTGGCCAGCGTGGTATAGTAGGCCAACTCCTCTTTTCAAAGGAGAGGCCTAGTCCAGCAGTGGACTGTTAAAGGCTGATGATGATGATGATGATGACACCAAATATACTTTCATTGTCATTGTCAGCATGTTGAATAATATTGAAAACAAAAATGTATTTTGTAAATTACCATCCGCAACTAATCGGTAGTCAGTTCCACCGCACGTGCTTTAAGTGACACTATTTAACAATTACATGCCAATTTCTCATAATGTAGAATCACCATTTTTACTATTAGGGAAATTAAGCAAATTACCGTGTAGAAATGGTGAAGATGCAAAAATGTTTGCCAGTTCCAATTCGATTCATTTTTATTTTTATTGTGTGTGTGTAAACTAGCAAAAGAATTCACTAACCGATTTAGAATATGGTATGACCATAACAGATTTTAAATTGGCTACAACCGTAAAAGTGATCTGAAATGGTTAATTATAAAAAAATACTTGTCTACTATAAATAAATAATACATTTTTATATACCTATTATTAATTTTTAAATATAAAAAACATAACATAACATAATAAAACTACTATTTAATGATTTAAATAAAATATTTTTTTTATTGATTTAATGTCGCTACTAAGTTCAGCACCATGAAAGATACCATCAAATCTATATAAAGTGTACAGCATATTAATATTTAAAATATAGACCTGTACAGATCTAAACTGATTAAAGAAACAATCATTATATTCTTATATATAATTCTCTGCATAGCGGCGTTCTATGGGCAGTTGCTCCACGAATTCTTTATAGGTATCTGGTTACTGTTACTATTTTAAAGCAAAACTTTAAAACTATACAGCTTTAAAATACAATGAAGTCAGATAAACAGCTTTTTTAAATGTTAGCTACTAGTGACCCGCCCCGGCTTCGCACGGGAGCAATGCTTATTAAGCATGTATTATGCATATTATAAACCTTCCTCTCAAATCACTCTAACTATAAAAAACCGCTTCAAAGTCTGTTGCGTAGTTTTAAAGAATTAAGCATACGTTTGGACAAGCAGAGAGAAGATAGACTTTGTATCATACTATATAGTGATACAAGTAGTCAAATTACAAAGAAAATGCTTTCCTAGATCCAAGTTTTCTTTCCAAATTCTGTTTTGTTCAAGAAGCTTATCACGTACTCTACTCGTAATATAAAATAATTCGACATTTTGTAACCGGTAGTTCTGAACCACTTATTCTAGCGACCTCAATTTTTGGGCGCCTATTTTTTTTGCTCTAAGATCATGACAAGAATTACATAAGTGTTATATAACGGCCAAATTGTAGTGGTTTCACTTGCTTCAATTTAAGTAAGTATGTAGTAATTATAGAATGGTACGGTTGGTTATAAGTCTATTCTAATTATACCTAATTACATGCCTTGTTTTCTAACTGAATATTATAAATACAATAAATAACTTATAGAATAACAAATGCCTCGTTGGTCTCGCGGCCTAAATGTGCGCTTGGGACTGGGAGGTCTCGGGTTCGATTCCCGGGTCGGGCAAAGTATTAGGGTTTTTCCGTTAGGCAATTCTCAGTGGCAGCACGGAGTCTGGTAATGTGCCCGGTACAGCAATAGGCTCGCCCCCTATTACGTGGGACCTAAAAATTCATGGCGAAATGTGGGTGGAATATTACACATCTGCCTACACCTTCGGGGATACATGCGTGAGTCTATAAATAAAATAAATAAATAAGAATAACAAATGGTTAGCAAAATATCTATGAGCAACAAGACAGAAATAAGTACGGATGGATCGATGACAAAGAGATAATATTAGGATCTAATTTTACATTCTAGGTCCGACACTTCAAAAAATTTAATATGCCGGATATTACATATTATGATGACGTATATCTAATTGTGAAGTAAGTTGTAATTCATAATTCATAATTCATAATAATTCATAATTCTTTATTTGCACAAAATGTAGGTACATTACAAAAGGTAGATTTGGTAACAAGCAGTGCCAGGTACATTCTGTCGTGTCAAGACATGCAAATATAGGTGGTATTAAATTTATACATAAAAGTTAAGATGATTGATGAAGATTAATTTTATGTTAGTATCAGACTTAGGTACAACAATAATTAAGTATGTGCTCAATATATATTGTTTTAGTAAGACCAATTGTGAGCTGCTATTCAACTTTACAACACAATATTTGTATAATATTATGGTTAATACAAATGTCAAAGAGTACAATTAAATGTCAATACTAAATAAACAAATATCAAAACAGTATCAATTCAAAAAATAAAATTCAGATAAAATGTCAATGTTGTGTATAAAAAAAAAAATGATGGTCAAATGTCAAATATAATTATACAAATGGTTAAATGTCAAAAATGTCAGTTGCGTTAAATGTCAAATTATAGTTTTATACTTTTAATAATTCTGATACTGAGTAAAAACATTTATCAATGAGCCACATTTTCAGTTTTCTGTTAAACATGTTTGGGGGTACATTTTTTATGGTGTCAGGGATAGCATTGTAAATACGCCCACACATAACAGAACAGCTTTTTAGAATCATTGTTGTTCTAGGTACATTTGATAGGACTATTCTATTTGGATTTCTAGTGTTTCTGGTAAACACGTCCTTAGCTGCTTTGAATAAGTCACCATTTTGCTTAACAAACTTAGCTGCCTCCAGAATGTACATACAGGCCAAGGTTAGGATCTTATACTCCTTAAAGAGTGGCTTGCAAGACTCCCAAGGTGGTATCCCCGCAATGGCTCTTACACACTTTTTCTGAGCTAGAAAAGCTTTATGACAGTCGGTTGAGTTACCCCATAATACAAGACCATAGTTTAAAACGGACGACACGTAACCATGATATGCTGCTAGTACCGTTTGAGAAGTAGAGGTTTTTCGCAGTTTATACAAAACATATATGAATTTATTTATCTTGCTACAAACTCTATCAACATGGCTTTTCCAGTTTAGGTTTTTATCAAGGGTGACACCCAAGAATGTTGTTTCATCTACCTCAAGGATGTGATTATTTTCGTATTGGATTGACAACTGTTTGCTTATTTTCCCATATGTAGCAAACTGGATAAAGTTTGTTTTACTTAAATTGACCATTAAATTATTATTATTTAGCCATTTTATTACAGATTCTATAGAATTATTAATGTCAGTGGTATAAGTATTTATGTCAGCATTATTATCACAAGTCAAAATTAAGGAAATGTCATCGGCATATAGAATACAAGGTTTTAAAATCATGTCAGGGAGGTCGTTAATATAAAGCAAGAACAGGAGCGGGCCTAACACGCTGCCTTGCGGGACACCAAATTTATTCTCTATAGAGGTAGAACGATATGTTTTCACTTCTCTGGCTTCATTAATGTTTTCTATTTCCACCACTTGTGTTCTAGCTGCTAAGTATGTGCGAAGCCAATTCAACGCGGGGCCACGAATTCCATACTTTTCTAACTTTTCTAATAATAAGCTATGCGACACACAATCGAATGCCCTAGTCATATCGAAAAAGACTACTGTGACTATTTTATTTGAGTCTAACCCTTCTACCACATATTTTATCAAATTATAGCACGCTAAGGCTGTAGATTTACCTCGCTGAAACCCGAATTGTTCACGCCGCAGTATATTATTACTCCGTATAAAATTTATTAGGCGTTTATACATCGCAGTTTCAAAAATCTTTGAGAGTATGGGTACCAAAGCTATGGGTCTGTAATTAGTTAGGCTTGTTTTGTCGCCCTTTTTGTATAAAGGCTTAACTATGGATAGTTTGAGAACGCTAGGGAAACGACCATCTATAAACGAAGTGTTGATTAAATGTGTTATTACTGGGGTAATTTGATTTGAACACGCTTTGAGAATTTTAGTTGATATTTCGTCATAGCCCTCTGAATTAGTATTGTTCAGGGTCATTATTATCCTATAAGTGTCATCAAAATCAAGAGGATATAGAAAAATACTGTCACGTGAGTCAGTTGCGCATGTGTTGTTTAGTGAGACATTTTTGACTGGTATATTAATAAAATGTTCATTAAACGCTTCTGCTATTTGAAGTGGGTTGTTTAGTACAGTATCCCCCTTTTTCACATTGTTAATAAATTCAATTTGTTTGTGCGCTTCACATTCATGTTTTATTAACTGCCAGGATGTTTTGCACACGTTTTTAGAATTTGCTATCATTGCTGAATTACGGTTTTTAATTGATTGGTCGATGCACTTACGTAAAAGCTTAGAATAGGCCTTATATTTATTTTTAGTCAAACTACATTTATTAATATAATATTTATAGCGAAGTTGACGCTTTGTTTTGCAACTTAGCCTAAGGCCTTTAGTAATCCATTTCTGTTTACGAGTTTTGTTTGAAATTCGAATTCTGATTTTAGGAAAACACAAGTTATAAAATAATATAATTATCTCATGAAATGATTGAAATGCTGGCTCAAGACGGTCTTCCTCATATATTTGGCTAAAAGAGAGGCTGGACATACATTCTTTAAATTTCTGCACGTTTTCCAGACTGTAGTCCCTTTTATATATGAAATATTCAATCACCGGCGATTCTTTGCATGTTGTAGGAATATTTAATAATTGAGCCGTATTATGGTCCGATATATCTAAATGTAGTAATTTACCTGTCGCATCACTCATATTGCTTATCATGTGGTCAATGCAGGACTTTTTGCGAGTGGGATCTTTAATGTGCAGATTCAATTTATAAGTATAGATGAGGTCTATTAATTTTTTTGTATTTTTGTTATTAGTATGTAGCGTATCTATATTTAGATCTCCAGCCAACACTATTTTCTTTTTATTATATTTATGACTAATTCTATGCAAAAGAGTGTCTAATTTCTCAAAAAACATGTTACAATTTGAATCGGGTGTTCGATACAAGCAGATTATAAGGATGTTTTGGCGGGTTAATTCGATCCCACAACATTCAAAATGTTTATCGACTGTATATTCATCACAATTGAACTGCCTGTAGTGTAACCCTTTCTTTACAAAAATGCATACCCCTCCACGCTTTTGTTTTTTCTGCCTGGTGTAATATGCTGCTAGGTAGTATCCATTAATATTAGCCATTTGTTCGTGTCCTTTTTGAACAAAGGTTTCAGATAAACATAAAACATCAATTTCGTTGTTACTATCTAAAAGTTCGCTTATATGGATTTCTAAAATACGACGTTTGTTAAACAAGCCTGCAATATTTTGGTGAAAAATTCGGAGATACATGCGGTTATTATCGTTAATTACGAAAAAGATCACTATTCAAGCGACTTTTTTGTGAAACGGGAGTGTCGGTTTGAGTGCTTTGGTCATTTGTAGAAACTCTCCTAGAGCTTAATATATTTGTGTCCTTTATACAGTCACGCGGCCTCGGCCAGTTTGTACATGGTCTGTAAACAGCTCTGCTTGCTGAGACTAAGAACTTAAGATTATAGTCAGTTTGGTCTAGAACATTGTTTATACTATTACATAAGTCATTGAAAATGTTGTAGGAATGATCATAATCTACGTCAACGTAAGTACATTGAGAATATTGTTTGCAAATCATACGTAACATATAATTAAGTTTATATTCATTTAAATATCGATTTTTATATATTTTTATGACGAACACAGGACATTTAACGGACTTCAAAAATGAACACAGTTCAGCTTCAATATGAAAGGGATTGGAGTCATTTTGACCTATAAATAATACTACTCTGTCCTGTTGCGTTATGTTAAAAAGTTTGACACTACTCAATATTTGTTCTGTACTCGCCTGAGATTTGACAAATGATACAAATTCATATTTTGTGTAGGGATTATGTAACCTTGATTCGATTAATCGTCTTGTTAATCCTGAGCATAGTTGGCCCCCAAAAATGAAAGTCTTCCTCGTGCTTTCATTTTGGTCACTTTGTTTGGACGTAGCTGAACCTGTCATGATCTTGTGCTGTGTGGATGTTTGTAATTCAGTTTCATGTTGAATGTTCAGAGCATCGCGTGTGTCAATAGTGGGTGCGTCAGGTATGTGTGGAACGTGTTCAGGTATTTGTGTATGTGGACTGGACTCAGTATCATTTCTGTTTTGTTGAAGTTCTGTTACAACGCATTCTAATGAGCTTGTGGTTGGAATGTCTTGTTTAGTAGGCGGATTTTGCTGTTTATGTGGAGTGTCTTTTTTGAACAAATCTGTAAGACGACGCTTAGCACTACTCCTTTTTGATGAGGACTGATTATTACGTAACGATGATAAAGGACTCTTGCAGATCTGTTTGAGTGTATTTATTTCATGTGATAGTTGATTAATTTCTTGTCTTAGTGCCGTGTTCTCAAGAATCACGTTTTCTAATTCGTTCTGTGTGGACAGTAGGCTAGACTTCAGGTTATTTATTTCTGCAAACATTTCGTCTTTGCGCAGTGCCGTCACATGAGTAGATATGTCTAGGCTTTTTGCTAATATTTCATCTGAATATGAAGAGTTGAAAGAAATACTCATATCTATTTTGTCTAGTGATTTACATTTTTGAAGCGGTTTCCTAAGAGTTATATTAGTGATTTCATCCATCTTCTAGCGCCCTCTATATTTCTGTTACAGTATTAGATTATAATTATTTAATGCTGTGTGATAATGTTTGTAGCAGTCTATAGTGTATACCAAATTATTTGTGTATTCAATGTAGGTAGTTATGCTCCAGTAAATGATGTGCAGTCAATGTCAAATTGAAGTCATATATATTTTAATTTAGTCCATACGAGAATGTCATCATACAATATCTATGGCAACACAAAATACTTATTGTCATTCATTCAATAGTCATTTAGTTAGTGGTACACCTCTATACTTTGGGCTGTCTTGTCTCTGGAACTTATAGTTGTCACTTGTCAAGTTTGTTGACTAACTGTTTGAATATTTTTTCGTAACGGAATGAAATTATGAAGATGACTATATTTCGTGTAAACAGTGCTTATTGCAAATCAACATATAAGTAATTTGTGCGTACGTACCACATTATCCGAAATCTGTATGTAAATGCCTTCAGTACGGTGTTCTTCACCCTTAAATACTTTTTGTCATCGTTATCGTGAAAGAGGTTAACTTGCCGTGCACTGTTTATAATGCTTTGCTGAATTCCTTTGACGATGGTTAACAATCGCAAACACAGTTTCATCGATTCTATCGTAACGTATCACTTTAACGAACCTTTGAGTAACGGTTGTGATATTGTAAACTATAGTTTCCTGCTTCTATTGTTGTCACTTAGAGGTTATGGATGTTTACTTGTATTCTTGTGGTAAAATTTAGGTAGATAACACGGTTAAGATACTGTTTTGATAATAATTAATGCAGAGCTTATGCAAATACGTGTTTACGCGTAGCTGTCACTTTGACGTCGCTGTAGAGTATATTTATAACCTGAATGTATTTAGACTTGTAAGTATTACCTATCTATGTGTGTGACGATGCAACTCACATGACCAGTTTATCATCTGACTAGAGTTCAATCAAAACAATATATCCTGTAATTAAGTTGTTGTGTAACAACTCGAAGATAACTACGCAATAATAAGGTAATAAGCACGGAACACGAAGATACGATACTATTTTACCTTAAGATGATATTGCTCACCATTAATCGAGAATAACTTTCGACAAATATATTGAAACTAGAGGAAGTGCGCAGCTACTCCCGCACATATTTTTTTCAATTAACCTAACCACAACTGCACAAAATTTCTTCAAAGTTTCCTAGGAATATATATATGCCGAATTTAATCTGTCCGTTTGCCCAGTAGTTCAGCTGTGCGTTGTCTATCAGTCGCTCAGTAACGGAAGAATCTTAAAGTAATATATAAAGCTGAAGAGTTTGTTTGTTTGTTTGGTTGAACGCACTAATCTCAGGAACTACTGCTCCGATTTGAAAAATTCGTTCACTGTTAGATAGCCCATTTATCGAGGAAGGCTATAAGCTATATATTATCACGCTATGAGCGACGGGAGCGGAGCAGTAGCCTTAAATAACGCGGGTGTAACCGCGGGCATCCTCTAGTTTTATATATAAGGAAGATTTTCATATTTCCATATCTTAAGATACAAAATTGAATAATAATAATAATATTCTACCACATTCACACAACACTATTTAGTCCCAAACTAAGCAGAGCTTGTACTATGGGCACAGTTATGGGTACTAGACAATGGATAAACATACATATATACTTTTTTTTGTAAATACATACATAATATTATACATAGCAACACCCAGACCAAGACAAACATCTAATAGAACTAAATGTACAAAACACTGTCTACTATGTACACTGTAGACTGCCTCCGAGGTCCAGTGGATAGCGTATGCGACTGCTGATCGCAGGTCCCGGGTTCGATTCCCAGGCCGGGAAAAAGTGTTACTTTCCGAGTTTTTCCGAATTCTCAGTAGCAGCACGGAGTCTGGTGATGTGCCCGGTAACGGCAATAGGCTCGCCCCCTATTATGTAGGACCTAAAATTCATGGCGAAATGTGGGTCTAATATAACACCTCTGCCTACCCCTTCGGGGATTACAGGCGTGAGTCTATAAAAAAAAATAATAGAACTGAAGGCACAAAATTAAATGTAAAATTCATCCTTCAGGAATATTTGATCCGTGTAGTGACAGATTAAGAATACGAAGTATTAGTTAACCTATTTCATTTCGTGGGTATTGTAAGACTAAGGAAAACGAAGCAATAATATCTTTGCGCAGAGACGGAAAACACGCCATTACTCTATAATTATCATCCCGACTGCACGGTTTGCGTAGTGGCTTAAGCGGCCGCCTCGCCGCTTGACACTGCGCCGAGTGTTGTGGGTTCGATTGCCACACGAGACAACACTTTGTGTGATACATAAATTGTTGTTTCGAGTCTGGGTGTTCATTGTGCCCGTTGCTTGTATGTTTATAAAGTCCCCAGCGACACAGGATTTATTCCTAATGCGGGAGTTGTCTTTTAAAAATAGAATTATCAACCCGTCTGGCCATCGTGGTATAGTAAGCCAAATCCGGCTATTGACCCACAATGTGTATTGTGTCTCAAATAAGGAGAGGTCTATGTCCAGCAGTGAACTACAGAAGGCTGTTTGATGATGACAGAAATATTCGCTGCAACCTGAGCAGCGTTTCGAAACTAATGAATTTTAAATAGTAATATTATCTTACCCGCTTATGATGACACTTCAAAATACGATATCTGTTATAACTACTATATATTAATATAAAATCCCTACTAATATTATAAATTCGAAAGTGTGTATGTATGTACATATGTTCCGTTTTCACGTTATAACGGCTAAACCGATTTTGTGGAAATTTAATATAGATATTATATTGGACCATGGAGACGGAGATAGGCTACCATTAGTTGCAAAAATTAACCTGGAAGGGATCGTAGGGAGGGAAAAAGTTCGTAGGGCACAAATCTAACAGTTGGAAGCAAGAACGCATGCGCTGTAATAAGTGAGTGCTGCGCATGTACTATCGTATCTGTCAGTACTGTCGCGTCATACGTATTGTCATATTATAGTAAATATGAAAGTACTAGCGGTCCGTCAAGGCTTCGCACGGATGGACATTTACTTCTTAAATAACTATCTAATATTTTCTAGAAATAAAAATAGCCTAAGTTACTCCCCTGAGTAACATAGGCTATTTTTATTTCTCGCCGCATTACAATTATGGTGAAAGAATTTTTCAAATCGGTTCATTACTTTTTTAGTTTATTCGTTACAAGCAAACAAAAATACAAATATTTCCTCTTTATTATATACGAGATAGAAGATAGATATAGAAGTATAGATACGTACATTAAAACAGATTTGTTTAACTTCAAATAAAACGCACGCGAAGCCGCGGGCAAAAGCTAGTATTATATAATTTTAATACATGACACACATATTTAAAATGTCGTGTAACAGTTACGGTAAAATTCGACCTTCGGAGGGTCAGTTGATCAATCTCAAGAGTTAAAATTAAATAGTCATAAATATTTATAAGATTATCTCATAAGAAGGTTATGTTTATAACATATTTTTACTATAGCCCTTTGATTAAATTGGATGCATATTTTTTGTACATTTGTCATACTTATGACTACCATCTGTTATTTATAAGTTGCGCATTTGTCTGTCGTATGACTGTTAATTATCACTTGCTAAACGGTGAAGGAAAACATCGTGAGGAAACCTGCATGTCTGAGAGTTCTCCATAATGTTCTCGAAAAACATGTGCAATCTGTCAACCCGAACTTGGCCAGCGTGGTGGACTATGGCCTTTCCCTTCTCATAATGGGAAGAGGCCCGAGCCCAGCAGTGGGACAGTATAAAGGGCTGATGATGATGATGATGTTTGTTTAGTGTTCAATATTAGTTCTTTTATATAACAGCTAAGCCTTGGATTGTGGGTTTCCTCAAAACAGGAAAACACTCAAGCATTTGACTGGCATAATAACCGGCCACTGTCCACTAAATAAGCACTTCTACAATATTGGCGTCACGGACAGCCCACTATGCAGGGGATTTATGGAGACCGAAGAAACACCCGCTCATGTGATTCTAAATTGTACCAGCGTGAGCGACCAATGGACGAAGTTCCTGAATAATCTCAGAACCAAGAGCCATACGCAACACTGGTCAACTCATGGCATTCCGGAAGGAGCTTTCATGGTTTGAGTAGTAGGCGACAGCCGTGTCGCTGCTCACGCACAATGGCCCAATTTAGTGGCTAAGTGCGGAAAACACTTGTCCATAATGTAATAATGTGTAATGTGGATTTCCTCCCATACAGGACAAATCTTCGTATGATGAACACGATCATTTGTTTTGTTTCAGGGTTCAATTAATTGTTATTTAAGTGTACAGTGCTCAAATATCATATCATCGTCATCATCATCAGCCCTGTATATAAACCGTCCCACAACTGGGCACTGGATTCTTTTCAATGTGAGAAGGGTATGAGAATATTTTTGTAATTTTACTTTAATAGATATATTAGTAGTAGATTCAATGAATATAATAATATTTAGAGACTATTTATCGCTAACATTTGTTCATTTGCATCTGGTCTCAATAGTATCAAATATATTATACTTACTACAATATACTAAAACTCAATAACTATAAAGCGAAAGCCAACCAACTAGCCCACACAAATTCAAGCGTCAAGTGGTCGATAGCCGCTAACGTGGTATTACTAAACACAGATACTTGCTGCAAGGCAATAAACCAATCGGGTAAGATTGCAATAACAAACACTGACAGGTTGCACATCGCACACACTTACACGTAAACAGACGCACACTTGTGTAAAATACGCACACTGATATTTTTTTTTTTCATATTTTGTCTTATACGTAGCTATCGTCTTTGGAATAAATCCTCTATCGTGGGATAAAGAACTTTTATTTGTTGACATGTGTTGGAATACAGGTGCATTTCTAGAACGCGAGATGTATTTTTAGAAACAATAAAGAAATGAAAATAAATAAGCCACTTTGGGACGAACGGAGCATCGTCTTTTATGGACCTACCTAAGTTTTTTAATGATCTTGTTTTGTATGTACTTATCTGCTTCCTTTAATTCTTATGTATTTTATATAATTTCTTTGGTTCTTACTTGCTGTAAAATTCATGTTATTGTGTGCGAATAACTGAATTCTTATTCTTATTCTTAATCAAAAACTTTAGACACAAAGTACACCTAAACTTAAAAAAAATATAAAATCATGTTGTGGATGAAATGTAGCCTGCTTTCGGGATTGAACCCACGACTCCCGGCGAAGTGATAAAAAGTAAAGCGCCCGCTCAAACAACTACGCCATACGTAGAGTCTTTTCTATACATAGATTCATTTGTGGGTCCATGGTATAGACAAACATAAAATATCACTGTAGATATTATATATCTTGTAGCGCTCATAGCGAGACTTGGCTTGCTGTTCGTAACAGATCGGCAAAGTTAAGCAACGCTTGCACAGGTGGCCTCTTGGATGGGTCACCGCGTGTGGCATTTACATCGGAGCGCTACCGTGAATCGGAAGGCACGTAAAGCTGTCGGTCCCGGTTCTTGTCTCAGGATAAGAATCGTTAGACCGTGTCGGAGGCCTTCGGGCGGTCTGAAAACTCCGACACTAGAGTTGGCCACACACTCACACGAAAAACAAAACATTATATCTCTTGTATTTTTTAAGCTGTATCTAGTTATGATAATAAGAGGCAGCGATAGCCGAGTGGATATACCAACAGATTGCCATGCAGAGGGTATCGGGTTCGAATCCACGGCGCGCACCAATGACTTCTCGGAGTTATGTGCGTATTGAATTGTTAATTATCGCTTGTCCCGTGCCTCGGAGAGCACGTTAAGCCGTCGGTCCCGGTTGTCATGAATATCTTTGACAGTCGTTACAGGGCGTCAGTACCTTCTAATTAAACTGACACTAGTCTAAACCATAGAATATCGCTATCCCTTCGGGTTGCGGAGGTCAGACAGGCAGTCGCTCCGTGGAAAAGCTAATATTCAGCCAAATCCGGTTAGACTAGTAAGCGGACCCCAGATTGAAAACTGGGATAACGCTAAGAGGATGATGATGATCTAGTTATGATAATAAAGACATCTATTCCGAAGGTCTTAAACAATAAACAACAGACAGCGGAAACATAAGAACCGCTAAACAATATTGTATGAAAGACACAATCCACCTCCTAAATTCCTTGAGTAGATCAGAACTTAAGAACGAATCAAATCGAAAAAAAAGTTAGATACGAGGTAATCAAACCTATAATTAATAGTTCTCCATTATTTTTCATTATTGAACTTAGATACAGCTACATTATGATTTATTTCTTAAAGACTACTTTTTAGTGAAACGTTATGTTTTGAGTATCCAAAATTCTAATAAAAATGTTCTCTTAGTAATGTTGTAAGTTTTCTAAACTCTTCGTAAAAATATTTTTATGGGAATGAATATTTCATGTCCGTTGGTAGGTTAATAGTGCGATAGAAATCGAAACTAATGGTATAACTGTCAACTTTATATTACTACTCGCTTATACTTGTGAATTTCGTTGACATAGTTATACTCGAATGGGACAGTTTATTTGATAGTGTTTTAGGACAATCAGTAATTGTAACATTGTAATAAATAATAAAAATCAGAAGTAATAACATAAAACTAAATGTACAACATTCTAAGGTTTCACAGTCAAGCACCGAAAGGTAACATTTACGTATAGATATAAAAGAAAAACAGACAATTAAATATTTAGTAACTAAAAACTAAATTGGAAAACAAAATGAGAAAAGTAAGGAAGAAGACAATTATTAGAAACATTTTTAGTACTTAATAGATTTTAGAAGCTAGTTACTAGATATTTTGTAAACCGTTACCTTGTAATATACTCTTCAAGGGTTACTTGTCTAAGCTGGCTAATTAAGATTACTTGACTACTATACACGTGAAAGTTTGTGAGCAAATTAGAAAATAATACATAGACTCACGCCTGTTTCCCCGAAGGGGTAGGCAGAGGCATATTAAACGCCCACTTTTCGCCAGTGTTTTGATCCCACGTAATAGGTGGCGAGACTATTGCCGCTTATTGGGACATTTTGTTTGCCAGAGCCTCATCCGTTGATCGGCAGGTGCACCACTTGCAGGTGAGGTTGGCTTGGGACCCTAAGTTCTTGGTGGGCACCCTATGCATAGAAAATAATACTGAACGGATTTGGATGCAACTTTGCAGTTATAAGATAACCAACACCTACGCGCGCCAAGTTGACTGTAGAACCTAGTATTTAATTGAATATACAATGTGAAGATAGTGTAGTTCAAGATTTTGCCTTGTTTGGTAAATTCTAAAGTAAATAATTGAGATTATTTTTGCTTGGTTTTACCGCATAGATAAACTATGACAGAGAAGCCTATTTTTTTGCTCCGTACAACGCAACGCAGCAAAAAATAGGTGATAATTGGTTTTGCAACATACATAGTAACAGATTTATGTTCAGGTAAATGAAAATAAATTTAGCTTGTCCAAGGAAGCTTCTTTTCTAAATAACCGTTTTTAAAACTCAGGCTGCGCACCTTTTTGAAAAAGTTTCAAGTAAATAAATACCTAAATACATTTTTTTCATTCACTCGTATAAATCACATCAATTAAAACTTCTGCTGTTTCAATTATACAGAAAAAACACTATACACGCAATTTCAGAAAAATGCAATACTCAGTATTTTTTATAACACACAAAAATAAATATACAGCACAATATTTTGATCGTTTAGCATAATCATGAATTTAGGTTACTCATCATCATCACACATTACAATTTCACACAAATTATAAAAAAATAAACTAACCTTTTTCACTGATGTTGTTGAAAACACACACAGAAAGAATTGTATTTTTTAATTAAAAAATCACGCGCGTGTTTCGAGTTGCTCTGGTTTAGTATGCGAGCAACTTGCGCGGTTGTTTGAAGGCAACTGAGGTTGTCCCGCGCACCTGCGTAAGCGCAATACTCATAGCAACCTCCGAATGAATTAAGCACAGTTCACGAATTAAACTTAGGAGTATGACACACTGATATTACATCAATGTTTTGAAACCTAGATATTGTTACTTCCGTTTTAGTTATGGTTGTTAGGAACGATCTCGAAGAATTTTAATATATTGAGATAACATTGTTATAGTGTGACTACATATGTGATCTAGACAGCGTTTCTTTTTGGCATCGATTTGCATGTTAAATTTAGGCATCGCAAAGATTCATTAAAACTAATTAAGAATATACTAAGTAGGTTTATAAGTACCGTGTTATTATTGAAACGTCATGATGTGTAAGGACACTGTAGGCAGTGGATATACCAACGGACTGCCATGCAGAGGGTTCGGATCCACGGCACGCACCAATGACTTTTCGAAGTTAAGTGTGTATTAAATTGTTAATTATCGCTTGCCCGTGTCTCGAAAAGCACGTTAAACCATCGGTCCCGGCTGTTATGCAGATCTTTGACAATCGTTACGGGGAGTCAGTACCCTCAAATAAACTGATACACCAGTATCAGTTTATTTGAGGGTACTGACTCCCCGAAGGGGTAGCGATATTCCATGTTGCGGAGGTCAGACGGCAGTCGCTCTGTAGAAAAGTTGATATTCTGTCATATCTGGTTAGACCAGTAAGCGGAGCTCGGGCTCCAAGGTGGCAAGTCTTGGATACAACCGGGATAACACTAGGGCGATGATGATGATGATGATGTTGTAAGGCCATGAGCGAATTAAATCTGGATTAGATTATTGATAGATATCAGTTTAGATTATTAAGAATCACAATATTATAAACCTGAAGTCTCATAAGACTGCACTGGTGGTGTGATTGTTCATAACAGGAGAACACTGTGTGAGTCACAAATTGTAAGAAACAAATTCTAGATCGAGTGTATTTTGGGTCTGATGATTCTGATACTGATCTTGCAAATAAAGTACCGCAGATATGCCTTTTTTTGGTTGTCAGACCATCTAGTTGGAGGGCGTCCCACTCTTCGTTTGCCGAAACGTGGTTACCTCTCTATGACTCGTCTGCATTGTCACTTCAGGCTGCTTTTACGGTGAGCTATGTCGGTAACTCCAATTCTCTTCCAGATGACCTCGTTGCGAATTCTACCCTTTAGAGACACTTTGAGCATAGCTCGTTTCATGGCAAGCTGAGCGACTTTAAAACTATAGACCAGCCCGAACATGAGTGTCCAGGTTTCAGGACCGTATTTAAAATGAAAATAAAATGAACAATTTTTTTTTTCATTACTACCGTAGTTCAATATAGATTTTTTTAAGATTTCATACTCTCGAAGTGACTTAACACCTCCACGCGTTCATAGACAACAGACATGGACAACCAAAGTAATACTACGGGTAGTATCCTGTTAGGTATGGCACTCTAAAAAATACGTACACATACAAATGTAAGGCGTAGTGTCATCCTACAGCCTTTAGCAGTCCAAAGCAGAATGGAGGACTCTCCCAATTTGACTCAGAATTATATTGTGTCACTTGAAGGATTTGGCCTGCTATACGACGCTGGCCAGAAGGGTTAGCAAACATTCAACCAATGGACACAAAGCACACCCAGATTCGAGACATCAATTTATCATCATCATCATCATCATCATCATACCACGCTGGCCAAACGGGTTGATATAGGGTTTGAATCTAGTTTTTCTTCTCTCACAGTGCTGTTCTCTGCATAATATGCTCTCTCCGTCGGCTCTTACGACACCCTTGGAATGATATGGGGTGGTGACATTCCGT
Organism: Euclidia mi; assembly: GCA_944739405.2. Classification (NCBI taxonomy): domain Eukaryota; kingdom Metazoa; phylum Arthropoda; class Insecta; order Lepidoptera; family Erebidae; genus Euclidia; species Euclidia mi. The sequence goes on along the minus strand of OX123188.2, from coordinate 9,743,426 downwards.
ATTTTTAATCCGTCACCACACGGAGACTTCAATTTATAGATCACGCAAAGTGTTGGTTCGTGTGTGATCGAATCCAAAACACTCAGCGCAGTAAATCGGCGAGGCGGCCTCTTAAACCATTCGTCATACATCCAGTCAAAAGCTAAATAATATAAAAATATTAGTCTTAGTTTTTTTTAATTACTAGTCATTGACATAATATATATTATTACTAGTATACTTTTTTGGAAATACTGCAATCGCTTTGTACAAAAAACTAACATGCCGTCTTTGCCTAATAGGAGACTGAGATGCAACCGAGATAAATCTATGACGATATATTGAATCCAAATAACGCAACAGAGATTTCTAGCACTATATTTTTCAAGTTAATTACAACTTTGTTTACATTTAATTATTTTAGACATCAATTTTGGAATTTCGTATATAATTTGCCAAAATGTATGACTGTGAGAACAAAAAGTACAAATAATTAAAATGTTTATAAGTACATATTGTTGTATTTTTTACTCCCCAACTCGTTTTCAGTAACTTCCTCGACTCAGTGGTCATTATTCATCGGTGGTGTTCCTGCAACTTCCTTATTATCATATGACTAGCCTGAAATAAATATAAGACGACTTTTTCCAGTACAGAAAAAGAACTACACAACAAACTATACTTATTAATTGAAATAACGATATTGGGATACGTACGTACGTACGTACGGGAACGATATAAAGAATATTGGGATAACATAATTATGTACAGCAAAATAAAACTACTTAAAGAACTAAACTGCCCTAAAATATAAAAGAGAAGAGAGAGAAGAAAAACAAAAGAGGAAATAATAAGAATAAAAAAGAAAAATAAACTACCTACGCAGTTATTACATTTTTGACATTTGAACTTTCAAAAATTTAAATGCATTTTTCTTAGGTATAATATTAGCATCCCCCCCATGGGATCTTCACCTCGTCGTGGTGGGGGGGCTCAGTAACCGCGGCTTTGAACCCCGCGGTGAAGCTAAGAGGGATCCCTGGAGTGGACGACGCTCCGCGTGGGCTTGGCAGTGGGCCTGCGCAGGATGCGTCCAACGGTGCGGGTGCGGGGGACAGTTCTGTCTATCCCTTGCAGTCGGGAGCGGTCGCGGGAGGAGAGGCGTGTCGGTGTTGCGTTGCCGCACGCCCTATCTCCCGCGACCAAATGGGGGCGCACCATTCGATGCGTCGCGGTGAGGTCGCAGAGGAAGAGGAGATGCGGTGTGGCGTTGCCGTCCTCCCTATCCTCTGCAGCCGCTGGGTGTTTTGGCGGCGGAGCCCAAGACCTTAATCCGCCGCCAAGGGGGTTTTGTTCGGGGCCCGCCTGACTATCTGGCGAGCCAATACCCGTCAGGAGGTTGCCAACTTGCCACGAATGCTTGGGCGATACCCAACCCTCTGACACACGGGTACATGAGGCATACGGGTTGGTTTTTAGTCAGTAAGAGTCTGACAATCCCCTTCGCCCATCCCCCAGGATGATTTTCCAAACCGATACCAAAAAAAAAAATGCTATAATATTAGCATAGGATATAATATTACACTTACATGCAGATAGGTAAAAAAAAAAGTTTTGTAAAGGTGTTTAAATACAAAATACAAATGGAATGTTATTTTACTATTTAAAATTCCAATAGTTTTTAAGAAAAGTAATTAAAGAACAATGGCAGAATTTGGTCTGGGTTTGTTGTGGCGACCTTAAACTTCATATGAACAAAACAAATTGTTTTTTTTTTACGATTTTTAATATTTTCACTTTGTCTCGTTAAAGCTGGAGTATTTTATGACGATAAAATGAATTCCAATTGATTACGAATATTTGATTGTTGCCATAGACAATGGTGTGACAGGAATAGACGTGAGTGCTATATCCGTATCGATTATTAAATAAGTAATCGATAAGAGCGACATTTATAGAGTTGGTTTGGTTTAAAATGCAGTTAATTAATATTTAATCAACATTATATCAATAAGCTAATATTTTTAAAGCAAAACAACGTTTAAATCAAATGAAAACGTCACAGCATCGTTTTAATGTTGTATCGATTTCACATAAAATCGATTTAAAATGTACAGCTCTGCTTTTGTCTTTGGCTGTGACAGTTAGATTCTACAAAATACTTCCGCGTTTTGATGTCAATCTGACATAATTATGTCATTTGATAATTCTCATAGATTTAGTATATACTAAAGTATAGATCGGTGATGCGAAAGAGAAAGAATATAGAAACTAGTATGTTAGAGCGAGATAGATAGGCGAGACCATTCACGTACACGCTATTGGCCTATATTGGCCCAACGTTAATTGTGAACAGTACAAAACTCGCTTGTTTTTCCAAAATAACGTGTTTATTAGTGAAATCCAGGTGTTGTACATACAAAAACTATTATGGCAACCTGTGCAGCACCTGTATGTAACTCGTGTAAGAGAGAAAATCCCCAGAATTACTAATTTCATACGTGAGTACCGTTGAAAGATTTAATGGTCTTATTGCAATATTTTACAACTCTGAAAAGAAATATATGCACAGACGGATACGTTATAATATCACATTTTATTATATTTATATTCTGAATGCAAAGAGATTAGATTAAAGATATTATAAAATACGTGAATTTTTACTATTTCTAAGCTAAATTTCATAGTGATTGACGTAATGTCAAATCATATCGATAAGAAAATATTGATTTGTAACTTGACTGACAAAGGTTGTATACCTTCCATACTGTTATTTAACAAATAAATATTATTTACTTTTATGTATCCAAATGTCGTAGTTATAAATATAATAAAAATAAATTAAAATACTTATTTCAGATTTCCTCAAAATAATGAGGTCCGATTAAAATGGCTAAAAATGATAAACAGAGAAAATTGGGTTTCCAAACAATATTCATCCATATGCAGCAATCACTTTGAAGAAAAATGTTTTTCTAATAGGGGCTCTCAAAGAGTAAAGCTGGACCATTTGGAAATATTTTTTAGTTCAGTGCGCTCTTGAGGGGGATTCAATAATAATCCAACTGCTCGACAATTCACAGCAGCCTATAAACTACTCATGTGCCATGTGGAAGTGCAAATCAGCAACAAAGCCAATTGTTTGCCTTTAGAGAAAATTTGTATTCTTAACGCACAGATATCACGTACCATAGACATGATTAATACTACAACCGAGTTTAGTGCAATGATAGCACCACAGGAAGTCGCTGTTTGCAAAGTTCAGTTAATCGATGAAGATTCTGACATCGTGTCATGTATGCCGTGGGTGCATGAAGGAAAGGGTAATATAATCAAGTCCATTGTTGAATATATTTGTGGATATGTGGTAAAAAAATTGTAGAGAAAATTAAATGTGAACCCTGTCTTAGTGTACTTTACGGTGATATTAAAATAGATTCACATAATTATATATACAAAGGATATAGGTGGCCTTATTTCTCCTTCCCAACATGTTTATGAAATAGGTGTCCAATCTGAACGAATGTTCCGTAGATGTAAGAAAGGAAAAAATATTACCGAATTAATGTTTAAAACTTTGGTAAATGATTGCCTTTTGTCTTGCAAAAACCATTTCAAAGTTCTTAACAACCATATTATTATGTATGACTCTCCAGCATTATTTAATCACAAATACTTGCTATTAAAAGCAATAATTTATTTAACAGTTAGAATAAAATATGAAGCAAAACTGCAGAATACTTCCAAAGAAAGTTTGCGATACTTTTATAATAAATAAGTTTTATTTGGTGGAAAACAATAATACAGTGTTTATCTGTAGTTTTATTATTATCTTCTCTCAGTTATTGACACTACCTTAATGATGATTTAATTCGGGCAATATGACACCTCGCCCATATTATCGATAATCATTGTTTAGGCAAGCCATGCCCAACACTATTTGTCTTGCATACAAGCTCATTACACGCACACTAGTGTTTTCTTGTTTTGGTCTCACTTTACTGACTCCATTGCCAATCTAACGTTAGTATATGTCTATGATAAATCTATGATATCTATGATAATTCTACATTGTTTAACTTTCATACTATAACTTTCCTTTTACCTACATTGTTCATTCTTAACTATAAATTCAAACACCGTTATCTTCTTTTTCCACCTTTCCTGAGTGAAAATATAATCATTTATAGACTCTGTTACTTACGCCAATTTTTTTGATATATTTTTTATTACTGTACGCTTCAATTTAATTTCAGACATTTTGATGTATGGAGATCTGCCATTGTCCTTTTCAAAGAAATAGTATTTGTTTAAAAGTACATATTTCATGTTACGTCTATGGAGCCTCATAAATATTCTACCGAAAAAAAAAATATATTCAACAGGTTCAGAGCTTGGTAAACAGATATTATATTTGAGGAATAGAATTTTTACATTTGGATATCTGTTCAAGACAGATAGGCAGCTGCAGCTTTTCAAATTCTTCAGATGACCCCTGAAATTGTCTTCGTCATCAGCCCTGTATATAAACTGTCCCACCGCTGGGCACGGGCCTCTTCTCACTTTGAGAAGGGTATGGCCATAAAGTCCACCACGCTGCGCTGGCTAAGTGCGGGTTGGCAAACTTCACATGTCTTTGGAGAACATTATGGAGAACTCTTAGATATGCAGGTTTCCTCACAATGTTTTCCTTCACCGTTTAGCAAAAGATAATGAACGCGACGATACGCACATAACTCCGAATAGTCATTGGTGCGCGCCGTGGATTCGAACCCGAGACCCTCTGCGTGGCAGTCCGTCGGTCTCTCCACTAAGCTATCGCTGCTTTTTTGTCTTAGGCTTAAAATATTATCATCCACCATCTTCAATTTTACCATGCATACCTTCCATATTTTGGATAAAAGCTAAATCTCTTTCACTTATTCCTGTATCTAAATCTTGTCCAAATAGTCTAAAAGCTTTGACCATAGTTGATCCATTGTCTGTAACAGTCTTTATTATGTTTGACAATTTTAAATCAAATCCAGAAAGAATATCTGCTATCAGCTCAGGAACTTTATCATAACTATGCGTTGCCTCAAATCTCTTGCAAGCCAAAGTTACGCTTTTTCGATCAAATGTATCAGAATCAATCCAATGAGCAGTCACACCCTGATAGCTTATCTTAGATGATGACCATTTATCAGCCGTGGTGCATACAAGATCATCCTATTTCAATTTTATCGTGCTTTTGACTTCTCTTTCTTTTTCTACATATTCGGCAAATTGTTCTGAAATATTTGTATTACACATGTTTGCTCGCACATAATTTTCGGTGAAACAGTTAATTGCTGAACACCCTCAATATGAATTACAAAATGTGTAACAAAACTATTGAGTATTTTACACTATACTAAATATGAATATAAAGTATTTCGAATAAAATACTAAATACATTTCGCAAAAAGTATTTAAAATAAAAATAGGTGTTTTCGATTTTGCCACTTAAATTTAGGCCTTTGTATGTATGTGTTTAAGTGTTTGTACGTTTGTCTAATTTGCCCCATTACAATTATTGTATATTTTTATACATGCAAAAAAGGGTGCTTCATAGGACAGTAGTTGTTCTTAACGTAACTGTTGTTTTTATTGTAATTTAATATTTCATTAACCAGATTTGCCAAAATGTTACCTTTTCCACAAGAAGACGGATGAAAGTAGATTGCATGTAGCAGAGATGAGGATGTTGAGATGGATATGTGGGGTGACAACTTGACAAGGATGGATAAAATTAGAAATAAGTTTATTAAGGGAAGTCTGAATGTTGCACCGGTGCAAGAAAAGCTGAAAGGAAATCGTCTTTCGTGGTATGGGCATGTGATGAGGAGGGATGAAAATCATGTGACTAGAAAGGTGATGAAGATGAGAGTTGAGGGATATAAGGCAAGAGGAATATCAAAGAAAAGATGGATGGATTGTGTGAAGGGTGACATGAATGAAAAGGGAGTGAATAGTGAGATGAAGTCTGATAAGAGAGAATGGAAGAGAAAGATATTCTGCGTATACCCCAAGTAATATGGGAACAGGGCAGGCAGAAGAAAAAGAAGAAGTTACCTTTTCCACAAAGCGACTGCCGTCTAATCTCCGCAATCCAAACGGCTAGCAATATTCCATGGCTTTAACCAGCGTCAATATATTCAAGTGAACTAACTACCCCATAGGACCTAGATGATAGCTGGGACCGACAGACACATTAACACTCCGAAACACGAAGCAAGCAAATATTATCAATTTTCTGCACTCGGCCTTATACATGAACCGAATTACCGATAAAGCCTACTATTACTTGATACGTGTTTATAGTAAAATTTGTAGGCAGACAAACCAGTTTCAAAAACAGGCGATGGGCAACTTTTTAACTGTTTTAAATCACAGTTCGATTGTAAAGCCATTTCTTTTCGTCAATAGGTATGATTGTTAGGAATTTGGGTAACAGATGTGTGTGATGAAATTAGCACCATTGCAATGAGTACGATGTAAAGAGAAACGCCCATTGATCATAGTATGGAATCGCAGCTTTTACTAAAAATGAAAATATTATTTCTTATTTTTCCTTTAAGTGTGTGACCAACTTTGGTCGCGGTGTTAATTAACCGCGTGAAGGCTTCCTACATGCTTTAAAGGTTCTTGTCCTGAGGCAATAATTGGCACCATCGGCTTTACTTGTCCTCCAAAGCACGCTATAGTTCTGATGCAAATGCCATATCAAGCGTTCACCCATCCCTCTGGTGAGCTGCGTAGAAGTTGCTCAACTTTGACATATAACATAACATAACATCACGCCTTTTATCCCCGAAGAGGTAGGCAGAGGTGTATAACACACCCACACTTTTTCGTGTTATATTTCCACACATTCATAAAAAGTGGCTTCCGTTTCTCTATAGCCACATCTATTACAGGATGTTATTTAAACAAATTAGAACACGAAATTCTTTATTTATTTATATGAAAAAAATTTAACCTCTATTAATAAACTCAGTAATTCATCTTGTGATTCGGTAAATTATTATCATAGCACTGTTAGATAATTCAATTTGCAATTTTTATGCTCATCAAAATAAACTGTTATTATTTGTTTTGTAGTAAAATATATTGTTTAACATCCTTATCGAAAAGCCGTAGAGTATTTGGCGTGCAATTTTATGCCTCATACTGTACCAGCATTTAATATTTTTGATTCAATATGTGTGGAGGTCGAATATTGTAAACTAAATTAGAACCGTTTCCCATCTTAAGGCAATAAAATGTTGGTTCTCCTTTTATTGAATAAGCAAGGATGTCTGTTCTTTTTCCAGGGTTGGTTACAGGTAATATCTCCACAAAGATTAACAGGACAGAAGATACCGGTTGAGTCGACCCTTGCATGCTGAAATCAGAAAGGTCCTACTACTTGCAATATAAGCTTAAACAAGATTAATATAAATTTTAAATTCAAAATGGTTTACGTAAGCACGATATACCTATCAATTATGCTATAAGAGGTAATTAAATATTTATAAAGGATGTTCGTATTATGTCATTTGTATAACTTTCATCGTAAGACTTTCGGTCAGCGAAATATTTAGGTAGCTAACATAATTAATGTCAAATTAAGTTTCTGTATTTGAAATTTGAAATTGGAGTAGTCGTGTTACAGAGTGGAGACCGTGTCCTGACAAACGTAGTGTAGGACGCCGGGCAAAGTAGCTGGCGGGGCTGGACATGAAGAGCCGAAAATCCCATCCCAATCCGAAAAGCTTATGCTGATATACAGCAGTAGACTATAGAAGGCTGATAAAAATGACTGTCCAGAAGTTTAGTCTAAGTCTATTTCATGGATGCATGTTAACACAAATACCTACTAGAGTATATCACTGCCAACAAGGCACAGCTAGAACCGAAGCAAGTTTCTTGAGACACACGGTGGGGTGTGGGAGACTTTTCCCATTGCTCTACCTCTTTTTACAGATGTCCCCAAAAACTACTCATTAAAATACTCTAGTGTCTGTCGACGTCTAATAGCGGTAGGGCAAATTGAATCGCAGTTTTATATGATCGCCGTGACTCAGCCGTTTTGGCCCCCAGCGTGCCGCTTGGTTTGTTAGCAGCATGCAACGTTTTTTACGCTATATTTATGTCGTTTGAAATGAAATTAAATGAAATACTTCTTTATTTCGTGTAAACTTTGCAAGTACTTACGAAACGTCATTAAAAAGAAATATTTAATTCAATTATTTTTGTGTGTCGAATTAGAATAGCTGAGTCCCAAGCGTTTTGGTCGTCTTTATAATCAGATATTTTATAATAGGCTTTTGAACACAATTTCGCTTTTACAATAATTTTGAACTTATTTATAGATAGGTCTCTTATATTATAAGGGAGCTTGTTATAAAAGCGTAAACATTGCCCCATAAAACAGCTACTTATTTTGTGGAGACGAGTGCTATGAACTACGAGATTATTCCTGTGTCTTGTATTTACAGAATGTATATAACATTTTTTACAAAATTTGTCAATATTTTTATGTACATATAGCAGATTTTCATAAATATATTGTGATACAACAGTTAGAATGTTTATTTCTTTGAACTTTTCTCTTAGAGAAACTCTTGGACTGAGGTTATAAATTGCCCTTACAGCTCTTTTCTGCAGAACGAATATTATATTTAGGTCTGCAGCATTCCCCCAGAGAAGAATCCCATACGACATTAAGCTATGAAAGTAACTGAAATAAACCATTGTTTCTAAATCTAATTGTCTTAACTGCATAAGCTGCAGAACTGAGTTTGCCCGAAAGCCTTTCTATTTGTGGACCCCATTGTAATTTGGTATCCAGCATAATACCTAAAAACATGGTTGTCTCGACGGGCTCAATCCTAGATTCATTAAGTTGTACATTGGTTGGCATATGTTTAACATTGGGCATTGAAAATTTTAAAAGTTTAGTTTTCTTATTATTAAGTAATAGATTATTAACATTAAACCAATTGACAACTTTAGAGAGTACATTGTTTACTTCGTCAAAGTTACTCTGTCGTCGTTTAATATTAAAAATCAAAGAGGTATCATCAGCGAACAATACAATTTCATGATTATTCTTAACGTAATAAGGTAAATTGTTAATATATATCAAGAATAAAAATGGTCCGAGTATTGAACCCTGCGGGACACCCATTTTCAAAGCCGAACCTGGAGATATCTTACCATTAATCTCGACCTTCTGGATTCTGTTGCCCAAATAAGAAGACAGGAGATCAAGAGCTTTATTTTTAATGCCGTAATCATATAGTTTCCTGATAAGAGTACCATGATGAACACAATAAAAGGCTTTAGACACGTCGCCAAATATACCTAACGCATCTTGCGACTTCTCCCAAGCTGCAAAAATAGTTTTCAGTAACTCAACTGCTGCTTCAGTAGTTGAACAACCCCTCGTAAATCCGAACTGTTTCTTGTGAAGAAGATTATGTCTATTGAAATTACTAAGTACTAAGTCAAAATTTTGCTAAGTGTTGGCAATACAGAAATAGGTCGAAAATTTGAGGGGTCTGATGTGTCACCAGATTTAAATAAAGGTGTTATTTTGCTATACTTCATTAAATCAGGAAATGTTCCAAAAGTGACACAACCATTGAACACTATTGCAAGATGTGGAGCAATTAATGTAATAGACGAAACAGTCTTTACTGACAATCCCCACAGATCCTTTGTCTTTTTCATATTAATATTTTTAAATTGTTTAAGAACATCATCTGGAGTAACAGCAACAAATTCAAAGGCCGTAACACATTCCGGCACGCAGTCTTTAAGCAGCATTTCAGCAGACATGGAAGACGATTTGAGTGACGCTGTAGTTACAATGGGTATATTAGCAAAAAACTTTTCAAATTCCGCCGCTACTTCCAAGTCCTCTGCATTACTAACATTATTGATATTTAGTAGGTAGTCGCGACTGCGTGCTTTGGCTCTACCAGTTTCGCTATTGATCACATTTCAAGTTGCTTTTATGGTATTTTCAGCGCTTTTTATTTTATTTTTCAAATAAATTGATTTTGCAGCATAACAAGCTTGTCTAAATGTTTTTGAGTATTTTTTTACATAATTAATAAAGGCTGGACTATTATTAAAAGTTTTTTCATTATAAAGTTCAGTTGCCCAATCACTAAACATCAGACGGTCAGTACATTTAATTTTTAGGTTTAAAAACAGTAGTAAATTCATCATTAATCAATTTAAATAATGAATTTTATTTAAATTATTAAAAGTTTTTTCATTATAAAGTTCAGTTGCCCAATCACTAAACATCAGACGGTCAGTACATTTAATTTTTAGGTTTAAAAACTGTAGTAAATTCATCATTAATCAATTTAAATAATGAATTATTTAACTGATCCCGATGGTCGTGAATAGGCAACCAACGTATTTTATTTGATAGATTATTTTTTTAAAGTTCTAATCGGTTTACATTATAGGTATAAAATTAATAATTTTACACTAAATCTTAGGGCTTTTTCTAGGACAACAGACTAACTGCCCACAGTGATCAGACTGTAACATATTAATTAAGGATTTTCGTAAAGGCTTAGTGTTAATAAATATATTATCAATACAGGTAGCACTTGTGACAGTCACTCTAGTTGGTTCTAAAAAAGAATGACTTAAATTGTAAGATTTAAATAGATTTAAGAAATCAATTGATAAAGAACATTTCTTTAAAATGTTAATGTTGAAGTCACCACAAATAGCAACCGTTTTATGGCAATTATTAACTTTGCTTAGGGCATCCTCCATAATTACTAGAAAACTTTCAAAATGTGCACATGGAGGCTTGTATACACTCATAACAATGAACTGATCAAATTCGACACAAGATATCTCTATAACTCGCTCAACAGAGAGGCTCACAATATCAGACCTTTCTTTAAATTTTAAAAGTTTATTTATTATAATTAACGAGCCTCCTCGTATAAATTTTTCTCTGCTGAATGAGTTTGCAACCTGGTGGTTGTTGAAAATGAAAATGAACTGGTGGCTTTTTAGCCAAGCTTATATTCAATGTCAAGTTAGACTGCTCAATAAAAGCAGTGTTATTAGCCAAATTTTTGGCTGTGTTATTAATATAATATGCTAGCGATGATGCTATTTGTCTTTGAATATATTGAGATAGATAACAACTATCACATGTCAAATAAAAACTTCAAATGAAAGCATTAGAGTCAACAAAGTCAATAAAATCATTGTATAATATCAATGTATGTAATTTACAATTTAATTTATATCTATAGTCATTTTCGGCCTGTGGCAACAACTTACTGTAGGGAAATGCGAGTAAAATAATTTTTCTAACTTTTAGGTGTAATAATTGGTCGAAATACCTTTTAATAGTATTAAGATTTGCATTACCCCTTCGCCCAATAAATATGATTATTGTTGAATTAGGACAGTATGTTCTACTCAAGATGTTTTGTTTAATATGTGAAAAACTTGCTCCAGGCATACAAAAGTTGGTAACGGTTTGACCTGTCCTTTGTCTCAACAATCGGCTCATGTTCCTACCTATCTCATCACTAAGCATTACTAAATTGTTGGTGTTTGTCTTTGTATTGTGATGTGAGAAGGAGGTGCTATCATTAATTAAGCTGTTACTCATCACCGCTGACTGAGATAACATTGCAGAACTATCATTCAAAATGGTAGGCTGATAACAACTTTGTGGTTTCAAGCTAGGTTCACTGATCTGATTATTATTAGCAAGTGATAGGAGTCTTTGCTCATTGTATTTACACAAATCCACTAAGTCATCCATCGCCAAGATATGTTCATTAATTTGACTTTGTGATAATTGATATTTCTTTGTCATATTAAGTAAAGAATCCTGTAAGCGATCAATCTATGTCTGCAGGCAATGAATATCAGTATCATATTTTAAAAGATTATTATCTAGTTGAGTAATACATATAGACATATCTTCCTTTAAAGCTATATACTTGCGGCAATAATTGACATTTGATTTTGAATTTTTGAATTTTTTTAATAATTTTTCATTTTTCTTAATTTGTTTATTCAACTTTACATACTTTGTGTGGTTGACGGCATAGAATACAAGTGTCACCACCCCCTATCTTCCCGTGGGTGTCGTAAGAGGCGACTAAGGGATAACACGATGCAAATACCATCTTTGCGTAGAGACGGAAAACTCGACATCAAACCCTATACGACTGCCTCGTTGGTCTCGCGGCATAAATGTGCGCGTGGAATTGGGAGGTCCCGGGTTCGATTCCTGGGTCGGGCAGTGTTATTGGGTTTTTCTGTCACGAAATTCTCAGTAGCACAGTAGCAGCACGGAGTCTGGAAATGTGCTCGGTACGGCAATAGGCTCGCCCCTTATTACGTGGGACTAAAGTATATCTGGCGAAAAGTGGGTGTAGAAATACACCTCTGCCTACCCCTTCGGGGATAAAAGGCGTGACGTTATGTATGTATGTATGTATGTACATACTTTTTTAGTTTATTTGATGAGTTTATGGTTTTACTTGATTGAATAATTGAATTGTCATTAGTTAAGTCAATTGTAATAAATTTGTTACCTTCATTGTTTGAGTTTGTAATAAAGACTATTAGCTTTGTAGCCTACAATTTTATTGAGATGTATCGGAGCTATCGGTGTAACTGGATGGCGACTCATGATCAATAAACATAAGTGCAGCTTATTTATAGCGCCTTGTCATACGTGAGACTTAGTGCTTGGCCATAGTAGCGCGGGCAGCCCGCGAGCGGGCCGCGCGCGGCGCCGCGCGCGTCTTCATGTGTCCGTAGTGGCGCGTTTGCGGGTGCGGTGTACAGTGTTTGTCAAAAGTATTGTGACGGATCGCGGCTAGATTAATATGAGTTTTCAGTTAGATGACGTAAGCACTCACCATAGTAACACTCTGTCAATTGTTCGCCAAATTCGCGACTAAATGATAACAAGGCTATAGCCGTGCGGATAATACAACCGTCTCACGGTCTGAGGGCGTGGGTTCAAATCACATTTATAACTGCTATGAGAATTTTGATTTTTATGAAATTTGGAAAATGTTTATGAATATTTGGCAAAAATTAAAATATTTTTTGAATAAAGTTTGGATAATTCTAGTAACTACAGGAATGAATGGAAGGGTTAAAAATGGTAATGGTAAATGTGGTAATGTCCCCCCGTGGGATCTCCACCTTGTCGTGGTGGAGGGGCTCAGTAACCGTGGATTGGTCACCCGCGGTGAAGCTAAGAGGGATCCAGGAGGGGACGCTCCGCGTGGGCTTGGAGGGGCCTGCGCAGGATGCGTCCAACGGTGCGGGTGCGGGGGACAGTTCTGTCTGTCCCTCGCAGTCGGGTGCGGTCGCGGGAGAAGAGGTGTGTCGGTGTTGCGTTGCCGCGCGCCCTATCTCCCGCGACCAAATGGGGGCGCACCATTCGATGCGTCGCGGTGGGGCCGCAGAGGAAGAGGAGATGCAGTGTTGCGTTGCCGTCCTCCCTATCCTCTGCGGCCGCTGGGCGTTTTGGCGGCGGAGTTCAACACCTTAATCCGTCGCCAAGGGGGTTTTGTTCGGGGCCCGCCTGACCATCTGGCGGGCCAATACCCGTCGGAGGGTGGCGACGAGTGCTTTGGTGATGCCCCACCCTCCGACACACGGGTACATGGCGGAAGTCGAGGTGGTTTTTAGTGGAAACACCACATACTCCGGCTCTTATTTCCCCCAAGAGTCGGAGATCCGAAGGGATTTTCCACCACGTAAAACAAAAAAAAAAAAAATGTGGTAATGTAAATAAATAAAACAAATTAGAATTTATATAGATACTTTGCATTTTTAAGTACATCATTATATAATACCAGCTTTTGCCCGCGGTTTCGCGCGCGTTGAAGTCGAGTTAACATAAATTTACTTGCAGTTTCAAGCTGTGTGTGACTCCTGATTAGTCTGAAGAGTTCAGAAATTCGGTCAGTATCCATGACATTATCTACCATTATATATACCGAATAGTATCCATGACCTTATCTACCATTATATATACCGAATATATAGGTGTCTATAAACACTTTCGCATTTATAATATTAGTAGAGAAAATCGTTTCAGCCGTTTAAGCGTAGTCTATAATTATTAGTTTATATGCGCGAATAATATTATCACCGTGCACGATATGACAATATGTATAATGTGACAGTACTGACAGATATACTATACCTATATAGATAGCACATGCGCAGCACTCAACTTACAGCGCATGCGTTCTTACTTCCAAGAGGTAAATTTGTGCCGTAGGTACAAACTTCTACCCTCCCTAAAATCCCTCCTAGTTTCATTTTTGCAACTTATGGTAGCCTATGTCCGTCTCCATGGTCCAAATATTTATTTAAAACAAAATTGGTAAGTAGGTGTATTCTGTGAACCGCTTCACGATTTATATACACAAAAAAAATATCTGTCCTATACTAGCGGGGTGTCTATGGAGATTTTTAAATTAAAATGTTGCTTCCCAAAACTCTTGGTGATCAATATCAATAAACAATATCGATATACAAACACTAAGGAAAGCAAAGTTATTTTTGTTGGCGAAAAATTGATAGTGATATTTGACTAGGGGCTATGTGATGCTTATGTTAAGTGAACCCCTGTACTACGCTAACCTTGATGAGCGAGTCCGACTCGCACTTGATTTAATAATTACTCATAATATCATTGCTCATAAAAGTTTGAGATCCGCACGCTCCGCATTGTTTCCCGCTTGCCGCCCGCGCATTCACTACGGACACTTGTATGAAAGTCCTATGGTTTGAGTTGCCCGCGTGCTCCCCGCGCTGCACAGCTCGCGCCGCTCGCCGCGCCCGTCTTCCCACTACGGACACTCCTATAGAGTTCCATATGTTTGAGTTTCCCGCGTCGCGCCCGCACCCGCGTCCGCCTTTCACTGTGGCCGAGCACTCAATGTTAAAACTAAAATGGTAAAAATACAGAATTAAAATAACATGCATAATTCTTAAATAATGTTCATCTCACCGTAAAAAAAATATATATATTTATTTTGTACGGTGAGATGAACATTATTTAAGAATTTTTAATAGTTTGTAATTTTGAAGCCAATCTTGAATGACAACATAGGCAATCTTGAATGTAGTATCAACCAACACGCAAAAAAAATACTTCCGTTTCATAACAGAAAGGCATTCCAATGGAAGATTTAACCTACATTGCACTGACTAACAAAGCTAACCAAATAAAACCTTTTTTCCTTAAAGACAACTTCCGCACTAAGAATAAAACCTGTGTCGCGTGGAACTGTGCAAACATTCAATTAACAGACACAAAGAACACCTAAATACGTCACAACAATTTGTGGATCACACAAAATGTTATCTCGTGTGGGAATCGAACTTACTCCTCTTGACGCAGTGCCAAGAGTCGAGGCGACCGCTTAAACCACTACGCTGTCCGTGAAGCGCAACTTATAATGATTTCTTTTTTTGAGAAGAAAAAGTCCCGACCAAGGACTTTTTCTTCTTAATTTATCAGTGTGGTTGTAGAAGTCATCATTATCGACCTGCTTTATAAAGTTTCCAGCTTGACATGAACTGGCCACTGGAACATGGCCACTTCAGCACACGCCACTGAGCTTCTGTTCGGCTCTTCATGTTCAGCCGCTTTGCTTTAATAAGCATGACATTTGCATCAATGCACTGTGCTTCGGAGAGCATATAATCCCTCGAGCCCTGAGTTCCTCGTCCCAGATTACGAATCGTTTGGCCATTTTGATGGCCTTTAGGCGGCCTATAAACTAATAACTCTTGCACAAAAAGAAGTAAAATTATCAATTTATTTATTGCTTTATCAAAGGACTAGCTGAGCCCGCGGTTACGCCCGCGTTATTTACGGCTACTGCTCCGCTCCCGTCACTCATAGCGCAATGTTATATTTTTTCTCCGCACCCGTGGTTCATAGTGTGAAATGATATAACCTATAACCTTTCCTAATAAATGGGCTATAAAACACAAAAAAAATCCAATCGATCCCGTAGTTCCTAAGATTACCCCATTCAGCTAAACAAACATACATAAATAATAAAAATTGGGCAAGTGCGAGTCGGACTCGCGCACGAAGGGTTCCGTACCATCATCTATAAAAGGAAATCACGTTTGTTGTAATTATGTATGTATACTTTAATATTTTTTAAGTTTTTACCTCTTTATCAAGATCGAGTAACAAATTGCTTAAAAATTACGTTTGTTGTATGGGAGCCCACCTTTCTTATTTACTTTTTTTATTTAATAATTTATTTTCAAAGGTTATATACAACTACATATTCTGAGAAAATTTTAAGCGTCTACCTGTTACCGTTAGTAATTTTGAGCAAAAAATACGAAAAAAAACATGTTTATTGTATGGGACCCCCCTTAATATTTTCATTTTGCTTATATTTAGTATTTGTTGTTAAAGCGGCAACCGAAATACATAATTTGTGAAAATTTCAGCTTTCTAGCTATCACGGTTTATGAGATACAGCCTGGTGACAGACAGACAGACAGACAGACCGACAGACAGATAGACAGCGGAGGCTTAGTAATAAGGTCCCATTTTTTACCTTTTTAGGTACGGAACCCTAAAAACAAACAAACAAACTCTTCAGCTTTATAATATTTACTAGAGGATGCCCACGCTGACACCCGCGTTATTTAAGGCAACTGCTCCGCTCCTGTCACTCATAGCGCGATGTTATATTTTTTCAAATCGGACCAGTAGTACCTGAGATTAGCGCGTTCAACGAAACAAACAAACAAACTCTTCAGCTTTATATATTAGTATAAGATTAGCATAAATAAAGATACGAGACCTACCAAGGAAGAAACTACATAATTATGTATGAATAAATTTTATTATAGGCTGTTTATATCGTAACATTCTTTCTGAATGCCTTTTGCAATAATTATGCTTATATTCGGCAATGTTTACATAACACACGTGTTCCTTTTAATTGCTTCTAGGCTTACATATGAGCATACCGAAACTAGGTAAGTGAGCGCTTGTTTTAGTTAAGAAATGTTTAAAATGCTCTAATTAATTACGTTTATGTACATAAGATTACCATAATGGTCTAAGTACTACACATTTTGTTAACAATTTGTAACAAAGCCCCCAATTACTTGGGACCTAAAAATTCATGGCAAAATGTGGGTGTAATATTTACACCTCTGCCTACCCCTTCGGGGATACAGGCGTGAGACTATCGTACATACAACATATAGAATATCGTACATCGACATAATACATCGAAAAGGCTATCGTAAAGTCCGTAACCGGCGAGCATGTATGAAAAGATTAATGTAGAGGCAGCGCGTGGGGTTTGTAAGGATAGAAGCAAGTGACTTTCTGTTGTCTCTGCCTACCCCGACCGGAAAAAGGTGTGAGTGTATGTATGTATTATAATACACATATTTCTGTAGCAAAATCTATCTTTATTATACTATTATGTATATTATATAATAAAAGCCAAAGGCCACGAAATCTCGAAAACCGTTGGACGGAGTTTATAATAGTAGGCGCCCGCTCACGAAACGAAAAAATAACGGTTTTTCTAGCAAGTTTGTATGCAAGTTAATACGATAAGTGCGAAACAGGGCTTGAAACATCCTGTCCGTGTCTCGTCTTTATAGCGGTAAGAAAAAACTTAAACTTATCTGTCGTGCGGCATAACTTCCATCTGGTTCAGTGTAGGAAAGAGATAATTATATATCTTAGATGTGCTCTTGATTCCTAGTTTTGTGGTACACCAACCTTAATGACGGGTTTTTTAGACCTCGTGCCGCACTGAACAAATAATAATTCTAACACAATGCGGAACGAGGTTGCGAACACCTTGTACCCAGCACACCTCGTACCGCACTCTACGCTAGCTTTACGCAGTTAGTGTTGTGCAACGCATTCGAGGCTGCGCACGCGACTCAGTAAGACTGCTGCTGATTATGTCGAAACGTTACCGGTAAAAGCTTATTAAGGAGGAAGGTGAAGAAAAACCGGTTGGTGAATCTGAGTCAAATCAGGAATTAGGAAGATATTTCAAAAACAGGTCAGTCACAAATATAATTACTCCGTCTATGTAAATGTAATATGTAAAATGTAAATAATTATGTCAAGTATATTCTACAAAACTCTACTTGACTCTACCTTACTCTTACCCTAATCTACTCAGCTCGACCCTACTTTTCAGAATCCACTGCAAACAAAGCACATCATCTCGAAAAGGGATCAAAGAAGAGGACATGTGTAGGAGTAAAAAATATTACTCACAGAATGCACTGATTGCAAAAATATTATTGTTTGACCTGTTTAAATAAAGAGCATCCATAGGTTTGATAAATAAATACAATTGAATAAAATCGATGTTTATTTTCTCATCACTAAATAACATGAAAAACTGCAATTTTTCAGTGCGGTGCGGGGTTCATCAGATCTCATATTATTTTATCCATAGAATCTAAACTAACTAATCTAACCACGGGCGGCGGTAGATTTAGGTTAATCAACTCATTGTTAATAATAATCACGACAAAAAAAGGAATTTGGTCTCCTACGGGCGGTGGGGTTTAATATGCCTCGTGCCGCCACAATCTATGGTATAGGACGAGGTTTAAAACGACCCGTAACGCAGTAATGAAAAGTACAGATAAATCTGTGCCGCAGGGAACGTGCCGCCGACACAATGTAATTTTTATTCACAGGCGAAGCCGCGGGCAACAGCTAGTCTGTTATAAATTTATTATATTATATTACAAAAATAAACAACATCAAAGAAAAGCCTTGTCGGCATAATAAAATAAAACAACTCAACCGGGAAATGTAATAACAAATAATTATAGTTTTCAATAGAAATCAGAATAATTATAACTCAAAGTGTACATAATTATGTGCTAATTACATAATATCACTATGTATTTGTTTATTAACTAGAAAATGTTTCATAGGAAGAGCCGTGATCGGTTTACGAGGTTAGGATGGGTTAATATTATTGGTATTCTTGCAAAGTAAGTGGTTAGTTGTTTGTGCATATATAAAATTGTTACGTAATTGACGTGCAGACAACGCCCCAATCAGAAGCTCAAATTTCGCATGTATGTTTCTTGGAGACCGTTAGGGTGAAAGACTGGTATCAGAATATCATAACAGAGTATTTATTCTACCAGGACTAGATAGTCGTTTTATCTAGTACCACGGTGGATTGCAGCAAAGTATGCTTGCCGTAATGCGCATGACATCTTACATACTCAGTTTAGTGAGTAGGCGGCTACGCCGGCCTTATATAGGGTAGAGTCCTATATACCTTATACTCCCATATACCTCGCAGAACTGAAGGGGGAATGAATACAAACATAATCATATCAGCCGAAAGACGTTCACTGCTGGACATAGGCCATGTTGTAGTTGTCCACATGTTGATTTTTACTCGTTACTCTTCGAGTAGAACTATCGACTATAACCCTGAGTACTGAGTTTTAAAGACAAAATGAGTTTGGAAACCTCAACATAAAATTTATAATTAATAAAAGAGAAATTCAAATCAGTTACATGCAAGGTCCCTTGATTTTCATTTTATTATTTTTGTATAAAAATCGTGAAGTGGTTCACAGAATTCATCTACTTACCAAGTTTCAAATGTGTAGTCTCAATAGCTGCAGAATAAAGTGGTTGTAACATACGGACGGACAGACAGACATGGCGAATCTATAAGGGTTCCGCTTTTTGCCATTTTTGGTTGCTGAACCCTAAAAACTATCTTTCCTTGATTTATGTACCAATTGTGGGCTTTTTACCAATGGCTAGCACTGTTTGGCTTTTAACACTTGCGTTCATATTGATTGGATTTTACTGTTGTAATTTGTGTGTGTTTGAATTTTCTAGTAGTTACTGTTGTTGAATGCCAGTAGGCTTAGAATAGCTAGAATATTCGTGATACTGCTCTAACATTCAAAAATATACAAATCTGTAAAGGAAATTCTGACAACTGAAGCCCACTTCTCGTATTTTATCTGACATCGAAACTATATTTTGAACGAAATGAGATTATATTTTTAATTGACTCGCATTGGTATTCTGCTAACATAATGGCATTGTCATCTAATTTGACTTAAATAGTTCGTGGTTGATACATATTTTGACACATTTTTCAATTTATCATCTAGTCGCGATATCATTCAAATATCAGTTAATTTAGGAGAATACCATATATGACATAAGTATGACACTGACACTAGATTGAAACTGTATTTTGAACAAATATATTTAGGAGAATTGGGCCTCAGGTGTTAGTGCAGAGCTCACCAGAAAAGCTGAGTTTAAATACAAATAAAAGGAAATCATAAAAAATAACAATACTCCATTTATTCACAAACTTATAAACTAAAATAAACTCTAGCGTGCCTTCAATAATCTCTTATGATCATTCAACTCTACTTCTGTTCTTTCTTTTTCAGTATTCTTCTTCTTCTTGTAGCTGCTGATGTAGAACTTCATGAAGAGGGCGAAGAATGAACATATGAGAAGCATGCAGAAGTTTTGGAAGAAGTTTGGGACTGGACATGGGGACAGCTTCTGTTGGTAGTGGAGATGAGAGACCACTAGGACAAACTGGACCTGAAAATTAAAATAAGAATATTTTTAGTCTAGGATATACAACATAATGTTATGGATACAGTAACCATTACTAATTATATTAAGTACTGATTGCCATATCAAATTTCAATACATGGTTGTAAAGTCGTATAACAAATATGTCTCGATAATGTTTAATTTCAAGGTCCATAGCATACACTGCTTACAATGAATATTACTTGCAACATAAGTAACGCAAAATTAAATCATATGTCAGACAAAAATAAGCTTCATCATCAACATCATCGCCACTATCAGCCCTGTACGTATATAAATTGAACGACTGCTGAAATAGCTCTTCACACTATGAGAAATGAGAAGGGTTAGGTCATAGTCCACCACGCTGCCCAAATACGGGTTCGCAAAATTCACATCTCTTTCAAGAACATCATGGAGAACTGTAAGACATGCCTAGCGCTGTTTTCCTTCGCCGTTATGCAAGCGATATCCTTTAATTGAATACGCATATCCTAACTCGATAGACAAATCACAGCTCATTTCTTGGTTCGAAACTCTTACACAAAGAACAGTTGACGAGGCTAAAAGATTCAAAGTCACAAGACAAATTTATTTTTCGATACACCACTGCCTGACATCTAATAAAATTTACACTTTTATAATTCCAACTTCAAGGCACACGCCGGTTTGTCACATATGTGCAAGATCTGGCATTATATTCCAAAGTATACAACCATTGAAGACCTCATAAACGTAACACTGGTTTAAAACAGCATAGAACTTATTGCTATAATATACAAACGGCTGTCACGCGACTCAACCGACATTTCGTACGGTCACACATTAATCTGATGAAACTTAATAAACGGTGAAAATGTCAAGTCAACATTGCTTGAAAACGTGTAGTTGAGCAATACAGGGCAATAGTATTTTGAACGCATAGCTATAAATAAAATGCAATGAACGACATTATGAACTCTTAATCCAAATGTTTCGAAATTAATATCTGGTGATGCGGTTCTGTATGAAGTTTTGTAATTCATATTTTATGTAAATTTGACGATGGATTTCTTCAGTGAGCATATCATTTGTTTAATTGTGAGATCTATTAGATCTAGATTTATCAAATGTCGTCGCAGTGTTTGCGTGCATTCAAATGTATGTAAACATTCTAGTCCATCTGGATGTCTAAAGCTTTGCTTTGGTTCGGTTTTCCAAAGTCGATATTTTGATAAAAGTATGTGACTGTCAACCCGGCCTCGCATTGCTTAACATCAGGCCTGATCGCAGTCAAACGGTAGCTTATCGACGAAAAATCCATTTATGGTCAAACTAGTGAATCTCTAACATAACGAAGACATGCTAAGTTTTATCAAATACTGCTACATTTCTTTTGCGTAATCTTGGTGCTCGTCTTTATCTGCTGCTAAAGACTAATCCATGCTCTTCTTTTTCTTTCATTTAAGAGCCTAGATCTTGTCGGGTGAGCAATCAGTATTCAATAATATAAAAATCCTGAAGAGGTTATTTGTTTGAACGCAATAATCCCAAGTACTATGGGAGTAATTTCAATAATGATTTTTCTTTGGATAGCCTATTTATTGACGATCATTGCTGGACTAGGCCTCTCCTTTGAATGGAGGAATTGGCCTACTATACCACGCTAGCCAAATGCGTTGGTATAGGGTTTGTATCAAGTTTTCCTTCTCTTACAGTGCTGTTCTCTGCATAATATGTTCCCTCTGTCGGCTCTTACGACACCCACGGGAAGATATGGGGTGGTGACAATCCGTATTCTTAATCCGTCACAACACGGACAATTTATACAAGGATAATTTATTGACGATAGCTATGGGCTATATAACATCACGCTATTAGCTCCGAGTGTGAAGCAGTAGCATAAATAAACACATATCAAATTGATCGGATTACTATGAAAAGTAGTAAAAGAATCTTGAAATTATGCCTTAGGCTTTTGCTATACAAACTGATTATAATTAGCAACCTTAGCGTAGAACGCACTCTGGCTGGGTAGAGAGATGATTTATGCAAAAAATAATACGAGGGTCAAACTGAAAGTTCTTAGAACTGGCCACTTATAAACAATATAATAAAAAAAATATTCTAAAATTTTAAAATAGAACTCTTTGCCAATATTACTGAGTATATATTTCATTCATTTGTCATTTATTTTACGATTTGGCGGCAAATTGAAAATTGTCTGTGTCACGTCAACATGAATTTAACACGAGAAAATTTTCGTGCAATGATTTTTTATGTCTTTCGATGTCATTTAAGTCAACAAGAAAGTTATGATAGACTACGATTGGCCTTTCACGATGAAGCCCCATCTCGTGCGACTGTTTACAACTGGTTTAATGAGTTTAAACGTGGTCGCACTAATCTCACTGATGATGTACGTGAGGGACGGCCTTCTACGGCGACGACTGAAAATAACATCTGTGTTGTGCGGCGTATGATAGAGACTGACAAAAGAGTGACCTATCGGCAGATTCGGACAAGCTTAGGCATCGGTATGAGTCAAGTGCACAAAATCCTCCACGAACATTTAGCGGTCAGGAAGCTTTGCACCCGGTGGATACCTCATAATTTGACTAAGGCTCAAAAACTCCATCGTGTGGATTGGTGCCGTAAAATGATTGAAAGATTTAACGGAGGTGACTCAAATGCTGTGTTCGACATACTAACAGGTGACGAAAGCTGGATTTACTGTTATGATCCTGAAACCAAAAGACAATCTGCTCAGTGGGTGTTTCCTTTCGAGGAGTTGCCAACTAAAGTGAAGAGAGATCGAAGTGCGGGAAAAAAAATGGTGGCCTCGTTCTTTGGAAGGATAGGTCATTTCGCAACAATTGTGTTAGAGGATCAAAAAACAGTTTCGGCAGAATGGTACACTACCAATTGTTTGCCACTTGTCTTGGAAAAAGTTCGAGAGAAACGACCTCGCAGTAGGATCCTCCTTCACCACGACAACGCCTCGTCGCACACCGCCAAGCGAACGATCGACTATTTGGCGACATCAAACGTTGAATTACTGGGTCACCCGCCGTATAGCCCCGACCTCGCGCCTTGTGATTTTTATTTATTTCCAAAAATTAAAGAAAAACTTAAAGGAAAGCGGTTTATGAATGCTGAAGAAGCGGTGGCTGCATATCGCGATGCCATTGAAGAGACCCCTAAGGACGAGTGGGCAAAGTGCTTTTCCCAGTGGTTCCATCGCATGCAGCGGTGTATTGACGTCAATGGACAATATTTTGAAAAGATATAATAAAACTAATAACTGGCTAATGTAATCAGTTTTTGATTTTCTAAGAACTTTCAGTTTGACCCTCGTAAGAAAAAGATCAAAACGAAAATGAAAACTTAAAGATCGCACCAAAAATATTTACTACGTATTTAGTTTCTTTTTAGAAAAAAAGAGAACCGCCTTCAAAAAATTGACCCACTGAAAAGTACGAAATAATTTTTACATACGCTAATACATAGTATATAACTTATACAAAATACTTAGTTTTTGAAGTCGGTGCCAAACCAAATCCCTCTAGAAGCCTATTGTTTGGCGTCACCTTTTCCAAACTAGCGCATTCAATCTACATAGTACTTACAACCCAAAATAGCTAAGAAGTATAATTATTTTATAATGAAGCATTTATTTTATACTTTTATATATTTTATATATATGTTGCTTTTAAGAGTATATAGGTATCTATTTTAAATTTTATTAATTCAGATATTTTTGAGGCTTTATTGATTTGATATATTCATCGTATTCTTTTCTCTGTTTGCCAATATTCTTTTTTGTTTTTGATGGTTTGGCACCGACTACGAAGGGGCGGGGGCGGTCCGCCCCGGGTGCCACCCGAAGAGAAAACATAGGCATTCTAGCTCAGCACTACGAGAGTTAGCACGAAATTGTTAGGAATCGACTAAAAAAAAAAGAAGGTAATCCGCCAACTACCCCCCGGGTGCCACCCATGCTAGCTACGCCACTGCAACAGAGCCTTATCCGAAATGACAAGAATGAGAAATATGCTCTTGCATTAGATTCTTTCACCGACTTTCTTTGTTTTTTGTTAATCGCAGAGACATAGATACTTACACACGTACACAAACACACACACACACACACACACTCGTACACACACACACACGTACACATACAAATACACACACGCGCGCGGGCGCGCGCAAACACGTACACACGTACAAACACACACACACAATACATACAAACATACTCAGAACCAATATAATGTATACGGGTCAAACTGAGAACCTTCTTTTTTTAAAGTCGGTTAAAATACTAAAACTTCTCCTTAGTGTAACAAATACTTTTTTTCAGAAAACCGCATAAAAATCGGTTCAGCCAAACTCGAGTTAATCGTGGGCAAACACATATACAGGTCAAACTCAGAACCTTCTTTTTTTGAAGTCGGTTAAGAGCCTAAAACCTTCTCCTAAGTGCAAAAAATACATTTCTGAAAACCGCATCAAAATCGGTTCAGCCAAACGCGAGATAATCGCGGACAAACATACATACATACATACATACAGGTCAAACTGAGAACCTCCTTTTTTTTGAAGTCGGTTAAAAATAGAGTGGCTGGATACCTGAACCTGCAGTCGAGCTCAGTGGTGTGCCATTGGATATACCTAAATCCAGCAGTGGACATCAGCAGGCTGATGATGATAAATATGTCTCGAATATTACAATGCAATATCCAGTTTTACACACATGGCATTCAAATAAACATAAGTAGATATGCCAAAATGACTTGAGTTATTATGACTTATACTAGGATTTGATGTCCTTTTCTTTGTATTATTCCTTTCTACCTTACCCCCTTCCTACTCCAAAAAATATCTGAGCAATCAGTACGTGATCCTGTTTTGTACAACAATGAAGTATTTTACAAGAATACCACTTGGTGATAGCTATATGAACATAATAAAGCTGAAGTTTGATCCCGTTGATAGTTCTAGAGAATAATTCCGGCAATACTACTCAGTTAGGAAATAATTTTTCTGTATGTGATAGTCACATTCGCACGAAAAAGGCTTAAGGTAATATAACATCACGCTACGACCCATAAGAACAGAACAAAAAGAGAATGAACGATGAAAAGATAACGAAAATGAAGCATTGTGATTATTGTCCATGGTTACCCGAAAGTCATTTGAAATCGGCCCATTCACACTTGATCAGCGGAGTGGACAGTGCTCTAGATCTTTTGTATTATATAAGGGCTAATTTCATATAAATTAAAATATTATTTCACTTATAATTATTATGTAAATGACATTAACAAGCAGATGAAATAAATATAGTATTTATCTTACCCAAGGCCCCTAGTTAACAGTTTTTTAGCCTATTATTATATACCTAATTAACGTTGTCATGTACACGTAAGTCATATAATTGTTTAGAAATTACAGCTATTTGATAACACGATCATACTGATTCTACTTCTCATTAACATTGTCTAGGTCATGTCTACGTCAAGAAATGTAGGTCATGCAGTACACTTTGAAAAAAATGTATATCTATTGACACGCAAATCTAAATTATAATGCTTGCTATAGAAAGCATGGAGTTTTGTTAAATTATATATGGAATCTTTCAGTTTACAGAACTAATGAGAAATAACAACTTATTTACACGACTGTGCTCTTCTAACGCTCAAAATAGCACTCAAATAAATCCTTAAAGACGTACTCTGTGGGTATACATGACAGAAACAGCATAAAATAATTGCTCCTTGATAAAATAGAATAGCAAGCTTTTATTGTCTACCGCGCCTACAGTTCTCTTTACTTGTGGCCAGAGCGCGGCCTGAATGATTTCAGATTTGAAATTGTTAAGTAAGTGCATAATAGTGTAAGTGTATTTTGACTTTGTTAACGGAAAACAGACAGATCTGTAAAGATTATATTCCAAAGGTTTTCCAAGGAGCATCGCACTCTTGGATAACCTTTTCAAATTTTCTAGTTCAGCACTAACCGTCTAATTGGAAGCGCCGAAAACTTAAGCAGAAATAAAAAAAAAATTAAGTACTTACCAACTGAACCTTCGTCAAATGCTTCTTCCACCAAATATATTTCTGGTACTGAGGACCCAAAGAAGCGATCCCATAGTAAGCGTACATCAGTACATGCACAAAACTGTTCAGCATTCCTACCACCACAAAATTGTCAGTAGGGTGATACATCAGATGTAGCCAAGTCCAAGTCAGCATAGTTGTATGGTGGTATAGATGGAGGAAAGTGACTTGGTTCTCTTTTTTACGGAGTACGAAGAATACTGTATCTAGTAGGTCTAAGTGCTTTGCAATGAAGTATGGGTATATTTCGCCTATGACCTGCAAACAATAAGGTCACTTTAATCTTTTACACCTTTTAAACGAGTGCCAGTTAAGGCGAGCTCAGAATTATTATAGTATCTGCCTCGTGGGATTGATCATTCATATATATAGACAGGAAAACTTTATCTTAATCCAGAAAAATATTTCTTTCTCTTAGCGTTATCCCAGTTTTTAATCTGGGGTCCGCTTTCTAGTCTAACCGGATTTGACTGAATATTAGCTTTTCCACGGAGCGACTGCCTGTCTGACCTCCGCAACCCGAAGGGATAGCGATATTCCATGGTTTAGACTAGTGTCAGTTTTTTGTTTAGAAGGTACTGACGCCCTGTAACGATTGTCAAAGATCTTCATGACAACCGGGACCGACGGCTTAACGTGCTCTCCGAGGCACGGGACAAGCGATAATTAACAATTCAATACGCACATAACTCCGAAAAGTCATTGGTGCGCGCCGTGGATTCGAACCCGATACCCTCTGCATGGCAGTCTGTTGGTATATCCACTCGGCTATCGCCGCCTAATCCAGAAAAATATAATACACAATAATTAATATATTTGTACTGTGGCGCGTGTTGGGAGAGGCCTATGTACAGCTGTGGACTACGATAGGCTGATTGATATAATTAAATTATCTATAAGTGCTTTGCTGTCCTACCTGCTCCTTCAAGATTGAAGTAGCGTGAGTTTATTTGTTGTTTATATTCTAGACTTCTTGCATATACTTCTAGACTTAATATTTCTAATTTATTTTTGCAATAGTTAACGTTAATAAAAAATATAAAAGCAATTCTTGAGTTTGAGCTAGGTCAAAATATTTGTAAGCAAGCTACCTATTGCTATGGTAACATGTAAAGTTACTCACTTCCTGCAATCCCTCGCCTTTTGGACATCTGGTGGTGATGATACGATAGTTGTAGATATATCTGAGATACTGAAACCAATAAAGTCATTATAACCTACTTCCATCCGTTCAAAGTCTTCAATAAATTTTCCCAAAAGTGAATTGTATGTTGCAGGGTTTCTGCGCAACTATTTCTATTTTATCTGGTCTTCGACATACTGCAAGCTGAATTCGTTGGTACAGATAGTATGATCATAATTTGATATACACAAAATCCTATAGGGACTTAAATTAAAGGAACCATAAACTGCAGCCCCTTTGGTGATTTACATCATTATTATCAAATAATATTAATGGCTATACAGAAACGCCTATAAAAAATAAATAACAACGTATTGCACTTACAATTGCCACCAAATAGACGGAGAAAAGTACTTGAAACGCATTGTATGCCAACATAATATTATTTAACTTCATCGGTTCCCTGTTTCTCATGTAAGCGGGTAATATCTTCACAACCAGTATGAGGTACAAGCCTATAACAACTGCTAGACCTGAGAGAGTCTCTTGTAACGTCCATGTTGGTACCAAAACTGTAAAAAAAAAACGAAATGTTAAGGCAGTATGGAATGGAAAGCGTTGGCTACGTTCAGCAATGGACGTCTTTTAGCTGAAATGATGATAATGATGAGTGTAGAACAGTAGTTTCGGCAATGTAACTTCTTTTTCCGTGAATCAAAAGTTGATTTACACAAATGAGTCGCAAGTTTTGGCACGTGTCTTCTTTTTCCGTGAATCAAAAGGTGATTTACACAGATGAGTCGCAGTAAATGGCAGTCCTAAGACTGACATCGTCGCTTAAAAGAAAATGAAAGATGTAAGATTAGTGCTTGAACCGCGGGCTCCAAGGCGAAGTTTTGGATGTAAATGGGATAGCATGATGATAATGATTACTTTTTATATCTTAAGTATCCGTTAGGAAAAGTGTATTGCACATTTCAACTTTAACGGACACTGCTAAGACACATTTTTTTTGGTATCGCGTCAAAATACCCTAGTTACGGGCTTCTGTCCAACATTTAGAGTCTGGTAGAGATTTTGTTTCGCGAGGTCCTAGGCAAGCGATAATGAACAATTTAATACGCACATAACTTCTAAAAGTAAGTGGTGCGCGCCGTGGATTCGGTCACTCTGCGTGGCAGTCTGCTGGTATCTCCATTAAGGCTCCTACACACAGTGCCGCCGGCCAAGCCGCGTGAACCCGGCAACATACAAAGCCGCCGGCTTTGCCGCACGAAGGAGCCGCCGGCATGGCCGCCCGGGTAAGCCGGCGAGCCGCGCGGGTTGCAACTTGCTACTTGTGTGTGGTCCTTCTATACAACTGGAATGATGCCCGGTGGCTTGCTGCGGCAGATGCTGGCGGCACCGACGTCCGCCAAAAGCCGGTACCACGAGCCGCACGGCAAAAGCAGGCAGCCTTTAGGCTATCGCGTATCTCGGCCTTACTGTGCAATTAAATAATAAAATCTTACGCAGTTGTTTCTGGCTAAACCCTAGATCTTCTTCAATGACTTTCAATCCAGCATCCATCTTTGTATATTTACTTCACACTTCATGTACACCACATTCACTGAATTACGTTATTTGCTTACAGAATATCTTTGTCGAATGACGATTATACAAAGGAAACGAAAATGAAGAAATCTGTTATAATAATATGTATTGAAAGGGTGCAATGCGTGCTCTCTATTGTATTCAAATAAAATGCGCTCTACTTTACGTTTAATGTATAATAAATAGATTTTGTGTGTTTGTGTATTGCTTAGTTTCATATGCCGAATTTTTAGTAAGTCGATATCGTTGGGTTTCAACAAATCATTAAATATTCGATAAATTGAAGTGACGTATTTAATCAATTAAAGAAACTGCGTTTGTTTAGATTTTCCTTTTAAAGGTCTTAACTCACAAACTTTCATATAAACAAAGCCCAGACTCATAGTCATAACCAAGATTGATTGATCACTTAAAGTTTTGTTTCGTGTAGGATTTGCACCTACGACATGTAATTCACTGTTATTGGCGAGGTGCTGATTGCCGCCGTCAGACTTTAACCACTTCATCACGATAATTTAGTAGATAACTAAAATATTTCCTAAGCCCATACACAGTCAGTATAATTTTGAGTAGAGAATTTAATATTATTTATCGAAAATATAAAATTTCCATATAATACATAAATACGATATTGATAAAAATAAATCAAATATTTAAACAGTTTCAGATGCGATAAAATAAATTGTTATTGTGCTTGTAAAATTTTGTTGCTGAATGTATGTGAGATTTGCTCAACTTTACTTTTTTATAATTATCATCATCATCAGCCTTTAACAGTCCACTGCTGGACTACGCGAACACGATGATGGATACAAAAAGTTATTGTTATCTTTGCATAACTCGATGGAATGTCTATGGCAATCAATCCAAGACTCGAAACCACATAAGTAAAATTACTACAATTATTACATTTTTAACAAAACAAATTGATTTAGTGTTTAGCTACCGTAGCACAGAAACATAATTCATTTATATGGTGTGAAATGTTTTATACGTTTAACGTTTGGTCACGGTTTCAGACATCGTTATGATTGTAACGAATACATATAAATACATTAAATCGCCCTTTTAAAGATCAAGGTATTCATAATGTAGAGACTTCTCGTGTAGCCAATCGTAGCATGTCCAAATACGCCATACATCAAACCGGGGCGATGCACTTGAAATCTTGGCAATCATTGTAAAATAAAGGTACACGCAAAATTATTTCATATTATTTGGGGCTAGTAGTTAGTAAATATATAAATGTTTACAAACTACTGTTTTTTCGATATAAACTTACATAAAACTATCTAAATAGGCCTACTTGCACATTGATTAGCAATATAATGAATCGTTTGAACAAATTCTTACTGAATTATGAAATTAACTCAATATTTACAGTGCAATATAGGAAAAAATACCTTTTATTTTTTCTTTTTAGTTACCTCTTGCTTTATCAGTACCATCTCAGATTAATCTCCAATAATTCGCTTAAATCAATGAGCCCGAAGATAAATAACTAAAAAACGAACAAAAAATAGTAAGTATGAATCGTGGTGTAACCGCGGCACACTATCTAACTAGTAAAATAATTAAATACAAGAAGGGTATGTATTAAGAGCGCCGGGTTTATATTTAAATATATTGACACAATGATTAAAACTTCTATTACACACTAATGAAGTCATTGCTCACCGTTTGTATAATGTGTGATAGCATAATTAGGTAACGTAAGAAAACAATAATTTTGTAGAGGTTTTATCCTCAAGCCTTAAAAATCATGTGTGCCAAGTAAGATACGTAAAATGTTATTAAAATAATGTCTACCGAGCGATGCCGGCCTCGGCAGCTTGCTTTATATGAGAGTAGCCAACTGCGCGGGACATATTATAGTGCACAAGTGTGTGCGCAAACACAAGGGCATTATCTATTCCCTCACTCTCATAGTTCGATGAGTCACCACAAGCGACGCGACCGGTGAGATATTGGGCGCAGGACCAACGGCTTAACGTGCTTTCCGAGACACGGAGGTGTGACACCGCCAACTCCCTGACTCTGAATTGCTATTGGATAATTCCTAACAGAAAAACCCAGTATCACATTTTTTTCAACTCGGGTATGGAGCCCGAGACGTTATGATCCGCAATCGTTTTCACTACCTACCGCAGAAACACAGAGACAGTCAATATTAATACATCAACATATGAAATTATCATCGCGTTAACATTCCCAAGTTTGGTCCCATTCAAGGCAATCGCCTTGAAGCGTATGGTCCGCTTGCTCGTTTAACCAGGTTTGACAGAATATTAGCATCTCCACAAAATGGATGTTGGGTGACCTTCGCACACCTCCTGCATGGCAGTCTCCACTAGGATATCTATATATAAATACGTGAAGCAATAATTTGTTATTCCTTTTTACGACAAATGCGCGAACCTAGAATTAAGATATTTGGCACACTTTTTGTTTACATGTACGAGTGCCGAATTATAAGAACCGAGAGTAATATTTTTATGAAATATGCAAAAGTAATATATGATTTTAATGAAAATAAACGTTACGCACCCACCGTGCATTTGGCACACACACGCCTTAATGCATAATATGTATCACGTATAAAGTATTAATTATTTGTTTATGGTTTATCCGATTTTGCCTAATAGATTTTGTATGTTTCATAAATTTCTCCTGGCATATTTTTATTTATTAAATAAGTATACACATACATGTATTATGTATAAAGCATTTTTATTTTTTTATTGTGTATGTATTTCTAACTAAGTGTAAAATAACAACACACATTTTTATCGGAAGGAAAAAACACAATGGCACTTTGTCGAAAAGGGTTTGAATATAATAAAGAACGCCGCGCGCGGGAAATGTTGCTTTTAGTGATCTTATTGATTGTGTAGATTTATTATTACAATCTTATAATGCGCTATATCGAGCTATTTGTGAATCAGAGTGAAATAATATTTAGTCATCTATCGCTTTTATTTCGTATGTCAATATGAAATAATAATGTATTATAGGTAGATAATTCTGAGTTTGAAATAATACGCAAAATGTGAAATTGCTGGTTTTGGTAAGTTTTCAGTGTTTCTCATATTTTAAAACTTTGTTTATAAAGTGCAACTGTACATATTGCAATGGGCCATGTTCTGTCGAACACCAACTCTCCTTGGGAATGTTATTGTTGTAAAGGAGGAGGGATAGGAGATGTGTGATAAGAAAATTAAGTTTTGTAGGTGTGGAAATTTTCATATTGTTTAGTAACCACCTTGAAGGGCCGTATATTATAAGGCGGTTATAAAGCCCTTTCGTATTATATGGCGCTGAGTGTTGGACCATTAAGAGATGGATGAAAAATACTTGTATGTACCAGAGATGAGAATGTGAAGATGGATGTGTGTAGTAAATTATGAATGAATACGTTAGAAAAAGTTTTAATTATCGCTTGTCCAGTACCTCGGAGAGCATGTTAATCAGTCGGTCCCAGCTGTCATGAAGATTTTTGTCAGTCGTTACAGGGACTCAGTACCCTCAAATAAAACGATTACTAAAATGAGAATACGCAGACAAATCGTGACACTTACTGTCTTACACAAAAACTAGCCTCGTGTGAGTAATAGTTTAGTCTAGAAGTTTTAACTTCTAGACTAAACTAATACTCAGCGTCGTGTGAAGTATCGAGATTGGGAGGACCAATTCTCGTATTTTACCTATCTGACATTGAAACTGTATTTGAACAAAATGCAATCAGATTTCGAATTGATTAACAATTTGTAATCTGCCAAATTAATATAATTATTGTTTAATTTAACACATATACCTAGTTATAAATTGAGACATAGTTTGACATTTTGTTCAATTTACGATCTAGTCCCGATAACATTCCATTATCAGTTAATTTAGGAGAATACCATTTATGACACAAGTATGACACTGACACTAGCTCGTAACTGCATTGTAACCAAATATAATTACAGGAATAGGCACTCTGTAGAGTTAGATGCCAACCTTTTTTCAAAAAGCCGTAGTTTATGAATATTATGTTGCTGAGAATGTCAGGTATTTAAATTTTATATTAATTTATAAAACTTCATCATCCAGCGTCCTCTCCTGAGCCAGAAACACTTGTATTAGCAGGAGAAATATATAGTTTTGGTCTTAAAGTGTGAAAATATATGAATTAGGTAAATCCAATCTTATGGTACGTCGCAGACTAAAATATGTAGTAACTACTTATTTGCCCAAAAAATAGCAGCCTATCAAATGAAGTAATGTGTAGTTACACAGCTTAATTCATATCAAATCTTCAAAACGTACCTATCTATTATTTTTAATTAAATGCTAAGAAAATAAGCGCTAAAACGAACAGTTACAATTAGCTGCTTATTTACAAAACAGCAAAAGCATCACAATACCGCTAATTATTAGTAATTATAAATCACGTAGAAACATTAGTCACGGTAAGGTCTCTTTTAAAAACAAGTGTGCATATAATTTACATACAAGAAACAAGTATAGGGTACTTAACAAGAAAATGTTATTTTGGAGAGAAACTACCACATGTAAGTAAGCACTTATGTACATACATGTATGCAATGATAAAGAAAAGTTAAGGTTGGCTGACAGATGAACGGTAAAAAGCGAAAAAAATTCAAGGATTTTTTTATATGTTTCTTATTTACTATGAATCATCATCCTCTTAGCGTTATCCCAGTTTCAATCTGGGGTCCGTTTACTAGTCTAACCGGA
Organism: Euclidia mi; assembly: GCA_944739405.2. Classification (NCBI taxonomy): domain Eukaryota; kingdom Metazoa; phylum Arthropoda; class Insecta; order Lepidoptera; family Erebidae; genus Euclidia; species Euclidia mi. Next base: position 9,709,216 of record OX123188.2, on the reverse strand, counting down.
TTTGACTGAATATTAGCTTTTCCACAGAGCGACTGCCTGTCTTACCTCCGCAACCCAAAGGGATAGCGATATTCCATGGTTCCGACTAGTTTCAGTTTATATAGAAGGTACTGACGCCCTGTAACGACTGTCAAAGATCTTCATGCCAACCGGGACCTTGTTTAACTTGCTCTCCGAGGCACGGGACAAACGATAATTAACAATTCAATACGCACATTATTCCGAAAATACATTAGTTGGCGCCGTGGATTTGAACCCGATACCCTCTGCATGGCAGTCTGTTGGTATCTCCACTCGGCTATCGTCCGTCGTTTTATTTACTATGAATATTGTTTTATATGTGCAAAATGTCTTGCATATAATTATGTATTATAAAAATAAATTATGTACTGCGGCGTGTTTTAAAGTTAGTACCTATCAGTGTTAAAATTAGCAAGCAATGACGAAAGATAACGAGTTCTTTCCACTGACATGAGTTATGTCCACAGCAAATGGTTTATTTTCACATGCTTTATAATGGGGGTTAATTATAATGACCACTATAAAATGCTTTGATACCCTTAGTTCTTTAATCCAAAATATATACTTAACACTAGAAAAATGAAGTCTAAAATTACAATAGTACTAGCTATTTTAGTAACGACTGCACTTCAAATTTCATTCGAACACCAAATGTAATAAATGATCACCAAATAAATAGGTTATGTTCTCTTGTGACCCTTAATTCAAAAATAGGAGCTCTGCGAAGCAGGGCTCCGTCAACTTAGTTTATTAAAGCAGGTGGTGTAACCAAATCCAATTTATGTGTTTTGGTATTTCATACAACTAACAAAAAAACTTTGGTTATAATTTAACATTAAAGTGCTGGTTTAATTTTGGTGATCATTTACTACTTTTGAGTTAACAATGATTTATTTGGAGTCATTTTGCATAAATAGAAAAGTGAAATGTTAAAACCTTTGGTTATAATTTTACATTAAAATGCGGGTTTCATTTTGGTGATCATTTACTATTTTTGTCTGTTAAATGTTACTATATCTGGTGGTAAGTTAAACATAAGCCTTTGTAATTCAACAACAAGCAGTCAGTCACAGCTATCATGAAGAATGTTCAGAAACGTTACGCAGAGTCAATTGTTAATTATCGCTTGCTAAACGCTGAAGGAAAACGTCGTGAGGAAACTTGCATGTCTGAGAGTTCGCCATAACGTTCTTGAAAGGCATGTGAAGTCTGTCAACCCGCACTTGGCCAGCGTGGTGGACTATGGCCTTACCCTTCTCATAGTGAGAAGAAGCCCGTGTCCAGCAGTTGGACAGTTAATATACAGAACTGATGATGATGATGATGAGGCAGAATCATTACTCTCAGATACGTATGTATATGCCACTGATACAAGACATACCTCTGTACTGCGGTAAACGGTCGTGACTTCAAAGAACAATTAGGTAATAATAATTCTGGTAAAGCTGATTAAAGTGAACCTTCAAGGCTCTTCTACGACTTGGATGCTACCCAAATAAAGTATTATCTGTGATGCATCCAATATTCCTAGCAAGGGTGATGATGATTAATGTTCAAAATTGAAGAAATTTATATCAAGTGCCTTTGCAAAACGAAATAGCATCTTACATCAGACAACCATGCTTTCGATGCATTAAAGTACATAAACGTTCGTACCACTTCCGAAGCTGATATCATAAATGTTATTCTGAACAGTTGTTGAGAAATTACTGTAAATCACCAAAGTCTGGCAAAAGCCAAAATGTTGATTGATTTGTATTTGGAAGGCATCGTAAAAATAAAACTTGAAACATTCAGTAGCAGCGATACTTACTAGTTGTAGTAGTTATATATGTATATAACTAACAGTGCAGCAATATTTCCTATTAAATATGTGTTTATGACAAAAATATGTATTGCTGCTATGTTTTTACAGGGAACTTTTCAATGAACTGCACGCTTGGCGTAGTGGTTTAAGCAGAAGCCTTGCCGCTTGACACTGCGCCGGATGTTGTAAGTACGATTCCCACAAGTGAAAATACTTTGTGCGATTCGAGGCTGGGATACTTTGTGTCCGTTGGTTTTTTTGTTAAGTACTCCGCGGCACAAGATTTATTGCTAGTGCGGTAGTTGTCTTTAAATTGTATACACTTGTAACTTTGCTGGTGTCACTTTATATAATATATACATATACATTTTAACAGAGATTAGCTTTATAAACATACATCATCAGCCTTGTATATAAATTGTCCTACTGCAAAGCATGGGACTCTTCACACTATGAGAAGGGTATGGCCATATTCCATCATGCTGGCCGCAGGTCAGACTATTGAGACAGACCATATGGCAGACTTAACACATCTTTCGAGAATGGAGAACTCCCATACGTGCAGCTAACGATAATTAACAAATTGAATACGCCAATACTTCGAAAAGTGATTCCTGCGCACCGTGGTTTCGAACCCGAGACCCTCTGCAAAGCAGTGTGTTGGACTCTCCACTAGGCTATCGGTGTCTGTGTACGACGAGCCCCAAGCTAATTCCTAACCCTATGTGTCGGTATCTCAGAGGTCTATTCACATAACATAACATAATTTAACGCCTTTATCCCCGAAGGGGTTGGCATAGGTGTATTACACACCCACACTTTCCCAGTTATGTTTCGGTCCCAATGTAATAGGCCTACGCCTATTGCCATTTGCCGGGCAGATTATTAAGCGAGCGATAATTAACATTTTTAATACATACATAGCTTCGAAAAGTCAGAGGAGTGTGCCCATGGTAGGTACCTGGGATCGAACCCGAAACCATCGTCTTGGCAATCCGTTACGTACAACCCTAGGCTATCGCCGCTGTTACTATTTCCTATCGCCTATTACCTACGCCCTAAATTCGATTACAGCTCCCTAAATACAAATAGCTGGCGGAATAAATTAAAAAATCGCATACAATGAAACCTAAGTCGTGAATACATGACCTTTAGTCAAAAGCTCTAGAACAATGCATGTTATCATTAAAAACATCACATCATCAAGTATTGGATTATCAAATTCTCAAGAACAATAAAGTCATTACTCAAACAAGTTACAATTAATTGTGCTAAGCCATAATTATTACTTAAATTATAACTTAAGCAATCATTACTGAGATCTACAGCTAAGCTGTGCGAACGATTATTTATTTTTTCTTTGAGTAGGTACTTATTATCAATAGTTTGATGTTACAGATTTTTTTAAACAGTGCTGTTTCGGCTGTAGCGTGTCTGTCAGTCAGTCAGTAACGCAAGGATTTTATATATAAAGATATTATTATATATATTTATGAAACCCTCGTCTTAATTAGTGACATGTTAAGTGGAGGTGCTTCGTGAACACTCATGATCTTTGCTGAATTAGTATATTTGTATGATTCGTTGAATCTAGTATATAATTATTTATCCCTGATCAAATCATGTTAACTTGTCACCTTTACAAAATTCTTTAACCCATTGGTTGCTGATACATCTATACTCTGTATATTTTAAATCAGTGTCGCAAAGTGTTTTAGCTGTGTCAACAATCATGGTACCCCAATTTGTTAATAATTTAAGATTCTGTTTTTAAACGTGGCATGCGTTTCTTCCAGGCTCTTCTCATATCCCTAACATACCGAACCTGGTTAAAAAAAATTGACCTTCATAAGTGTTGCTGTGTAACCTTTAACAACAAATGACTTGGACTTTGACCATCAATTAATTTATCATCATTCAAGAATCGTCTTATAAGCAATAGAAACCTTAGGCTGAACAGGTCTGGTACCTATTTAGTCTGACTATTTGGTCGAATACCTTATTAGTTTTATTTCTATAGTGATATCTTACTGTTATCGATATATCCATTGTCTCCTTATTAAGATAGAATTTACCGCAAAGAAGACTAGCCAACCGCGCAAAACTAAATATAGTGCATAGGTGTGTGTGTGTAAATACTAGTGCATATATATTCTCTCACGTTCATGGTCCGTTTGGACAACTTATATGAGACTATCGAAGAGCGATTCACTGCAGGATACTCAATACTCAATACTTTATTGCATTCCATAATTACAATAAGGTATTTAACATAAGGGTAGTATCAATTATGGACCCTGTTGGGCACAGCAAAGTTTTTATTAGGAGAGAGAAGGAAGAGGATTTTAATAATGGTATTTATGATGTATACTTATTACTAATTTGTCTATATCTTTCAAGGTACTTATATGCTAAATATTTTTTAAGATTTATTAAGCTTATTTATTATATTTACGAATTTATTCAAGTATTTTTGGCATAATAGTTACTATTGTACTTTGTGTGTGTATAAATAGACTAATACGCTAGGATCAACGCTTCTAAATGGTTGCTGAGGCACAGTGGGATAACACAGCCAGTTTCCTATATAGATTATACTGAACAAAAGTGGTGAAAACACTGAACAAAACTGGGCAAGGTTACTTTTCATTCAATCGCGAAAATGAATCCCGGTCACATTAGCTGCAATAACAAAATACCGAGTTAACTAATGAATAAGTTACTTACGCCTTCTATTCCCAAAAATATTTTATCAAACTATAGCAATTAGCTTCATGGAATGTTTCCATACAACTGCAATTCATCTACCAAGGCTTCTTGCGGTAATATGCAATGATCTTGTAATTGCCAAACCAGTTTGCGCATTGCGACAAAAAAATGGTATTGTTATATTTGATGACCAAATTCAATGCATAAGACAATTCTTTATATTGTCGTTATATTTTATTTTGTGCAGACAATAGTTGTTATAATAATGAGAGCTAATGGATATGTTATATTGCCCGTACGAAGGCTGTGATGAAATAAGTGCATAATGAAAGTAGAGCCTTGATGAATTCAGAATGACGTACGGCATGAATCGAGGAGGGGGTAGAAAGAGATGGAACAACAATACCAACATACATACATGGACTACATACATAGACTCACGCCTGTTTCCCCGAAGGGGTAGGCAGAGGCATATTAAGCGTCCACTTTTCGCCAGTGTTTCAAACAGCATTAAATTGTCATCTTTGAACGATTCCATATATCGTTAAATTGGGTAACATCATCGCCCTAGCGTTATCCCAGTTGCATCTAAGACTTACACGTCCTGAAGCCCGAGGTCCGCTTACTGGACTAACCAGATATGACAGAATATCAACTTTTTCACAGAGCGACTGCCGTCTGACCTTCGCAACCAAAAGGGATAGCGATATTCCATGGTTTAGACCAGTATCAGTTTATTTGAGGGTACTGAATCCCCGTAACGACTGTCAAAGATTTTCATGACAGCCGGGACCGACGGTTTAACGTGCTCTCCGAGGCACGGGGCAAGCAATAATTAACAATTTAATACACACTTAACTTCAAAAAGTCATTGGTGCGTGCCGTGGATTCGAACCCGATACCCTCTGAATGGCATTCCATTGGTATCTCTACTAGGCTATCGCTGCCTGTAAAATTGGGTAACAATAACGTAATTTATAAAAAAAAACTTTCGATTTTAGCTAGTCTTATAGACTTTGTTGACGGCAACACGGTACTGCGTCATAGCTACAACAGGCGGTCACCCATCCAAATTACTTCAGCCAGCATTGCTTTACTTTGTAGATCTGTTACAAATGTCAAATCAAAACATGCTGTGAGCGGTACGAAATATACAAAACATGTTCAAAGCCGGTTCTCAGTACATTTGCACCGAAGAACACACTTTCGTCACCCCATAATATCCTTCCGATGCCTCGACTCAAGGCTACATAAATATTTCAACAAATTGCCAAAATATTTCATCAAATTATATTTATTCAAGTTTAAGCGGGAGTGTTGAAATGCTCGTCTAGACTGGCATTAATTGAGACAGTGTATGTACATACACGAAGTAACAATTAGTGGGTCACGCAAAGTGTTGTACCGTGTAGGAATCGAACCCACTACACTAAACTTATCGCAATGATAAATGGCGACATGGCCTCTTCAACTATATATGCAGTCTGTATATGTGAAATCCTTGTGTTTCTGACTGACAGTTCACGCACTTCCCAAACTACTGGACGCAAAGAGCTGAAATTCGGCATGTATTTTCCTTAGTGAGCATAAGGATGCACTAAGAAGGGAGTGCATGAAATTCCCACGGGATCGGGAAGATACGGTTAAATAAAAAAAATAAAATAAGAAGGTGTAGCTGCTTGCATCCTCTTCTATATCAAAGAACTGTACAAAAGAACATTGGAAACAAATATGGCCTGCCATACCGCCGCCTTTTGGCCACAGATAACGGGAAAGCCTGATAACCTGTCGTCGTAAGGCGTGACATGCGTGCCAATAGACCAATCGCCGGGGAGAAGAAGACCGTGAGAAGTGAAGAAAGTACAGCCGGAATGTGGAACCCGGGCTCCAAGGCGGTAGGATAATAATCTATCTTAAGTAACTGTGGCAACTAAAAACGAAAGAGAATTTCCAACATAAATCATGTGGTCTAAAGGAAATGCAAATTAAATACCTATTAACGAGTCTAAGCTTGATTAAAATATCATAATACATATGATTGAGACTGATTAAGAAATAAAGAATGAATAATTCTAACCGCATATTTATTTCGCAAGTGAGTTTATTAAAGCTTCATATACTTTACGCAGTGTGTACAGACGTATCATGATTGGCATGCACAATGTCTTTCAGTCTACTTAAGAGTAGCGCAGACAGCAAAATTCGAAGGTGTAAGGCATAGCTCGAAAAATCAAGACTACTGAGATAGGTAGGTTCAGTTTTTGGAGTTTGTGGACTGGATATACGCACCCAATGTAATAAAAGAGGCTCTCCCAGGGCGGACAAATGATCTTCAAACATCAATCATTCAAGAAGGGTTCAATATCGGTCTGTGTGGAGAGCATTAGAAGCCCTATGCTCAGCAGTGGACGTCCTGCCTGAGATGATGAATGTTTGCCTTAAAATATATTTAACATTTGAAGGACAGATCACGTCTATAGACGTCATAACAATAAAACTTCTATTGTGTCTCCTTTACTGTCCTTGAAAGGGTGAACAAGTTTATTCCTAACTAGAGGACGTAAGCAGCTTCGCCTGCAAATTTTTTAAATTTACCCGTTTTGGCCGATCCCGTGAGAATTTCGGGAAATCCCCAAATTCTTAGTGCACCCCTACAGTCCCCAAGGAACATACATGCCAAATTTCAGCTTCCTGCGCCCAATAGTTTCGGCTGTAGCTTGTCTGTCAGTCAGTAAGTAACGCAAGGATTTTATATATTAAGATTATAATGTACATTAGAAGATTTTTTTATAAAATATATACACAAAGTATTAAAATGTAAGTTTATAAAATACTAATGTTACCATGCGGTTTTGCTATGTTATTAATCTACGAATGTATATCTCACGATATTATGTTTATCTTTTTAATAAAGTTGTTTCAACTTGCATCATTCAATACTTAGCAGTTTTTGTGGTGTGCATATATCCGACAGGTTAAATATTTATTTGTTAAATTTTAGTAGTAGTTTTAATTATGAGAGATTTATGCGAATAATTTGTGGTTTGATCGCTGATAGGTTTTATAATATATTAGAAAATATTGTGAAACAATCATCTTCCTGCAAAATAAAAAACGAGCACCCTAGAGTACTTTTCTACGTACGTCGAGCCAATAGTGCCAATTGCAGTTCGACACGTATCAGACCGAGAGTACCCAAGTACCCTTTCTAGGATAGAGAAATTAACGTGGTTTTGGTCTAAAATATTTAATTCTGTTAAAAACTGTAAAACCAATCATGAAATTTAGTCCATTGATAAACGACCAGGTGGGACATTTTAAGTATAATCAATACTTTTGCAATGGATCCAGTTCATTCCATCATTCAATAAAGTAGTATCCAAACCGTTGAAAATAGTTTCAATAACAAGACCATCGGTGGATTTAACTGCATCTTGCCCCATACATCGTCTATCTTTACCATCTCTCTTGTACTTCAGAAGGTAGTGACTTCGATTTGTAGCATTATCTACATCAAAGTATAAAGTGCTTACAAAATGCACGTATATTGCAAATTTCACAAAACATATACTAATTAAAATAGTCTCGTATAACTACATCAAATAATCTCTCATTAACATATAGGTACACAAACGACGGAAACATGAAATTATAATACATGCAGAGCATATGCAAATTCATTTAAAGTTTAAACTCATCACCCAAACAAATAGAAATTAAGAAATCATCCATGTCACGGTCAAACGGAATATGTTTAATAAAGAAATAATATTAATTCTGAAATACGCATATTATTTGTCGTAAGAAAGTCAGGAAAAATTGCGCAAGTAGACGGGTTGCGATAAATTGAAGGTGATCTGCGCAATATCGACATATCACGTATTTTTCTGCTCTTTGAGGCACTACTGTCGATATTTAGACTCCACGGTTAAGTACTACAAACACATGACGTTTGTAGTAACCAGACAATTCATGAATCAAAAATTGACCAGCACTTGTATGTAGAACATTATATTATTGCCTATTGACCTTGCATTTCTCTTTAGTTTCAGTACCACCAGCTGATATTTTACAGAAGCTTCAATTTGAATCTAAAAACATTCAAAAATTATAAAAGGAAGAAGAAATTCCAGTACTTTTTAAGTTTTTTCGTAACAAACATACAAAAATACAAACATACAAAAAGACCAAATCTTTCCTCTTTATTATATTAGTATAGATATAGATATATTCTGATGATGACATACATAAAATAAATCAGCCATGATTTTCTTGAAGAAATGATGAATGTATAGACGATCGGAATACAAATTAAACGTAACACATATAATACATCTGCCAATATACTCTTTATGTAACAATGGTGTCACTACTCTACACTCAAAAGGTCTGCCTCAGACAAGGTAGTAAAAATACTAAAAGATCCAGATAGGTCTGGATGGAGAGGTCAACAAAAAAAAGTTGCATTCACTGTTCTTTGGACTTCATTATACAGATTCACAGGAAACCTTCTGCAATTCTCTGCTTAGCAAACTCAAAAACTGTACTCAGTACTCAGTATCAGTCAAATTGCTATCATTCTGCTTGATTGACGAGATAATAGGCTTGTCTCCTAAAATGTAATTAGCGATTGATTCGTTCCTTTATTAGTTGTTAAACTGAAGTAGGTACCTAATTTTTTCATCAAAAATCGATCAGCAACATTACTAATTACCTACGGCTTTTTAAAACCTTTTTGAATTTGACACGAAAACGCTGTAAACCATCATGGCGGTTGAGTGATATCACAAAGTGCAAAACAAAACAAACCGTGAATGAAGTCTGGTCTGATATACCGACTTTTATTTTGTTATATTCGATTTGACAGGTAGAAAGTTTGACGTTGTAGTTGTATTTACTACTAAAACGCCAACAACATGAATGGCGGACGTACTGTTTGACGTAATGCTCTCTGTTTGGTGCTCACTGTCACAAGAATAAATACATTATTTTTAGTTTTAGAATCCTTAAAATAACACTAATCTTACCTTTTTAAAATAAACTAGCTTACCCAGCGAACTCCGTATCACCTTTTTAAGAGTTTTTATTTAATTCCCCTTTTCCAAGCCCCTTTTCCAAAGTTACCATTGACTTAGCGCTTAATTTCTTATCACTTAGTCTATAAATGATGAACAAACAAACATAGATTTTTATATAATATTGAATTCCCCATTTCTTAAAATATCGGAGACGATACCCATATCGACTTTAAAAAAATCCCGTCCGCCATCTTTGATTTCCTATCGGCCATCTTTGATCACAAAATAGATGTTGTTTTTGGATTCACCATCCCTTAAATCATCAGAGACGATACCCATATTGATTTTTTAAATTTTTCCCATCCGCCATCTTTGATTTCCCGTCCGCCATCTTGAATCACTAAATAAATTTCATATTATAATTTGAATGTAGTAGAGCCTTGCTGATTTCAGCACGAATGGGCCGGCTCGACCGGGTAGACGTAAAGTAACAGTATCCAAACTGTTGCGTTCGGTGAGTGAGAGTGTCGGAGGCCCATCCCCTATTCCTTCTCCCTCATCCCATTCCTCCTCCTATCCCTTTTCCCAACCCCAAGGGGCGGCAACGCACTTGTGACTCCTGTGGTGTAGCTCGTGTCCATGGGCGGCGGAAATTGCTTACCATCAGGCGATCCTTCTGCTCGTTTGCCGCCTAACTTTACATAAAAAAAATATATATTATTAATCAGCGTCCCGAAAATCTCGAAAACGATACCCATATAGATTGTATCTTATTCGTTTAGCCTTTTTTTGCCTTTGACCCAACCCCTCGTTCGACCATTTTATTATTTTTGTCTTGCTCCTAAAAGTTGTGGCGTAATTTTATATAGCCTTTTTTAGCCTTTTGCCCGGCCCCAAAATGATAAATAAAATGTAATATAGCTTATAGCATTTCGGAATAATTGGGCTATCATAGGCCATAACAATTTTTTAAATCCGACTGCTAGTTCCTGAGATTAGCCAACATTATCTTTTAGCCTTTTTAGCCTTTTGCCCGGCCCCAAAGGGTCGAAGCGTTATGTTATATAGCCTATAGCCTTCCGGAATAACTGGGCTATCGTATACAAAAAAAAAATCAGATCCGACCGGTAGTTCCTGAGATTAGCGCGTTCAAACAAACAAACAAACTCTTCCGCTTTATTATATTAGTATAGATAATAACCTTTATTGACATCTTAAAATCATAATGAATCTATAGATACTACAATCAAGCCGTTTTATTCTTAGTGGACACAAGCCTATTATTTATGTAACGAACTTATGACAGTATGCTAAGCTGGTGCTTACAGCATCCAGCAGACATCTAATACGACTCTGCAATTTGCGTACGATAGATATTTCATTATGATGAAAGAAAGATCAAAAGTCCAAGGTAATCATGGCAAATAGAATATGCAGTTCGGAACACCGACATCTAAGACTGTAGGCAAGTTGTAAGGCAATAAATCACGATTTTTTAAACAACTATAAACGCCCACCAGTCTACCAGCAATCGATAGATACCTATACACAAAGCAATCTGCTATATTAAAAAGAAGTAGAAAGAATCCTGCTAACATGACGAATTGAAAGTCGTAAGCTGACCCGCCAATGCAACAGGCTGAAATCATGTATCAAATCTGGTTCTACCAGAAATCTTAGCCGGGATCCATGGATAAAGGGTTTGGTATGCAACTACAAAAACTCTACAATGATGATTATATACGAGAAAATCTTTCATGTCCGTTTCCAAAATTCTATCTATCTATTTTAATGGATTTGGCTACTGCAGGTAGATGTTTGACTTATATAGAAGTATGTCAAAAAATAGGGCATCCATGCGCCTATTTTTCTCATTGTATGATTATTCTACTATAATATTTCAATCATTCATTTAGTCATTCAGTTATTTAATCTCGTCTTTCAGACACAAAAAACCTCAAAGTTCAACCTGTTCAGTCATTCTAGTATTATATTTTCAAGTAGGTATTAGGTATTCGTGCCCCCTAAAATCCAACCACACGTCCGATTCGACCAACTGATCACGTGGGGGGCGGACACACGATCTTTAAATTACTGGCGTGGCTAACGTGGCTCTGGTAGGGAGGTGGCAAATTTACCCTGTTGTATTGACAGCAGGATAATTACGTTTACGGGCACGGCCGCTTAAGGGCACCAATTGGGCTCTGCCAGTACTCCTCTGCCTTAGAGGAGACATGGGATGAGACATTGTCCGTCGACTCTCTGCTTGGGCGGGCGGATCGGTCTAGTGTAGGCCCCCGTCCGGCCCAACCCGTAATCTTGAATTGACAGGACCGGGGACCCTACGGTCGCGAGGAAGAAAACCTCTATAAAAATCACCCTAAGCTCAAGTTCAGGCCCGGCGAGGAGCTGTATGGTTGGGGGGAACCCAGTCGCGAGGGCCACAAACACCAATATGATGTCGGAAAAAACAGTTTATTACCCCAGGAGGGTACCGGATGCTCCGCATCCGGAGAATCCCTCACAGAGTCTTTGAACTCCGTCTGCCCCTCGTATTCTGGGGAGGGCAACCCGCATCAGAACAGCAACGTGTCACGCTCTATTGACACCGAAACTACCGAGGGTGTTCGCCCTATGTCGAGAGGACGGACTTCACCCTTACCCACACGGGAAGCAAGAACATCCATACAGGCCAATGACGTCGGCCGAACACGCCCGACCCAGCGGATGTTTTCTCGCCCGGTTACCCCAAACGCGGAAGCGTTGCGCGAAAGAGCCTCAGACGTCGAAAGCGATAGCTCGGCTATGTCCGTCGCATCTTTATCGTCTGAACCGCGGCGAACGCGTAAGCGCAGACCTCCGCGCTCCGAAGACGACGAAACTCGCGCGGATCGCGTGAAGAGATCGGAGGTTGACAACCAGCCGTCGCAGGACCCAGAGGTTATTTCAAATCCTCTAGTGCGTACGGCGACTGCCAAGCCAAAATCAAGTCTGCCTTGCGTGGAGGAGCTGCTGGCCGACATGAGGCAGCAACCGGCGGCGGCTGTGGGCGCCATGGCACTGGACTCGCTAGCAGACGTCGAGAAGGTGGCGGATCAGAGCCGCAATCTGAAGGGAGAATTTGCGCACACCCTCAGAGTAGCAGCTCGGAAGATTCAAGCGGCCGTAACAGACCTTCACGGCAGAAGAGACCCAGACGTGGATCGTTTAGAGCAGGACAACGCAAAGCTCCAATCTCGTGTGGCCTCCTTGGAGAGCTCCATGGCCGCAATGGTTGCCGAACTGGCGGAGCTTCGCCAGAGCACACCGGGCACTACTTCGCCTAGGAGCGAGGCAACTTTGAGCGCTGCGGCGCTGATGCCACCGCCAGCGCCGATGTCACCGCCAACGCCGACGCCGAAAAATTCCCGCACTGCAGCCCCTGTGAGTGGGCGGGATGAAAACACCGGCGCCCCATTTCCCCATAGCGAAATAGTGGCGCAAATTTCGGCTCAAGTGGTGGCTCAAATGGACCAGAAGTTTGCAGAGCTTAGGGCCCAAATCCTCTCCCGGAGGAAAACTCCATTGCCCTCTATGCAAACTCCCATAATGGAGACTTCTACGCCCTCAACATCCAACGCGAGGAAGCGTAGTAAGAAGAAGGCAAAACCAACAACGGCTGCGCCGCCATCTCTTTCTGCTAGGGCGGACACAGAACACCCACTCCTTTCGGCTCCTTCTACAGGGCAGGCGCCCGCGGCAGCGTCGTTTTCGATCTCGGCTGCGCCAGCCTCGCAAACCACAACCATAGCGGACCATGCCTGGTCAACCGTCGTAGGCCGCAAGGCAAAGGCTAAACCGGTGAAGTCAACTGCAGCTCGGAAGAAGACAGTGCTCCCGCGGCCCCTTTCCACCTCGGCCGTCACCGTTACACTGCCCCCAAACTCTGGGACCACACTGGCAGAAGTAATGAGGCATTATCGGTATTACCGAGGGCCTTCGGCCGAAGAGGGCCATTACCGGAGGTCTACTACTGAGGATCCCTGGCTCCGTCAGCTCCGAGAAGGCGGAGACTCTGGCTAAATGCCTGAGAGAAGCTCTCGCTGACATGGGCGCGATTGTGGCGCGCCCAATAAAAACGGGTGAGCTTAGGCTGCGTGACATAGACGACTCCACCGAAGCCAAGGAGATCGTCAACGCAGTAGCCTTGGAAGGAGGATGCTCCACTGAGGAAGTAAAGGTTGGCGAAATACGCTTTTCCGCAGCCGGTTTGGGAACAGTGTGGGTCCGTTGCCCACTCTCAGCTGCGCGAAAACTGGCGGCAGCCAAAAAACTGCGGATAGGCTGGATGGCCGTCAGGGTCCTCTAGAAACCCGTCCATTGCAGTGTTTTCGCTGCCTGGAAAGGGGACATGTGCGGGCCAACTGCAAGTGCGACAGAGATAGAAGTACGCTGTGTTACGCTTGTGGGCAACCTGGCCATAAAGCCCGCCGCTGCACAGAGCGTGCTCCTTCGTGTCCGGTATGCACCGACCTAGGCCGGCCTGCTAATCACCGTCTGGGTAGCAAAAACTGTAACCCCCCAAAGACGGGTAACAAAAGTCGAGCTACACCCGCATTAGCGTCCAGTTCAGCCCAGCGTGCAAATACTGAGTCGCGATCCGGCCCCGCGGAGGATTTAATGGAGGCCTAAAATTCTTTCCGCCCCAAATAATCCTCCAGGGCAACCTGAACCACTGCCGCGGAGCTCAGGATCTTCTTCTTCAAACTCTCGTGGAGCGGTCGGTGAGTCTGGCAGTGGTAGCTGAGCCTTACTCCGTTCCGGATCATCCTAGATGGTTCGGGGCGGAAGGGGGCTCGGCTGCTATTTATTGGGCTGGGGGGGATAGAGACCCCCATTGTACCTTCCTGCGAAGGGAACCGGGTTACGTCGCCGTCGAGTGGGGACCAGCAGTCGTGGTGGGCTGCTACGTCTCCCCTAACAGCGGCCTTGCCGCGTTTGAAACTTACCTAGGCCGGCTGGCTAGTTGTATCCGCCAGTACCAGTCCCGTCCAATACTCGTCCTGGGGGACTTCAACGCACACTCTAGTGAGTGGGGCGACGCTCGGGACGATATCCGAGGGGAGACCATTTTGGAATGGGCTGCAGCGCTGGATCTCCGGATCCTTAACCGAGGTTCAATCAGCACCTGTGTGCGGTGGCAGGGGGAGTCGTACATAGACCTGTCGTGGGCGAATCCCTCGGCTGCGTGCCTTGTGTCGGATTGGCGCGTCGCGGAGGAGGTGGCCACGCTGTCAGACCACCGGCACATTTTCTTTAACGAGGCCTTCTGCCACCCCCACAGCAATCCCACGCCCACCATTGCCGATGCACCATGCCGCTGGTCTCTGCGCCAGCTGAACTCCGATTTACTTGTGGCTGCTGCCCACGTCACAGAATGGTCGGAAGTCAGCAGAGATCCCGCACGATCCTGAGTCACAGGCGAACTGGTTTCGGAGCACAATGACAGCGATATGTGACGTATCTATGCCTCGGGCCAATTCGAAAAGTAAGGGATCCTTGTACTGGTGGTCGGCCGACATCGCCCGGCTTCGTACAGAGTACGTCGCAGCCCGCCGCCGCCACCAGCGAACCCGGAGGAGGAGGCGAGCCGTAGATGAGGAGATCGCTGGAGCGCACCAAGCCTACCGTGCCGCCGCAAAAGCGCTACGCACTGCCATTGCGGAAGCTAAGGCTCGGTCTTGGGCCGAGCTCATTGAAGGACTCGACAGGGACCCATGGGGGTACCCCTATAAGATAGTCATGGGGAAGCTCAGACCCTGGGTCCCTCCTCTGACACAAACCCTGGACCCGCAATTTGTGAGAGGGGTGGTTGAAACTCTATTGCCGATGGCCCAAGATAGTTCTCTGAGGCTTCCGCCACCGTCGAACCAGATATGGGACGACCAGTTTGAAGTGACGGAAGGAGAGTTAGACCGAGCCGTACGACGGCTCGCTACTCGCAACACCGCCCCGGGTCCGGATGGTACCCCGGGAAAGGCTTGGGTGTTGGCGCTCGCGGTCTTGGGTGACACGATGAGGCGGCTGTTCATCAGTTGCCTCCGTAATGGAGAGTTCCCCACCAGCTGGAAGGAGGCCAATCTTGTCCTGATACTGAAATAAGGCAGGACCGCAGAGTCTGCCTCGGCATTCCGACCCATCTGCTTGCTGGACGAGGTGGGCAAACTTTTTGAGCGCGTCATTGCTGCCCGCCTCAATGATCATCTAAGTGGTGTAGGTCCCGACCTGAGTGACCATCAGTTTGGCTTCCGGCAAGGCCGTTCGACATTGGACGCTATTAAGCGCGTCCGCTGCATGTCGGAGTCAACTGTCCGGGGGGGTGGAGTGGCGCTGGCGGTGAGCCTAGACATCGTCAAAGCTTTCAACTCCCTCCCGTGGAAAGCAATTAGGGAGTCACTACTCCATCACAACGTGCCTTCTTACCTGCGAAGGATTGTCGGGGCCTATCTAAATAATCGTTCCGTAAGCTACAGGAGTCGGGACGGTGCCGCAGTCAAGAGGCAAATATGCTGCGGGGTTCCACAGGGGTCCGTTCTCGGACCACTACTTGGGAACCTCGCGTATGACGCGGTCCTGCGGATTGGTCTCCCCCCCGGGGTCAGTGTAGTCTATTACGCTGATGACACACTAGTACTGACCCAGGGGGCTAACTTCGCTGAAACCCTGCGGCTCGCGGAATTGGGTGTGTGCTGCGTCGTGGCTGCCATCGGCCGACTGGGCCTGCAGATAGCACCGCACAAGACCGAGGCGCTATGGTTCCACGGCCTGCGCCAGGGCATGGAACCACCCAGCTGCTCAATCAGAATAGGTGATGCAGTCATAGAGGTGGGGCGGTACATGAAGTACTTGGGCCTCACCCTTGACAGTCGATGGCGCTTCGAGGAGCACTTCGTGCGTTTGGCCCCCCGAGTGCGTCGGGTTGCAGGGGCACTGCAGAGGCTGCTCCCGAACCTCGGGGGCCCCAGAGAAGAGGTCCGCCGCCTCTACTGTGGAGTCGTGCGTTCCATGGCCCTCTATGGGGCGCCCGTCTGGTCTGACCGCCTGACGAGCACCTCCCGCTGCAGAGCTATCCTTAACAGTCTGCAGCGAGTAGCGGCCATTAGGGTTGCGCGTGGCTATCGCACGATTTCTTTCGAGGCGGCCACGCTTTTGGCGCGGCTCCCGCCGTTCGATATCCTGGCGGACGTGGACGCACTAGTTTTTCGCGAGACTCGACTCCGCCAGGAAGGCGGAACGGAGGAAGAGCCGAGCCAGACGCTCGGGGAATTTCGGCGGAATGCGCATCAGCGCGCGCTGATTATCTGGCGCACGCGACTCTCAGAGCCGCGGTGCATGCGCCAGCGCGTCGTTGGCGCAATACTCCCTGCCTTCGAAGCCTGGATCGAGAGGAGGAGGGGCTGCGTCACGTATAGGTTGACTCAGATACTCACCGGACACGGATGATTCGGTGAGTATTTGAACCGAATCGGCCGCGAGGCGACGACGGCATGCCACCACTTCGGCAGTGACCTGGACTCTGCCCAGCATACGCTCTCTGAGTGCCCTGCATGGGAATCCGAGCGGCGAGTCCTGGTCTCTGTTATAGGAGGGGATCTTTCTCCGCCGGCCGTCGTCCAGGCCATGTTGGCGGAAAACATCCGGTGGGACGCTGTGGTCTCCTTCTGTGAAGCGGTCATGCTCCAGAAGGAGGCCGCCGAGCGGGATCGCGAGAGAGCTGATCCCACTCGCAGACGCAGGCGGCGTCGTGGCGGTGGCAATGGCCGCTAGCCTGACTCTTTCTTGGGGCCGTGGGCAATCAGAGATGGCAATCTGGCTGCCCGACCACGAACGACCCCGAGAAGACAGCGGTCTCGGATAGCCGAGGGACCACTGTACTCGCACAGTACGAGGTAGCGAAGGAAAGACACTACGCCAGCTTAACCCTTCCAGAGACTGAGCCCTACTACGGGCAAGCGTAACGGGACCCAGGAGCAGCACACCCGCGTTTCCTGTGCCCCATTCTTTTGAGCGCTGAGGCGGCTGAGCGTGGTGGTTTTAGTCGGTAAACCCGGGTTCTGTCCCGGGGAGTCCGACATACCCTCTCTGCCCGCCACACGGAGAGTGACTCGCAAAAGAGTTTCCCCACATAAAAAAAAACAAAAGGTATTAGGTATTCGTAATACACATGCGACCATCCAAAGGTTGCCTGGTAGAAATCCCTGTTAGCGATAAGGCCGCCCATTGTACTATGTTTATAAAATGATCCACTTTAATGTCCAACTTAGTGTACAATAAAGTGTTAAATAAAGAAATAAATATTTGTATGGAGCTCATAATTGTCAAACATCTATCTCTACTAGTGTAGCCAAATCCGTCAATAGGTAGAAAATGGAAAACAAGCATTAGTTTGCAGTTAATCCAGCACATAAGAATTTCAGATTGCCTCCGTGGTCCAGTGGATAGCGTACGCATGTGCTGATTGGAGGTCCTGGGTTCGATTCCCAGGTCAGGCAAAAGTTTACTGAGTTTTTCCGAATTCTCAGTAGCAGCACGGAGTCTGGTGATGTGACCGGTAACGGCAAATGGCTCGCCCCCTATTACGTAGGACCTTAAAACCTCTGCCTGGCGTAAGTCTTTACAAAAATTTCAGTATCCGTTGTCAGCTGAGCTCTTGTTACTCAAATTGAGTTGCCGGTACCATAATGAATATTGCTCATTTCCTATATCATTGTGTATAAACTTGGCCTTTTCTAAATCGAACATCGAGCATTTTCTAAATTGAGTTACTCGAGTTTCCTTCACTTAACTGAATCTGAAGCAGGCCGGGGCGCCGGGCGCACTTCGCATTTTAGGTACAAACTTACAAGTACCTCGGCCGACCACGTCGACGTGGTTGGATTTAGTAGGTTGCCGCGCGCCGCTCACATTAGACGTCACGCAACGAGTGCGACCGCTCCGTATTCTCACGCGCCGTGTTCATACACTGTTCAAATTATAAACTTAAACGCCTTTAACAACAAAAATGTATCATCACAAGTCTAATGCAAAGTATTGCTTAATTAACTGTGTGTCGAAAGCTACTTGAAAATTTGATTTTATTTATATTACGAGAACAACTTGAAAATTTGATTTTTTGTTTGTTGAGATATCTCAACGATTATGGTGTCAAATTAAAGATTTAGTTCAAAAACTATTTTATCTGTTTGAATCATGTAAATCGGTCCACGCGTTTAGGAAATAACTAAGAATTTGTATAGTAAAAATGTAAACGACCAGAATTTTTGTGCTTTTGTGCTACTAGCTCCAATAGTGGGATAGGATACTTATAGGATAATTATTTATTATTAGGTACGTGGTCAAGTAGGTAAATAGACGGTGAATAAATATAGTAGCAGCGCCAAGTCGACAACCCTAGCGCGCCACTCCGCGCCAGACAGCGACAGCGTTATGTGTTAGAAAAGAACGGGAACTGTTAGGTTAATATCGCATTAGGCACTGAGTGCTTATGCTAGCTGAATTGAACTTTATTGCTTAGTACCAAGAGTCGTAATTTCAATAAATTGGTTTGAAAAGTGAAGCTTCTGTACGTTAGTACTATTAATTATTCTGTGTCTGAAGTTCAAATGATACAGTCCTCATGTGATTTTTAGAATGTTCCTTTCAGTCATCTCAGATCCCTGTCCTGGTCTATAATCACAGTATTTAAGGAATAAGGCAAGCAATCTAATGCTAGTTGTGTTGATCAAACCAATTAGTTACTAAACACTGTGACGCAACCGGTCAGGTCGCTTACCCGTGAGAGTTAGTGTCGAGATGTCTGAATTTATTCGTTAATCGACCGCTTGATAGCATTTTTTATTTGAACTAGTTTCAACTTTGTATATGAAAAGAGCTTGCATGTGAAATTTGATGGGTGTGAATGAAGCAAGAGAAATATGTAAAGATCCTACCGGGAAACAGGCGTAAGTCTATGTATGTATGTATATGAGTTGTACTTTAGCTTAGACTGTTTATTGTGCGGTAATATAAGGTGTCATATATCGTAATATATAATGTTGTAAGATACTAATGGTTTATTATATATCGAGACTACTCGTGGTTGATTAAAAAAAATATATTGCAAAATAGGTCCAAACCAAGCCAAAATATCTGTTTTTAAATACAAATAATAAACATGAATAAAATAATTATGCGTTTCGTTTAAATATATCATTTAAATTGTAGTAGTGATTATTTTTTGCCATTTATGTAAGACTCGCACACATTATACATATCCTGCATTGCGCAAGTATTCGTGGATGACACCAAATATTGTCTCGTGTACGTATCGAACTCACAACAGTCGATGCAGTGTTAAGCCGCCAATAGCCACTGAAACCCTATACATACACAAGTTGTTCCTGTTTTAGATTCCACAAATAATTTGTGACAAAACCTGTAGTCTTATTAACATCGATGGTGTTCATAATACGTCACGGGGTGTGGTGACGGATTAAGAATACGGATTGTCACCACCCCATATCATCCCATGGATGTCGTAAGAGCCGACAGAGGGAGCATATTATGCATAGAAAAGCACTGTAAGAGAAAGAAAACTTGATACAAACCCTATGCCAACCCGTTGAGACTTTTAGATTATTTATTGTTTAAAGTCACTGCTACCATAATCCGAACCTATTGTTAACCATTGCGAATGCTATTTTGGTACCACAATGAAATACAAATTGTCATAGGTCAAGATCACGAACCATGTTATAAACCGCACCATCTTTGTGTCTAATGGTGCTTATACACCTGAGCATTAACTTGTAACAAAACAGCGAACATTCGCCACGTTTTGTTTTGTCAAACTGAACAACGAACAGAGCCGAAGGTAGTAGAACCTTGCTGATTTCAGCATGAATGGGCCGGCTCGACCGGGGAAGTAGATAGATAGATAGATGTATTATTTATTGCACACCAAAGTAAATTACAATTATACAGTGACTTAAAGCTTGTTTTGTTGTTTCATGTACAAACGGTGGCCTTATCGCCAGGGGCTATCTCTACCAGGCAACCTTGGGATGGACAGGAATGATTAAAGCATTTTTGTGGGCATGGTGTAGCTTTAAAGTGAAATTATCAATAAGATTATCCTAAATAAAATACACATATATACACAAACATTTACATAAAAAGCAAATAAATATACCTTTTACTTACATACATAAAATACATACATAATTTATACAAATACAATTAAATATATATCAATATACTAAATAATATACAGTTTATACAAGTACTACCCGTATAACGGCTCTTTTGGAAAATTATACAGGTTCAAATGTGCAAACAATGAATCAAATGAAGGATAGTATCGGTGATGTTAAAAGTGAAATAACCGATCTCAAGGCGTCATACGAGCAAACAAGAAATCTAATCAGCTCTAATGCTGTAAATATTAGTACCCAAATTGATGAAATAAAATCTGCAACAACAAACATAGCTACCCAACAAGATCACATAACAAGTCAATTATCGCAAATGGAAGTTAAACTATCGCACAATGAAGAAAAAATAAAAACGTTAGAAACAGAATTGAAACAAATAAAATCAACAACATTACCTGCTCACATAGATCAGCCAAGTGTAAATGAACAAATAATACGTGAAGTTCAAGAGCGCAAAAAGAGAGAAAATAACGTTATTTTAGTAGGTATACCAGAGCAAAGCATGACTGACACCCAAGAGAGAATTTTAAGAGATGAGTCTTACGTGCTAAATATCATCTCATTAGTCAAGGAAATCTCCAAGCCCATAAAAATATATCGTATAGGTAAATACACTCCAGGCAGATCCCGCAGGGTAAAAATTTGCTTTGAAAAATCTGAAACGGCTAAACTTCTACTTCGTAATAAAGATAAGTTACCAGATCATATCAAAATCTTTTCAGACCAGACACAAACTCAGCAAAAGTATTTCCGTACTATAAAAGATGAATTAACACAACGGATTAAGGATGGTGAAAATGATATTGGAATTAAATATATCAATGGCATACCTACCATTATTAAAATAACATCAAAAAACTGCAAACAATGACAAATGTAAGTTCAGAAGACCCTATAACATATCAAGTAGTTGACGATTACCAGCAAATCAATACTGATAAATCACGTCTTTCAT
Organism: Euclidia mi; assembly: GCA_944739405.2. Lineage (NCBI taxonomy): Eukaryota > Metazoa > Arthropoda > Insecta > Lepidoptera > Erebidae > Euclidia > Euclidia mi. Next base: position 9,687,475 of record OX123188.2, on the reverse strand, counting down.
TTCTCTATCTAAATGCACGCAGTATACGAAAAAAAGGGAGACTAGATGAGCTAAAGTGTATAATAAAATCTATTTCTACAACTATACATCTTATTTTGTTAACGGAAACGTGGATACGCAATGAACAGCAAGTAGCTCGACTAGAGATCGAAAACTACACTCATTACTATAGTTATAGAACAGATATCAGAGGAGGTGGTGTATCGACATATATACACAACGATTTAAAACATAAGCTAATAGAGTCTACATATCAAGATGGCAATAACTATTTGTGGATACAAATAGAGCAATTCGCCTTAGATATTGGATTAGTCTACAATCCCGGAGACACAAATCTTGAAAAATTTCTAGATGTTTATAGTTCACAATTACAAGGAAGAAAGAGAGCAATAGTTTTTGGAGACTTCAACATAGACCTACTCACTAAAAATAAGACTCTTAGTAAATACAAACAAAAAATACAGGAATCAGGATATAAAATACTCAATAAAATTAATAAAACGTTTTGTACCAGAGATTCTACCATGAAAAAATCTATCATAGACCATGTCAGCACTAATTTAAATGGAGAATATTTCAAATTTGCAGTTATCAACTCTCCTATGACAGATCATAAACAAATTTATTTGCAACTTAGTAAATTTAAAACACCCTCTAAAGTACGCACGCAATATGAAGCAATAAATTATACGAAATTATTTTCCTCGATTGAAATGCATGGATTGGAGGATGTATCAAATGACTACAAGACACTAGAAATAAAAATAAAACAATACGTAGAAGAAAGCAAAGTTTTGAAAACAAAAATACTGTACCCTCCTCGAGAAGACTGGATCAACAAGGATATAATAACTGGGATTCGTCAAAGAAATCACATATGGACAGCATACAAAAACAACCAAGAAGATGAGAACCTAAGGAACGAATTTCAACTAAAACGTAGAACCATAGCTAAGTTGATCCAAGATACGAAAAATGATTACTATTATAAAATATTTACAAACTGTATTAATAAACCGAAAAAAATGTGGTCCCTTATAAATAATTTAGCTAGTAATAAAATAAAACAAAGTGGTACTCCCCCAAAGCTAATTGTTAATTCTAAAGAGATAACTGAACCAAACGAAATATGTAAACACTTCAACAGATATTTTTCAACAATAGGATCGTTATTGGCAGAAAAAATACCTAAAAAATATCACGCCGGTTCTGCACACTCAATATTTACGACACCTAAAATTTATAATCACAAAATTATCGCGTTGGAGCCGTGTGATACAGACGAAGTTGCCAAAATTATTAAAAATCTCGATTCTAACTCTAGTACAGGTCTTGATAAATTGAGCACAAAAGTCATCAAATGTTTGCAAAATCTAATATCGTGTTATTTAGCAGAATGTTTTAATAAACTTATGACTGAAGGAGAATTTCCGGATTCTTTGAAGGTCGCCAAAGTCACACCAATTTATAAATCGGGCCTTAAGAGTGATCCTGGAAATTATCGTCCGATATCCGTGTTGCCGGTGCTATCAAAGATTTTTGAGAAAATAATATATGTCAGATTAACAAACTACTTCGATTCTTTTAATTTCATAACAGAACGACAGTATGGATTTAGAACTAAAAATAGTACCACTGCAGCAACAATTGACTTAACAACAAAAATCAAAGAAAACATAGACAAAAAAAAAATAGTATTGGGTGTATTTATAGATTTAAAAAAAGCCTTTGATACTGTGAGTCACAAACTGCTAATAGAAAAGTTAGAATACGCAGGTATCAAAGGCAGTGTTCTTAAAATATTAAAATCCTATTTAAAAAATAGATTCCAGGTAGTAAAAATAGGTAATTTTGAAAGCAGTGCGTTACCTATTTCGTATGGTGTCCCGCAGGGTTCTATTCTGGGCCCATTATTGTTTTTAGTCTATATCAATAACATTACAGAACTAGGACTACATGGTCATATAACGCTATACGCGGACGACACCTGTTTGTTTTATTTTGGCACTAAAATACAAGACCTTATTACACAGGCTCAACAGAATCTCAACACTTTGATTGAATGGTTCCAATACAACTTGTTAACGGTAAACATTTCTAAAACATGTTATGTAATTTTTAAAGCAAAAAATAAAAAAATACCGCATCATGACCCGCTGATCATTAATAATACGCCACTAGAACAAAAAACTTGCGAAAAATACCTTGGCTTAATAATGGACAATAGTTTATCTTGGCACATGCACTTGGATCATGTCAAAGGAAAAATTTCCTCACTTATTGGGTCACTGAAGAGTATTAGTCAATGCATTCCGAAAAAAATACGTTATAATATCTATAACTCCCTAGTGAAATCACATCTTCTGTATCTTATTGAAATCTGGGGTAGCGCTAGCAACCGGAAGCTAAAAGAACTTCAAAGAGTTCAGAACAAAGTAATCAAAATAATTTTCCGTTATCACTATTTGACACCGACCAGTAAAATTTTTAAAGAAACTAAATTAATGAATTTAACCCAATTATATAAATATAACACATGTATTTTAATCAGAAAAATTATTAATAAAACTATTAACACAAATATATCGTTTATAAATAAATCACAACTCACTAAACGTAGTCTACGCCGACCAAGTCTATTGGTTTTGCCAAAAGCACGTACAAACTATGCTAAAAAAAATATAACCTTTGGGGGCGCCCAGCTTTACAATAAATTACCTGCATGTATCAAAAATCTGAAGTCGTTTACCAGTTTTAAGTCTCAATTATATAAATATATTACAGAAAATGAAGATTAGAAACTTAATATAAAATAAAACTGTTAAACGAAGCCAATACGTGGCGTACAGACTGTACTAGTATTGTGTGATTCGACGAGTTTTTTACCTACCTACATTATATAAATAATTTTATTGTTCTCATGTAAGTGGATATTGTATCTTTTTATGAGAATAAAATTTCTTTAAACCTTTAAACTACCCTCTCACAGAAAATTTACGTAAAGTAACAGTACCTAAACTGTTGCGTTTCGTTCGGTGAGTGAGAGTGCCGGAGGCCCTATCCCCTATTCCTTCTCCCTCATCCTACTCCTCATCCTATCCCTTTTCCCAACTCCAAGGGGCGGCAACGCACTTGTGACTCCTGTGGTGTTGCTTGTGTCCATGGGCGGCGGTAATTGCTTACCATCAGGCGATTCGACTGCTCGTTTGCCGCCTATTACCATAAAAAAGCCGAATCTTGCTACGTACATTATCAAAATCTTTATAATCAACACTCTAATCACCAAAAACGTCAAAGCTTTACTCATTACAGAGACAGTAGAGCAAATTGACAGTAACGTTGGCAGTCAATTTGCTAGAATGCTCGCCAGAAAATTCGTAAAAATGCTCGCTAAAACACACTCGTTTGTTTTTCGGTTTTGTTACATTCGCAAGAATGCTCGTTACAGGCGAATGCTCAAGTGTATCAGCACCTTAACAATCATAAAAGCAGCCTCCATAACATTTCTATGTATTAAGCAACCGACATAACTCGTACATCAAAACCCAACTACTATATTTACAACTGAGTTCAAGAATGACTCCGCAATTCACTCTTGACTTTACTCAAGTTTCGTAATGTCAGTTCACACCTTGACCGGTGTGAGATGACGGTTTTTCTATTACGACAAATTATTTGACTATGTACTTATCATGGAGAAGTAAAGGTTTTACTACCTATAAGGTTCTTGGAATGTGAGTGTAACTGAATTTGATGTTTTCTCATTGAGTCGCGAATGAAACATTATCTGTGTAGGTATATAAAATTATTGCTTTACTGACTCACTGACAGCTAACGTACAGCCAAAACGATTGAGCGTAGAAGGCTGAAATTTGGCGTGTGCTCAAGGATTTTTTTTTGAGAATACACTAAAGGATTACCCGAAATTCCCATGAGATCGAGAAAAATAAATTAGGCAAGTGCGAGTCGGACTCGCGCTCGAAGGATTGCGTACCATCATCTATAAAATAAAATCACGTTTGTTGTATGTATAGGTACTTAAATATTTTTTAACTTTTTACCTGTTTATTAAGATCGGGTAACGAATTGCTTAAAAATTACGTTTGTTGTATGGGAGCCCCCCTTTATATTAACTTTTTTTAATTTAATTATTTATTTTGAAAGATAATATTCAACTACATATTCTGTGAAAGTTTTAAGCGTTTACTTGTTATCGTTAGTAATTTTGAGCAAAAAATACGAAAAAAATGACGTTTATTGTATGGGGCCTCCCCTTAATATTTCCATTTTTTTATTTTTAGTATTTGTTGTTATAACAACATGCTATAGCGGCAACCGAAATACATAATTTGTGAAAATTTCACTTTTCTAACTATCACGGTTTATGAGATACAGCCTGGTGACAGACAGACAGACAGACAGACAGCGGAGGCTTACTAATATGGTCCCGTTTTTTAACTTTTAGGTACGGAACCCTAAAAACGGTTAAATAGAATGAAATGAGCGGATGTAGCTGCAGGCATCTTCTAGTATATTATATTTTTCAACACCAAAATAAACGAAGAGGCGTCTTTGTAAAAGGCATCATCATGTAAATTGGGCATCATGTAAAACTAGAAGTACACACAATACCGTAATTGTTAAAAAATAAAGGCGATATAACTTTCGCCATGGGCACAAAGTAAATTTTAAATGTAAAGAATACGATAATTGGTTTAACTTGTAATAAATATCGTCTTTATTGCTTTACTCACGGGAATAGTTTGTATTGACAGTCTAGTTCACATATATTATCGTACTGAACTTATGAACAATCGCAATTTCCATGCCCTATCATTTGTTACGATACTCGTTTTTGCAAGTTAGCAATATATGTGCACATCGATGTAAAGAGCAATTAAATAAATATCTAGCTTTAGGTATAAATCTGGTATTGCTACTCTCGGTACTTTATAAGCTTACCAAAATGTTTTTGGAGCATATATAAAGTTTTGCCTCTCGTAGAATTGAACCTACAACAATCGGCGCTAACGTTGTGGGAACAGATTAAACCACTACACCATAAGTTATTGTCTTATCTCATCTGAAAACTTATGCATTTATTTTCATCCATGATTGGCATTTCTCGCAAACCGGAGTGAAACATCGGCCTCCATTCTCAACACACATTCTTGTGGGCGAGTCCGCAGCTCAGCTAATCTATCATTATATTTGTTCATCTACTCGAACTTCTGTAAATGTTAGTTGAACTTGCACCTGACTTTGTCTACTTGCTGCCACTTGCCCGCCTTTAACATGTAGTTCGTGTATTAACGCGTGCTCTTACAATCGTCGACTAGTTTTAGTTGACACCAATATGGTGAAGGTCACACCCAACTCAAGGCCGTCTAACCGCTACGCATCTGAGTAACCTAGAAACTGATGTAGAGTTTATGACTAATGAGTGTACGAGGTTTGCATACGTACGTTTGGAAGCAAAAGCCTGGGATGTCGAATTCATGTTTGATTACATAGTAGGTGCTTTTCAGAAGTCTGCAAATTTAATTTAATGTCCGTCAGTTTATACGCGAACTTCCGTGTGAATATTTGGCCAGCTTGGGCGCCGACATGGTCTAACAGTACTTTTATGTGAAACTAGACTTCACCCGCACCTTTTTACCTCCTTAAGAGAGGAAATTCCAAAAATCTCTTAGTGATCCCCTAAACTCTCGAAGGAACATACATGAAAAGTGTCAGCTTCCTGTGCCTAAACAGTTTAAACTGTAGCTTGTCTATCAGTCAGTCAATAACGCAAAGATTTTATGTATATATTACAGAATATAATAACTAGGCCGACGGCTTCATGTGCCCTACGAAGCACGACAGCGTTTTGTTGTAAATACCTGAGCAATCACCCAACCAAGTGGTGAACTTATCCATCTTTTGAACTAACATAAATAAACAATACGAGAACAAAAGATGTCGAGATCCCATTCAGTCGTTTCCCATTCAAAAGCAACTTAAGTAGCCTAATTAATTAGAACCAAAACATTTCAAGTACCTACTCAAGGTCACACTGCAAGTAGAGGCCTTCTATGCCTGATTCATCTTAAGGTAATGACCCACAAAAGTACCATTAACTTACATACCACAATAGTACGCAACAAGACATTACATGTTGACACTTTATGTTATTGTTTGAATGGAGAATAAGACGACAATTGTGATGTAATGACCATTATTTGATATTGTTCGGATGAGTATCACGTGCTTATGAGGGCTGATGTTTTCTCGAAACTTCTCATCTGTACCTGGGCTGGCTGGCTTATCGACTTTTTGGCCGCACCTTAAGTCTTAGGTCTAAAATACATTTTAATTCATCGCAGGAAACTTGTAAATTACATGTATTTTTAACTTGTTGGTCAAGTGGCTAGTGACCCTAACTACTGTTTTGGAGATTTGGCTTTGCTGCCCGACCAAGGCAAATAATGTATCAATAATAATATTCCATTAAAAAAAAGAAACTGATGCGAACATACGGGTAGGGGCGAACATACGCCTAGTTCAGAGAGTTCAGAGAGTTCAGAGTTTCTTGAAATCCCCCCCGTGGGATCTCCACCTTGTCGTGGAGGGGGGGCTCAGTAACCGTGGCTTGGTCACCCGCGGTGAAGCTAAGAGGGATCCAGAAGGGGACGCTCCGCGTGGGCTTGACGGAGGCCTGCGCAGGATGCGTCCAAAGCGGCGGGTGCGAGGGACAGTTCTCCTGTCCCTCGCAGTCGGGTGCGGTCGCGGGAGGAGAGGCGTGTCGGTGTTGCGTTGCCGCGCGCCCTATCTCCCGCGACCAAAGGGAGGCGCACCATCGTTGCGTCGCGGTGGGGCCGCAGAGGAAGAGGAGATGCGGTGTTGCGTTGCCGTCCTCCCTATCCTCTGCGGCCGCTGAGTGTTTTGGCGGCGGAGCCCAACACCTTCATCCGCCGCCAAGGGGGTTTTGTTCGGGGCCCGCCTGACCATCTGGCGGGCCAATACCCGTCGGGGGGTAGCGAGAAATCTTCAGCGATACCCGACCTTCCGACACATGGGTACGTGAGGAACAAGGGTTGGTTTTTAGTCAGTAAGAGTCTAACAGTCCCCTTCGTCCTTCCCCCAGGGCGGAGGGACTCCATGAGGATTTTCCAACCCAACACCAAAAAAAAAAAGAGTTTCTTGAAATGTGCATAATTTATAAGCCTTGTTGGGACCTAAACATAACTGGCGAAACGTGGGTGTGTAATACACCCTTGCCCTCCCCCTTCGGGGATAAAAGGCGTGAAGTTATGTTATGTTTTATGTTGTTATAAGCCTTGTTATTACTGTGTGTAAAGTGAGATATCTTTTGGAACAATAAAGATTATTATTATAGATTATTATTATTATGTTTCTCTTTTATCACGGCTATTCTTCTAACTTTGGTGTCAGAAGAATAACCGGTCCTTTGGGAGGCTTACACGGGGATATGGATCCAACGTGCAGAGGCCCGTAGAGAGTTTTAATCGAAAATGGAATGGGACACATGCCGCGGAGCCTCCACAACTGCACTAATATGTACAGCTATGGACTAGCCGCAGGACATGCAGGACTATTGTGATGATGTGGAGCCTAATTTAATAGGGTTATGGGGATGGATGTTTGATGGACTTAAAATAATGGTACTATGGGTCACGAACTGCACCTGCCAGTGATACTCCTATAGCATCCGTCCGCGTGGCAGGTTTAATATGAGTGATTAAAACATAATAAAAGTAAGTTCACCAGTTATATGGCTGTCATACTACTAGACTCTCTCTTTCTTACTAGACTCTTCTAGAAGTTGGTTAATTCGTTAAAACCTCCTTCATTGCACGTTCTAATATAGTTCATAGTTTAGCTTTCCTCAGTGCTTCACGAGCGTCAATACGTTGTCATCAAGAATCACTTCTGGTGAACCTGGCTATACACCTGTATATCCAAGTTCAGCAAAAGTGACTCTTATCTTATAATCTGTATTACCTAATACAGAAATGGGAACCCACTACTAACCTAACCTAAAAATTCATGGCGAAATATGGGTGTAAAATTACGCCTCTGTCTACCACTTTGGGGATACAGGCGTGAGTTTATAAATAAATAGCGCTGCCTAGTTTGGAATCAAGAGAACGAGCATGATGAATTGTTAAAAGGTATCATTACCATTTCCAAGAAATGTCTTTACACCATACGGGTGGAAAGTCCAAAGGTTGTACATAAAGAGCGTCAAGGAGTATTTGGAGTAAGTGTAACAAATTGCTAACAACAATTTAGCAACATTGAGTTATCACAATTGCAGTGGACAGTTGCAACATGGGTGCTGTGGCTTGCGAGTTGCATGCCTTGCAAAACTATATATGCAGTTTAAGGACGAGGTTTGATAGACATGCAGTTTTAAAACAATTTGATTGCAAGCACGCACTTTTAGCGTATCTTGTATCGTGGAGGTCTATACAATCATAACAAATAAAAGTTTGTCGCGGATGCAACAAATACCCAGAATCGAAAAAATCTTATGATTTTTTTTCGGTTTTTGACGGTGTACGGTGGTGAAGCTGTGGGCTTAACCACTGTACACTGCCTTGCATTCTGATTATGTGAAACAACATAATCAGAATGTATGGCAGACCCGGTGATGCAAATAATTACTACAAAAAATAATACCTACAACTCGAACCACTCATTTTGGGATCATACAAAGTATTGTCTTATAGAACATGGATAGAACAACGAACAACATTTAGTAGCAGTAAGTAACCAGAATATAACCAAAATGTTTGCAAAGCCCACCGTGAAAACAAAAATACCTTAATTCGAAACAATAATTTGTGGTCCATACAAAGATAAAATCCGCACAATTAAGGCCACAATACTTGGTTCTATGCTAAAAGGAGAAACAAAGTCAAATAGGAATGTATCTCACTCATCTACATATCTTGTAAAATATATTATGTACTACTAGCTGTTTCTCGCGGTTTCACCCGCATCCTGGGGGAACTACTTCCTGTACCCGGTTAATTTATAGCCTAAGTTACTCCTTGGTACATCAGCTATCCGCCAGTGAAAGTCCCGTCAAAATCGGTCCAGCCGTTCCAGAGATTAGCGAGAACAAACAGACGGACAGCCGAAAAAAAAATCATTTCGGTATACATAATTATGTACCGAGTATACATTCATATCCATTTAGTGAAAAGCGGTTATTTGAATATTACAAACAGACACTCCAATTTTATTTATGTGTATAGATTTATCAAACAAGGTGTTATTCTTATGAGACGTTAAACATCCAATACGCAGTCACTATGAATATTATTATATCAAGTAGACAGCATCAGTTTAGAGGGTTGCTTCACGATCTAAGGTATTAACTTCCACTCTCTGGGAACGTCGCGTGATGTTTAATTCTTCATCAGCAGCAAAAACTGCTGAATTGCTTTTTTGTGACAATACCTTAACATTGTTTGTTTTTACAGTAGGTACACTAATATTATAAAGAGTAAAAAAAAATATTCTTGTTTGTTTGTTTGTAATGGATAAACCCAAAAACTACTGAACCGATTTTAAAAATTCTTTCACCATTAGAAAGCTACATTATCTGCGAGTAACATGGGCTACATTCTATTTTAGAACAAATAGGGGTCCGTAAGATATTTGGGTTTTTCGGGTACGCGAAGTAGTTCCCTCAGGACGCGGGTGAAACCGCGGGAAACGGCTAGTAGTTTCTAAGCAGATGATGATATGTTTTGTATTGTTTTTATTTCAAATTAATAGTAATGTAATTGTTGATCACCTCAAGCCTAGTGGACAGACCGTCAGATTGCTGAACAGAGAATCCCTGGGTCAAACTCACTGCGCGCACCACCGACATTTCGATGTTAAGTGTGTTTAATTGTATATGTTTCGCTTCCTAATCAGTAAGAAACAATCGTGAGGATATTTGCATCCCTGATCGCGGTTTGTATAAAAGAGAAAGGGGTAAATGATTAGATGACGGGCGACAGAAAAGAATGGAAGCGAAGGACTTACTGCGCCAACCCCAAATAAATTGGGACCAGGGCAAGAAGATGATGATCGCTGTTAAATGTTCCCGGAAGTTATGTGAAGTCTGCCAACCCGCACCTGGCCCATGACCCTTATTATCGCGAGAAGTGACCCGTGCTGTATTATTTTTATTATAACTGCAAAACTGATTTGAACCGTGTGGTTGAGGGCATAGAATACAAGTGTCACCCCTATCTTCCCGTGGGTGTCGTAAGAGGCGACTAAGCGATAACACGATGCAAATACCATCTTTGCATAGAGACGGAAAACTCGACATCAAACCCTATACGACTATACGACTGCCTCGTTGGTCTCGCGGCATAAATGTGCGCGTGGGATCGGGAGGTCCCGGGTTCGATTCCTGGGTCGGGCAGTGTTATTGGGTTTTTCTGTCACGAAATTCTCAGTAGCAGCACGGAATCTGGAAATGTGCCCGGTACGGCAATAGGCTCGCCCCTTATTACGTGGGACTAAAGTATATCTGGCGAAAAGTGGGTGTAGAAATACACCTCTGACTACCTCTTCGGGGTTATAGGCGTGAGACTATGTATGTATGTATGTACTGATTTAACAATACCTTATGGGTTGCCATGAAAAAGTCATGATTTGCGTGCAGAAAAGTCACTTGCAGTTTCCTCTGGATGGTAAATAATCTTACTAATACTCGGTATGATATTTTTGTGTTATTTACCACTATCTAACGACCCTTAACCAAGCCGTCATAGCCTGAAATAATCTATTATTTTTCACCGAAGGTCATTCTAATTTCTTCAATTATTGCATTTCAGCCATTGATTTATATTTCAGCAATCCAATCATACTTTACAAATTACCTTTATAAGAGGTTCATTACTCCAACTCTGAAATTTCTAGACATGGAAGGTATTTTCTTGAATGTCCTTGAGAAAAGTTTTCATCCCTTACCTAGTAGCAATCAGTACTTCCCACATATACCCAACCTTTTTATCCTACAGTATTCCTTTCAAACATTCAAACATCATTAAACAACCGTTCTAATACAATCCCTTTCAAATAAGTTAAGACATAGTCAGGGTTGTGAAATATGTCCGCCGTTAGCTTGGCGAGTGTCAGTAGTGTTTGAGCCGTGGTAACATTTGTGCAACTGCTGCGCGCGCGACCTTCCAGTGACCTTGGTGAGTTTCCCAACTGAACTTGACCTTGAGATTTATTTTTTATTTGTTTTTTTGTGTTGATGGTGGGGGCATGTCGTTTGATTGTTTTGTCATGCTTGTTTAGGGTGTTACTTTTCTATACTTATTGTTTTTGCATGGGTTGATTGTTATGATAGGGTCTTGTTGGTGCTGAATAACCTGAAAATACATTTATGTGAAACATTTTCGATCTGGGCGATTCTTTTTTGTTTTACATTAAATTCAGCACCAAGCATATTTTTAGCACGTAGCTGCTAAAAATATAGTCCAGCAAGTCTTTTCACTAGGTAGCTCTCAGAATTTCTTAATAATGGTGTAACTGATAAATATAAATGATACGTTATAAACAATTTGGAGATGAAACACTACGTTGTTTGCTACTGACGATGAAGCAATAAATACAGCTAAGATAACCGTCTTTTTTATACTAAAAAAAAAACATAGAATATAAAAATTAAACGGTCATTAGTCTCTACATCGGTCTCAAGACATCGTTACAGTCTCTAGAATCATCTGCGTACGAAACGCTTCTCATGCATATTACCGTGTGTATACGGACGTATGTCATAACGCAGAGGTCAAGGTCAAACGAATAAAATGTTACTAGATTCATTATAGAAGAACTGGCTAAGAAAAAGTAGTATAAATACGTTAAACGGCTAAGGTGGCAAAAACATTTACTAAGATTAGGAAAATTTATAAAATTGTTATATTTATGAATTTATTACTATTGCTAGCTGTGTGAGGTGCTGTTTTGTTTTTTGAAACGAATCGTCTACGTTCTTTGTCTTTTTACTTGCATCAAAATAGATCTAACATAATTAAATAATTTGGATATCAAATTTATTAATAGGTGCCTTCCAAAATATCAAAGCATTTTCAAATTCTGCATAGGCTTAGCGGGGTAATACAATGATTTTTTTTATTTTTGTCTACTACTAAACACTATTTTTGGATCACTTTTGATATTTATTTTGTGTTTTTTATATCAGCATTATTTTTTATTTGTTTTTAGTACTTTGTTTCATTTCACGGGTATTATTCTAATTTGTTAGAACAATACCCGGCACTTTGGCAGGCGTACACGGAGTCATAGGTCCAACGCGCAGAGGCCTTTTGAGACTTTTAATCTAGAATGTGATGCGATATACCTACTGAGGAGCCTCCTTAACTACACTATTAAGTACAGTCACGGGTTAGCCACAGCAGGTGAGGGACTATTGCTACTTTTATGGAAACTAATTACTCTCGGCTATTGGGATGGGTTTTAAATGGATTGGTTTAGAAGAAAACTATAGATGAATGCCGGCGCCTGCCCTAAGTACTCTTATAGTTAGTACTTTTATTATTATCATTCTTTTATGCGTATTAACGCAGCGTATTAGTAGTCTACTAAATTACTCTAAATGAAGTAGGTACTGGCGTGTTGAATGCACCCACGTCCTTAACGGAAACCTCCTAACGGTTCGGCAAATTGCAATGCGTATGAATTTCGTAAATAGGAAATAAATAATTATTTATTTCGTAAACTCTTGAATACATTTTCAATACGAAGAATTCACTGTACATAAAACAAGACTTATAACTCTTATAAGACATACAGTGAATTAATATTTGGATATATTTTAGACATTAAATATTTTAGAGATATTTATTGAAATTTATTGCAATATCACACTCGCCTTTGTAGCTCTAGTACATAACAATGTAAACTAGTCTTCAAATCTTGAGGTCTTAGAATCGATTTCCGAGTCGAGCAGAAAGTGATATTGCGATTTTCGGTCAAAAATAGTCTAGCGTCCGAAAGTTGGCTGTGATATAATAATTATAATTTAAAGATATATTTGTTTAACATATTACGAATTTGTACTTCTTAATATTAATATTTTTACCTTGCAAAGGTCACACCGTAAACATAATGGTTTTATAGTGACAATTATGGTGAACTTAATGACAATCGTCAGTATACAATATAACATCCACTCGTGTACACATTACAAATTACATTAAATGTTCCGTTGGCATAATTGTAATGTATGAATGGATTTTACAAGGTTGCCTTAATTTGTTGTGATTTAGGGTTAATTACGTGGATGTAATTAGTTCATAGACTTACAGCTTTAAAGATTTTATTTAAGAATACAAAATTATATAATACACGGTCCGTGTAGTGACGGATCAAGAATACGGAATGACACCTCCCAATATCATCCTATGGGTGTCGTTAAAGCCGACAGAGGGACCGTACTATGCAGAGAACAGCACTGTAAGAAAAAGAAATCTTGAAACAAACCTTATACGAACCGGTTTGGACAACTTGGTATAGTAGGTCAGGCCTTCCTTTCAAAGGAGAGGCCTAGTCCAGCAGTGGTCTGTTAAAGGCTGATGATGATACGTATATTTTGTTTGCATTGAACGAATGTATCCAAAGTCTCTGTAATACAAAAATAATTGTAGAACAATTTTAAAAGGAATAATTCTCGCTCCAGTGTTACAGTTTGGGAGTGCAACAGATTAGTTTATATACGATTTACTTAATGTACGATTGTACGATGACTATATACAATTTAAAAATTGTATGTCAAAAATCAAAACCTCGTCGTTTCTTCATGGAAAAAATACAATATACTTATTATATACAATGTAATTTTAATAGATATGCATATAAATATCCGCCTCACATTTTACACCTAGAGGATACAACAAAGTGTAAGTATAATTATATAAATTATTCTTTTGAATTATTAAACCTTTGATGAACTTTTGAATATAGTCATAAGGCATTTAATTATACAATTAAAAGGAAAATTATACCTTGAATAAAGTTTTTGTAGATCTATGGTTATCCGTGTGGTGACGGATCAAGAATACGGAATGTCACCACCCCATATCATCCCATGGGTGTCGTAAGAGCCGACAGAGGAAGCATATTATACAGAGAACAGCACTGTAAGAGAAGGAAAACTGGATACAAACCCTATACCAACCCGTTTGGCCTGCGTGGTATAGTAGGCCAATTCCTCCTTTCAAAGGAGAGGTCTAGTCCAGCAGTGGACTGTTAAAGGCTGATGATGAGTGAGATCTATGGATGGCATTCTAATGTGTGTATGCATGTGTGTGTCAAATACAATAACATAGGTAAGACAGGCGAACTGGCTAGAAAAAGCTGTTTATGAACATTGAATGACGAGTTATCAACCTTCATTAGATTACTTAAAATAACATAACATGACTTCACGCCTTTTATCTCCGAAGGGGTAGGCAGAGGTGTACCTATTACACACCTACACTTCGCCAGTTATGTTTCAATCCCAATTTAATAGGAGACGAGTTGCCATTACGTAAAATAATTTAATAAGAAATATGATTGCACTATGCATTTTATGATACGAAATTACAATAACATAATATTTGATTAGCATTTACTCTGACATTTCACAAGATATTTCAGCATTCATTCAAAATAATTACGCGGTTGAAATACGTTACATAAAATATTAGTATGGCTACAAAACGTGAAAGTGCAAAAGTATTTATAATTTTTTACTTGAGCAATGTAATACATTCAAATTAAGCTACTGTTAACGGATATTATACATATATGTAGGTACTTGGTGATGTGTGGTGCAATGATAAACACTGCCATCATTTCATTCGTCCACTGTTGGAGATATGTAGGTCTCCCCCAAGATACACTCCCTAATCTCGAGTCACCCACATTCAACCGCTGCCCACGATCTCAACAAGACTTCGGTCCACCTTGCAGAAAGCTTGCCCTTACTGCATCGTTTAGTGTATTGCCACCACTCCAGAACCAGTCCCAACGTCCAACGTTTTGATAGCTTATCAAAACGTTGAACGTTGGGACAGGTTCTGAACGGAACATTATTCGTTTTTAACCCCATATTTGAGCTCAAATATGGGGTTAAAAACGAATAATGTTTCTATTGCAGAAGCAATCATAACACTAGTTCTATAGTTTGGGAAAATGCGCAAATATCTATTTGACCGGATGGACCGACGACTTAAACCTCTTCATCATCCATGGACACAAACTAGCTTTCATAATTTTACAATACCACGTGGTAAAAATGTGGTTTTAATTGCCAGTTAAATTATTTCATAATGTAACCCTAAGGTGTGAAAAACGTACTTTAGTAAAAATGGTTTCACAGCGTTTAGGGTCATAAAATGTGTCTTATCATTGGTTGGGTCAAGGTCTGAATATTGTTTCATATTGCTTGGAATGCTACCCAGCTTCCTATGATAGGATGGAACCGAATAAGATAGACAAGACTGAATCTATTAATATTATAAAACGGAGTTGACGACCGGTTGGCGTAGCGGGAGTCTAAGTGACTGCTACGCCGAAGGTCGTAAGTTCGATTCCCGATCAAGTCAAATATTTGTGAGCATGAACATGGATGTTTGTCTTGGTCTGGGTGTGGTTGTGTTTTTCTAGTACCCATAGTACAAGCTCAGCTTAGTTTGGGAGTTATGTGTACTAGATGGGGTTGTGTGTATGTGGTAGAATATTATAAAAAAAGTTCTTCGGCCGTCGTAACCGAACATTACCGAATGGATTTTTATACAGTTATGATTCCTGAGCAAGGTTCAGGTGCACAATTCTCGCGGGTGGAGTTGCAGGTCAATTCTAGTATTGTATAAACTTCATAACTTTAAAAACTCTGCGCCATTCCTATCTAAGCGACACTGTGAGACATATGTAATAACCACTACTATCTGTTTTTTTATAATATCTCAAATCGAACAGTAAGCCGTCACGTTTTTCTTCACGCAGGATTTTGTGTTTTTGTCTGCCTCCGTGGTCCAGTGGATAGCGTATGCGACTGATCGGATTCGATTCCCGGGTCGGGCAAAAGTGTTACTGGGTTTTACCGAATTCTCAGTATCAGCACGGAATCTGTTGATGTGCCCGGTAACGGCAATAGGATCGCCCGCTATTACGTGGGACCTAAAAATTCATGGCGAAACGTGGGTGTAATATTACACATCTGCTTACCCCTTCGGGGACACAGGCGTGAGTCTTAAAAAAATTATTACTATCTGTATTGTAACACAAAATCCTGCGTGCAAGTCCGTTCAGTAGCTTTTGAATTCTTGAGAACAAGACTGAGAATTTCCTAATGGTAAAACCCAATAACACTTTGCCTGACCCGGGAACCGAACCCGAGACCTCCCGATTCCACGCGCACATTTATGCCGCGAGATCAACGAGGCAGTTAAACAATTTTAGGCCTTTATAATGCAAATTTGCAAAATTTAATTTGCTTTATTCGCAAGCGGCTATCAAAAACGTATCTTGATGGATACGAGTGTGTAGCAATAGCGACCATATATAGCAATATGCTCAAGTTGGCAATACTGCATATATTATGCGCGTACGACCACTTAACTAGCGGCGCATATTTATATGCGAATTTTGCTTTTGTAAATATTTTAATATAGATTTTAATAGCTAGTTTGGGTAAGCTAAGTTGGATCTTGGGTTCGAGTACGGGGCAAGGTTTTATATCAGAACAAACGTATAATGCGTATGTTCTGAAATATTTTTTATTAACAACAAAGAGCTTAGTTTTGAGGCCGATAGACGACACTTGGTCTAACCAAAAAAGTAGAAGAATATTATAGTTCTACCTTATAACTTTAATTATCGCCGTGCGTGGGACAATACTACTATCTAATTGTAAACAACCCATTAAACACTAAACTTCATAACCTATTGTGAATTTTCTATCAGGGAAATTTCAGTAAGACTTCATTCAATGTACTCTTTAGAGTTAACAAAGACATGAATCACCCAATTTCAGACATTACTGTAATAAGTTTCAAAATCCTGACTGGTTGCAAGAGTTGGCATCAACTGATCTAGAGTTGCAATTTTCTTATAAAAGATAAGGATTACTAAATGTTCTTAAAATTAGGAACTTAGAGAGAGTTAACTGAAAACAATAGTTTGTATTCTCTTTGAGATTTCGTCACATTTATTTACGCCAAGGATGTCTTAAAGAATGACACTAGTAATAAAACTTTAATGACTCATGACATAACTACTTGATGGCGAGGGACACCAAAAAATTCTAATGAAGGTCTGACGGTATTCGCACTGCCATTTGGAAAAGCTAATATTCCGTTAAACCTGATTAGACTAGATAGTGGACCCCAGGCTTTAAAGGGGAAGTCTAGCAGCTGGAACAGCCAGGAATGCCAAAGGTTATGGTAAACTGCCAATTTGAACAATAATTGAAAAATGAATTAAACTTATAAACTTCCATAGTTTACAACCTTCTATTAGATTTACTGGGAAATAACTTAAAATAATCGTGCTATCTCAGTTGGGAGTTGATTAATTGTTAAGCAAAGGGATTGAAATTCGAACCCATAGTAAGTATCAGTAGGTACACTTCATAGTTCTGTGTTTTGAATTGCTACTGCCATAGCAAAATACTATAAAATTTAAATTTTCTTGACCATACCAAATGTCTAAGCACCTATGTATACTGTCGTCCTGTACTATTTTTTTTTTTAATATTTTAAATTAGTTAAATTCAATTTAGGTCAAGTTTCCACAACGTAAACTGCTATAAACTTAGTCATACCGTGATAAAAATCGCCAAGATAATTCGTTTCGCAAATAACGTCGGTTTTCACGGTCGCATTTCGCAGTCTGTAACGTGATGTAACTCGGTTTCAGTAACGTTTTGCCGACTTAGTGTTAACGCGGACTTGCTAGTTGTAGTTCATACGTAAGTGATAATTTTAGGGCTCGCTTTTGGAAATATTGTGCGGTAGTGATTTCGTCACTGATTTTGTTTGTAAGTACCTACGATTTTTCACTATGTTTTTATCTTGAATTAGCTGGATAACTTATTTCACATCTCACTAGCTAATTAGGGCTGCTGCTCCTTACCCGTAAGTCATAGCGTGATGTTAAATTCCTCGATGAAGTGGCTATTCTAACAAAGAATAATATTTTATGGGCCTAAAAACAATATTAATTATAAAATTATAGGTAGTAGAGCCTTAGTAAAAAGGCAGCGATAGCCGAGTGGATATACCAACAGACTGCCATGCAGAGGGTATCAGGTTCGAATCCACGGCGCGCACCAATGACTTTTCGGAGTTATGTGCGTATTGAATTGTTAATTATCGCTTGTCCCGTGCCTCGGAGAGCACGTTAAGCCGTCGGTCCCGGTTGTCATGAAGATCTTTGACAGTCGTTACAGGGCGTCAGTACCTTCTAAATAAACTGACACTAGTCTAAACCATGGAATATCGCTATCCCTTCGGGTTGCGGAGGTCAGACAGGCAGTCACTCCGTGGAAAATCTAATATTCAGCCAAATCCGGTTAGACTAGAAAGCGGACCCCAGACTGAAACTGGGATAACGCTAAGAGAAAGAAGAAGGTAGTAGAGCCTTAGTGATTTAAACATGAATAGGCCGACGCTACTGAGGAAATACAACCCTCTCACAGAATATTGACATATTAAAGTAACAGCATACGTTTGTCTCATTCCTCTTTTCCATAGCACTCCTCCTCTTTATTTCGTTTCCTATCCCAAAGGCCGGTAACGTGTAACTACTCTGGTGTCCGAGTGTCCATGAGCAGCGGTGATAGCTTACCATCAGACGACCGTCATCTCGTTTGCCGTCTACTACATTAAACAAACTTTTATCATACTATTGCATTGGTTATATCTGATCCACGATTACAAATAACACTCAGACAATAATCATCCATTTGCATCATACAAAGTGTTGTTGAACCTTTAACACACGTAGCGAAAAGTTTAAACTACTATCAGAAGATGACAGTCTGTCATGTTCAAATCAATTTATGCAGGAATTCTCAGTAACCACAAAATGGAGCTTAAATTGCCTTCGCCTAGACATTTTTGCATATTATACAGTTATCTAATAATTTCAACAACACTTTTCATGACTCAGCAAGAGAATTTAGCATCTCAAAACCGCTTAAAACATAAGCTTTAATTTTTAAGTAATAAAGAGCCGATCAAATTGGTTTTGTAATGTTAATCATATACTACTGTAATCGACTTAACGCTAATTTTGCACGTTTGCGGTCATCGCTAATAAAAAAAAAAGATTTATTGCTTTGCAAATATTGTTGTGGTTATAATTTTCAAAATATAGTCATCGTTAATTTTTGTTAGATAGAAGTGTTTTGGTTTATGATTTAGTATTTTTAATAGGACTTGGAATGTATAATAAAATAAGCGATTTATTTTCAAAATATTTATTTTGTGGTTTTGTATTTTGCAAAAGGTGGCTGAAATTCTTTTTGAGAAAATAAGCGCATTTTAAATTAACTTAGACCCACTATTACAAAGAAAATGACCCTTCCAATTTTGTAGCTATTTTAACGGAAGGAATGGGGTTATACCATGTCAGGTAGAAATAACATACGGTTCGATGATTTTTAAATGACTATCTACACAATTTTTCAAACTCGACATTTGTCATCAAGATCTGAAATGGTTGACTGTACTATATGTATTGGCAATTCATCTGGCAGGAAGATACAGGCACAGACTCATACTTACAGTGATAAATGTAGATGTTTTGCAGCTCATTTCAAACACAGAGCGCTTATTCAAGTGCGTATGAACTCTTTAAGCCGCTGTACATACGAGTACATACATAGACTCACGCCTGTTTCCCGGAGGGGTAGGCAGAGACTTCGGAACGCCATTTGCAACGATCCTGACATACCTCTCTTGCTTCATTCACTTCCATCAAGTTTCTCATGCATGCTCTTCTGTTTAGGGTCCTTCTGACCTGTCCTTTTTTTAGGATGTCACCAATCCGGTTAGAGAACGTCCGCCTAGGTCTTCCCCTTCGTCCTGTCCCATTCACACTTACCTTATATATCTTCTTTGTCAGTCTTTCCTCATCCATCCTCTCCATGTGCCCAAACCATCTTAACATGCCTTTCTGGATGCTTGTCACTACATCTTCTTTTACCCCACACCACTCTCGTATCACACAAAACTGCTGTACGTGTAACTAAATATACCACAACGTTAACTCATCCCTACGGAGTTTTACGTACGTCTCTATGATTGTATGGAACAGTGACATCAACGGGGAAAACTGTTTCACGTTCAGTCTTAGCTCTACATATTCATTATTATAACATTAGTGTTTGTGTATCATTAGCAAGATATACAGAATGATTGATTTTTGGTTCATATACCATTAATTTTAAATAATAGAGCGACCCTAGTAATTTTCGGCCAATTTCTATCTTGCCTGCTATTAGTAAAATCTTTGAAAAGATTATTTTGCATCAACTAGAGAGCCACTTTCACACAAATAATTTATTTCACAGTGAACAGTATGGCTTTACTAAGGGTCGCTCCACCGTTGATGCCGGTGTAACTTTGTTAAAGCATATTTTTAATGCTTGGGAAAACTCGAAGGATGCCATTGGTGTTTTTTGTGACCTATCAAAGGCCTTTGACTGTGTGGAACATAATACGCTTTTACTTAAATTGAAACTTTATGGTATTAGAGATACCGCACTCAATCTTGTTGCCAGCTACCTTAGTGATAGAATTCAGTATGTAGATGTTAATGGGAGTAGGTCTCTAGGTTTGCCAGTAGGAATGGGCGTTCCACAGGGCTCTATTCTCGGTCCATTTCTTTTTTTAATATATATTAATGATTTGCCGTTCTTTGTACAAAATTTATGTGATATTGTTTTGTTTGCCGACGATACGTCACTAATTTTTAAAGTTGATCGTGATTTAAGTAACTTTGATACCGTCAATAACACTCTTGCACAAGTATTAGATTGGTTTTCGACAAATAATTTGGTACTCAACTCAAGCAAAACCAAATGTGTTAAATTCTCTTTGCCTAATGTCAAAAGTGTTCCTACTAATATAATTTTAAATAAGGAAACAATTGAACTAGTCGAATCAACCGTATTCTTAGGTGTAACTTTAGATTGTAAGCTTCAGTGGGGCGCCCAAATATCCTGTCTCGCAGTAAAACTTAGTTCTGCAGCGTTTGCAGTTAGAAAAGTTAGGGAATTCACAGATATATATACTGCTAGACTAGTTTACTTTAGTTATTTTCACAGCGCAATGTCTTACGGAATAATGTTATGGGGTACAGCTGCTGATAAACAGACTATTTTTGTCATTCAAAAGAGGGCTATACGTGCAATTTATAAGTTAGGTGCTAGAGATTCTTTACGTGATACATTTAAAGAAGTAGATATATTGACAGTTGCATCGCAATATATATATGCTAACTTAATGTACATTAAGAAAAACTTAATTCTATACCGCAAAAATAGTGATGTGCACAAAGTGAACACAAGGAATAAGCATAAACTGGTGGGAACTAACTACCGTCTACATAAAGTTCAGAACTCGTTTGCGGGGATTGGTATACGATTTTTCAACAAATTGCCTCTTGAAATAATGAATTTACCCATGCACAAATACAAACGGACTATTAGGAACTTTCTTTTACAAAGGGGTTATTACACTATTAAGGAATTTTTAAATGATAAGACACCGTGGGGATAGGCTTAGGCTTGTTTAACTCACGATTATTTTATTTACATGTTAAGTGGAGGTGCCTCGTGAACACATGATTTTTGCAGGATTTGGATATTTTTATGATTTGTTAAATGTAGTTTAACATTATTTATCCCTGATCATATCATTGTTCACTTGTCACCTCCACAAAATTCTTTCTACATTTGCATTCCTTCACGCGTTCCACTAACTTATGTTAATAATAACGATCTGGAAAATGGAGGTAATTGGCGGTCATGGTCAGTATACCAATAGATTGTTTCTTACTGCTGGTTCGTATACCGTTGTCGTCATGCTCACTAAAATGTCATTTCTTGTGGTGGCGTCGTGTGTCGGGTCATCCCTGTCCCTCTAATATGGCGAGAGGGATGATGGCTGGCACACGCGTCATACTCGTCAACGGGTGCTACTTGCGATGACTGGTCGATGACGGTCTTGCGGGCTGGTATTAGATTTTAATATTTAACTGCATCATTTCCATCATGGTTCTGATCAATTTCGCGGATTGCCTGCATTATTAGGTATAAATAATGTAAGTGGGTGCTCCTGTTTCACCATGTCTATTCTGAAGAGGCTATCCAAAAGTATTATGATTGAGTATTATTATGTACAGTAAATATAAACAAGTGATATAGAAGGTGTAACAGTTGCAGCACCTTACAAAATGTAAATTGTGTAATATGCAAAACATGGCGATGAAAAAGAGTGACCGTGAGTTTTATTGCCCGTTCTTTCTCATGGTTCTACCTATTGCTTTGCGAACGTGGCAGTAAATGTAAATGTAGAAGCATACAGTAATAATGTTTTAAATTTGAGTATAAGTAATTATTTTATAAATTTATTATTTTGACGTTCATAAGCTTCACATTGTGACTCAAATAAATAAAAGATTTTGAATTTGAATTTAATATAACTGCTTTAAGTTCAACGCATTGATTTGGCATATCTACTATAAAACGTTAGAAAAATATTTATTTTTGTATTGCTTTATTCACTTATAATGCAATCATTATAAATGAGTAAAGCATTACATAGCAAATTGGACCTAAATACACGCCAAAGACCGCGCCCTGGGGGAGACAGTTGACTGCAACAGGCTTATGTCATGTGTGTGATATGACCTGCCTTTATTGAAAAATGGTTTCCAAGTTACTTTTTTTATCAACTCAAAGATTTTTTTATTCTACTTAGAAAATAAGTCTTCTATTCGATCTAAAATCACTCTGTATACACAAAAAAATAAATCCTTAGCATGTCAGAAATAGTCATGCCTCGTTGAGTAATACTCGGTGTCACAAATAATACGAACACCGAAGGCTTTTTGTTTTGTCTAGATTACGTTATACAAGAGTGTTATGTTATATTGCAAAGAGGCATTGAAACAAAATCATTATTATGTCACAAACATTTTGAGTTTGTCAAGCTATGGCACATAAGCTTCTTTTAATTGGCGCGCGGCGGCTGTTGATTCACGCCATACATAATTACGCGAGAATGGCGCTTTAGATTAAATACCGTCTTACAATTTATTATATATATTTAGCGAGCCTTACTCACCATAATTAAAATACCGGACAAACTAGCACTATGAAAGTCTTAAAATTATGCTGAATGTAACAAGTATCTCGTGCCGAGACGATTTTATATAGCAAGTATTGCGTCTGGACTGCATGGTATTGTCACCGGTTAGCATAAATGTGAACCGGGTCCTCAACCCTTTGCCAACATCTACCTCTTTTCGCAGCATCTTAGTGTCGTATCCCTGGCGTTTTTCAATCAGTTTACATTCAGTCGCATATTTTACATAAGCTACCAATATATTGTGTCTTGATTTCTGCATGGCATTTTATATGTGAGGAAACGTTCGAGAAACGATTATGTATCTTGTGTGTATGGGCCGGTACCGTGAATGTGCTTTTCGCTTTTTTCAAAATATATAAGTAAGCTAAAGAAAAAAAATATTTATTACATATAACAAAATTAAATTAATTTTAGAACCAATTTTATCTACTTAAATACTATTACTAAAATTAAATTAAAATATTAAAATACAATACAAATAAAAAAGAAAATATATATTCAAAGGGCGTCGTGAACGTCCTCCATATCGCCGTCTATTGGGAATGTGCCCAGAAGACTGTGAGATGCCCCGAAATTTATCCTCTTAGAGCCAGTGGGATGGGCCGCATTGCAGCGCAGTACGAGAAAATCTCCACACACGGCACATCGTAAATGCTGCAGAGCGTGTTCGTTTGCTGGCTGTGGGAGAGTGGGAGTCTCCGTTTAGGTGCGCCGTGTGTCGCTCTACATCGTTGTCACTGTGGGGAGGCCGTCGACAGCCTTGGTCACCATGGCCTATCATGCAGCAGGAGTGCAGGTCGTATTTCACGACACAGCAACGTGAATGAAATTCGCCGTCGGGCTCTTGTCACCGCTGGCGTTCCAGCCCAACTTGAACCTCAGGGTTTGGCACGCAACAATGGTAAAAGACCAGATGGAATGTCTCTCCTGCCTTGGAAATTAGGTAGGCCTTTGGTATGGGACGCAACGTGTGTCGATACCCTTGCGCCATTTCATCTTCCTTGCACAGCGGGCTGTGCGGGCCCTGCTGCTGCCACAGCGGATACTCTAAAACGGTGCAAATACGTAAATCTCGTAGGGGATTATGTATTTGAGCCCGTTGGAGTCAAAACGTTGGGGTCATGGGGTCCAAGTGCTAGATCTCTCTATAGAGAGCTTGCGAAGAGACTTGTCGGCGCCTCGTGTGACCAGAAGGCAGGTAATTATCTAGCACAAAAAAATTGCATTGCCATACAGCTTGGCAATGCTGCCAGTCTTCCGGGCACGTTCCCAATAGACGGCGAGCTAAAGAATATGTATATAATTATGATTTAACTGTTATGTGTTGTAAATGTATGTCTTAAGAATATAGTCATGTCTAGTCTGTCTAGGCTAATGACTTCTCTATCGCAAATCCACGTGTATTTTCAATGAGTTCCGCATAATGTTTTGGATATTATTTGCTAAATTTTATTACTACGTTCGGTAGTGTGTATAACGTAGTTTGACTTGCCGTTTGTAATAGCAGCGGTAGAAACGTTTTTTTTTTTTTCAATATTCGTCTTATGGATGGGTGACCTCTAGCTCTAGTATTGCAGTTATCATAAGAGCGCTATTGGGTGCCAGAAACTTTGTAAAGTATTCTTAACCGATTTTGTCTTGAGACAAAGCTCATAAGCTCATCTTGAAGGCCTTCAGTCAGTCTTTCAACTCAGATCTAATAGTTGTCAACACAAATAAAACAAAGAAGTAGAAACCAAATTACTAAACACGTAATCTTAATACGTTATTAGTGGCATTGAGAACACAAAAGAGGCTAAATAAAACTCAACTATCTGTAGTTATAACTGCATTTGTAAAGAAAGATAATAACCACATAATAATAGCTTATATTTCAGACTTTCAGAATTGGATATCTATGTTTATTATTTGAGTAGCCAATTATAAGAGACTAGAGGACGCTAGCAGCTACGCCTGCATTTTTTTTAACTTATCCGGTTTGGCCGATCCCGTGGAAATTTCGAGAAATCCCTTCTTAGTGCACCCCTACGGAGTTACAATACTGTTAGATATTATTACCGTGCCAATAGTTTCGACTGTAGCGTGTCTGTCAGTCAGTCAGTAACGCAAGGATTTTATATATAAGAGATATGACGAAAAATATCGTACATTTACGTATGGTGAAGTGGTTGGTTGTTACGTCATTGCGCCGAATGTTGTGGGTTCAATCCCCACAGGAGATAAAACTTTGCGAGGTTCTCAAATTGTTGTTTGGAGTCTGAATATACTTTGTGTCCGTTGATTGAAGACTTGTAATTCACTATTATTCTATTAAAGAAAAAAGACAACATCCGCACTATGAAGTGTGGAAATTGTCTTTTTAAATAAAAACAAATATATAAGAGGATCATTATAATAATATTAAGTATGTGGATAAAATAGAATATTTTGTTCTTGTCTTTAAAAAATACCCTCACACTAGTAATAAATTCAATACCGCGCAAAATTATATCATTGATACCCACAACAGAAATATTCACAACTTAAGGTGCTTGTACACGGCATGTACATGTAGCTTGAGCATGTTGAGGCACTTGCGCGGGTTATATGCACCGTGAACATATCGTTTAAAAAAATGTGCGGGTCCAGCGACTCGAGCATGTACCAATGCGAGCCACCCGCGCAAGTAATTCGCGTGCTCTGCGGCGTGCGCGGGTCACTCGCGCATGTTACTTGTTAAAATTACATTTTTAACCTATGATTTTAAAAGAATTTTCGTTCGTCGAGATATTTTGACGCGATTCAAGTCATAAAGCTACCGCGCGAATAGCATGCACATGTACCTAGCTCTTGACCACGAACAAATACTTGTACACACAGCTTGCGCAAGTAGCCCGCGTCTTTACTTGCTCCAGTTATTTGCACCACGTACAAGTACAATCGAGTAACTTGAACAAGTAGCTTGCGCATATTACTCACGCGTATAACCCGCACCTTTACTTACTCCAGCTACATGCACCGTGTACAAGCACCCTTAGCAACATCAAAGTGACGTCATATTTTCTCAAACATAAATTTTCTCCTTTTGCCTAACGGCACAATCGTCATTATACAACCTCCACAAAACAACGCGCTCCAAATCAGTACTAAGAACCTAATTTAGTTCGACCTTGTGCAAACAAGCTAAGTGTTGCTTTAGAAAGGACAATGGCCACTTACAATATCTGTCAAAGTAACGCCAGTCAATGAACTCAATTACTTAAGATGTATTTTTGTGCAAGTAGATGAAATTTTCAGCTGTTTTCAAAACATTTGGAACTCAGTTTAATCAAAGTGCTAACAATGAAGAGAGAATCAATCTGTACTCAGTCAAGTTCTAGTTTCTATTGATTTTTAAATTTAAGAAAACAGAGAATATTTGTTTGTTGCAGTTAATTAAAATAAAATGCAACTCAACATTCAGCCCCTCATAAGACGACTCCCGGCCAAGCAAGTGGTAAATCTTTACTTCAATAAAATTGTTTCAGTTTCAATCAATGGAACGAGAGCAGCTAATATCTTGCAAAATGCTACCGACTGTTTACTGGCAGATTCTATTTTTTTTTCTATAAATGGCGCCCGCGTTACAAATAATAATTTACAAACATCCAACCATGAACGCAAAGAACACACCGACTTGAAACACCAATCTATAGATAGGTACATAATGTTGTCTCGTTCGAGAATAGCACACACGGCCACTTGTGTGCACTTTGGCCTTTGTACCCTACTAATGGCGTAAGAAATAAGGATTAAAATCGTATTGTACTTTGACCACTACGTCATCAGTGCAGTCAAACGCACTGGATCGTAAATTGCTCTCCAGCTTTCTCACTTAACATTACTGATACCGCTCGTAGCCACTGACTGGGTAGTAATTCCCCAGTCGCAGTCATAGCATGCCTTGTCTTGCCATTCGTAATAGGTCGACCAAGTTAAGCAACTTGTACACAGATCATCACTTAGATGGGTGATCACTTGCTTGCTTGTTACATTTCCATCAGAGCGCAACCGTGCTTCAGGAGCCAAGTAAAACCCCCGATTCCTGTAGACAGGAATCATTAGGCTATGTCTAAAAATTTTCATCCGACAAGAAAGAAATATTTTTCTTGATAAAACATCATTACCATTTTTTCTAAATCAATAAATCCCACGTAAACTATGATCAGGTTACAACACATTACAAACACTGTCAACAGCCTTCGAGGTGAGAGACAAGCGTCAACAGGCTTGCAACACACCTTGCGACATGCGATCGGACGTTAGACCGGATATCTGTTAGTATGGACCAGTTCTTAGATATTTCGCGCGTTAGACTTATTATGGTCAGGTATGCGAGCAGCCAGAGTTGATGCAAGTGTGAATACATTTAGGCGGGACCGTTAGAATATTATTAAGTTTGTGTTTAGTAATGGCAGATCTGAAACTTGCAAAGCTAATGAGTAAGTTCTACGGCTTTTGATGAGGTAGACAGTATAGCATTGAGCGGCAAATTTCACTGGATAAATAGAAAACTATGCAGGTGAAAAAACCAATATAATATTCTACTGTTTGTGTGTTTGTCATTTAAATCCGTCTAATTTTGTGTGTATATTTCAATAGGTTCCTAGATAGTTTGAAGAATTATGCAATTGTACTGGATGGAGCAGAGCTGTCACCATAATTATTTGATTGGCAGGACTGGCAGGACAATACCTGCCGGGTCCTCTCGTTTTATATCGTCATCATCAGTCTATATCAGTCCACTGCTGGACGTAGGCCTCACATCTATAGAACATCCAAATACATCATATTAAAATCTAGTTTTGAAAGTAAATATGTACATATCAAACAATTAAATTATTTATTCTTACATAAAATATTTGAAATTTAGAATCATACGAGAATATTTTAATAGTATTGCACAAATTTCTGCATCAGAAACATTGTTGCAAATCCTGATTGGAAAGAATGTTGTATTGCAACCAAAAGTGTTCTAACTAGACTTTTTATATTTACTTTTTGGGTAATTTGAGGTTACTTTTGGGCAATGGAGTTTGCGGAGCAAGTTTGCGGTTTGGGTCATAAGCATTGATATACAGTCAGAAATATTAAACATTTTGTCATATATTTTGTCTTGTAAAATCAAGGAACAAAATAAGGTTTTATCTCAGTCTACGTCCACAGCTGGGAATACAGACAAATATTGAACCGCCCGCATCCGTTTTCCAGGATTCTAGCTAGATCTTAGGAACCCCTTTCTGGTGGCCATCCCTAAATGAACTTTAAATTATAATCACATGACATAAGCGTATTGATCATAAAGATATTTAATTGGGGTGGAAAAATCCCTTGTATGTCCCATTATACATAAAACTTTATTACATACGTGTCAATCTCTTCAACTAGCAAAGTGCAGTAACTTTTCCTACTTCTTATAACTAAATTCGTTGCAAAATTTAACTGTTAACTTTTTTTACATGCGCGAGTTGGCACTCGCTACAGTAACTAAATAACAATGTGTTTATTGATTCTTGCTGATCCTGGCTGCACAGGTGATATTAAGGTTGAAATATAAAGAGGATACCGCTTGTGTTTTTTAGGATCGACTTGGTTTGTATAATGCAGAGGTCGCGAACTTAGCTACTAAAACGAATAAATCATCAAATTTAAAAGCTTTAGCCAATCACCGATATGCATTTGATTAGTTGCTTGTTCATCTTAACAGACTTAATATAAGTACCGCAAATGCAAGCTTGAGGTTGATGAGCTCACGATTACTGTAATAATCTGCAGAGCGACTGACGAGTTGTAAGTTCAAGTAACTATGATTGGTAATGCATCAGCATAACTTAACTAAGTACGAAGTTAATGTCGTGACTGTTGACCCCTGAAAGGTACGGCCAGGTTGTACTGGTGTTTGTACTTTGTCATTTCAAGTATATATAATAATACTAAAAGCCATATTTCAAGGAATAGCGGCTTTATAGTAGGCAGTTACTTGAATAATTTTTGTTTGCTGTTTATTTTTATAAACATGTTTGATTTTTTTAAGTCACGATGTTAGATTATATCATGCATTATTAATAAATAATTAAAATATATATTAGAAAATTACTTTTAAAGAAGAAAGCTTGGTTAGATTGGTTGGCTGCCAGAGCAAATGAAAGAATGGGAAAGGCAACGAGTGATGACATCGATGAAGCAAGAAAGGAGTTTGTTAGGTCAAAAAGAATTGTGAAAGAAATTGTTAAAAGGAAAAAAGAGCAAAAGAAAGATGAGTTTGATAGCAGACTATCTGAAGATTTCCGGAGAAACATAAAGTTTTTCTGGAAATCCGTTCATGCAGTTCGAGGAAGAACTCAATCCTCAGAATACACGTCAATCAGAGACAAGAATGGAAAGATACTGAATGGTGAATCATGCGTGCTGAAGAGATGGAAGGAGTATTTTGAAGGTCTATATGAAAGAACGGCGATAGAGACATCGATCGACGAAATTAATGGTAATAATAGCAATGATGAAAGTGATATTGGTGTGGATGAGATTGTGAAGGCGTTGGGAAGTATGAAATTACGTAAGGCTGCAGGATATGATAGGATTACAGCTGAAATGCTGAAGGCTGGACAGGGCATCATAGTTGGTCAGCTGCAGCGCTTATTTAACTTGTACTGGAGCACCGACCGAGTACCTGATGACTGGACCACAGCGGTGGTTGTGCCTCTTTATAAGGGAAAAGGCTCGCAACAAGACTGCAAGAACTATAGAGGCATTAGCCTTCTCAGCATTGTTGGCAAATTGTATGCGAAGGTACTGATTGAAAGAGTTATGGAAGTAACCGACAAGATAATATGGGATGTACAAGCAGGATTCCGAAAGGGTATGTGGTGCACGGATCAAGTCTTTTCCTTGCGGTGCGTAGCCGAAAAATTCTTGGCCAAAGGTCAAAAGATCTATTGCGCATTCGTGGATTTGGAAAAGGCTTACGATAAAGTGGTGAGGAATGAAATGTGGTCGGTACTGTCGATGTATGGGGTGAACAGCAGCCTCATACGAGCTCTGAAATCCCTTTATGAAGATTCTAGAGCTTGTGTGAGGATAAATGGGTCGTACACGGATTGGTTTACCATCGAAACAGGTGTTAGACAGGGATGTGTAGCGTCGCCGTGGCTGTTCAACCTCTTCATGGACAGTTGTTTGCAAGATTTGAAAAATAGTGACTGTGGATTAAGGATGAATGAGTTACTTGTCAAATGCCTCCTTTATGCTGATGATCAGGTTATACTTGCGTCTTCAGCGGAGGAGTTGCAGGAGATGGTAACAATCATGCACGGTGCGTTAGAGAGGAAGGGAATGAAAGTAAATGTAAGTAAAATGAAAGTTATGGTTTTTGAAAAGGAGGAATGCGTTACGGCTTGTAATATTATGATCGATGGACAGCGAGTGGAGCAAGTGAATGAGTTTGTATATTTAGGTACGCTGTTTACAAGAGATGGTAAGAATGTAGAAGATATTGAAAGAAGAGTTAATGCAGGTAATAGAGTGAATGGAGCTCTGAAGGCGTTTATGAATAGCCAAAAGTGTCCAAAAAGGCACGTTTGGCTGTCCATAGAGGGGTGTTAGTACCTACTCTTATGTATGGTAGTGATAGTTGGGTATGGCAGAAGAGTCATGAAAGTAGAATAAATGCTGTAGAAATGAGAGCACTGCGAAGTATGTGTGGTGTTTCTTTGACTGACAGAGTAAAGAATTGTGTGATAAGAGAGTGTTGTGGGGTAAAAGAAGATGTAGTGACAAGCATCGAGAAAGGTATGCTAAGATGGTTTGGACACGTGGAGAGGATGGATGACGAAAGACTGACCAAGCAGATATATAAGGCAAGTGTGGAAGGGACAGGACGAAGGGGAAGACCTAGGCGGACGTTCTCTGACCAGATTGGAGACATCCTAAAAACAGGACAGGTTAGAAGCACCCTGAACAGAAGAGCATGCATGAGGAATCTGATGGGAGTGAATGAAGCAAAAGATATATGTCAAGATCGTTGCAAATGGCGCTCCGTAGTCTCTGCCTACCCCTCCGGGAAACAGGCGTGAGTCTATGTATGTACTTTTAAAGAAGCAGTCTTTTTGAGAAGAAGCAGGTTGGAAACTTTTCTTCTCTGTTTTTCTAAACACATTGCGATATTTATTTTACCTATGCTACCTGAATACCTGCCTGCAGAATTCAATTGGAATAGAAAAGCCAAAGACTTTTTACAATAAGCCCAAGAATTTACATTTTCGTATCTTTCGTCATTTTAATTTTCTCACACTTCATTAAATACCGAGATTCATCCTCATCACAAAGCGATATGTCATCATGATTTCGCAAGTCCTCGTCTCATGAGCTCACAGTATTTGGTCTGTGAGACCTTGGGTATGGGCGCGGTCAATGCTTATGTTGCGCACTCTGTCATAATTATGATCAGTCCTAAGATTAATATTTGATATTTTGCTTTGGATTTGAAGGATGTTTTTGAACTTGGTTCTTGTTTTACGAAAGAAAGTAGGTGGAGTAAATGTTGTAAATCGATGGATGTAATATACAAAGAAGTCCTACAAGAAATGGTTCGAACAATAAATATGAAAAAAAACGCAGCAGGAAAAATATTAGAACAGTGATTATTATATGAGGGACGAAACTCAGTCAAAAAAGAAATCAAAATATGGACAGTCATTATTATTCATCTATAGTGACGCTCCACAGCTCAAAGGCCTTCTATATTTGTCTCAGATTAGCTAGTAGGTTTCAGACATCAATTCAGACTGTACTTATTTACTGATTTCGTCACTGTCAGCAAGTCTACGGATAAAACATATGTCTGGTATCAATAATTCGTGTGTCGTTTTGTCGCTTACAGTGGGGCGCTTGCATTAGGTACATGCCGACTACTCCAACGGCGTAAAAATCTGCTTGGATTTTTCGAAATATTTGTACGGCTTGAGGATCTTATAGTGCTAGTTGTTACCTACCTACCATATACATCAAATTATGTTTTTTTTACATACTTAAGGTAGTGTGGGCGTGTAATAAACCTTTGCCTACCCTTTCGGTGATAAAGGCGTGAAATTATGTTATGTTAAGGTACACATATCAGGTAGTAGTAGTTAGAACAGATAAAAAAGTGTTCATCTCTCGGAGGTGTGCAATTTTTTTGTTTTTAAACATGCATCATCATGATATTTTTTGGAAATGCTTTCTTATGTTGTTACATTTATCCATGATGCTATACTATATGCTATCTCAGCGGCCCAATTCTCCTAAATAAATTTGTTCAAAATGCAGTTTCGATCAAATGTCAGTGTCACACTTATGTCATAAATGGAATTCCCGTAAATTAACTGATATTTGAATGAAATCGCGACTAGATCGTTAGTTGAACAATGTGACAAAATATGTGCCAACCACGAACTATTTAAGTCAAATTAGACGATAGCAGCATTATGTTAACAGAATACCAATTGTGAGTCTATTCAAAATATAATCTCATTTCGTTCAAAATATAGTTTCGATGTCAGATAAAATACGAGAATGATATCAAAATAAACTATGAATTTTGGAGTAATTTATCGACTGTGTAGTGATTTATTTACATTTCAGGAACATGATTACCGCTACCAATTTAAATGTTTCGTGGTTTTACCTCATGTGCGCATTTTTTTCAACTTGTTTTATCCACGAGTTTATTGTTTGATTGTTGGTTAAAATCACACGATATTTTAATTGCTGAGCTTGTTCTGTATCAAACAATGGCCTGTATTTTGTAGATCTTATGATACTGTTTTTGTCGAAGCGGTAAATATCTAACGATTATGTAACCAGTTTATAATGCAATAAATTTACAGCAGCTTTTTATGGTGTAGAGTTGGATGTTAATTTTATGGATATTATTATGGATGCTTATAAGATCACAATGGTAGGCCAAGAAGACGAAGTTTCTAGAAGTAAACGTTTTACAGCTTTTGAATGCTACCCGATTCAAGAATCGCTAGTCGATATCACAGTCTGAAGCAGACAGTATTATTAAGATGGTGTCTTGATGCCGATAACACATAGATAACGAAAATACTTGCCTGCATTATTATCAAATCTGTAACTGCCCCACTGCTCAGCACGGAATTGTTCTCATTAAGAGAAGTATAAAGTCATACGTAAGTAAGTATGTAAGTCATAAGTAATTTATTTCATAACAATAGAAACATTGTGTTGAAAATTTAAAACATAATAAATTGCAAATAAATTAAATAAAAATTACATAAAATATTACACTTAAAACATTAAAATTCATTAAAATGCATTTAGAAAAACAGTAACAGCCATTGATAGATCATGTGTAGGCTTTTAAAACTAAATTAACTTAGATTAAAAATTTCATAAAACATAACATTAAAAATTGCAGTTAAATCATATTAAAATTCATTATAATATATTAAGAACATTCAGTAAATAAAAACAATAACAGTCAATTGAAATAACAAGTAGGTAAGATGATTATTATGTCAATAGTAAATTTCAAAGTAAATAGTAAATGTCAAAGTAAATAGTAAATGTCAAAGTAAATAGTAAATGTCAAAGTAAATTATATAAATTATCACTTTACAATTACAAGTTACAATGACAAATATCTTCCATGAATTCATTGACACTATTAAAAAATATAACATGCACGATTACACATATAGAAAGCCACCTTTAAAGTCAAATCCAGATGTATAGACAACGTTTCGGAAAGGAAATACAACTTAAAGCAGTTGAAATATGAGTAAAGGTTTCTGCCGAAAAGCAATATGCAATTTTAAAGTAATTATTTCTTTGATATAACTTTGAAATTATTTTAAACTTGTAGACACTGACGAAGCCACAGAATATGCTGATACAATATGTAAAAAATAAGGAAAAAAATTGCTACGTATACGTCCATTAGGTTACATTAAAGATAATCTCGTTACTGCCATAGATATTGTAACACCAATTAAATGTTACGTGTTTGACTATTATATGGTTGTTAGATGTTATCAGATTATTACAAATAATCCTTATTATAACTGTTACATAAGGTTATTGAAGTATAGTTCGCAAAGGATTAAAGATATACTACCGAATGTAATTCGCTTAGACCAAGGTTCCGCATCATTGTACAAGATAAATATAACACTAGGCATTTCATATATTGTTTGTAGGACTGAATAACGCCGACGAATAATAATACCAAGGAGAAACTTACATACGTTCATCTTAATATATAAAATCCTTGCGTTACTGACTGACTGACAGACACGCTACAGCCGAAACTATTGGGCGCAGGAAGCTGAAATTTGGCATGTATGTTCCTTGGGGACCGTAGGGGTGCACTAAGAAGGGATTTCCCGAAATTCCCACGGAGCTGCTGGCGTCCTCTAGTCTAATTATATATTTATTACTAATATCACCTCAGTCTGCCGTGAACATGAATCCTGTAAAGAATTCGAAACGTCGGCTTGTAATAAAAATGTAGTTTCTAGATCATTCGGTTTAAATATAATAACTAATAACCAGTGAAACCAATATAACGCGATAAAATCCGTAAACTGTAGTTTAAATTCAATGTGTAACACTCGCGTAAACCCAAGAAAAATTCATGATTAAGCTTTCTGCTCGCTCGCTACAGAAATGCATTCTGCCGGTAATTGGTAGTTACTAAAGGAAGATGAATGGGATTGTGGTGTCTAGTAACTTTATTACTTACCTACTAAATTCACACCACAAACAGATTGCACCCAGAAGCAACCATCGTATGCGTTAGACAATGGTTTATCCTGAGTGGAAAACGGACCTACAGCCAAAGAGCTCAGATATTTACATAGAGGCGCATTTCATATGGGCGCTTTGAAGACAAACTTTCTGCGACTCAAATTGCCGCTTGGCGGCGTAGCAGTCGCGCTGCGGCAGCTGTCTCTCTCTCCTCCAGTGTATCTTAACTACGAGAGTCGTCGCCAACGGCGCCAACTACGAACTAAACTGGAGACAGTCCCCACTTGGAATCGGCACACGAAATCCTTAAGAACTGCGCTTCTATGTAAATCTGTATTCATTGCTACAGCCTCTGACGTAGAAGTCAAGGTCAACGACAACCACTTGACAAATGGCGATAATTTGACAACTGAGTGTTTGCTGTTGTATGTAATAGCAGACTATAGCAATAGTAAAGTGGTTTCAAGCCGTCATTCACCTAAAGTGCAGCCGATATATTCTATTATGACTGACATTCCGTATGGTGATGGAATAAGAATACACATTTCATTCCTTCATGGGTGTTGTATGAGGCCACTAAATTGCAACAAGCGAATAGTATTTTTGGACCTAGACAGTGTGGTATTATTTACCAAATAAAAAAAGATATAATAATAATATTCTACCACATTCACACAACACCATCTAGTCCCAAACTAAGCAGCAGCTTGTACTATGGGTACTAGATAATGGATAAACATACTTATATACTTATTTTTTTGTAAATACATACATATTATACATAGAAACACCCAGACCAAGACAAACATCCATGTTCATGCACGCAAATGTTTGACTTGAGCGGGAATCGAACCCGCGACCTTCGGCGTAGCAGTCGCTTACACTCCCGCGGCGCCAACCGGTAGTCCTATCTTCTTAATATATAAAATCCTTGCGTTACTAAACGATTAATTATATTGTATTCATTACATGCACATTGTAATCAATGTGCATGTAGGCCTATTAGATAGTTAAGTTTATATCGAAAAAACAGTAGTTTGTAAACATTTATATGTTTTCTAACTACTAGTCCCAAATAATCTTAATATATAAAATCCTTGCGTTACTGACTTGGGGACCGTAGGGGTGCACTACGAATGGATTTCCCGATATTTCCACGGGATTGGCCAAAACGGGTAAATTATAAAAAAATGCAGGCGTAGCTACTGGCGTCCTCTAGTCCTATATAAATCTGCCTTTTGAATCCTCCTATAGAGCAATGCCCAGTAGTAGCCTGAGAAAAGCTCTACGATAATGACGACTGTAATATCAGAACAGAAGCTATGTGTGCTACGGAAAGCAAACATGGAATTAGGACAGTGCGTAGAATACTTTTTTATGACGAAGTCTTACAAAGGTTTTAATAATATTATGTTT
This sequence comes from Euclidia mi, assembly GCA_944739405.2. Classification (NCBI taxonomy): domain Eukaryota; kingdom Metazoa; phylum Arthropoda; class Insecta; order Lepidoptera; family Erebidae; genus Euclidia; species Euclidia mi. The sequence continues at coordinate 9,650,879 of OX123188.2, read as the reverse complement.
GACTTTGCGGTGATTTTAAAGCTAGAACAATGACAGCAGCGGGCAATGGCTAGACTTTATAATATCAAACTGACAGAACATCATCAACCAAGATCTTGCACATACCAAATAAGAAGCAGCGGTACTAATTACCGTACCGTCGAGACATACGATTTTAGGTATTATTTCTAAACTTCTTACGTAACTGAATGGCGTGGTAAAGACGATATTGTTTGGTCAGGAAATAATCTTTAGTTGGGATTTACTGGTGACGTAATGATTCGAAGAAGTTTTCGGAGGTTGCTCATGATACAAAGATTTTTTTTGTTATACTTTCGGACAAGGCATGGCAAAAAATATTAAGTTATTACATGTATTAATAAACAATATATAATTCTATACTTACAATATAAATCTGAAGAGTTTGTTTGTGTGAACACGCTAATCTCAGCAACCAATGGTCCGTCTTGAAAAATTATTTCAGTGCTAGATAGCCAATGTTTCGAGAAGGGCTATAGGCTAAATAACATCATGCTATATGCCAGGGGTGCGCAGCGCGGGTGTAACTACGGGCTAGGCTAGTAATTATTTTAAGACAGAACTGATCAAATATATTTATTTATTAATAAACTCACGCCTGTATCCCTGAAGGAGTAGGCAGAGGTGTAATATTACACCCACATTTTGTCATTAATTTTTAAGTCCCACGTAACAGGGGGCGAGCCTATTGCGGTTACCGGGCACATCACCAGACTCCGTGATGCTACTGAGAATTCGGAAAAACCCAGTAACTCTTTTGCCCGACCCGGGAAACGAACGCGGGACCTCCGATCAGCAGCCGCATACGCTATCCACTGGACCACGGAGGCAGTCAGTGACAAAATATAAGTGCGAGTATTGTTTATCGTCTTTTATACAAAGCCTTTTAGCATCCGTAGTCATTTTACAATGATGAATCTCATTATTGCGTTGTTTTACAACGTTTCCATTTTAATGACTGTTTAGATTGTAAACAGTAATAGCTTAATAGAGAGATCAACAGATTGTTACAAAGGGTTAAACCTACGGTCTGGACGGACTTCTACGGTTTTGAACAAAAAAGAAAAACATCTGAATGTCAAACAACTTGTTCTTGAAAGACTCGTGAAGTCTGCCAAACTTCGCTTAAGCCTTCTCGCATTAAGAAAACTCTTCAGCAGAGAGACAGTTAATAAAGAGGTCTGATATTATTTTTATTAACTATGCTTATGCTTCTGTTCTATCGGTCTCTGTTGTCTCTTAATCAGTTGAGAGTACACTTTTATCTTTTTATATTCCTGCCGCACTAGCAATAATTCCTGGACATTACAAACATACAATCAACGAACACAATGAACATCTAAATTCGAGACAGCAATTTGTAGATCACGCAAAGTGAGGGAATCGAACCCACAACATAACTACACTTTAATTATACACCCATATTTCACCAGTTATGTTTCGGTCCCAATGTAATGGGAGGCGAGCCTACTGTGATCTACCGTGCACATTGTTAAGGGAGCGATAGGTTATGAATATTTTTAAAACACACATAACTTCGCACAATCAACGGTGTACCTGGGGATCGAACCCGAGACCATCGTCTCGGCAGTCCGTTACGTTCACCATTGGGCTATCGCCGCAGGGAAATCCACCACAAGTTATTACCACTTAATAAAATTAAAAAGTAACAAAACTTGTAGTTACTTACATTGCCATGTACTAGATGCAATTTGTAAACATTACGATACATGCAATCAACCTTGCCTTTTCCAGAGGAATTGTGAAATTCACTCATATTTATTCATTACTTTTGACAAGATACTCCTAAATGCTTTAAAAGCTGCTTATGCATACTCATCTTATATGTCCATCAATTTGTTTTGCAAAGTTGGTTTAAGATAAAAAAAACCTTAACAAATTTAACGAAAAAACTGCTGCGGTGACGTTTAATATTATGTTACTTTGTTAGTGTATCTATTTGTGGTATTGTAACTATGAAACGGATAAACCGATTTCGAGGCGGTTTCTGATTGGTTTATTATACGATGTTTTTAACACTTGGCATGATCATACTAAACAAAAACAACATTTACGTAAAAACTTATATTTAAGTTGTGTGCGTATAAAACCACTAGCGGCAGTTTGTTTATTAAAAACAATAAATAATATAATTCAAATGATCGATGTTGCTTTACGAAAGCATACTGTAGCATTAATAAGTATGTATATCTATTGAAAAGTCGATCGAGTTCACCTTGAATAGTTAACTAGACTTTTTAAATTCGCATTTACATGTGACGATTTGAATTTAGTATTCCTTATTTTGACATAGGGCGTGGCCGGAAAGTGAGTAAATTTCAAAAGATCTTGCCAAGGTCTAACCAAATCATTTGATATACGAGTAGGATGAACTTTATGTCCGTTGATGTTTGTAAGTCAACACAGGACTTATTCTCAGTGCGGAAGAGTTATTAAAAAATAAGGAAAATATACGTTCTGTTATAATATTCTAAAAATAGCATCATTTATTTTATTTGCGAGATGTATACCTAGTCACTATGAAAATGGGAAGCCAAAGTCCACTACCCTGTCTAGGATGGATTGGCAAACTTTTCATATTTTATGAAAACATTGTGGTCAATTTTCGGAACGTTTTCTTTACGGTTTATCATGCCGTAGTAAATGTTAAATGCAAATTATTTTAGAAACATGCTTTAGCAGCTGTGCTTCCCAATCTGTTGGTATCTACATTGAGGTAGTGTTGACTAATTAAATTATTAAGCTACTTCCGATAGGGCTGTAGAAACGACTTGGATAAAACTCGTGCAACTTCTATTAATCGCCGAATTATCGCAATTTGATTAAGCACGACAATAAGCACTGCGAAGACACATAGCAGTGTTGTCTGAAAACATACAGCATCATTATGAATTTCAAGCTAATCTCTTTGTACACATGACCACCACGAAGTTTGGCGTATGTTTGTATAAGAAGTTATTCAAACATACGCCAAACTTCGTGGTATGTCTCAGTGATGCAACGAACGGACGTCAAGCAAAAATTATGTTTGCGTGTGACCCTGACCCACAAGTGACCGGGTGTACACGCATGCAATTAATATCATGTACTTGATATACACGCTTAGAATAATGGGTTTGAGATGGGATATTTGCATACATTTTGTGATGTGATAAATGGTTGTTGCTACATAGCGCTGTTTTCATAATCAATCGATTTTCATATAATTTTCTACATACATACATACATACATAGGCTCACGCCTGTTTCCCCGAAGGGGTAGGCAGAGGCATATTAAACGCCCACTTTTCGCCAGTGTTTTGATCCCACGTAATAGGTGGCGAGCCTATTGCCGCTTATTGGGACATTTTGTTTGCCAGAACCTCGTCCGTTGATCGGCAGGTGCACCACTTGCAGGTGAGGTTGGCTTGGGACCCTAAGTTCTTGGTGGGAACCCTATGCACCCTTAATTTTCTACTGCTGTTTTACTTCAGGGTGGAAAATAAAATACATAATTCCGGTATATTTTCCGGTATATCAACATGGGTGGTGTCCTCTGTCTAAATATGATGTTTCGACACACGACAAGACACGAAAAGTTATTACCAATTAACAATTATAATAATGATAGATTTAAGCCGAAAGATATAAATACAAGGTATAAAGTCAGTAGAGTAATACGTTCGAATGAACTTCTTTAGAACATCAGTACTCCATGCAACCCTCGTGGCATTTCCAGATATTTCTCGACGCATGATGATGACTTTATGAACATTTACTTTTTCCTTGAAGTCAGTAAAATTATAAATGGTCTCGGCGCATCTATACTCATATTATAAAGCTGAAGTTTCTTTGGTTGAACGCGCTAATCTCAGGAACTATCGGTGGTCCAGTGGATAGCGTATTTGACTGCTGATCGGAAGTCCCGGGTTCGATCGCGGGTCGGGCAAAATTGTGTTACTGGGTTTTTCCGAATACTCAGTAGCAGCTCAGAGTCTGGTGATGTGCCCGGGAACGGCATTAGGCTCGCCCTCTATTACAATTCATGGCGAAATGTGGGTGTAATATTTACACCTCCCCGAAGGAAAATTCATGGCGAAATGTGGGTGTAATATTTACACCTCCCCGAAGGACTGCCTACCCCTTCGGTGGTGAGGTGTAATATTTTCACCTCACCACCGAAGGGGTAGGCAGCCCTTCGAGGATAGAGGTGTGAGACGATAAATAAAAAAAATAAAAAAAACTATCGGTTCGAATGGATTATTTTTATGTTAGATTGTCCACTTATCTAGGAAAATAATAAGTTATGAGCAAGGAGTGCTGAGCAGTACCAACAGCTAGTTTTCAAATAAAACTACAATTTTAAGTTAATTATAAAAAATAATACATTACTCAGCAAAGGGAATCCAAGTCTACAAAACATTAAGTAAATAACAGCTCAACGTACACGAATACTATGTTCATTTAACTTAAAACAAACACATATACTTGACAATGTCATTAGCATAGAGTTGCGCATTCAGCATACTATTGTAAAACGTAAAAATATTGAATTTTTACTCAAAGCGCACGCCGAGTAGAAGGTCGAAACGTCTTTAGAACATATGTATAGTAAACTTGTAGATTGCAACATATTAGTGTGAGAGGGTCATTGCCTGAATATAGTTAGAGATAGCTAGTGTCAAACGTTATGCTTTATCTAAATCTGGCTAACGAAGAGACCAGTATACTAATGGATAAAATGAAAGAACCCAAGACGCATTCTCGGATTGACCACCCTAAGCATTGCAAATTCAAATTCAAATTAAATTTATGTGTTAAACACAGGTATATATTGAGATGTTACAGAATAAAGGAAGTGCAGTTCTGTGTCCTGCCAATGTTGGCGTACAAATATTGACATATTATTAACAAAAAAAGATATTAAAAATGTAATGAAAACATACAAATAACACAAATATCTAAAATAACAAACCTAAAAACTAACACATTTAACGGATAATACATTAAAAACAGCAATTTTATAGTATATTAAATCTCGTCATTGAGGAAATCTGTAACTGAATAATAACACTTTTCAGTCAATAATATTCGTAACTGTTTTTTAAAAAGGCTTATGTTTAGTGTTTTTATTGACTCCGGCCGTTTATTGTATATTTTCGGCGCTAAACAAAACACACTTTTCCATAGAAGCGCCGTATTAACCTTACGAATACATAATACATTGTTTTTACGTCTACTGCGTGTGACGACATCGGACAATCTAGTAAATAAATGAGGATTTTTTTTTCACAAATAATGCTACTTCAAATATAAACAGAGATGGAAGTGTCAAAATTTTATATTCAATGAAATAGGGTCTGCAGCTGTCCATAACTTGGAGGCCAAACATAGCTCTGATACATCTTTTTTTAAATTTAAAAGCTATTTCTTTATGGGTAGAGTTGCCCCAGAAAATAATGCCGTATCGACGAATAGATGCAACTATACCATGATAGGCAGTAATAAGCGCTTCTTTATTTACTACTCGTGACAGTTTTTGTAAAGCATAGGACGAGCTACTTATTTTTTTACAAATCTATATGGCCTTTCCAGTTTAACTGACTGTCAATTGTCAAACCAAGAAATTTGGCGTTATTTGTAGAACATATGTTTTCACTCTGGTAATTAATCTTCAGCGTGCGATCATGAGACTGTCTTTGACTAAACTCCATTATTTTAGTCTTGCTCAAATTTATCTTTAAATTATTATTTTCAAGCCACAATACCATTGAACTTAGTGCCTCATTAACGTCCGACTCATAGAGATTAGGTTTGTTGCAAGCTATGGTAACTATACTGTCGTCAGCGAATAATGTTACGGGATGTTTTACTGCTTTAGGTAAGTCATTTAAATAAACAATGAACAACAGTGGGCCCAAAACACTGCCTTGGGGAACACCGAATTCTATTTTACGCTGACTAGACATATATGTTTCTTCTTTTTTAGTTTTAAAATTAAGTTTTTTTATTGCGACTAACTGTTTTCTGTCTTTTAAATATGATTTTATTGAATTAATTGCAATAGAATAAGATTGACAATACCGAACACCTCCGATGAAAAAGGATAAAGGATTAGTGGTATGAGGCTGAAATGGGTTCCAGGGAAGAGACCAGTACAAAATACCTGCCCTAATATAAGTAAACAAAATAAAGTGTTTTTAAAGGCAAATTCCCAATACCTGGTGGTCACTGGCTTAACCCATTGCCAGTCCCATGAACCACATGTGGCTCATTACAATTTAATTTCTATTGTGTCTGGGGTCGGACAGTGAAAGTGTTAAGTGAATGGTTCGTCAAGTAAACAAAAAATATTTTTAAGAAAACTTTGCACTCGATATACGAATATACTTGCCGTATCAAGAGCAGCGATAGGGTGCTGTGCTTTGTGTACATTGTTTGAATGATTGTAAAGTTCCTTAACGTTAAAATCTTGAAAAGACAGGTACAGGTAACCTAACCCAGTCTCTCTGTTACTCAATCATTTATTCCATTCTTGGGTGTCTGCAATAAATCTCATTTTGCTATAAGACTGCACTTTATCACTAGTTTTAAGTACTATCTATTATTTGATTACCGTATTCTTGTATTGTTTCTGGTGTACAATAAAGAATTTTCTATTCATCTATTTATCTACTAGTACCAAAACTTGAAATAAACTAAGACCTTTGTCGGCAGCAAAAGATTTCGTCCCATGTGTGGTCGAACCTACCACATTCAGTGAGGTGGCCACTTAAAGCGCTACGTTCACGATTTATAAGATATTTATAATTAAAGTTAAGCAACGCTTGCACAGGTCGTCACTCGGATGGGTGACCGTGTGTGGCATTTACATCTGAGCGCTACCGTGCTTCGGAGGGCACGTAAAGCTGTCGGTCCCGGTTCTTGTCTTAGGACAAGAGTCGTTAGGCCACGTCGGAGGCCTTCGGGCGGTCTGAAAAACTGCGACACTAGAGTTGGCCACACACTCACACGAAAAACAAACAAACATTAAAAACTGATATTTTATCATGATAGTTTTGATACTAACAAAAACGTATTAATCACATTAAATAAATTGTTATATTTCTGAGAAGTATACAAATATGATGAAGACTGCCTGCCTTAAAATAGTTTGACCTTCGATGCCACTGGCACAATGTTATAAATAATTTCTGTGTAAAAATCAGGTAATTCCACGCGCTAATATTTTGATGACTTATAATTTATTAAGTGATAAATCATAAAAAGACGTAAATATATTTTATTCATGAGTGTTATAATTATAGTAGTTAAATCCCACAATGACTCACGACCGTTAGAAAACTAACAAAACTCGTCAGAGAGATGGTAAACAATAAACTGACAACATACTTATCCTCATAATCATCATGAGCTTGCCATAGTCCGCTGCTCGAAATGGGCTCCAATGTCCCACGTCTTAGCCCCATTTGCGGCTTTTCGTCTTCAGCCGTTGCAAGCCACTTTGCGTATATCGTCACTCCACCTAGGAGGGCGTCCTACACTAAATTTGTCGAGGCGCAGTATCCACTCAAGAACAACTACTTATATGTTCTTAAATATACATAACATTATTCACAAAGAAAAAACAACAAAGAAAGGAGAGACAAATTACACAGAAACAATTAAATTGTGTTTATCGTACAAAGATGTGTTCTAGATAGGAATCAAACCCACGATCTCCTTAGCAACTAAGCTTTATAATGGTGGTAAACAAATACCTGGCCGTTGGTAGAAGCTGGCTTTAAGACTATTTATACTAGCAATATGGTTGGTATTTTGAAGCCAACTTCGTAAAATCGTATGACATAATATAATCTGTTCACACCAATATAAGAGATTCGCGACGCAGTTTAGCACTTTAGCTACTATGAATTAGTTACTCATGAAATGCCAAGCCTTTTTTAGGGTTCCATTGTGAAATAGTATCCATTCGGGTATGTATTATGATTTTATTTTACAGTTTTAAGAAGGTTCTTAAAACTGTAAAATAAAACTAATCATCCAAAAACATTAACGCTAGTTTAAAACTATAAATACGTGTCCCTTACGTCTACCAGTAAAAATCAAATCATTTTAGAGAAAACGTATCATAATAATTAGATATAATTTACTAATATTATGGTGCGATCACTTTGAGGGGCGACTGTTACTCAGTATTGGGACACTATAGGCTAACAACGAAACAAACGTTTCGTTGGAACCCCTTTGAAGGCTAACTACGGAATCCAACATTATACATGCCGCAACACATACTTGGCTGTTATCATTGGTTTGTACGCGGATCTAACAAGTTTAGCACAACGAAGTTTTTTCGGCTAAACAGTGTCAATGTCAATTAATTTAAAATATGTGACTCATTTCAGCTTAGTATTAGACTAGCAGTAAATAATATATAGCTACCTATTATATAGGTTTACAATTAAATTGAAGAAAAAGCTAAGATATTTTATTGGATTTACGAGAATGTTAACTTTGAAAAAAAAAGACTTAATATAAACTCTATAAATTATTTTTTGTAGTGTTTTAGTTTAGGTCTTATCAGTCACGAATACCTCAACTAACTTGAAATCTGCAACTTATTCGTACTAAACATAATCAGAATAATCAGTCTTCCTCTCTCGTAAAATACCTACCTGTGCCCGACATTTTCCATGATTGATCCTTCAAGATCTATAAGATTATCACCTAAGTAAGACGTAGTGGAAAATGTTAGGGACTTTAAACTTATGCGCGAAAAACATGAAAGTATATACTTTTTTCAGAACAAAGCGGGTGATAAAATGAATACGATATGTTACTTCTTGAACAACTCGAGCACATGAGTAAGCATCTACACTCGAAACAATAAGTATTGATACATCATCATCATCAGCCTATAACAGTCCACTGCTGGACTAGGGCTCTCCTTTGAAAGGAGGAATTGGCCAACTATACCACGCTGGCCAAACGGGTTGGTATAGGGTTTGTATCAAGTTTTCCTTCTCTTACAGTGCTGTTCTCTGCATAGTAAGCTTCCTCTGTCGGCTCTTACGACACCCATGGGATGATATGGGGTGGTGACATTCCGTATTCTTAATCCGTCACCACACGGACTGATATTGATGCATACAAAGTGTTTATCCCTCTGAAGACAACACCCATATAACTCAGCGCACTGTTAAACGGCGAAGCCACTATTTAAACCACTGCACCGTGAAGTTAATTTGCTGTTCAAATTTGTAATGACACATGGTTTGATATAAATGCTTCCTATTACAGGGACTACATAAAAAAATCCATTCCAAAAATAAACTGATAGTGTCTTATCACGCGAACTATCATGTGGTCTAAAACGACAGTTTGGTGCGTATGGTTTTATTATAAACTAGCCGTTTCCCGCGGTTTCGAAAAACCCAAATATCTTACGGACCAGTATTTTTTCTAAAATAAAATATTGCCTATGTTACTCGCAGATAATGTAGCTTTTTAATTGTGAAAGAATTTTTAAAATCGGTCCAGTAGTTTTTGAGTTTATCCATTACGAACAAAAATACAAATTTTTCTTCTTTATAATATTAGTATAGACGGTGCCCGCGGTTACACCCGCGTTATTTAAGGCTACTGCTCCGCTCCCGTCGCTCATAGCGTGATGTTATATATAGCCTTCCTCGATAAATGGGCTATCTAACACTAAAATAATTTTCCAAATCGGACTAGTAGTTCCTGAGATTAGCGCGTTCAACCAAACAAACAAACTCTTCAGCTTTATATATTAGTAAGTATAAGATGAATAGCTTGTTTCATATCCGTAATCAAAGTAATCAATAGTAGGAAAAGGGCCTGGCGACATATTTTTATAATATGTGAAAGGAAGAAGTCATTCGGAATTCAATACAATTGTCGTTGGCCAGCGTGGTATAGCAGGCCAATTCCTCCTTTCAAAGGAGAGGCCTAGTCCAGCAGTGGACTGTTAAAGGCTGATGATGATGATGATGATTATCGTTGAAGATTATGTCTAAGCTTACTGCTTATAAAGCTTAAGTGAGATCACCTGAAAAGCGGAATGAGTGAGTAAAATACCTCTTAAATAATAAAATTTATTCATTTTATAAAATAAAGACCGCCTCAGTGGTCCAGTGGATAGCGTATACGACTGCTGATCAGAGGTCCCGGGTTCGATTCCCGGGTCGGGCAAAGTGTTATTGGGTTTTGCCGTTAGGGAATTCTTAGTAGCAGCACGGAGTCTGGTGATGTGCGCGGTAACGGCAATAGGCTCGCCCCCTATTACGTGGGACCTAAAAATTCATAGCGAAATGTGGGTTTAATATTACACCTCTGCATACCCCTTCGGGGATACAGGCGTGAGTCTATAAATGCAATAAATAAATAAATAAGTTTAAGTGTATATTCTTTCATGGGTATCCCCGAAGAGGTAGGCAAGGTATATAGCTACACCCACTTTTCGCCAGATTTATTTTAGTCCCGCGTAATAGGGGGCGAGCCTATTGCCGTACCGGGCACAGTACCAGACTCCGTGCTGCCACTGAGAATTTCCTAACGGAAAAACCCAATAACACTTTGCCCGACCCGGGAATTGAAACCGAGACCTCCCAATCCCACGTGTCGGGCAACCACTTAAGCGACATCAGCTATTGAGCTACACGATATATAAACATACTTATTGTAGAGCAGACTGTGGGTAGACTTCATTATATTGTCAACAAGTATTCATCATTCTAATTCAAAAACCGTTTTCCTTTCTTCTATTTTATCTAGAACCTTTAATTTGTTCAAATTGACTACCAGTGATTCATCATCAGCCTGTAACAGTCCACTGCTGGACTAGGCCTCTCCTTTTGGAAGGAGGAATTGGCCTACTATACCACGCTGGCCAAACGGGTTGGTATAGGGTTTGTATCAAGTTTTCCTTCTCTTACAGTGTTGTTATCTGCATAATATGCTTCCTCTGTCGGCTCTTACGACACCCATGGGATGATATGGGGTGGTGACATTTCGTATTCTTAATTCGTCACCACACGGACATACTACAACAGTGATACTACAACATACGACATCCAGTGATACTATTATATTTAACAGAGATATTATTATTATTGGAAATCATAGATATTTACCGAACTAGCCGTATGTTTCTTCACTATTTTATTTCAAGCATGTTTTTGTCTTTTCTAGTATCTGTTTTGGCACAGTATATGTGAAAGCAAATCACTACATAATATAAAACAAAGTCTGTCTTCTGTCTGTCTGTCCCTATTTATGCTTAAATCTTAAAAACTTCGCGACGGATTTTAATGCGGTTTTTTTAATAGATAGAATGATTCAAGAGGAAGGTTTATATGTATAATTGACGTCTAGTAATGAAATAAAAATGTCTGAAAGCCAGTCAATTCACATCATTTATACCCTTTTAACACATTATGATAGTTCATGCGACTTAAACTTAGCGTAACCTATACAGAGTATATTTTATAAGGCTTGCAATGCCAGGACTTGTTGCACACACCGAGACGACGGAATCGCAACATTTTGCAATCGGCTTTTGCAATAGCCTTTCTAGATATATCCAAGTTAAGTGAATAGGCGATAGGGAACAAGTTCCGAATGACCGCGGCCCGTAACGAACGCTTCCGAACGTGAGTATAACCGTCCTTGGTATAGATTTGAATTTCGAAATTCGATTTAATAATATAACTTTTGTGACATTCGGTTTTTAAGATTTACCGTCATTTATGTAACGGACGTGTACTGTATTGTATTGGAATATGCAATCGAATTTCGAAATAAATTTGAATTATTGCAGTTACTAACCATTTTTAATGACGGCATGACCTTTTTTTTTAATTTACTAACAATTTAGGCTTAAGGCACTAATAATCTCCTTTAGCATTGTATTTAGACTATCACTAACATAAATTAGAATTACAATAGTAAATTAATAATAATTCATCATCCTCTTAGCGTTATCCCAGCTTCAATCTGGGGTCCGCTTTCTAGTCTAACCGGATTTGGCTGAATATTAGCTTTTCCACGAAGCGACTGCCTGTCTGACCTCCGCAACCCGAAGGGATAGCGATATTCCATGGTTTAGACTAGTGTCAGTTTATTGAGAAGGTACTGACGCCCTGTAACGACTGTCAAAGATCTTCATGACAACCGGGACCGACGGCTTAACGTGCTCTCCGAGGCACGGGACAAGCGATAATTAACAATTCAATACGCACATAACTCCGAAAAGTCATTGGTGCGCGCCGTGGATTCGAACCCGATACCCTCTGCATGGCAGTCTGTTGGTATATCCACTAGGCTATCGCTAGCACTAGGCTATATAATAATTGACGAACAATAATGCATTGCAAACAGCATGGTTTGGTATTTAGGTCAACTGTGGACCATACTCACTATTTATTGGATCATAGTAGTATCTGTGTGGTAAAGGTTATTTTTAAGAACCCCATGTAACTAGAATTGCGTAGTTTATTTATTCTTCAAGTAATTTGTTTTATATTACAAAACAAAGAATGTAAAGAAAATGCTATGTTAGTAAATAAATTATATCCATTATTCTCAGTAAAAATAAGTACCGGTTAATTATCCAAAAAATATAGCGCATTGTTTTCATGACTTGAATAGACAAATAAAACATTTTAAACAAACAAAAAGGTCAATATACTCTAAATTTTCCAACAACAAAGGAACATTAGATCTTATTATTTAACAAAAACATCCTCTTCCATTCATTCATTTCCCAGTTCAAAACAACATACAAAAATTAACCCCTAATCTCACGTGCAAATCTCATCAGTATATTCGTACGAAAATTCGTGATTATAACTATCTAGTAACAAAAATCTGTGTGTCCTTCCGTCCGAGGTCGATACACACTTACGAAATGTGAATCGTAGCAGCCGGTCTCAGATGTATGAAATACTTGTTCAAGCCAGTAAGTAGCTCGCAAAATATAATTTAACACTCAGTAAATGTTCTGTGAATGCTAAGTGCAGTAAGTTCGCATTTGAAGGGTAGTGCGATAGTTTAAACTGTTATCTCGTTATCTTGCAGTTAACGCCACGACGCGAGAAAAGTGGAGTCGTCTTGGTAAGGCAAATTTTTAAACTTCTTCTTCTTTAATCTTCAATTTTTAACTAACTACAAATGCTTGGTACATAGTGGCGTCTTACCTTAGACCTATCACCTGTGTAATAAAATTTATCAAACGGTCTTTACTGGAGTGTGTAGAGAATGTTGAATGGTTGCTTACTTTATACCCTCGCTGATATGATTCGCCTACTGAACCAATTCTTCTACAGACTGCATTTTTTTTCTTTCAAATGTTCTTCGTCGTGCAAATTCGTCAGTGATATTAGCACCTAGATCTGTTGATCAGGATTTTAACGTGATTTTCTATATTGTCTAACTTTCTGTACACTGAATGGCTGCGTAAACTAATCTCTCGCACGCCAATCTTGTCATAACTTGTCCTTTGTCGTCAATAGAATCATCGTGCAATTTCTTAGATCTAAATTGTTTAATTTCGTTACTCACATCACACATGTGTTACTTTCCTTTTCCAGAATGACGAAAATCAAAATTTGAGTTTGATATTCCTATTTCTGTAAAAATCTCCCATGATTTACTTGAATCCCTTTGACTCCAACACATAACAGCCCATTATAATTTTGTCCGTATTACTTTGAGTAGTGCATAGTTCTTCAAAGCTTATTACTCAAGTCTTTATGACTATCAAACAATTCCCGGCTACATCAATGCCCAGCTCACATAGCTAAGGTCAGATTAGGAACCTTTAACCTAAACCGGTCGGCAGTTTTGTCATATTTGCTGGTTTATCGCGAATACCACCGTGAATGCTAAAGTAAGATATTATTTTAAGTTCCACCCGCGAATTCGTTTGCACCATTTATTGTACGTAGTGACACGAATATATTATAGTAGCGTGGAATTGTGTGTTATCGCTATAATTCTTTCGTTTTTTTTTTGTTTTTTCGTGTGAGTGTGTGGCCAACTCTGGTGTCGGAGTTTTCAGACCGCCCGAAGGCCTCCGACATGGCCTAACGATCCTTATCCTAAGACAAGAACCGGGACCGACAGCTTTACGTGCCCTCCGAAGCAACAGAATTATCAGTAGTGTTGAACAAGCCAGAGTTTATGGCTAATAAACGTACGTCAACATGATACTATCATCGTGATCGCTTCAATAACACATCAATTGATTTTAATAGAGACATCTTTCATACATACATAGACTCACGCCTGTTTCCCGGAGGGGTAGGCAGAGACTACGGAACACCATTTGCAACGATCCTGACATATCTCTCTTGCTTCATTCACTCCCATCAGATTCCTCATGCATGCTGTTCAGGGTACTTCTCACCTACTTTTAAACTACCACGATTTGTACACATATTAAAAATTATGTAACGGGTCTGAATCGTGTTAATAAACGAAAAGAAAGATGAAATACCTTTCTATTTGTCCCGACGTTTCGGCATGGGTTACACCAGCCGTGGCCGTGACCACGGCTGGTGTAACCCATGCCGAAACTTCTCACCTGTCCTGTTTTTAGGATGTCTCCAATCTGGTCAGAGAACGTCCGCCTAGGTCTTCCCCTTCGTCCTGTCCCTTCCACACTTGCCTTATATATCTGCTTGGTCAGTCTTTCGTCATCCATCCTCTCCACGTGCCCAAACCATCTTAGCATACCTTTCTCGATGCTTGTCACTATATCTTCTTTTACCCCACAACACTCTCTTATCAGACAATTCTTTACTCTGTCAGCCAGAGAGACACCACATATACTTCTCAGTGCTCACATTTCTACAGCATTTATTCTACTTTCATGACTCTTCTGCCATACCCAACTATCACTACCATACATAAGAGTAGGTACTAACACCCCTCTATGCACAGCCAAACGTGCCTTTTTGGACACGTTTTGGCTATTCATAAACGCCTTCAGAGCTCCATTCACTCTATTACCTGCATTAACTCTCCTTTCAATATCTTCTACATTCTTACCATCTCTTGTAAACTGCGTACCTAAATATACAAACTCATTCACTTGCTACACTCGCTGACCATCGATCATTTTTTCAAAAACCATAACTTTCGTTTTACTTACATTCACTTTCATTCCTTTCCTCTCTACGCACCATGCATGATTGTTACCATCTCCTGCAACTCCTCCGCTGAAGACGCAAGAATAACCTGAT
This sequence comes from Euclidia mi, assembly GCA_944739405.2. Classification (NCBI taxonomy): domain Eukaryota; kingdom Metazoa; phylum Arthropoda; class Insecta; order Lepidoptera; family Erebidae; genus Euclidia; species Euclidia mi. Next base: position 9,635,592 of record OX123188.2, on the reverse strand, counting down.
CATCAGCATAAAGGAGGCATTTGACAAGTAACTCATTCATCCTTAATCCACAATCACTATGTTTCAAATCTTGCAAACAACTGTCCATGAAGAGACATCTTAATTTCCTAAAAAATATGATTTCATCAACGGACAGTTGCGGTGTAACGGAAGATTTTGTAACCAAATAAGGAACAAAAACACCTATAAGTATACCAGTAAAAATACACAACAAGACAAACACATTTTTATTATTAACGAAAATATGCCTAATTTTTTTTTATGTTCACCTTTAACTTGCCTGAGAACTGATCAAAGGGCCTCAAAATTTAAATTATACTTATATAATATAGCTTCTGATAATGTTCTCAAATTATAACACTTGAATAGCAAATGTTTTCTGTCATATGTTTTATGGAGCTAGTTTAATGTTGCTATTTTGTAAATCTCGTTTAAAAAATATTATTAAAGACAGCAGGTATTTCATAAAACACTAGACTTCGATGACTCCGCCGTCGTTGGACTGTCTTACGCCCTTGAAGTGCGAATTTCCAAAAATCCTCTACCTATATATATACCCTCCACTCCCCAAGGAACAATACATACCTGCCATATTTCTGAATGTCAAGACCCTACACAACCGCGAGGTGTGCAATCTCAGAGAATATTTTTTCCGGGCGAACGTGGACATGCATCGAGATGTTGTTGTAGTGGACAATGGACTCACCCCGCTCAAGTTGGCTAAGGAGAACTGGCGCATACCTGTAGTACTCAGTACTGATGATCGCAAGCGTGTATGGTAGAGCAAGAAGCTTCATGGCAGATTTCATCGGGCTCTGTATAGTCCCGATGTAAACCTAATAGCCTCGGTGAATTGGCTACGCGTCGATGACCTCTTTGGGGAAACCTAAGAGTTTGTTTGTGCAATTGCTGACGAAGTTATCAAGACGAATAACTACCGGAAATATTTCCTGAGGGATGGCACTACCGATATTTGCCGTGCGTGTCACCAGCCCGGTAAATCCCTCAGGTCTATTGTTTCCGGTTGTTCACGTCTTGCTAACGGTGAGTACTTGCACAGACATAGCCAAGTAGCCAGAATCATTCACCAGCAACTTGCTCTGAAATACAAACTTGTAGATATCGAGGTATCGTACTACAGGTATGTGGCAGAGCCAGTTCTTGAAAATGGCCATGCCTCATTGTACTGGGATCGATCTATCGTCACAGACGGGACTGTTGTAGCCAACAAACCTGATATTGTGGTGATAGATCGATCAGAGCGCCTCGCAATAATTGTTGATGTCACCATTCCTCATGACGAGAATCTCGTGAAAGCCGAGAAAGACAAACAGATTAAATATCTGGATTTGGCAATTATTGTGCCGATAGTTGTAACGTTTAATGGCCTAATAGCCAAGAGCCTCGATAGTCACCTTAAGAGGCTCGCGTTGGGTGGTTGGGTCAAGGGTCTGATGCAAAAGGCAGTTCTTTTCGACACCTGTCTCTGGAGCCTTAACCACCGGCAGCTTGAACCCTGTGCCCGTTGCTGGTGGGATCCCACGGTTGTTTTTATATTTTTAAATGTATTTATTTTTGTAAGTGATATATTTAAAAATGTTATTTAAGTTTGAGTAATGATTTTAATAAATCAGCAATAAAAAACCTGCCATGAATTTGCTTCAATACATACAAAACTTATTATGAATGTTAATTGATAAGGTTCAAAGGGCCTACAGATATTTTTATTCGATTATATTGCGTCAATACGTCCAAAAATACCAAGAAATATCTGTTTATACTGTCTTATATATCATCAGCCCTTTATACTGTCCCACTGCTGGGCACGGGCCTCATCTCACTAAGAGAAGGGTAAGGCCATAGTCCACCACGCTGGTCAAGTGCGGGTTGGCAGACTTCACATGTTTTTTGAGAACATTATGGAGAACTCTCAGACATGCAGGTTTCCTCACGATGTTTTCCTTCACCGAGAAGCAAGCGATAATTACCTAATTAATACGCACTTAACTTCGAAAAGTCATTGGTGCGTGCCGTGGATTCGAACCCGAGACCCTCTGCGCAGCAGTCCGTCGGTCTCTCCACTCAGCTATCACTGCTTACTTATACTGTCTTACTACTAAGAATTTGGTAAAATAGCCAATCTTTTAAATTTCAAAATGTCGCAAAATATAGACTGGCTTGATTGGTTTGTATTTATATTTGTAAGATTTAATGAAACGTAGACTTTAAAAAGATCATTCTCGCCTTAAATAGGAATCAAACATGTAATTGTTTCAAATAACTAGCAGACCTGAAAAATTAAGTATTCTTCGTTTTACATAATTAAAACACATTTTGCTTATTACATTAACATTTATTAACACACTACTCAGACACTTACACTTCTCAGATGAAATTTCTAAAAGTCATTTCCGGCGAATGTTATGATGTACAAAAATCTGTTATTTTGGCATGACTGTACAACGCACTGAATATTGTGTAAATGAACTCGGAATCAACATGTACATCCGCAATCATGTTGATTGCAACTGTCCGTCAGTAACAAAATAATTTTATACATACAGACTTGAGATTGAAAGAAGCTTGACTCGTTTTGTTATATAAATGAGAGTCTCACAAACCGTCATAGTTGTATTATATATGATAGCCTCACACACAATCCTCGCCAAAATCTCGAATTACGAAATGGCAGAGGGGACTGCTCGCAATACCTATTCCACCAAGAACAAAAAATACCATTTGGCTGAAACATGATGACGTAATAAAACTTGTAACAGAGTAATGTCTGCCGTATTACAGCAATTGTGCTAGACGTATCATCAAACTAGTTAAAACAATATAATCATTATGCTGACGCAGTTCCCATAATTACATGACTTATTGTGGATTCCCATAATCCGGAATACTCCATCGTTCGGTCATTCGTTCATTATTTTATGGCTGTCATGGAACTTTACTAAAATATGAACATGCTGATGATAGCATTATTATAAGACGTGGTCATCCTACATAATTATGCAATTATATACATAATTATATGTCTTATGACCAATAAAACAAGTACTGTGGTTTCCGTCTACAGATGAGCTAAAAATATCTCAATTGATATTAAACTGATTTTGTCTACCTCTTGTGTTCTTTTTGTTTGTATTCCGTAATTTTCTTTTGCGCGGTCTTCCTTAATATTGACATAAAAATTCATCCCCTATCATTTTCAGATCAGATCTAGTTCTTCTTATCAATGCGTGGCAGAACTCTTCGTTAGTTTGTGAATTTAAAATTTGTCTGCATATTCACTGGTTATATTTTGTTTTAATTTCATACCCGAACGATACCTGGAAGGTTCCACCATCCGTACGATTGCCATATAATCTACAGAGAGATGGAATATTCTCGGGCGGGTGTATTACTATTAGTGCTATAACGGCATTATAAAAATTGACGTCAAAAAATAAAAAACGATTAGACAGCGTATTAATAAAAATGCATACTGTTATAATTATCTTGAAAACGGTACTTTTTAAACTAAGTAATCGAAAATTATAAAAAAACAAATTGATCAGTTTGCAGTTTATGACGGGAGGAATATTAAGAGTGAAATTTGAGGCCGGTGCTCCAGATATACAATACCAGAGCTAGAATTTAAGAAATAAAACCTGAAATTAAGGACTCTACATAATAATAATAATGATTTATTTCGTTTTTATAAAACATATTAAGTAGTACAACAACATTAATTAATTAAAAAACAGAACGTGCTAAACTGACTTATGAACGTTAAGCCAGTGTTTCCATAAGTTGCGGTTAACAGCCAGGAGACTATTGGCGCACCCGGCGCATCAGGTACGCAGTTCTTTTGAGCATGATTGCATAGTAGTCGTCTATGTGTGCAGCAGCGAACATCCATGACGCGGTACAGAACCGGGACAGTACCCTAAGGCTCAGTTCACACCGAAATGGCAGCGGCCGGAAGCGAAGCGGAGAGCAGTTTCAGTGTCATATAATTTTAGTCTTTATCACCATGACTATAATACATAGAATCACTTGACAATCCACGCCGCGTCGGCGCGCGACCGCTCTGGCGGGCGCGAGCGGCCGCGAGCATGCGCGGGAAGGCGCGGGCAGCCGCGAGCATGCGCGGGAAGGCGCGGGCAGCCGCGAGCATGCGCGGGAAGGCGCGGGCGGCCGCGAGCATGCGCGGGAGGGCGCGGGCAGCCGTGTACCCAAGAATCCGCGTTTCCTCTTCTTCTTCTTCAATTATACGTGCAATAACTATTAAATCCAAAATACTCATTTTCACAGCTAATTACACACGTGTTTCCTCGTTATATGTAGAATATAAACTGCGCATTGGAATAGCGTGAGCCTGAGGCGTGACGTGAGCTGCGCGCGGCCGCGAGCAGTCGCGGGCGGGCGCGAGCAGTCGCGGGCGGGCGCGAGCAGTCGCGGGCGGGCCGCGAGCAGCCGCGCGCATGCGCGAGCAGTCGCTGGCAGCCGCAAGCCTTCTCTTCGATGCCGGCCGCTGCGCGTCGCTTCCAGCCGCTGCCATTTCGGTGTGAACTGAGCCTAAAGCCGTTATTGTACTGGACTCGTAAGACATTGTAGGTCTTTTGCGTATATGTAACCCATAAGAGGACTAGTTAAAATAGAGAGAAAATGTGATAAGGGTCATACAAACCTAAATAACCTAAAACCATAATGGTGTTTCATCATCATGATTACAACTCTGACAAGAGCAATACGACTAAAAACATTCCCACAAGAGCCTCCAAGGATGAGCAGCTTTAATAAATGATCAATCACCCAAACTGCGCAATATGAATCACATGACCATCACAACATCATCTACCATTTATTTCAGAGGTCACTGCCACCATCTAACAAAGCGCATTGACGTAGATAATGTGTTGGAAATAGCACATAATCCCGGTTTTTTACACGTATTTCTTATAAAACATAATGTAAGTACGTACGTCGTTGAAAAAAGTTACAAAAACTTCGAAACCGCAACTTCATAAAAGTTTTGGTAAAAAGTGTAGTATTGATTGTGTTTTTTAGTCGTAGTTAAACTTTTTAGCTTCAAGCTAAGATTCATTAAAAATTGCAAAATTATTTTATTTTTATTGCTGCGCGTGCAAATCTGTAATCTCGTAATGAAAGATTCAATTGCCACTTTGTATATTAAGATGAAATTAAGTAAGAGATCTGAGGAAGAGCGACCTCACCGATCTGGTTAAACAACCCATTCGCGATATATTTTTAACGTGCAAAATTTGATTTAAAGTACTTTTCATCCATTAACTAGATCTGTGAAGGCAGCGATAGCCTAGTGGAGATACCAACAGACTGCCATGCAGAGGGTATCGGGTTCGAATCCACGGCGCGCACCAATGACTTTTCGGAGTTATGTGCGTATTGAATTGTTAATTATCGCTCGTCCCGTGCCTCGGAGAGCACGTTAAGACGTCGGTCCCGGTTGTCATGAAGATCTTTGACAATCGTTACAGTGCGTCAGTACCGTCTAATAAACTGACACTAGTCTAAACCATGGAATATCGCTATCCCTTCGGGTTGCGGAGGTCAGACAGGCAGTCGCTCCGTGGAAAAGCTAATATTCAGCCAAATCCGGTTAGACTAGTAAGCGGACCCCAGATTGAAACTGGGATAACACTAAGAGGATAATGAACTAGATCTGTGAAGGTCGCTGTTCTACGGAGCTTAGACCAATTCTAGTCAAGGGCATCGAATAAAATGGAACTGGAACAACTCTTCCAGTTTCAGAATGGGTGACCATAAGTAGCAGCAATTTAATTGGACTTATGCTTGATTTTAAAGTAGGTATTACGCCTCCTAATATTCTCGAGCTCCATTCTAGCCAACGCTTTACTATATCGCAGTTTTGGATCCACCATTTAAAGCCTAACGTATAGATATATGGATTATGCGGCAACGATTGAAAGGATTGTCCATCGCATACGTTTTTCAGGAGGTTTTGTCAGACTACCTCCTTTATGAGATGAGATTTTAACTACCTATAATATAAATGTAAATATGAGAATACGTTATCTATATCCATGAAATAAATTCAATATTTTATTTTATACGTAAAGTCATCGTAAAAATCTTTAAAGTGAATTTTAACCTTTAAGCTATGGTGTTAATTGAAATACCATCGGGTAGATCCACTGCTGCAGCTAGTTTCTTTTATTTAATAATCAAATAAAGTCAGTAAAATTATATTTTACCTTGAGTACAGGCCATCGTCCAAAAACATCAAGATCATAACAATTTGAGACATTATATAAGAGTAATTGAATTTGGCCTCTTCTTAAAATAGTAGCGCAATTATAATTAAAAAAAACCATCGTAAATAGGACAATGTGACCCAAACTTGTGTCATTGAGTGATTTAGCCATAGTAAAAAGTGTACCGTGGTAAGCAAGCAAGGTTTGCGGTTAAGATGTGCCCATGAAATGATGAAAATACATGCAGTAATATTTAAGTACCTACTCGAGATTTTTCATCACGTGATTTCAAACGTGAGTATTATAAACAATGATGCATCTTTACAACTGCATTGCAACTATCATAAAAACTTGAGTTTATTAAAATGCGAAACGTATTGCAACATTTGAGCAAAGTAGAAGTATTTTGAACAGATATTTTTGATAGAGCAGATTACAGCCAAAAAAAATTATATTCTTCAAATATCAGCCTACTCAGGCCAATATGAATCTTTTTATGCTGTTTATCGAGCCAACTATTTCAGGCCATGGTGCCAACTTTAACACTAGGTAAACCTAGGCCTTCAATCATTCAAACTCAGAACTCAGAACAATAAATACATAAATGGAGCAAAAGGAAAAGACACAGGAATCACCTAATCAAACTATGCTACGCACAGCTTTCGCGTCTCGTGATCTAACAATTGTTGTTAAACACAGTTTTCGAGTTTCATGATCAGAAAATTGTCAATATCAACGCTCAAAACGCGTGCTGCGAACTTTTAATTATCTTTTTATAGTTACCCGTCCTACAATTCACGTGCCATCCCACCATGTTTTCAGATCCATCATGAAACTCGTGATGTACATTATCACAATAATTATCTCCATCTATCATGAAACAGGACGTATTAGTTTATTCGACGATTACTTTGTATCCATTGCGCTGATGTCACGCAGTTGTGTTCTTGGGATTGTGTTGTTTATATTGCGATGCGATAAAGTTGTTTGTTGTTCTGAATATGGTTTGACGAAATATTTGTTCTCTTATGTATGTAGGTTTGAGCTAGTATATATCTTCAAAAGGTTAGGGAAACAGAGCAGCTACAGGTATCTCTTGTTTAGTTATGATGTAAGAAGCAATTCTTCTGCTTATAGAATATATTACTACTACATACATAGATACATAGACTCACGCCTGTTTCCCCAAAGGGGTAGGCAGAGGCACATTAAACGCCCACTTTTCGCCAGTGTTTTGATCCCACGGTGGCGAGCCAATTGCCGCTTATCGGGATATTTTGTTTGTCAGAGCCTCGTCCGTTGATCGGCAGGTGCACCACTTGCAGGTGAGGTTGGCACCCTAAGTTCTTGGTGGGAACCCTATGCACCCATATTACTACTATATAGTATATATAGCTACCAAATAGAATATATAACTATTTGAAGTTTAAAATAGTTTCAATTGATAAAATATGCTGTGGTCAACAAACTTTAGAACTCACAGATGTGATGTACCTTCCATTGTAAACCGACTAAAGAAAAAATAAGACTAAAAGGTTCTGAATTCAGTTATATTTTTTTTGCTTTGAAGCATATTCTTTCTGTTTAGTCCCATCTTATTTTCAAGGATTCATTTTTAGGATATTTATTTTATTTATTTATAGACTCACGCCTGTATCCTTGAGGCAGAGGTGTATATATTAATATTAGGTTATTTTAATTCGAAAAATTATTTGTTCAGAAGGCTGTTTTATGAAATCCTGTCTTATAATATTTTCAAACTTGTAGCTTTTTCATTGTTCACAAACCTTATATTCCAATGAATTGCACATTTTATACCCAACAGATATTCAAAGTGATCATTAAAATACGCTTACGACCAGCCAAGTAAACATTATTAGTAAACATAAACAATATTGTTTTTACGAATTACACATATTTTTTTTACACATTATGTTTTTTACACACATTATTTAATTACACATTATATTTTTTTACGACTTACACACAAAGGAAGTTGGTAATAAATTGTTCAGATAAATTATTGAACTGCTAGTTACAGTGATTATTCATAAAACTACATCATTAATTTGATATCCTTCGTTTAACAATTTGAAACTTCAGAGATAATTTTGTATTTGAAATGGATTTGGTTTATTTTCAGTACGTTAGCAATAAAAGAATTACTGCGTAGAGTGGCCGACTCGTTGCTTGATATTAAGACGAGTATTGTGGGATAAAAAATAAATACACAATTTTTTGTTCTGTCCGGGTGTTTTTTTTATAGTAATAGGCGGCAAACGAGCTGACGGATCGCCTGATGGTAAGCAATACCGCCGCCCATGGACACAAGCAACATCACAGGAGTCACAAGTGCGTTGCCACCCCTTGGGGTGGGGAAAAGGGAGATAAGGACTGGGATGAGGGAGAAGGAATATGGGATAGGGCCTCCGGCATGCACTGTCACTCACCGAACGAAACGCAACAGTTTAAGTACTGTTACTTTACGTCGATTTTCTGTGAGAGGGTAGTACTTCGCCGGTCGAGCCGGCCCATTCATGCTGAAATCAGCAAGGCTCTACTACCTACTAGAGTGTGTAAAGTTCCTTATGTCCTTTGGTTGAATGTTTGTGAATACCTACACGATACAGAACTCATACCAAATACATTTGCACATCTGTCATGGTTACCTGGTCGACGCGACAAATCATTTTCCCTTGAAGCTATAAAATCTTTTATTTCATGAACACTATGGCAATCTTATACCTCGTTGGATCAATTTACTTAATCATAATTCAATTTATTGTAATTACCTCAAAATAAGGAAGTACTAAATAAATTAGTTCACATTAAGTATTGTAATTGCAGGATTTTTTGGAACTATTTATATGTAATTTAAGCAATAGTAATTACAACAGACTGCCTCGGAGAACACGTTAAGGCGTTCGTCCCGGCTGTCATGAAGATCTTTGACAGTCGATGTAGGGAGTCAGTACCTCTGAATAAGCTGACTCTAGTCTAAACCATGGAATACATGGTTGCGAAGATCCGTCAGGCAGTCGTTTTGAGGCAAAGCTAATATTCAGTCAAATGCGGTTAGACTAGTTAGCGGACCCCGGGTTGCTAATGGGATAACGCTATGAGGATGAGTTCAATAGACTGCCACTAGCCAGACAATAGTCATGAATAAACAGATTAAAAGTGCACGATAAATAAATAATAATATATACATTAGGTACTTCATTTTGCCATTTGTATATTTTAGTGAGCAAAGATTATAATCTTAATGTTGTATTGTTGTTTAACCGTGAGGATACTTAATTAGGCAATTAGAAAACATGTGCACATGTCCTGTCTCAGCATGTCATATGTTTTGTAGCATTTGTATTAAAACTGTTTAACGCTGTTGGTATTTTTATAAATAAACTAGCTGACCCGGCGAACTTCGTACCGTCCGTCATATTTTGTTTTTATATTCGCATTTTTTTGTGAATCTCAACCATTCTCAATTCCTCTTGAACACACACAAAAATGTCATTAAAATCGGTCCAGTTGTTTAGGGGGAGTTCAGTGATATACACACGCACACAATAAATGTGTATACAAAGATAACAATACTGGACATCGGCTGGGGTAGTTTTTTTGAGGGACTTCATCCCTTGGGTCTATGCTGAGTTGTGAGTTTGATCGCCACACGAGATCACTCTTGTCTAAGTACATACAAACATAACTTCACGCCTTTTATCCCCGAAGGGGTAGGCAGAGGTGTATTACACATCTACATTTCGCCAGTTACGTTTAGGTCCCAATGTAATGGCGAGCCAATTACCATCTACCGGGCACATTATTAAGCGAGCGATAATTTTTTTTTTTTTTTAATACACACATATCTTCGAAAAGTCAGAGGTGTGTGCCCGGGGTAACTGGGGATCGAACCCGAGATCATCGTCTCGGCAGTCCGTTACGTACACCAGAGGGCTATCGCCGCAAGTATCATCTAAAATTGTTGTCTCGAGTCTGAATGTTGTGTATATTTGTGTCCGTTGGTTAAATGTTTGTAAAGTAAAACTTCGCGATACAGGATTTATTACGGGAGTAGATTTCTATGACTAAAACTGCCAAATATATAAAACTGAAAACATACACGCAGATTATTAAGGATAACTCATCAGATCTAGATCAAATTTAAATGAGAACACACGATAAAAATAAACTTTAAAATTGTTCATCTAGTGAAAAGTTTGCGTTCACACGCATAAAACTATAGTCGAATTGAAAACCTTCTTTTTTGAAGTCAGTTAAAATAACAATTGTGGTAAAATGTCTTTTTTGTAGCAGCCTCGTAACCAAACTCCTTCCTTGTTCCAGAGAGTCCAAATCAAAGAAGATGTTCAGTGCCCTCGTTTACGTGTCATACTTTTCAAGTTACACCATCCTGCTGGCGATCGCCGGGCTGTGGTGCTTCGAAGAGTGCGCGCTGACGGAAGAAGAGGAATACGAGTTCCAGCATCAGCATAGAGCCATGCCCTATTGATTTTAAAGACTTGTAAGTACTTTTTGTTATATAGAAGGGGATTTTCAAACTCGCAAAATCTTTGAAATCTGAAAATTGGCATGCGGCACACAAAATTAATATGTGTATAATACAATATTTTACAAATAAAGTTTTCTGTAAATAATGTGATAGGTGATGCTTAGCATAGCTGCAACTGCAAATGCGGTTCCTCTACGTATTTACATTTCTTCGTCTATTAATAATGAATTAATATAAATGTTTGACTTGAGCGGGAATCGATCCCGCGACCTTCGGAGTAACAGTCGCTTAGATTCCCGCTCCGCCAACCGGTCGTCAAACTGTCATAATTTAAAGTTAAATATTTACTTTTTAATTGATTAGGGTTTTAATTGCATCTGTCAGAAAACAAAATAGGTAGGTATACAGAATAATATTTAAATAAAAAAATATTCACACATCACGAAATTCATTCATTATTTTCCCCCGAATAGTTTTTTTTTTTTATTTATTATAAGGTTAACCAACAATTGTTTACACAGATCATTACAGATTATTTGGCTATGACACATTTACAGGTATAACAATCATTTACTGGCTAACACCACATGCACTAATAACGGTTAGACATGGTATAATCATTACATCAAAATCATATACAGAACAGTACCTAATGATAAAATTACAATAATTAACAAACAATACAATAGTTACAATATTTTAAAAACATTACAATAACCGAAAAATAAAATTATTAACTAGAAATAATTAAAACTTGAAATAATTGATTGAGATATTGATGTCCGTATTCATAATTGCTTTAAAATTTTTAAATAATACAACTGGATTAAATTAAAATAATAATAATAAATAAATTAGACGTTAAATTAGAATAATTTAAAAAGTTATTGTATACAGTTTTCCGACAATACTTTACGAACAAAAAGCTATTTTATTTAAATAAAAGTTTAATTTACAGGCTATAGATTCTATTGAACATACTATTTAACATACTACATAAAATTTATAATACATTTGTTACATAGGTACCTAAATAGTCTCAAAATATTAAGAAGAGAATTAAAAACAGGCTTTTCCATTTGTTTTAATTATTTAAATCTCCGTACACAAACCAAAAGAACTATACAAAGGTGGACTTAACATTAGTTGATTAAACGATGATGGAGTGAGATTACTTATTTAATTCGTTGCTAGTAGTTATCATAAAAATATAATATAATTTGCATTTATCCGTAAATTTAATTTAAGAAACCACGAAACTGACGGATTACATTAATTTATTATGAATATTGCATCAATTTAGGACATGATAATATTGACGGCTTGTCAGCTTTGGAATAAATATACATTTGGTAGGTAGTAGAGCCTTGCGGATTTCAGCGAATAGGTCAGCTCGACCGGGGAAGTACAACTCTCTCACAGAATATTGACGTAATGTATCAGTATCTGTTAAATTGTTCATTATCGCTTGCTAAACGGTGCAAGAAAACATCGTAAGAAACCTGCATGTCTGAGAGTTCTCCATAATGTTCTCGAAAGACATGTGAAGTCTGCCAATCCGCACTTAGCCAACGTGGTAGACTATGGCCTCACCCTTCTCATAGTGAGAAGAGGCCCGTGCCCAGAATTGGGACAGTATAAAGGGCCGATGATGATGATCAGTACCTGTACTGTTGCCTTTCGTTCGGTGAGTGAGAGAGGCGGACGCAAGTCACGAAGATCTTTGACAGTTGTTACAGGGAGGCAATACTCTCAAATAAAATTATACTAGTGTAAATCATGGAATATGGCTATCCCTTTGTGTTGCGAAGGTCAGGAGGCAGTCGCTCTATAGAAAAGCGACTAAAACGACGTAAGACTGGTAAGCGGACCCCGGGCTCCAAGGAAAGAAATCTTGGATCTAACTGGGTTTTTTTTTTTTTTGTAGCGCTCATAGCGAGACTTGGCTTGCCGTTCGTAACAGATCGGCAAAGTTAAGCAACGCTTGCACAGGTTGCCACTTGGATGGGTGACCGTGTGTGGCATTTTCATCTGAGCGCTACCGTGCTTCGGAGGGCACGTAAAGCTGTCGGTCCCGGCTCTTGTCTAAGGATAAGGGTCGTTAGGCCATGTCGGAGGCCTTTGGGCGGTCTGAAAACTCCGACACCAGAGTTGGCCACACACTCACACGAAAAACAAAACAAACTGGGATTTTTTTATAATTTTTTTCTTTTAACCTTTTGACCGCCGCGATACATAACACAATAGAAAATCTATTATGTCTCGCACTTATCACTGCATCGGCAGTTGAAGAGCTAATAGTAATAGGCGGCAAACGAGCAGACGCATCGCTTGATGGTAAGCAGTCATCGCCACCCATGGACACAAGCAACATCATAGGAGTCACAAGTGCGTTGCCGCCCCTTGGGGTTGGGAAAATGGATAGGATGAGGGAGAAGGAATAGGGGATAGGACCTCCGGCACTCTCACTCACCGAACGAAACGCAATAGTTTAGGTACCGTCAATATGGGATAACGTCCAACGGACGATGTAACATCGTCCTAAATGAGGATGATAATGAGTGAGAGAGCCGGAGGTTCCATTCCTTTTTCTTTCTAACTCATCCCGCTCCTCTTCCTATTCATTTATTCATTTCGAAGGCAGCAACGCACTTGTTACGCCTCTGGTGTTGCAGATATCCGTGGGCAACGCCTAATCGCTTACCATCATGCACTCCATCTGCTTGTATGCCATCTATCATCATCATCATCATCAGCCTTTAACAGTCCACTGCTGGACTAGGTTTCTTCTTTGTCGGGGGGAACTGGCCCATTATACCACGCTGGCCAAACGGGTTGGTATAGGGTTTGTATAAAGTTTTCCTTCTCTTACAGTGTTGTTCTCTGCATAATGTGCTCCCTCTGTCGGCTCGTACGACGCCCATGCGTTGATATGGGGTGGTGACATTCCGTATTCTTAATCCATCACCACACGTACTGCCGAATGCCATCTATAACATAAATATATTTATTCAAACAAAAACAGTACCATATTAACTTCTACATACCAATGAACGTAACAAAGGGAAATCAAACAAATATCGTTTCGTTTCCTTTCATGTGTACAAGGATTCCGAATGCATTCGGTCGATTACAGTAACACTCACATGATCTGATATATTATTTTATATCACATGCATCTACATATTGTTGCCTACTATGTTTTCAATTATCTTTGTCTAGCGTCTACAAGACACATTTATAGAACAGTGCATTTTTGCACAATAATACTGCCAATAACAGAGAACTTTGTGACGTATTTCTTATAAACACAAGGATTTATCCTTGTTCGCGATTAGTCACTGCGCTGATTGTGGGTTCGATTTCTAATGTTTGTAAAGTCCTCGGCGATACAGGATTAATTCACGAGGGAATTCTATTTTAACAATTAAAATTTATATTTTTAAATGCTATACTATATTTCGGTATTTGCTAAGAACCTTGTAGAAAATCTATAAATATAAATGATTTTTGCTATGTTTTTAACATAACAAAATAATTTACATTTTATATGCTATTATATTTATCAGTATAACATGCCATGAACCTTGTAGAAAATCTAGAATAATAGAATAATCTAAGTATAGATATTTACAAAAAACTCAATTAAATATTTTACGTTAGCAAAAACTTGAAGTTGAAACAAACACAATTTTTTGTTCTCGATTCTCACAGGCATTTAATTTCACATAACATTTAAACTTTAATACTGTGTTAACATTAGTCATCACAAAAATTACATTATTTCGTTTAGGAATTCATACTTACCAGTTATTTAATAACACTCAATTTATTTTTGAACGAGCCATAAAAATAACCGTTACATAACATGTTATAAATTGTTTAAAACCCAATTACATGAACAGAGTATTTATAGGTTGAACTTTTTATACGATGTTAAAACAAAACACTTCATTTTAATTACTATTTTTGTAGATTTTATTACATTCTATTTATTAGATTTATTAAAATTATAGCACAATTGCATAAATTACATTTTTTCAGAGTTGGGTTTGGATATAATATTATTATCCTTATGCTAAACTTAGCCCGCGGCTTATCCCATGTAAATTATACATAATATAAACCTTCCTTACGAATCACAGCAGCTATTCGTGAAAACCCTACGATAATTCGTAATTATTTGAGTTTATCGCTGATACTGACCGACAGGACAATCGTGTTTGTCCTTTAGACTTTATTTTATACTAAGTTTATAGATGATCAGGCTTAAACTTACAAATATGATGACGAATTAGGAATACAAAATTTAGGAATAAATAATTATACTTTATTTTATACATACAACTCCAATAACCAACTCTACTGTACCATCTGTGACCGCGTATTTTTAACAAAATTTGGCTTTGCCAGCCACATCCGGGCACATGCCAGAAAAGATGTTTAGGGTCGCCGTCGACGGACATCACCATCAGGAATACAGACTCGGAGCACAAAATGGCGAGGTGACCAAACCACAACGCGATTACAACCGAGCAGTCACTATATGTATTATTCGCGTTTCAGTAATAATTGTACTTATTATCGTTATCATAAATACGAATATCATTCGCATGCAACGTATTTACCTAAGCAGGTTAATGGTAACCTTATATTGTTATTATTTCCGATGACCCTAAGCTCATTCTTCATAGTAATTAACGCAACGATCTCTTTACTAATCAAACATGTTATAAAGAATTTATGACTACAATTTTGTATGTACTTTTCCATTGCACTTGATGATTCTCTTTTAGAATTTGAAAGGCAGACAGCTAGATTTGCAAACATGTTTCATATTGGATTTGATTTCAAACGTACGTATTTTGTATGAATAGTATCGTTGTTTTGGTTTGATGATGTAAAAGTAGTTCACAAAGTAATTTTGAAATTAGACAACCACTTCTTTTATGAAATGTAAACGTAATCTAGGAACTTAATAAATTACGTGTCTTCACGTGATAGCTCAGAACTACTACGTTGGTAGATTTAAAAATGATTTTATTTGGCACTAGCTGCTGCCCGCGACGTCGTCTGCGTGAACGCTATACAGCGTCTAACTATTAAATAAATACCTACGATTATACCTTTTAAAAAATACGCGGCGGCGATAGCCCAGTGGTGTATGTAACGGACTGCCGAGACGATGGTCTTGGGTTCGATCCCTAGCTACCCCGGGCACACACCTATGACTTTTCGTAGTTATGTGTGTATTAAAAAATATTAATTAATTCTCGCTCGCTTAACAATGTGCCCGGTAGACGGCAATAGGCTCGCCCCATATTACATTGGGACCGAAACATATCTGGCGAAGTGTTGGTGTGTAATACACCTCTGCCTACCCCTTCGGGGATAAAAGGCGTGAAGATATGAGAAGATATACCTTTTAAAATAACATTCATTTACCCGTTTCTTCTTTATATTTCTTACCTGCAGAATGTGTAGTAACAGAAGGAGACTGTCTTTTGTAAAATTGACCTTCAAAAAGTACTGATTTTCAGCCTGCTTTGAATAAATGACTTTATGGCGATTCTGCTGAATTAAGTCATAAGTTGTGACTGAAGCAGATGGAGAAAATAAGGAATACATAACAGGGTAAAATACATACTTATAGGACTTCTCGATATACAACATTAGTGGTTTGGCTCTCCGCAGCCAAAATGTAAAGAGAGTCAGGACAGATGACGCAGGAGCAAGCGACATACCCGCTGTCCTCAATGTCTGCCTCTGCGACATATTGATGGTCATCGCGAAGCAAACACTCACGGGGAACTGTATGCGCTTGAATTATGAGGTATGGGGGAACGCGTGGTATAAATACTGCCTCGCTGACGCCACAACCCGTAAGAATTTCCTAAATAGTGTGTCTGTGGAGCGAGATGACTTTCAGGCGGGTCACGTTACACAACTTCGGAGGAGATAGGTTCCGAAGAAGCATAATCGGGACACTGACCTTCAGCTTGATGCTATGCGCTGGAAGTTCACTTGCTGACTGGGAGTTCAGAAATTCCACGGGATAATGTGTGGCGTTTTCTTGCTCGACGACAGTGTTTATAGAGGTGTAGACCACTTCATTCCTCTCAATTTCCGAGAGAATGCATTCGTTAATTGCTATAGCCTGATCATTTTTGGGCGTCAAAGTAGGCCACTCACACACTCACGAATTCTGCTATTACGGTATACAGCTGTATAATTCTAAGCTGGATACAACTCTACTGAGAGACTCTGGAAGCAACATCTGTCCACCTCTCTCCTCTGGTAGAGTGAGACTTAGAAAGACATCTTAGAATTGTTGAGCACGTGCATTGACGCCAAGCTGAGCTCTCATATTAATGGTCAAGCGCAGCATACGAACTCGTGACCACAACAAAGATAATTTCAACGAAGCACTCACCTTGTCCGTGTGGTGACGGATTGAGAATACGGAATATCACCACCCCATATCATCCCATGGGTGTCGTAAGAGCCGACAGAGGGAGCAAGAACAGCACTGTAACAAAAGGAAAACTTGATACAAACCCTATACCAACCCGTTTGGCCAGCGTGGTATAGTAGGCCAATTCCTCCTTTCAAAGGAGAGGCCTAGGCCAGCAGTGGACTGTTAAAGGATGATCATGATGATGACTCACCTCGTCAGCCCTCTATCCCCGCGTCACCACGGGAAGCGTTTGTCGGGAATCGTCACTGAACAGAACTGTGACCACCCATTAAATGCTCGTTCCTGCGGATGTCCTGCAGGGTTCTGTCCATGGCCGGAACTGCCTTCCTATTGGCCATCGTACGCTCATTCCATACGATCAGAGAGCAATCCTTGAGCACGTGTCCCTTATCATATCACTGTTACGTGACACACCACAAACGGGTGTTACGGCGCTCTCTAAATAGAAAAATAGAAAGTCTTCAGACAGATGATGGCGATACTTCTCCCAGAGAGCTACCGCGTTCGCGGCTCCACAAATTGACAAAACACTAAGATGACGTCAAACAGATGACGCATGCGGCTGGGACTGTCACTGACGCTCGCCTCCGCGAGGTTGTCATCCCAGTATTGGTCACCGTCGAGAAAGTGACGTACTACGCAGGCTGTGCGGTAAGTGGGATACTCCAAGCCATCAAATGTCCTCAGAAAGGCGAAAGTCGTTGGGCCTCGGACCGTGTGAAGTAACAACCGCAGAAAATAGCATTCGACATTATTACACAAATAATATAAAAGTACGGTATAAACTCTACAAAATGCGGTGTCCTTGAAACTTCCCGGAAAAACTTCCACAGCACCTGCTCGTCAACGTCGGTTAAATACACCCTTTTGCTTGTCGTACGTCTAATATGAAGGCATCTCGTCATACGTAAGGGACCTCCCAAACTGATCGATTTTACAGAGCCTGAAAAATGCCAAGAGAGTTGTACGCGGCATTTCCAAGTGCTCAGCAACCCTGTCGGGATCAAAATATATGCGCTGGCCGTTCTCTAGGTGGTCGTGTAAATGCATTACGGTAGGATGCTTCTCATGTATAGAGAACACCAGTATCCGCCAAACCGCTTCAGACGTAACAATAAATAAATGGCTGTGTGTGAGTAAAAATAATCTAGCTAGTTCCACATGTCACTAATGTTTATATACAGTTAATCCAAGCAAAGGTACGTGCTGTATGTATATCCCGGAAGACAATTTAAAGCAAGTTTACATGCGACATGAAAATATATTAATTAAGTAGCAATAATTACACCAATGTGACCAAAATGTTTATTTTGTACTAACTCTATTACTATTTATTCTGACAGAAATGATGTAAGCAATCAAGTGTGGCGATGGTGTAGTTAATTAATTCAATAACTTCAACTAATAGTCTTGCTCATCTCTGAAACAAATTAAAAATACAATTTTTAAGAAGAAAATCTACAACTCCATCTATGACTTTTGAAAACAACTATTAACGTCGCCAACATGTTCAAATTTAAATTATTTATATCCAAAAAGGGCTTACACATGTAATTCGACTTGATGTTTTTGAACTCTCTTAGATGGCGCTGCATTAAAATTGTCTTGATTCTACTTAAATATTCAATTAATTATGTTTATCAGCCTAAGTTACTTATATTGCGCGATTTTTATAGTGTGAAGCTAGCTTATAGCATAGTTAACATAATAACAACATTCAAATATGCATTGTTACGTTACACGTTGTTACAGAATGCGTTGAAGAAATAAAGGTTCTCTGCTCGTTCCCAGTAGGCCATAGCGTGATAATATGTAACCTATGTGGTGACCCGACTTTTTAATAATATTTGTGCCAAATTTGAAGTAAATCCATGCAGTACTTTTTTACTTTATCCCGGATATAAGGACAAACAGATAAACAGACAAACAGACAAAAATTCTAAAAACTATGTTTTTGGCCTCGGTATCGATAGTAGATCACACCCCAATTATTCTTTTAAAAAAATATTCAATGTACAGTTTTGACTTTCCTACCATTTTATTATATGTATAGATATGTACATCTCTAATTCTCTACATATGTGCATTATTGAATGTTACAATGTTCTTATTTTCGTGAATTCTCAGTAAAACCCACCGATAACCAGATAGATGTCTTCTTTACATCACTGAAGCAGGCACCTATAAAAACTACCTATACTAAACAAGTCAAAACAGGTTTTTATTTAATTTCCACACAAAAGACCAACTTCCATAAAAAAAATAGTAAACATATACGGATTAAAAACAAGCTAAAGTCATAATGATTAGCGTTTTTTTTTCTGAAACTATTTACATCTTCCTAGTGGTCAATTAGTCATAATGATTATGCACAATACATTGATAGTACATAAGGATTTTAATGAATTGATGGTTATTATTTGAACACAAATAGCAAATGTAATAAAAAGTTGCTTTATTCAAAATTATGAAGCACTTGCGGCGATAAAAACGGACAAAACTGTGCTGTACTGACCGCAGTACTTAGGTATTCTGGCAAAGTAAGTCCAATAAAAGGCAATGAATTTAAAATTGATCGATACCAAGACACATAATATGTACCTAGTATTATCTGGCAGTACAATATAGATTTGTCTATACTTCAGATGCACTCCCGTTGGCATATAGATTGCCTTTATTTAGCCAAAAAAAGTAAAGTAGAAAATATCGTTCTTTAGCTTCGATTAAGAACGATATATTTTCAATTTTTTCGCCGATAAAATGATTAGTGCTAAATGCGCTAAGTGCACAATTTTGTAACTTAAAATGTTTACGTTACAAAGCTACGAATTATGAACATTCTTCTAAAATATTTTCGTAACTGGTTTGAGTGTGAGGTGAACTATTTAAGTTACCATGGAAATATATAGTGATAAAGGGCCAACATGGCTTCATTAATACGTGGGACTAGTAATGTATTCAATGACCTTTGAAAACTTACCTACCACACCTAACCACTTCTTATTTAAAAAGAAAAGTGATTTAACTAGTAACGCGAAACCACATTAATTTAAAACAAAGACGATAACCATATTAGTACAGTAATCACTAAAATTGGTTTTTATAGTGTCTTATATTTTCAAAAATACAGTTTTCCGTTCAATTTGTTTCCCATGCATAACATTCCAGAAGCGAAATGTTAACTAAGTTGTTAATGTATTGGCAAATACTGGTCCAATTCTCGTAATTATATTTCTTCAAAATGCAATTTCCATATAATGTCATACGTATGTCATAAATGGTATTCTCCTAAATTGTTATTTGAATGAAATCGCGACTAGATCGTAAATTGAACAAAGCTCAAACTTTGTGTCATCGCCACACTTTATGTGTATGTCAATTGAGACGATAACGATTCATCATCATCATCAGCCTTTAACAGTCCACAGCTGGACTAGGCCTCTCCTTTTAAAGGAGGAATTGGCCTACTATACCACGCTGGCCAAACGGGTTGGTATAGGGTTTGTATCAAGTTTTCCTTCTCTTACAGTGTTGTTCTCTGCAATGTGCTCCCTCTGTTGGCTCTTACGACACCCATCATCATGTCACCACCCCATATCATCATATGGGGTGGTGACATTCCGTATTCTTAATCCACCACACGGACATCACACCACAGGATAATGTTTAAGTTAGCAGAATACCAATGGGAGTCAATTCAAAATCCAATCACATTTCGTTCAAAATACAGTGTCGATTTCAGGTGAAATACGAGAATTGGTCTTCTGATAATAGTATTTCTCACAAGCTGATCATGTACCTAGTTTTTCCACGTTATGTTCAACTTTACCCCCAGTGCGAAGCCGGCCCGACATACATTGCATACTATCCCTCTGCACTTTACTCCTTTGCGTCAAGCCTCCACATTCAGGCAACCTTTATGACGTTTGTACCCAACTATACCTAGTTCATTAGTACTGATGCACTTGAATGTACAAATATGATATTTTTTGTTCAATCGACCTCAGCAAAAACTGCAATAGCTAAAAATCTAATCATCTTCTGGGAATACCCCAGTAATTGAAGTCTATGCCCTCTGTTTTATTATATTTTCATCAGTTTAATAAAAACGCACTGTGGAATGACGCACTAATATTCGGTTCGACCAGTAAGCGAACCTCAGGCTCCGTGACAAAAAGTTTTAGATGTAAGAAAGATAACGCAAGGACGATGATGGCATCATCTTCCTAGCTATATCGTCATCATTGATTACGAAAAAGGCTCTAATATCAGAACTTCATAAAATATTCGAAATACAAGTAAACCGAATATAGCTCAAAATAGTTCTAGCAAATACTCATATTTACACTAGCTGCAGTATAAAAGCTGTACCAAAACCCGTACATACATGTAGAAAAAATACCTGGAAGCCTATTTAAAGTCATCCCTTGCTCTAAAAGCGCCCGATACAAACGTATGTATGTAACCAAAGTAACGACCAAAACAGAAATAATTACTATCATGAATAAAATTATATAAAATGCAACAATATATAATGCGCAATCGTTGATATTTACATTCTACTTTGAACTACATACATTGTATTTGTAGCATTAAAAGACAATTATCCGATTTCATATTGTTAGTAGAACGCTTACTAGCTAATTTAGTAAAAAGCCGAGTTTAAACATAGCACATTCAATAGGCCAAACCGTCGACTAGACTTGTTCAAATAACATGAAGCATACAAAAAATGTGTTGACCAGATGAAGATACAATCATATATTTTAGTTCCAAAAAATACCTATCTATAGCAGAAGTTGTAAGAACCACTGGAGAATCATAATTTTTTACTCAAATAGTCTGTTCCGTATCTGTGTTCAAATTTCGATTAATTAGACTCAATTTTCAAAACTCCAGTAATCAAGACCAAAATCATTACTCAATCTTATATTTATCACAGCGAGAGATCTTGCATGTTATAGAAATCATTACAAGTCTGGAAGCACAGTGTGCAAGTAACGAATTGTTGTATCGCCCGAAGGAAAACCAGTGATACTACAAACATACCTACTTTAGTTATAATTTGATTGTGCCACGTTGTCATTCTAACAAATTGGGAGTTATTTAATTAATAGCTCACAATTGCAATTGAGAGGTTGTAAGTACTTGCGTCAGGCTTTACGTCAGAAAGAAACAATAAAAACAAATTACGACAAGTTCAGATCGCTTGAAAACAGGCATAATCATGTGGTAGAATATCCAGTCATAAAAATACAATATATAAAAATGAGTAAAAATGTTAGTCACTACGCTGAATTTGTGTTGCAGTTGGTAAAATAAAAGAATGTCTAAGTAATAAATCATCTATTGTTTATTCTTGTTTCATTCAAGCCTTGAAATTATGTCAAACGAAAAATCATATCCATTGGAAAGATTTGAAAATATAGCTCAAAAAGTATATCATGTTACCTTAAAAATATAAAGTAACAGTATATTTTCTTCCCATACAAATAATACAAACCGTTATAAAGTAGCACGTACTTACGGAAAATTATTAAGTATCCACTGTAATATGTATTACACAGTGTTTTCAGCGCTAAAACAATTAACCCGATTACACGTTTATATAACTCGATAAATCAGTCAGTACCAGCAAAAAATATGCGTAAATTATAAACAGAAATGTAGAACGTAATAACCCATTCATCAACAAGGATGTTCATTGCCACCTTGGAATTTAATTAGGTATTAGAAAATTATTTTTTCTAGAAGACACAAGGTTATCCCTCCCTAATGTGGTGGTAAAACAAATGCCGCCTCTATCCGTTCCTTGGTCTATGTCAATCAGTAATAGGCCGTCGTCACACCGAACCGGGCATCTTATTGTATATATTGAAAATTACAGCGCAGTACAACATTTAGTTTGTAGCAAACCTTTTGAGTTTCTTATGTTCCGCTGTGTTTTATTGTGAGTGCTCTACTGATTTGTGTTTGAGTAAATTGGGAAGAGATTTGTGATTGTGATAATGTGTTTTTTTAGATATTGGTATGTATTTTATTATTTTCTGAGTGTTTTAGGATAATTCAGTTTTATATTTCTGATTTAGGGATGGATTTACTGAAATTGAATAATGAATAAAATAATTCTGAATTAGAAAAAAATAAATTAAATAAAAATAGTAAATTATCTTAATAAAAATTATTATTATAATATTACACGAGCCAGTCAAATTTATTATCATTCTATCCTATATTTCTAATTTAGGGACACAATTACTAAAATAGAATAAAAAAAAAATATTTTATTTAGAAAGTTTAATTTAAATAAATAATATAATTTAAAAAATATATCATGCTAATAAATGTTATTTTTTATATTATAGCAGCATATTAACATTAAAATATAATAAAATAAATAAGTTTTGAAATTACGATTGACGGATTCGCACTATTCGCAGCCGTCTACACTCTCCCCCCCCGTGGGATCTCCACCTTGTCGTGGTGGGGGGGCTCAGTAACCGTGGATTGGACACTCGCGGTGAAGCTAAGAGGAATCCAGGAGGGGACGCTCCGCGTGGGCTTGGAGGGGCCTGCGCAGGACGCGTCCAACGGTGCGGGTGCGAGGGACAGTTCGTCTGTCCCTCGCAGTCGGGCGTGGTCGCGGGGGGAGAGGTGTGTCGGTGTTGCGTTGCCGCGCGCCCTATCTCCCGCGACCAAATGGGGGCGCACCATCGCTGCGTCGTGGTGGGGCCGCAGAGGAAGAGGAGATGCGGTGTTGCGTTGCCGTCCTCCCTATCCTCTGCGGCCGCTGGGTGTTTTGGCGGCGGAGCCCAACACCTTCATCCGCCGCCAAGGGGGTTTCGTTCGGGGCCCGCCTAACCATCTGGCGGGCCAATACCCGTCGGGGGGTAGCGAGGAATGCTTCAGTGAAACCCTACCCTCCGACACACGGGTACATGGAGGAAGTCGAGGTGGTTTTTAGTGGAAACACCACATACTCCGGCTCTTATTTGCCCCAAGAGTCGGAGATCCGAAGGGATTTTCCACCTCGTAAAACAAAAAAAAAAAAAAAAAAAAAGCCGTCTACACTCGGCAGCCTTGGAGTAACAGACATCGCAATGCACAGTACGATCACACACCGGATTAAAAAAACGATGTACTACGCTAAACGCACATTTTTATAATAAATAAATAATCATATTACTATAAAAACTATACTAAAATAATTTATAAATAACCTGATATTTATTCTTAGAATTTCTTAGAAAAGACATCAACGATCTCGGTAGTAAGTCTGAAAATATAATTATTGTTCGTTTTCTATCTGGTTTTTATTTTATTTTACTAACTGATTAGATTCAAATTTTTCGTCAGGTAGGCTTAAGTTTATGTTGTGCACAAAATAAATATAATAATAATGTTATGACACTTCATAATAAAAAAAAATCCTAATGCTAATGATAGTTCGGGTCTGGCTGTATTAGTTTCTACTTTTCTTTTTAGATCAAACTTCTCAAGCCTTCCAAAAGTCCGGGTATCTTTTCTTAGTAAAATCTCGGTAAATACCTGTGTTTCAGAGATACATTATACAGTAAAGAAATGAAAACTTACTTCAGATGTTACGAACAAAATATAATTTTTATACAGTGCAATAGAATCGTATTATTTTTAATGTTGTAGCAAATGATGAATTAAGTATCATTCAAGTATATATAGTCTTGTATATTAAAGAAACCATTTATTATGTGTGTTGAGAGATTTTTAGAGGTCACTATAAAATGTAACTTACATTTACCTTTTGCAATATTTTAATATCAAGTGTGAGTTTAGAAATAACTATGAAAAAAATATTTTATTAATATACCTTTACACTCGTGGCAATTATTTACTTGAGACACTATTCAATTTAATTGTGCAGCACAGAAAATAAATATATAATAATAAAAAATATATGTAGGTATATTGCAAGAAAATACTTATAAGTTTTACTACCTATATATCTCAATCGAAGTAAAAAACATCATTTAGGTCGCAGTGTGATGCTTGTGAGCATGAAAATGAGTTTACCACATACATTTATAACTTAAAAATTATATTATCTATAGATATATAGGTATAATGCACCGGATAAGCGTTGTTCGTGCATATTTTATTTTACAATTGTAATAATTGCTATTGTTCATAACGGTTCTACGGTACATGATTTATTAAAAGAATAAGACGAAATAATTAATTAAACCCTCGTTTAATTTTGTTGCATTGCCAAATGTAACCTAGTTAACTAGTAATGCACTTTGTGTTGCAATAGTCCTCGCTTAAAACTGATTTGCGTAACCCATAAATACTGTAGTTTTAGTGGTATTTCCTTTCATTTATACTTATGTAAAAGCAGCGATAGCCTAGTCGAGAGACCGACGGACGGCTACGCAGAGGGTCTCGGGTTCGAATCCACGGCGCGCACCAATGACTTTCCGAAGTTACGTGCGTATTAAATTGTTATTCCTTGTTAAACGGTGAAGGAAAACATCGTGAGGAAACCTGCATATCTGAGAGTTCTCCATAATTTTCTCGAAAGACATGTGAAATCTGCCTATCTGAACTTGACCAGCATGTTGAACTATGGTCTTACCCTTGTCTTAGTGAGAAGAGGCCCGTGCCCAGCAGTGGGACAGGTTTTATACAGGGCCGGTGATGATGATACTTATGTATCCAGTCCACAAACCTTACCCCTACGGTCTAATAGTAACACAAGTTAGATATGTCCATAAATCATGGTGGGCCAGAAACTCAGTAATAATGAACACCGAGTGGCAAAGTGTAAGCGCGATGCAACTGAGAAAACAATTTTTTGAACAATTGCCACCACGCTGACGTATTGATCGAATAAGCTTATACTATAAAATCAATGAAGTACTAAATATATTTAAACATAATGTAATAAAGTGTTAATGGATTTTATATTTATTTTAATTATGTTATTATAATCGAAGTACCTTATAGAAACCTTTTACTTGTGACCTCTGAGCCATAATTTACATTTCGATAGAATGTTCTATTTGTCATGAGTGGAGTGCGTGATTTTAGAATAATTGAAAGGAAGCTATAGAATAAATAACACTTCAAATACAACAACAATCATAAATTTTTTGAATAGTATAATTAATAACGACGCTCTATCAATAAAGTTAATATATTTTACAAAATTGGTCACTTAGTTTTAGATTGTGTGTGAATCTGATAACTTTGGACAGATACATCATTTTATATTATTAAAATTACTTTATTTTCAGAATTGCTTCCATTATTTAGTTAGTAAAAATTGACTTATAATAAGCTAAAAGTGAACATATTTAATACAATTAATACAGACCGTATTCTTCTTTTACTCTACTTGATTTGAAACTCTACTTTATTGAAATTAAACATACAAATAGTATCTTTTCGTTCTGTTAAACAATCTCAATGCCGTAGAAACTATAAAAATGCATTATTCTCTCTCATGGCCTAGAGGCTCAGAATAACTTAACTAAAATGTACTAAACGTAAATTTCACAACTCACATGTCGTAATCCAAAAATTAGTGGTACGATATCTAAACACGTTTGTTTTAATTTCAAGGTTCTTAATAACTTGCTCCGGGGATCTTGACCTTCTTTATTGCAGAAATATTGCACACTCTAATAACCACGATTTATGTACGTTAATATAAATAAACTGAAATACCATCATTATTATAAAATATTACTTAAAAAACGTACGTTAATATTTAATAAATAAACTGAACTATCATCATTGTTCTAAGATATTAGTAAATAAATATTAGTTAGATTTAGCGATAAAGCTTGTGCTTAATTGATATAACTGTGCCGAATTGATTTAGAATTGATAATTTGTAAACACGGATTTTGATAGTATAGTATGTCTGCACGTATTGAAAAATGTGATTACTAATGATAAGAGTATCAACCCTGTTCATAAACTGTCCAAATGTTGTACTTATCACTTATCATGAGAAGATTATGCCATAGTCCACCACACAAACTAAGTGCCATTCGCACACTTCGCGAGTCCTTTTATTTTGAACATTATGAGAATATTTCAGATATTCAGGTTCCCTCACCACGTATTTTCTTTCGCTTTTAAGAAAGCGATAATTATTAACAATTTAGTACAGAATTTAGAAATGCTATCGTGTGCGTCGCAGGTTTGAATCCGAAACCCTAAGCATGGCAATCTGTTATGATAAAAAAAAATGTGACATAAAAGCACCATCAATATACATCACAGTAATAATTTAACTATATAGGTACCTATGCAACTCACTGAAAACGAACCACTACTAAAATTGAGTATCTAACATTTTTGATGCTCGACAAATTCGGTATGTTATTTAACTTTGTTATGATGTTTGTGTCAAAGTTGTAACGTTTTTGCATTGGATGACGCCAATCTTCCAAACTAACGTTCCGTCATGCGATTGTTTATTATTATTAGTATCATTACGTATTTTTGATAAGATTTCCTCGAATATATACGAGGTACATTGATTTATTTTTATAATGTAAACGTGTCAGATACTATAGTTTGTAAGATACAAACGCGCAAACGGTATTTACTTCAAACCTGAGTTTTAGGTAATTTTATTTTTTTATTATATACTTCGTGTTTGTAAGATGTCAACATGTATATTCAAATAAATAAAAGTACTTTTTTTTTTAGTAAATATAGGTTCACGTTTGACCACTATCTTGCCTGATGGTAAGCAATGATGCGATCTAGGATGTAGCACGCTTACCTAGAAGATGCCTATTCACTCGCGTCTTGAAGACACCCAAATTGTACTGATCGGGAAACACAGATTCTGGCAGGAGTTCCATTGTTTTGCAGCGCGCATGATGAACGAGGAAGCAAAACGTTTTGTACGTATGGTTGGAATATCGACCATGTAACGATGGCGCTGGGCAGTGCGTCTGGTTGTCCAATAGTGGGAAGATGAGGGGGGGGTTAAATCGTGCAGTTCCGCTGCACACTCTCCGAAATGTATACGGTAAAATACCGATAAAGCAGCAACTCGTCGTCGGTGTTCGAGGCTTTGAAGTTTTGAGGTAACTTCTTCATCACCAATGAGCCTCCTGGCTTTTCTCTCTTGAGTCAAATGTCTCAAGCTGGTATTTGGCCGATCCATCCCAGAGATGAGAACAATACTCCATACAGGATCGGACTTGTGCTTGGTATAGACTTAGCAGTTGTCCCGGCGTGAAGTATCTTCTCACTCTTATTTATGGTATACCATCTCAATGCCTTTATTTTGTAAAAAAAAATAATTTATCACTGACTGAAAATGAATGGTCAAAACTAGCAGAATTTGATAGAAATGGCTAGTTTATATAGAACTGAAATAACGATTGGGGGATGATAACTCCTTCGATTTCTCCAATTTAATATGTGAAAGGACCCAAACAAGAATTTAAACTAAATATTATGGAAAATAATATTAAAACTTTATATTACGTATAACTTGTGTAAATTGACCTAAAACTACTCATCAGATCTTGATCAAATTCAAATGGAACAACACATTAAAAATAAAAACACAAGCAAACTAATAAAAAAGGGATATTTTTAACAGCGTATCAAAAATGTTAAGTAACACACTAAAGTGAGTTACGCAAAAAAACTTTATTATTTCACTAAAATACTGACTTGCACACTAAAATACTATTTGTACACCAAATATGATGATCTTTTTACAAAATATCATTTGATATGAAAAGTTTCGTCCACTCGGGAAACTTATCCACTCAGAAAACTTAATAGGTTATGTTAGGTTCTCTTGTGATCCTGCTCCCAAAAATATAACTTAGTTTAGTGGTGCAATTAGTATTTTTGGTGGAAAATTAGTATTTTTGACTAACAGTTAAATACAACCCATAAAAAAATAATCATCAAAATCAATTCACCTAGTAAAAAGGTAACACAAAAATAAATCCTTCAAATTGAGAACTTACCGTTCCTGAAGTGGTTTAAAAAAAGTTAATACTACACTCATCCAGAAACTACATAGCTAAAATGCTTTTTATAATAATGACATAACGTAAACTTTTTTGACGAATGTCAAGTTCACTTCGCTACGGTGTAGTGATTGGTTTAATAGGCCACTGCTGCGTAATATACGTAATAGAAAACTACTACTAAAAAAACACGTCATCACATTATGAAATGTTGAAAATTCTTGGAAGACAATTGGACTTCGGAAACCATGGAATATCGCTATCCCTTTAGTTTGCGGAGGTCAGACAGGCAGTCGCTCTGTGGAAAATTTCATATACAGACAAATTTGGTTAGACTGGTAAGCGGACCCCGGGCTGCAACTGAGAAAGAGCTAGGAGGATGTGCGAGCTCTTGGAAAAGATTAAAAAAATCTTTTTATTGTGTAAGTGTGTGACCAGCTCTGGTGACGGAATTTTTAGACCTATGGCCTATCCATTTTTGTGCAGCCGCAAGAATCAGGATGACTTTACATGCCCTCTAAAGAACGGTAGCGCTCTGATGTATATAACACACAAGCGTTCTCCCATCCAAGCAATGACCTCTGTGAACATTGCTTGACTTTTCCGAACTATTACAAACGGCAAGTCAATTCACACTACGGCTGATTCAAAGTTTAACGAATTTGGTGGGTTTGGAGATAACGCTTCATTTAATTTTATATTAATTTCCAATTATTTATCCGAAAAGTGTTTGTGATGACTTCCGGCATATTTTTTTATGTTACTATGGCGTTACCCGAGTTCAAAGTTCTGATAAGACATATTATAAAGCTCAATTGAGCTGAAAACACAAATTAATATTTTATTGCACACCAAAACACGGTTGTTCTATCAATTCCTAAAGTAAATATATATGTACAAATCAACTACAATTCGTAATCTAATTAAAAAAGTCGTTCATTGACATTAAATGTACATTTATTTTCAATTTGTAACATTCGGAGTATTAAGAAATTAATTGTTATGCAGTTTTTGCAAAGTTTTTTTAAAATAAAATTTAACCTTATACTACACTATGCAATTCTCTCACAGAAAGAAAATAAATTCTAAAATTATGTCTAAGTACATGAATTTGAACCTGCACCGTTTAGTTGTCAAATCTACAGAAAAGGTTGAAAATACTGTTATCATATAAGTAACTTACATTTTCATAAGACTTTAAATCATAAACAACAAACGCATCAAAAAGTGTTCCTTGTGTATCTGTTAAAACATTTGAGGAGATTTCTAATTGAACACAAAAAGTTACAATTAAATCGAATACCCACTTCTTGCATTAATAACACATTTATGATAATACCAGCTTTAATCTATCGAATTATGTTAATTATCACTTAATCGCTGAAACGTTCGAAACCGAAATTACTTGACGTCTAACACCTCAGTTTCTCGCGAGCACTGATACTGAAAAGTATCTTTAACAACAAAATAAAAACCGTCGAGAAACTTAAATAAATAAATAAATTCTGAAATTTATTTGCGTAACCGTAAAATTAATGAAGCAAAAAATAACAGAATAATATTACGCTTAATTAACTAATGATAATTATCATAATAACGCTAGTGTTGTGTTATATTATGGAAACACGTGCGGGAAAACTTCCTTCTGGTGAGGAAGACATTCTCTATAACATTCTATCGGTAGCAAGCTCCTAACCGTGTACATCGTATTGCAGGGCTGTGTAACGTAAGTTTAGTATGTTGAAATGATTCTTGCATAAGATATACAATATCATAGAATTTGAAGGCTCATAAAAGTATATTACACTATTTAGAATCTTTGGTTTTGTTTCTTCTGCACAAGTTTGTGTATATGGTTCCATATCACATTCATATGTTGGCGAAGTTGAAGAGGATATCTTATTTAATTATTCTTATCATACCTTAACCCTTATTATAGCTGTATGAAACTCGCCATTTTAATCAAATTATTATAGTTTTGATTATTCTCTCTCAGTCAAGCCTTTTGATTGTATGTATGTATTGTATTATGCCAAAAGTATGAAGCAAAACAGCATATTATTATATTTGACAGGGCAAATTATATTTACATTCTTAACAAGGCATTGTGACGGTATAAATATTATGAAAAAGACACAGCAGATTCTTGAATATTTACACCTATTTCTTATAAATACAGAAATAAATACGTCACGAAAATAGTACGTCTCCATACGCTTTACAGACTGTAATAAGCAAAAGAGACACTGTCCATTATTAATAATAATAATTATTAAGGCTTTTATGAAGGCTTTTATGAACAGTCAAAACGTATCCAAAAAGGCGCGTTTGGCTGTGCATAGAGGGGTGTTAATACCTACACTTATGTATGGCAGTGAAAGTTGGATATGGCAGAATAGACATGTAGTAGAATAAATGCCGTAGAAATGAGAGCACTGAGAAGTATGTGTGGAGTGTCTTTGAACGACAGAGTAAAGAATTGTATGATAAGAGAGTGTTGAGGGCTAAAAGAAGATGTAGTGACAACCATTGAGAAAGGTATGCTAAGATGGTTTGGACACATGGAGACGATGGATGACGAAAGATTGACCAAGAAGTTATATAAGTCAAGTGGGAATGGGACAGGGGGAAGGGCAAGACCTAGACGGACTTTCTCTGACCAGATTGGAGACATCCTAAAAAAAGGACAGGTTAGAAGTACCCTTAACCGAAGAGCATGCATGAGAAACTTGATGGGAGTGAATGAAGCACGAAAGATATGTCAGGATCGTTGCAAATGGCATTCCTTAGTCTCTGCCTACCCCTCCGGGAAACAGGCGTGAGTCTATGTATTACTCTCACAGGTATTAGGTACGCGTAAAACAGGCTGTAGTTCATCCTTACTGCATGTAACCCTTACTGCTACAACCGGGAAAACCTTCCTTACATCACTACGCAATATTACTCCACATTACAGCACAGCCCTGGTCATCCTTAACACCTAAAGACCTAAGGTTTCCGGCTGTCAGAATTCTTGGTTTTCGCTCAAGTCCTTGAATGGTTGTCGGTTGCAATATCCTGCCGGTTGCGTGCGCATAACCGCTAGGGCGAGTTATTGCACAATGATTCAAGTAATTCACGTTCTTTAACTAGTATAGGTACTGTTCTGTCGTTGGTAGGATTATGAACTATTTAGGTTACAAGAGAGCAAACTCTTGGTAGAACAGTATATGGATGATGATGATTTCGACTTGTATCTGCCATTCCTACAATTTCTTTACGAGACCTTACCTGAGAAGTTTTTCTTAGTAGAAACAAAGCTCTACGTTGGCTTTTATTCAACTACTAGAGGACGCCACGCCAGCAGCTACGCCTGCATTTTTTTTTAATTTACCTGTTTTGGCTGATCCCGTGGGAATTTCGAGAAATCCCTTCTTAGTGCACCCCTACGGTTCCCAAGGAACATACATGCCAAATTTCAGCTTCCTGCGCCCAATGGTTACGGCTGTAGGGTGTCAGTCAGTCAGTAACGCAAGGATTTTATATATTAAGATATTATTAACTATTTATCGTGTCACACTGCAAAATCAACTGAAATAAAAGCGGAGAATATCACTCATTTTCGCAAATATGATGAAGTTGTTATCCTGCATATAAAAATTTTAACACTAACTTTGTTTGGACACGTTTTCGATTTAACAAAAATGCGTGAAACTGATCCCTATTATTTTAACAGTAACCAGTTGAAATTATTTTAATCAAACTTACTTCTTCATAATTAAAGTACCGACTGAACACACAAAATACCGTTATACATCCAAACAATATCCATCCAATGTCACCACACATCTAGAGCAAGACATTAATTTTAAAAGACTCCTTTAGAACTACTTCACAATTAATTACAAACATAATACAGTAATAGACATAGCTATGCTAACGTACTGTATTATGCGTTAAAATAATAAAAGAGGTGTTGCAATACGGCCTTCCTTAGACTGGTCGTTCGTCCCTAAATTGGACGGATTGTGGCAGTTTTGACCTCAGGATTTAGTACCGTTTGTGTACTTACATTTTAAATGCCGAGTGTTATTATGAAATGGAGTTTTGAGCTTGATAGATATAACAAATAATAAAACAAGACTATACAATATAATGCTTCACAACTTAATCGTTTATACGGAACACGAGGCAATCCTCAAATACGTCTTTATATCACTGACATTGTTTCGTTGTAGATATAGTCTCCTTATGATACAAAGAACTTTGACATATGCAGATGTATTGTAAAATTAATTTCTGCTATGCAGATATATTTATGTATGAGTAGATATATTATTGAAGTATTTATTATATAAATGTATATATTTAAAGTATAATCACAATTTACTGGTATACTACAACTACCATTTCTTTCCTACCAATAATATCCATCCAAGGGTTACCTGGTAGAAATCGCTGTTAGCGATAAGGCCGCCTAATGGTACTATGTTTGTAAAACGATTCATTTTGAAATGTTTTTTTTTTTATTTATTTTTTATGCCGAACAAATTGACTCCATGCTGCCTGATGTTAAGCAGTCAGTAAAGTCTCATTGTGATGGCCATCATCCCAGCAGCCAGCAGGGCATTATGGCATGATGGCCCTCACCTTGACGGTATTAAATAAATAAATATACATTCAAAGACTCACGCCTGTTTCCCGGAGGGGTAGGCAGAGACTACGGAACGCCATTTGCAACGATTCTGACATCATGAGTCCATAACTATAAACTGTTGTCCATGGGATTTCTGCTCAATAATAATAATTGTACCATCAACAAGGCAATTGTTTTAACTCAGTCCATAAACTTGTATAAAAGTGAGGTTATATTAATGGTAGAAAGATTAGATATGAGTGATTTACTGACAGCAGTGTTTATTGCTATCGATTTGATTTTCCGTAC
Organism: Euclidia mi; assembly: GCA_944739405.2. Classification (NCBI taxonomy): domain Eukaryota; kingdom Metazoa; phylum Arthropoda; class Insecta; order Lepidoptera; family Erebidae; genus Euclidia; species Euclidia mi. The sequence goes on along the minus strand of OX123188.2, from coordinate 9,601,439 downwards.
ATATGTATGATCATAGTTTCTTATGATTGTATGTATGTACGAACAATCATAAGTAATTAGAGACTGTATTATAGAAAAAAATCGAAAGCTATGTTTTGACCTACATCTAAATAGCACGGCTTGTAAATTGCTGTGTTCGATCTGTTTCTATAAAAATATATTTTGTATATTATGTTAAACGCGTATCTTTTACTTAAGTATGTTATAATCTAATATCCCTTATAATGGTAATCATTATTTAGTCTGTTTTAGCGACACTAAGCCATACTCGTTAATAAATAAGTGTGATTTCAAAAACACGTGCCTTGATTACTACAGAACACAAACCGGTTGCAATGTCGTGGAATAAACAGATATTTAAATATCAAAATACGTTCATTGATGAGATTATGACCTGATAAGTAAATTTGTATAATGAAATATGGTCAAATCATTTCAGTAAATGCATACACTAAAATTTAATTTTCCATTGTCTTGCAGGCCAAACAGCATTAATTATATTAATAGGATCTAAAGTTTCTTAAACATAAATGTAATAATTGCAATATATTTTGCAGTTAGGAAATTTTATGTTAATTATAATTAGTGTAAATGTTAAACCTCTCACGTGCAGAATACATCAACGAAGACAACGCTTGCAAACTGCAACACGGCTTGTGAAATAAATGCATTGCTTATGCTATAATGTATACGTATGCGTATATTTATAATTTATTTTATTTCATTATGTTCGTCAGCTTTGGTGAAATATTATTAATTACTAGAGGACGCCAGCAGCTACGCCTGCATTTTTTTTAAATTCACCCGTTTTGGCCGATCCCGTTGGAATTTCGGGAAATCCCTTCTTAGTGCACCCCTACGGTCCCCAAGGAACATACATGCTAAATTTTAGCTTCCTGCGCCCAATAGTTTCGGCTGTAGCGTGTCTGTCAGTCAGTCAGTAACGCAAGGATTTTATATATTAAGATAATATTCTTATTTAATTTATTGATATGTGCAATTGTGCACAATTATCTTGGCATCTATTCTATTTTTACAATGTTATGTCTTTCTTACAAAGAAATCCGATGGCAAACCCTTCTTATCGTTATTATCGTAGCTACCGGAATAACCCCCGGATGCATCGAAGACGTTATCTCTGAAGCCCTGGGATCGTTATCTAGTCCAACCAGAGTGCAATTGTGTTTGGCGAGTTTTGAATGATTGCCGTCTGACCTCCGCAACCCATGTGAGCATATTCAGTATATTATTTCATACACTAGTTTATATTAACTGTATGTACATCTACGAACTATGTTAGTATTTTTTCTACACCGTTAATATGCGGAATATAAAATATAAGGCGATGGTCTTGGGTTTGATCCCCAGGTACCCCGGGCACACCTCTGTCTTTTCGAAGTTATGTGTGTATTAAAATGTATATAAAATATAAGGCGATGGTCTTGGGTTTGATCCCCAGGTACCCCGGGCACACCTCTGACTTTTCGAAGTTATGTGTGTATTAAAAATGTATATAAATTATAAGGCGATGGTCTTGGGTTTGATCCCCAGGTACCCCGGGCACACCTCTGTCTTTTCGAAGTTATGTGTGTATTAAAAATGTATATAAAATATAAGGCGATGGTCTTGGGTTTGATCCCCAGGTACCCCGGGCACACCTCTGTCTTTTCGAAGTTATGTGTGTATTAAAAATGTATATAAAATATAAGGCGATGGTCTTGGGTTTGATCCCCAGGTACCCCGGGCACACCTCTGACTTTTCGAAGTTATGTGTGTATTAAAAATGTCAGTATGCCCGGTAGATAACAATAGGTTCGCCCCCTATTACATTGAGGCCGTAACATAATGGCGAAGTGTAGGTGTCTAATATACCTTTGCCTACCCCTTCGGCAAGGCGTGATGAAGAAGATGAAGATGAAATATAACTGGCCAAATATGATTATACCCTTGTAATTATACCCTTGCATCGAATTAATTGTATAATACATACCTAGATTCATTTAAGCATAATTACATAAAATTATATTTGATTGATTGATAAAGTACTACCACAATATTAATTAACGTATCTTGTAACTGAACGTTTTGCAACATTGCACAAAATAATGATTCAAGATAATAATAATTGCATCTACTTTCAAGAGTTTTTGTCTGTGTTTTTATATTTGGCCTAGTCTGAAAATAATGAACTATGCAATGCATTTTGCAAAATTGCTATTATGAAATATATAGTTATCGTATACTGTCAATCTGGTTATTAAATCAGCTTGAGTTTTGATTCCGGTTTCATTCCCGTATGATAACTCTGTCACAGAATAAATTATCTTGCTTACTGCACAAAGATATCTAGATCTACGGCTTAGCGATCGGGATCCCTAACCAATAGACTGGACCAATCAAAACATCAAGGTCCTACCTATGTTTTTCTTGCACAGACGATTGTGCATTGTGCAAAATTCACAAACGTTTATGTGTGTTTTCAAATCCTAATTAATGATTATAAATAAATGCTTCCTGAACTCTTAAGTTCTTGGTTTTTGCAGTTTTAATTAGGCACATTTTTGTTATTAACATATTTTAAATAAAAAAATCAAGTTCTTGCGTCAGCTTTTGCATGGAATTCTATGCACTATGCTATTTTTTGTAATTCCAAAACGTGTATTCAAATTTGTATATTTAATGGCTGAGAACTTTGTTCCAAGCATAAATGGATAATAGTAATCATCCTGACTGCACGGATAGCGCACTAGTTTATGAGGTTGCCTCGCCAATAGTGAATGTCAATGTTTGTGTAAAATGGCACTGGAACCGACGATGTCTTGCTGAGCGATTCTCGCCCTTATGGTGGTCTAGCGGGAACTTGTTCGACTGTACTTCATTTGATCCCCATACGAGACTAGATATTTCGTTTATAAAAACGTTGATAAATCGAGAACCAGTATTGGAGAACATTTTTGGCAAGAAACTCTTTAAAATTTAGTCTGATCCCAAGACTTTTGTGAAAAGTATAAGTATACACCTGGGTATGTATTGACAAAACTGGTACTATTATGTACATCATCTATTATTCCGTTCAATTAAAGTTGTGTCAAATATAATTTGAATACATAAGTATGTGCGTTAGGCACTTCTTAAGTGCAATAAATGATTTATGATTATTTCAACATTGTAGTCTCTATCCTTTGCTTAAGGCAGTATGAGGTGTTCATTTTAAATGAACATAAGATTACGTAGGTTTATTTATTCAATAGTTTGCTTTTGATTCTTTATGCCAATGATAAATAAACACTCCTAAAATAACACTTATATAATTTATAGCAAATTTTTTATTTATACATCGTGGAAGCCAAAGTGATCGTTCATAATTGACTGGTAACTAAATAAGAATGATGATAAGTAGAAAAATACATCAAGATAAATCTTCCGAATGAACAAGCACAACGCAGTTATCACAGCATTGCTAGCGTGGAGAACCAATAGGTTCTCCACGCTCTACTACTACTAAGCCCAATAGGGCTTAGTCCCCAAACGGGACAAATTGATTACTAACAGTTTACATGACTGCACGGATAAGGTATTCGGTTAAGCTGCCTCGCCGAGTGTTGTTGGCTGATCTCCACATGGAACAGCACTTTGTGTGAACCACAAATTATTGTTTATGTCCTGGGATTATCTACCTTGATTTTATGTTATTTAAAAGTAAATATTTTTCAGATTGTGAGTCTTCCTTGTTAGATACGCTTACTTATAGATAATATTTACTTATTAGATAGCTCATACTAGGGGAAATAAACTATCTCCTAAAGCACTTACTAATCTATTACAAAAGGTCAGAATAACTCATATCTTTCTCAAGAAAGTGACGAAATGATCAAACAACTATTCAAATATTGAATATATTAGTTCTAGGTAACTAGGTTAAGGTCACATAGGCAGATCACATTTTTCGGAGGCTTGGCCTAAGTCAAACAAGTTTAGTAATTTCTTCATCTTTGCGATCTTCATCACAAGCGGTATTGGCCTTATTATTCAATGTCAATCGTGTAAGTAAACGAATAGTGTGATTTATTAATGAGGAATATAGATATTATCTTGAGGAATAAGAAAATCTGCAATCATGAGGAGGACTGCGGTTTCTCCAAATAAAAGAAGCATAATCCAACAAGTTTGAATATAGTATCTTCTTGGGTTTACGCGAATGTTACACATTGAAATTAAACTACAGTTTACGGATTTTATCGCGATGTATTGGTTTCACTAAGTTATTACATTTGAAACTAATGATCTAGAAACTATATTATAACATAAACGCTCAACAAAGTCTGCTGTGTGTTAACATGTGGAACAAGGACCCAACCATTACCTGCGATTTGATGAACCACAGATACTCGGAAAAGAATACCGTTTTCTTCCAAGGATGATACGAGAGGCTATTGAAATTAAAAAACACCCTAATTTCAATAGGGAAGATGGTTGGAATGTTCCTCCAGCGTGGGACCCTGTCATAAGGCTAATGAAACCCAAGAAGGACAAAGTCACCAGAAGACCTAAGGACACTGTGAGCTCATTCTGCGTAAATAGTAACACCAGTAGTTGAAAAATGTTCGGGTACTTTGAGATAACTTATACATTCAAGAAAAAGAAATATCACCTCAGTCTGCCGTGAACATGAATTCTGTAAAGAATTGGAAACGTCGGCTAGTAATAAATTAAAAATATAGTTTCTAGATCATTCGTTTCAAATGTAATAACTTAGTGAAACCAATACATCGCGATAAAATCCGTAAACTGTAGTTTAATTTCAAAGTTTGAATATTTGAGGCTATACTTGATATATTTGCATGTATAACTTCATTGTGAAATTATATCATCCTCATCCTCCTAACGTTATCCCAGTTTCAGTCTGGGATCCGCTTACTAGTCTAACCGGATTTGGCTGAATATTAGCTTTTCCACAGAGCGACTGCCTGTCTGACCTCCGCAACCCGAAGAGATAGCGACATTCTTTGGTTAAGACTAACGTAGTACTGACGAACTCTAACGACTGTCAAAGATCTTCATGACAACCGGGACCGATGGCTTAACGTGCTCTCCGAGGCACGGGACGAGCGATAATTTAATACGCACATAACTCCGACAAGTCATTGGTGTGCGCCAACCCAATACCCTCTGCACAGCAGTCTGTTGGTATCTCCACTAGGCTATCGCTGCCTTTATTGTGAAATTATATAGGTAGGTATAAATTATTACCATCAATTTTACAAAACGGCGCCTACTACGCATATTGCGATTAACCTTAAAGTACCCACTGACGTGGGTGTCCCACAGACGACGAGTTAACAAATATGAGTCTTATTTCAAGGCCTTTAAAGTTACCCTCGCACCCTTTCGTGTTCCTTCGCGATCTAACATGTTCATCAATCAGTCGAACGCTCACTAGCGGTGCGATAACACTTTCAGTTGTAGAGCGCCGCAGTGTCTCTCAGACGTAAGGTCAGTAATAGTGTTGTGGGTCAAAAGCAATGTAAAATGTGTTAAAATAATAAAAAACGCTGCCTAAGTCGTACTATAATAAAGACTAATGTTTAAAATATAAGAAATTTTCCAATATAATTTTAAATAACTTTTTTATCGTTTATATTATATTTTTAGGTGAGCGAAACATTGGTTATGTCATTTCTACCCAATAAATACTGATCTCCTATGAAAAGGTTGTTGTTTTTTACTGACTTCACAAAATAATAATAAACGAATCATAATATAATAAAACAATTTGCAAATCAGTAAATATAAATTATCTATTTCGACTATTTACTAAGCTGTCTAGGAGACGTCACGTCACCATTTATGATATGACTAAACCACGTCAGTATCTGAAGGTTAAGTCTAGTTTCTGGTCCATATAGCTACCAACAAATACACAATTGCCAAAATATAATCAATATTAGCTTTTTTAGACACACATGAGTTTAAATCTCCGAAAACAAACAATGTCAGTCTACGAAGGAAACATCACACCATATAATTTGATAGTAAAGAATTTTCGCTGCATTGTCATCATTAAATATAATTCGTCATACAGCTACGGCTAAAATTACAAACAAATAGTTACATTCCAGATGACTAATAAATCTCATGAACTAAACTTAATGCTAAGTTAGAATGCAACTCGATTTCTCAATCTTGAAACTTAAGTCTGAACTGTTAGGATACTGTTACTTTACATTACACTAATTGCATACTTGGAAGTAGCATGGCTAGTTTTTTCTACAGCTATAATTAGTAATATGTTTTACGCAGCCGGAAACAAGTTAGGGCGAACGTCTGAAATGTACCATTGTTTGACAATTTTATTCGTTTCCAAAATAAAATTATTATTTTATTTTGGAAACGAATAAAGTCCGTAAGATATTTCTTACGGACTACGGAGAACAACAGCTGATATAGGAATTATTGAGAGTTAGCGCCGCGAAAAGGTACCTTTCTGCAAAGGGTGCCCTGGGGATTCCATTTTTTTAAGCGCTCGTAGTTTATAACAATAAGTCGATGAGTCCAGCTTTCAGTAACTAACTCTATAACCGGCTTTGAACACTGACAGTATAACATCTATGATCACCATCGATGAAAGCTGGTCGAAATTTTGGGTTAAATGGGTAAAAAGGGCTGGTCGAAAACGGGTATTTGTGGCCATAAGATAATCTACACGATTAAAACAGGGTTACGTTATGCAAAAGTAAATCAACATAACAAATACAAGAATCACATTACTTATACAAACTATAAACATAATTTCCATATAATCATGCATTACCTTTGTTCTGCACGGCTAGACTTATGAACTGTTAGAAACATTAATAACAGAATGTTAGACACAATAATTGCTATGAGATATCCTTGAAATGTTTCCAACTTGTGAAGTTTTTATGTTTTGTATTCTAGTAATGAAAATGTTGATGCAAAGGTGTACTTATTTGAAAAAGATAATGATTTTCTTATATATTCTCTTGTAGGACTCAGTAAAATAAAAATCATGATATATAAATGTAAAAAAAACATCCACCAATTTTTGAGTGAGGTCACTCAGGCTCTCAGGCTTAATATATAACCCTATGTAAAAAAATTGTCCGATGTCGAAATATTTTTTTTTTATTTCCAATCCAGCTAGCAAAATTTTGAGAGTTGAAGAATATTTCTTTGACCATGAACCTTATTTGTCCGGCAAAATTTTACTCCGCAAGCACGACTGGTGCAAGACAATCGAAACCACATGGGGATTTATTTATTTTATTTTTTTATAGACTCACGCGTGTATCCCCGAAGGGGTAGGCAGAGGTCTAATATTACACCCACATTTCGCCATGAATTTTTAGGTCCCACGTAATAGGGGGCGAGCCTTTTGCCGTACCGGAAACATTACCAGACTCCGTGCTGCTACTGAGAATTTCCTAACGGAGAAACCCAATAACACTTTGCCCGACCCGGGTATCGAACCCGAGACCTCCCAATCCCACGCGCACATTTATGCCGCGAGACCAACGAGGCATGGGGATTTAAACCTTAAATAAGATAATTTTACACGATTAAGAGGCGTTAAATAATTTAGTAAGATTTACTTCACAAAATTGGATTTCTACATCATGGCAATACTATTTATTAAAAGTTAAATAGCGTGCAATAATGCTATATATCAAAGGGACTGAAACTGTCAAGTTTGGTAATATAATGCACGCGCTACAAAACTAACGAGCCATCAAAACGAAATGTTTTAGTGCAGCATAAATTAAATATTAATGAACAAAATGCATGCATTAAAAATCACTGAATCCATTATTAAAATATTAAGCTACCATTACCGCGAATAGAGTAACAGGCAGTCTATCATTAAACTTCGCGTCAAAACCTTATGAACTCATTAGCATACACATAAATTTTGATTTATTGTGAAATATGAACGAATATAACCTGCCCTTCAGATACATATGGATAAGTACTTAACTTATGCAAAAAATAAACATTATGTATCTTATATCCTAAAAACAGGACCGGTGAGAAGTATCCTGAACAGAAGAGCATGCATGAGGAATCTGATGGGAGTGAATGAAGCAAGAGAGATATGTCTGGATCGTTGCAAATGGCGTTCCGTAGACTCTGCCTACCCCTCCGGGAAACAGGCGTGAGTCTATGTATGTATGTATGTATGTATCTTTGTAACAGTGGAACGGAATCTATTTGTAACTTTTCCTGGTGATATAGTATGATTAGGAAAATTTGAGTATGCCTTAAGTTTTTGGTCAGTTTCAAGGTGAAGATATAAAACAATATATAAGGTGAAGATATATATAACAATTGTAAAAATGTATTTATATTATATTTTTTTAATTTGAAATCCAGTTAAAAGGTTATTTATGTCATATTATGGTATACCATGTATATTTAAAAGTACCTATATTGTGCCCCGTGCCTCGGAGAGCACGTTAAGCCGTCGGTCCCAGCTGTCATGAAGATCCTCCCCGGTTCCAAGTACGAGAATATTTGAACGACATCAGGATAACGCTTGGACAATTATCATGATTTTAAAAGCCAACTATGGAAAGACATTTGCCACTACAAACAGTAATTATAGCAGAACTTGGCCAATACACTTTTGCCAGGTAGTAGAGCCTTGCTGATTTCAGCATGAATGGGCCGGCTTGACCGGGGAAGTACTACCCTCTCACAGAAAATCAACGTAAAGTTAACTGTACCTGAACTGTTGCGTGTCGTTCGGTGAGTGAGAGTGCCGGAGGCCCTATCCCCTATTCCTTCTCCCTTATCCCACTCCTCATCCTATCCCTTTTCCCAACCCAAAGGGGCGGCAACGCACTTGTGACTCCTGTGGTGTTGCTTTTGTCCATGGGCGGCGGTAATTGCTTACCATCAGGCAATCCGTATGCTCGTTAGCCGTCTATAAAAAAAAAACTAGTTCTACACGCGTTCGTGTGTAGAGTGCATAAATTATTATCAGATAATTCGCTAAGCTTTATCATGGAATATCAAGTATTGATTCACGTGCGTGAGCAAGTTTCTCTGATCTTGACTTATTTGCAACCTTATTACCTCAGCAGCATTTTTATTGTGTGTATATCAAATCTTCCAATTCAGTTGGCCATTTGGTATAAAAACCACAACAGTCAGCCAAATTTCAATAAATAAACCTCTTGTAAAGGAGATTACGTAGTAAATCTGCCAATCTGATTTAAATCTCTACTTTAACGTCTGATAAACCTTAGAATATTTTTCTATCCCACCGAAGATAACAAAAAAATAGTGTCCTGTCCTGATTTAAGTTTTTATGAAGATGGAATTAAGTGTGAACCCTAGCGTTGTAAAACCTTCAAACTAACTGCTTACCAATGAAAACGATAATTTCTCGACGTTTCCTTCCAATAAATTTATTTTAATGAGTGCCGTCGTTCGAATATCGCAACAACTCGCACGATCTTCTTGCATTGCCCAATATCCTCACATTTAAATCACATCCTAAATAACAAACAACTATCACTTTAGTGTTTGTATTTCTTTCTTTCTCTACAAGATGTATAAAATTCAATGACTACGAATTATAAAAATCAGGAAAGAAGAGGTATCTTTCTTTCCCGATTTTCAAGCGTGATAGTTTATTTTTTCCATATTAGACCATACTAGCCGTTTCCCGCGGTTTCACCCGCGTCCTGAGGGAACTACTTCGCGTACCCGACAAACCCAAATATCTTACGGACCCCTATTTTTTCTAAAATAAAATATAGCCTATGTTACTCGCAGATAATGTAGCTTTCTAATGGTGAAAGAATTTTTAAAATCGGTCCGGTAGTTTTTGAGTTTATCCATTACAAACAAACAAAAATACAAATTTTTCCTCTTTATAATATTAGTGTAAGTGTAGATTAGTGTAGATAAGTCTATATTATGTATGAAAGGAAGTAGATAAATATCTCGTGTGGACATCAAACCCTAAGCCTTCCTTCCTAGAGATCACTTCCTAGATAAAAAGGAAGTTCTTTAAATAATAATTATATTCTACCACATACACACAGAATCTAATCACAAACAAAGCTGAGCTTGTACTAAAGGTACTAGACAATAGATAAACAAACATATTATATACTTGTTATATTTTGGAAATAAATGCTTAAAATACATAGAAATATGATGTAAATAATTATAAAAATCCGCAAGACCACTAATTACAATGATTCACCGCTGAAAACAGATTGTGCAAATACAAAATGATCGTGGCCAATTTTATATTAACTAACATCGTTATATATTCATAATATTTGAATGAAGCTTGTTAGATCAAGGATTTAATAATTGTATGTGCATTTTTGATGTTTATATTGCATTTCATTTCTCAAATTTTGCAATAGGTAAAGCCATGGTTGCGTAAATTAAATAGCATCGTAAATTATTATAATCCGGTCTTTGAACTTTTTCGTAGTCTCCATTAGTCATATAAGCATGTCTGAACCCAATAGCTTACAGGTCATGTTACATTTGTCGCATAGGATAGAAATTGAGAAAAGATAGAGTGCACTTACTCATGAAATACACTGTGACATTTGTCGAGGGATAATTGTCATAATGTACTAAAGATCGAATTTTATGCCAAACACCATGGCTGTCAATTCGATCGGAGAACATAAGTTGACTAGCCATGTTTTAAAAATTAATATTTATTTATCGTTATTCTATAAGATGATCTTTAGGATCTCTATAATTATCTGTAGGACTATATATGATTATCTTTAGGATCTTTATTTATATATCCTACAAATAATCTTTTACTATCGAGCTCACTTGACAGATATAATACCTTCCCGATGACAATACACTCTAAGCAGAAGATTTTCCAGAAGGTCCGAAATCATTCCTCCGAAAATATAACAACAAGTTTCTGAGGTATTCGCCTAAGCGAATTCCGATTTCAGAGGGGAACTATTATAGTTCCCCTGAATTCTATAAAATATGTTCCCATTTCTACACAATGTTACTCTCTATGTAGTTGTAATAAATATGAATTAATCAATCTAAAATTATTCAAAGTCGTTCATAGAATACGTACGTTTTCTATTACAAAACTCTGACAGCCAACTGACATTGACTGTGAGAGAAGTGTTACAAGTTCACACAAATATGTACAGTCGCGGTGAAAGTGCCTTGTGGCGCTCACTAGCGGAGCTTTGACGAACTAACCGATGTCCACACGAGACTATAATGCGCTGATTTGTCTGCAGATAAAGTTTATAATTTTGATGCATTTAATTAGTACGCTAGTATTAATGCAACAATATTAATATTTACTACAGTTAGGCTACTAGTAGGAGATTCTTTTATCTTGCATGCAAAATTAAAATATGACGCTGGCGGATGTATTATTTTTTATCGCAAATGATAAACTATGCACGTGTATTTAATTAATTACCATTTTAATTTTGTGTTAAAAGTTACTAGGTACTTAAATTACGTTACTAGATATTTTGTGCTTTTGAGATGAGATCATTTCAAAAGCTCTCAATCGCGTTATTATCGAAAAGTAAAAGTGTAATACCTTCTATTTACCCCGCCGGGCGTTTTGTCGCGAATAAACCAGCCAAGTCGTGAGTAACTATTTTATGACCAAAGAAAAGGTGAAATGCTTCCTGCCCCCATATACTTCAACATTAAGTTTCAAATAATTAGGCGTTATCTTCAAAATATTATCACAAATACATTACAACCACTCAGTTAAAATGATTAGATCATGACGCACTTGTTATGTTGTTTGTTACATGTCAGAGGGAATTACCGCCAACCAGTTGTACCCTTTGGCCAAGACGTAATATAAATAACAATAGCCCAATTAGTTAGGTGACGTATGAAGTAAGATGTTATTCGTATTAAGTAACAGGTTCACAGTTAATAAGTATGAACGTGTCGTATTTCGTTTAATTATTCTGTAATGGCATATAATAAGACAATTCTGACGTCCATACGTATGCAACTCAAGGCGGTTTCAGATTAGCGTATTTCTCTGCGCGTATACGGTCGTTTCAGCATACGTGCTTACGCGTGCGCTACATTACGCGCTTCACAAAACCGGACTCGCGTAAACGGGCATACTTCGGCGTATTCGCTCGAAACGGGAGTTACATCTTGTCAGTGTCAACAAGGATTCTGACGGCTCAGAGCGTTAACGCTCGTACGAGTTGCGCGTGTGCCAACAGGCGCGCCTATACGCGTCTATATTTGGAAGCGCATGTAGGCACATGCGCTTCCAAATACGAGCTTATATGCGCGTATAAAACGCTAATCTGAAACCGCCCTTAAGCCGGTAAATGTCCATAGCAATTGGTAGAGTTAATTTACACACTTATATCCACACGCCGCTTTCTATGATGTCTGATCTCTCCAGGCCATGTAATCAGCTCAAAGGTTTTCCTTTTTTCTGTTATAAAGAGAGACTTTATAAACATTGAGACAACGGACACAAAGCGCTCTGACTTAGATCCACAATTTGTGGATCACATTAAGAAGTGTATGTAACGATATCTCAGAACGTAGCAGTAGCGAAGCAATCGCTTCAATTACCACGCAAATAATTTTCTCACTTTTAGTTAAAATAATATACATATTACCAAAACTGACTGCGTAGTCCAGTGACTGCCCCTGTGGTCCAGTCAATTAATGCTTCTGCTTATCGGTCCCGGGCTCAATTCTCGGTTTGGACAAAAGTGTAACGAGTTTTATCGAAATCTCAATGGCAGCACGGAGTCTGGCAAAGTGGAGGGAAGGACAATAGGCCCCCTATTACGTGGGACCTAAAATTCATGAGGCAAAATGTGGGTGAAATATAACACCTCTGCCTACCCCGTCTGGGAAACAGCCGTGACGCTATAAAGATCCCTAAATTGCTAAGTATTTGTTAATTTTAGTAGGGATCTCAGTTTATTGCTTTGACATCTGCTGACTTCTGTGATAAAAATATGGCCCTACTCATCGAATACATAATTCACTCGTTATAACTTGTAATGTGACTCCAGAAAAAATTATAACACTGGTACTTAGTTACGTTTTTATTGAGAAACAACATGTTTTTTTGGTTTATATTCACACAATATACTAAATCCCTTCGAAACAAAATATATTTAGGAGAAGCAATACAAAAATATTAATAAACTTTTAAATCTCTGGTTGTTACTGCTAAATAGTCTAGCATTTTATAATTCGATTGTGAAATATATATTCTACTTCAATGAAACGAAAAATGTTTATACTAAGGTTCTTTCACATTAATATGTACATAATAAGTACCTCAAATGAGACGCTGCTAAATACAACTGATCTCTATTTTCAGAACTCCTTACAGTAACTAGAAAGTAAATGGGGAAACCGAAGAAAATATAAAATAAATAAAGAACATAAGTAAAAGCTAATTATAAAAACAGACATTTCTTTTTTTAACTTAATTTCTATAGACACATTTTTGTAATTTTACTACAACAGTTAAATTCGACGATTAAGTCAAATCAATCAATCAATCAATCAGCTTATCGCAGTCCACTGCTGGACATAGGCCTCTCCCAATACGCGCCACAGTACACGGTCCTCAGCCTTCCGCATCCAGTCTGTCCCAGCCACCTTTTTCAGGTCGTCGGTTCACCTAGCCGGGGACCGCCCTACCTTACGCTTGCCTAGGCGTGGTCTCCACTCTAGGACACGCTTGCTTCATCGGCCATTAGTCCTTCTACAGATATGGCCACTGCCACTTGAGTCTACTGATTCTGTGAGCTATGTCGGTAACTTTGGTTCTTTGTCGGATAACTTCGTTTCGGATTTTATCCTTTAAAGAGACGCCAAGCATAGCCCGTTCCATAGCTCGCTGCGTGACTTTTAGTTTGTGGACTAGTCCCACTGTGAGTGTCCACGTCTCGGCACCGTACGTCATAACAGGTAGGACGCATTGGTTGAAGACTTTGGTCTTCAGGCATTGCGGTAGGGGCGAAGAGAAAACTCGACGTAGCTTGCCAGACGCTGCCCAACCCAACTGGTCAAAGTCAAATATCTCGTTTTAATCAAAATAAAGCAATAGTTAAAGTAAGATTGAGCACGTGTTTCCCTAACCGTAATTGTCTACATTATTATAAAATATATATATATACATAAACATTACAAATATCCGAAGGTCGACCAGTCTTAAGACATATTGCTAAATCGCAATCTCGTGTGCGCCCAAGTGCACATTGCTCAATATTTGACATCCGAAGTGAAGCGAGCATAGATTTACGATATTTTTTTATTTATTGTGTAGAATTGCTTTGCGTTGAAAAGTAGTTTATTAAGGATGAATTAGGATTTAATCTGCAGTAAATATATTTACTTGTAATTTGTTTTTTGAACTTGGTTATACAAACTATTATTAATTAAAATAAATATAACATTTAATTATTAAAAATGGAGTAAATATCAAAAATGAATATTATTTTTAAAATATAATATAATAATATATAATATTCTACCACAAACACACATCACCATCTAGTCCCAATCTAAGCAGAACTTGTACTATGGGTACTAGTTATTGGATAAACATACATATATATATATATTTTTCAAAACATACGTATTATACATAGAAACACCCAGACCAAGACAAACATCCATGTTCATGCACACAAATGTTTGACTTGAGCGGAAATCGAACCCGCGACCATCGACATAGCAGTCGCTTCCACTTCCGCTGCGCCAACCGGTCGTCGAAATACTTTAAACTTCGATCGAATTTAAAATCGTCTAATCACAAATTAAATATTACCTGGAATAAAGATTATTTCGCCTTAAATTTTTATTAATGGGCCTTAACGAAAAGCAAAGGATGCCCTTTGAACATAGAGTTCGTTAATCCTTGTTTATCATTGGATCAACATGTTTTTAACTCATAGAGTTTTCTATTAAAATGTTTTATATAGAAGTGACTAAACTAGCTATGCCGGCATCTGTCAAGTTAAACCACAGATAAAAAATAAAAGGATAAGATGTCATGTTTTTTAGAGCCTTGTAATGCGTGTTTTCCATCAAGTTTTTTATGAACAACCAAATGTTATTATTCTATTTGTTATTAATAATAGAGTTCATTAATGTGATGTTCCGGTTGATCGCAAAATTGGTTATTTAATTTATTTTCGTAAAAAATCACAAATACATTTATTTTTGACAGTTTTCTATCTGAACTATAAAATTAAATCAAGTTATGCTAATTTCATAATAGTATAATGTCGCAAAAATTTTACGAGCGGTGTCATGGTCATTTTCTTTTTATTTATACAATTCTCACGCGCCTATTGATAAATTCTCTTGTCTCATTAGCCTAGAATTCTCAAGGCTGCATAGTTTTAATCTATTGAATTTTAATTTAATAAAGACGCTACCTTGAAAAATAGGAAGGATCTTTGTGTGCAATAAAAATATTCAGATAGCAAAATCAATAATTATGATATTATAATCACTTTTAAAAGCAAGGAATTAATATTAACACAAAAAATACATATGTATCGTACAGATGCAATTCAAATCAGAAGGGCTTATAATATTTGTTATTCTCAATTTATTGGGCTTGCTAATGGTTTTGGAAACCATTGTACATTTTTTGCAAAATAGTATGATTAAAATCACCAAAAAATTATAATACATTAATAATGATATCAAAACAACCACAAAACAACGTACTGGAAAATATCGATGCACTTTGAACTCGACAAGAAATCTGAACATAGTGGTGGTATACAAAAAGCAGTCATAAGTGGGGGGCATAATGTTCATATTGGTTTAGCGATGTCGCGTGACTTGCGTCCTTGTTGCTGCGTGGGAGTAGGAAGGCTTGTGATTGGTGGAGTAAGCGCGGGCTATTCAATTGTCGTTCGGATATCGGGCTGCGCGCACTTTCGCAAAACTTCAGTTAAGTTTTCGCTTTCCTCCGTTGAGATGAGATGTGTTTAGTACGGTGATAATAAATAAATCTAACGTCAGAAAATGCTGTCGATCAGATACGATCGGTAAAATAATGTTTCAACGTAATTATTACAAAGATTCTAAAGTATTTTCATACCGGATATTAACTTTGAAGTGTGTTAAGCTTTAAAATATTAATTGCCATAAAATATAATTAAATTTAACCACGAGCTTGAATAAAATTAAATTAAAGCAATTTCTTATTTAAACTTGAAATTTAGGGAGATTATTTAGAAAAAAATAAACAATGTTCTAAATATTTGCAAATTTCACAAAAATATTATTGCTAACATTAATTCAAAATTTCATCCTTATATTTTAATAAGTGGAATAATGTAATAAAACAAATAAAGCATAGTTACTTCAAGCTATTGAATAAAATAAACGTTTAATTCTAATCTCATTACATCGTACACAACAATATAATTATATTTTACGAAGGCCTTTCACTTTCTTTCATTATTTCATGCGTGTGTTTTTTTTTTAATTTCAGGTGACAGCTTGCTTTGGGCAAATTGTTACCAGGACCGTGAACGAGTAACAGACTTCAAAGTGTGAAGTGTAAGTGACAGTGACAAGTGAGACTGAATATAATTGTAAAGTTCAGTGACAATAAATAAAAAAAATTATACAAAATGTCCGGTTTTGTGAAAATTGCGATAGACGATATCTACTCCGATAGCAATTGGACGACGATCATTAACAAATACTGGATGCTAGCTGAGAGAGTATCAGGTGATGTATTTTATTTTATCATTTATTATTTTATTTTTAGTATGGTATTTTTTTTTAATTATGCTTCCAAGATACAACTAACAAACATTTTAAAATAAGATGATTAATTTACTGGATATTTTATATTCAAAAGAAATATACACTTTTCAACATATCCAGATTGTTATTTTTTTCTGTTTCTAAAATACAAATAACGGAGAAGATTAGTTATGACAAAATAAAACTAATTAAATTTTATTTCGTATCTGCCAAGAACTAATTGTAAAAAATACTAAGATATAAATGCAATAAAAATATAAAGCAATATAATGTTTCTAAGCCGTTACCACGCTTTCTATTTAGTAAGTAGAAAAGATAACAATATTAAAGAAGCTACATAAAAATAAATACCAAGAAAATTAATCTAGGTTTACGTGTCAAAATATGAAATTATTATAAATACAGGGTGTTGTTTAGCATTTGCAAAATATTTTAAGGTATGAAAATACTACTATGACTGAATACAAATACATGAAAAAATAAGTCACTAAAAGTAAAAACAAAGTTGTCGTCATCATACTCTTTGAAAATTAACTCGGTGTATTGACCGCCGCCGCCGCTCAGCTGATCGCCATTGCAGATGCCTAACACACACAAGCACATGTACCTACAGTGACTGCACGGTACAGTCTTATTTTGCACGATTCAACAGTTTATTCTGATTTACTATCTAAGTAACATTTAATGGGAAAAGGGTCTTATATCATCGCACACTGTTAAAAATAATTTTAGGTGAATAAGTATACTCTCTATATTGTGTTATTAAAATATTTTCCTTCATATTAGTTTAAAATATTTTTTACAAATCAACACCCTGTATAATAAAAAATGTAAAGCCCACATACAAGAAAGAAAGTACAATCAAATCTATGTCTTCTGCGAAATATTAAATGTAGGCATTTCAATTATAATTTATGAATTACTTTCTTAAAAACAGAATTTTATATTGTATATTCAATATAAAACCCACTAATTGGAGTTTATAAATAAAACATACGCTAATCTTGACAACAATAAAGAAAGTTCTCATAATTATACAAATGCCTAATTGAAGAAAGTTCAAAGAATATATTGTTTAAATAAATTGCAAGGACGAATGTATTGACAGCTAGGAATAAGTCATAATACAAAAGCACATTATTTAAGAGACAATAGTATTGAGTATATAAAGGTCATAATAATGTTTTAATGTTCGTTTAAATAAAAATAATCCTAGATATTTATATAATACATAGAAAATATGACTAACCCTTCATAATTATTGAAAGTAAACCATAATTAAAGTCAGAATACTGATAGTAAAAAAGATACAATAAAAACATCGTAAAGTAAATTATGACATATTATAACTTACAGATTTTAAACATGGTTTATCGTAGAGTGTATTCAGATAGCAAATGCATATCAAAGCTGAGAGAACTCATTTGGATAAATGAATTTGATTTATAAAATAAATCGTCACACTGAATAATGACTACAGACAGGATTTATAGAGCCTATAAATGGTTTTCAAAAAATGTTTCAAGTACGCACCACGTAAATTTAGAAGTACAATCTTTTGATGAATTTTATTTACCGTTCTTTGTAAATCTATGCGTATGCTCTCATTTTGAAGAAAATTTAGAGGTCTACATTTTAAAGACGGTTAATGTGATGTTAATGTTTTAGAGTCTTTATTATTTTATGGTGGACATTGTAATTGCGATTATGAGAAGCCAGTTACACATAATTGTAAATAATAAATGCTCAATTCATTGTCATTTTTACCTCGATTGTTAAAAGTTAAATAATAAACTTTTCTGTAGAATATTTCAACGATTTACCTGCTTTAATTCATAGCTGGAAGATGAGTAAATTTCACCCTTATAAATCTTTAAGCTCTGAGCTCGTATTAGTGACACGATTGTTACTTCTGACTCCTTTCCCATCTTCGCTTTGTCCTTTTAATGGCACTATTCTCACTGTCTCTGATGACAAATTAATATTTTGTCTACATGTTCCTTTCATAGCACTTTCTGCCTTTTGTTCTAATCACTAGCTTGCCATTCAAATTCGCTATCATCTACTGTATATATTTTCATTTATTTCAATTATATTTGAAAGTAATTTTCTATGAGAGTCCTAGAAACGTGCCGCTTAAAAGACAATAAGTCATGATCTGTTTAATATTGATAAACTGCAAGCAGACCTCAACGACAAGAGAGAACCTCAACATAATTTTCCCGCAACAATTACAAATTAAAACGAAAATAATTGTCGATCAGGTGATCTTATAGATACAATGATAGTAGACCAAGTTCATTTCAAAGGTCGGGCAGAAAAAAACCGCTTCAACCGTTTGCCATCGGAACTGAACTGGGTACAGCGCAGTACCTAGTGTTTGTCACGCGATCGGCACGCCTATTATTATTTAAATAATCGCTAAAACAATAGATAGACGGATAATGAATACTTCCGACCGGTTTTCTTTATAGCTTAATTGTACAAGTTACATAATTTGCCTTATTACTCAGAACAATGTTTACAACAGGAACATAATTTTAATATTTCTTGATTTTTCCCGAACATCGGAGTTATGAAGATGCAATGTTCATTAAGCCTTCTCCTTCTCCAAAACATATTAAGTTCATTTTTTGGGCTAAAAAATTTAGAGGCACCCTAGAAAACGAAATGTGTACTGTTAAATTTGACGGGCAATATACTTAACAATTCTCGTAAATCAGTAATTATAATAAAAATAAGTTGTGCCAATCGTATGCAACTAGATGCACTGTAAACATACAGCTGGTTTTGCTTAGACTGGTTTTTGGTCTATTTTACAATAGATACAGCATTAAATAAAAACTTAAAAAAATGAGAATCACCTACTATCCGTTTTATATTCAGAATGTTTTATTTACTATCATTATCGTAAATCTACTTATCAGCGACTTGCCGGCTGCGATTCTAGGGCTTCGCTTTGGATACCGGAGTCTGCCTTTTTACCGACCAACCAATCACTGCCTCCATTTACTACCATTACAATCGGAACAACTTATCAAATTAATAATTAATTTGTAGACCATAAAAGTTCAAAATGTATTTATGCAAAAAAAAGCGCGTAAGGAAAAGTGATTTACATACTAAATAAATGTTTTAAAACATTGAATTCTTGAGCGCTTCCCGTTGTAACTGGTTACACCAGTAAAAGTATGTTGCGGGTTATAGAGCCGACTCTAGGCCAGTAAAAGCATTCTAACCGGAAGGGAAACAGCTGGCCGTTGTTTGTAATTGTAGAGCCGTAGGTTTGACTCTATCAGTGCATTTCTACACTTCTGTATTTTAAACGGATTAGATATTCAATTAGTTTGTGATTTATTCGGCTTTTGATATGATGGAAAATAATTACCAACTGCTATTTATTTGTATAATTATATTATATAACTCATACAAAAAAAGTGAAAATGGATATTGGTCTGCCACAATTCTAACATCTTGTAAAAAATAAAGTTGGCTACTTTTTCGCAAGAGAAAATAATATTTGTTGATGAATAGTACTCACAACCTGCAATTTATAAAATACAAGTCTGCAGCAAAATCTAAATATGCTAGTCGAGTGTGTATATACAGGGATTGGATGGCGAGTTTTCGGTATCTTCGCAATATACTATTTATTACGTGTATTTTTCTTAGTCTACTCCTTTGATACTCACCGAATGAAATGGGGTAATGACAATATGTATTCGTAATCCGTCACCCGGTTAAGACTGGGTGGTCTTAAAAATACAAACTATTATTTTTTTGTTAAAAACCAGCCTGGGTTATATATTGACTCTTAGTAAATAAATGGAAGGAAGTCATTGTAGAGACAACGAGAGTTGTTGTACAGTTCGCAAACAATTCACGCAAACGTCGACACAGCCTTGAAGCCTTGCTAAGGTGTGGCCTTACGTTTGCTTTTTAGAGATTTTACTATTAAAAACATTGAATGACGTGTATACACGTTTTGAAGAAAGTTCGTATTTATTTCTTATTAGCTTCAAAAGTGTTATTTGATTGTGACGCGAGGATCTATTGTAATCCTAAACGGTATGTGAAAGTGTTAGTTTGTTGAGACAAAATGTAGGACTATAGAAAATGATAGAAATTTTGCGATAATGTTTTGATAGATATAGGTGTTTCCTAACGAAACGCTAAGAATAGGTTTGAAAAAGAGTAAATAGGCTTTGTTGACGAATTTGTTAATATAATGTTGATCAAATATGCCTTCAGACATGTTTAATTACATGATTGTTACGAGCAGGTTTGTAGTCTTTAATACGTGAAGAGCCACGCCACAAATAGACTTTCACTAATTGACACGAAGTGTTACAATCAACTGTCTCACTCCAGAGCAAAATCTTTAGAATTACAAAAGTAAAATTATGAAACGTCCAACGGCACTATGAATGTATTTAAAATTCAATGGCACACCTGTTTAGCAAATAAAAAATGCAGGATTATTAATAATGATAACATTTTAAGAGGCAACGAAATCCATAGAAATAACTATGCATATTTTACGAAAATAAATGCAGTTTTCGAAGTGTTTTTTTTTTACTCCCGCACTAGGAATAAATCCTGGTTAACTTACTAGAAACATATTTACTATTTAGAATATTTAGCGAATCACTAAGCCATTGAAATAAACTTGGAGACGGCAGCCAGTAATCAAAAGCACTTGTCATTGTCATTTCCTGAGAGAGATTTTCTTATTCTTTGCCTGAGGCAAAGTTGAACGAGCCTCGTTAGTCTACACAAAACAGTCATTCACAAACAGCCATATGGAGGCTTATCATACGTAAATAATGTGTACTTCGATTGATTGAGGTTTTGTGATAACTAGAGAGGAAAAGTAAATATGCCGTGAGGTAAGCTTAGAAACGCTCAATCAACAGAGAAGTTTTAAACATTATTTGCAAAATAATTAGTTGTTTTGTGAGAAGATTAAATGCATAATCGCAGCAAACATACATGGGCGTTGATCTCCTTCACTTTTATTCCTTTTTCCTTGGTCTTTCTTTTTGTCTCTCGCCTTTCTTTCTACCTTCATTCTAGTATATTCTATGATGTTCATATTCTTTTTATGCTCTTACTCGTTATATGTGGTCTTTGAATACAAGCTCATTGCTGTATGCAACAACAAACTCATGGTAAAGATAGCTTAGCTCTACATTGTTCAGCTTTTAGGTCAGATCGTTGTAAATCTCGGAACTAGCTAGTCAATGCACCGAACACCGATCCAACTGATCTTTCATTGCTTGAGTGCTATACTATAAGCTGTTTCCCATCCGAATAGCGTAGTAGAAAGTCTACTAGTATTTCAAAATAGCAATGCTGATTAATAGGCGTGGTCAACATTTCTTTGAAAAGACATCAACGCGTTGTGTTTCCATTCACACCGTGTTATAAAGTATCAGCAGTAACCTTGATACAAACTATATTTTTGCTGTAAAACTCTATAGTATTTTGGAAAAATGCCTAGACGTCTCATTTCCACAAGTAATTGTGTAGATGACTGATTTCTTGCTGAAAAATGCAATTTCCCTCTAAGCAATGAAAAAAAAGTTATAGCAAACCATCGACAAGTAATTTAAAAAACATTTGCGGTCATCTCTAGTGAATAATGATTTTCACCTAATTTTGATGCTTTAATTCGTCAAATAATCTTTGTAAAGTCCACCAAAACAGTAACACCACAATATTATAGCTCTATCTCTTTCTTTCGTCTTTCCGTCATCGTCACTTGCACCACGTGACTTTACGATCTAAACAGATAACTCTTCATAATGATAGGTAACATGTGACCGTACCATAACGAGACAAGTACACGTGAAATCACAAAGTGAAAGTCAATAACATCTAAGCGACGTTTGCTTTCTATCACAATACTCAACCTATAGTATCGATCACTAGTAATATGAACAAATAACATTGTTTAGTTCTATAATAATTATTATCATTTTTGCTAGGCTACATATGTTAGGGGTAATATTTGATTATGGCTTTATAAGTTAGGAATTAATGCAACTTTATGAAATGAAGAGTAAAATATGCATGATGGTTACAAGCCTTTTCAGTTAATAGATGTAATTGTATATGTATCTATATACTTTGAACCGATCCCAAGATAAAATCGTAGGGCTAGTCTAGCAACTTGACTCTTTGAGTCGTACCAATAATTCTATTGCCAGAGTATTCCCACTATCGTGTGTCTATGTTCGTTTTAATAACAATATACTGTAATGTAATATAGTTCGAACACTTATGTCGGTTTTTATGTAATTTTCGGCTTAGTATCTCATCTGCCAGTTATATCGTATGTTGTCTACGCTAGTGTATCTAATATAATTTTCTCTAATTACTTAAAACTTGTAATCTGGGGTTAATGGTGTTGGTTGTATATAGCTTATAAGACATATACCTTGTTGCATGGCCTTATTGTACAATTGTTTATTTACCTCAATAAAATAAAATAAAAAATAGATTGTAGATACAGGCTATTGGTTTCATATGCCAGTTTTGCTCGCTCTGTCTTATAAGTAAAACTAAAATCCTTCTAACAAGCTCAGTATGAAGGTAAATAATATATTGATTTCATGATGTAGGTATTGACAATTTTATGACAAAAAAAAATAAAAAATAGGCTATTAAGACTTTTGGTAGACAAATATCATTATTATTGATTAAATATCATAATTCAGTTTGTGATGATATCTGATTTATAAACACTTTTTTCTTATTTTGACATCCCAATAAATGCAGAGGGTAGCCAAGTGTGACGATCGAACCGAGAATACCGGTTGAACACTACCCTATGATTTTTTGGAAGAAAAAGTAATTATTATATATTTTGAAGGATCCGCTGTTTTTTTTTATGTTAGAGCCATATAAAATTATTTGAATATTTCCCTTGACACTGTTAGTAATATGTTATTGCGTAAAAATTATGAAATTTTGGTGCTTTAAGCTTATCATGTAATTGTTATTTTTGTTTTATTCGTTGAACGTGGTTAAAATTATATCAGAGTACGTCATATAAGTCATGACAGTGCACTAAATTATGTTGAATGCCTTGATGATGCAATGACATATGTTTTAATTTTTATTCTGGCGTGGTTTTATAGCAAAAACATTTCTAAAGCACACCTGACTTAAAAATACTGTTAAATTGCCGTATTTGCCACAAGTACTCATTTCCGTACAAAAAAGAAATTGAAGACTAACAAAGCAGGGTGCTATTGCAAATAATATAGATCACACAACTGCTTTTGTTGAAAAAGTGATAAGAATCTCCAAATACCTATCCCTTCCTCTTACTCTTGTCACTTACGTGACTGTAAGTTACCCGAAGCGTCAATATATACGCATCGCTCTGGCTGGGAAAAGCATATAAACTGTGTTATCAAATATGTTTTTGTGTAATTTCTGTCATATCTCTTTTGAAGTTTAGTTTCTTATTAAGTTACATATCAGAAGCATTCATTTTTTTTTATTATAGACTCACGCCTATATCTGAATCGAACCCGAGACCTCCCAATCCCACGCGCACATTTATCCCGCGAGACCAACGAGGCATTCTATTTACAGATAATAAACAACCACACTGCGTGGAAAAGTGCCTTAATAATTTGGTTTAGGTTAGGTTCAACAGAAGATGTTATAGAAGAAGGCATTTATTTTTCAAATGATGATGACTTTTGTTACGGGTAAGAAGAGTTAGATAAAATTGTGTAATTGTACTAACTACAACCGCTTTATCACTATTAAGTATAATTGGATTTTCACTTACTTCGTTACTCACATAACGGGGAGACTTTCTATTTGAATTAATTGTTATTTATGTGGTTTCTACTAATGCACTTGTTATATCTCTCATATAATTATATGCGAATATATAATATGATATGATAATTAAATAGAAAAAATAAAATAAAAATCATTTTTATGTTAAACGGTTTTATTACAATAAAAAATATGTAGTTAGGTTATGTACTAAAAGCTAAAAAATAATTCGGCAAGTCCTAGCTACCAGATCGCACCAATCTTCTCATCAATCTGGGGTATTGGTCAGACAAATATAAAATAGTTGGGCGTAGCGTATCCAGAGTAAACATTTTGATAGAAATTTCACGCGCCCAACGACTACTACGACGAAACTAAATATGCTTTTCATTTGATAAGGAAGCCCAGACTCTCTCGCTCTGTCTTTCCTATAAAAGAAAGAATTAGAAAAGGCGCGATTTGAGTGGAAATGGCTATGAGCACTCTGATGTGACGTCTGAAATACAGGGTATCTAGTCCGAGTATTGCACTCGATTGTCACGGCGACTAGTTAGTAGTCGACGCGCACAATTTTTATACATTTTCCAAGTGCGCCCCTGATGGTCTTTACCTACTGCTAGTATCCGCTAAGGCCACTTTTAAAAAATAATTAGAAATAGTTCCCGTGAAAATCGAGTACAAAAGTCCTAGACCCCAATAATGTAAGTAATAACACTGACACCTTCAAGGCTCTAAAAAAATTCATGCATGCATGCATAGACTCACGCCTGTTTCCCCGAAGGGGTAGGCAGAGGCATATTAAACGCCCACTTTTCGCCAGTGTTTTGATCCCACGTAATAGGTGGCGAGCCTATTGCCGCTTATTGGGACATTTTGTTTGCCAGAGCCTCGTCCGTTGATCGGCAGGTGCACCACTTGCAGGTGAGGTTGGCTTGGGACCCTAAGTTCTTGGTGGGAACCCTATGCACCCTAAATAAAAAAACACACACAAAAAAATTCATTCAAATAAAAAAACAATTTTATTTCAATTACCAGTCG
Source organism: Euclidia mi (assembly GCA_944739405.2). Lineage (NCBI taxonomy): Eukaryota > Metazoa > Arthropoda > Insecta > Lepidoptera > Erebidae > Euclidia > Euclidia mi. The sequence goes on along the minus strand of OX123188.2, from coordinate 9,575,801 downwards.
AAAGTACTGTTTTTAAAAGAAGATAAAAAAGAACTCCTAAGATTCAATCGATAAATCATTTATAAAATTTTGTATCATTCTTAATGATACTGACAGCGGGAGACAAAATGGCGATAACTTTAAACGAATGCTTCATGTTCGAGTAATTAATTTATTTCTAGTTATCTGTCACTATAGTCTAGATACTCTAGACTGTTTCTTTCTGACAATGAAAGGAAGTCTTTGAATAGGTTTTTTCTTTGATATCATCGCGAATTGCGGTGAAGTGATTCTGCATATACTATACATAGATACTAAGTATAATGAACACTCACTGAACACGAAATCTCAAGAACCACTTAATCTCTGAAGCTGAAATTTAATTACAGTCATAACATAACAACTTCCCGCCTTTGTCTCCGAAGGGGTAGACAGAGGTGTATTACACACCCACACTTTGCCAGTTATGTTTCGATCCCAATGCAATTGGGGGCGAGCCTAAATTTAATTAGGTTTTCAATAAACGCATTTGATGCAAACTATGTAACTCAGGTAAGACATATTCGGTCACATTTATGCTTTAATAAATATTTACAAATATACTAGCTGACCCGGCGAACTTCGTAGCGCCATATTTTATTTCTCTAGACTTTTTTTTGGACTAACTTGTAAATTCAAACCATTCTCAAGTCCCCTTGAACACACACAAAAAAAATCATCAAAATCGGTCCAGTCGTTTAGGAGGAGTTCAGTGACATACACATGCACACAAGAAATATATATATAACGATTTGGTATTTCCGAGTATAGGTATTTTATACCCCTAAATGAAATGGCTCTCTTCAGAACACATTGTTTTCTTTTCTTAATCATCATCATCCCGGTTGCGACCCAAAGCCCACGCCTTGGAGCCCGGGTCCGTTTAAATAGTTTACTTTTACCGTCTTATGATTTTGCATCAAAAATACTCATACCTCCTACATAACTATGGCAAAATAACGTTGGAATGCCTCGTTGGTCTCGAAGCATAAATGTGCGCGTTGGATTGGGAGGTCTCGGGTTCGATCCCCGGGTCGGGCAAAGTGTTATTGGGTTTTTCCGTTAGGAAATTCTCAGTAGCAGCTCGGTGTCTGGTAATGTGCCCGGTACGGCAATAGGCTCGCGTCCTATTACGTGGGACTAAAATAAATCTGGCGAAAAGTGGGTTTAGCAATATGTCTACCTCTTCGAGGATATAGGCGTGAGACTATGTATGTCTCTTCTTTCTCTTAGCGTTATCCCAGTTTTAATCTGGGGTCCACTTACTAGTCTAACCGGATTTGGCTGAATATTAGTTTTTCCACAGAGCGACTGCCTGTCTGACCTCCGCAACCCGAAGGGATAGCGATATTCCGTGGTTTAGACTAATGTCAGTACTGACGCCCTGTAACGACTGTCAAAGATCTTCATGACAACCGGGACCGACGGCTTAACGTGCTCTCCGAGGCACAGGACAAGCGATAATTAACAATTCAATTCGCACATAACTTCGAAAAGTCATTGGTGCGCGCCGTGGATTCGAACCCGATACCGTCTGCATGGCAGTCTGTTGCTATATATACACTCGGCTATCGCTGCCTGTATGTATGTATTAAAATAACTTTGGCTAGACTAGCTAGTATTCAATAATAATACAATCATGAGTGGTATCTATCTTTTCTAGCATACTTTCATTTAAAAAAGCTACAACTCTTATTCAGCCTAACGTTTCATTCAGCAGTTAGTCAGTGTCAAAACGTTCTAGCTTTCACATTCAAAATAATATTTGACTTTTGAACTACACGTTCACAGAAATGATTTCGGTTCTCAAATTTCTATTTGTAAATTGCTCAATTTGCCGGAGGAAGTAAGTTGAACATTGACATGTAATATTCTCTGTTAAAAGACCACTCTTGCACTAGGAGTAAATCCTGTGTCGCGGGGGATTTTACAAACATACAACCAACGAACACAATTAACACTCAGACTCGAAACAACCATTTATGGATAACACAAAGTGTTGTCTCGTAAGGGAATTGAACCTACAACACTCGGCGCAGTGTCAAGCAGTGAGGGGGCCGCTTAAGCCACTACGCCAACCGTGCAGTCATCTCTGCGGATATGGCAAAGTTCGTAGCTAATCCATAGTTCGGAAGAAGTCAAGTGGATGATGAAAGACTGCACGTTTGGCGATGTGGTTTAACTGTTTAAGCGGTCGCCTTACCATTTAGAACAACACCGAGGGTCGTGGATTCAATGCCTACACCATATCACAGTTTCTGTGATCCACAGATTCTTGTTTTGAATCTGGGTGTACTTTGTTGAGTGAATGTTTGTAAAGTCTCCAGGCACAGAATTTATTCCTATTGCGAGAGTTGTTATTTTAAAATAAACTAGATGAGCCCGCGGTTACACCCGCGTTATTTATAGCTACTGCTCCGCTCCCCTGGCTCATAGCGTGATGTTAAGTGATAGCTTATAGCCTTCCTCGATAAATGGGCTATCTAACACTGAAAGAATTTTTGAAATCGGTCCAGTAGTTCCTGAGATTAGCACGTTCAAGCAAACAAACAAACAAACTCTTCAGCTTTATATATTAGTATAAGATAATTAAATTAAGCTAAGAGCATGAAGCTTTATACTCTAAGCTATCTTAAACCGCACAACTATTTTAGAGAAGAGGCGAGGGTAGTCGTGTAGTGATTTAGCTACATTAAGTATTTGATTTATAGTTTGTAGGAAAGACCATGTTACTAACTACTAAACTAAATTGTTATGTTCACATAAAACAATCGCTAATCAATATCCCTGCGGGTTGCGGAGGTCAGACAGGCAGTTGTTCTGTGAAAAAGCTAATACTCAGCCAAATTCTGTTAGACTAGTAAGCGGACGCAGGGTTGAACCTGGGCGAACGCTTGGAGGATGATGATTTTTCTGTTCTCATTAGTTATGAGAACAGAAAAATGAGCATAGTTCTCATATGTTAGCTTACGACTATAAATATATCGTCAACCTGTTTTCACTCTCATTTTTGATTTTACGATTAAAATTCTAACTGATCTTATATTTGTTAACAGACCCCCGCGTCCAAGGATGGTTCCTGTTCGACACCCCACTGCCGACCCTGGCGATGGTGCTGGTGTACCTCGCGTTCGTGATGGTCGCCGGCCCCCTGTGGATGGCCAACCGCAAGCCCTTCCAGATCAAGAACACGCTGGTGTGGTACAACGCCGGCCAAGTGCTGCTGTCCAGTTATATGTTCTATGAGGTATGTTGCAAAAACGTTTATATTTAAACGATTTTAAACTTTCGCGATTAGTATACAAGCGTTTATATTTATGCATAATGTTTATATGGGGCATTATCTCCCGATCTACCTTAGAGTGGAGCAGGGATAAAATGGTGATACTAAGTATTTGCTATCGGTCGGTCTACGTAGAGCCTTGGGAGTGGCATATGTCCAGCAATGGATGTCTCCTGTATGGTGTTCCCTGCAATTTCGTCCGCATCATATTTTATTTGCTCCTGAGTCTGTTAGGTCTATTTAGGTACTTTGTAAAATATCTTCTTAGCTAAAGTCTCTTCATCATCAGCCTTTAACAGTCCACTGCTGGACTAGGCCTCTCCTTTGAAAGGAGGAATTGGCCTACTATATCACGCTGGCCAAACGGGTTGGTATAGGGTTTGTATCAAGTTTTCCTTCTCTTACAGTGCTGTTCTCTGCATAATATGCTCCCTCTGTGGGATCATAACCCATGGGATGATTTGGGGTGGTGACATTCCGTAGTCTTAATCCGTCACCACACGGACAGTCTCTTACTAATAAAGTACTGCTCTGCTGTTATTATTCATCTTGTCTTGTTGGGTCATCGGTGTATGTATCAACCCAAGGGCGATAAAACTATGCCAAGTATTTAAAGCGAGATTTTTAGATATCGTATCACACGAAATAATCAAATCCAAAACGCCCGAATCGATAGCAACATTAGTTAACAAATAAGAAGCGAATCAAAAATATCACAAATTCAGAAAAAAAGGCTGTTAGCAAAAATCTTGCATTAATTTGGGATGTTTAAAAATCTAAATAACCATCTTGTCAGCAAGTAACAGAAGTCTAGCAGTAGCATCCAAAAACGTTATGCTAATAGCCTTTCTAAATTAATTCGATCTGCAATAAACACATTACTGAATATAATCGCTCAATTAAAATCGCACTGCGCCAATTAAACAATTATAATAATATCCTTTGTTATGCATAATTTGCGTACCTTATTTCATTATTTTACACGTTTGTATTCGTTTATGTTACACGTGATTAAATTTAATGTTATTGATTATGGGTCGTTGGTGAAACGATAATGACTAAATGTCAGATCAAAGTTTACACACCCAAGTCGGTAGTGCTCTCGGATTAAATATTTTGAAACTGTCGCGATTTGTAAATTGTTAAATATAGTAAACATCAGATAAATAGGACGTATTTCATCTTCCTTTTTAATTAATATCGCGTTTTTAAGTCATTTAATATTAAATTGTCGGATTGGCGGCAAAAGGCCAGACCTGCAGGTTCTGCCGCAAATTGAATGAATTCAACCATTTACATTATATTGATGCTGTTTGATAAAATATTGTTTTAGTTACATAATATCGGGGCTTAAAACGTAACCATGTGCCAGACAAAACATCACCTACTACCGACTGATGTAAACTTTACCCGAAATAGAACTAACATGTACATAGGTCAATTCAAACGCTACTGTTTTGGTACATTTAAAAACATTGATTATTCACAAACAATAAGAAATCATCGTCTAATCAATTGTTTCACACAAACGCTTATGAATCGCATGACGTTTCGCAACATGTCAAGGCTCGACAATTTCATGAACTGACAACCCGTGACGACACGACACACGCAACCTTGGCTCTTATACACCAGTAATAAAGTTTGAAACTGCTTGCTGTTCTAAAAGGTAGTTTATTGACTTCCGAAAGTGAAATTTGGATGTACTTAAGAACGGAATGCTATTCATTTGCTCTTGTTTGGTGGAATAATTTGAAGAGTCTTGGGACCAAGCGCGTTGGCTCTGGCCGCAGTGGTTGACTGAATTGTTATTATGATTTTTTGGCAGTTTTAGCCAAATTGTCTTTCCGAAATTCGTGCTTTCAAAATAAGGCTATTTATAATTATTATGCATAGGTATACATATTATTTCTGAAGGTCTAAAATTAACTTACTGTGTCTTGAAAAGAATTCAACACCAGTATTGTTCCAAGTAATTCAATGGAGCTCATCTTATGATCTGGGATACATTTTTACAACATATTAAACTATTTAAATATTGGATATGGTAATAAGATGCGTTTTGTGCCAAAATTGTAACAGCTGTTTTATAATCGACGTAATGGTAATGATTAAATAATGATCATCATCTTTAAAGAAATACTTTCACTGGCAGTGCCGACATTTCAGTTAGTATGTATAGTATTATTACATAACATACTTTTTGGTGCAAAGGGTTCCCACCAAGAACTTAGGGTCCCAAGCCAACCTCACCTGCAAGTGGTTCACCTGCCGAGATCAACGGACGAGGCTCTGGCAAACAAAATATCCCAATAAGCGGCAATAGGCTCGCCACCTATTACGTGGGATCAAAACACTGGCGAAAAGTGGGCGTTTAATATGCCTCTGCCTACCCCTTCGGGGAAACAGGCTATCTCTCCTCGACTCCTCAGGAGTCTATAAATAAAAAAAATAAAAAAACATACTTTTCTAAGCATTAGGTTGTAATGATCTCATAATGCAGTTTTCATTTGGAGTACCAAATATAAATAAAAATAAACCTTTCTAATTCTTATCATGATCATGCAAATCTAAAATCTCTTATTTGCATGATCACGTTAAAACATTTGAAAGACTGCAACATAAATTTTGCCATTGACATTTTTGTTGATATAAGTATTGAATATAATACATTAAAAATTCATGGCGAAATGTGGGTTTAATATTACACCTCTGCTTACCCCTTCTGGGATGAGCGTGAGGCTATATAAAAAATTTGAAAACCAACCATACCAACAAAGCAAGAAGCGACTTTCGTACTTTTATCTTCATAGAAGTATCTGGAATTGAACTTCAACGTCCTCCAGGCTCAACTTTCGGTCACAGCGGCCAATGGCCTGGGACATATTTTTGTACTCAATTGTGCCAGTAACGCATTTACACTCTCCATTGCCTTACTCTCACAGTCTAATAGTATGACATTCCAACACAACCTAAGAGGCCAGTGGGCTAACCGCTTCATTTGTCTTCCAATGCTCGAAGGTGTAAATCAATATCCTGACTCCGAGTTACTATTGGAATATTCTTACACCCGAATATCAAACATGAGTCATATTTGACTGCTAACTGCGCTGTTTAAAACTAAGTATTGTGGGTTCGATTAGGCATATCGAATAGGCAGCGATAGCCGAGTGGATATACCAACAATCTGCCATGCAGAGGGTATCGGTTTCAAATCCACGGCGCGCACCAAAGACTTTTCGGAGTTGTGTGCGTATTGAATTGTTAATTATCGCTTGTCCCGTGCCTCGTAGAGCACGTTAAGACGTCGGTTCAGGTTGTCATGAAGATCTTTGACAGTCGTTACAGGGCGTCAGTACCTTCTAAATAAACTGACACTAGTCTAAACCATGGAATATCGCTACCCCTTCGGGTTGCGGAGGTCAGACAGGCAGTCGCTCCGTGGAAAAGCTAATATTCAGCCAAATCCGGTTAGACTAGTAAGCGGATCCCAGATTGAAACTGGGATAACACTATAAGAAAGAAGATTGTGGCTTCGATCACCACACAAAAGAACATTTTGGTGATGAATAAATTGTTGTTTCGAGTCTGGTTGTGTATGATGTGTCCGTTGATTTCATATTTGTAAAGTCCTTCGCAACACAGGGCAGCGATAGTGCGGCGCGGTCCTTTAAAAGCCTCAATTCTCTTCACTAGAACTTATAATTTCGGCGCACTACTTTTATTACGCGAAGTTGTCCAAAAGATGACAAAAAATCCTACTAGAACCAAACATATTGACTAGCGATCACTGATATCCTCACGGAGTCCGCCACGCGTGAAGACCACGGTTCATTCGTCACGGTAACGCAACTACCTCTGTACCAAATTGTCTCATATCGATATGAGGTCAAGGTGACTGCAACGTTACGCTTCCGTGGCTCTCCGCTGTTTCTTCCGAGAAAGAATGAAATTCTCGGTAGACTTTTGCGAAATATTTTTTTCGCATGGAGTGCTGATAGTTTATGATTAGCTTAAGAAATATGGATATTCAAGTCGAGGACAAGTGCCTAATCTTTCTCTTGATCTTTCTACATTTTGGTTTCACACTTACCGCCGGATTAAATATCCGATCTATCCATAGATTTGGAGATTAACCGTCAGAAAATCGTGTCGCTTATTTAAACCACTTTTATACTTAAGATTAGTATATGATTCTTTATTGGGCATCTAAATAATTTCTTCTGAAATAAAAGGTGTCAAAATAGTAAGCTGAGATATATTGTTCTAATAAGTTTGTTAAAATATTTGGTCGTGTTGTTTTGGGTCTGTTTGGTTGGTTGTTTTTCTCATATCAACAACTGTAACAAACCCATGTCGTGATAAAAGTACACTTATTAGGGAGCGACGTTCCTAAGATGACCTTTCATCTAAGTCTAGCCCATGACCTCGTTGTTTGCTCTGAGTAATAATTCAATTTCTGCGGTCCCAACGCTGTCACGCAAAATGGCGTACACAATGTTGTAAGTAGTAACTGTAGTAATATTGAAAGACTTTTATTTAGTTAAACAATTCATGATAAAAACATATTTCTAGTTAGAAGTTCACAACAGATCTAATACCATCGCTCAAAAAAGGGACCATTTTCTTCTTCTTTAAGTCATTAATTATAATATGGATTCAATTTGAAACTTCCCTGTTTCTTCAGCAACACATTATGAGTACTACTCATCATAAATGTCTTTGATATTAGACATACTTCCTGACAACTAAAATAGGCAGCATGGCGAAATCTCACAAATGAAGTGCCGAAGCAGAAATAAAGCTAATTTTTGCAACATACCTATTCAATTTAGAGAATTTAACTCACGTAGCAACAAAGCTCTTACCCAGCTGAAGTCATTTCGTTTTTATGCATGTCATTTCAGATAGTGCAAAAACAAAATGCTAGATGTCATTGTGACCTGGATGGCTGTAAAATAAATAATTAAAACGTTTGAAAAGATTGGCAAATAATAATGTGTAATGCTTTTTCAGCAGTTGCCAGCGGGTGTCTAGAAAGTAAGAAAACTTTAATTCTACCCTCGTTCCACTTGAGGTACAAAACACATAAAGATAAATTACAAAAACAAGAAAATAAATATTTTTATGCCAGACCTAACCGAAACTTTATTTTGAATTTTAAAAGTATCTTTAGGTATGTGTATTTGAGATCGGCATATGTTCCAATGGATGGTAAAGACAAACTAATAAAAAAATGTATTCTTAGTCTATATACTTATGTACTCGTATATACGTTCATATAGCCAACACATACCGACGACCTTAACTGTACTTATGGCTATGACTGAACCTCAAACTATATATAAGCCATGTTTTATATTAAAGAGGATTATGTTAAGATTTTTATAAAAGTTTAATCACGCCAGCCCTGTATATAGCCACATGCATTGCGATCAGTAGAGTGCTTGAGATCATCCTCTTTCCTCGCAATCACAACATTCAAACAGGTGCGGTGAGACCAGGAGCGCCACAGTCACTCCTAGTCTGTGTCGGACCCATTGTGGCCCATTTCACTTAGTATACTACTGAGACAGATCTGACTTCGTAAGCGATTCAGTGTCTGTGGAGCAGTCCCAGGTAGTAGATGCTCCTGTAGTTCTTGACGAATTCACATCACATCATCAGCCTTTAACAGTCCACTGCTGGACTAGGCCTCTCCCTTGAAAGGAGGAATTGGCCTACTATACCACGTTGGCCAAACGGGTTGGTATAGGGTTTGTATCAAGTTTTCCTTCTCTTACAGTGCTATTCTCTGCATAATATGCTCACTCTGTCGGCTCTTACGACACCCATGGGATGATATGGGGTGGTGACATTCCGTATTCTTAATCCGTCACCACACGGTTGACGAATTATTTTAAGCAAATATGAAATCAAGTTTCTTCCACAAGTTTTTAATTATTCATAAATTCTATCTGTCTATCGCCACTTCGTATAATTCGTTCACTAGAGCATTTTTTTTGTTATATTATAAAACAAGACCTGCCTCAATAAAATTCTTAGCCATTGAATCATGAATATTTGAATTAAATTACCATATAATAACAAATCTATCTCTAAAAAAGCCAACAAACATAACCTGTTTCCTTACGGTCCAGCAACTTAGAGACAAAAAACCAGCAATCTCGTTTTTGACCAGACAAAAATAATAATTATAGAGACAAAAATAGACCATTAAATTTACGCAATTCTGAGGCCACCGTTAGACAGTGCGAATTCCGAATAAATCGGTCAAGGTGGTTATTTTAACAGTCGATTACACGATGTAAAGTTACCGAATAATTACTATCGATTTTATTGTGTTTCGCTTTGTTATCGAATGTTAGATCGATAATTGCTGTCTAGCTAAGATTATTACAGTTATATATATTATTTTTGTCCGTGAGGTGACGGATTAAGAATACGAAATGTCACCGCCCCATATCATCCCATGGGTGTCGTAAGAGCCGACAGAGGGAGCATATTATGCAGAGCACAACACTGCAAGAGAAGGAAAACTTGATACAAACCCTATACCAACCCGTTTGGCCAGCGTGGTATAGTAGGCCAATTTCTCCTTTCAAAGGAGAGGCCTAGTCCAGCAGCAGTGGACTGTTAAAGGCTGATGATGATGATATATTTTTTATAATGGCCTCTGTTATATTTTTTTTAATGCGATCTCGGAAGCGCTACCATATTTACTAGTCAGAGGTGTTTTCGATATTTAAGATTGGAGTCTGTAGATAGCTTAATATTATTATTATATTATTATTATATCGTCGAGGAAGCTACTACCTAGTACCGGTTCATTCTTAGTGATATTCATGTACAGTTTATAATAAAGCTTTTTTTTGTCTGCAGCACTTAGCAGCGGGATGGTGGGGTGACTACAGCCTGTCATGTCAACCTGTTGACTACAGCGACAGCGATAAGGCGCGGCGGGTAAGTAAACAACGTAGACATAAACTTTAATATAGAGGTACTAGTGGTAGACAACTTCTAGCAGAACATTTTGTGAAGCAAGACTAAGCGATTGACTAAAGTTTTTGTTAACAAAGTTATCAGGTGGGAGTGTCTCATGGTTTGACTGCTTCTGGGTTAAATCGAATGGGTGGGCTTGTTACACTAGCCTGAACTCAAAAAGAAATCTTGTATAGGTATTTGGTGAAAATAAATTAAAGAAATAATTATAATTAAATAAAATCCTGGGGTTACCACGCATCGTCGTATTGAGGAGCCCATTTTTTGAGACTGGTGCAATCAAAGATCAAAATATGAACATAATTATGTATTGTATAATAATCTATTGTGTAATAGTTTTAGTTGTTTATAAACGTAGTTTGTAAGCAAATAGTTTCTTGCATGCAAATGGAGCTAGCTCTGAAGTCAACTGGGCGTCTTTTTGTCGACGATTGTAATGCATCTATTAGTGTAATAGCTGAAGCTCAGCATATTTAATATGAACACGCATTTTACCTTATCTGAAACATTAAAGATGGCTGTCAGATAATTCTCCATTGTTACATGACTACAAGTAATAATTAATTATTTTACACCAAGTATTTAGCCACCGGTATCAGCAATAAAGATCAACTATAAAGATTGCACTAAACACCGATTATTATAACATAAATAAAAAATATCATTTAAAGTTAAATATGAAATTTTAAATAACAATAAATTATGCTTTTATTAGCTAGTCAATTGTTGGCTCAATTCTTAGAAAATCAGATATTGAGTGATACAACATTAATCTATTGAATTCTTGTTGTTTCAGTACGTATTAAAGCCATGACTTATTTAATAGTATAATAATAGTATCGGTAATAGTAAGTGGACTTCAGGCTCCAAGGCGAGGGCCTTGTACCGCAACCGAACGCTAGGATGATGATGGTGATGAATGTGATGATGAATAGATAGTATCGACAAGGAGAAGCTATGATCTTGTTAGGATCGGAAGACGCGGTTGGATGACATAAAATAGGGAGAGCGAGAATTCTCTAAGCTACTAAGATGATGATATTGCATATTGTCGTTCTACTAACTATTAAAAAGCCTCAATAAAGTAAATAAAAAGCAATATTATATCTTAAAAGAATTTATAAAAATGAAATACATTTACAACACGATGCAAATACCATATTTGCGTAGAGACGGAAAACTCGATATCAAACCCTATACGACTGCCTCGTTGGTCTCGTGCCATAAATGTGCGCGTGGGATCGGGAGGTCCCGAGTTCGATTCCTGGGTCGGGCAGTGTTATTGGGTTTTTCTGTCACGAAATTCTCAGTAGCAACACGAAGTCTGGAAATGTGCCCGGTACGGCAATAGGCTCGCCCCCTATTACGTGGGACTAAAGTATATCTGGCGAAAAGTGGGTGTAGAAATACACCTCTGCCTACCCCTTCGGGGATAAAAGGCGTGACGATATGTATGTATGTACATTTACAAAATGTCCTCTAAAAATTGTAAAGTACGCCTATAAGCAGTCTCTCGAATTATTGAATGAACTTTCTTTCTAAACACATTTATTAAAGTATCGAAGCTTAACTAGCAAACACCGTCGCTCATATAACCGTAGAAAGTCAAGTTACTATTACAAGATTACTATTGTAGATTATTACACAGACAGTCCACTTTACATTTTATGTCTTAATTGCCTACACCGTCATTTTCGCCAATTTATTCTTATGTCCTATGTGACACGCGTCGGTGGGCTTATAAAAAAGCAAGTGACTGGTATGTTTTGGAGAACGTAATGCCTTTAGATGTAATTGTATGCCTATTCAAATATTTGCGGATTAGAAATACGAAAGCAGAAACGTTTTAATATACTCGTACTTAGGTCTTCTTCCTCTTAGCGTTATCCCAGTTTCAATCTGGGGTCCGCTTTCTAGTCTAACCGGATTTGGCTGAATATTAGCTTTTCCACGGAGCGACTGCCTGTCAGACCTCCGCAACCCGAAGGGATAGCGATATTCCATGGTTTAGACTAGTGTCAGTTTATTAGAAGGTTCTGACGCCCTGTAACGATTGTCAAAGATCTTCATGACAACCGGGACCGACGGCTTAACGTGCTCTCCGAGGCACGGGACAAGCGATAATTAACAATTCAATACGCACATAACTCCGAAAAGTCATTGGTGCGCGCCGTGGATTCGAACCCGATACCCTCTGCATGGCAGTCTGTTGGTATCTCCACTAGGCTATCGCTGCCTTTTTTATTTTACTCGTACTTAGGTAATATTTATTATTCGCATGAACTTTAAAATGCGTTTTTAGTTTTTACTTCTATAAAAATTACCGCGTTGTAATTACCAGTTTCGTAATAAAAAGCACAATGAACTCCAACATGGATTTTTAATTGCTGAAAGTATCAAATTAAATTATACAATACCTTCAGCTTTTGCAGCAAACATATTGTTCATTTACATCAGAACAATTAATTAATTATACAGCCCATTTGTATTTACAACTGTTCTTTTATTTACCTTAAATAATACCTATCGAAATAGTGAACCAGGGTCGGTTGCTAAAATAGATTCATAATTTATTTCTGTATCAATATGAGCAGACAGGTATGTTTCAGTTTTGTATTTCGCCAGATTTTATCCACCTAACAATATGTTTTAAGAAACATGAACACAAATGGTAAATCATACATTTTTCATAGTGCTGCTTTTTCCTAAACAAGTTAGTCAAAATTTAATCTCTTAAAATGACTTTATTAGTAGCCTTATATCGAAGAAAGACAAAAACACGGCAAAAATATACTTTAGTGTGCACCAGAAAACATAGCATAATGTGTACATACTAAACATACAACATTATATACGTATGCCATACAATGTTGTAAGAATAAGAAATTACTATTTGCATGAAACTTTTAAGGAGACGATTCATAGATCAGAGTAGTGTCGCATCTTTAACTTTATACTCTATGGCATAGAGTGGTCAAGATCGTTCAACGGTACCACCTTCTCGACACACTTGGCTTTCGAATATTCTGCTTATATTCAAAAAGTGAAATTGTGTAGTAATGTGTGGATTTAGCGAAAAGTAAACGCAAAGGTGTGAAGTACCGAATAATAAAATGTTTGAAGTGGATTGACTGTGTCATAATCTATGTAAGGATTTACGCAGTGGCGATTTGATTCGTCAATTATTTTTTGTTATTTACGTAGTTGGAGAGTAATTTTATTTTTAACAATAGGAAATCATATTTTATTTTATGACTTGACACTTTTCTGTCTCAGATATATCTTCAGGTAAGGCGTGTGATGTACTTTATTTTGACTCTTTTTACTCAAACATACACACAAACAGTTTTCAGCACACTAATTAAAAATATTGTTTCAAATCATTTATCCTCGAAGGGGCTTAGCACACTACCAAGTTTCATGACTTTAAATTAGACATAGTAAGGTCTATTATATCTGTCTAGCAATGTCAGAAAACGTGCTATCGGCTACATTAACAGAATCTGAGATGCTACTTCCCTAAAAAACATAATACTTTGCCCTGTAGGGACACATAAATCCAAAATAATCTACGTGACATATTTCTCAAAAACTTATGTGAGATGAGCGAGTCCCTTTTCGTATTAATAATATCCGCTGCTGGGTACAGACCTCTTCTCACTATGAAAAATATTAAGCCAGTGACTAGCAATATGCGGATGTACTGAGTCCCCATTTATTTCGAGAACATGATCGAGAACCCTCAGGTTTGCAGATTCACACACGATGTCTGTCACCACGGCATAGCAAGCGATGAGCGATAACTATTTAAAACGTAGCTTATTTTTAAAAGTAATGAGCTCTACGGGTCCAACTCGATAACAGTCCTCCCGTAACAATATAGGAATTTAAACCAAAGTGCCGAAATATCGGTATCTCCAAACAAAGGTACGTGGTATATATCCCGAAAGACAATTTAAAATAACCTCCCGTAACAGTCTTCACTAGTTGGTAGAGGGCCAGTAGGCTCAAGTTCCCTCCCTCACTACTGCTCTCCTCACTTCTCCATCATCATCACCCTAGCGCTGTCCCGTTTGCGTTCCAAAACCTACGCCATGGAGCCCGAGGTCCGCCGACAAATAAAAAGCAATCTACTGAGCTACGCCACTTTTAGTAGATTAGTAAGAATAGGTAACAATCTCGCCACAAAAATAATAAATATGCTTCATACATAACCTAGCACAACTAATAGCATTCTTACAAGGTCATAACTTAAGTGCCGACGAACTTCAACGACGAAACAAGTAATTCAAAGCCGTCGGAGCGTAATTTTTTGTTTGAAGACATGAATGGATACAATGCACGGTAAATTATTCAAGACAATTATTCATGAAACAGTGATAGACAGATAGATCCAGTATTTTGGTTGGAATGGCGATTGTACTGGGTAGAGGGAAAAGAAAAACTCAGGACTTCCTTTGGTCAAGACCAGATCAAGACTCCCTTTGACCCTGTTGAAGTTATAGTTTAAAAAAAAGGCCCTTAAATAAATTGTCATGGGAGGACTCAGATGCTTTTAGGCAAAATGGAGAAGTGAGGAGAGTCGAAATAACACACCCATTAATTTCACCTAACCAAAAATTTTTATTACTTTTTCGCCACCAGAAATAACTTTGTTTTCCAGAGTGTTAGTATGAACGACAAAGTTATATTTGCGGTTGTTTTATATGTGATATATCTTTTAGCTCCACTGCAGGTGCAGCGACTGACGCACATATTGCTGATAAGTAAACATTAACCAACTGGTACAAGTGCATTTCATTCGGTATACAATTACTTGGAGAATGTAGCGCCGCCTCCCGTACTATAATGCCTCCCAATATTAATTACTAAAAGCTTACATAATAAATCAATTAAATCTAATCGCTAATTCAAGGCGCAGCATTTTATATAGGTATTTTATATATGAACGAACTCATATTATAATCTGTTAGTTATATAATTATAACTGGTTTTAGTTCCGATCATTGCGGTTTGTTTACGAAAATTTGGCATCAATGCCAAGGTCGGATAACGTGTGCAGAATGTGTTTTTGGTATTTTTGAAATGTTTTTATTTTTATATAGCGTAAAGGTGCGTAGGTCATGGCAAATTTAGTTTAAGTCTGAGTTTCGAGAATTATAAAATCCATAATATCTGGTCTATTCCTACTTACGAGAACTTACATCTTATCCAGAACTTTGATTTTATAAACAAAATCCTTGCGTTACTGACTGACTGACAGACACGCTACAGCCGAAACTAATGGGCGCAGGAAGCTGAAATTTGGCATGTATGATCCGTGGGGACCGTATGGGTGCACTAAGAAGGGATTTCCCGAAATTCCCACGGGATCGGCCAAATCAGGTAAATTTAAAAAAAAATGCAGGCGTAGCTGCTGGCGTCCTCTAGTAAACTAATAAAATTGAACACTATGTAACAGGACCTAAACTCACGTTCTTGATAAAACGGTCTGGTCGCTATACAAGTCAAATAAAATTTATCTAACTCAAAGTGCCGAATTTCGCCAGTATTAACATCTAAGACGATATTTTAAGTGCCACCTTATAAATTGTTGTAGAACGATGCGGTGTGCTCGGCGGCCGGCGGCTTGGTATTGATCAGCCCAATAAACTATCACTGCTCTCTTATAATTAATAACATCAGACGTTAAAATCAGCTGGTAGCAGGCAATTATATGAAGGAAAAGAATCTCAATGCAATAATATAATCACAACTTATTTAATTTGACGTTCCTTTTTTAATATTCACTTGATAGGTTTTTTGTTGCAATCGTATTTGTCATACGATTTAGTTACAGTTCAATGCTAAAGCTCCATTCTATAATTATGTTAAAATGTTGAAAATGTATACTCGCAATTATTACGAATTACATGATTATCTATTAGGTGCCGTAATCTTGTTTCCAGTTGGGCGGTAATGTTCAAAACCATTCATATATATTTCCTAAATATAGTTTTCGCATTCTTGTGTGTTTACAAATAACAATACTGGTAACAGCAAATTATGGATCGTATAGTGTGGATATCAAGCCCACAAACTCACTTCGTACTGGTACGAAGCGACCACTCTCTTAGCTATTTTTTTTATTTTTTATTTAGTCTCACGCCTGTATCCCCGAAGGGGTAGGCAGAGGTGCAAATATTACACCCACAATTCGCCATGAATTTTTAGGTCCCAAGTAATAGGGCGCGAGCCTATTGCCGTTACCGGGCACATCACCAGTATCCGGGCTGCTTCTGAGTATTCTGAAAAACCCAGTAACACTTTTGCCCGACTCGGGAATCGAACCCGGGACCTCCGATCAGCAGTCGCATACGCTATCCACTGGACCACGGAGGCAGTCACTTAGCTATTGGTGTAGTCTAAAACGCGTCAGAAAAGTAACGAGATACTTAACAAAGTCGACAGCAGTGGAAGCACTTCCCGCGCGCTATTTCTATGATATGCGACCAGCAAAAAATCTTCCGCCACCACGACACGCCACCGCGAGCTCCATCGACTGATGAAAATGAAAGCTAAATATAAACTATGAACCCGGTACTAAGAAAGCCAAATCATGATAATAATGGTCACAAATTCAGGAAACTTGGAACTCATAGCAGATTGTGTGATAAAGAACATTGAAGCAAGTAATTATTAGACTTGACTAAGTAATAATCACCAAGGTATTATCGCAAAAACATCTCAAAAACGTTCCTTCTTTGAAAATTACACTAGAAAGCAAAGCAATACAATACAATTGAAACACAAGACGAGATTTACCATCATAAAGAGAAACGGTGAAGTAGATTCTCGTTAATGCGCCTTTGTAAGCATTTGCGCATATTGTTAATACTTATATAAACAATGGAGGTCTCACGCTAGTACAAATTTGGTAAAATTTAGCAGTTCTTTGCTTCCGTCTTAATTTTTTTGTAATATAAAAACATAGCCATTTTAAGCGCGTACAAAATGCTTTATGGATAAGCAAATCGCGAATATCAGGTAGCAAAAATTGTTGGTTAAATCGGATTTAAACACAATCTTTGTTAATGCATCAAGACTTTTAAACTAATACACCTCTTTACTAAACTCTCTCTCTCTTTACTTTGCGACCACAACTTCATAGATATCAGGTCTAGATGTTCTATATGATGGCCCTTGTAATCCATAAAACGTAACTCGTCACACGTTATTCCAGATCAAGAATTTGTCCAAATCATCCATAAAGTCGAATACCTCTCCAACAAAACCTTCAAATACTTTATCAGTAAATTGTCTTACTTAACGCATCCGTAGTACTCTTCAGACCCCTCCATTGTGATAACGTGAAGATATCCCCAACCCGGTCGTACTTGACCGTATCACTGAACTTGCACGTAACAGTGAAAGCCTCCGTGCCTCCGTTACGTCACTGCCGCTCGAAAGTGAAACTGACATTGCATCTTGAACTCGTTTATTTGCTTCTCTGTATGATATTATTGCTGGGGTTTGAGTATGTGACAAATATTGTTGTAATTCTAGCCATTTGTTTTGCTAGATAGGAAGTTTCACCGATATTCATGACGTTTGCTCTTGCATTGTTATTAGCATCCATCAAGTTGTCTATTAGGTAGCGATAGCCGAGGGGATAAACCAACAGACTGCAATGCAGAGAGTATCGGGTTCGAATCCACGGCGCGCACCAATGACTTTTCGGAGTTATGTGCGTATTGAATTGTTAATTATCGCTTGTCCCGTGCCTCGGAGAGCACGTTAAGCCGTCGGTCCCGGTTGTCATGAAGATCTTTGATAGTCGTTACAGGGCGTCAGTACCTTCTAAATAAACTGACACTAGTCTAAACCATGGAATATCGCTATCCCTTCGGGTTGCGGAGGTCAGACAGGCAGTCGCTCTGTGGAAAAGCTAATATTGAGCCAAATCCGGTTAGACTAGAAAGCGGACTCCAGATCAAAACTGGGATAACGCTAAGAGGAAGAAGAAGTTGTCTATTAGGTATAAATAAGAAGCTAAAGATCTTTTACCAGTATTATCTTCCCGTTCGAATTTAACTGCCTGAATATCGGATACAAGTTTACATCTTTTGGTGTAAATATACAGCAAACAGTGATTGTAATGCAATTTGTCAAATCCACGCCACGAAGACCTTAATGATGATCTTTATAGGTACAATGATCGCAAGGAAAATCCCCCACGGAAATTGTTACCTAAAAAAAACTTATGTTTTGTGCAGTCAAGTTACAAAGATGACAAGCGACTCAAGTTTTAGCCGGAAAGCATCCTAATACACTTCCTTATAAACAAAGATAAAGATTACCAAGAACACTTCTTTATCTCACCCCGGATATACATCGGTATCCCAAAAAGTACCTACAAGTCAGTTCATCGAAAAATTACGTAAGCAAATTGTACAAAAGATTAAGGTTCCGTTGCCGATATGAGTAAAAAACAGCTGATGATGCAAAACGACTTGAGAAAACATCACTCAAGCAAGTCACGTATCTAATATACACGGATGCTGCATTAAAATATAACTGAGATGTTATAAGTTAGGTGTACAGGAAAAAGGTAAAAATGTAATTAAGTATGGAATAAAACATAGACTGCAGCGTATTATATTATCTGTGACTGCAGGAAATTCTAGTTCCTAGAAGATGCATATATTTTAGTTACATTTCTGTGTTATTTAACGTTTAATATGGTCCTTTATAGAAAAACTGTTTCACTAGGTATATTTTATGGGGAACTATGGAAAGATGAACTACCTACACAACCTAAATGAGACACCTCCCAGACGCTTGCGAGATCTCCAAAATGTTATCAATCCACATTTGGATTCCTGATACCTGACCCTTCTCATATGAAGAGTGGGCCCGTGTCCGGCAGTAGTAGGACAGCTTATACAGCAGGCTGATGTAGAGAGACAAGATGCACTAAAATTATTTCCTGTATCATGTATTTATATTTTTATTTATAGTCTCACGCCGGTATCCCCGAAGGGCTAGGTAGAGGTGTAAATATTACACCCACATTTCGCCATGAAGTTTTAGGTCCCACGTAATAGGGGGCGAGCCTATTGCCGTTACCGGGCACATCACCAGAGTCCGGGCTGCTACTGAGTATTCGAAAAACCCAGTAACACTTTTGCTCAACCCAGGAATCGAACCCGGGACCTCCGATCAGCAGTCGCATACGTTATCCACTGGATCACGGAGGCAGTGTATCATTGTGATACTCAAAAAACAATCGAAACGGATACTAATGACGCATAGACTAAAACTATAATACTATTTGCGTAGCTCAGAAATGGTTGTTTCGTGTGTGTCAGAGGTAGTTTCTTAAACCATTAGACCATCCGTATAGTCACACTAACAAAGCATCTAAAAACTCGCATGTGGGAAACTCCAAAGCATTTTTCACGTCATAAAGATTAAGATTTGGACGAACTATTGTGCCAACTACGCAGACACTGTTATAATTAAATAGTTCGAATACCCAATTTAATTACGCTTTGTTTTGACCGGCATGAGTAATTACTGTTTAAATTGACCATACTGTATAATTAAGATTCTATTGTTGTCTGAAATTATAAATTACGTAATATGGGAATTTTTCACATAGGGAAGTATATTTCTAGGTCTTACTGTACATAATAGCCGAGGTCAAGTGCGATGGTCAAATGTTTTCTAAAGAAACATGAAAACATAATGCTTTTTTCTTAATGAAAATTTAATGACCGTTATATAGAAATTTACTGCGCGGGACTTAAGACTCAGGCGATGACAAAAAGCACACCCAGAATCGCAACAACATTTTGAGGATGTGTTCACTATGTGCTACGGGACAGTAATTATGTGCACATTTTTTGACCCTCAACAATAAGTTAATATACATAATAATAATATGTACATTTATGTACATAAGCCTTCCATGCAGTTTTTATAAATCTATGATCGTAACAAAAAATATCACAATAAACTAAGACTCTTACAAATTCACTGGCAGCTCGACATAGAAGACATTTAAGTTGTTCAAGAAGCACTTAAAAGTGACTAGAAAGAACACTCAACAGAGAGCTCCGCTCAGGTGAAATTACTATGTTTATTTTAGTAATACTAAAACATGACCATTAAAACAAGTTCTTAAACTGGGATTAAACATTTACACACATGAAACAGCAATAAATAAAAGGCTCAGTTAAGGTAATAGTATAAATAATCGCACACGAAATGTTCAACTAAAGTGTAGTCAATAAGTATTTTGGACAAGGCGGAACACAGAAGTCAGCCAGGTCATATTTGTTTACAGTCATTGTTTAGATTTATTCAGATCTAGACCACTAACAATACAACTGAATTAATTACATAAATTATGTAAATTTAATTATAACATCTCATCATAAAAAGAAAGTTGATAAAACAGATAAGTCAATTACGAAACAAGAAAGTCCGGTTATACCGCATACCTTAATGTAACCAGTAGGCTTAGCAATATTTAAATAATTACTACTAATAAAATTTTATATGAACTAGTTAAAATAAATAAATGTGTTATCTAAACTAAAATTTTATTGATGTGTTGACGTGAGACATATAAATAAGTAATCTTAAGAAAGCAATTAAGTTATTAAGAACAGGAATAACTATAACAATAAAGAAATCAATTTATGTTGATTCATTTATTGCTCGGATACAAAAAGCATAAACAAGATACGTTAATAGAATAATTAAAATCGTAATACTAATACTTCGATTTCCTTATAAGATGATGACATTCCGAAGAGAAATATCAAGTGTTCTTGCCAAGAAATTCAGTAGGCTCTTAACATGGATTCTGAAATTATCTGAGTCCTGGGTTTTATTCATCATCATCATCAGCCTTTAACAATCCACTGCTGGACTAGGCCTCTCCTTTGAAAGGAGGAATTGGCCTACTATACCACGCTGGCCAAACGGGTTGGTATAGGGTTCGTATCAAGTTTTCCTTCTCTTACAGTGCTGTTCTCTGCATAATATGCTCCCTCTGTCGGCTCTTACGACACCCATGGGATGATATGGGGTGGTGACATTCCGTATTCTTAATCCGTCACCACACGGAAAATTCTATTCACCATATGGGAATTAGATTGTTGTTACGAGTCTGTGTTTGGTGTGCCTTTATTTGCATGTTTGTAAAGTTTTCCTCAGTGACATGCGATACTACCAAATCAACATCTCACCATAAAATATCCTTCAATTATAATGTAATTCTCTCTCCACAGATGCTCCATCTCTGCTGGGTCTACTACTTCTCGAAGCTCTCCGAGTTCGCAGACACCGTGTTCTTCGTGCTCCGCAAGAAGAAGAGTCAGATCACCTGGCTGCATCTGTACCACCACTCTCTGACCCCCTTCGAGGCGTGGCTACTTGTTAAGTTCATTGCCGGTGAGGTTTATATTGATATAAAGTCATATATCTAATAAGTGGACAAAATATATTGGTGGGTAAAAATAACTGATGCCATCTACCGTACAATGGCGAAAACACGAACATTGGCGTCGTGTAACGGGCACTAGCGCAACTAAAAATGGACGGTGATCCTAAATTGCCCTGTTAAAAGTCGCACGCGATTACTTTATAGGTATACATAAGTCCTAAGAAACTACAACATTAAAATGATTACCCAGCCTAGTTACAGGTTCCTCGCTTTAATAAGAGAAGCACAACTATCTCTTTCCTCAAAAAAATAAGTTACTTTTTATGCCGCAGTTATTATTAACCCCTTGTATGCCGGAACGCAGATCTACGCGAGACACAATAGCTTTTTAATTGTGTCTGGTATTCCGGCATACAAGAGGTTAAGTAAGAAAAAAATCTAGAAATTAATATCTTAATATTATTATATAAAATCCTTGCGTTACTTACTGACTGACAGACACGCTACAGCCGAAACTATTGGGCGCAGGAAGCTGAAATTTGGTATGCACTCCTATGTTCCTTGAGGACCGTAAATGCACTAAGAAGGGATTTCTCGAAATTCCCACGGGATCAACCGAAACGGGTAAATTTAAAAATATTGCAGGCGTAGCTGCTGGCGACCTCTAGTATATACATAAAAATAAATGGACGCGATTCAATATGTATATTTTTGGGAGAAATGTTGGAGAAACTGTGTCCAGACTGCGTTAGGAGCAAAAAATATTATTTATCATATAAAAATATTCTATTTTCGCCATGATTTATATACAAAATGTTATAACAATCAATAAAACAAGAATAAAAGCCTAGATATCAAAATTAAAATAAAATCAATTCAAAAACCAAAAGATTGCCATTAGGTTTATAATACATTTCGATTCATATCGTAAGCAATCATTAATTTCGTATTGTATTTTAGACATTGAATGCAATTATTATTGTTGCGTCAGTAGTATCTGCAAACAATCGACGTATTTTAAGATATTTCGTAATAATTGACAACGATTGGCGAAATTATGATGCAAATTGCGAGGTTGACAAAGGGTCCGGTACAAGTGACGAATTATCACGGCCAAATAGTGTAAT
The DNA here is from genome assembly GCA_944739405.2 of Euclidia mi. Classification (NCBI taxonomy): domain Eukaryota; kingdom Metazoa; phylum Arthropoda; class Insecta; order Lepidoptera; family Erebidae; genus Euclidia; species Euclidia mi. The sequence continues at coordinate 9,552,934 of OX123188.2, read as the reverse complement.
TCTTGAAGTAGGAGAAACAAATAGATCAAGAGAGAAAATAATGGATGATGATGAAAGTTACATGGTTAATTTATTATACGTTTGTCAAAAGCACTCCATAGTACAATGGAAAATAATTATTAAAAGCATATATCGATGGCCTACAGCCCGAATGCAAAACTTGCAAAAGAAGCATGACCTTCACTTGACCTTGAAATACACTTTCGCTTGATCTCCTAGGAGATAGATAGAGGAGCAGGCTAAGGATTAAATGAAATCCTTATCTGCGACTATGAAGATGATGATAAACCTGGACTTGCTTAATTTGTCAATAATTCTATTGCTGACCGTGTTGAGTGAGAAAATTGTCTAATTCTAATTGTACCTGATTCTAGGCGGTCACGGAACCTTCTCAAACATCGTGAACAACCTGGTGCACGTGATCATGTACAGCTACTACATGGTGGCAGCTATGGGACCCCAATACCAGAAGTACCTGTGGTGGAAGAAGCACCTCACTACCCTCCAACTAGTAAGTACCGTTTCTGTCAATAATAATTTTGGTAAAATCTGGAAAGGGCAGTTTCAATTGCGTCTTAATAATGGATGCATCTCTTACCTGATTGTCTTAGTCACTCTAGCTAACTGCATAATACTAAGTGCCCTTTGCGTTATAGGAATCTATTCAAAGACCTTTAAACTAGATGACAGAAAACGAGAACAACAAGGCAGAAAATATTTAAAGCAGTTTGTGAAGAAACTGATTGAAGGTAACCTCGGTGTTCAGAACGAAATCTAATTAATCTTTGTACACAATATCATAAACACAACAGTACTGGTTGCATCGTAGTAACTGTGTAATCGTAACAAATGATCTCTTATCTAGATTTAAATGCAGCTCTCGTATCTAGGTTGGTAGTCTAAAACTGTTAATATCATATATTGTGAAGCAATATTGCGTGTGCTTCCTCATATAAGATGTTGATGTTTGCAAAATCGTATTTTTGATTGGCAGTTAAAAGTTGTTAAAATTATGTACTGGCTTTTACAAAATACTGCGCTACCTGTAGCTTCATAATATTATTTGACATTTAACGAGTTTATAAACAAGTAAGGCATCAGAAATGTATGATTGTGTAAAACCGAAAGGGTAACTTCATTATTTTATGAGGACATACAGGAGGTGGAGTAGTCTATACCCCTTAAGAAGGCACTGAATTTACCCCAGGTGGATCCTTGTAAGGGCCTATGCAAACCACGTTTCTTAAACGCGCCGTCGACGCACGTTTGTAGCAATACAGACGCGATACGCACGCAAGTCAGACGCAGCCTGTAGACCTTTGCACACCTGTATAAATTCAAACGCGCGTGTGTAGCGATACAGACGCGATGCACACGCGCGTGTGTAGCGATACAGACGCTCTCAGATTATAGAACAAGAATCAGATGAGCGCGCGGAACAGGTGCGTGAGGCCACTAAAGCAAATACAAATTGAAAAGCGTATACAAATCCGGCTCAGTGCGAAACGAAGCATCGTACAGTTCACGCGCCCCGATCAACTCAACTTTTAAATTCATAAAATGCCGTCATGCGTTTTTAAACATTGTAAAAGTTGTTTCCAAAAGCAAAAACAGAAAGATAGAATATCTTTTCACAGTAATCTATGGATTATTTGACTGTTTCATAATTTAATTTCGATAAAATTCGTATTTCTGTAAGTGTTGCCAGTTTTCGTCGACGCCGTTTTCCCTGTATTATGTCAATTGATTTATGTAATAAGAATTGTCATGTTAATGAAAAATGTATTACAATATTATAAAAGTATATTTTAGATATATTTATTAGCAAATATTGTAATAGGCTTTCCAATATGTACCTATACATTGTTTTGGGTTCGATCCCTATACGATCTAAATATTCATGTACTTAATGTGTAGAAACAGAAATAATTGATTGCAGGCATTCATTTTTGTTAATAGCTTACGTTTTCCCACTCCTGGATAAAGACTTCCCCCAAATCTTTCCAGGTATGCTTGTCACACGTAATCTCAAGCCAGCTCTTGTGGTAGGCGTCTAGGTCTTTTTGCCACCTGTTTCGTGGCCGGCCTCGGCGACATCGTCTATCCTCTGGTACCCACAGTGTGATACTCTTGCCCAACGAGCCTCGTACATACGGCTGACGCTGCTCGCCCAGTTCCATTTGAGACTGGCAGCCTTTCTTCCCACGTCTTTGATGCCTGTTCTAGAACGCAGCTCGGTGTTCCGTATCCTGTCTTTAAGTTTAAGATCCAGGATGCAGCGCTCTATGGCTCTTTGGGAGACCCCTAGGCGTGACCTGTGAAGCTGGATAGGTGACCAGGTTTGAGAACCGCACGTTGGAATGGTCAGAATAAACAATCATATCCATGAGTTTGCGCTTCTAATGTTTAAATTTTTTAATAGTAAAATTAGTGTTGTCTACAAATCATAATATTTATACATTATTGTGTACTTGACAAAGTTTATGAATATCTTTACAGGGGTGAGAGAATTGATCTATATTCACCTGTAAAGTGTACGTCGCTTTCATTAATGTTCACTGTCTCCGGTGCATGAATATTATACGTAATTAAAGCTATTACAGTTATACAGTAAATTATTCAAGACCGCAAACTAATGTCAGTATATAACTTCCATAAAAACATTACAAAACTATGTGCAAAATAGTGGGAAATTGGGTGACGGATTAAGAATACGGAATGTCACCACCCTATATCATCCCATGGGTGTCGTAAGAGCCGACGGAAGGAGCATATTATGCAGAGAACAGCACTGTAAGAGAAGGAAAACTTGATACAAACCCTACACCAACCCGTTTGGCCAGCGTGGTATAGTAGGCCAATTCCTCCTTTCAAAGGAGAGTCTTAGTCAAGCCGTGGACTGTTAAAGGCTGATGATGACGAGTGGGAGATTATTCATAATCTGGCAACTTTACACGCACATAGACGCTCGTGTCCGTACAGTGCAGTCGCAAAATGTCACGCACACATAGCTGTCAACGTGCCTCACTTTGATGAATGCGCTCCATCTGCCTTTTGTTCTAATAATCTGAGCAAATGCTATACCAACGCGCGTGTATATAGATACAGACGCGCCGGTGCGGCGCGTTTGTATCGATACAAACGACAACAAACTGTTCTGTAGGATAAAAGCGCACCGTCAACGCGCGTTATTGAAACGCGCGTCGACGCGCGACGGCGCGCTTAAAAAACGTGGTTTGCACAGGCCCTAAGGCCATTTATAAATGATATGTCAAGTGTATGGCTGACAGTTCCTAACAAATTTGGAAACATTTACGACACGCAAATGGGATCCTTACTTTGTGCTTAATAATGCAATTAACTTGCAATGTGGATGCGAATTAAAAGTTTCGATATAGTGTTTACCAATACATTTCCTATCTGCTATCGTTACAAAGTATTTAAGTTGGGGTTAAGTTTGGGTGCGCACTTAGATACACATACGTCTGATTTACTTTCTACAATAATCGAAACGGTAAATAAATTAAAATAATGAAAATAATGACCAAAACCATATAACAAATTAAGCAATGAATACGATACGATACTGCAAAGCAAAAAGAAGTTACAGCTATTTAAAAATATCTACTAGTCAATTACGTTTTGCTATGAGAACTAATTAAAATCGCTGGCAGAAGAACCTTATAGGAATGCTCTTGCATTTTAATGTTGTAAAGTGATTAGATAACGCCCAAATTATAATATTTATGAAATAGTTGGCAACGCAGACTGGCAGCCTCATAATAACATTCCATGTTCCATGTTAAAAGAAATAACACATAAAAGATAGGTATCAGCTTGAAAACCTTTGAGCACAATATTTAAATTTCTATTTAGTCACAGCTGCCCAAACGTGTAATCTCATATACTCGTAGTGCATACACTGACACACAATTATCTAGATAAAGACAGACTTAGTACGGTCTACTTACTCCAACAATTAAACACACGAAGAGCCAAGTATTTCACAAGCGACAATTACACGATTGCATTGATCAAATTGCTTTGAACAACAGTTTTGTCATCAAAAGCATGGTTTTATTGATTAATGTTTTTATACGTGGTGGGCAAGACCAGCAGTAAAAACATACTACGCTCACAATACTAAAATCACGTGTTTTGCTGACTTAGAAAAAAAATTTGTCTGGAGGTGAAACAATACATGAATACTTGACGATTTTAGTCACCTGTTGCATACACATATTCGATTGTTGCCATGGGGCCTAGAAATGCAGAGGCAATCGACTTTGAAAATCCCGAAAAGAAAATTTAAGTAAAGAAAGTTTTAGTACCATCGGAATGATATTAAATTAGATCTTTCCTCTTCTTTTACGAAAGCTAGGAGATAGTTGTTAGCTTGTACTACTTATAATCAGGTAGACCACAAACATGTTAACTACCGAAAGCAAATTAAAAATGTTGCTCGTAAATCATATAAATCAATCCGAATTATAAATATGCAATGCAAATGTAACCTGTTAAAGAGGATAATATATTAATCAAAATGATTCAAAATCTGCGACTAGTATTACTTTCATAAATGATTGTACCATATGAGCAGATTTTTAAAAAGCTGATCTTACTTGAGAGAAAGCTCTCATTGTCAAACATCCGGTAAGTTATTAGGTTTCTGATGAGAGACCGCGTGCTGTGGTTATGTTGCATTTACACCAGAGCGTAAGCGTGCTCTAGTGGACACCTACATTCGTCGGCCTCGGGGTTTGACTCAGGACAAGAGTCCTTAAATCAAAAGCATTCAGATGTCCTGTAAATTCCAGTACTGAATTGATACCACACTTACATAAAAAGAAGAACGTTTAGGTTCTTATGATAGTCAATCTTTAGCAACAAGACAGTCCTTGATAAGAAGGCAGAGACAAGTCAGTTGGAAAAACCCAATTTAAAATCCTAAGCTTCCATTTAGCTGATCTAATTGGTCTTTAAAACCAAACATCTAGCATAAACACTTAACACAATAACGTTCCAACATAACATTTTATAAGATGTGCTTAATTTAAATGTGTATGCGAATAATTTAAGAAAACATCCGCTAAAATTAAGTATCAAATTAAAATTTTACGTTTTTGGTGCATATGGCCTGCTTCAGACATATCTCAATTGTTCAAATTCTTTGAGAAATTATTATGGACTGAATTACAAATGTACTTTTATGTCTTAATGGGGTAATTAAAATTTCCTCTTTCTTTTCAATGAGCTTTTTGGTTATCATACTTTAAGACTCCGATAATGATTCAGCTCACATTTTGCTAGGACGTTCAGCCTTTATTTTATTTTGTGAATGTAGCATTCTGGCAGTAATTCGTACCTTGAGAAATTCTGGTAAAATCTAAAGCGGCGATCCCACCAATTGATGTAGTTGTTATAAAGAATATTGACAATGCCACTTGCTATAATCTGAACACGAGCTCTTTCATACCACTTGATATCACATAAGCCATTGACACAGTCGCAAATGTCGATCGTCTGAAAGTAGATTAAAGTGTTGCTGCCATCGTCTTAGTTACTATGCGATATATTGCTAGCTGTAGTTTTATAGGTAGTATATTTCTCGGTAAGAGTTTAGTATAGGTTGCAACAAGAATAGTGCCATTATAATGGAATGCAAGTTTAATCTACGGTTTCGAGGACTTTACTATTTGAGTGAATTTAAAAATTAAAAACTCTTTCGTGCCAAACTTCATTTCATCATGACCATCGGGTTAAGTTTACTTTTGAGAATTTCCGATATTGTATACTAGTATGTCTTCAAAATTTGAAGGATACAAAATTTTAAAGGATACAATCATAGGTACTTTTAATCAATCCACCAGCATTTTTGAGCGTAAGCTTCCGCAACATTCGTACTAACGTGGAACTAACCAATAAGGATAGTACCGCACCTAGAATTCCTCGGGCGGAGGCTCTTGCGCAAGCCCTAGGATATACGACACACGGCCGAGTTGTACTGCGGCGCAGTATTCATTGATAAATTCCTCAAATTTGTTTCTTATAGCTACTTTGTCTTCGCAAAATTGCTTATTTTGTCATCAGTTTATTACTGTTGGTGATTCTTTGGACGTACATATTAGTTTTCGGCCGGAAGAGTTTTACCTAGTCCGTATAGATGATATGCTCTGAACGTGGTTCATGAGTCAATGAAATTGACAAGAAAATACCCTTCAGGTCGCCTAAAAATTATTAAACCGTAACAAGGAAATCTAATTAGGATACCATTTTATTTTATTAAATATAATCTTAAACACTATATTTTATAATAAATAAATAATGCATGTTAGGCAAGATTAATGAATAATATCTCTCTATATGGTTGATTTATAAGATTGTTTATTTTTTAATAAAAGATAAAAAAATAATATAAAGCAAATAAATAAACTAACCGAGCAGAATTAGAAAAGTCTAAACCGACGAGCAATATAAATCAATCAATTGTACAACAAGGACACATCAGAAACTCCAATTCCAACCAATCAACACTTACGAAATAAATTTTTCGCCGGTGCAGTGTAGCCGTTCCGTTCTCGACATTTAGACACAACGATTACAACATTAGACGGAACGCCGTATCCTTTCTCCGTTGCACACGTTCCATAAAATGTTTTACATTAAACTTACTCACCTTGCGGGTTTCGTGGTTGGATTAGTTAGTTACTTAGTTAAATACGCAGGCAATATTCTAGAATGAATCAGCTTGAAATGTAATTAAACTGTCGACAGAATCCAATTTTAGCTTGTTTTGTGGACATGAAATATAATTTTCACTAAATAAGCTACTATTTTATTAATGTTTTATAACATAACTCATAATCAAATTATCGTTGAGTCAGTGGGAGCAAATTTAAAACCATAAAAAGTGAACGAAACAACTGAGGCACACTTACTTTTGCCTCTTGTACGCTTTAATCAACCCAACATTGAAAATATTTAATTATTCTGTTTTAAATCTTCACAAAATATACTTCATACCCAAGGCATTTTCTCCCAATCAACATTTGGGTGAGACAACGATGATTGTTGTCCTATTGGCAAAGAAAAGAAGAATAATGTCTTAGAATAAAATCCTCAGTATAACACGTACATGAGAATATAGTTTTCCTCAATCAGTTATAGAATGGCACACACCACACACCATGAAGTTGACGACCGTTTTGACAATCCTTTTAAATATAAGTGGAACCTTTTGAAATTCACATTGTCGTTGATAATCATAATCTGTCGGCACCACAAGAGGACAAGAAAAAGAAATTGACGAGCAAAATCTGAAAGTAAATCGCAGTAACCGTAATTCATAATTCCATTGTAATAACAAAAGAAATATTCAATTTCCATTAATGTTTTACTCGTACAAACAACAGTAATTTCTGTATAAAAAGCAAATACCGCAACCACATGTGATAATTTCATTTCATAAAATTACATATGTAATTTTCACTTCCAAGTATAAAATTATGACGACTGTAAAACAAGGGAATCGTTTGACTTTATGCCAGGTTCTCAGAAGACCTGAATACCGTCATTTCATCTCAACCAGCCCATGAATCATAATTTTGATTCACAATATGTGTGAACAGTGAAAGGTATTGAGAACTTTCACCGAGATTTTGAACTAATTAAAGCCCTACTGCATATTTTTGAAATCTAGTGAAGTCATTATCATAATGTAGATAGACGCATGCTTGTTAACGAATAGGGAAAGAGCGTGACGATGAGTATGTATTTCTGTTGCGTTTATGCGATAGCTGTACGGCATATAAGAAGACCTTTAAATGTATATTAAGATTGGAAGTGATTGTTAGAAACGTGAAAGAGAGTTTAACAAGATTACCAATATATCGACTTAGCTTATTAAAATACTTGCTTTTTATACCTAATATAAGACAGTGAAGCACCAGAATTATTCACAGATTCAGACCTTTTAAATAGACGTGCCTGTGATAAATGTCGATTTAAAATTTGAATAACCTTCTATAGAAAGTAATTCAAATTTTAAATACCTTCTATAGAAGGTAATAAAAAGATGTATTTTGCATTAGACTACGTATTATAACACTGACACAGCAAAAATTATACTTCGAACTATAATTAAGAACATATTTTATGGTATCGCTTATTAGTTTTGAGGAAGATTTCGCAATCCTAAGAACAAATTTGGCATAAAGGTATACCTAAGAACAAATTAAATCAAAGAGCATAATATTTGAAGACGCTAAAACAATGCTTATAGGCGAAAAGGTTACTAGGAAAATGTCGAAGTAAATAAGGCTCGGCAAAATTACTCAAGTGTATGCAAAATAATCGATGTGTGTAACAACTAATGGCAGTTCCTAAGACAATTGCATGCTCTACGGATTATGCAGAAGAGCTAAGGTCAAACATTGTTATTTTCTATGGTAATACAATGTTTTGTAGTAAACGCTTTTTAGACGATGTCCTGATTTTTTTACATTTGCGATTATCCACCCAACTGTAAGTCTCGTAGCATAAGTTCTCTCTAATGTTCGTAGGTAATTTTGAGGAATTGGATTATACATCCGTACCCAACAAAGGCACTATAGCCTTTTCTGTAAATAATAAATAATTGCATGAGCACCTAGTAACTAAATAGCTAAAACTTCTCGATATGTGGATATAACAGTTCCACCTCATTTTCCAAGAGCAGATATAAATCAATCATTTTCATTGAAATTGACGTCTATTAAGCATTAACTCCAAGATTTAGAATGATCAAGTACATCGGCTGTTATGGTTTTTAACCACAGTATTGTTTTCTTTCATATTCCAGGTCCAATTCTTCATGGTGCTGTTCCATTCCATCAGCGCCTTGGTCTGCGACTGTGGATATCCAAAGTAAGTATAAACATACTTCTAATTTGTTAACACTTCTTCATTAAATATAATAATGTACCATCATCATCAGCATGATATAGTCTACTGCTGGATATAGTATTCTCCAATGGCACAACACTGATCCCGATTTTCGGCTTTTTATGTCCAGCTGCAAATATATTACTAAAGTTTTCAAACAACATTTTACATCCGTTTTAGCAAGTTCAGTACTGTTAAGTTTGTTGATTTTTAATAATACGACTCATGGTCGGATCTGCGTACATAAAAACAAAGCATTTTAGCACATTTAAAAATAAAATAAGCATAACATCTCGACAGAAAATAGCAGTCCATAAAACAGCTATTACAATTATAACTGCAGTAAACGAGAAACCAGTTCTAAATGATGCTAACTTACATTGAAAGTTGCAACGCGAGATTTTAGAATAGGTTTATAAATAAAAATAAAATATTTTTTTACCGGTAGCAAACTACGGGATATTTTTTACAACAAAGAAATTATTGTCGATATTACCGACTTATATACTTAACTATGAAAATATAAGATTCGCAATAGGGGCAATACAAAAACTAGGTACAATTCTATTTGATAACACTATCTTTTAACTTTTTAATTCCTGTTCTAAGTTATCTTTATCAATCTGATTTAAGATATGCATATAATGACGTCGTAGAACTATTTGTTTGCAATTACGAGTTAATTCAATTTGTCTTTATCACATTTTCATGTATCTTATATTTTCGAATCTTTATATCTAACGGGTGGTTAAGTTAAAAAAAACACGAATGAACAGCAGCAATATTGGAATACAAAATATACGTCTAAAGCCCCATCTATATATTAATTGGATATAAAACATATTCGGAATTATTATGATATCGCGAATTCTAATATTTAAATGACCTTTATACCTACACACTTAATAAAATAATGGAATGTGAGATATAATAGACGTTTATACACACTTAATAAAACTGTTGAATATCAAGAATCATACCAAAGATCTTTTGAATCGTGTTAAACGCAGTAGGTATTCAATGCCAAAGCATGCGCAATTAACAAGAACGATGTTGTCATATCTAACCGATTGCATCTCCATACTTTCAGATTAACAGATGTTCTAGCAAAGAAAATGCTACTAAATTATTATATTATATATTGAAAATTGCCCAACTTTTGTGTCTAGACCGCAAATTGACCTCGGATATGCATTTAAATTTTATTTTTTTATAACCACCAATGCTCTAATATTTACTTTTACTCCGTTTTTTAATGCCTGATATATTTGTAATAATTTCTAGCTTCTCTTAATATAAGTAATACATAATTTACCTATCTATAACAAAATGTTGAAAATGTCGTTTAGAACATTAAGATGGAATTCAGAATATGATTATGCAATTATTCTCTATTTACTCAATTAAATTTGGCTACAAATAATTTAATATTTTCATTTCAGGATTATTGCTGCCGGTCTCATCCTCCACTCATCAATCTTCATCGTCCTTTTCATGAACTTCTACATACAAGCTTACAAAAAAAGACAGCCAAAGAAACCAGTAGTTGCTGCTGTTAACAACAACAATAATGACGACGGACACCTTAGCAACGGTGTAGTAAAGAGCGACATGAACGGACATGTCAAAAATGGTGATCTTAATGGACACATCACCAACGGAGATCTAAATGGACATATAGCCAATGGAGATTTAAATGGATATGTAAAAAATGGTAGCCTAAATGGTTACCCTAAACATGAACTAAACGGTCTCAATGGATTCACCAAATCAAACGGTCATTTACAAAATGGCTATACGAACGGTCATATGACGCAAGATGCGACAGAGAAAGAAAAAGTGCAATAGCCTACAGTGTACTGTTAGGTTAATATACTTACTCTATTAATTCTTGTTTGGAGTGTACGAGATTCTAAGCTTTTGTTGAGCCCTACTCGGTATAAATAAAACCGGCGAGACGTTTGGAGAAAGTAAAATTTCTACACGGTTGCTTCACGCCTTAGTAAATGGAAAAACGGAGCAATAACATTTTAAGTAATCAAAACTATTTGTTAGTGATATTTCTTCTTCTTTCTAGAGAACTGACAATGTAGTTAGACATTGAAATGTATTTGTCGAATTCAATCTAGCAAACCGACCACAATTTTCTTTTATAGAAAGTACGGGTTAATAAATCTATAGATATCTCTTAAACTTCAAACATGTTTTGTACAGATAATATTAAGACCAATGTAAAAACTTTTCTCGTGTGAGCTATCCTCGACTGAATACAATCTTTTAATCGACTTTGTCTCAATAGGCATCGAAAATTTTATAAGCTCTAACTTTCCGACTTTAAAACCATAAAGTGTTTTATTACCTTCTAACACATTTACGTTTGAACTACCTCATGAGTGGACTTATCCATATTTTACATATTCCTAAGATTTGTTTTCTTCAGTAAAATAGTGGTTCTCATTGGAGGCCTAATTTGTACTATGAATTCTGAATAGTTTTTAAAATATTGTACCTACTGCTCTATTTTCCTAGAAATGTTTTTGCTCACTAAAATATTAAAAGACTTGCCTAAAGGCATTAGTTTCGTTACTTCCATCCATATTAAGCTTTATTTAGTTATAAGTAACAATAACTGTAAATAAAGTGTTAATTTATTTTTTGTTCACAAAAGTACAAGTATAAATATAATTTATATTATGTACATGTACTTTCAGCTATATCACAAAATATGTTTTATACAAGAAAATATTATGGTTTATATTATTTGATATGTTTTTTGCAAAATCAATGTAAACTCAAATGCAGTGATTGTTAACGTAAGTATTATTAAATAATGTAAATATAAGTAATTAAAATGATTGAGATTAAATATTACCTATGTACGTAACGGGAAATGTTTTTAAAATTTTCATTATATAAATATTAAAATATATTATATTGAATTTGTATAATATAATTTTTTTTATATTGTTCTTGGTGGGTGAGTGGGATTAAATCCCACAAAGAAATATTTTGTGTAAATGCTACGAACTAAGAAAACCAGTCAGTTTTAGCGAAATTTTAATTATATTTTGATATAGGTGTTTTTACATAGACTTAGATGTTAAGTGACTTGTAGTAAAACTTATATACCCTTTTATATGGTAAGATTCAAAATAAAATGTTTGAAATTTAATAAGATTTTTTATTGCTAACGCCACTTTCACACTTCGAAATTCGGCGTCTTTAGATAATAATAATAGCATAGAACATTATTAATTTTCTTATATAAAATTAAGGAGCACATATTAAATTATGAGTGTGTATTTGAGAGAACTGGCCTGAACCTTCTTCTACTTAAGAAGGCCTACCTATGCCTATGGGTTAGTACATAAAAAAAGATGAAACAATACATGTGAAAAGGAATTCAAACCTCCCCATTTTCCAGTAATAGGCTTAAACTTTTCTTTTAAGATTGCTTACAACGTATACATTTATCCCAGAAAGTATTCTTTCATCTTGATGGAACAACTTTGAAATAAATTTGTTGATGGAAATATTGATGATATATTATTTCTCAAGGTATCATCATAGATAACACTGCATAAAAAATATTATATAAAAAAAAAACAAAATTCTTTCTCATATTTAATACCTCTACAAAGTTACAAAAAAATATTTATTTAAATTATATAATAACCTGGTGCGTTACAACAGGTAAACAAAAAATTGCGCCAGTTAACGCCATCTATTACATTAAGTTTGCAACTACTATGACGTATAAGTTAAGCTACGTCAAGTTGAACCCTCTAAGAGTAAGTAAGCAAGAAACTTAGTGTTCCTCTAAGGGGTCTACAGATGTCGCTTAATTCAGTTTTTGTATTTTGATGACTGCACTATAGTATTGTAAGCACCGGATACAAAATGAATTACTTAATAGATTATTTACATGTATAATATTTAAATATGAAATAAAAACCATACTTTGTTTAAGTCTTCGGTACACATAAACTTCAAGTTACCGTATTGGTCGTATGTAAATATGAATATTTTAATGTGGTAAAAATAGGAGTAGTTGTATGTTTATCACAATATTTAGCTTATAAAACTGCATACGACCATTAAATAAAAAATAACTAAGTATAAACGCAAGTTTGGTGATAGCCTAAATTTCCTTTTCTAAATTTTCACTTGATACTTAAAAGCCTATCCAAAGAATTAATTGCAAAGAAAATCGGGCTTTTAAAATTTAACGGTGTGTCGATAACAACTTGGAACCCTCGCTAAACCTTAATTATAGCCCTGCAAAATGTCAATAAACCTGACATTCGAACATTTTTTCTTCCCCTTTCTAATTTGTTAGCCCTAAAATCGCAACCCTATACGGTGGCCAGTGTAACATGAGCTGCAGCTCTAAGGAAAACTTTGGAAGCCAGTGAATCAATAATAGCTCAAGTTATAATGGTATTAATAGCGTGTATTGAGAAGGGTAGATACAGGGTTGGGACACGCGCTACTCTGTCACCTTTTGTAAATGATTGCAGAAAGGGACGGATATATTGCTGTTGCTATTCAAAACGTTCCATTGCACGGAACGAGTGGAGGACGTTTGACATTTAGGAATTTGGGAAAAAATTACCGCAAGTGGTATTAGTTTACAACTTTACATTGTCTGTTACCTATATGCCGCCTCATAATCTAACAAGGCGATGGTAGTGATATCTTAAATCATTCCGTCCCAAGCTATTCGTCCTTTGTACCATTTTTGAATTTTTTGTCAGATTTTGGTTTCCGTTGATGGCGGCAAAATCTAGTAACAGGTACGTATTTCAAAAAATAAATCTTGACGGACAAATTTTCGACTAAAAGCACAAACATATAAAGATACAAATGTAAAAGCGTCTTACAAAAAAAATAAAATATCTTAACGTCTCTTCGTGATTTCGGCAAAAAATACACCAGTCCTGATCATGGGGTAAGTAGGTAATTCTAGATCGGAGATGAGCATGATGTAAGATAAAGAGAAACCTCTGCATGCATCGCTAGAAGAACACAATAGCGACAAAAAATGGCCATTAACTGTATCAATAGGTATCTAATATTTTTGTAGAGTCAACCAGTAGGTACTGAATTAAGACGATTCACATTCCGAAAGCCGATTACAACAGATTACAGTGCTTTATTATACGTTATTAATAAAATACATAAAATACGAAAAAAAATTCTTGATAGGTATAACAGAAAACCCTATGATGCTAAATTGCACAGAGGCAGATCCAATTTTATGATCTTGGTAAGGCCTTGCGTCAACTCTAGGGGAGACTACCCAAAGAAATATAACAAAATCTGCATCCTTTGGAGGAGGTAGGAGGCGAGTACCTTCCAAGCCTTCTGGCAACCCTCAGATCCACTACTGACATTGAGATAAGGCACAGTAGTGAGAATGAAAAAAGAAATCCTTGGATTTGTGATAATGGTGCTTCTTCAGAACTTAAAAAATTTGACCCTTACCAACTCTTGGGCGATAAAATAGATTATTCTACTCTAAAGAGTAGGTGCTCTACGTCTTCAGACGTTTGTACCTGATTCTTGTCATTTACAAAAATTTGTAAATGCACAAAGCATTGCTAAATATTTCACATCAGGCACCTGCCAAACTTAAGTCATAGTTCTGATCAAACAATTCAAAAACATCACAACCAATCCTTGAAACAGTTTCTCTAGCTAAACACAATCAATACAAACCGTGAAATGGAACGCATCTTCGCCGGCCGGGACGGGACTAAAACCCTAGCCAGGGGTTCATAACTCAGTCGAGTGCGCGTTGCAACCGCGCACGCACGCGCGTCGCGTAGTCCCGCACATACACACAACAAAAAACCACAAAATTTTAACAATAAACCCAACGTGAATAACATTAGTGTAACTGTGTAACAATAAGTGCCACCCACTAACAAATACAGTGAAAACTAAAGTGACTCAGTGTGAACACAGACAGAACAACAGCGTCCATCATAATGATATAAAACATTTTCTACGATAAATCGTTTGTTGCTCTGTGTTTTAATCGGTAATGTGCCGTCTTTAAGGATTGCTCGGGTATATATTATTATATTACGTTCACAACCCGCCGTGTGGGGTGGAATCTATAGAATATGCTAATAAGTTGGTTTCTTTTAACCCGCACACAAAAAGCTCTGCACTAGACACTGCAGTGCGATTTGTGTTGCAAATTCACCAGAATTTATATCCTCTCCGTCTGTATGCTCTATTTTATGTATTTTCATTAACAACTTCGCTTGTGTATTGCCTTTGTGCGAGTAATTCGTGAAACGCGGTTCTAATATGATTTTCGAATTGTTTTCAATTTTCGTCATAATCAAACAGAAATTGGTTCGAGTGTTTCAACGAATTAATTGCTGCTTCGAAATATCAAAACAGAATTGAACAAAGTTGACAGGCTTACAATCAACATTGTGATTTCTGCAGCAAACAGTTTTCGCTTCATAATAGAACGGGTAGTGTCATTTCCTTTGTGCCAATAGTCTATTTGCTGTAATTTCCTGCTTTCTCAGTTATTAACGTGTCTCGATCTGATCTAGGTTTAGATCTGTTCGGCATTCAATGGGTCTATTTGCGACGATTGATTCGTGTTTTGAATTTGAATTTCAAATTGGTTATTTGTTTTGAAGAGATTGATGTTAGCCTTTTAGCAACCGAGTGCTAATTCTGGATGAGATTGGATAAATTGAGAAGTTATATAAGCTGTGAATGAAGTAACATTTATTGGGGATTCAAAATGATTTGGTATAGCTGACGTAATAGATAAGAAATGAAGGAGGTCACAAAAGGCAAAGAAATGTGAAACGGGTAATAGTAGATGTATCTTTTTAAATAATAAAAGACAAAAGCACATGTTAGATTGAAGAATAATAGATTACATATCTATGTCTAAAATATGAATGGAAAAGAAGATGTTGTTTGTTTACCTGGTATTGGATACGGCCAGCTGGACTTTAACTACAAAAGCGCAACTTGGGGTCTCCCATTGTTAATAAACTACCTGCTTTAAGCAATAATATAAACGCACCTTTCGAGCATTGCAACTGTGCAATTGATTAGAAACCAAACCGGATCGTTATCCAAGCACAATTCTTGTGTAGACAACGATATTACTTGCAAAGATGTATATAAACATTATGTAAATGAGTTGGAGAAACAGATATCACAAATATCTCGATCTAATAAAAACCTAAGATAGTTAAACAGGCATAGAATTAGATCGCAAACTAAAATTGATAATATAGGCAGCATTGCCAAAAGCAAAAACTATTAATGTACTTAGGTCACAAGGCGATGCTTATAAACGTTAAAACCCCATTATTCTTTCCTACTAAACATCACATCCCCATATCCCCAAAGGGCTAGACTAAGATGTATTACAATTAGACCCACATTTCGCCCGTTATGTTTAAGTCCCACGTAGTAGAGCGAAACTAATGGCCGTCTGCTAGAGTTCACAATTCTTTGCTGCGGACTTTTCGTCGACGGAAAACTATATTCGATGTATTCGGCAATACTGATTCTTCTTATACCAAAAAGCTAGCCAAAGAGCACTTGGATTTATTTGATAAGGCAGCAACCAATATACAGAAACATATGTATTTTAAATAAACTATGACAAACAATCTAGTTGAAGTGCAATGACTGTAAAATTAAAGAACCTTACAGAATCTAATAACATTATAGCATAGTATGAACCTAATCCATTTCCTGACTTCGTCATTTTCCTGTTTCAATCACTGGGTGCCGAGGAATCACCATTAGTTCATCTTTCTCTATCGACACTTGACGTAGAACACTCTTATAAAGTACAATTTAACTATGAAACAAGTTGTACGTTTCGTTTTTGTTATATAAAGCAAGAACGAAAAATAAAATTTCTACAAAAAACAATCGGAATATGACCCCCGCATGCTACCAACTTATCAATAACAAAATTAATAAGCCTGTCTTCCATAATATACGCAATTTCACTTGCCCGAAGGCACGAAGGTTTTTGGCGAAATGTATTCTTGTAGTTTTGTCTCGCGACCCTGACCTTTTCTCTCTCCTTGGTAACAAAATGTAACGTTAGTTTCGATTCTCTTTAGAGAGGCCCTTTGGCAGTAATCCACCGAATAACCAAAAAGTAAGGGTTTCCTTATCGTATGCCTTCGTGCCTACGTAGAGTGTGAGTTTTCGCCATAGTCCGATTCCAAATTCCTATTTCACGGCCAAAAAAATGTTATTACGTTCTGTCTCAAACGCTTACTTTTACTCAGTTTGCTGATATACTCAAAATTATAAGATCCATTGTGATTATCTTGACTCTACTTTCAATGAAAGTAATAAGTTCCATACAGAAAAACAAAACGACATTTTCAAGTTCTTTTCTCGACATGAGTCTCTACAAAATTATGAATAATCAAATATTATTCGTTTAATGCATGGTTGATATTATGATAACTTGATAACCCCTCTAAACCTAATTTCAATCAACGTTTGCCAATGGCCCCCACGTAGATGCACACAAATTATTGAGGCATTAATTGTTATGATTCTTGATTGCCTTTGTTTTAACAAAGCAGTACATGTGAACTCCAACTAGATATAAATATAAACAAAAAAAGCCATTGAAAAAATTTTTGTGTACACCTTACTAATCGATCCGATAGTCCAACAGCACAAATATTACTTCTTATACGGTTATGTCACTAACGATGGAATCTTAGAACACAAACGTGCACAACCTATAAACATACATTCTTTATTTTATTATTAAGATTAGCGCTTCATAGACAAATCTACAATCAAGATTTCAATCAAGTACTAGTGCAAGACGGTAGAAAAAGTTCATTGGCACAACCGGTCACAGTAGATCGCAAAATGAATCACATCAATTGATTTGGACAAAGTAATTCTGAATTGGATAAACAATTTTCAAATTAAGGTTCAGTACGCAGCCGGGTTTCTCAAAGTAAGAAAATATTTATTTAGATATGAATAAATACACACTGTCTCCAAAGTCCAAGCTCAGAATATGACTAGATACTATCAAAATATTGAACGATTACTTACATTTCTTGCCTCAAACGAGTACTACTCATCTACACTACTATAATAAAGAGGAAAATTTTGTATTTTTGTTTGTTTGTTTGTTTCTTTGTAATGGATAAACTCAAAAACTATTGGATCGATTTTAAAAATTCTTTCACCAATAGAAAGCTACGTTATCTGCGAGTAACATAGGCTATATTTTATTTTAGAAAAAATAGGGGTCCGTAAGATATTTGGGTTTTTCGGGTACGTGAATTAGTTTCCTCAGTACGCGGGTGAAATCACGGGAAACGGCTAGTTTTAAATAAGTTAGAAGCTTATAAGTATAAGAAAACTTATGTTTTATCCCTTTCACGTATCACAATACATGTCATGATTGCCTTGCTTATCAATTTAGTTGTAATAATTGATTATAACTATCCCAATATTAAAGTAAATCCTACGTTGTCGGTTCTTGGATCTGATATAATTTTGCTCTTTAATTTATATTAAACTAATGACATAAAAATCTAATTGTTAAATATTGAATCAAAAACCTCAACAGCGACTAACATAACCAAACTCATATACCAGGATCCAGTTACCGAATCATTCTATATAACGCGTAGCAATGCAGTAAGATTAAACAAAGGAATCTATTAAAAACATAACCAGCTTGATATGTTACCAAAGTCAAAGAATATGACTATTACAATGGTATGATTGAAAACACCGCATTGAACAAAATAGCTTCCGATACCGAACTATTAGATATTATTACACGTTGACCTAGAACTTCTGAGAAAATATTGTACGGTGAACATGGAATTATGGGAGGAGTATTTATATGATTGTTATGGTTTGGTATTTTCGATTATTGTAAGGACTGTTATGACGATTTTGGTTACTTAGATACTTTAGTGATTTGAACAGTCACTCGTAAAGATTGGTCATCTTCACAGAGATCAAAACGTAATGATGCTATGGTTACGCATGCTCAGGACAAAATTTATAGTCATTGCTTTAATTTCTGTAACTTCTTTCGCGACACAGTTCAATTCTACTGCGTAAATAAACCTTCCGCTGCTGAAACATTTGACCGCGTTCTGACCACCTAAACCATTACCATTTCTAGAAAAGATCAACTTAATCATCTTTGAACCTTCTGGCAGAGTTTTGGAACACTAGGCATTAAAACTTGGGTTTAGTTCGCTCTATACTGGTTCACCAGGCGCGTTCTTGTATATTATATCCTACCTCTTTTTATTTAGACTACAGAAGGCAGGAACTATTTTAGACCATGTTGGCACAGTAAAATTCTAAGCTCCGCATTGACATCAGACGCACTAGTTGTATCACAGCAATAAATTCATCTGTCACCAAAGGAAATAAATAAACAAGGATTGACTTAATATTAAACATCTCAAGTACATCTCACCATATAAAAATCTCAATGTTATTCTTTGATACACGAATGTTTATAAGATCGGTACAAGATGCCTGGTGATTGGCACTCGATTAAACACTACAAGTATAGGTACAGGCTAATAATGTAGCGCTCATAGCGAGACTTGGCTTGCTGTTAAAAACAGATCGGCAAAGTTAAGCAACGCTTGCACAAGTCGCGACTTGGATGGGTGACCGCGTGTGGCATTTACATCTGAGCGCTACCGTGCTTCGGAGGGCACGTAAAGCTGTCGGTCCCGGTTCTTGTCTCAGTATAAGAATCGTTAGGCCATGTCGGAGGCCTTCGGGCGGTATCAAAACTCCGACACTAGACCACACACTCACACGTAAAACAAAAAAACAAAAACAAAACAAACAAACAGGCTAATACTAATAATGTTTTTGGTAATATTGACTGGACCAATTGAGTTTATTATTGTTATCGCTATAGTAAGTTTAAAAATAGACCACATGTTTTGTCTACTTCTCACGGTTTCGCTTGGGTGAATATAGGTAGGTAAATAAAATATTTGATCCCCTGTCCAACACCGTTAAGAGAAAAATTAAGAAATGTCGATACTCGTATACATTTCTTTCTCAGTACCCAGAAGCAGGAAAATCGAATTGTGGAATTTCGAGCATATTACTTAGAAAATGGCGAAATTATGTACATTTTAACCATTCATTCGAATCCAATTCACGACAGTTACATTGAATTGTCTTAAAAATATTATTCAAAGAAATCATTCAATCTGAAAACATTTAACACATGCACCATTTTATTTATCAAACCGGTTAGTTCATTAAATATATCTGAATTAACTTCGAATTTCTTAGACAACTTACAGAAAAATAGTCAAATAAAACATTTAAATATTATGCATTCTCAGTTTTCGTCTTAGTTCTCTAAAAAAGCATAAATCAAAAGTAAGGTTTTATAACAAAATGATCATCAGTGTTTTCGCCAACATATTCTCTCTCCCTTTATTTTAAGATGTATAACTAGGTAAGGGCCGGACAATAGAGGGCTATCCCAAGGCAGTGTACCCTTAGGACGGTGGTGCGCATTGTAAAGTTTGGAACAGTCCCTTCGTCCACACGTTGTCCGATGTCCAACCGGAGGCTAAGCTGTCCGATTGTTAAGATTTTGCATTGAACACATTGTTACTGAGATTGTAAGAGAGTAATCAATGACGCATGTTGATCTTAAACGTAAAAACGTTTGCATGTTTAAAATATTTCACCGTTTCGCGTATGTTGTTTTCTGGAAGTCAAACGATCAATTGGATATTGGTTGAGACAATACAGTAGACCTGAGTTTACATCTTACCAAAACTACTGTAAAACACAATATACTAACCATACCTCACCAAAACTTTTTAGGTTGACGACAATATATTTTTTTCAATAGGGATACACCCTGGTGGGATTCACAATATTTGACTGAATACAAACAGATCATATTAATCGTGCACTTTATTTGGTTTTTTCGTGTACCTGTTTCTGAGTTTCGATACTCGTAACCATAAAAAGGTGTGACTAGAATAAAAAGGCATCTAACATTCACATTCATCCTACAGTCTGTTCTTATTCGTTTTCACCTTACCTATATTTATTTACTACTTCGCGTTCCCGGTTAATTTATAGCCTAAGTTACTCCTTGGTACATCAGCTTTCTGCCAGTGAACGTCCCGTCAAAATCAGTCCAGCTGTGCCAGGGATTAGCGAAGACAGACAGACAAAAATTTAAAAAATGCCGTTTCGGTATATGTACCGTGTATACGTTTTTGAGATAAGAACCATGCATAGTCTGTATGGTACCCAAGCCCTACCGTAAACAAATAGTCCATTATGTTATTCTTTAAGGACGCTGACACACTCATTAGTAATATTATATCACAAGATAAAATATTTTACCAATGACGTGGACGCTTACTCATTCGGTAAAATAATATTTCTAAGCCTAATCGTCTCTTCAATAGACATTCCAACATAACAATGTGGAAGAGACCTATTAGTGACTGATACTTCTATTCAAATACATACATATCTCTATTTTTTTAACAACTGATATAATAATAAATACTGTCACACGACACTTTAAAAACATTTTGCTTCGCATATAAGCAGCCAAATCCATCGATGTATGGCATATTGAAAACGGTCTTACAAGTCCAACCATACTTACAATTAACTCTGGCAATCAAAGCAACTCTTTAAAAGCAACATACCAAAAAAACAAACTACAAATAAATCCGATCTTAATAAAAATAATACAAGCTCGCTCTTATATCTCCGGAAGCTGCGACCGGTTTGGACAACAATGGGGTCGATGTCTGTTCATCTTGTATGCGCATGAGTTCAGACAATTTATTGGAGCAATATTTGCTCTGATTGTAAGTCGAAAGATTTATGAAACGTTGCCTGTTTATTAAGGTTAATTTATTTATTCGTATCTGATATGTTTCTTTACTACTTTTTGGAATAGTATGTCAAGTGGCTGCAGATGATCAAAAATATTTAGACAGAAGTGTAGCATAATTTATATGCAATTAGTTGTTGTTATGTGTCAAGTAATAGACATACAGTTTTGTTGGCGTTAAGTATATAGACAGATATTGCAACAGCGATATAATCTATGTTGGCTCTATAAATTAAATTAAATATTGTAATCTTTTTACCCCATGATCAGCCACGTGTCCATATTAAAAACACCGACCTTTTAACCAAAAGAACATAGATACAGCATAACAGAACGCTACCTCGACAAATCGATCCTAAAATAACAGATTAAACCAAACGCACTTATGGCATCCGTGTAGCAAAGTTAGATGTATTCGACTTCCATTAATATTCTCCTAACATACATACATACATATCGTCACGCCTTTTATCCCCGAAGTGTTAGGCAGAGGTGTATTTCTACACCCACTTTTCGTCAGATATACTTTAGTCCCACGTAATAAGGGGCGAGCCTATTGCCGTACCGGGCACATTTCCAAACTCCGTGCTGCTACTGAGAATTTCGTGATAAAAAAACCCAATAACACTGCCCGACCCAGGAATCGAAAGCGGGACCTCCCGATCCCACGCGCACATTTATGCCGCGAGACACATGAGGCAGTCGTATAGGGTTTGATTTCGAGTTTTCCGTCTCTACGCAAAGATGGTATTTGCATCGTGTTATCCCTTAGTCGCCTCTTACGACACCTACGGAAAGATAGGGGGTGGTGACACTTGTATTCTATGCCGTCAACCACACGGCATTCTCCTAAATACAAATATTGTCACTGTTTGTAATGAGGAATTATTCGTTGATAGAAAACTTGTTCTGATTGCAACCTTTATGGTAGATTGTTGTAGAACTATGAGCTAACCAATCAACGCCGAAAATTGATCAAATCCATGACCCAAGTAAAGGCCTATTCAAACCTGAGCGATATTCGCTGCCGCTGTGGGTAGAGGTACATACCGCGCGGGTTTCGCTCAGGTATTTAGTATCAAGTATCACGGCTAGAGCAACCTGAGCGATATCCGCTGCCGCTGCCGCTCAGGTATTTGGTATTAAGTACCGCGACTAGTTCTTACCTCTCTGAGCGAAACTCGACTACCACGCGTTATTCTACCCACAAAGATAGCGAATACCGCTTAAGTCTGAACAGTAATATTACCGCATACCCACTAGGTTTTCTCTGCCGCACACGGTAGCGAATACCGCTTAGGTCTGAACAGGCCTTAAATAAGGCCTACGCAAATCCGATAAATATCTATGATTTTTTGCCACGGTGTATGAAAATTATAGGTAGTAGAGCCTTGCTGATTTTAGCATAAATGGGCCGGCTCGACCGGGGAAATACTACCCTCTCACAGAAATCGACGTAAAGTAACAGTACTTAAAATGTTGCGTTTCGTTCGGTGAGTGAGAGTGCCGGAGGCCCTATCCCCTATTCCTTCTCCTTCATCCCACTCCTCACCCTATCTCTTTTCCCAACCCCAAGGGGCGGCAGCGCACTTGTGACTCCTGTGGTGTTGCTTGTGTCCATGGGCGGCGGTAATTGCTTACCATCAGGCTATCCGTCTGCTCGTTTGCCGCCAATTACTATAAAAAAATAAGAAATAAAAAAAAAATGACGTCATTTTGCCTGTCCTACGGCACGCTGTCAACGAAGTGAGCAGGCCTTATATTTATTGCGCCATCATCAAATCGATCTTTCGTCGCGGTGGCAATGTTGGAAGCAAGATCATTTCTTAGCAACATAGCACAGCAGATTGGACCAAATACTTGATCGCAGGACATTTGGCAAGTCTAACCCTTTAACCTAAACCTTAAACCCTTAAACCTCTAAAAGAAATAATAGGTACTGAAAATTAATAAAAATTTGAACATCTAAATATTATACTATAAAAACCTATGTCACCAGAACCGCACAAGTAAACTTATTTTCCATCTTAAAATACATAATACGTTTATTAACATAGCGGAAACCTTACAACAACAAGAATACAACAGAGGCTTAACAAAAATAACCCTAGTTCGTTTATTTGGATGAATGCGCAAGAGTTGATCAAGTGAGTCTTTTATTTTTGAACGAGAACAGGTTGCTTATAGAGTTCTTGAACGATTTGAATTGTTCAAATGTTTGCTTTTTAATTCCCGTGGGATATTTAAAATGAATGTCAAGTGTTGGTGCACTACTGGACCTGACTACTTTGAAAGCAAATTATTTATTTATCTACGTTAAATCGATCGAGAGTGGACATTTCTGATTAATTGTTAGCCGCGAGTCTGTACGCGTGGAATTTAACATTTCGTTATGCAAATTACATAACTTCCTCTTCACCCCTTTTATCCCCGAAGGAGTAGGCAGAAGTGTATTACACGCCCACACTACGCCAGTTATGTTTCGGTCCCAATGTAATAGGGGCGAGCATATTGCCATCTACTGGGCACATTATTTTAAGCGAGCGATAATTAAAAATTTTAATACACACATAACTTCGAAAAGTCTGAGGTGTGTGCCCGGGGCTCGAACCCGAGAGCATCGTCTCGTCATCGTCATCGGCAGTCCCTTACGTACACCACTGGGCTATCGCCGCTGTTGTTTATGTTATGCAAACGTAACTAGTAGATAACGTAACGTAAATAACGGTACGGGTAACATAACGGGTTGCACAGTTATTGATAGCGAGACTTGGCTTGCCTTTCGTAACAGATCAACAAAGTTAAGCAACGCTTGCACAGGTCACCATTTGGATGGGTGACCGTGTGTGGCATTTACATCTGAGCGCTGCCGTGCTTCGGTGGGCACGTAAAGCTGTCGGTCCCAGTTCTTGTCTCGGGATAAGTATCGTTAGGCCATGTCGGAGGCCTTCGGGTGGTCTGAAAACTCCGACACCAGAGTTCGCCACACACTCACACGAAAATCAATAAATTTTTTTCATACTTCAATTAGAATGTATATGAGCGTTATGAACGTAATACATATGTAACTGTTCGTAATTCTAATAATAAATCCTTTTGTTTTAAATAAAAGCAGCATCAGTTCCTTCTCATTAAGACATCAAGGATACACGCAGTACTGACTGAGTCCCATCGTAATGTCCATTGCCTTTTTGGAGACATCGCATGCACAAACAGATAAGTAGCAAAAAATACTTGCATTTGTTACAATTACCATATTACCAACAGATTTGTCAATTTATTTATTTGTTTGACATAATAGACAATCTCAATAATCATAGGTTAATAAAATTATATAAATGCTTATTCTGATTTGGCTCGAAATTAATATAGAAAATTTTGTTCTTAAGTTGGCACCTAGAAGTGTGTTTAACTTATATGTAAGTCTAAGGTAAAAATTACGGTACCATAAACGATTTCCACTGTCATATCATATACAACCCTTAAACACGACCACAGCTTTTATTAACTCCGGACCTACGGTATTCCCGCGACAAAGCTACCATAAATCAAACACACAAACAATCATTCTGTACCCTTGCAACCCATAGACAAAATATCTAATCAATCATTCATAGACAAATATTTAACCCCACAAAAAACTGATCATTCGGAAAAAGGGATGTCTGGTTATCATTTTCTAGCTAAACAGTTAGCAATACACAATAATCAACCTAATTTCAATACGAACAAGGTTGATATTTAAATAAAAAGTTTTTGCTAAGGTTCAATTCACACCGCACGTGTCAGGCCTAAAGTGCCAAAGAAAGAGAAAAAAGTCGAGCAAACGATGCGTGTAACTGCGTATTCAATTAGTGACATCACGATGCCTATTAGTAAGAGTGACAAGTCCGTGTGAACGAGGGCTTATTGGGGTTCAGAATATTAAGTTTATCGTGTGCAGTAAGCCGACTGACGTAGCGACAGCTATAAAATGCGTATGCGCACTTCGCTAGGGTGGTGGATATATACAAAGCCGATATAAAAATGTTAACCTACATCGTCATTAATCGCTATTTTGGTTACTATCTAAGACTATCACCATTCTTATTTCACCCCGTTTCGTCGATGAGTGATATCCTTACTGTTACTATTCTTCTTCGTGTTAGTGGTTTCAACTTTATGAGATCTGGATAATACTCGGCCACTGTAATTGCGTTAGTATCGGCCTTCCAGAGCCCAAACACAGTGGTAGAGCTCGGGCAACAAGGACATGTCAGCAATGATCCATTCTCTGCTCCATCTCACCACATTCATACTTTAACTTTAAAGTTTCATCTATTTCTTGATATTCCGGAAACTATTAAGAAATCATCACAATTGCCATATTACGTCTTTAAAGTCTGAATACTGACAAGGCAAACCACCCCAACGAACTGTTACTATTGTCAGCAACCAACGCTTGTCTCAAGAGGTCAGACGGCTGTCGCTCTGTAGAAACTAATATTCTGCTAAATCTTATTGGACTAGAATGCGGATCCCGGACTAAATATTTAGAAACCTGAAGCTACTATTGTATGACATATACCGCTATAGTCACA
This sequence comes from Euclidia mi, assembly GCA_944739405.2. Taxonomy (NCBI): domain Eukaryota; kingdom Metazoa; phylum Arthropoda; class Insecta; order Lepidoptera; family Erebidae; genus Euclidia; species Euclidia mi. The sequence continues at coordinate 9,526,510 of OX123188.2, read as the reverse complement.
ATCTACTGTCCCATTACCAGATGAAACAAGATCTCTACATACCTACACTTTTTGTATCAAAATGAGTTGTGATTACGTAAATAATATTCTAACATTCTTGTTAGAATATTATTTACGTAACCACCAACCCAAAATATACCATTTACAATATTATAAATGTTATGTCACACAATAACTATATTTATAACCACAGTATAAATGAATTCCACCATAAAATCATTCGATACCGAATTCCCATGATAATTATATGGAGTATTACAGTTACGATCAAATTTATAACACCATCGCACACCATGGGAGAATGTTCCATCATAAATACCATGATACTACTATATCATGGGAAATGTTACCTTTATAGACGAAGAGAGAAATCAATAAGATGAAAAATTATAGTATATTTTTCATCTCTCTGTGCAGTAAACTTTTAGTGCTGGTAATATGATTCATAATTAGATGAATCTAAATTAATCATTCATGTAAAAATAGTTTTAATATACATTTTTAATTTACGTTCGTGAATATTTATTTCTATTATAAGAGTCAGTACAGCTATTCTGTCTCTGATGCTCATAGTCTCTGAAATCTAATCTAATATATCATATACAGCTGAAGAGTTTGTTTGTTTGCTTGAACGCGCTAATCTCAGGAAGTACTGGTCCGATTAGAAAAAAATGTTACAGAGTTAGATAGCCCATTTATCGAGGAAGGCTATAAGCTATTTCACATCACGCTATAAGCCACGGGAGCGGAGCAGTAGTCTTAAATAACGCGGGTGTAACCGCGGGCTCATCTAGTAATAAATAAATTTACTTCTGTGCTTGTCGTCTGGCTGTGCGATTTCAGTAGCAGTTTCGCACAAACTCATATACAATGTTAAGTACTTGCCTGTAACTTGACGATATGCGTTAGAAAAACCTTAGAATAATTCCCCATTACCTAGTATTTAAAACAGCTGGCGTTTAAGATCCAACTCATTACTATCAACTGGGTTCTAAATAATATTTTATTTTCATAGTTACATTTTGCAATATAAATTGAGAACAATTAACCAGACTCATCTTATTCTGCAATATTCACGATCTGTATAGCAAAACATTATAATCATATCAACAATTATATTATTATTATATTAAGTGTGCTTCCTAGTTTGGATTTCGCTTAATATTTTATCCGAATAGCGATTTACTCCAAAACTCTATAAGTAACTTATTAGTTGTATTAAGTTCTTTAGCTTCTAAAATACTTCTAACTGATACTTCTACCTAATACAATAGAACAAGGTATATTTTCATATCTACGAAAAAATAAGATTAATACTAACACAGAATTTACCCCTATATCCTCACCATCATATCGACTTATTGACGTCCACTGCTGAACATAGGCCACCCAAAGCTCTCCACGCAAATAAAATAGGAAATCTACAAGAAGCGCCTTTGCTGTTGAATATTATATAAACCACTGTAAACACAGTATAGATTTCCAAACATGTATCACCAACTAATTCTAAGTAAACCCGTCTCTTCACACTACCCAACACAAATGTAAGGGCGGTATTTAGTGGTAATAAAATCGAACATTCAGAAGAGGTCCCTTACACAAATAATGGGACAAACAAACTAAGGCTTGGCTCACACTCACGATACGCAAGGACTATTACTGCGTAAAATTAAACAAGATTTTTTTTGTTGTCGGCTTATACTTATCTACCTGCAAGTAGACGAAAGGAATATTCTGGTTTAGTAATATAATCGTAAGCCTATAATATATAGGCTTCTGGTACTAATTAGGTACATTTGAAGAATTCACTTCAAATATTTTTTCATTTACCTATTTGTGTATATTCTGTTTTTTCCGTAGTCTACAGCTTCACCCACTCTTAATGATGGGTTATCCACAGTACCTCGATACGTAATGTTTTTTTTTTTGTTCTCTGAGCCTATTAGACGTAAATATATATTTTTTTATAATGCTCTAATTCGCTGAATTTTATACAATGCTAAGAAATTGTATGCTATGACTAGAAATAACCAGACATCGTATTCATAGGAATCTCATTTTTAGGAATAGACTCAATCGGTCACAACATTTTATTCAGTAGCATTGATCAAAACAACAGTAAAGGCCATCCAATAAAAATAAATTACCGCTTACCCGCAATCAAACTATCTGCAAAAATCCGTATACGCAAGTGTGAGCTGAGCTTAACCATATACCAATGTATTTCGGACAATAGATTCGTTTGACAATAGCATAACACTACTATTAGTTGATGAAAATGGTGGATTTGATACGCTATTTGTAACCATGTCAATTTTGTTCCATAACTAACACACGCGGTTTTACCCAGTACGTATAACAGTAATTAAGCGTAGCGCTATCAAACTCTGTCATCGGTTGAATTTTGGACACTTGGGTCATTTATTTGTCATTTTAAATTATTGCTTTTTAGTGCATCTAATTGTGGCGTCGATGTAATTTGATATTTGTTTCTGATACCAATATGAGTCTCGAACTTACTCATAAAATAACGTTATTATAATACAAATGACATAATACAACCAAAAAAATCTGCCTAGAATAGATCAGACTGTTGGTTAATTAGCTTCTTTGCATACAATAAATTATAACAGACAAGCTTGGTCCATAATGGTTTGCATGTGTTTTTTTTTATAGTCTCACGCCTGTATCCACGAAGAGGTAGGCAGAGGTGTAATATTTCGCCATGAATTTTGAAGGTCCCACGTAATAAGGGGCGAGCCTATTGCCGTACTGGGCACATTACCAGACTCCATGCTGCTACTGAGAATTTCCTAACGGAAAATCCCAATAACACTTTGCCCGACCCGGGAATCGAACCCGAGACCTCCCAATCCCACGCGCACATTTATGCCGCGAGGCCAAAGAGGCAGGTGTGCATGATGTCTGGAAGGGAAACAGCATAACAGTACCCATTTTGTATGTTTTGAGTTTGAGTCAACCGAACTAATTCTAGACATTTTCTAATCAAGCAGGCATATTAGGTGTCTCTACCTTCAAAACATATTCCCATGACAAGGAAGAAATTGAAGGTTAACGTTAAAAAGGATTGATTTATTCACCTCGATGGATTCATAAGCACATATTGTAATAAATACTCACACATAATACAGAATCGAGTTCAAACTGACAGCCGAACCGTTCTCAACCAATACATGATTGTCCAAAATCGGAACAAAAAAAAAACAACTTCAACAAAAAATACCGCATTTCTACGCAGCTTTATAACATAATTGGTTTTTAAAACGTACCGTGCTGCTTTATAAAAGATGCAGGCATAATGCATTGATACTTATAACTTTTGAGATCCCTGGGAACTGTTGTATTCGCGTTTGTGGTTGAACGAAGATCTTTGGCGAAGTGCATATGCGTTCTTTTTGTGTGAGAAAATTTGCTGCTGTTGTAAGTAGATGCAAGCTACTATGTAATTAGCCTGTCAAAGCCTGTATCCGTTTGGCTACCTACATACGTCAAAAAATAATTGAATCTTATACTAATATATAAAGCTGAAGAGTTTGTTTGTTTGTTTGGTTGAACGCGCTAATCTCAGGAACTACTGGTCCCATTTGAAAAACTCTTTCAGTGTTAGATAGCCCATTTATCGAGGAAGGCTATAGGCTATATAACATCACGCTATGAGCGACGGGGGCAGAGCAGTAGCCTTAAATAACGCGGGTGTAACCGCGGGCGTCCTCTAGTATACTATATACTTCGCAGCCATTTCATTTTTATTTATCACTATTCGTGTGAGTGTGTGGCTAACTTTGGGGTCCGAACTTTTGCAGAACGTCCGAAAGCCTCCAACTTGGCAGAATTTCCTGCAGGATATTTTGTTCAAACACAATAATATTAACCAATTAATAAAAAATATAAACAAAACCACAATCCCCAAAAAGTAAGAAGTGGAAAAAATGTTCATATCTCCAATACAATTGGTGACATCCACCCTAACCGTTCGTCAGTTGGTTTGACTGACGTGTGGACGGCGACGTTCACTTGATATATGTCATCGGCACATGGCGGCAACCCTCCCATAACCTAAATGTGCAATTCATTTTCTAAAATTAAATATGGCTACATGTTGTACGGTTGCTCTCGTAGATAATGTGGAGTAAGATGACGGATATCACTAACACTTAGACTTAAGGCCCTTCTCTCACGAAGCGACTCTCAAACGATTTGTGTTTTGTACCCGTATCCTACGCGTCGCTTGTGAGTAGCCGCCATACATATTCAGCTAATTTCGCACACGACGAGACGCTATGACGACGCGTTTGATGTCAGTCGCACGCTACCGTCTTGCTGGTCGCACGCTACCCGAGTAGTATATGCATCGCATTACAAAATGACGGCGGAATAAACTTTTAATATTATTTCTGTGCAGGAGGTAGAAAATTATCCATGTTTGTATAATTATAAGCTGCCAGAGTACATAAGAAAAGACATAAAAGGCGTGTATTGAAATTTAGAAAAAAAAAAATATAATAGGTCATTTATAGGTATACATTAAATTTATACACAATAATTATATTGCCAAGGAAGCGAAGCATGTGGGGTTATTAGATAGTTGGCAAGATAATTTCTCAGATTAAGATTCAAATAATAATATGACTCTATTGACATTCTATAAAAATGACGACTCGTCCCTCGACAAATGGCCTACAATTGATATTTTTTTCGATGTACGGATGCACCCAGAAGCTTCTTTTATATTTTCGTTTATTCTTGTAATATAAATCCAGAATAAAATTGTCTTCATCGCTAGAGTCACTAGACATCGTCGTACGAATGTTGTTCTTCAAATGATAAAATATAGTCTCATTTGCTCAGCACCGTGTGTGGTAACGAGTAGCATACCAGTAGGCGATCATGGTTTGCATCTCAGTCCCGTTGCATTTGAATAGCTTCGTGAGAGAAGGGCCTAATTGTAATACTGTCATAAACTAGATGACTGTCAAACGTGACGTCGTTGGCTTTGGGTACAGGCGGCACCAACCGCAAGAATATAGCAAGCCAGATAAAGACAAATATCCATGTTCACGCAAAATATGTTTCACTTGAAAACCTTGAAACCGCCACTTTTGGCGTAGCAGTCGCTTACCCTCACGTTTAGCCACCGGGTCAGTACGGTTAGATACTGCACCAAAGCCTAACCAAAGCAGCAGAATTCATCGGCTTGCTATGTTTCCTTGGATGATATTAACGGAGTGTATTTTAGAAACATTAGTCACTTTAACGCCCATTGTATTTCACTGTTAATTAAAACTTGCGGTCCTAGTGTTATAGTAAGCACGGTATGGTCATAACCTAAAGTAAAACACATTATAGTAATTTAAAGATCATATCATGGGAGTGAATGACGCAAGAGAGGTATGTCAGGATCGTTGCAAATGGCGTTTCGTAGTCTCTGCCTACCCCTCCGAGAAACAAGCGTGAGTCTATGTATGTATGCTCTTATGTAAAGATCATGTCAATATCACTACATAGTATAAAACAAAGTCTGTCTTCTGTCTCTCTGTCCCTATGTACCTATGCTTAAATCTTAAAAACTACGCAACGGATTTTAATGCGGTTTTTTTTAATAGATAGAATGATTCAAGAGGAAGGTTTATATGTATAATGGACGCGGACGTAGCCGCTGGCGACGTCTAGTTAATGTATTAAACTCTTCCATTACTGACTAATTAACTGACAACGCACAGCTGAAAGTACTGGACGCAAAAAAACTGAAATTCGGAAGTGCACGAGAGCACTAAGGCACCATTTTGGTGTCAGGGTTTGTCTAAAACATTTTTTCTAAGTGAGATACACCCAGGCGAAACAGTGGGCGAAAGATAGTATCCCTACATAGCACTTACACATAATATATGTAGATATGGTGTACTTATCTTAATTAAAATACAGATTGAAATCAAATTCAATATGCTTTAGTTAATAGTTATCGAGAATATGAGCGAATGGCTTAGCTTTCCTAATTATTTGTTTTAATAATCAATAGATTACAGGCACAAAATTAATTTAGCACCTAAAATTATACCTTCAAGTAAACTTAGAACTATGAGTCTCGACACAAGTTGTATAATTATTTCGTTAATTTATAATTAATTTTGTAATTAATCTCGGTTCAAATAAAACAGGTTTATTAAGTTGCATAAATTGTGCAGTGATTAAAGCGTTAGCGCGTTCTATTAATTAAAAACATCGTGGTATTTTACCCGTGGGTAACACCCGCAGATGTTTTTATTCATGAAAAAAGGAACTCCCGTTTTAGGAATAAGTCTTATATCACGGGTGCTTTTGGGTTTTACAATCATTCAATCAACGGACATAAAAAGCATCCAAACTCAAAACAATGATTTATGGACTCAAACCCATATCACTCGTCACTCGGAATGTTAAATGGCCGAGACGATTGCTGAAATAATTATGCTTTCTGTGTATATTAAATAAATGTAATTGTTTTATTTATTTTTATTGATAGTCTCACGCCTGTATCACTGAAGGGGTAGACAGAGGTATATTGCTACACCCACTTTTCGCCAGCTTTTATTTTAGTCCCACGTAATAGAGGGCGAGCCTATTGCCGTACCGTGCACATTATCAGACTCCGTGCTGCTACTGAGAATTTCCTAAAGGAAAAACCCAATAACGCTTTGCTTGACCTGGGGATCGAACCCGAGACCTCCCAATCCCACGCGCACATTTATGCCGCGAGACCAACGAGGCAGTCATGTCAGTCAAATGTAATTGAATCGTTTCTTTTACAGTTGGGAACTATCAGGCAGGCAATGGGTAAATAATTGACTTGAATTTGGCATCAGCCTGTTTTAGTTTTAATTTGGCCAATCACTTATCATTATTGAACTATTATATAAAATTCTGGGGGGGGCAGATAGTAGAATAAATTTTGGATACTTGGCTCTCAGTCACATAAGATTGCCGTAATCAATCATCAATTAACTTAAAAAAACTCGTAAGGTACTGACTAAGTAACAGACGTATTGCCAAATCTACTGGCCGCAAGAATCTGGAATTTGCCCAGAATCTTCCTTAGGGAATGTAGGAGGCATTGAGAGAAATTTTTGGCATTATCCCGGATACTTAGAATAAAATAGTATAGAATATTCTTTATTGTACACCATAAAACATTTTATGACATTGTTATTACAAAATTTACAAATTGTACAAAAGGCGGCCTTATCGCTAAGAGCAATCTCTTCCAGGCAACCTTTACCGGTAGACAGGAACGATGTAAGCATTAAATTTCTATGTATGTCTATGTACTTAAGCGACAAACAGACGAGATCAGAGTTAGTATAACATTTTATCTAAATCATTCACGCAGGCAAACTAGCGGGCAATAGCTAGAAATCAATCAGAGGTCACATGACATGGGAACAGAATAATTCCCCATGACAATAACATGCTGTTCAAAATCAAGTTTCGTTGCAGTTCCATAATAGACAGAGAATCGAGACTGGCGTAAATCTTGGAACAAATCAATTTTGATATGACTACTCGATTCCGTAATCGAGTGTTGACTTGTAACATTTGTTCTGTGTCGAATCAATGAATTGATATTTATGAGAATGGTTTTTTTGTATTAGTCTGTTAGTGCAATGTAATAAATCGTGACATATGTGCAGATAAATAAATAGGGTAGTAATAATAGGTAGAAATATTGAAGTATTAGCTTCTGGCCTTGGTTTCACCCGCATGAGTGTGAGTTATCACTTCGTACACATACATACATACATAGACTCACGCTTGTTTCCCGGAGGGTTAGTCAGAGACTACGAAACGCCATTTGCAACGATCCTGACATATCTCTCTTGCTTCATTCACTTCTGTTCAAGGTACTTCTAACCTGTCCTGTTTTTAGGATGTCTCCAATCTGGTCAGAGAACGTCCGCCTAGGTCTTCGCCTTTGTCCTGTCCCATTCAAACTCGCCTTATACATATATCTGCTTGGTCAGTCTTTCGTCATCCTTCAAATCATCTATCACTTCAAAAGCTTATAATATGTATATGACATTGGTTACCATCATACTCTACCTTAGAGTAACTTTTTTTTTTTGGTATTGGGTTGGAAAATTCTCATGGAGTCCCTTCGCCTTGGGGAAGGGCGAAACGGACTGTCAGACTCTTACTGACTAAACGCCAACCCGTGTTCCTCATGTACCCGTGTGTCGGAGGGTCGGGTATCACCGAAGCATTCCTCGCAACCCCCCGACGGGTATTGGCCCGCCAGATGGTCAGGTAGGCGCCGAAAAAAACCCCCTTGGCGGCGGATGAAGGTGTTGGGCTCCGCCGCCAAAACACCCAGCGGCCGCAGAGGATAGGGAGGACGGCAACGCAAGACCGCATCTCCTCTTCCTCTGCGGCCCCACTGCGACGCAACAAATGGTGCGCCCCCATTTGGTCGCGGGAGATTGGGCGCGCGGCAACTCAACACCGACACGCCTCTTCTCCTGCGACCGCGCTCGACTGCGAGGGACAGACAGAACTGTCCCCCGCACCCGCACCTTTGGTCGCGTCCTGCGCAGGGCCCTCCAGGCCCACGCGGAGCGTCCACTCCCGGGATCTCTCTTAGCTTCACCGCGGGCGTCCAAGCCATGGTTACTGAGCCCCCCACCACGACAAGGTGGAGATCTCACGGAGGGACCTTAGAGTAACTTGTCCCAATGTTTTATAATCATGAATTTTAACTTACGAAACTGGCATGTCAGTAAAAAACCATATCTAGTCGAAAATATTTTACAAAAAGTGTGAATAGTATAGATGTAGCAAAAACTTGTCAACATTTTTAAACGTCATGTGAAAACAAAATTACACAAAAATAAACTTTTATAACAGCTATCGTTTACAATAAAGTATATTATTACTATGTTACAGATAGTATGTAACATTATATTCAATTGAACAACAACATTCCTTTGATATAACATGACCTAGATTCAGTTGTTATCTTTTAACCTTCTGACCCGGTGACAGATTTCAATTGACAGTTTATTATAATATAGTTGAATATAGTACTAGATTTTGTGCGTGGCGCCGTCGCCGTTTTACGGTGGCTACCTTGTACTTATGTATGTATAAGTTATATCACTACAAAGCTTTATCAAAATCTGTTCAGGAGTTTGAGTGACAGACTAGCAAAGAGACTCACAAACTAACACATTCATTGAGTAGGTTTGGTAACCTACTCAATGAGTGCGTTAGTGTGTAATTAAATATTGTTGACTTTAATTATGATTTTTCCCGTGCTCGAAAGGTGCCAACGAAATTTATTTCTAAGCCTCTTCAATCCTTCCATCTATCAGCAGGCTCTATCACAAAAACCATAATAGGTAGAGTTGAAATTTTCACACAGCATGTATTTTTATAACCACTGTAAAATAAAATTTATTACCCAACCTATGCATAATTATATCCAATAGATATTTACTACGGTTACCGTCTTCTTCTTCTTCGTGTGAGTGTACGGCCAACTCTAGTGTCGGAGTTTTCGGACCGCCCGAAGGCCTCCGACATGGCCTAACGATCCTTATCCTGAGACAAGAACCGGGACCGACAGCTTTACGTGCCCTCCGAAGCACGGTAGCGCTCAGGGGGCCAATTCTGCTATATTTATATGACATTGATATTATATTTTGAATGGATTTAGGGGGTATTCTGATAACCTAATGTCATTATCGTATAATTTAAAATAAACAGTTCGTCGTTGACACATACGATCTCGTTACAATTTCATTCAAATATCATATAATTTAGAAGAATACGCTTTTTGTGACGTAAGTATGACACTGACATGATATCGCGACTATATTTACATACATACATACATATCGTCACGCCTTTTATCCCCGAAGGGGTAGGCAGAGGTGCATTTCTCCACCCACTTTTCGCCAGATATACTTTAGTCCCACGTAATAAGGGGCGAGCCTATTGCCGTACCGGGCACATTTCCAGACTCCGTGCTGCTACTGAGAATTTCGGGACAGAAAAACCCAATAACACTGCCCGACCCAGGAATCGAACCCGGGACCACCCGATCCCACGCGCACATATATGCCGCGAGACCTACGAGGCAGTCGTATAGGGTTTGGTGTCGAGTTTTCCGTCTCTACGCAAAGTTGATATTTGCATCGTGTTATCCCTTAGTCGGCTCTTACGACACCCACGGGAAGATAGGGGGTGGTGACACTTGTATTCTATGCCGTCAACCACACGGCAAACGACTACTACGACGACTATATTTATTTAGCGGAATTGCCACCCATCCAAGTGGCGACCTGTGCAAGCGTTGCTTAACTTTGCCAATGTGTTACGAACGGCAAGCCAAGTCTCGCTATGAGCGCTACTAACGGTTACCGTAATATGTATACTCAAAACTGAAAAAACTACGTTCGTGTCTGTTTCACACTTGACCGGTGTTTCTAAACCAAAGATTCTCTAAAAATAAATAACATGAATTCATAATAACAAACACAAATTAGATTACACGAAACAATTCTCTAATCGATTCAAAAACAATTCTGAAGTTAAATAAATTTGTAAACTTTTCAGAATAGATTAAAAACTTATTCGACAAAACTTGTGGCAGATAATACCTTTATTAACAATTGTAAAGTTTAAATTTGTCACGCAATAGAGTAGTTCTCACATGAAAGACGTGAGAATATTCTAGAGTGGTAACTATTACCTCCACTAGTACTTAACTAGTATGAATAATATGCATATTATATCTCTACTCGAAGTTTCTGTTAAACTTACCTACTATTGTACGACCAGGCTTGTTAACAATTCTTATTAGTTCCAAAAAGTTTCTTATTACTGTAGAAATATATTGTAACATTCATAAATAATTTACGTTTTGAAATGCGAAGATAAATAAGTATACACAATGATTATGCATTATAATTGGTAAAGAACTAAAAGTTGTTTAAGAATTCAAATGATTTGTTTTTGGGGTGATAATTGTTACTTGTAGGTTTTTTAATATCTATCCAATAATTGAAATTATGCAATGTAAGGTGATTTAATGTGGTCCATAAATTACAATTTTTATCGTATTCTAAAAATACAGACGCTTGATTCGAAAAATTCACATCAGTTTTGTTTCAATTATTAAGTATTATTTTTTTTAACAAATTCTTCATAAGTCATGAAACCTATACCACACCTTTGAATATTTCTACTCCAATAATCATCGCAAAAACTGCTCATATAATTTACATTTCTCACGTCACAGGACACGACCTGCTACTAAGTCGGATGGATTAATATCCCACTGTCGACACACATCACACATCTCCATTTACCCACATGATGGGTAACCGATGCGTGCTTTACCCACTCTGACCGACTTATTTCCAAACCGATTGTTACCCCAGTGCAGTCGATGGTCTGCCAATGCAATAAAACGAGCCCTGCCCCTTCTGTAATGAATTTCTTTATTGCTCTTTTTAAGGCTAGCTTTCTAGCGACGGAAGGCGCAGTAAAAAACGGTCTAGAATCTGTTTGAAGTAGATCGCGTATTATGTTTTAGACTGTAATGAAAAGGAGTGTTTGTAGACAGAGCTCAAGCGCGTAGATATTTATTTTAAGGGTATAAATACTACATTTCGGTTTGTCGTCGTCAATGTTATTTTGGTCTGTCGTGTAGGTTTTATTTTAAGGGTATAAATACCTGATATTGCTTTTTCTTTTCGGCCTTAAAACTGAAACACGTCTACAAAAATTCTATAACTAGTTACTGCCGTGGCTTTGCCCGCGTGACTTTCAGCTATCGCCACAAAATAGAGCTACCCTATGAGCGATTCTGATGTGTAACCTATACGACTGCAACGTTTAATCAAAACCTATTAAGTATTTTTAGCTTAAAAAAGTAAATATTATGCATCCATGCTTCATTTTTTTTAGAAATGTAGCAGGACGTATAAACAATTAAACATTCTTGCATAACAGGGTTTTAAATTTTTTGTGTATTAAAAAACAAATTAAGAAAAAATTAAGCAATTTAATAAATAATATTCGACCACATACACATAACACCATAGTCCTAAACTAAGCAGAACTTGTACTACGTGTACTAGGCAATGGATAAACATACATATATACTTTTTTAGTAAATGCATACAGTATATAATACATAGATCAAGACATCCATTGCCCATAGGGTGGGTAGAGCTTAAATATGCATAGTGAGTCAAACGTCTTTAGCGAGTCATTTGATATGTTCTAGCTATATAACACTGGTATAATCTAGCTTATAGAGCGTATACGTATACTAAGCTTAGTCTAATTACAAGCAGATTTGAGGCGTAATAAGCAACTATTATACAATATCTATTTAAATTACTTGACTAAAATTATCATGATCGCAGTCTTTCCGACTTTTGACAGTGCAAAATGTTTATGGAGATCTTTTTGTAAGTTAGTTTTTATAATGTTTCTAGTTCGGTAGTAATGAACTATTGGTTTTTATTTTCATGGATAGTGGCAAGTCTATAATCATCATCCACAGCCCGACTTTGTCCACTGTTGAACATAGGCCTCTCTTTGTTCTTGCCAGTTGCCTCGATCTATCAAGTCTATGGTATCATATATTTCTAATAATTATTATATTTTAGGGCACACGCCCATCCCAAACTAGGCCGGGCCTGTATAATTGTAACCAGATAAATGATAAGCATATATAAATATATTTCTAAATACATATATACACCATGTATTTTAAGTTTTAAGGCGAAAAGTGGGCGTTTAGCCCTTTCAAGGACAGTAAACGACACAATAGAAGTTTTATTGTTATGACGACTTTAAACGTCAACTGTCCTTCAATGTGTTAATATGCCTCTGCCTACCCCTTCGGGGAAACAGGCGTGAGTCTATGTATGTATGTATGTATTTTAAGTCAGTGTTTTCCCGAAAAGTATCTACTCAGCCCACGATAAAGAAGCTAATTTACAGTACATCCGGATTTGACTTTCGGTTTCAAAGATACGCGCCCGACTCTAGTAGCTATTTAAACTGAGGCTTCGAAAATAGAAGAGCCAATATGCCCTTTACCATTGTCGCCATTTTAAAATATATTCTCTTCTTTGATTTTCTTGATATGTAGTCTGTTAAGACGTTGCTGTCACCTGCAAAGAAAACATATTTGGTGAGAGGATTCCTCTTTATAACATTTATTTCACAAATATATTTATAATACCTACAAAAAAAATATTTTCTAATAAATATTTTCTTTTAAGTCAGCAAGGTACTTTTTAGGTTATAAATAAAGTGTATTGACCTTACGCATTGACCGTTACGTTGTTAAGCTAGAAAACATTAATTTTAGCGAAAATAAAAATTCTAAAACAATAAAAAAAATACTAGACATATTTTGAAAAATAATTGCTGTAGATAGCTTCTTTATCATAGGCTACACTTTACGGGAAAACACTGACTTAAAATACATGGTGTATATGTTAGTTTACACCTAGACACACAACAAAACACAATGCTGATTACACAAAACATTGTCGTAGCCGGGAATCAAACCCACAACTGGTTAAGTCAGTCAGGATCACTAACCACCAGACCAAAATGCCAATCGATTTAAAATAACAATTTAGTATCTTGACCGCAAAAGGAAACCCAGTTCCCGCTAGTAATTTACTAAAGTGCTTTATGTAGGTTTAAATTATAAATTATTTAAAAATCCCAAAAGCCCAGTAACATTTAGGTTTTAAGAACCAGCATTCCGACCCCTCGGGAATAAGTTTAGTAGCTTGAAAAATTCCGTCTGCCAAAAAGGCATGCTTGTAATATTACAAGTATGATCTGAGTCTGCAGTTACAGTCGCGTTATTTAGAGCTACTGCTCCGCTCTCGTGGCTTATAGCGTGATGTTAGCCTATAGCCTAAAATCTAAAGGTAGTAGAGCCTTGCTGATTTCAGCATGAATGGGCCGGCTCGACCGGGGAAGTACTACCCTCTCACAGAAAATCGACGTAAAGTAACAGTACCTAAACTGTTGCGTTTCGTTCGGTGAGTGAGAGTGCCGGAGGCCCTATCCCCTATTCCTTCTCCCTCATCCCACTCCTCATCCTATCCCTTTTCTCAACCTCAGGGGACGGCAACGCACTTGTGACTTCTGTGGTGTTGCTTGTGTTCATGGGCGGCGGTAATTGCTTACCATCAGGCGATCCGTCTGCTCGTTTGCCTATTCACATAAAAAAAGCCTTCCTCGATAAATGGGCTATTCAAGACAAAACAAGTTATTTAAATAGAACCAGCAGTTCCAGAGCACGTTTAACCAAACAAACCAAATCTTCAGCTTTATGATATCAGCATAGGTAGGTAAGTTTGTGCTGCCATAATGATGTAGTTTTGATACTTCAGTACTGTTGTCAGCGCGATAATCACAGAATGATATGCAATGCCCAGCGCATCCGTGATTATGTCATTGTGTGGTACGTGATATACGAGTCATCATCCTCCTAGCGTTATCGTAGTTATAACCCGAAGTCCGCTTGCTAGTCCAACGGGATTTCTGATCTGAATCTGAATATTATATTTTCTACAGAGCTACTGTATCAGACCTCCATAACCCAAAAGGGTAGCCATATGCCATGGTTTAGACTAATATCAGTTTATTCAGAAGTAGTGACTCCCTATAACGGCTGACAAAGATGTTAATAACAACCGGGACCGATGGCTAAACATGCTCTCCGAGGCACGAGGTTAGCGATAATTAACAATTAAATTCGCACATAACTCCGAAAAGTCAGTGGTGTGCGCCGTAGATTCAAACCCGATAACCAATGCACGGCAGTCTGTTGGTATCTCTACTAGGCTATCGCCGTAAATTAGTTTTAAGAATATCATGTTTAGTACCAATATGCTTGCTGCATGCGAGCGGCTCAAAATCGGTCTTTGTGGAGAACCTTGGGGGAGGCCTATGTCCAGCAGTGGACGTCGTCACATGACACGACCAATACGCTTTATCGCGTAACTTGTGCACAATTTCCATCTTCTTCGTCGTGTCAATGGTTCAGATTTTCTGTTCCCAAAACTTGACTAAGGTGACGGCATTGTCTGAGGCCACTTTAAGGTCTCGTTTTCCATGTAGATATATTAAAGCTAGTACGTAGGTTCTTCTCTTCTTCTTCCTTCTCCTTCTTTCTTCTTCTCGTTATCCGTGTGGTGACGGATTAAGAATACGGAATTTCACCACCCCATATCATCCCATGGGTGTCATAAGAGCCGACAGAGGGAGCATATTATGCAGAGAACAGCACGGTAAGAGAAGGAAAACTTGATACAAACCCTGTACCAACCCGTTTGGCCAGCGCAGTATAGTAGGCCAATTCCTCCTTTCAGAAGAGAGGCCTAGTCCAGCAGTGGACTGTTAAAGGCTGATGATGATGACGTAAGTTCTTGTTTTGATATATTGGTTTATTAACTACCTCTTTCATTAACAACTCATCACATCAATGTGGTTGTTCGATTGGCATTCCTATTGTGATAGCGGCCTGCGTCTGTTAGAATATTAAATAACACTGATATAAATCTAGTCACGACGAGCTATTTGCGGACTATGATTAATTGATTTGTTTGTGTGGGTGTGTGCACATGTGTGCGATATTGGTCCTTTGTTCTGGTCTAAGTACTGTAATAATTATTTTTATGTTGAACACCACTTCCGCGCTTACAATAGGTAAGTATTGTTTCGCGGGTAAATCATAAGTACAAAGTAAGGAATAACGAATTTTGGATCACACAATGTATTGTCGTAGTTGAAGAAGAACTCATTTAATGAAGTCCTTTCCAATTAATTTATATCATACTAGAGGATGCCCTCAGCTCCGCCAGCACATTCGTTTTATTTTAAGCGTTTTCTCCGGTGCCGATGGCGAGAGAGTTTTGGAGAAATCCCTCCTTGCCCCCAATAGTTTTGGGCGTGCATTTTATGTCAGTCAGTCAGTAACGCAAGAAATTTATAAATAATATAAACTTTAGAATACTGTTCTCAGAGAGGAATATTTTGTGTAACAAATCTTTAATTTTATTGTTTCCTAACTTCACCTGCCTACCACATAATCACATACACATAAATTTCTAAATACAAAACGGTATCCAAAACCGCGCTGGCTACTCGTAAATATTCAAAATAACCGAAAACATACAAAACATCGGATCTTACACCTGCTTCCTTTGAGCTCTGCTTGAAGACCAAACCAAAGGTGCATACAGCATTCCAACCGGTTTGATACGAATCACAAGGATTAGTGGGCAGATAGTTTTATTGTTTCGATGTACAGGTTGTGACTGAAACGAGAAGTTTAAAAAAGCTTGCCTGCATCGATGGCGTAGTAAACAAGGGGCGCTCCAACGCTTAGCATTGTGGTAAATGTTGTGAGTTCGATTCCCATGTGGGAAAATACTATGAGTACCTTATATTATTTCCATTGGTTGAATGTTTATATCCAACGCTTGTAAAGTGCTCCGTGATACAAGATATATTACTATTGCGAGAGTGGTCTTAGAAATGTATTTCTTTTTTCATTTTCAATTCAAAGGACCTGAGACCAATTACTTAGCTATACACATCAATCACAGTTTGTTGTGTTAGTTCGTAGTTTAGTCTTTCTGATTTATGTATTGCTTGTCTTGTTATATTTTGTTTCTTATGGGAAAGCAGTGGATACTATTCATTGCGTGCGAAAAAAAAGAATGAAAGAAGACTATCCTATCATAAATAAACTATTTGCATCGTGCCCTTTGTAACGAGCCTACAACTGCTCATAGCCTACCGATGCGTCTTCGAAGCCAACTGTTACTGCATTCGAACATTCAAAACTCTCACATCCTGTACATATATTTTTCTATTTATTAACTACGTCTATGTTAATTTGTAAGGTGATTAAGAATGAAATACAGCTGTTTGAGTTGTCGATGTTTATGTTCATAAAATGTGTCAGAAATTCTCAGCATATGTTCATTTATGTGGGAACGCTGACTTATCCACTTGTTATGAAAATAATTTAGTATGTTTGTGGAGATTTTCGTCGGACCACGCTATAAACAATGTGGTTTATGTGATTGGATAGTGTGGATAGTAGATTAAACGATTATGGGTTCACACTTGGTATGAACATAATAAAATAAAATTGAGTTTATTTTTTATTTATTACGTACATGTGTGAAGGTACTTGATATTTATTGAATACATGCCGCTGATTGTTGTGAGATATTAGTGTTTTGATTTCACGATAGGAATAATATTATTATGTACCTATGTATCGTACATGTTTATATTACTGAATTCTTCTTTGACAGCTGGATTGATTTTGATGAATATTTATGTTTGTTTGAGAGAATTCCTGGATGGTTTAAATTTACTATTCGATCGGATATTTATGTCTGATCAGATGAAAAAAAACGCAAATATTTTACACTTCTATAAAAGAAAAAAAAAATTTTCCAAGCTGTTACATGCCACATTTTGAAAAGATATTAATTCAATCTCGGAATATTAAAAGTATATTAAATACCATCGTCAACCTGCCTTCCTAGCAATGCCGTATAAAATACACAACCTATTTATCTACTGAAACTACTATAACAATTAGCCGTGACATATTCTACTCAACAATACCCCGTGCTAGGCCTGCGTGGCTCGCAATACGGAGCAAGCGGATGATTATATCGTCTCCCATGGGACAGACCGTCTTGTCGAGTAATCGATCGTTACAGGCCGTTCTATTATTACTTTATAAAAATGTGGCAAGAAACTCGAGAAGAGCTATACATTTTCACATTTTTGTCTACAAATTGGGTGGGGTAAGCATGAAAAATATTTTTTGATGGCAATAAAATTAATGTAAGACTAATTTTGTCGAATATAACTAATAGAAAAAAAAATGTCACGGCAATTTGTCAAGACCACAATGTAGGCAAAGGACACCAGAAAGTATTATCCAATTGTGGTTCTTATAAATGTTAATCCTATGCAGGAATCAAACCCAAAATATTCAACATCCGCGCATGTTATCGTATGAATAATTACAAACCTCATGTAATCACAATAATTGAGACGAGATGTTGATGTCAGTTGAAGTAGAGTCTACTTCAACTGACATCAACATCTCGTCTCAATCGTAAAATATATACGGTGAAACACCTTTTATTTGCCCAACGTTTCGGTTGAATTACACCAATTCAATTGCCGTGACCACGGTTGGTGTGTTTCAATCGAAATGTCAGGAAAATAAAAGATATTTAACGGGATTGAGAGCTGCTGCGTTAAAGGCTAGTATAGCTTTTGAACATTTTAATCCTTTATACCCCAAGGGCTAGGCACTAGGCAGAGATGTACTTAAGTATTACGAGAATAAACTGGCATTTGGTTACATATATTTTGCATTTTATACGGCCTGCTAGTATAAAAATATGTTTTTTCCAATAGATGATTCCAATAGAATAAACCTTGGACTATACTGTAGAATGCTTTAGCTATTCGATACTCATACACCGGGAACAAATTTTAATACAAGAATAAATAAACGTGGATTTTTTATTCCGTACTAAGTATACACTTAGCCCTTTGGGATATCGTAATGGAAATATGAGTTCAACATGCAATGGCCTTTAAAAAGAGCGGATTAATCGGTAAATAGAAAGTCTATCACAATAAACGACAAAAAATACCTTAATCAAATAACATAATCTTTGGATTGGTAACAATCCAAAGATTATGTTAGGTATTTGATTAAGGTATTTTTGTCGTTTACCAGATTCATAACTGAATATTACTTAAATTAGTGTAAGTTACCACAACAAAAGGTACTAGTACGTACATTTTGTCAGATAACTGGAAGCAGGCACAGTGGAGTTGACGTGCCAATTTTGGACAACAACTCTTTAAACAATAAAGAATAAAAAAAACACGACAAAAGGTAACCAATGTCTTATACATATGTATTAAATATATTACCTTAAAATTTCCTCAAATTTGTTAAGTCGTTTTGCATGACGGAAAGATAAACCAACCAAAACATTTTCGCACTTATGATATTAAAATAAATTTTCTAGAAATGTGCGTAACAGATAAACACACTTGGCTCAAATAATATTTGCTTCTCTTACTTGTAATTTTAACATAGCCAAAACAAACTATTTTAATCACAGCTTGACTCAACTTACGCGGTTAGTCATAACGTAATTTCGGGGCATCCCTGCATAATATTACGCACTTTAAACAGCACTGTACGATTTAAAAAGCAATTATGTTGCGTAGAAATGCGGTTTATTTTTGTTCAAGTAGATTTTTTTGTTCCGATTTTGGACAATCATGTTTTGGTTGAGAACGGTTCAGCTGTCAGTTTGAAATCGATTCTGTATTATGTGTGAGTATATTTTATTACAATGTGTGC
Source organism: Euclidia mi (assembly GCA_944739405.2). Classification (NCBI taxonomy): domain Eukaryota; kingdom Metazoa; phylum Arthropoda; class Insecta; order Lepidoptera; family Erebidae; genus Euclidia; species Euclidia mi. The sequence continues at coordinate 9,507,045 of OX123188.2, read as the reverse complement.
TTATGAATCCATCGAGATCAATGCATCGATCGTTTTATAAAAAATCAATGGTGGTTAAAGGGTTGCTCTTTGAGGTTTTTAACAATGAGTAAGGCATGAAAAGAAATTTTGGTAATACCGAGGCTTTAGTACAGCACCAGTGGGGTAACCATCTCGAAAAGGTACGTACGTATTCTACCCTAGTCACCCTAACACCTACATCGCGGCCGGATAAGTTACAATCTTCTAATACTAGCTTTAGCTTCCTAGCCACCTATATAACTACATAGGTAGTTAGGTACATATATGAGTAATTACTCATAAATCATACAATTCATTCATTTAATCGCTTGAAATAACAATTTTATTCGATTTTATCCTCTTTCTCCTCTAAAGTATCCGACTTCTTATTTAGTAGCTTCTATTCTATCAAATAAACTATTCGATGAATACACATCGAGAATATTTAACACACTTTAAAAACTCATAAATCAAATTATTGTTATGTGAAATCTTTTATTTATTTATAGTCTCACGCCTGTATCCCCGAAGGGGTAGGCAGAGGTGTAAATATTACATTATGTGAAATCTTTTAAAGTTACTAAATCCGAAACCCTAGAATAATAGAATATTCAGTTCAAGACCTAACTGTACTAGATACAAAAATCTTTATTCCAGACCCAATTTGTATATAAAATTTCAGTACTTTCCCAAATCGCAGTACACGAACATTAAACTCCGCGCTGTCTAATTCGATCCACTAAAATTTCAGTAAAGAATAAAACACTCGATCAGCGCGACATTCCGGACAATGGCAACACGATAACTCACTATGCTACCAAGTTTCCGAATATACGTTATACATAAACCAATCAAGATTCAACCTTATTCTTAGGAGGGCAAAGTTCAAGGTGAGAGGGTTGGATAGAGAGTGGCAAGATTATGCCCCCGTCACGCAATCACCTTATTGGTGGAACAAAAATAACATTATTAGACATTGAACCACGTTCAAAATTACGATCACGATGTGTTCAATCATATTACTATTAGGGTAATAAATTTTAGGGTGTGCGTGCGTTTGTAGGTCATTCGGTAACGTATGATTGTTACACTCCTTAGAGAAAACTCGATCGCTTTATGCAAGAATGCTCCGCTACTGTATGTCTATCCTTATTTTCTGGATCGTTATGAAGGGCGTGTTTTCAGGGAAATTCTTCGATCTATCTGTTTGTTATAAATCGTCGGTAATATAAACGTGATAGATGGCTAGTAGTGCACAATACTCTCTCTACTAGATTGTAGCTTATTGGGCCTTGGAAACCGCCCATTTCAGATTAACGTATTTTCTGCGCTTATACGGTCGTTTCAGCATACGCGCTTTACGCGCGCTTCATTACGCGCTTCATAAAACCGGACTCGCGTAAACGGGCATACATATTTCAGCGTGTTTGCTCGAAACGGTAGTGATATCGTCTCACCGCTCACGCTTATACAAGCTTCAACGCTCGTACGAGTTGCGCGTAAGCCAAAGGGTGCGCCTATACGCGCCTACATGCATTTCCAAAAACGAGCTTATACGCGCGTATAAAACGCTAGTCTGCTGAAACCGCCATCAATACAGGTGACTAGGATATATATGCGAGCGTACCTTTTCAAGATGTCTACCCCACCAGTGCTGGTATGACTGTTTTACTATACTAAACAGGCTCACTGAAAAACCAAAGCTCTACTATATAGTTCCTGCTGATATAATTAGCTAGCCAATCTGCTACTAATAATGCCGAATATGATGGTGTGATTATAACAGCTTTTTAGGACCCTTTCCCTTCTGCCGGAACGGCACCAAGTATTTGCCTAATGATTTAACCTTAGGTATACATACATTACTCATGTGTGACAAAATGATTACTGGTCACAGTAATGGCACGCAAAATTATGTGTTTTGTTTGCCCTGATTTTACAAGAAATTACATATTATTATATCCATGATGTATTGTGACGTTTATAGCGTGACCTAGCATTTGTAAATTATCAGCAAAGTTAAGCAAATTTGACTTAGCTCGCTAACACTACAATGTTTGCAAAGGAACCGGTTGATCCTGGTACCTATGTCAGGACTAACAGACAGAATTATTATTACAAATTAGAAGTCTTCGGGTGGCATATCAATCCTATCACTGTCCAGTGTCCCGGTTGCGATCCCAAACCGGAGCCCGAGGTCTGCTGAAGAGCCACAAATACACTCATCATAGTAAAATAACTGAAAACCTTATCAACGCTATATGAAAGGTGGCAGGCTCCATTTTGTACTAAGGAGTACCTATTTCAAAATTAAGGACGCGTTGTAGTAATTTGTTTTTACAGCTGAGCCGCAGGATCGATTTTGATGAAATTTTGAGCCCAAATATTATTTTGAATAGGGTGAAACCAAAAAATACACAAACAAGAGAAAAGAAAGCCGCACTTTTACATTTCGACCCACATCTGTCATACCATTTTATTTAAAATTAAACTGCATACAATACAATATTATGTATGTCATTACAATAACAAGCGGTAATGTAATTTACGGCCATGTTGAAACAAATTATATGCACACCTCCGTTGCATTTTATAACGAGGGTTTTCTGTTCCGATCACATTTGGGTTTAAATAAAATTATGCCTCGTTAAAACATACATTATAATAATATAATAGGCATGATGCCTCGTTTATACTGGCATTACAGTAATATAATAATATTGTATATTAACTGTCCCACTATTGGGCACGGGCCTCTTCTCACAACGAGTTAGACCACAGCCCACCACGTTGGCCAAAAGCAGTTTGGCAGACTTAACTATATATCTTTGATGAATACTATGGAGAACTCTCATGCATGCAGGTTTCCCAAATGTTCTCTTTGTCCCAATATTTCGCTTGGCATTAGATATAGCATACCTTATTGCGGGATGCCTTCTTTTTTTGAGAACACCAATTTTACTCGGTAGATACGTTGTACGGTACTAACATAAACGTGCAGGTTGGTGAAAATTGATGTATAGAGTTTGATCTTTCACGCAAAACCTGCTAACCGGATTTTGAAGATATTTTCCAGAAACATAGCTTGTAGATCTTTATAGTACATGGAAATAGTTAACCTTTGCCTGAAAACCGACTCCACGCAGGTGGGACCGCGTGTAAAGCTAATATTAGATGTACCTTAACATATTTGGGTACTTAACCTTTCTCATCAAAGCAAATTCGTAAAAAATCTTCGTACTCCGTAAACTTAATTCTCGCTTCCTGTCAGCCATTGAAAACACGGAATTAACGAGAACCAAATAAGGAGAATATCTCACAAGAATTAACTGATATTAAGTAAAAATAAACGACACACTTCCAAGTAGGTTATGAATGTAAACCAGACGGACAGCTGCATGTCAAGTAATCAGAGGTTTGTCTGAGAACTATATGCACCTGTCACTAAATACATGTGCCTTGATATTTATATGCCACAAGATGCCGAATGATTATATTGTTACAATACATGATTATCCGGCGAAAACAAAACTAATGCCTCCTTAGGTGCAGGCAATGAGCGCAGTTTCCTCAGAAATTATTTCTAGTGAGCTCAACTTTTTAAAGAAGATACGTCTTGGATCATACGCTTACATTCGTATGTCATGTCTACGGCAAAATTTATATGCTGTTATTTGTTTTACCGTAAATATTTCTTCCAATAAATGACTTAACAACGATAAAGAAGACAATATACTATATATATGTAATATTTTCCATAATCATCTCTGTAGATAAAAACATATAGCCAAAGTTATTATATTAAAAATAGTTCAGGGACGTTACTATCAAATAACGGATAAACCATTATTTGAATGTAAAGTCCCCGAACTATATTCAAGTTCAGGGACGTTACATACATACGTTCCTATAACGGACACAATGTACACTCAGACCCGCAAAAACAATCTGTGAATCATACAAATTGATTCGTATGGGAAATGAATGCATATGCAATAACTACCTATTCACATTTAAATGCAAAAGTGTATGTCTGTGTGTATATGTTACACGATACCAAGTCAAAAAACAAACATATTTAAACATTTTGTCTGTTTGTCTTTCTGTATTTTTTTCGGGATTATATCTGTAATGTCTGAACCGATTTTATTGGGACTTTTGATAGATGACTTTGTAGGGCTACATATAGGCTAATTGAGCCGTTATACCGAAAATAACGCAGGTGGAACCGCGGGGGACAGCTAGTAATAAATGAATTCCATCTTGTAAACGATTAAAGCCAAGTATGTCCAATGCACTTTCTATCAACATCTATATCAAGAGAGATAACAAGAGGTTGTGTACAGAAACAACACTTGCAATTCTACTTCCGTATAAAACTGTTGTTCTATTGCAAGCATACTTACAACTGGTACACCCATCTATTTCCATGGCACTAAAATCACCGCAAAATTATATAGGGTTGGTGTAATCTATATGGACAAATATACAAATCAATCATTCTCTCTGTACCTAAACAGAAACTTTTAAATCTATCGCGAAAACTGATTCTTCTCCAAAGCTAGAATTAGCAGGTAGGCAGTTCATACTTAGGAAACGTCAACTGAGAACGGATTTTGTGAGTCAATTTGGATCTGATGGTGGTATTTTTCTTAATAAAAAATCGATAGCCCGGTGAACAGCATATTTCATAAATGCGTACATAAATTCAGATCTTTATGTGTCGTTGGAGCTATTTTTAAGGCCGGAGGCCGTTATAGTCTAGCCTATACGTACTGTTCTTTATTTATTAGGCAATTTTTTACTTGGTTGCTTCGGATGCAAGAAGCATAAAGCGATTATGTACTGTGGAATAGCTACCTGAAATCGAAACATATACCTACTTAGATCCAAGCCTAGAACATCGTTTTTGGAATGTTCGTTACGTATACCATGCGTATACCTATAATAACCACAATGTCTGTTCCTGTTTAAGTTCCAAGCTCTGTCGCTTAGTTATTGATGTAGTTTAAGCCCACCCACACTTCGCCAGTTATGTTTCAGTCCCAACATAATAAGGAGCGAGCCTACTGCCATCTACCGGGCACATTACTCTGCGTACCCCTTCTAGGATAAAAGACGTGTAGTTGTGTGTGTTATGTGCGTAGTTTAAGCGAAACACAAGATTTTTGATATTTATTAATTTGAGAAACTTCACTTTATGACCAAATTTTTAAGGCCTTCACCAAGCTGTCTTACTTAAAGACAGTTTTCTTTTTTATAAGCTATGTCCTGAAATTACTTCTTAAATTGTCAGGCAAGCTACGGTAGCCATTGCCGCCGTTCACGACCCATTCCCGTTCGTGTTAAGCAGTATAAAAATGTAAACAAAAACACATTTACCAAGCTTTTTACAATATTTTACTATAGTCTTCGCCCCGATACCCGTGCTCACTTAAATCAACATTTCGTAAATTAATAACAAGGAAAAGTATGATCAAACAAAAACCATTTTTCCTTTATCCAATGTTTTATGGCGCGGAACTTGGATACGAATCAGAAGGTGATGTCTTAAAAGGCCCCTTATCTACAGATCTGTTTTAGCCTTTTGATTTATTAAGGTCAAATGTTCGATATAGCACGACTTTCTGGTTGTGAATTGTGGTGAGAGCTGGATAATCGTTTTAGTGTATAACTATTTATATACATACCTACTTATATGTTAAGTACGTCATTCACCAACTCGGCAGTCTTTAAAGCATGTAGTGGGGTTAGGAGTAATTTTCCCATATTTAAAGGAATATTTCAATCTGTCTGTTTCAAAATGTTATTGGTACTGCTGATGATTTTGACTGATTAAAATTGCGGGTCTTGATAATGGCACGAAATATATAAATACAGTGTGTCACAACAGTAAACATGGCCGATCGCCGAGCACTACAATATAATGCGACGTATCCCTATCTAAAAATTTATGTATTTCAATTTTGACTCTATGATTATGTGCTCATAACCTACACGAAGAGAAATGTTGAATATTCTTTTAGCGCATCACGAGTATTGAGCGATTTGAGATATTGAATTTTTGAATTTTTTTAAAATTACAGTTTGTTTGGAAAGTGTCCACAACTGAAATCATGATCAAATTTCGTCTTTTACGAGACGACTATGTACCAAATATAAAAAAAGTTATACATAAATAACTTTTAACAGATAAGTTTTATAATTAAAATACCTATCTAGCATGTGTATTGTAAAAATAATTATATGATAAGGATAACAGTAAACTAACAATAAATCCGTATCAAAATCACCTGTCTCGTTCTCACTAATGCAGAATACTATTGCGTTTTCACTCGCTAAATATGTCATAATGCTGTATTCAGTTGGTGCCACAAAGCGAATTGATATTCGGTAATCGCTTAATATCGGCACAGGAATGGGCTTTAAACTTAATATTTAATTTAGTCTTCGTATACGAGTTTAAGCTTGGCAAGTAGCATGGCAGTTATTTATTCATAATGGGCCATAAAATATTTAGCTGCAAAACGTTCGATGAAATGCATGACGGCAGCTATTGGCGTTCTGTTTGTATATTGTCGCGTTTTCAGAAAAGTAACATTGCCGAATGTTACCTGACTTATTGTGCTTTAATTTTTTTGACGTGACAACGTCTTATAAATTGGTTTGCCGGGTGACACTTCAAGAAACTGCGTTACGCTCCGCTCACGTTATGCGCTCACAATGAGAGCGAGTGAGAGGCACGCGTCCCGCCTAAGAGCGAGAGAGACAGACATAAAAAGTGAAAGGCACGCGTCTTTCATCCTTCTTCCTACTATACGAATGAATATTCACATTAAAATTATTTTACCACTCAAAGTCGTTGTCACGTAAAACTTTCGCCCGTATACCGACTTTACAGGCAACCAATTTTTTTTTAATCCTTTATTCATTTGGGTCATAATTAACGTCAAAATAATAAATTCATAAAATAATTACTTAAAGACTCTACATTTACATTTCCTGCCACGTTCGCAAAGCAAGGGCATAGAACCATGAGAAAGAACGGGCAATAAAACTCACGGTCACTCTTTTTTTTGGATTTATATGATACTCATATGTCACAGTGAACTTAATGGTTCCTTTAAAATCGCGAGAGAAAAATGTTGTCACCAGTATCTTTTACCCTGTGATAACCTGACTTGAAGTGTGCTTGAAGCGAATGTTACACATTGAAATTAAACTACAGTTTACGGATTTTATCGCGTTATATTGGTTTCACTTACTTATTACATTTAAACCGAATGATCTAGAAACTACATTTTTTATTTAAACCGAATGATCTAGAAACTACATTTTTTATTTACTACAAGCCGACGTTTCGAATTCTTTACAGGATACATGTTTAGATGTAATAACTAAGTGAAACCAACATAACGCGATAAAATCCGTAAACTGTAGTTTAATTACAATGTGCTTGAAGCGTTCGGCGTTAGTGCGTGGGCCTTTAATTGACAAGTTTAAGTTGATATTACAATATTTTGCATTGCCTATCCATATGAGAAGAGAAAGTATACTAATTATGAATAAACAAACTTTTGCGATGATTTCATATTGATTCTACAAATATAAAAAAATAAATGGTGTTTTGTATACAACCCAAGACTTGCATATTGAAGACTAGAGGACGCCAGCAGCTACGCCTGCATTTTTTTTTTAATTTACCCGTTTTGGTCGATCCCGTGGGAATTTCGGAAAATCCCTTCTTAGTGCACCCCTACGGTCCCCAAGGAACATACATGCCATATTTCAACTTCCTGCGCCCAATAGTTTCGGCTGTAGCGTGTCTGTCAGACAGTCAGTAACGCAAGGATTTTATATATTAAGATATGATAACTTCGTCTGCTAACTATGACGCGATTTAGTAATAAATTACACAAATATCAGTTATTGGCTCTGACTTATCCAGAATAATTAACGTATTTGATATCTTTACATCTCAAGAAATTTAGAAATTATTTATTCTTTAGCCAACAATGTCTAGCATTGTCACCGAAAAAGCGCCAAACTTTCTTGCGACAACGAAGCCGCATAGTAGATGAACCCCGAGCTAAAAATACAACCAGACTACACATTACGGGACGGAATTGCCGTAAGCTTATGAATAGATTACCGAACGGTCGACACTGTTGTGGAACTTCGGGTACCAGCATAAGAGTCTACAAATAGTGTGAAACAAGAATAGAGGGCTATAAGCAGTTTTATATTAAGATATAGACTATAGACTCACGCCTGTATCCCCGGAGGGCAAAAATGACAAAAATAAGATTCCATTGAAATGAATACCTAAAGCACTGTATCTCTATAATAAGCAATCGTAAAAAAATCGCAAAATAACAGTATGAGCATTGTTACCTACACTTAATCAAATTACGAAACTATTCATCTGCCAATAATTTAAAATTCTCTAGTTGTAATATGCAATGGTGATATTAACATATTGTAAATCTTAAAAAACATCAGTATGGGCTTCTAACCTTGCCCAATTAATACACATACTTATGTTAATATATATAACGTTTTAATCGTATTATTATATGAAAAATAAATCATCATCCTCCTAGCGTAGCGTTATCTCAGTTTGTTTTGTTTTGTTTTTCGTGTGAGTGTGTGGCCAACTCTGTTGTCGGAGTTTTCAGACCGCCCAATGGCCTCCGACATGGCCTAACGACCCTTATTCTTAGACAAGAGCCGGGACCGACAGCTTTACGTGCCCTCTGAAGCACGGTAGATCTCAGTTAGAACTCGGGTCTGCTTCTTGTGTAACCGGCTCTGACCGAATATTAGTTGACAACAGAGCGACTGTCTGTCTGACCTCCGAGCTTTAGACTAATGTCAGTTTATTCAGAGGTATTGACTCCCTATAACGACTGTCACAAGGACAGCTGTATTCCATGATTTAGACTAGTATTAGTTTATTCATATGACGTCAGTCGTATAACAGATCCGTCTTCACGATCAGGGCCGAGGGCTTAACGTGCTCTTCGAGGCACGGGGTAAGCCATAATTTACAATTCAATAAACAACAAAACATAAAAGTCATTGGTCCGCGCCGTAGATTCGAACCCGATACCCTCTGAATGGTAGTCTGATGGTATATCCACTAGGCTGTCGCTGCCTTCATATAGGAAAAATACCTTCTATTTACCAAATTTTTGCCATGGGCAACACCCGCAACAGTCATAATCAGCTAATACTCTGTCGAATCTATCGTATCGACAAGTAAGCGTGCCCTGCTCCAAGGTGAGCCTGAACGCAACTAGGACGATGATGAGACACCAGCCTTTACGCTGTAAAGACGTCACCAACATATAGATTCCACTTCCACAGCGGTTTCAATATAAAATTATTTAAAATCTCGGAAACCAGAACACAGTTTTCACTCAATTTGTCCTTTCTCTACAGGTAAACGATGTGACCGGATCAATGGTCGCACAGTCATGGCGTCTCGGGCGGGCCCGACGGTCCGGCACTTCCACAACCAGCCCGAGCTCCGGCGCGCCCTCATGCTGAGGTGGATACTCTTCGTCTGGTTCGCCAGCTGCGGCCCGCTTGGCAACACTGTCAAGCAAGATGGTAAGTGCTGTATTTTTAACTCCCAACACTAAAAGAGGTGGCATCCCCGCATCACGGAACAGATAAACTTTTATCTTTTCTGAAAGTGGCATCGTAGCTCTTAAACGTGGTAGCACTGTCAAGCAAGCAGGAGATTGTGTTTTAGGTTGACGAGTTTATGTGTCTGTGGTAAAGTAGGCCGTAGCTCTTAAGCGTGGTAACACTGTCAAGCAAGAGATGCTGTTGTAAGTTTGACACGTCTGTGTGCCTGTAAGTGGCATCGTTGCTCCTGTTCGAAAGAATTATGATATAAACAATTATGCTGCGGTAATTTTTCAGAGCTCACTTGATCGAAATGGTTCTTAGCTACAATTTATGTAGATGTAATACGTTGAGATTAGCTTTATTTTTTATTGTACCCTAGAGGTATCACGTGAGAAACAGAAGATCAAGGCACTCGAGATGTGGTGCTGGAGAAGAATGCTCAGTATATCGCGGACGGAATTCCGAACGAATGAGTCCATTCTTCGAGAGCTAGGCATCAAATGGAGGTTATATTCTATTGTTCAGACTCGTATACTCACTTTATTTGGACATGTATTACGACGCGGAGACCAGTCGTACGTAGTTCAGGGTAAAGTAGATGGCACCAGACCACGCCGCATGTCACTAATGAGGTGGACAGACCAAGTTAAGATCGCTGCCAAGCTCTCACTACACGAGTGTACAAGAAGAGTGGGAAAACGTCACGAGTGGCGTCGAATTGTGAAGCAGGCCACAGCTGACATGTGTCGACCACGACCACTCTGCCAAGAGTGTAACGCTTAAGAAGAAGAGGTGTCACTGCTTGCTTGTCCTTGATATACTATATGTAGATATTCTTGGTCTTACCACCAGCATCCCACCAAACTAAACCACCATGGTGGCCGTCGACTTCCAATAGTGGCTAGGTAACGTGAGTTGCGTTTAGCATAGTTAGCAGCGACACAAATACAACCAGCTTCGCCTCAAACAATTTAACGTAAACCTTTGTACACTGGGATATTTCGGCCGGTATCATCAAATCTGCTCTATTTCGCAGGCCATATTTGCCTTGTCACAATTGGAAAAGCTTTTCACGTCACAGCGATGACGTAACAATCAGTGAGGTCAGCAAAAAAATAAAACGATCCGACAATTAGTGAGAGTATGACGTTGTCGACTAGTATTATTGTTTGTGGTATTGCAGATTCGATTCCAATAAGGGCAAAATATTTGTGTGGTAAGGGTTGTTAGATATTTCAAGAATTGACTTCTATAATCTCTTACAACTTTTATGTATATAACGTGATGGAATATAACGTTTTACGAGTCATTCGGTTACTCATTTATGCTGCCGGAGACTTTAAAGCTAAACTTTTTTGCATAAGCATCTAAAGTAAGTCAACGTGCCCGTTCCAGACGTTTTCACATATTATTATGATCTATTTTAACCTATACGTCTAAATAATGCTTGGTAAATGTTTCAAAAATATTATTCTCATTACCTAAGTAACATATTTATATGATTTTAGCTACTAGGTACGTACTTTTATGTACTAACCAGGAAATGGTATACAAAATAATCCCAACTTGACTCTTGATTTGCATCGAAACCTTTTTTCTCAATAATTTTAATGATTTTTTAATTTTCAAATTCAGAACTCAACATCGCCACAGTGCTACCAACCGCACACAAATCTTAACCCAGTTACTTAGGCGAGGGCACACTAGCGTACAGGCCGCGTTCACATTCGGTCGGTGTCGACCGAGCCCATTAGTTGCGGTCTTGTTAGCTTACACGTAATACACGATTAGCCGTGTATTTGGATTATCTGTTGGATTGCCCCGATGCTGCTGAGGTTTCATCGGGAACTAGAGTTTAGGTAGCTTTTGATGGTGCACAGAAAATGATCCATGTTGTGGACATTATATTCTACATCTAAGATAATATCAATAGACATTTGTACTGGTTAGTTTTGACAGTCGCATAATTCAAAAGTTAGTATTATTAAAATACAACATAAACATCCCTGTACTAAGATAATGTGTAGGAATTGTGTAATAATCAAACAACAAAAAACAGAAACAACATCCCTAATCGTAACAAGCATTTCTTGATTAGAAAAAGTGTGTGAATCGAACCCACGATAGCGACGGACAGGTAATGCCGAGATTATAAAGCTCTACGCTTAATGTACAGTCATAGTTAGAAATAAAGTGTTGTGAGTATTAATAGGCAGACAATAAACTTATTGATCTAAGTTTAGTTATGATCTTCGCGTCCGCTGTTCAAGCTTTTTAAAATGATGTCACCCGCAATACAGGTACAGTACGAGCGTTGTATTTTTAAATAAAGAACATTAAATCAGGTCACTGGCTGGATTCAGACAAAGACGTTATTTAAAAAATCAAACAGTCACTCATAGAAAAAGTTGAGATTTAAAATGAGAACACGTCACCGTGTATCTGGTTCAGGGTTGCGTCAGAGACATAATCGCGCTATAAAATAACGTTTAGCGTTTACGTCTTGCTATAAAAATGTTGAGGGCCACTCGACATTTATTGGACAGCCCTACCGTGAAGGCAAGGGGGAACGCAAGAGGGTATGGGTACTCCTGTTTGGGACTTCTGTGTTGCAACATGAGCGTTTATGCATGTTAGAATCGCACGAGATTTGGATACAAAACATTTAGTAGACAACCCTATTGTGTTAAGGGGTTAACGGTCGTTCTGACGGATTTTGATTGGTGCAATTATTATGAGTATGTATGCGTTTATACTGGTACTAAAGCTATCCGACTGGGTATTTCTCTTCCCTAAGATATGTATCAGTGAATGGTCACATACGTCCATACTTACGTCTGTGCATGTTCCTAAAATAACTACTTACTAAACTAAATCACCTGAACTGGATTCGTTCGCAGACCTTTATACCGCCCTGAAACGAGGCAGTCAATGGCTATGTACTAACTACTCGTTTAAGTTCCTTTAGCGTATAAAATATCTGTCACAAGTAAATTAATATTTTGAATGAAGGGCCATAATTCGGAAAATTTAACGAAAAAGTTTTATTAAAATATATGTAATTTTACTAAAAGTCGCGTTAACTTTATTGGATGATTGCATGTTTTTCGTATTTTTATAATTGTTATAATTATACCTACGCTCGAAAATGCCGAATCGTGAAAGAATTTTACGTATCGTTTAACCACTGGGAAGAAAGTACATCCAGAGATCAGACATCTATTTGTGGATCGCCCATAATTGGGAATCAAACTTACAATATTCGGTGCAATGATAATCGGTATAGTGGTCGCTTAAGCCACTAAATCATCCGCGCAGTTTGATTGTTATCTGTAAGTATTGAACAAATATCAACATTCATATTAAGTTATCAGTATCTTTTGAAAAGCCACAGTGAGCACCAGATTTCATTTCTCTGTAAAGAAAATAATAGTTTTAAAAGACTAGCCTCTTAGTCGGGGTTGCCACTTCGTTTGCCTGTATAACAGTAACCAGAATAAGTAGACCTCTTGGCGTAACAAAGTACCTACTTATTCGAGTTCATTTTATTTTACAGTATTATAGCTTGACTTAAAATTCGTTTCTTAACGTTTAAAAACAAAACGTTGGGTATAAATTCCACAGCTATGCAAGTATAAAGGAAAATGGTTTTGTTTGTCGGTTGTTCTGTTACACTTATTTTCTTCCTACCACCTTTACGCAGATGATTTGCAGATTTATACGCAAGCTCCCTTAAATAAGTTAGCAGAAGCCTGTACTTGCCTGGTCGTCCGTGTGGTGACGGATTAAGAATACGGAATGTCACCACCCCATATCATCCCATGGGTGTCGTAAGAGCCGACAGAGGGAGCATATTATGCAGAGAACAACACTGTAAGAGAAGGAAAACTTGATACAAACCCTATACCAACCCGTTTGGCCAGCGTGGTATAGTAGGCCAATTCCTCCTTTCAAAGGAGAGGCCTAGTCCAGCAGTGGACTGTTAAAGGCTGATAATGATGATTGATTTTTCTGTTAGTGTCTGGATGAAAGTCGGTATGTTATATTATTTGCAAGGTTTACCTGTGTAAACCTTGCAAATAAGGTTCCTTTTCTTTGGTTCAATAACCTGATTTAACAAATTGTCATTAAAAATAGGTACAGAATCTGGCAGTCTATAGTAGTTATTCATATACCTACACCCAATTACTGCGGTTCAATTTTATATGAGGCAGAGAAATATTGCCAAAGGGACTTTTTTGGCTTCTCCATAACAAACACAGTTCCATGCATTTTATTTTATACTAATATATAAAGCTGAAGAGTTTGTTCGTTTGTTTGGTTGAAGGCGCTAATTTTAGGAACTGCTGGTCCGATTTGAACAATTCTTTCAGTTTTAGATAGCCCATTTATCGAGGAAGGCTATATAACATCACGCTATGAGCGACAGGAGCGGTGCAGTAGCCTTAAATAACGCGAGTGTAACCGCGGGCATTCTCTAGTCCTTGATAAATGTTCTATTCAACCCAAAAATAAACATTCAAATCGAACCTATAGCTTCTGAATTAATCAATTCAAACAATTCGTTTCTGAGATTAAGTTCAACCTGGTTCAACCAACCAAAAAACTTCCGTGGTCATTTAAACCTGACTTAACTTATGTTCACGGATGACATGGCGCTTGCAACAGTGCCGAAATATCGGTTACTCCAATGAAAGAGGTACGTGGTATATGTCATGAAAGACAATTTAAAATAATCAAACACAAACAGCTTGATAATACTAGTACCTATAGATATTTATAGTATTTCAAAGAACTGCATCTAAGTTTTCTACCTCCGTGGTCCAGTGGATAGCGTATGCGACTGCTGATTGGAGGTCCCGGTTTCGATTCCCGGGTCGGGCAAAAGTGTTACTGGGTTTTTCCGAATTCTCAGTAGCAGCACGGCGTTTGGTGATATGCCAGCTAACGGCCTATTGCCGTTAACGGGCACATCACCAAACGCCACCTATTACGTGGGACCTAAAAAATTCATGGCGTAATGTGGCCATGTGGGTGTAATCTTACACCTCTGCCTACCCTTTCGGGGATACAGGCGTGAGTCTATAAATAAATAAATAAAGTTTTCTACCATATACAAGAAAAGCTAATAAGTGCACTGGTGGGCGTAAATGAATAACATCTTATGATATAAAGACTCATGTTTCACTTAGTAAAATTATAGCGTTCTTAGAAAACTTGTCACCATTATTATCAGTTGCAGCGACTCCTAAGAAATTGTCTATTTTTAAACATAAATGTACTCAGTTTGCTTTTGAATTAGTTCTTAGAAAGCTTATGTTAAAATTGTTGCTCAATATAAAATTAGATAGTTGGCTCAATAGGGACTTTTCTTATGAACTACAAACATAGCGCGAAGAATCGATGGCCGTTGGGGCAGGCGAGTTCTGGAGTGTCGACCTCGTACTGGACGACGCAGCAGAGGTAGGCCTCCCGCAAGGTGGACCGACGATCTGGTTAAGATCGCGGGCAGCGGTGGGATGCGGGCGGCTCAAAATCGGTCTGTGTGGAGAACCTTGGGGGAGGCCTATGTCCAGCAGTGGACGTCCCTAGGCTGACGTGATGATGATGACAACATAATATTGGTTAAACCGTACAAAAATCTGTTCAATCGTTTATTGAGTTCATATATCGACGAACAAAAAGAAACGGGACTTCATTTTATAATACAGTATAGTATAGATATCTATCGACTGTCTTTCTCTTAACTTTATGTTGAGGAGGATCGTGTGATTCCAATTTTAAATCCAAGATCAGACTATGTATTAATAAATTTTATATTATTCATAAAAAATATTAATTACATACATATTATTATTTTTAATTGACTAATTGTAGAAAAAAAATCTAATTACCCTTTTTATTGATAGTGTTATAGATCAGTTTTACTTTCATGTTATAAACTATTACTTTTAGGTACTAAACTGCTTTATACCAAAACATTCCTTATGAACAGTCAAGCCTAGCCTCTGAATTATAATAATTTTATTCATTTACAGCGCCGTTATTTAGCCCAGGCCGTGCCTTGACCCACAAAATACAACCTAACATTTATGCGCCACAATCTATCCAATAAACCTAAATAATAAAAAACCGCCCCAAGCATTTCCTCCCAACGTATCGATATTATTCTCCGAACAATACTTATTACGTATAAAAATATATATAAAACTATTGGCCTGGCCAATCTGACAGTCGCAAAAAGGTTGTAAATTTCTCTTGAAGTCGTAAACACGTCATGTGCAGCACTAGCGCCGTTGTCAAACTGCTAGGGATGGGAATTCAAGTATTTGTACTCGAGTATTTATGAATTGCGTTATGTCTTAACTGACGAGGAGATGGATACCTGCTAAAAGATTGAGGAACTTTTCAATACAATTAGGCTAATGGTCTGAACCATAATGTCGGAGCAGATATTTCTGTGGTTTTAACATTAATCAATCACGGCAGTATCAGGTACTTAAGAATTAAAATTAGTAATGAAATGAGTGGAATGGACAACATATAACAGAAGTAACTTCTAATACAAGCGTCTTTAGATGAAAATTCGTTATGCAACCAAAATTGCTCGGCATACGCAGTGTAGGACATCCTGCAGCCAGGTGGACGATGATATTCAGGGCTGGAAGAGGAAAAGCTGAAATCAAGGCTCATTGGCCCACGTCTGGCAGTGGACTAATACAGGCTGATGATGATGAACCGAAATTGACCGTTCCGGAAGACCTCCTAAAATTACTCTTACCATTTCACTCCTTCTGAAACCCTATCCTGCCACAATACTAACTTCTACGCGAGTAAAGTACTCGAGTAGGTACAACATACAATTCACATCACTACTATGACGCAATGCATATACATTCAGGAGTAAAATATTTTTGGCCGTTTATCGGACTGAAACTAAAGATAACAGAAAAAAAATCTGTTTTAGAATTTATTGGATGTCATTATTATTTTACGGCCGATAAATGGAATATACCACGCCTTTTATTATGTGTGACTTAAATATAACTATATTTAATACACTATGTTAGTTCCTTTGGTTAGAGATATATTCATACAAGCGTAGGTATATGCAGTAGACTATTTCTAGTCTCGCCATAAAATTGCTGAATTGTTCAGGAAAGTTCCATTCTCTCACAAAATAAAGTAAAGTCGTCATCATCACAGCTTTGTACTTGTTATATCCGAATCTTTGCCTTGGAGCCCAATGTCCGCTTTCTAAACTAAATAGAATTCACAGCCTATTAGTTTTTCACAATGCGGCTGTGCCGTGTGACCTCCGAAATCCAAAAGGATAAACATTTTCTTTGGCTCAGACTTGACTCTGGATATTTAGCAATAGGTATTGACTGCAATAGATCTTTACAATTTCAGGGTCCACCGGCTTAAATTAGAAAAAACACTGTAACAACACCTGTAAGTTATATTATTATATTTGTTTCTCTATCTCGCGTACTTTGCTAAGATATGGTGATTAATAAAGTACCTTCTCTCCGAGCTACGGAAGCGGATGCGTTAAGCCTCGCAATTCGATAGATTCTTGCAGTCAGATGGAAGACTTAATCATCTACCCAATGGTAGATTAGTACGACATAACTAAAATGAAACTTTAAAAAGACATTATTCTATACAAAAAAAAATATTCCTGTGTGTTCACTAGGATGATGTTGCTTTTTGAAAGAAATTTTCTACCAAAATTGGTGAGCTACCTTTACGTTTGCTTTATAAGGTTCTTTGAAACCGAGTACCTAGGTTTTAGACGTAACCACTTCTGTACTAGGTGAATGTGACCGTTTTCGGATCTAGCAACCCAGAAATGTACATACATACGTAAAGGTTTATCGTTTTGTTATTGTTATTATTACTTATTTTGTGGATAAAGTTGTTGAAAGCGAAACAAGAGACCGATAGACCATTTTGCAGTGTCGCGGTTCTGAATGCTCAGCGTGCATCACTAGCTTCTAGTTATCTTCGAGGTTATATGTCCATTAAATTGTTAATTATCGCTTGCTACCAGATGGTTATCCATAATGTACACAACATACGGGTGAAGTCTGCCTACCCACACTTGGCCAGCATGGTGGACTACGGCCTAAATCTTCTCTTAATGAGAAGAGGCCTGTGCCTCTTATCGTTACTAACAAGACTGTGCAGCAGGCTATTAGGCTCACTAAAAACAAATTATACCTTTCCTTGTAAAATAAAACAAAAATGTTTACAACCGCACGAAACATTATAATACACATATTCCCAAAACAAAAATATCGATCACCACCAATTTTTCAACGCGCCAAGGTTGTTCCCGAACCGTGACGGAGGGTTCCGTACGCACAATAGTTATAAAAAACGAGGCTTTTGTCTCGCCCCTCGCTCTGACAGCAATTAATGTTTTATTCCACCTTTGTACACTCCCGGCCAGCGAAATTCACCCACAAGGTTTAATGGATACACGACGTGTGCTTTCAAGAATCAATTAAATTCAATAAAGATTCCTATTGTGAAGTATTTGAAAGAAATTTGAAGGACTAGGTCTTTTACTGTGCTGTAAAGTGTTGACTTCCGTGTGTATTGTGCTCGGTGAGAAAGTTTCGGCTATTGATCGGTTTAACAGGCAATTATTGGGGCTGAAAATAAATTATGCTCAAAAAGCTGAAGTGTTTATAATATATTAAAATAGATTCTAAGCATCGGTGATTATAATAAAGGATAGATGCTATCCTGGTGTTTTAGCTAAGTATAATTATTACTGCAAAGTTCAATCAAACTCATTCAGTAGGTACTTTTTGCGTGAAAGAATAACGTGCATCCATCCTCACATTTCTGCGTTTAAAATAGTATTAGAACAATGTAACTACATAAGCCTAGAATAATCTATTGTAAAATAGGAAAGATATGACCAATAGAACCACACGGTGGTGACGAATGTGACGATCACAAACAGAAAACAGAAACATTCTAAATCACGCTATTAAAAGTAATACACGCAATAACCACATAATATCATAGAGTAGAAATTTACAACAACAGTTGGGCTACGGCCAACGATCTTATATAGTCTGGTCAAACCTAGTCTAGTTGGTGGAAAATCTCATCTCGAATCCCCGCAGTTACAAACATAGTGATGGTACATGAACTACCCCTATGAAAATATTTCATAATACATTTTTGTGTTAATGCAAATTCAAACAATACAAATAGTAGGTACAACATGTAATAATATTAATTATAAATGAGCAACGTAAATAGACTAATTAAATTAATTCTACATTATCACACTTTCAAACTGTATCCGTGTAAAATCCCGTCGATTCGTTGATTCCACCCAGAATACAAAGCAACACTTCCGTATTAACAGCATTAGTTAGATATTTAATGAACCGATTCACTAAAGCATTTGTTACGGCTTAGAATTTCGTATCTAAAGAGGAAGTGAGAGCAATTAATACCTCCTAAGCTCTAATTAAGACTGTGTACGTAACGTACGTACGTATATTGTTCGGCGTACCAATTAATTTTACTTATTGGAGAAAAACACAAACAATATATTTTGTGTATATGCTTGGAGTTCAGAGAAATAAATTTATTTAAGGTGACTAGGTTTCGCCCGCGGTTTCGCTCGCGGTTGCAGGTTGAGATTCTATCAACGAAACAAGTATATAAACTAAAGTATCCTAACTTAAACAATAGTTGTAGCTATCAACCTTTTTTAAAAAAAGAGCTGTGTGGCCTAATTCCATACTCTTTGTACGTTTAATTTATTTATGTGCGTGAAAACGGATGTGAACGAAAAACACATACATACATACACACTTTTGCAATTATAATATTAGGCAAGATTTCTAATAAAAAAAAACCGTTAATGGCTGCGACAACTCTTTCATTTTCAAACAGAAAATAAACGAAATTTAAGCAAATAACCTATAAACTATACAGAAGATTATGATGTTAAACGTAATAAAATTACTGGACACTATTTTGTCCGCAAGTGTACACCGTAATAGAGATATAACGATTCCCACCTGCCGCCAAGCGGAACCCTAAAATGGGATAGTTCGGATATTGTATTTAAAATAAGGAAATTTATTTTTAATTGTTGCACACCCTGTTTCATTAGCACTTCCGTCATCGCTCGTGCCTTTATGGTGTGTTTCCTTTTTTATGTTCTTATGTTTGTGCAGCTGTTTGATTGACTTATTAACTAGTCGAACCCCAAGGTTTTGTCCATTTTTAATTGAAGTTGCCTCAGAAAATAATTTAACAATATACCTTTCCACCTCATGTCCTTTCGTGTATACAAGCTGATTGCGCACAAAGTTAAGACGCTGACAACAGCCAAATAGGCTTTTCTCAAACAATTTTTTTGCTAAATCTATAAAGTTTGTGACGGCGAAAAAAATATATGTTAATCTTGAACATATTTCTGAGAACCCTGTTGTATTCAAAACACGTTTTTGAAAAGTTTTCTCGATACAAAAAAATAGTAAACTAATCTCTTAAAATGATCTTCCAACAAAAATATCTGTATTATTTATCAAACTACGTTGGTAACATTAATAACAATAACGTATCATATTTAAATACAGAACTTGGTTGTTTTTAATTTTTCACTACTCAACTTATTTTTAAGTAATTAAGTTATTTTATGGTTTGTAGAAAGTTCTGAACATCCCATCGTCGTTGCGCTTCTCTTTCTTTTGTATACAATCCGACAGTGACCGCAGTAGCTCAACTCAATAGCGGTTGTCAGCGTATTAAATACATTTTTTATCGTTTTTAAAAACGCCTGCAATAGGTATAAGCCCATTGTCGCAAGGGATACAATCATTAAACCAACAGATACACAGTATACCCAAACTCGAAACAACAATTTATGTATCACACAAAGTGTTGTTTCATCTGGGGACTGAACTCACAACATTTGGCACTGTGTCAAAGGACGGCGTCGCAACTACTTAAGCTACAACGCCATTCTCAAGTGTGTGGCCAACTCTAGAGTCAGAATTTTCAGACCGCCCGAAGGCCTCCGACATGGCCTAACGATTCTTATCATACTGAGACAGGAACCGGGACGGACAGCTTTACGTGCCTTCCGAAGCACGGTAGCGCTCAGATGTAAATGCCATACGTGGTCACCCATCCAAGTGGCGACCTGTGCAAGCGTTGCTTAACTTTGCCAATGTGTTACGAAGGGCAAGCCAAGTCTCGCTATGAGCGCTACAGTCATTAAATAAGTTCTATAGTCTTAATATATAAAATCCTTGCGTTACTTACTGACTGACAGACACGCTACAGCCGAAACAATTGGGCGCAGGAAGCTGAAATTTGGCATGTATGTTCCTTGGAGACCGTAGGGGTGCATTAAGAAGGATTTCCCGAAATTCCCACGGGATCGGCCAAAACGGGTAAATAAAAAAAAATGCAGGCGTAGCTGCTGGCGTCCTCTAGTTCAGCTATAAAAAAGACAATTAAAAGTTATAAATAATGCCTTCTCATTTATAATATTAATAAGTACCTAAGTATGTATAAAGAAGAGAGGCGTGGCATCGTGTCATATATTTGGAATGATCAATACTAATATTTCGTCGAAATGACATCTATTGTTGACACATACCTAGAATTACATTGTACTGAAGCGTCCATAAATTCACAATGATAAAGCTACTGCTGCTGGTATTCAAGTGATGGAGAACCCAAAATTTGAACATTGAACTGTGTTGTAGCGACATTTTATTTTAAAAACAGCTACCGTATTAGGTATACTTCATCATTATCAGCACTTTATACTGTCCCACTGCTAGGCACGGGCCTCTTCCCATTATGAGAAGGGTAAGGCCATAGTCCACTGGCCAAGTGCGGGTTGGCAGACTTCACATGTCTTTCGAAAACATTATGGAGAACTCTCAGACATGCAGGTTTCCTCACGATGTTTTTCTTCACCGTTTAGCAAGCGATAATTAACAATTTAATACGCACATTACTCCGAAAAGTCATCGGTGCACGCCGTGGATTCGAACCCGGACCCTCTGCGTAGCAGTCTGTCGGTCTCTCCACTAGGCTATCGCTAACAAAAATTAAACCAGCTCACACAAAAACACCCAAGTATGAAACAGCAATTGGTGTATAACACAACGGTTGTGACTGTGGCAAACGTAGTGTAGAAATGACGATATAGCAAAGTAACTGGCAGTTGGAGGCGGAGAGCTGAAAATCGAGCTAAGTAGCGTGTCATTGGAGAGGCATATATCAAGCTGTGGACTAAGGCAGGCTGATGATGTTGATGACAAAGTTTAATCCCAAGTGGGATTCGAACCCACAACACTCAATACAGTGCTAAATAGCAAGACAGCTGCATAAACCACTTCATCATTCACAACCGCCATAAAAAAGATTCATAACACGACATGCAAAGAATTTCGCAATTGAAATTTGTTACCTGCGTTTCAATAAATAAAAATGTAATTGACTTAGCAAGTTCATTTCGTAAGAGCAACACAAATAACTGCAGCTTCTATGGCCCGCTTAGCCCGCTACCTTCTCCCGCCTGCTCTTCAAACATTTTGCTTGTGAACGCTTTGTCAATAATTTTATTGCGAAATTTGTTAATGGTGGTAATCCGTATAATTTGTTCGAACTGTGTAATAATATATTGATCAATACATACAGGGCGTCACAAGACCCATCACCAAGCCGAAGTCTACTCGTTGTGGACATCATGCCAAGTCATACTGACCAAAACTAATACCTGGGAAACGATTTTTTTTTATATTTCACATTTTTCAAACCGCAATTAAAAGCACGCGCGTACAATGCTTTTTTTTTTTTTTTTTTTTTTTTTTTTTTTTTTTTTTTTTTTTTTTTTTTTTTTTTGTATCGGGTGTTGGAAAATCCTCATGGAGTCCCTCCGCCCCGGGGGGGAAGGACGAAGGGGACTGTCAGACTCTTACTGACTAAAAACCAACCCGTGCTCCTCATGTACCCATGTGTCGGAGGGTAGGGTTTCACCAAAGCATTCCTCGCTACCCCCCGACGGGTATTGGCCCGCCAGATGGTCAGGCGGGCCCCGAACGAAACCCCCTTGGCGGCGGATGAAGGTGTTGGGCTCCGCCGCCAAAACACCCAGCGGCCGCAGAGGATAGGGAGGACGGCAACGCAACACCGCATCTCCTCTTCCTCTGCGGCCCCACCGCGACGCAACGATGGTGCGCCCCCATTTGGTCGCGGCAGATAGGGCGCGGGGCAACGCAACACCCACACGCCTCTCCTCCCGCGACCGCACCCGACTGCGAGGGACAGACAGAACTGTCCCCCGCACCCGCACCATGGGACGCATCCTACGCAGGCCTCTACCAAGCCCACGTGGAGCGTCCCCTCCCGGGATCCCGCTTAGCTTCACCGTGGGTGGCTTCTAACCCACGGTTACTGAGCCCCTCCACCACGACAAGGTGGAGATCCCACGGGGGGGACGCGCGTACAATGCTCGAAATACCTACTTATCCATGGGGTCATATCTATAGAACATATTAGCGTTAAGGGTCTTTTTACACCCTGTATATTTATTTGCTTGGAGTATTTAACATATTTTACGTGTTATTATTTTAGAATCTGTGTGTTTATTACAACTTATTTTCTAAAACTTTGCACTCCGTTTCTCTTTACTCAATCGATACATATTCACTATGGTTAAATGGTTTAAAACTTACCTTATCGATATTGTTCGCAAAACACTGCTAAACACAATTGAATAAAACACTTATATTTAAAGGATGACTCAGATCCAACAAAACAATTTAAATCCCATTGAAGTGTGAAATTAAAACCGTAAGGCTGAAAAAGTGCACCGCAATTGAAGACTTCGAGTCTTTACAAACACCCTCATCCGTTCCCTTCAAACATCGCGACCGGTATTGCGATCGAAATGATCGAAACAATACTACTTTTCTTTGCAGTTCGCTCTAGCTCAACTGTTTTGCTATCAACCTTTTCGTATTTTATCTGGATTCCAACAGATATTGTACTTTTGCGAAGGAATTCTCGATCCAATGTTCAGAATTCAAGTATATTTTAATAAAGTAAATCTTACAATAAAATCTTGCTTTAGTTGCTTATAAAACTGAATTAACACTTTGTAAATTAATTGAATTGATCATCATCATCATCAGCCTATAACAGTCCACTACTGGACTAGGACTCTCCTTTGAAAGGAGGAATTGGCCTACTAATCCACCCTGGCCAAACGGATTTGTATAGGGTTTGTATCAAGTTTTCCTTCTCTTAGAATGCTGTTCTCTGCATAATAAGCTCCCTCTGTCGGCTCTTACGACACCCATGGGATGATACGGGGTGGTGACATTTCGTATTCTTAATCCGACACCACACGGACAATAATATAATTTATAATTGAATTGAATAAGACATAAATAACGTTTCGTTCGTGTGTAGAGACGACACACTCCTGCATAGGTGCGGCGACTTTTCTAAGCGTTTAAGGTGTGCGCTCTAAGGGATAAACTAGAGGTTGATATCAAATTAGGCACACAACCATATAATAACTGATTCCACAAAGTCTACGTACCATGCAGGCAAAGCCACGGGCAGAAACTGGTAGTAGGTATACAAAATAATATCTTTTATCAACTTAATAAGCAAGCAAAGAAACTATTCTAGGAAGAAAAAAGGCTTTATAATATAACTTTAATCGCAAACTAGGAAGAATTCAACAGAGATAATGAACTGCCGTAACTAAAGCAAATAGCTGTCCATTTTTCACTCAAATGAAAATTTAATTAAATTCTAATAAAGTTGAATCCATAGTGGATTTAAGAGAAGAGTTATTATAGGAGAATTCTGGAGCAGCATTTTTTAAACCTAAAGTTTGTTGACATAGCTTCTAGATTAAATGTTATAAAACAGATATTAAACTTAGTACACTGATCACGGCTCATGGCAAGCTAGAAACAAAACAAATTACACATACAACTGATTCATAAAAAGTCAATGCAAAACTGAATTTGGTAGTATTCTCAACGATATTGATACTGCTCTACTAGACAATATATTGCTAAGTACTAAGAAAAGAACAGAGGCTTATAACACTTACTACACACTTCTATATACATATAACGTCTTAATTCTCCAGTACATTGCGAACTTTCACTTTGCCATATCAAGTAATGATAGCTACTTACCCTTTAACTAAACCGTGAATTACAAGCATTAACAATTTGAGGCCATAGTTTAATTAGTGGCAGTATCCTTCATTGTGGTTAGCTATTACACCGGCGATGGTTCTTGTTTGATATTTGACCCTTCCTCAAGCCCAGTTAAGATTACTGCTTAAGTTACTAGAAAATGGTCTTCAATGTCTTCTACGCCATCCAAGTCAGTACCATTACTGCTTATGAGTCCAGGAATAAACATACAGTGTCTGATAATGTTCTGTAATGTTTTGCTATGAGTTCTATTTGTGAGATTGACACTCATATTTCGCTAGATAATCTCAGTACGTCGCACCAAATGTCTTCAAAATTCGTGTATTTTGTCATATACATATTATGTACGCTACGTATACTATCAGAAGGTACTTCCGAATAAATGCGATGTATTTCATATCAGCCGCCAAAATCCCAGAAACAGATTTATTTACAGCTATCATATTTCTACATATCGCATACGAGACACATTTGGGATTTCGTGTCTGTCCTAACTCGTAGCCAACCTCAATGATATTTCCAAGTGTGCCTCCATTCCCGGGGGCACCATTCATTGATATTAGCAGTCGCAACTCCGTATATCATAGCTCTATTATATTTGCTTACGTACTAACTTGTAAAGATGTAACAAGTTTCGATGGAAAATAATGTTTGTTGTATTTTGCAGCTTTTTTCATATACTTCTTTTGTGTGAACAGAATTTATGACTCGGAGAATCCACTATTAGTTTCTAACTCGTCAGCCTTTTATGTTCAAGCTTTCATTAAATCAACAGTTTGGTAACTGTGAAAGAAAATAAAATTTACTTTAAAATGTAATGAAATAGCTCCAATGAAATTATATTATACTCATTTGTGTGTTCAACTCAAAAGCTTAGACCCTCGGGTAACCTTTGCGGTTTGTATCCTTACCCTATTATGTTGGGAGGAATTAAAAAAATACTTTATCGTAACCACAGATGATACTTTCGTATCATCGAAACGATTTCTGACGTAAATTATTGTCACAGTTTTAAAGCCTTTCAATACTTCAATTCACGTTAGTATAATTATGGATAATGTTAGGATAAAATTTAACAGAAACAATTCTAAGTCTAGACTGAATGTATCAAAAATATAGAATTCGCAGAACTTTAATATTTACCAACTGATATTTATCATCCTGCTCAAGCTACAAATCAGGTACATAAAGTTTATACAGTAAAATACAAAGTGATTAATGGTGTCGTATATCAATTACCAATGTCAGGTGCAACTTGGTTTTTGTCGGAAAGTTTTCAGAGGGGGCTTTAATGGTGCTTGAGACTGTACAGGGAACTATTGCATGTTTTATCTAAGAAATGTACGCGAAGATGGATCGGCAGGGAAGTATGCTCCATTGTTGCGAGAGTAAATACTTGTATTAATGTTTCTGGAGAAATAAATGAAGCGAGCACAGAATTTGGAATAAAAGATAAATGAAATGAAAGACACGAATGAAATGAGTTTTCTAATGAAAGATGCGATGTAACAGTCAGATGTCGAGGAATTAGGTGAGCTGTAGTCATTTAAGGCTAGATTTTTATATTATTTTTAGCAACGTTTTATAGACGTACCGAGATTTTGTGAATAATGGCGTTCTTGTAAGTAAATAATAAACATTATTGGATAAAGCCTGGAGCATATTCCTGACGCACATAACGGAAAATAGAAGCGTGGTAAAAATATTTATCAACCTTGTCAGCATCGTCTCGAATCAATCGAGTGACACCTACGCACTATAATATTTTTATATCTTAACTTAGATATAAAGCGACATAGTGACGTCAAAGAATATAATATAAACTAATGAATTTAAGAAAGCGTAGATTCCAATTCAAGCTATCATGGAATTTACCGAAGGCTAAAAGCCTAAAGTAAGCAAAGTTAACCCAAGTGTAAAACCGCTTACAGAACCTAAGCTACCGTCTAAAAGTTCGATAAATTAAGTTAGCACGCTTCTGAGGTACTCCACGTTGGAAAGCAAAACGTTTTTGAAAAACAGCCCATTCTTAAATTCAGTGAGATTTTTGCGCTCAATATAATTTTACTTGTAGAATTCGTCTATGTAAAACTGGGAATTCAAGAGCGCCTGAGTAGTTGTTAAATTCTTTAAGTTAATAAGTCTTTAGAGAATTATAATACGAAATTCTGTATGCTTTATTCGAAAAGCAACATTATTTACGTATGAGAATGTTCTTACCACTTCACGAGCACTTAGTTTGTTAATTAGCGTACAGTTTAACATTGCTATGAAATAAGATAGTTGTACGAAAGTCGGTCCTTAAAAGACATTGACAACCCTCTTGTTTATGTGTTAGGTACATAATATATATATGTATAATACAATAGCTAACTAGGTCGTTACTGCTAAGTACACTGCTATTGACAACTAAATCAATCTTTAGAATTGGAAACTAGTATTATAGTTTTAGGGCACAGTACTAGCATATATTGACATAGTATTGACTGTAACTAAAATAGCAATAGAAATAATATCAACAATCAACTTAAAGTCCTGGGAAGGCCGTGACCTTTACAATTTTGGGTACTATAATGTCCAAGAGGGTTTTGGATCTTTTTAATAATTTAAACATTTTGAGTATTGATGAGGCAATTTAATAATTTCAATATAATTTAATAATTTCAATATTATTTTATTTCCTATAGTTGCTGGTATTAAACTGATTTTCTACTCTTAGACACAGTATCCGTGTTGATTTAAAAGCGACAGTCTCAGAATTTTCCCTCCAAATATTAATTAGAAAAATTGAACGGCGTAGATGGCGTACCCCTAATCACTCAGCCATCACCTCACCAAACAAATTAAAATTTTGCACAGACGTTATGAAAATGTATCTAAATTAACTAAACTGGTAACTAAACACCCCGCTAAGAATAATAATGGGCCAGTTTACCGCAAAGTGCTTTGCTATGTCACCATTCATCATCCGACCTAACAACTACATTAATATTAAGACGGATCGCATTTTGTTCGCTGACTCGCTTCCACCTAGCGATGTCCTTTTCTCTTATTATCAGTTTGACAGCTTCTCGAGGATGAGATATCGCTACATTTTAATGGACTATATTTTTTGGTAGATTATTAATAGAGAATAAGAGGATTCTTTTAAATTCTTCGTCTAAATCTAATCTACGTTAGGTTTATGATGAATTAGGGGCGAAAGAAGTAAAAGGTTTAATTAACTTCCTAATGGACCAAATAGGTTTTATTAGATTACGCTGAGATTGTGTTTATTACTTTTGACGTGACAACGTCTTATAAATTGGTTTGCCGGGTGACACTTCAAGAAACTGCGTTACGCTCCGCTCACGTTATGCGCTCACAATGAGAGCGAGTGAGAGGCACGCGTCCCGCCTAAGAGCGAGAGAGACAGACATAAAAAGTGAAAGGCACGCGTCTTTAATCCTTCTTCCTACTATACGAATGAATATTCACATTAAAATTATTTTACCACTCAAAGTCGTTGTCACGTAAAACTTTCGCCCGTATACCGACTTTACAGGCAACCAATTTTTTTGATAAAGCATACGCATAATAAAAAAAGATAAAGTCACATTATTGGAAGATACTGAATACATCTGATTTAGTCGGGCCAGATAATATCAAAGATAACATAATAATTTGTTACCAAATGTAATGAACTAAAACTATAAAAGGTTATCTTCTTAATATATAAAATCCTTGCGTTACTGACTTACTGACAGACACGCTACAGCCGAAACTGTTGGGCGCAGAAAGCTGAAATGTGGCATGTATGTTCCTTGAGGACCGTAGGGGTGCACTAAGAAGGGATTTCCCGAAATTCCCACGGGATCGGCCAAAACGGGTAAATTTAAAAAAAATGCAGGCGTAGCGGCTGGCGTCCTCTAGTTTACATATAAACAGGCAGAACGAATGTAAGTCGTATTTCTAGGGAAATGGGCTAAAAAGAAAAATTTCACTTTTTCACTTTATAGAATGAAATATAACTATTAACACAAAGATCTCTCTCTTAAATAAAACTACAGGTTTTATTTTGCTTGTGTACTCTAAAGGCTCTATTAGGTATAGCATTTTTTAATGGGTCCGATAATCGCACCCTGAGACATGCTCTTAAACGCCAAAAGTCATTTAAAAACATCTCCATTGTAAATAGCTTTATTACAAACACATATAGATCAAACGCAAAGACTCAGAAGCCTGTTACAACACCTACTTACAACTTTCCAAAGTTGTCTCGAACGAAGACAATTCTCCGTTTAACTTAAACCAATTTCTACTCATTAACTGAACGTCCCTATTTAAGATACGACCATGTCTGTATCAGAAGTATGGCATTGTTAATTTTGTACGAAGAACTTCTTCCATTACAGAAACTCCAAGTGTTTACGTCACACCTTATGAATCCTTATATTACTTGAAAATTATTTTGTCGCTGAAATAAACGAAACTTGAGTAAAGATTGTATAAAGAGAATGTTGTATCGAGTGTTGGCATTAGTATTCGAACCTCGGGTCGAATGTGCCACGAGATTGTTATCGCTTGCTGTGCTCCGTTTTGCTACTCTGAATAACGTCGAATAGATGGTGTGTGCAGATTGGTTAACGTTTGACGGTAGTCTGCGGATTTCGGTTGCGCTGATAGCTTGATGTTTTAGCTATCCTATTAGAGATGCTAGGGACGATTAGTTTGGTGATGTAATATTATGTTTATTTTATCAGGGCTTAGTAGGTGCATAGGGTTCCCACCAAGAACTTAGGGTCCCAAGCCAACCTCACCGGCAAGTGGTGCACCTGCCGATCAACGGACGAGGCTCTGGCAAACAAAATATCGCGATAAGCGGCAATAGGCTCGCCACCTATTACGTGGGATCAAAACACTGGCGAAAAGTGGGCGTTTAATATGCCTCTACCTACCCCTTCAGGGAAACAGGCGTGAGTCTATGTATATATGTATGTAGTATGGAACACACCATTTATGTGTGCAGTAAGGCTAACCGGTGATTCTGTTTGGCTTATATATACAACCTGCTTAACAAAATACAAATTTTTAGGCACGTAGGTTCCATATATAGCGGCATAGGTGTACATTGGTCTAACTCGCTGAAACCTCAAGAACTGACACCCTGTATTGCCTATAATACCACTACAAAATGGTTTGTCCAGGCAATAATATATATTTAAAACAAATAATCAAAACAGAGACAAATGGAGAAAAGGAATTAAAGGAACAATGAAAAGTTATCATGAAAATCCATTTAACCAGTAATTATTAATTGTTTCTACATCTATTTAACAAAGCAATCAATCTTACCAAACTTTCATTGAGACAAATCCCGCGATCAATTTCTATTAAAGCTCAAAGAGGCCGTATACAAAAGTTGTAAGCGGAAAACACATTGTTTCCCCTCCCTCGTTAGCAAACTCCACGGTACTTTTTTGACGTCTGCTCTAGGGCGTCTCTGGTGGTTCGAGTGTTTACCCATACAACGTTACATTTTACACCTCCAAAACACACTCTCACACTCTAACCATCAACACAATAAGAACCAAATTCCAATAAAATGCCAGCACTTCAATTTCAACACAAAATTTGACAATACAAGGTTATATTTGCAGATTGGTTGTGAGTGCTTGCTTTTAAAACATACACGATAAAGCTCAAATTTGGTTGAGTTTTCGTTCTATAAATGTTGTCCTACTGATTTTGTGCTACGTTTTGTTCGTGCGTTCTGTCTTGGCTAACTCTTGAAACGAGTATCTGAAACCTTCTTGAGTTTAGGGTCCTTTGCTAATATTTTTTTGTATTTCATTGTTACATATCTCGGTATTGAACAGCTCTTATTAAAAATAAAACTAGGCACCATTGTTTCTCCTTTTTCTATCTAACTACCAATTATAATAGTAAATTATCTGCGAGAAGCATGACATCACTGCAGGAGATTTCCCCTCAGAAAACAGCAACGTTTCGTCCAGACAGGCTCACCACTATCCTTTGGCAACGTCTCACGAACTATCTAAAAAATAACGGAACTGAATGAGATCAGACTCGGTACCAAATTTACAAAGGGTGAATATGATTCACTTGCTTTGGGAATCTGTCCAAAGATGATTTCATCCTAACATTCAATATTTCTGATCTAGATTCTCCTGATGTTTCGAGTGATATCACTTTATCCTTTCAGAGTTTATCTTCAGCAAGAAAAAAACAAACATTTTTATCCAAGAGATATCTTTCGTTCTTTATTTATTTTGTTAAGATTTTATTTTCTATCTTTTTGCTGCCTAGAGTTAATCCGCGTGCCGGCTTCGCTTTAGAAACATTGAAACAAAAAGCTCAAAGAATATACAGACTTGAATTGAATGTATCTGAAATTAGTATTATTAGAAACACTAAAGGTGTCGTCGTCTAGTGTTAGACATGTTATAATATAACAAAGCATGTCAACAAAAATCAATGAAGGAATTTCAAAAATATTAGTCTCCAGATTCTGCCGGCGGCTATGTCCGCGTGGGGGTTGGTTATCGCGACAAAAGACAGCCCATGTGCTACTTATACTAGTAAGTTACATCAAAATCAGTTCAGTAATTTTGCGTCAAATCATTCATCCTCACAAAGTTTCGCGTTTATTATAGTCAGATTGATAGACTGCTTACGTCACCACTGTGAGTTATCATTCTCCGCCTGTCATACTTATTTCATAGAATACAAAGCTTGTTTTTATCTTTTTAGGTAAGTAACGGATTTTATATCGTTTTAATAATTTAGTTTAACATTTTTTGTGTCGATTTTCCCGGCCCATACCTCGAGGCGGCGCGCGGCGCGGTGTAGGCCTATCTATACCTACACGCGTGTAATTGAAAATCGTTTTACCTAAAACACTATTGAGGTTTTCATAGCAGTAATTTATCTTTTTTTAATCTACTAGATGAATCCTACATAATGATGTTACGACCTATTTTACAAAATATTTTTTTTAGTTTTCTGCTTACTTCTTTTTTCGTGGGCTCCTTATTAAGATATTACTTTTGAGTTCATTTCAGTGTTTAGCCCTTACAAATCAAAATCCATCAATTGGTTGAACATAAGGCCAACGTAACATCATACATAGAAAATACTCAAAAACTGTAACCCCTTGCAAAATCTAGTGAAGAGCATTGATTTTAGTCCCATTCACAGATGCTACCGGCATTCACAAATTCTGCCTTCACGAAACTGCAATTCCGTCGATCGATAACACATCGAAAGCTAAATTATTAGCAGATATAACCTGTACCCTGTTTCCCATATCACATGTCATACAAGATTCCAATCTCACCCTTTTCCAAAAAACCAAAGAGGTTCGTTTTATAATATTCCAGGGAGAACAATGCGGGTTTAAACTGAAGGGCACTGTGGATCCTGGTAACACCTGCTTATATCCGGTTCGCCCTACGGCAAGGGCCTTATTTTTGCAATAAATTAGAGACCGCATCACCCATACACATTCGTACCTGTCTCAGTAAGACCTTTCCAATTATTGGGGTCTGCCTGCACCGGCAATTTGTAGTTGACGTCCCAACTATGTACGACGTGTGATGAAATAACGCCCGGTAAACACGTGAACTTATTGATTTTGCTCTTTGTTGGTTAATATTATAAACAATTAAGGAATTATTTTGCTAAATGCTGTCTGCTTTATGTTTTAAGAATGGTATCGGCGTATAATAGTACGTTAGTTAAGGCCGATCGGCGAGTTAAATGCCTACGTTCGGGGCATCCCGTACTGAGGACGCGGCGCGAGCCGCGCCGGGCCGCGCTCGTCTGAGGTTGTGTGCTTGAAAAGTCCGTGCGTACACGGCGCCGGCGACACACGCGTACATTCAAACCGGCGGCGGCCGATTTGTATGAAGCTATCCTACTATTCTTTTTGTATTATGGTATGGGATTCTTATTCATATTTTGCTTAAACTATATAGATAATTGAATATAAAATGATATAGTATCTTCTTGGGTTTACTCGAATGTTACACATTGAAATTAAACTACGATTTACGGATTCTATCACGATATATTGTTTTAGTTAATTTAGATTTAAACCGAATGATCTAGAACTACAGAAACTATAAAAAGATGATCAACTAAGAAGATGTTTGGCGATGCATTGTAAACAATGTTATTGCTTGCTAAAGTTCTAAGGCTGAGAAGTTATTCTCTCATTAACACGTACCTACTTTCTACATGTTAGAAAAAGAACCAAACCCAGTACATTAGTTTGGGTCACAGGCGCTGACCGATACTTTTAGTCCTAGAGCCTGTGTATAAGGTTTTGATGACTTCCGTAGCTACCAATACACTACCAATTGGATGCACGCTGATCTAATATACGGTTAATAACATTTTATAGGTAATGCTGCTGTTTGGAGCAGGTTTAAAAATTATATTCGTACATCTCGAAACAAAACAAAATAGAAATATCATGCACCTTTTTATTATATTTCCGATTCGTTTTGTGACATATGCCGTATAGATATTTTTCTATTAACCTTTTAAGCGCTTGGCTAAATATCTATTGGCGTGCCCCTAGCGCGCGGCTATAAATCGATAAAATGATACCTACAATCAATAAGGAGGAGCAATCTTTGAATCGATAAAAAAGTCAAAAAGATTTTTTATGTTTTTATTTTAAGTCAGCCTTATGGCTCCTACATACAGGCGCGACACAAAGGAACCGCTCATTTCTTTATGTCGCATCGCGTGTCGCGCCTGTTTGTAGCAGCCTGACATAGAACTGGTGATATTTGTTAGTAAAATAACATATTTTTCTACTACATCATTGCCACAAAATTTTTCAAAAATATCCAGTTCCGAGGAGTCGCTGCTCAAAGGTACTGAAGATGATACCCCCGAAACAAATAGCTACCTACGTCAAATTTTCCTATATCAGGTACAGTTATGTCTGACGTCCAATTAAGCCTTCATTGTCCTCAAGATCCTGAAATGACAAATTACAATTTATTACGTATATTATTTTTTATTAGGTCAAAATTACATTTCGTAACAAATGGTAGGTACATATATTATAACTTTAACAAAAAGGAACCTAAATAAACGGGCAACGCCGGAGCACAGTAAGAGACAACGCCATATGGAACTACGTTCGTTAAAAAGAGACAAATGCGAGTGCGAGTGCTTGTCCGACTTGGTAGGTACTGTCACAGTGCCTTATTAATGGCATGGACTACATACAACATGGTTCCAAATTTGAACAATCAATAGGATATGTAGATAAGTAGGTAGAATTACATCAAAATGTTTAAAATACTTACTATTTCGATTCACCAAGGAGTTACCTAAACCCAACGGAAGTCTTATTTATACCTATACCTACTAAATAATGTGCAACTAACATAAGACATTGAAATAGGTACTTACCTCTACAACACTTCTAAATTCTTCTGTAGATTCGAATAATTCCTCTTCGTCGTCATTATTAAAATGTGGCTATTTTATCGACAATGCACAAATATCCACGAACAACATTAATGGAACTTTCCATTCGTTTGATCAGCTTGTGACGTAGGCAGCAGTCGTATTAATGTGACAGCCGCGCTAGACTAACTAGAGAAATATCTTGCAAGCATAGGTGTCTAGGTATGGGAACTGACGTCAAATGTTGGCATTATACAAAGATCCTCAGGGATCTTTTTCTTATGAATAATAAGGAAAAGAATTAATAACACAAGGCAATATGTTAAATTGAACTTTATTTCGTATGACAATGTTTATTTTATGCTGAATGATGCATTGCATCTGATTATTTAACTTAACTGTGTTATTTCGTTTTTAAAATGCGCATTGCATTGTATCACATCCCTATGGTCATATTTATGCGACACGCGCGATAGACAACGAAGAAAAGTACAAGCTGCCAATTACTTTTTTTGTTTAAGTTTTTTCAATGCTTAGAGCTATGACACATAATTTTAAGTAGTTGTTATAAATAATGGCTCTATTTAATAATAGTTTTAGTTTACCACGCAGTTAATAGGACGCAAATAGAACGTAAAAATCATGTTTGTTCTCTGTCGTAGAAATACGACGCAAGCGATAGGGACACGGAAATATATGTCGCATATATGCGACACAAGCGGTTAAAGGGTTAAGTAAACTCGAAACGAAACTGTCCATCTGTCCATCACACGTAGACTAAAATGCAGTGCCATGCAAATAATTGTGAAAGCCGTTTTTCAAAGTTCTAAAAGCTTTGACACGGGTACTAGCTAAAACTAAAAACGGGTTTGATAAATCCTTACGTCGCGTTTCACTAAATTCTATAAAAGTTGTTTTTATCAAATATTTTATTCGCTACCCTACAGACATACAACGTTTAGGAACAAAAATTCTCAACAAAACAAAAGCCGATAGACATATAGGATAGAAAAGTATTCTTATAAATTCATGTCGTGCAATATTTTTTGACCTAGTTATGTAGCCGATTCATTTTATAAAATAAATTTAATAGCCATTTCTTTTATCTCAGAAATATAAGATTTTACGTCTGCTATAACAATAAATAGTTAAACTTACTGCTTTGTTAGTCAAGAAGTCTTCTTTGTGTTCGACAGCCTAATTGTCTATATATCGTTCGACCTGTTACGATTTAAAAGTTACACGAAGCCAAAAATAATGAAAATAAACGAAACTGAAATAAACTAACACATAACATAAACATACATAACATAACATAAAAATTCACGCCTTTTATCCCCGAAGGGGTAGGCAGAGGTGCATTACATACCCACACTTCGCCAGTTATGTTTCGGTCCCAATGTAATAGGGGGCGAGCCTATTGCCATCTGCCGGGCACATCATTAAGCGAGCGATAATTAATTTATAATGCATACATAACTTCGAGAAGTAAGAGGTGTGTGCCCGGGATACCTGGGGATCGAACCCGAGACCATCGTCTCAGCAGTCCGTTACGTACACCACTGGGCTATCGCCGCTCTATGAAATAAACTATACAATTACTAAAGTCTTTGCTGAGCATCCTTACTAAAGTCAATTTCAAAAAAATATAAGTTATATCATACATACACAGATACATCATCAACTGATATCGACAAACCACAAAACAACAAGTGTCCCAAAAGCAAAACACATTCAATCAATACCCACCTTGAAAATCGCGATCGTATCGGCCCCTAACGTGGAGCTAAACGCACCACATTGTCAGTCGAAAGTGGCGTGACAAATCGATTGGTTTAATCGCATTCACTAGTGAGTAACGGACGGAACCCGGTGATAATTAAACGAGAAACCTGTATTGGATGTGTCCCGACTCACACTAGTTAACGATAAACAGACGAGTTGACCGTCTGTGAAATAGAATTAGACGTTTCCTTAAGACTACGGAAAGTAGTGCAAAATAGGTGAATTGAAAACGTAGTCGCTCCCTTCACTTGTAAACATTCTTTTTTATGTGGAGACGATCCTTAGCGTAATGCTGGCTGCGTCTGCTCGAATGAAATTTGGATTCTTTAATCTTGGTGAGCTTTGTTTGAGAATATTGTTATTGTCTTACTATTATACTTGTATTTGACTGGTATCAGTATATTATGATGGATACAATTATGTAAACTCAAATGTTTACTGAATCATTGTTACTTACAGATCTCGAGACATTTCATAAACGCGACCTAACTGATAAAAACATAACTATCAACGTTTGTAAATTCGCTGACGACATACATACATACATACATAGATTCACGCCTCTTTCCCCGAAGGGGTAGGCAGAGGCATATTAAACGCCCACTTTTCGCCAGTGTTTTGATCCCACGTAATAGGTGGCGAGACTATTGCCGCTTATTGGGACATTTTGTTTGCCAGAACCTCGTCCGTTGATCGGCAGGTGCACCACTTGCAGGTGAGGTTGGCTTGGGACCCTAAGTTCTTGGTGGGAACCCTATGCACCGACTTGGTGGGAACCTATGCTGACGACGGATAAATATAATGCCAAAATTAATGAAGGGTGGAAAAATAAGATAGGTATGTATTATAACAAGGTTTGTTTTACTTTCACGTTATAGAGGGCAAATTTATAGACGGCTACCAAGAATCGTTCTATATCCTTGCTACAGTAACTACTTACAATCAGGCGAGATTCTTTGATACATTAGTAGCACAATAAACACGGATCCATTTCAATTATATTACGTTTCAAGTACTACATGAAACAAAGTGAAACTCCTACTCAAGCTTTTACAGAAACTTATGCACGTCTTTATCTCATGAAATCTCATACCAATTTGTAAGAAACATTGTTCAGATGTTTGCTCTTTATTGTACCAATTTTTTGCTCAATCAATTTGAAATCTGGAATGCTGTTGGCCGCGTTTTGCTTGATTCTTTTCCTCCTTCACGTGTTTGGATATGGGTCACTCCAAAATATTTTCGCATTTTTCTCCTTTTTATCCCTTGAACGAGTCAGTGTCGCTATGATACGCCTTTCATATCCGCTCCAATGATCTATACAACATAATTGTAGTACATTTTCCTTGATATTAATAGTGTGTATTTATGTGTGGGTAAAAAATATGTAGGCAAACATCATAGCATCGACGACGTAAGTGACTGACTAAAATTGCAATTTTGTAAGGCAAAGTAAAATGTGATGCTTTATACCTTTCTCATTAGTAATTATGTTGCTAATGTAAGCAGCGATAGCCTAGTGGAGAGACCGACAGGCTGCTACACGTTATATTTGCAGATTGGTTTTGAGTGCTTGCTTTTAAATAATACACGATAAAGCTCAAATTTGGTTGATTTTTCGTTCTATAGATGTTGTCCTACTGATTTTTGTGCTACGTTTTATTCGTGCGTTCTGTCTTGGCTAACTCTTGAAACGAGTATCTGAAACCTTCTTGAGTTTAGGGTCCTTTGCTAATATTTTTTTGTATTTCATTGTTACATATCTCGGTATTGAACAGCTCTTATTAAAAATAAAACTAGGCACCATTGTTTCTCCATTTTCTACCTAACTACCAATTATAATAGTAAATTATCTGCGAGAAGCATGACATCACTCCAGGAGATTTCCCCTCAGAAAACAGCAACGTTTCGTCCAGACAGGCTCACCACTATCCTTTGGCAACGTCTCACGAACTATCTAAAAAATAACGGAACTGAATGAGATCAGACTCGGTGCCAAATTTACAAAGGGTGAATATGATTCACTTGCTTTGGGAATCTGTCCAAAGATGATTTCATCCTAACATTCAATATTTCTGATCTAGATTCTACTGATGTTTCGAGTGATATCACTTTATCCTTTCAGAGTTTATCTTCAGCAAGAAAAAACAAACATTTTTATCCAAGAGATATCTTTCGTTCTTTATTTACTTTGTTAAGATTTTATTTTCTATCTTTTTGCTGCCTAGAGTTAATCCGCGTGCCGGGTTCGCTTTAGAAACATTGAAACAAAAAGCTCAAAGAATATACAGACTTGAATTGAATGTATCTGAACTTAGTATTCTTAGAAACACTAAAGGTGTCGTCGTCTAGTGTTAGACATGTTATATAACAAAGCATGTAAACAAAAATCAAGGAAGGAATTTCAAAAATATTATTCTCTTGATTCTGCCGGCGGCTATGTCCGCGTGGGGGTTGGGTATCGTGACAAAAGACAGCCCATGTGCTATTATACTACTGTAAGTTCCATCAAAATCAGTTCAGTAATTTTGCGTCAAATCATTCATCCTCACAAAGTTCGCGTTTATTATAGTCAGATTAAAATATAAGTCCCGCCGGGCACTGCTTACGCCACCACTGTGAGTTATCATTTTCCACCTGTCATACTTATTTCATAGAATACAAAGCTTGTTTTTTCCTTTTTAGATAAGTAACGGAGTTTATATCGTTTTAATAATTTAGTTTAACATTTTTTGTGTCGATTTTCCCGGCCCATACCTCGAGGCGGCGCGGTGTAGGCCGATCTATACCTACACGTGTGTAATTGAAAAACGTTTTATCTAGAAAACTACTGAGTTTTTCATAGCAGTACCTTATATTTTTTAAATCTACTAGATGGATCCTACATAATGTTCCTACATGATGTTATGACCTATTTTACAAAATATGTTTGTTAGTTTTGTGCCTACTTCTTTTTTCGTGGGCTCCTTATTAAGATATTACTTTTGAGTTCATTTCAGTGTTATCAATTGGTTGAACATAAGGCCAACGTAACATCATACATAGAAAATACTCAAAAACTGTGACCCCTTGCAAAATCTAGTGAAGAACATTGATTTTAGTCTCATTTACAGATGCTATCGGCATTCACAAATTTTGCCTTCACGAAACTCCAATCCGTCGATCGATAACACATCGAAAGCTAAATTATTAGCAGATATAACCTGTACCCCATATCCCATATCACATGTCATACAAGATTCCAATCTCACCCTTTTCCAAAAAACCAAAGAGGTTCGTTTTATAATATTCCAGGGAGAACAATGCGGGTTTAAACTGAAGGGCACTGTGGGTCCTGGTAACACCTGCTTATATCCGGTTCGCCCTACGGCAGAGGCCTTATTTTTGCAATAAATTAGAGACCGCATCACCCATACACATTCGTACCTGTCTCAGTAAGACCTTTCCAATTATTGGGGTCTGCCTGCACCGGCAATTTGTAGTTGACGTCCCAACTATGTACGACGTGTGATGAAATAACGCCCGGTAAACACGTGAACTTATTGATTTTGGTCTTTGTTGGTTAATATTATAAACAATTAAGGAATTATTTTGCTAAATGCTGTCTGCTTTATGTTTTAAGAATGGTATCGGCATAGAATAGTAGGTTAGCTAAGGCCGATCGGCGAGTTAATTGCCTACTCTTGCGTCCTACCTACGCGCGGCGCATCCCGTACTGAGGCCGCTGCGCGAGCCGCGCCGGTCCGCGCTCGTCTGAGATTGTGTGCTTGAAAAGTCCGTGCGTACACGGCGCCGGCGACACACGCGTACATTCAAACCAGCGGCGGCCGATTTGTATGAAGCTATCCTACTATTCTTGTTGTACTATGGTATCGGCTTCTTATTCATATTTTGCTTAAACTATATAGATGATTGAATACAAAAAGATATAGTATCTTCTTGGGTTTACTCGAAAGTTACACATTGAAATCAAACTACGATTTACGAATTCTATCATGATATATTGGTTTTAGTTAATTTACATTTAAACCGAATGATCTAGAACTACAGAAACTATAAAAAGATAATCAACTAAGAAGATTTTTGGCGATGCATTTGAGATTTGAAGTTCTAAGGCTGAGAAGTAACAATTATTCTCTCATTAACACGTACTTACCTACTACATGTTAGAAAAAAAGCCAAACCGGGCATTGGTTTGTGTCAAAGGCTGACCGATACAAAAAGTCCTAAAGCCTGTGTATAAGGTTTTGATGACTTCCGTAGCTACCAATACACTACCAATTGGATGCACGTTGATCTAATATACGGCTAATAATATTTTATAGGTTATGCTGCTGTTTGGAGCAGGTTTAAAAATATAGAAATAGCATGCACATTTTTTATTATATTTTCGATTCGTTTTGTGACATATGCCGTATAGATAGATAAATATTTTTCTATTAAGTAAACTCGAAACAAAACTGTCCATCTGTCCATCACACGTAGACTAAAAT
Organism: Euclidia mi; assembly: GCA_944739405.2. NCBI lineage: Eukaryota > Metazoa > Arthropoda > Insecta > Lepidoptera > Erebidae > Euclidia > Euclidia mi. The sequence goes on along the minus strand of OX123188.2, from coordinate 9,466,448 downwards.
GCAGTGCCATGCAAATAATTGTGAAAGCCGTTTTTCAAAGTTCTAAAAGCTTTGACACGAGTACTAGCTAAAACTAAAAACGGGTTTGATAAATCCTTACGTCGCGTTTCACTAAATTCTATGAAAGTTGTTTTTATCAAATATTTTATTCGGTACCGAGAATTTTTGCTCCTAAACGTTGTATGCTTGTAGCATACAACGTTTAGGAGCAAAAATTCTCAACAAAACAAAACAAGATATACAGGATACGAAAGTATTCTTATCATTCATGTCGTGAAATATTTTTCGAACTAGTTATGTAGCCGATTCATTTTATAAAATAAACTAGAGGATGCCTGCGGTTACACCCGCGTTATTTAAGGCTACTGCTCCGCTCCCGTGGCTCATAGCGTGATGTTATATAGCCTATAGCCTTCCTGGATAAATGACCTATCTAACAGTGAAGGAATTTTCAAATCGGACCGGTAGTCCCTGAGATTAGCGCGTTCAACCAAACAAACCAACTCTTCAGCTTTATATATTAGTATTAGATTTAATATCCATTTCTTTTGTCTCAGAAATATAAGATTCTACGTCTGCTATAACGTTAAATGGTAACTTACTGCTTTGTTAGTCAAGAAGTCTTCTTTGAGTTCGACAGCCTTATTGTCTATATATCGATTGACCGAAAGTTACACGAAGCCAAAAATAATGAAAATAAACGAAACTGAAATAAACTAACACATAACATAAACATACATAACATAACTTCACGCCTTTTATACCTGAAGGGGTAGGCACAGGTGTATTACTAAATCACATTTCGCCAGTCATGTTTCGGTCCCAATGTAATAGGGGGCGTGCCTATTGCCATCTACCGGGCACATCAATTAATTTATTATGCACACATAACTTGGAAAAGTAAGAGGTTTGTGCCCGGGGTACCTGGGGATTGAACCCGAGACCATCGTGTCGGCAGTCCGTTACGTACACCACTGGGCCTATCGCCACTCTATGAAATAAACTATACAATTACAAAAATCTTTGCTGAGCATCCTTACTAAAGTCAATTTCAAAAAATATAAGTTATATCATACATACACAGATACATCATGAACTGATACCGACAAACCACAAAACAACAAGTGTCCCAAAAGCAAAACACATTCAATCAATACCCACCTTGAAAATCGCGATCGTATCGGCCCCGTAACGTGGAGCTAAACGCACCAAATTGTCAGTCGAAAGTGGCGTGACAAATCGATTGGTTTAATCGCGTTCACTAGTGAGTAACGGACGGAACCCGGTGATAATTAAACGAGAAACCTGTATTGGATGTGTCCCGACTCACACTAGTTAACGATAAACAGACGAGTTGACCGTCTGTGAAATTGAATTAGACGTTTCCTTAAGACTACGGAAAGTAGTGCAAAATAGGTGAATTGAAAACGTAGTCGCTCCCTTCACTTGTAAACATTCCTTTTTATGTGGAGACGATCCTTAGCGTAATGCTGGCTGCGTCTGCTCGAATGAAATTTGGATTCTTTAATCTTGGTGAGCTTTGTTTGAGAATATTGTTATTGTAATGCTGTTATACTTGTTTTTGCTATTTATTTATTTTATTAGGCACAACTACAGATAACATATTATAATGTAGAAATAAATACAGTTTAAATAAGTATACAGGTAAATTTACAATCCGATTATAGTTAGGCACAACATTTGTGGAAGAATTATGTTACAGTTAGCCAAGAAATTAAGAAAAGTATAGCATTATACAGGTAGGTCATTAAGTTGTTGCACAAATTTAAGAAAATATAAATTCACATCATAAATATCAATTAGAAATAATTTAAAATAAAAAGATACATCATAATAAATTTACCAATTCGGCAATATTTAGAAAATATTAAGAAGTTACATAACAATTAATTAAAAATAAAATTAAATCATAACTAACAATTACAATAATTATATTAATTAAGACTAATAAGAAGAAAATATTCTATTACTATGGTTAGTAAACGACGATGGTCAGGTAACGGTTGTATATGATAGTAAACTCAAATGTTTTCAGAATCATTGTTAATTTCTGCTCACGTGCCATTTGATAGAAATGCCCCAATTGATGAATATAATACAACTATCAACATTTGTAAATTCGCTAACTACATATACGAAGAAATATAATAAAATTTAGGAAGTGTCAAGAAACAAGGTTTGTTTTAGTTTCACGTTATAGAGGGCAAATCTATCGACGGCTACCAAAAATCGTTCTAGATTCTTGCTACAGTAACTACTTACAATCAGGCGAGATTCTTTGCTACATTAGTAGCACAATAAACACGGATCCATTTCAATTATATTACGTTTCAAGTACTACATGAAACAAAGTGAAACTCGTACTCAAGCTGTTACAGAAAATTGTGCATGTCTTTATCTCATGAAATCTCATACCAATTTGTAAGAAACATTGTACAGATGTTTGCTCTTTATTGTACCAATTTTTGGCTCAATCAATTTGAAATCTGGAATGCTGTTAGCCCGCGTTTTGCTTGATTCTTTTCCTCCTTCACGTGTTTGGATATGGGTCACTCCAAAATATTTTCACATTTTCCCCTTTTCATCCCTTGAACGAGTCAGTGTCGCTATGATACGCCTTCCATATCCGCTCCAATGATCTGCACAACATAATTGTAGTACATTTTCCTTGATTTTAATAGTGTGTATTTATGTGTGTGTAAAAAATATGTAGGCAAACAGCATAACATCGTCAACGTAAGTGAATGACTAAAATTGCAATTTTGTTAAGCCAAAGTAAAATGTGATGCCTTATTCCTTTCTCATTCGTTATTTTGTTGCTCCTCGAAAATAGAACGCAGTATACAAAGTCCGCTCTACACATAAAAAGGTCAATATCGAAATTCGAGTAATTTTACAGAAGCCCGACATAAGATCCGAATTCTTACTGACACTGTATAGCTAAAACGTAATGCAGAATCGATGCAATTTTTATATCGCACGTAGACGTCGCAAAGCAACATCGAGGCAATCATGAAACTGCTAACACTAATAGCAGCTTGTCTGCTTTGGATGTAAACAGACAGTACAAATGCTTTGAGTAATAGGAACATCACTTGTGTGATTCACGGATAAATGTATTGAGTCTGGCTTTTTGTTTATTACTTTATCAGGGTTCTCCAATCTATTACATTAATAATTTGACGACTGGTTGGCGCAGCGGGAGTGTAAGCGACTGCCCTGCTGAAGGTAGCAGGTTCGATTCCCGCTCAAATCAAACATTTGTGTGCATGAACATGGACGTTTGTCTTGGTTTCTATGTATAATATGTATGTATTTACAAAAAGAAAAGTATATGTTTATCCATTATCTAGTACCCATAGTACAAGCTCTGCTTAGTTTGGGACTAGATAGTGATGTGTGTATGTGGTAGAAAATATATATTAGGTATTAATACTGGTGAGTAAATTGTCTTTTAAATATGTCCCAAGTATTTGTCTTTTTCGAAACCAGCAGTGATACAATATGCATACAGGTCTGATTATGATTATTTCTCTTTTTAATTTAAAATCATGAATAAATTCGAAAAAGCTCTTTGTTTATAAATAATATATTATCTTAATACGGATGTATTTCCTCAATCAGCACTGTTGAAAACCAACTCAGAGATGATAATAATAAAATAAATGACCTTTTCAAATAAAATCGTGACCTTTTTTCGTTCGAGAGGAACTCGGAGATATTTCATTGCCAACTCCAAGATATGGATTACAAACAAATGCTCTCTTTCCTTAATTCCGCTCATCAATAAAACGAACCTTACCATTTCTTTTCCTCCGACTTCCATATTTATTACAACACATTTACTATGTGAATTTATTTATTTTGAGAATACAGAATGCAATATCAATTTCTTATAAGATATACCTATAAGTAGCTTATAAGGAGGGGAACATCTATAACAAGGATATTATAGAATCATACAAGTTTGTATACTATAGCTTATGTTTGCCAATATACTTAGTAGCGGAGGATCAGATGCAATGGTTACTAGTTATTGCTTTTCTGTATCAACATTTTGAAAATACGGGATTTGGAAATAAACCTAACTGACAATAACAATGTTCCCTCACTTTAGGCAGCACTTCTAATATAAATTATATAAAAAATATACATGTATGTTTATCTGTTGTCCCGTAGTACTTACAAGCTGTGCTTAGTATGGGACTGGATATTTCTGTATGTAGGTGGTACAATAATGTTATTATTATACATTTTATATTTATACAAAGTAAACCTAACATCATCCATACCCTTAAACAACTAAATATCACACAAATTCTAATCAATGCATTGCAAACTCTCCAAGTCTCCACCCTTCCAGGGACAGGCAAGATAAAAAGCCTGGGATTAAGTTATCGTCAGTGGGCAGCCTGAGGCGCTCTATACACTCGTACCAATACTGCTTGACGTCGACTCAACGTGTTACTTGTACTCCAGTATTTTGTGGCCTTATGAATTTGACTATAGTATTTTGATATATGTATTCTTTAGTTCAAATGGCATAAAATTTGTTCATGAAGATTGATTAGGCTAAAGAGAATCAGAATTTAGAAAATATGTCATTAAAAGTTGATAGTTAAGCCATTTTATTTCTTTTCGAAATAAATACTTTCAAAATAATGCCTGAAAAGTATTTAACCAATTGATTCATAGTCTGTTACATTGATTGAAGAAATTACCCTCGGGTACGATTTAGCTCATCCATAAAAACATTTTTGAATATAGCTTTCACTTCAGCCCTTAAAATATTTTGTTTGACTAGTGTCCAAAATTATTGAACTTCTCCAATCAAAACTAACTAAAGTAAACAAAAATTAAATCTGATAGCAATAGCTATCTTTTTCAAACTTCAACCGCCACGACATAAAAAATTAATTTGTAAAATATCGATCTACACAGGTGAAATTTTCATATAATTCGTTAGAAAAACAATAATAGCGTACAGGAGACGATAAACACAACAAAATATTTGACGAGAGTTACAAGGCTTACGGATAATTGTGCGTCTCGTTTACACTCCACAGCGAAACGTTATTATGGATATTGTTTTTTCTCAACACCTCATAACGGAACGTCAACGCGATCAAAATTAATAGGATTTGGAATAATACACGATCTTTTTCTTTCTTCTTTTCTTTTTATAAGACAACTTCCGGCAATAAATCCTGTGGCGCGGGGGACTTTACAAACATACAATCAACGGACACAATATACACCCAGACTCGAAACAAAAATGTATGAATCAATTGATTGAATCAGGCGTTACTTGACGGAACTCCATGGTGACCTAATGGAAGGATAGAGGAACACACCACGCACCCTCGAATTGGCAACCCCAACAATTGCAATAGAAAAAGGTTGACAATACCGAACTCCTCTAAAAGGATAACGGATATATAGGAATTTTATGGGTTCCAGGAAGATACCTGACTTGCAGTATCCCGCTGTATGCGCCGACTATTCTTCGACACGTGTTTCGCCTATGCACGAGGCATCCTCAGGAGCGATGGGCAACGACTGAGCCGCTGAAACTGAAGCTGCAATAGTTGGAGTGGTCAATCCGAGGGTGCGTGGTGGAGGGTGCTCTTTCCTCCCATTAGGTTATGTATGGATTACACAATGTGTTGTTTCGTGTGGGAATCGAGCCCACAACACGCAGCGCAGTGTCAAGTGACGAGCCGCCCGTGTAATTTCTACGTCAACCGTGCAATCATGGATGGCGTACTGCCATTGACAAGATAGAAGAAAAAGGTAATATTCTCTCAAATCTGGTTAGGCTAGTGCACGGACTCTAAGCTTCAATACATCTTGGATATAACCGGGACAACACTATTACGATGATGATGGTGATGATAGAATTATACACGATTTTTCTTTTACTGTTTGGTTTGCATGGATCGTGGATATTGCATTGGATACATACGTGCTCGGTATGTTAAACATTTAATGGTATAGTTGGACTAACTAAAGCACAAATGCAATCATTCGTAGCGATATATTTTTCTCTTCACAGCCTTTGTTTCAACTTGATTGCCAATTTTGGCAGAAGAGAGTTGTGAACCATGTGGATGGAAAAGTATCATTTAGATTCTTATACAGAAGAAAAACATTTTATCACACCACAATTTTATTAGAATTTATATTTATTATAATATTGTTTATTGCTTGCCGTGTGGTTGACGGCATAGAATACAAGTGTCACCACCCCCTATCTTCTCGTTGGTGTCGTAAAAGGCGACTAAGGGATAACACGATGCAAATACCATCTTTGCGTAGAGACGGAAAACTCGACATCAAACCCTATACGACTGCCTCGTTGGTCTCGCGGCATAAATGTGCGCGTGGGATCGGGAGGTCCCGGGTTCGATTCCTGGGTCGGGCAGTGTTATTGGGTTTTTCTGTCACGAAATTCTCAGTAGCAGCACGGAGTCTGGAAATGTGCCCGGTACGGCAATAGGCTCGCCTCTTATTACGTGGGACTAAAGTATATCTGGCGAAAAGTGGGTGTAGAAATACACCTCTGCCTACCTCTTCGGGGATAAAAGGCGTGACGATATGTATGTATGTATAATATTGTTATTGTGACACGACGAACTTAGCTTTTGCTAAGCTGGAACAATGAGGAAAAGAACAAAATGGAATATGAAAGGTACTAGAATAACTGACTATTGGTGGTATATACAATATAACATGTTGATGTTTCGTTGATCATATAGGCTTCAATCTACCATGTATATGGTTATAGTGTCTTAAACTGTACACACTTATTTTATAGTACGACTACTAGATAAATGTAATAATAATAATAATAATCATCTTTATTGCATCAAAGAAATTTACAATAATGAACCTTAATAAAATGTCAGATAGTACAATGTAGGTACTTTACTTTGGTGTATTTTATTTAAGTAACTTTTATCTACAACTTACTGTCAAACTATGTTGTGTTTCTATTGGTGTGTCTAATAAATGTTTTTTCTTTCTTTCTTTCTTTACAACCATTTCAGTGTTTCAAATACGTTTGAGCATTCGTAGTCCGGCAAATCCGTTAAATCCAGTTTATTTTAGACTCCCACTTGCAAAATATTAAATGATTATTCTTTCCTTTCTATGATAAGTCCGTGTGACATACAACCTATGGCCAATCTGATATCTTGTAATGACCTGCAAGTGGTAAAAGTTAGATTCTCTACTATTACATAGCCAAGGAAGAATATTTAAAACTAACTACTGCAAATCGTACAGAATCCCAAATCAACCCTCTCCAAAACTATGATTTTTAATGTCTGAAAATATCGAAAAGTTACTTTAAAGTTCACAAAATGTAGAATCGCCAAATGATCACTGCCAGAACTGCTATTCACAAAAATATATACCTTCCAAAGAAGCTATAATTGCAAACTGGTTTAATAATTGTTACGTACTGTATCATAAATTCAGGAGCGGATGCTATGAATCTATTAGTCACCACATACGACGCCCCTGGGAAATTATAGTGTTGACACTTTCTGGACGAGATCCATCTTTACTTAAGGTAAGATTTAACAGGTGTAATGTGTTATGGCCTCTTAATCATGCCGCCTATGTGCCGAAGTTTAGTTTAGGCTGCTATGTAATGGATATATGTGGGCATATTTTAAGTATAGTGTGAATGCTGATCTGCATGACGAAGCTTTTGGATCGCAACCGGGATAGCGCTTAGATGATGATGATGAATGGGAAAGTAATTATAAATCAAGAATACATAAACTCGATTTTAGAATATTGTTATGTAAAGTGGATACACCAACAGACTGTCATGCAGAGGGTATCGGGTTCGAATCCACGGTGCGCACCAATGACTTTTCGGAGTTATGTGCGTATTGAATTGTTAATTATCGCTTGTCCGTGCCTCGGAGAGCACGTTAAGCCGTCGGTCCCGGTTGTCATGAAGATCTTTGACAGTCGTTACAGGGCGTCAGTAGGTACCTTCTAAATAAACTGACACTAGTCTAAACCATGGAACATAGCTATCCCTTCGGGTTGCGGAGGTTAGACAGGCAGTCGCTCTGTGGAAAAGCTAATATTCAGCCAAATCCGCTAACACTAGTAAGCGGACCCCAGATTGAAACTGGGATAACGCTAAGAGAAAGAAGTTATGTAATAAATTGTAAATATCACCGTTTCTTTACCTACTAAGCTTTTATGGTTGTACTTCTAATTTTAATTTATTTCAGTGCAAGCAACTCAGATGATATTTTTTATGCAGTATACCTACTTACCAGTTCATTCCTTTAAAAATAGTTTATTTGAATAATCACTGTTTAAAAAATAATTTAAACTAGCAATATTATAGTGTTTGTGGATTATGTGTGTAGTGGTACTTATTTAACTACTTGGTAAGATCCACTACTTTCTAGAGGTTTCCAACACGATATCAAAAAATCTTAGCTCCTTCAGACGTGTTAGTTTAACCGTATTAATATGTAGTCCATAAACTCTTTAACCTTAATTGTTGTACACATAAACAAGAAAGCAAACGAGCTGTCAACATTTCCAGCGCCCCTCATTACCAAAATAAACTAATAGACTTTAAACAACTAAACCAGCGTCTAAACACGTTCTTATCGTACCAAGTATACGAAAATCATCCAATTAAATTAGAGCAAAGTCAATCTTACGCAAATTGTTATAAAGTCGTACTTAAAAAAGACAGTAATAAAATTTCACAAATCAAAAAGAGTAGCTAGAAAAATAAACCATAATTGTTTGTGATAAAGTTTACTATCATAAAACAGGAAAATTAGTGCATATCTTTGTTCTTGCTACGAAATAATAAAAAGATCGTAAAAGTGACACACACATACACCTTCAAACGCGTAGGTGTCTCAACTAATACCGAAGGAACGACCAGTTTCATAGATATCATGTTCCTATCTCCACGGATTAAACGAATTTGTCGAACGACTTGAAATTTTTTAAACTACTCTGTGTTCAATTCAAAAGATATTCTGTTCAGTTTCAATAGCGTTCTAGAAAATTGGATTTGAATGTTCGTTTTTTACAAGGCTTTACATAGAATTCTTGTTCCTTGAATTCGGCCATTCGATATCTGCCTATTATGTTTTTTTAAACAAACTCTGATTTATAATTATACATGATCTTCTAAGGCTATTGCAAATTATGACAAAATAGATGCCTGATTATATTTCGGTATAATGCATAACTCGAATATAAGTACTTATGTGTTTTTTCCCATTTAAATGCAGCGTTTAACAAAAATATTAGCGGTATTAGAAGGAACTAACTGTACGGTTACTATAGTCCGTGAGGTGACGGATTAAGAATACCGAATGTTACCACCCCATATCGTCCCATGGGTGTCGTAAGAGCCGACAGAGGGATATTATGCAGAGAACAACACTGTAAGAGAAGGAAAACTTGATACAAATCCAATACCAACCCGTTTGGCCAGCGTGGTATAGTAGGCCAATTCCTACTTTCAAAGGAGAGGACTAGTCCAGCAGTGGACTGTTAAAGGCTGATGAAGAAGAAGAGAAGAAGAAGAATGTACGGTGACACGAAATTCTGCACAGTAATTAGAATTTATTATAGAAACATGCTATTACCCATTACCACGTACAAACGTCTTATGCTGTAATTGAAAAGGCAATCAACGCACTTTACTAACACTCAAAGACGTTTCGACAAGAATGGATCGCCGTAATCACAAGCAAACTAACGCAGACACCTTTTAGCAGATGCTCTCCTAGCCCAACAGCTTTGATTTTCCTGCCCATGCTGGTCATCAGATCAACGCATGTACTAAAATACTTCTCCACCCTCAATAAAATAATTATATATATAGCCTCACGCTTGTATTCCTGAAGGGGTAGGCAGAGGTGTTAATATAAATATTACACTCACATTTCGCCATGAATTGTTAGGTCCCACCTAATAGGGAGCGAGCCGATTGCCGTTACCGGGCACATCACCAGACTCCGGGCTGCTACTGCGTATTCAGAAAAACCCAGTAACACTTTTGTCCGACCCGGGAATCGAACCCGGGACCTCCGATCAGCAGTCGCATACGCTATCCACTGGACCACGAAGGCACTTCAAAATAATTAATGGACTACATTCATGATCCATGCAAGCCCTTCCTCCTAACATTACCGTCCAAGAAGTTCAGACACAAGATTAAGGTCCACCGCACAAAATAAAACTCTTATCTTGGCTAACACCCAATTGTTGCTCATTATTCTTATTCGAACCACACTCCAACATTAATTAATATTAGTTCGTAGTGTAATGGAAACTTTCCAATTTCACTAAAAGGATTTCACATTTTATAATTAAAATATTGTTTTAGATAATCCTACTAAGCTGGGTTCTACCGTTACAATTCAGTAACTATTTGAATTGGGTTATGTTATCTGAAGTTTGACTTTAATTGGTCGCATTTCGAACAATTAAACCACCACCATGACCATTGATCATCATCATCGTTGTCCTAGTCCTCTCCGGCAAAAAGCTCAGATATTTACATAGAGGCGCAATTCCTATGGGCGCTCTGAAGACAAACTGTCTGTGACCCAAATTGCCGCTTGGCGGCGTGGCAGTCGCACTGTAACAGCTGTCTCTACTAGAGCAAGAGAGAGAAACGTTCCTCTTGTGTATCTTAACTACGAGAGTAAGAGAGACGGAGAACGACGCCAGCGCCGCCAACTACGAACTAAATTAGAGACAGAACCACTTGAAATCGGCACACGAAATCCTTAAGGACTGCGCTTCTATGTAAATCTGTATTTATTGTAAGATTTATTGTCTCCGGGTTGATCTCCATCGGTCTCAATTGTCAATGTCAACTGTTATTCGAAAATAAAAAACAAGTGAGGGTAGCTGCCGAAACTCGCGCTTTTCAAGGACGGTGGTGAGCTGATATAAATCCCTCCGCGACCACGACCGTTGCAAACTGGTTGAAATGTAAGAGAATAAGAAAAGGTATTTATGCCTTTAAATAAGTCAAATATCGCGACTAAGACCGGCTAAATAATATTGTATGATCTTCATGACAGCTTAGACCGATGACTTATCTTCGTCGCCGAGGCACGAGGTAAGCGATAATTAATCATTTAATAAGCAAATAATAAATTTGAGTATTTTTTTATTTATAGCCACACGCCTATAGCCCCGAAGGGGTAGGCAGAGGAGTATAATTACACCCACATTTCGCCATGAATTTTTAGGTCCCACGTAATAAGGGGCGAGCCTATTACCGTTACCGGGCTCATCACCAGAGTCCGGGCTGCTACTGAGTATTCGAAAAAACCCTGTAACACTAGTAATTTGAGTATATAATATGATATCATAATCACAATGCACGAGCTCTTCGCACAATATAAGAGATGGAATTTTTCCATACCGCAAAAAGTATTTCTGCTAAGAACCTATGAATCCATTTCGTCGATAAAGTTGGCAACAGCTGATATTGTACATAAGCCACAATCTTTTCAATGGCAATTTTAAGAAACACCAATATTTAGTACTAAATATAGGTGATGATTATGACGACAAAACGTAGCATGTGATTATTCTGAGCTATAGTACTGCAAAGTGTGATCAAAATCCGTTCAGCAGTTTTTGGGTAAATGGAAAGAAACATACAACCAAGATGGCATTACGCTGAGTTGATATCCGATTCTGTTTATGTAAAGTTAGTTTATAAGTTTTTATATCTCTTTCTGTTGCATGCTTACATAAACGGAATAAATGAGATTTTCTTTCTTTTCTTTCTTTCTTTTCTTTCTTTCTTTTCTTTCTTTCTTTTCTTTCTTTCTTTCATTCTTTCTAACCATCCTCACAAACTTTCGAGTAGTAAGATACTTACTATATCAGCAAACCCCCAATCTAAATCGCAGCCAAATCTTTCAAAACCCTTAGAACGTGTTTCACATTATTCATTATGTCAACCCGAACTTTTTATACGACCACGTCTTTCGGTTACATATCGTACGTGAACCTTAAAAAGTGCCAACCAGGTAATAGAATGTTAAGGAGCTCACAATTTAGCCCACCGAGCCCTTGCTGAACTAGTCTAACGGGACATACGTGACCGACCCATACCTACTAAATAGGTATATACCTACACTGGCTAGAAAATGTACCTCACTTTACTATTATGTAGGTATTTTCGTGTGTAAATAGTGCTAATGGAAAAATTGTTGAAGAGAAGTCGCCAAAATTTGTTCGTATGAGTAAGCAAAATTGTTTTACCGTTATTTGTTATTTTAGTTATGATCAGCTAGGCAGCGATAGCCGAGTGGATATACCAACAGACTGCCATGTAGACGGTATCGGGTTCGAGTCCAAGGCGCGCACCAATGACTTTTCGGAGTTATGTGCGTATTGAATTGTTAATTATCGCTTGTCCCGTGCCTCGGAGAGCACGTTAAGCCGTCGGTCCCGGTTGTCATGAAGATCTTTGAAAGTCGTTACAGGGCGTCAGTACCTTCTAAATAAACTGACACTAGTCTAAACCATGGAATATCGCTATCCCTTCGGGTTGCGGAGGTCAGACAGGCAGTCGCTCTGTGGAAAAGCTAATATTCAGCCAAATCCGGTTAGACTAGTAAGCGGACTCCAGATTGAAACTGGGATAACGCTAAGAGAAAGAAGAAGTTATGATCAGCTACTTTTGACACACTAAGACTAAATATAATACTACATTTATGTAGTTTTAAAGAAATTATTAAAAGTCACTCATGTTTTAAATTCTACATGTATTCCAACACTTTTTAGACAAATTATGTATTCTCTAAAATTTCGTATTAGTTTTAAGATTTAAAACAACTTTATGTGCATATAATACGTAAGATATACCTACTCTTGCATTCAACCTTTCTATCCGACCTTTTTTATCAAGGTCCTGTATTATTGTTTCTTATCTTTGGTGTAAATAAAGTTTGATTTACAAGACCACTGAAACTTTTCCTACTAATGAACAAATATCACAACTTCGCTCGTAGCGTATGTAGTGAGACTACTACGTGGCGTGGCGCATAACCCGGGAGTGCTGCGACACCTACAGCTGTACGTGCCCGACCGGTACGTGTGGAGGCGGCGACGACCGCCCCTGCTCGCTGTGCCTGCAGCCAGGACCAACCTGCTGGCGAGAACTCCTCTCACTAGAGCCATACGCGTGGTGAATGAGGTTCACGGGAGGGTTGATGTATTGTGGTGCAACTTAAGTGAATTCGTAAAAGTCACACTATATGTAATAAGTTATTTAGATTAAAATATTTTTAACTAGGTATAAGGTGTAGATTTAAACTATAATTTTACACTATATGTAATAAGTTATTTAGTTTAAGATATTTTTTAACTAGGTATAAGGTGTACGTTTAAACTATAATTTTACACTATATGTAATACAATAATATAAGATTACACTATATGTAATAAGTTATTTAGTTTAAGATATTTTTTTAACTAGGTATAAGGTGTAGATTTAGGATTTAGTTAGTAAGGCCACTCTGTCGCATTGGATCATAGATCTGTAATGATAGTGTAGGTAAGATTGTTATAAATAAATAAATAAAAATAAATAAACTTCTATCGAATCACTATAGCCTTATGATTGACTGAAAAAAAATGCTTTTAATAGTAAGTAATTGCATCTATTTCTATAAACATAAACATTCAAATAAAATGCGACGCCTCCTATCTATTCGTTCACCTCTTACATTATAGAAATTGCTGCTTTTACAGCTACAATATGCCCACAATATTCTTCTTTCTGTACAAAAAAGCACTATTTTAAAATCTACTTCACCAAAATAGTAATAAATAAAATCAGCTGACCCTATTCCCACCAAAAACGATTCACGAAAACGGACAAAGAAAAAGGATACCTCGAGCAAAACTTTTGTGCCTATTAAATAACTCAGAAATATCAGAGTGGATATCTAGGCATTTTTGAGACTAGATTTATTACTGACAGATAAGGATAGATCCCAAAACTGGAGCATGCGACTGTGGCCACAGTTTGTTTTAGCCTTGTCCCAAAGTAAAGTTTTCTATACGAAGACGATATAGTAAAGAAATATTGGTGTCGAAATGCCTGGAGCTTTCTCTGTGTTTTTCACTACGCTTCTGATATCTGGTGATGTGATTACTGTCGATCATTGGGTTCCTTCTTCGCCCTTTTTCTTTAACTCCGTTGACACCGTGTGTGAGCAGTTAATAGTGATAAATGGTTGTCACCACTGTCCTGTAAGGGTGACTAGACCTTTATCATCAGGCAAGACGAGGAATCTCGTTTGCCAAACTCAAGTCATCATCATCATAATCAGCGCTGTATATAAACTGTCACTCTGCTGGGCACGGGCCTCTTTACACAATGAGAAAGGCAAGACCATAGTCCACCACGCCGGCCTATTGCGAGTTGGCAGACTTCACATGTCTTTTGAATACAATACGGACATCTCACAGACATGCAGGTTTCTTCATGTTTTACTTCACCATTTAGCAAGCGATAATCAGCAAAATATTACGCATTTCAGTATTGCACCCACTATATTTCTCTCTCTATTCCTCAACAAACATCCAACTGAACGCACTGTCGTCATGTCACGCAAAAATGTTTCACCGCCACGTTTCTACCAAAGGGAATACAAACGAGGAATTCTTGAATATGCCTGAACACCGACAATACACGTTTTTACCGCTCAAACAAACATGTCTGTGGCGGGAAGCTAACAGGATTTCGGTGCTAAAATCCCATTGCTTTGGCTGCACTGGACAAAATACAAGCTGCCTAATCCGCTGACTGAAGCATCCAAACTCATCTGCGTTGTACCTACGGAACAGACGAATATTACCGGAATACGCCTATGGCTATACGTCATAGTAAGGGTAGACAGAATGGTAGTAACAGTAAAATGTAAAAACGGGCGTAAAAAGGCTTTTCTCTAGGCCACCAAGGTAGGGGCCATCATACCATTATTATAGACTAGAGGATGCCCGCGGTTACACCCGCGCTATTTAAGGCTACTGCTCTGCTCCCGCCGCTCATAGCGCGATGTTATATAATTTTTCAAATCGGACCAGTAATTCCTGAGATAGGCGCGTTCAACCAAAGAAACAAACAAACTCTTCAGCTTTATATAATAGTATAAGATATGTTATTGACATGATGACCTTTGCTATGAGACTCCATGACTGCTTAAGATCAGGTGGCTTGGCGTCAATTTGATAGAATAAAACAAAAAAAAATATGTACGTAGGTATATGTATAGCATACGTACATACTTTATGAGCTATGCCCGCTGCCAAAACTTAAAACACATTACAAAGAACCAGTTGGTCCACTAAGTACATTGTCAACACTGTGCTGCAACAAACTTTTGTTGCACTCAGCGTTGACTTGCCTGAGTTTCGTAATAGATAGGCAAAGCAACTTTTGCGAGGTCACCTTTCGGATGGGTGACTCCTGGCATGAATTATTTAGGATTTCTAATGCACTTTAGTGCAAGCTTAACAAAGTGAGGCTATTTCGTCAACATGAGTCATAGGTATTTACAGTATCAGAAGGGTAGAGCAAAAATGATTCGCTTCTTCTAAAATCACTTATTCTTTAAGGAATTCCTTGATATTGCTACCATACAAAGTACGTTAACTGCTTACCACACATCAAGCTGCAAATTTCCAACAACACATTAACTTTTTATTGCAATGACCTAAAAACCTACCAAGCAAGCGCTTAAGAGCAAAATGCCAATATAGGCAAATGTCGTTCTCTGAACAGCCCATTTGGCATTTACAACTAATATACCACCTTCATGCAGACAATAGATTCTTCTGTATGACATTGTCTTTATCAAGTGGTCTTTATGACGAGAGTACTAAGGTTCCCTAAGTTAGGTCACCCTTCGAACTCAATTTAAGCCTTAGGTAGATCGTAAATTGAACCCAACAAAGGCAAGGCTTAGTCCCAAAACGCGAATGAGGTTTTTGCTGTATAATGATAATGTGATGAGTGCTGACTACATTTTCGTGTCATATTGGGTTTTTATCTAATCACGCTTGATGTATCACCGAAGGGGTAGACAGAGGTGTTGGTTTGTGTTCAACTGTTGGCTTTATTTTGCCTAGAATTTATTATTTACATCTGAGGACATTCATGTATATAAACGCGCGGTGGTCCTAAAAATAAAGGCAACGATACATTTGTAACAAAAGTCAAAAACTTAATAATGGTAGCCAAATTAAATTCCTGGCATGATGAATTGCTAACGACTTATAATATTATGTCAATCCTGTCAACTGTTTAAAACTATCTTAACTTGAGTGTTTCGCATTAGTACGTCTAGGATACAATTCAAATAAAATATCAGCTCTATATTTAATATGTCCCACCGTAGGGCTCGGGCCTCTTCTTACTCGTATCAAAAGGGCTAAGCAACAGACTTTCAAGAACATAACAATAATAATTTTGAGGTAGTAGAGCCTTGCTCTCGCCCCCTATTACATTGGGACCGAAACATATCTGGCGAAGTGTGGGTGTGTAATACACCTCTGCCTACCCCTTCGGGGATAAAAGGCGTGAAGATATGTTATGTTAGAGCCTTGCTGATTTCAACATGAATGGGCCGGCTCGACCGAGGAAGTACTACCCTCTCACAGAAAATCGACGTTAAGTAACAGTACTTAAACTGTTGCGTATCGTTCGGTGAGTGACAGTGCCGGAGGCCCTATCCCCTATTCCTTCTCCCTCATCCCACTCCTCATCCTACCCCTTTTCCCGGCAACGCACTTGTGACTCCTGTGGTGTTGCTTGTATCCATGGGCGACGGTAATTGCTTACCATCAGGCGATCCGTCTGCTCGTTTGCCGCCTATTACTATAAAAAAAAATGTTAGTAGATCTAATGCTACTAGAAAACCCTTTAGGAATTAATCGAACGCCACATATGATGTCTAGAAATGTTGAAATAACTTCAAACTCTCGTAAACGTGTATATGTGCACTGTATTCGTATTCATTTAGAACATAACACGTTACAACAATGGTAGCAATCGTCGGGGTTCGATCGCTGTCGATATCTAGACGACTTGAATCTACATAACAAAATCTGAACAATCCGTGTAACACTTGGGTATCCCCTACTTATGTACCCAATCTCAACTGTACGAGGATTTAGGGTGTCCCAATTTACAGTCAAATAGTTGTTTCCCGCGGTTTCACCCGCGTCCTGAGGAAACTACTTCGCGTAAGCTGATGCTATCCGCCAGTGAAAGTCCCGTCATAATCGGTCCAGCCGTTCCAGAGATTAGCGAGAACAAACAGACAGACAGACCGAAAGACAGACAAAAATTATAAAAATGTCATTTCGGTATATGTACCGTGTAAACATCCATATGCATTAAGTAAAAAGCAGTAATTTTAATATTACAAACAGACACTCCAATTTTATTTATGTGTATAGATTTAAAGCTAAAAACTGCTCATATAATAGGCAAGTTTAATCAGTCGCCTCACCGTTTGCTACCAGATCCTCATGTGTGACCAAAGCAACTGTGTGTGTCAAGAAATAGTTATTCATGTTAACGAATTTGGGTGAACTTCGTTTTCTTTATTGAATTGTTGCTACGAAATTGATGCATAGTGCGGTAACTGAAATAGGAGCGAATCATTATTTAATTAAAAGAAAATGGAATATTGTATTAAACGATGTGGCTTCTGGTTCTACGATAAGCTACATATTCTTCAAATGTAATAAATAACATAGCAAAAAAGATTTTCACTTAACGAACCGCATCATAATTCTATTTAGCCAAATAAAATAAAGATTCTAACTTAGAACAAAACCATAGTAGTATAGTCAACAAATGTGTCTAGAGAATATTGTAATGTCGATACACAACTGACCTCAATCATGCATAATTGCATTTTATCAGCTTTTAGATTTGGAGACAGTGGCATTCACTGTAACGATGGTAGGAATCGGCAGATTGATCTCGTTTGCCACTATCGCAACAAGATATGGACGATAAAAGTCGTATTTGAAATGATGTCAGTATATAGACGTCGTTTGTGAATGTAAGTAGTATGTAGATTATTATCCAAGTAAATTAACGCAAATGCGGGGCCGGATTTAAGGGGGGGCAGGCGGGGCAATGGCCCCGGGGCCCCCACAAGAAGGGGGCCCCCACAACAAAAATAATTCTCCCCACATCAAAAGTCAAACACATATTTTTATACAATAAAATGACGAATCAATTTTCTGAAAACCATAGGTAATTTATTGGCGTAAGGATTGAAGTAAGTAGGTATATTTTCAAAAACAACCAAATAATCGCCAGGACGCGCAATGCTTAAATCGCTAAAAGATAGTATATTAACATATAATTGACTAACTATTTCCTAATTATACAACCAAACAAGAACTGTTACACGATTCTGTAAAAATGTCATAAGATTGAGTACATGGAGATAAAGTCGATGGTAGTCTCGAGGAAGGTGACACCATAAAACCTTTAAAATCATGTAGTCATAATCAAGAGGAAGTGGATAATGGTTTGAAAAATGACATTGGTCTTTAGCCCGTCTTGATAACTGAAGGAATGATCAAATATTGGTCAAGAATGGTTCCGCAAAACTGCAAAATTGTGATGAGGTCTCACTCCAGAATTCTGTCCTACAATAATTGCGAGATAATACAAACTTTCCGGCAATGTACAAAAACATGTTTATTACGTCGCAATCAAAATCAAGAGACTGTCAATCGATTCGAGCTATGTTTTTCTTTGACTACGAGTAAAATATATTGCGAAGCTTGTACTCTAATGTCCACTTAGTTAAGTGAAGTCCACTTCAGTGACTGCAAGCATGCAACGGAGCGAGCACGAGATATCGAAGACCCACTTGGAGTCAGTGATTACTCTAGAGCCACGGAGAGAAGGCACGGGATTTATCAACCAAGAGCTAGCGACGCAGGAGGCACAGCACATCATCGCTGAACGGGGCTTAATCTTCCGAGTACACGACAAAACATTGGATCACCGAGAAATGGCAATTTTCTGGGTATTTTGGCATTGCTAGTTGAGTACAAACCAAAGTTGGCATTCATTTAAACCGACATGCAAACAAAGTGAGCCATTACGTGAATTACCTTTCCTCAACGGTATGCGAAGAACTGATAAGTTCCATGTGTAATCAAGTACTTAATAAAATAGTAACGAGGATAAAAAATCTTAGCACTATTCAGTTTCAATGGATTCAACTCCCGATGAATCACATATCGATCAACTTAAAATAGTTGTTCGATATATATATTTTTACCTAATTGCGGCCATACTGATGAAGCAACAGCAAATGCTTTAATATTTATTTTAGTTGACCATCAAATTAATATCCTTGATTTGTCGTGAACAATCGTTGTCATGAATAATCGTACGATAATGCTGCAAATATGAGTAAAATACAAGGTGTCTCAAAATAAATTACACATTTGTTTTGCTTGTTGCGTGAGCGCAACTATTCCGAGCGGCGCGGGGGTTATGTCAATCGGTAGCCTGGCTCTTGGGAATTCAGGCACTATGGAGCGTTTCTCGGGTGCAGACCGTGCGTTGAGCGTACCTAAGTTTTACGAAAATGGTAATTAGGCGACTGTTACGCGTTAAAAAAATCTGCAATATTCGTCACTTAAATGATACACCGAGCGGTCGACTTATTGGAAAATGGGTCGAGAAGTTTGAAGAGATTTTGCTTGTTTACGTGCCCATTAAGATGAAAATGAGCTTTATCCGAAAACAAGATATGGTAAACGCTGGAAAGCGTTAAAGTCATCTGGTTTATGAAGTTAAGCCTCTGACCAGCATCCTGAGGCTTCATTCTTGCATCAACTGCATTTTGTAGGGGTGCTTTAAATCTTTGTGTAAAATACGGCATAATGATGATCTATGCACGTTTATAGTGACAGCACGCTTACGAATCAAAAGATTTGGATCATCATGAACAGACTGAGTAGCACGGTCTACGTTTTGCGACCGTTCTTGAAGACCTTGGACGTCTAGATTTTGGTTTATCCAGTGTCGAAACGGTCTCTTCAAACATCTCGACCCATTTTTCAATAAATCGAGCGCTTGGTGCATCATTTACCTAAGTGACGAATATGTCAAATGTTGTTGAATTTTCTACGCGTTACAGTCGCCGAATTACCGTTTTTGTAAAACTCACGTACGCACAACGCACCGCGCCGCTCGGAATAGTTGCGTTCACGCAATAAGCAAAACAAATGTGTGATTTCTTTTGAGACACCCAGTACAAAGCGATGCAAGCTCTTATTTTGCAGAAAAAATCTGCATTTATCAGCGTTTGTACCATGTTGTTGTCACTCACTGAATTTTGTAGGAAAAGCAGCTGCTAACTCTTGGGCATCAGCAGTACAACTTTATTCAGAATTTATATACGTTTTTACACAAAGTACAGAAATCTATCACCAAGAGAAAATTTAAAGCGACTGGTTTTAGCCCAGTTATCGATCAACTTTGTGTTTCTCTCATAGAAAGATTGCAACCATACGAAGCTGTTCGATTAAGATTTGGATTCCTCAACCACTTAGACGAGATGGACGTCGCAAGTTTATATGCCGCTGCAGAGGACTAATTCCTCTGCAGCGGCATATAAAAAGTTTACAAAGACGATTTTTAATCTACACTTGGCAATGAGTTGGTACAATTCGTATCTTTAATAGACTTGTAAAACAGGACTGTGAAAAAGACCAATCAAAGGATCTGTTGTATAATCGCACTCTTGAAAATCTGAATTGCCGAGCTACTTTCCAGAACATCGAAATTACATTAAGAATGTACTTGGTATTAGCATTGTCCAACTGCACCGAAGAGCGCTCGTTTTCAAAATGAAAATGATCAAGAATAGGCTCCGAACAACGATGGAACAAAAACGGGATATCGAAACTAACCCTAAATAATAATGAAAGTGATTTACACCGCGAGCTAGACTTCAGCGAAATAATCAACGACTTTTCATCCAAAAATGTTCGCATTGTGCCATTACATTAACACGACAAATTAACACAGTTATTTCGTTTTTAATCAATTGTATTTTTTTATTCCCGAAGTTTAATTTGCTGACAGTGTATTTTTTTAATAGTTTAAGGAAAAATTATACGGACAATAAATAGGGGCCCCCACAGCTACATTGCCCCGGGGCCTCCAGACGTCTAAATCCGGCCCTGCGCAAATGTAACGGTGGGATTGCCTAGTGGAGAGACAAGCAGTCAGCTACACAAAAAGTCTCATATTCTGATCCACGTCGCGCACTCGTATTCAGAGCTATATACTGCAAAGTGTGATCAAAATCCGTTCAGCAGTTTTTGGGTAAATGGAAACAAACATACAACCATCGTCACAAACTTTCTAGTAGTAGGATACTTACTACATCAGCAAACCCCCAATCTAAATCGCAGCCAAATCATTCAAAACCCTTAGAACGTGTTTCACATTATTCATTATGTCGACCCGTACTTTTTATACAACCACGTCTTTCGGTTACATATCGTACGTGAACCTTAAAAAGTGCCAACCAGGTAATAGAATGTTAAGGAGCTCACAATTTAGCCCACCGAGCCCTTGCTGAACTAGTCTAACGGGACATACGTGACCGACCCATACCTACTAAATAGGTATATACCTACACTGACTAGAAAATGTACCTCACTTTACTATCATATAGGTATTTTCGCGTGTAAATAGTGCTAAGGGAAAAATTATTGAAGAGAAGGCACCAAAATTTGTTCGTATGAGTAAGCAAAATTGTTTTACCGATTTTTGTTATTTTAGTTACTAACCACCAGAACGAAATAAATATACCATTAGTTTTAAAGAAATTATCAAACTCAGTCATGTTTTAAATTCTACATTTAATTTTACATGAATAGATCATATTATTATATAGGGATCGACCGTAAGACAATAGAACGACTTCTTTCTTATATGTTTGTATTATTATTTTTTTATAGTCTCACGCCTGTATTTTCGAAGGGGTAGGTAGAGATGTAAATATTACACCCACATTTCGCCACGTATTTTTTGGTCCCACGTAATAGGGGGCGAGCCTATCGCCGTTACCGGGCACATCACGAGACTCCGGGCTGCTACTGAGAATTCGAAAAAATCCAGTAACGCACGTTATACTCCTGCGAATAAGGTGTTCGTCCTGCATTCTTGTTCCATATCTTTATTTTCTTAGCGCTTGATTTACAATACCACTGAAAATGTTATACTTATAGAAATAGCACAAACCACAGTCCAGTATCTGAATCGCTATTATACCTACTACTGCTATGTATTGTTTAAAATAAATTAATTAAGTAGTACCTACTAGTTTTATATCGTAGCTTTGAATTAAATAAGTAAAATGCACTGCCACTCTTATAGAAATTGCTGCATAAAGAGCAAAATTTTCCACAATACCTATTCTTCTTTCAGTACCTACATAAAAGCACCATCTTAAATCTAGCTCACAAAAACAGTAATAAATAATCAACTGACCCTATTCCAACCAAAAACGATTCACGAAATCGGACAAAGAAAAGGGATACCTCGAGCAAAACTTTTGTGCCTATTTAATACCACAGAAATATCAGTGTGGATATCTAGAATTTTTGAGACTAGATTTACAACTGACAGATAAGGATAGATCCTAAAACTGGAGCATGCGACTGAGGCCATAGTTTGATTTAGCCTTTAATCCTTGTCCCAAAGTAAAGTTTTATATACGAAGACGATATAGTAACGGAATCTTGGTGTCGAAATTCTGGAGCTGAAACTTTATGTCAGTATTTTTGTACGTTTCTCTACGTTTAGTCTAGTGTCTAGTGTTTGTGATTACTGTTTATTAAGTTGTAGATCACTATTTATATATTTCCAAGTAATGGTTGTGTTATTTTACATCTACACGTATTATAAAATAATGTCTTATGTCTTCCGGCCGAACGTCTGTCTGCATAAGCGCGATAAGCTCAAAAACTACCAAACGAACTTTTGTAGGGTTTTCACCAATAGATAGTGCGGTTCCTGAGGAAGGATTAGTTGATTTAATATTTTCTCCCTTTCTTTGAGGTGGACACCGCGTGTAAGCAGTGATGGTGCTGTGGTTGGCATAACTGGCCTCTTAGGATTATTTTAGACTAAATGTCTAAAATAATCCTAATCCTAATCAACATCAGGCGGGAGGAAGCTTGTATGCCAAACTTAGGAAAAAAAATAAAGAATCTAAATTAGCACCTAATAATCGCCACTACCAGGCATTTCGGTATTGTATTTACCTCACTATTCCTCAGCAAACATCCAACTGAACGCTCTGTCGTCATGTCACGCAAAACTATTTCACCGCCACGCTTCTACCAAAGGGAATACAAACGAGGAATTCTTGAATATGCCTGGACACCGACAGTACACGTTTTTACCGCTCAAACAAACATGTCTGTGGTGGAGGTGCAAAGGGTTCCCACCAAGAACTTAGGGTCCCAAGCCAACCTCACCTGCAAGTGGTGCACCTGCCGATCAACGGACGAGGCTCTGGCAAACAAAATGTCCCAATAAGCGGCAATAGGCTCGCCACCTATTACGTGGGATCAAAACACTGGCAAAAAGTGGGCGTTTCATATGCCTCTGCCTACCCCTTCGGGGAAACAGGCGTGAGTCTATGTATGTATGTATGTGTAAACAAACATGTCTGTGGCGGGAAGCTAACTGGATTTCCGTGCTAAAATCCCATTGCTTTGGCTACACTGGACAAAATACAAGCCGCCTAATCCTCTGACTGAGGCATCCAAACGCATCTGCGTTGTGCCTACGGAACAGACGAATATTACTGGAACACACCTAAGGCTATACGTCATAGTAAGGGTAGACAGGATGGTAGTAACAGTAAAATGTAAAAACGGGCGTGAAAAGGCTTTTCCCTTGGCCATCAAAGTAGGGGCCGTCATACCATTATTATGGATATGTTATTGGCATGATGAATTTTGCTATGAGACTCCATGACTGCTTAAGGGGACTACAATTATTTTATAACGCTTTAAAGTATATGATTCAGTGCAGTTAACACAATCAGAAAAATATAAGTTATTCTTCAGGATATAATCTAGTTAAGTAGTGTGTTAAAAACATAATACAACTAACTTTAATCGATAGAAAAAAATCACAAAGATACATTTAAAAAAAATATTTTAACGAATAAAAACCATATTAAAATACATACAATCATTCTGATTTTGACAAATTATTCAACAAGCAACATACTAACGAAATACTATTTTATTTTTTTAATCAATCAATACATTTTCTGTAATGAATTTATTTTATGGTTTGTAAAAAGTTCTGAACGTCCCGTCGTCGTCGCGCTTCTCTATCTTATATATACAATCCGACAGTGACAGCAACAGCTCACTGCTCAACTCAATAGCGGTTGTCAGCGCCATAGATAATATTCTATGGTCAGCGCCATAACAGCAGGTGGCATGGCGTGATATAATAAAACAAAAAACAATTTACGTATATGTATAGCATACGCATACTCATATATTGTATGAGCTTTTACCGCTGCCGAAACTTAAAACACATTACAAAGAGCCAGTTGGTCCACTAAGTACTTTGTCAACTATATGCTGCAACAAACTTTTTTTGCACTTGCCTTGAGATTCGTAATAGATAGGCATAGTTAAGCAACTTTTGCGAGGTCACTTCTTGGATGGGTGACAACCCACATCAATTATTCAGGTTTCCTAATGTTTTATAGTTCAGAATCAAAAGGGGCTATTCAATACGATTCATATCAGCATCATCAAGGAGTTATTTAAAGTGTTCATGATATTCAAAGATTATTGAGACTTAAAGAATAGGGTAGTTTCCAGGGTCAAAATAATTACATTTTATTTAGTCCGTATTTTAGATTATAAAAAAATATTGGAAATGTATTTTTTCTTTTTTCGATTAAATAAAAAATAACAAAGATATAGCCCTTTAAAGTTACATGTGACGTCATCCAGTGCGAAAAAATGCAGCACGGCGTGACGTTATACGTAACTTTAATGAGCTATATCTTGGTAATTTTTGGTTTAATTTACAAATAAAAAATACGTATCGCTTATTTTTGAATAATCTAAAGGACGGACTTATAATTTTTTTTTGTCAACTACCCTATTCCTCGATATTGCTGCCATACGAAGTACAGTAACTGCTTACCACCCAGCGGTCTGCAAATTTCCTCCAACACATTAACTTTTTTACTGCAATGACCTAAAAACCTACCAAGCAAGCGCTTAAGAGCAAAATGCCAATATAGGCAAATGCCGTTCTCTGAACAGCCCATTTGGCATTTACAACTAATATACCACCTTTATGCAGACAATAGATTCTTCTGTATGACATTGTCTTTATCAAGTGGCCTTTATGACGAGAGTACTAAGGTTGCCTAAGTTACGTCACCGTTTGAACTCAATTTAGGCCTTAGGTAGATCGTAAATTGAACCCAACAAAAGGAAAGCTTAGTCCCAAAACGCGAATGATGTTTTTGCTGTATAATGATAATGTGATGAGTGCTGACTACATTTTGGTGTCATATTCACAGGATATTGGCTTTTTATCTATTCACGCTTGATGTATCGCCGAAGGGATAGACAGAGGTGGATATAAGTGTTGGTTTGTGTTCAACTGTTGGCTTTATTATGCCTAGAATTTATTATTTACATCTGAGGACATTCATGAACATAAACGTGCGGTGGTCCTAAAAATAAAGGCAACGATACATTTGTAACAAAAGTCAAAAACTTAATAATGGTAGCCAAAATTGAATTCCTGGCATGATGAATTGCTAATGACTTGCATAATATTATGTCAGTCCTGTCAACTGTTTAAAACTATCTTAATATGAGTAGTTCACATTATTACGTCTAGGATAAAATTAAAATAAAATATCAGTACTATATTTAAAATGTCCCACCGTAGGGCTCGGGCCTCTTCTTACTCGTGTCAAAAGGGCTAGGCAACAGACTTTCAAGAACATAAAAATAATAATTATGAGGTAATAGAGCCTTGCTGGTTTCAGCATGAATGGGCCGGCTTGACCGAGGAAGTACTACCCTCTCACAGAAAATCGACGTAAAGTAACAGTACTTAAACTGTTGCGTTTCGTTCGGTGTGTGACAGTGCCGGAGGCCCTATCCTCTATTCCTTCTCCCTCATCCCACTCCTCATCCTACCCCTTTTCCCAACCCAAGGGGCGGCAACGCACTTGTGACTCCTGTGGTGTTGCTTGTATCCATGGGCGACGGTAATTGCTTACCATCAGGCGATCCGTCTGCTCGTTTGCCGCCTATTGCTATAAAAAAAAATGTAAGTAGATCTAATGCTACTAGAAAACCCTTTAGGAATTAATCGAACGCCACATATCATGTCTAGAAATGTTGAAATAACTTCAAACTCTCGTAAACGTGTATATGTGCACTGTATTCCTATTCATTTAGAACATAACACGTTACAACAATGGTAGCAATCGTCGGGGTTCGATCGCTGTCGATATCTAGACGACTTGAATCTGCATAACAAAATCTGAACAATCCGTGTAACACTTGGGTATCCCCTACTCGTGTACCCAATCTCAACTGTACGAGGATTTAGGATGTCCCAATTTAGAGTCAAATATATAAAGCTAAAACTGCTCATATAGTAGGCAAGTTTAAGCCGTCGCCTCACCGTTTATTACCAGGTCCTCATATGACGAAACGAGCTGACGGATCGCCTGATGGTAAGCAATTACCGCCGCCCATGGACACAAGCAACACCACAGGCGTCACAAGTGCGTTGCCGCCCCGTGGGGTTGGGAATAGGGATAGAAGGAGGAGTGGGATGGAGGTAGAAGGAATAGGGGATAGGGCCTCCGGCAGTCTCACTCACCGAACGAAACGCAACAGTTTAGGTACTGTTACTTTACGTCGATTTTCTGTGAGAGGGTAGTACTTCCCCGGTCGAGCTGGCCCATTCAGTGGGTCAAGAAATAGTTATTCATGTTAACGAATTCGGGTGAACTTCGTTTTCTTTCTTGAATGTTGCTACGAAATTGATGCATAGTTCGGTAACTGAACACGGTGACGGGTTTAGTAATAGAAGAAATATTTTCGTAGAAATAGTAGCGAATCATTATTTAATTAAAAGACCATGAAGTATTGTATTAAACGATGTGGCTTCTGGTTCTACAATAAGCTACATATTCTTCTAACGTAACAAGTAACATAGCAAAAAGGTTTTCACTTAACTCGCCGCATCATAATGCTATTTAGCCAAATAAGATAAAGATTCTAACTTAGATCAAACCATAGTAAGGGCGTCAACAAACGTTCTAGAGAATATTGTAATGTCGATACACAACTAACCTCAATCATACGTGTTCATTTTATCAGCTTATAGATTTGGAAACAGTAGCATTCACTGTAACGATGGTAGAAATCAGCCGATTGATCTACTTTGCCACTATTGCTACAAGACATGGACGAACAAACTCGTATTTGAAATTATGTAAGTAGACGTTTGTGAATGTAAGCAGTATGTAGATTATTATCTAAGTAAATGAACAAAAAAAAGCAAATGTAACGGTGGGATTGCCTAGTGGAGAGACAAGCAGTCTGCTAAACAAAAAGTCTCATATTCTAATCCACGTCGCGCACCACAGTCGAAGTTTCGAAGTCAAGTACTTATTGAATTGTTAGTGAAATTATCACCTGCTGAGCGTGAAAGAAAATATCGGGATGTAACCTGCATGTCTGAGAGCTTTCCGTACCATCCTTGAAAGACTTGTGAAGGCTGGCAACCTTCATTGAGTATTGGTGGACTATGGCACCCTTCCCATAAACTTTTCTATATTTAAGAAGATCTGTGCCAGCAGTGGGACAGATATAAATAGTTGCTGGGCAAGGCAATTGAGCAAGCAATATATTTTTAAGAATAAAGACACACATTATAAAAAACACAAACTAAAGTAAACAAGCGCGAGAACTAATAACAAATCGATGGCAAGTCGACTTGGACCGTTGAAGTTTGGTTAATCCTCGCGAGATGAAAAAGTACAAAGGATTGGAATAAAAGGCAGTGGTGGGTGGATCGATCCCTGGTGGAGCTCGAATACCAACTGTAACGATTGTGGTAGAAGTGATCGGTGTCAGCGATCAATTATTGGAGACAAAGACGCCAGAGTTATTCGTTCGATGCGCCTTTGCCGTCATTTGAATTTTAAAGCTGTTATTTGTTGGTTTTGTTTGAGGCCCCTTTTGAGAGCGAATACTATTTTAGTATGGTGTAAGTGAAAGTGTATGTATGTGTAGAAAAAATGACTTATTAAATGTAAATGATGGAGTTATTTTACTGTTTCGTAACAAATTACTCTACTAATTCTCAGTAGCACGGAGTCTGGTCGCACAATCGCCCCCTGTTACGTGGGACCTAAAAATCATAGCGAAACGTGGGTGTAACATAACACCTCTGCCTACCCCTTCGGGGATATAGGCGTCAGACTATAAAAATATAATACGTAAAAACTTCGTTAAAGTTTTCTAACAAGTTTCGCTATGATATTTGCAAAGACTGTTCCCTGTAGTCTTCGAGTTAAACCTTAAATTGAATATGAATAAAGATGTAACATAAAATTCTGCAGTCATTCCTGATACCCTCGACAATCTCAAAGCAACCGACCAAGACTCAAAATATTCCGTGAAGGATGCAAGCAAACAAAATACTAAGATAAATAATGACTTAAGATTATGCAATCTCCGGCGTTTCAGTTTATGAATATTTGACCACTCACT
Source organism: Euclidia mi (assembly GCA_944739405.2). Lineage (NCBI taxonomy): Eukaryota > Metazoa > Arthropoda > Insecta > Lepidoptera > Erebidae > Euclidia > Euclidia mi. Next base: position 9,437,522 of record OX123188.2, on the reverse strand, counting down.
TACCAGCTTGGTGGTATTTCAACTGAGCTCCTCTAGATGGTCATCTTCAAGGCAATTAAATTATTCAAGCATGCCTTAGAATATTGAAAGGATACTTTAGTAATGTGAGGACTTTATCTTCACTTTTGATTTCAGCTTGAATATATCAACAGCATTTCATTTTTATTTGTATTGCCTTGAAATCAAACTACGATTTACGGATTCTATCGCGATATAATATTGGTTTCAAAATCATTTTTGAGTTTTTGGTTGATTTTGAGTACTTTTCAAATATAATTTAATTTATTATCACTAGAAAATTTTCTGTCTTTAGAAAGTGTAAACTAGTAAGTCTTATTAAAAAAAAATACAATTTGATGCTTCCTAGGTGACACGATACATAAACTTACAACCTATTGAGGTTCGATTCCGTCAAACAAGATAAAAGAGTGGGTTTCCCAGTGAGTTAAAGATTTGCTTATTATTTTTTACAACTAAAAGATAATATTAATATCTCAAATTAATTCAAAGCAAATGTTTTGTAAAGAGGTTTTTCTTTAAGTAATCATATCAAACTTCAATATCGTCGGTAACAGCAGTGATTCGTAGGATCTTTTTAAGCTTTCATTATTTGCTACTACTACTACTATATCCTTAAGGTTTTCGTTCACTAGACAGTTTCTGTTTTATGAATGCGCTTTTCCCTGGCACTAACGATCCTTGTAAGCATATTGTTGAATTTAATAATCAAATTAATAATGAAGGTTATGGAACTTAAGACTACTATGACTATGTCACATACAGGAGCTAGGACAGAAGCAAGACAAAAATTGTGGTATACATATTTATTATTTAATACTCAAGTGTCACTTTATCCACGCAGAACCATAGCAACTATTTATGTTGACTTAGCAAGCTCAGTATCATCATCATCAGCCTTTAACAGTCGACTGCTGGACTAGACCTCTCCTTTGATAGGAGGAATAGGCCTACTATACCACGCTGGCCAAACGGGTTGGTATAGGGTTTGTATCAAGTTTTGCTTCTTTTCAGTACTATTATCTGCATAATATGCTCCCTCTGTCGGCTCTTACGACACCCATCGGATGATATGGGGTGGTGACATTCCGTATTCTTAATCCGTCACCACACGGACGGTCAGTATGATCATTTAAATTTTCTTCATCATCTTCAAGTTCATGTTACAATGCATCTTTGTTACGTGTTTTATGTAACTGGCTAGTAAGATTCTGTTATTTCTGATTTTACTAGTCTAAAGTATGTATATAGGTTATAATTGTCTTACTTAATATATGAAAAAGAAAACAATATATTCACGGGTTTTGGTCATTGGATTTGACAATTAGTTTATTGAAGACAGAGTTTTGAATAGGTATAACGACAGCTGCACCGCAAAGTAATATACGCTTGGGGATGATACAGTTGACAAATTTGTTACATACAATTTGCTACGCTTTGGTGAGCAAATACCTTTATATCGCGAAGAACAATATCTAACAATCCGTAATATTCTAGGCTTTGCAAAACATCTAGATTAAATATTTAAAACTTAGACATACGTATTGAATTTTGGAATTACAATACTTAATTATAAAAGTTTATATTATTCTATAGTAATAATAAGAGTAACTTGCGAAAGCTATTGGACTCATACTAATTAAAAGCATTGGGACAAAAACGTGGCTGGACTAAACAAAGGCAAATAATAGTCAAACTTTATTTAATTATTGTTCCATCACTTGAATAAACAACTAGACTAGCGTTCTCTCGCTCATAATTAATGTAATAGAAAGGGACATAATAGTTGTCGTAAATTTTACTGTGTTTTTACGATCGCTTTGGATCATAATATTTTTTGTACGTTTTAGGGCAGTAATTTGCGTACTAGTAATGGTCTTTTTAATGGCATATTGATGTGGATCAATATTTTAATAAATTTCGGATTATAAAATTGCTCCGGTTGGATCATATTTTATGTGCTATTACGATCTAAATATTTTTATTACGTATCGTCTTTCATCGGTTTTATCGGTTTATTAAAATAGTGTAGAGTATCAGATACTTCATTTTATATCTGAGCTAATGTTTCGTCGTTGGAGTTATTGCGCCATTCATTTTACAAATCAATGTAACCATAAAAACTACCTACTTGATATATTTTGTTCGTATTTTAATTATTGTGCTGTGTTTTTGGCTGCTCTTATTAATGGCAAATATAAAATGATATTATTGTGCGCTGGGATACTTACCTCGTAACTGTTACATGCTTCATCATCATTCGGCCTAAAGACGTCCACTGCTGGACATATGCCTCCCCCAAGGCTCTCCACACAGACCGATCTCAGCAATGTATTAAACGGTTTCTTTGATCTTTATTTATTTACTAGCAGTCGCATGCAGCTGCGGCCGCTCCTTACCTATTATCATACTTTAATTTACTCCTTACATCCTTTAATTTACTCCCTAAGGGGTATTAAAAATTTGGTCTCGTAACCTAAGTTCACTTCAAAATTCACACACACTTATTATTTTATTATAATCTCTCTAGCTTACAATTATTATCACATTACGTGTACAAGTATTATATTATCTTTGCCTATACATACATTTACATCTACACTATATATTATATATATTACTAGCTTTTGCCCGCGGCTTCGCTCGCGTAAATTCGTGGTTCTCTAGTTATAGTATATCATCTATGTTCGGGGTAACACAAATCTCCTTTATTGGGCAGATATTTCTATATTTGTCGTATTAACTGTTTAAGAAATATAACTCCAAAAAGTATTTACACATACGAAGTACTTACTCAAAATGTTATCCGGTATCTGTGACGTTTCGCTAGAGTGGCCAATATGGCGACTGTGATTTGTCTGTCAGAACCATTATAATTTAACAAAATACTCGACAATCCGAATTTTGCGGATATATGTTGTCGACTCGAAATCTTTATTTTTTTATGTTTTATTATTCAGGTAAGGTTTTGATATACTTCTTGACGAAATTATTAATATAAGATTGACACTGCGATAGCATCGCAGTCCGTCGGTTCCAATGTGAAACATTCCGAAATCCACAACTATTTACAAATTAAAAATTAAGTAAAATACATTTTCCAGTGGACTAAATTGTGAATCTAAACCATTCTCAAGTCCCCTTGAACACACACAAAAAAATTCATCAAGATCGGTCCAGTCGTTTAGGAGGAGTTCAGTGACATACACACGCACACAAGAAATACATATATATTATATTAAGATAGATAATATTATAAAGAGGAAAAATTTGTATTTTTGTTTGTTTGTTTGTAATGGATAAACGTAAAAACTACTAGACCAATTTTAAAAATTCTTTCACCTTTAGAAAGCTACATTATCTACGAGTAACATAGGCTATATTTTATTTTAGAAAAAATAGGAGTCCATAAGATATTTGGGTTTTTCGGGTACGCGAAGTAGTTATCTCATGATGCGGGTGAAACCGCGGGAAACGGCTAATACATACATATATTTCCTTTTCCTCGCTACTTCTTATGAACTTAGAACAATCCCGGTTTGTAGACAGACTTAGAACTGTGAAGTTAACGCCAGCAACTCTCGGGGGACCAAGGCAGATGGATCGAACAAATTATAGAATTAATTTTAACATTTATCAAGTTACAACACCTTGGCTTGGGGACGAGTTTAATCAATATTGCAAACTATTCAAGACAACTGTTTTGAATTTTGTTCTCAGAAAATGTTGTTTTGTGAAACTAGAACCTCAGGGACTTGTACAAGTTTACAAGTTAGTATATTATAATTGTTGATCTTCTGTACATATGTAGTAAAATTATTGCGTTACTAACTGACTACCAGACAACGCAAGACCTCTAGTGTATTTATATACAAAAATGAATTTGAAATTAATTGGCAAGAGCATCGTGGAGAGACCAACAGACTGCTAAGCAGAGGGTCTCACGTTTAAACCCACGTCGCGTACTGCTTTTTCAAATTATGTGAGAATTAAATTGTTAATTATTGCTTGCCAAACTGTAAAGGGTAATATAATTTCATAATATTAAGGTTTTCCTATATTATTTATATGGGAAAACCTTCATGTATGAAAGTTCTCCGTAATATTTCGCAAGTCATGTGAAGTCTACCAACCCGCATTCAACCAGCGCAGTAGGACAAGTAATAAGCAAGGCTGATTCCTATAAACTATTGAGCTCTTGGCACAACTTGCTTAAACACGCCGATATCTATAAAATTAATTTCTAACCGTAATAATTAAAAGCAGAATACTAAGAGTCCTTAGAAGAATACAAGAGGTACTAATACTATTACAAAAAGGTTTTATAAAACATATCACACAAAATTTATTACAACAAATTTTCTTACTAGTACAACATTTTTCTGCCTCTAAAATATTCCAAACTGAAGGTAATTTTACATGAAAACCACTTCAGAAAGTGACCAAAGCCGTTCGCTTCTTAAGTCCCAAGTCGCGTATTTTATCCCCTAAGTGCTACAGACCACGGCATTATGAACAAAAAAATATAATGTTGGAAACCGTAACACCTGCACTCCAATGGTTTTCTGGTTATCTCTTTATTAATGAAGTTAAGAGGTGGTAGGATTTTCTCTATTTTTTGTTGAATTCGCAGTGGTTTCTTTCTTTTCTGGGTTGGCATTTGGTATTTTTTTACAAGCGTTTATTTACTTTCATATGTCTCGGTGTCTGTAAAGAAATATTGCAAGGTTTTGGCCTACGCTCGGAGTTTCCCTGCGAGATTGAATAAGAAATGAGGAGATCCGCAGAAGAACCAAAGTAACCGACATAGCTCTCCGAATAGCAAGGCTGAAGCGGCAAAGGGCCGGGCACATAGCGCGAAGAACCGATGGCCGGCGGGTTCTGGAGTGGCGACCACGTACCGGACGACGCAGCAGGGGTAGGCCTCCCGCAAGGTGGACCGACGATCTGGTTAAGATCGCGGTGCGCGGTTGGATGCGGGCGGCTCAAGATCGGTCTGTGTGGAGAAACTTGGGGGAGGCCTATGTCCAGCAGTAGATGTTTCTAGGCTGACATGATGATTTTCGTAGAAAAAGTAGCGAATCATTATTTAATTAAAAGAACATGAAATATTGTATTAAACGATGTGGCTTCTGGTTCTACAATAAGCTACATATTTTTCTAACGTAATAAATAACATAGCAAAAAAGATGTTCACTAAACGTTTCGCATCATAATGCTATTTAGCCAAATAAAATAAAGATTCTAACTTAGATCAAAACCATAGTAAAGGCGTCAACAAACGTGTCAAGAGAATATTGTAATGTCGATACACAACTGACCTCAATCATGCATTTCATTTTATCAGCTTTTAGATTTGGAGACAGTGGCATTCACTCTAACGATGGTAGGAATCGGCCGATTGATCTTGGTTGGCACTATTATTACAAGATATGAACGATAAAAGTCGTATTTAAAAATTATGTAAGAAGACGTCGTTTGTAAATGTAAGTAGTATATAGATTATTATCCAAGTAAATTAACGCAAATATGAAGGAGGGATTGCTTAGTGGAGACACTAGCAGTCTGCTACACAAAAAGTCTCGTATTCTAATCCACTTCGCGCACCACAGTCGTTTCGAAGTCAAGTGCATATTGAATTGTTAGTGAAATTATCACCTGCTGAGCGTGAAAGAAAATATCGGGATGAAACCTGCATGTCTGTGAGCTTTTCGTACCATCCTTAAAAGACGTGTGAAGTCTGGCAACCTTCATTGAGCATTGGTGGACTATGGCACAACCCTTCCCATAATCTTTTTTATATGTAAGAAGTTCTGTGCCAGCAGTGGGATAGATATAAATAGTTGCTGGACAAGGCAATTGCTCAAGCAATATATTTTTCTAAAAATAAAGACACACATTATAAAAAATACCAACTAAAATAAACAAGCGCGGGAACTAATAAGAAATCGATGGCAAGTCGACTTGGACCGTTGAAGTTTGGTTAATCCTTGCGAGATAAAAAAGTACAAAGGATTGGAATAAAAGGCAGTGGTGGGTGGATCGATCCCTGGTGGAGCTCGAATACCAACTGTAACGATTGTGGTGGAAGTGATCGGTGTCGGCGATCAATTATTGGAGACAAAGACGCCAGAGTTGTTCGTTCGATGCGCCTTTGCCATCATTTGAATTTTAAAGCTGTTATTTGTTGGTTTTGTTTGAGGCCCCTTTTTAGAGCGAATACTTTTTTAGTTGTGTAATAAAAATGACTTATTCAATGTAAATGATGGAGTTATTTCACTGTTTCATAACAAATTACTCTATTCTTAGTAGCAGCATGGAGTCTGGTGATGTACCCGGTAACGGCAATCGCCCCCTGTTACGTGGGACCTAAAAAATAATGGCGAAATGTGGGTGTAATATTACACCTCTGCCTACCCCTTCGGGGATATCAATTTGCAAAGACTATTCCCTGTAGTTTTCAAGTTAAACCTAAAATTGAACATGATTAACGATGTAATTTAAAATTCTGCAGTCATTCCTGATACCCTCGACAATCTCAAAGCAACCGACCAAGACTCAAAATATTCCGTGAAGGATGCAAGCAAACAAAATACTAAGATAAATGATGACTTAAGATTATGCAATCTCCGGCGTTTCAGTTTATGAATATTTGACCACTCACTTACCAGCTCGGTGGTATTTCAACTAAGCTCCTCTAGATGGTCATCTTCAAGGCAATTAAATTATTCAAGCATGTCTTAGAACAGTGAATGGATACTTTAGTAATGTGAGGACTTTATCTTCACTTTTGATTTCAGCTTGAATATATCAACAGCATTTCATTTTTATTTGTATTGCCTTGAAATCAAACTACGATTTACGGATTCTATCGCGATATACTTAATATTGGTTCCAAATCATTTTTGAGTTGTTGCTTATTTTGAGTACTTTTATAATATTATTTAATTTATTACCTTTAGACGCTTTTCTGTCTTGAATAGGAATAACGACGGCTGCACTGCAAATTAATATACGCTTGGGGATAATACAGTTGACACATTTGTTACATTGTACTCAATGCTACGCTATAGTGGGCAGATATTTTATATCGCGAAATACAATATCTAACATTCCGTATTATTCTAGGCTTTGCAAAACATCTAGATTACATATTTAAAACTTAGACATTCGTATTGGATTTTGGCATTACAATACTTAATTATAAAAGTTTATATTATTCTATAGTAATAATAAGAGTAACTTGCGAAAGCTATTGGACTCATACTAATTAAAAGCATTGGGACCAAAACGTGGCTGGACTAAACAAAGGCAAATAATAGTCAAACTTCATTTAATTATTGTTCCATCACTTGAATAAACAACTAGACTAGTGTTCTCTCGCTCATAATTAATGTAATAGAAAGGGACATAATAGTTGTTGTAAATTTTACTGTGTTTTTACGATCGCTTTGGATCATAATATTTTTTGTACGTTTTAGGGCAGTAATTTGCGTACTAGTAATGGTCTTTGTAATGGCATATTGATGTGGATCAATATTTAAATAAATTTCGGATTGTAAAATTGCTCCGGTTGGATCATATTTTATGTGCTATTACGATCTAAATATTTTTATTACGTATCGTCTTTCATCAGTTTTATAGGTTTATTAAAATAGTTTAGAGTATCAGATACTTCATTTTATAACTGAGCTAATGTTTCGTCATTCATTTTACAAATCAACATAACCATCAAAATTACTTGATATACTTTGTTCGTATTTTAATTATTGTGTTTTTTGGGCGGCCCTTATTTTGGGCTGCCCTTATTAATGGCAAACTACAAAATATATTATTAGACGCTGGGATACTTACCACGAGGTAAGTATCCCAGCCAGGAGCCTCCCACGAGCATGTAACAGGTGCGAACCTGTTACATGCTTCATCATCATTCGGGCTAGAGACAGCCACTGCTGGACATATGCCTCCCCAAAGGCTCTCCACGGTTACTTACTTTGTTATTTATTTATTTACTAGCAGTCGCATGCAGCTGCGGCCGCTCTATACCTATTATCATCCTTTAATTTTGGAATATCCTCCTTATATCCTTAAATTTATTCCCTAAAGGGTGATAAAAATTTGGTCTCGTAACCTAGGTTCACGTCAAAATACACACACACTTATTTTTTTATTATAATCTCCCTATTCTTTTTTATAGATTTACGCCTGTATCCCCGAAGGGGTAGGCAGAGGTGAAATATTACACCCACATTTCGCCATGAATTTTTAGGTCCCACGTAATAGGGGGCGATCCTATTGCCGTACCGGGCACATTATCAGACTCCGTGCTGCTACTGAGAATTTCCTAACAGAAAAACCCAATAACACTTTGCGCGGCCCGGGAATTGAACCCGAGACCTCCCAATCCCACGCGCACATTTATGCCGCGAGACCAACGAGGCAGTAATCTCTCTAGGTTTCAATTATTATCACATTACCTGTGCAAGTATAGTATTATATTATCTTTGCCTATAGATACATATTTTTACCCGCTACTTCTTATGAACTTAGAACAATCCTCGTTTGTAGTCAGACTTAGAACTGTGAAGTTAACGCCAGCAACTCTCGAGGGACCAAGGCAGATGGATCGAACAAATTATAGAATTAATTTTAACATTTATCAAGTTACAACACCTTGGCTTGGGGACGAGTTTAATCAATATTGCAAACTATTCAAGACAACTGTTTTGAATTTTGTTCTCAGAAAATTTTGTTTTGTGAAACAAGAACCTTTGGGATTCGTACTAGTTTACAAGTTAGTATATTATAATTGTTGATGTCTATCTTCTGTACATATATTTAAAATTATTGTTTTACTTACTGACTGTCAGAAAGCTCAAGAGCTCTAGTGCATTTATACCTATACAAAAATAATATTCGAAATTAATTGGCGATAGCATCGTGGAGAGACTAACATATTGGTAAGCAGACGGTCTCAGGTTTAAACCCACAGCGCGTACTGCTTTTCCAAGTTATATGAGAATTAAATTGTTGATTATTGCTTGCCAAACGGTAAAGGGAAATAATATGGGAAAACCTTCATATATGAAAGTTCTCCGTAATATTTCGCAAGTCATGTGAAGTCTACCAACCCGCATTTAACCAGCGCAGTAGAACAGGTTATAAGCATCAAGCTCTTAACATGCTTATATATATATATATTAACACGCCGATATTCATAAAATTAATTTCTAACCGTAATAATTAAAAGCAGAATACTAAAAATCCTTAGAAGAATACAAGAGGTACTAATACTATAACAAAAAGGTTTTATAAAACATATCACACAAAATTTATAACAACTAATTTTCTTACTAGTACAAATTTCTGCCTCTAAATTATTCCAAACTGGAGGTAATTTTACATGAAAACCACTTCAGAAAGTGACCAAAGCCGTTCGCTTTTTAAGTCCCAAGTCGCGTATTTTATCCCCTAAGTGCTACAGACCACGGCATTATGAACAAAAAAATATAATGTTGGAAACCGTAACACCTGCACTCCAATGGTTTTCTGGTTATCTCTTTATTAATGAAGTTAAGAGGTGGTTGGATTTTCTCTATTTTTTGTTGAATTCGCTGTGGTTTCTTTCTTTTCTAGGTTGGCATTTGCTATTTTTTACAAGCCTTTATTTACTTTCATATGTCTCGGTGTCTGTAATGAAATATTGCAAGATAAATTTGGCCTACCTCCTGGTTTTCTATTCAGCTGAAATTTAGCATGCATGTGTCATGTGACGATGCAATTTTATGATTTCAAATAGGTCTATAATCAATGTTACCAGCAGTGGTATGGCATTTGAAAATATACCCAGCATCACATAACATAACTTCACACCTTTATGCCCGAAGGGGTAGGCAGAGACGTATGACACACCCACATATACACAGCTGACGAATTTATTTAGAGGTTCCATCCTCTAATGTAGCGTATTCTATCATGATCATCAGCCTTGTTTATAATCAGTGCCACTACTTGCCATGAGTCTATTCTCACTATGAAAAGGGTTAGACCATTGTCTACAACGCTGAGCAAATGTGGTTTTTTCTTCTTTTATAGTAATAGGCGGCAAACGAGCGGACGGATCGCCTGATGGTAAGCAATTACCGCCGCCCATGGATACAAGCAACAGTGGTGTTGCTTGTGTCCATGGGCGTCGGTAATTGCTTACCATGGAGTCACTGGTGCGTTGCCGCCCCTTGGGGTTAGGAAAAGGAGAAGTGGGATGCCCTCATCCCACTCCTCATCCTATCCCTTTTCCCTTCAGATTCCTTCTCCCTGAAGGAATAGGGGATAGGGTCTCCGGCACTCTCACTCACCGAACGAAACGCAACAGTTTAGGTACTGTTACTTTACGTCGATTTTCTGTGAGAGGGTAGTACTTCCCCGGTCGAGCCGGCCCATTCATGCTGAAATCAGCAAGGCTCTACTACCAACTTTAACGGTTAACAGATAATGTACAATTTGCAACTCATTGCTCTCGAAATTGATACGCTTATGTATATAGAGGTATATTGTTTTATATTTACGAAAATAATATTGGGTATGTGATATGTGAATTCGAAAACGACATTAGTCGTTACTATAAACACTAAACCTAACTTAAGCAACAATTTAGCTCAGTTATTATTTGTTATTGTATTGGAAACTCAGCGAAGCTTAAATATAAACTACGGCTGAGCCGTAACAAACTACGGCTGAGCTGTTACCACTGACGGCTGGCTCGTAAATTATACATAAATGCAATATAAAGGACCCGCTTGTATAACGTATCTGGATGTAGCGTGACGTCGCCATATTGTTAAATAATTACAACAAATATATAGCAAAATACAGTGATATTTTCTAGCCATTTTCCTTGTATGAGAACAGCAATCTTTTATTATTTTATGGCCTAGTTATATTTAAAAATATTTTATGAATATTTATTTCACAGAAAATTTGGTAACGTCTTCGGCGTCTGAAATGCCGAATGTTCATCAAAATATCTATTCACTCGACGAGCGGCGCATCATATTTGAATAAAAGCTTGAATAGAAACAGACAACAATTCAGTATATTGGTTATTTTTTCAATTAATTACAGTAGAGACCAGATATGCCATGAAAAGTTTTAGGTACATTCGGCAACATCATTCGGCGTCCGAAACACCGAATGTTCGGCGTCCGAAACGCTGATTGTTTGGCATCCGAAACTCCAAATGTCCGTCAAAATAATAGTGTAAGCTAACCAAACCCGCGATCTTCCGACCAACTATCTATTATTTGAAGATACATTACTATTCGTTGGTATTCTAAGACTTCTTTCGAAGTAATTTCCTACGTTAGACGTCGGCTCAGTCTGGGAGTTTGAAGAATGTTCAAATCTCTTGAATGCTAAGGTCGACCTAGATCAGCTGAGACAACCAAGATATTGGAAATATTCGCGGTAGTATTTTGTAACTTAGTATTTGATAACTTCGCCCTTAGCTGTCCCTTGCCTATTGAAAAAATGTCCAGCAATATAAAGTTCAATGATTATACTCTTAAGTTTATTGTCAGTGGTAAATGATTGAATCAATTAAGTCACACTTGATACTATGTTACCACACATTTTTTAACCACGCTATTATTTATCCTTCACGATTTTTTATAGACTCACGCCTGTATCCCCGAAGGGGTAGGCAGAGGTGTAATATTACACTCACATTTCGCCATGAGTTTTTTTGGTCCCACGTAATAGTGGGCGAACCTATTGCCGTACCGGGCACTTTACCAGACTCCGAGCTGCTATTGAGAATTTCCTAACGGAAAAACCCAATAACATCTTGCCCACCCCGGGAATCGAACCCGAGACCTCCCAATCCCACGCGCACATTTATGCCACGAGACCAACTATTGTACAATGTGGATATATCGGTACTGTTAACAAAGATTTTTGAAGCTGCTTTTTTATAGTTAGTCATAGTAGTCGAAGTACCCGCAGTTGTGTACTAGATACTCTTCGCGTATTTGATGTCTTCGCCCAACATGCATTTGACTAACGCATCCAAACATACAGCCTTCAGTCCAAGGGCGTCGCCAAGAGGGAGCAGAGGGAAGGAGGCTGCCTCCCGTTAGAGATTAAAAGATTCCTACAATTCATACTTTCTTTTCTCAATGCTTTTCTCATTTTCCATATCAACTTGAAGGCAATCGCAGACGACGCTTCTGTCCACTATATAATAATATGAGGGAGGCCTTTACTTCTCCCTTTATTTTGCACACCAAAATGTACCACACTAATATTTGCAGTACTATTTATAAAGAGCCACCAACGTCAGACGCTATTTAGTACAAATTACACAGGGCGGAAGCCAGCTCGATAATTTGCACGAGCACATCTATCAATTAACTTGTGGGGCAATTAAAGTGAGTTATTTAGTTAGTTTGAAGAGTTAAGATGCTGTTCTAAGTATAAAAGTATATACATATACGTACATAGGTGATGCGAGTGCGATTGCTTACAGAATTTGTAAATTATTTATAATAGCGGCGATAGCCTCGTGGTGCACGTAACGGACAGCCGAGACTATGGTATCGTGTTCGATCCCCAGTTACCTACCCCCGGCACACACCTCTGATTTTTCAAAGTTATGTGTGTATTGAAAAATTAAATGTTAACTATCGCTCGCTTAATAATGTGCACAGTAGATGGTAATAGGCTCGCTACCTGTTTACATTGGCACCGAAACATACCTGGCGAAGTGTGGGTGTGTAATACACTACATACATACTGCCTACCCCTAAAAAGGCGTGAAGATATGTTATTTTACGTTGTTATTGCCTGCGACTTCGTTCACTTGGTATTAAAACTGCTTATTTCGCTTGACTTTTGATCAGGCCTCCAGTTCCGTCTACGATTCTACTACCTCTAAATTGAATGACATCGCTTCTACTTTAACTTTTACCTTGGATGCAAGTGAGATCGTTACATTCGACTTGAAGTCCGAAGCCCGCTTTCTTGTCTTTTTTTTATGTTAATAGGCGGCGATAAAGGCATTTTTTTTTGTAGTAATAGGCGGCAAACGAGCAGACGGATTGCCTGATGGTAAGCAATTACCGCCGCCCATGGACACAAGCAACACCACAGGAGTCACAAGTGCGTTGCCACCCCTTGGGGTTGGGAAAAGGGATAGGATGAGGAGTGGGATGAAGGAGAAGGAATAGGGGATAGGGCCTCCGGCACTCTCACTCACCGAACGAAACGCAACAGTTTAGGTACTGTTACTTTTCGTCGATTTTCTGTGAGAGGGTGGTACTTCCCCGGTCGAGCCGGCCCATTCATGCTGAAGTCAGCAAGGCTCTACTACCTTGTCTAACTCGTGCTTTTTTTTTTGTCTTGTATAGCAAATTCCTACGGGATTGGGCAAATATGGGTGGGTGTAGCTGAGGTTATCCTCTAGTCAATATATAGCTCTTCACATCCATATTTGCTAGGTATCCAGCGATAGCCTAGTGGAGATACCAACGGAGTGCCATGCAGAGGGTATCGGGTCCACGGTACGTATCACTGACTTTTCGATGTTAAGTGCGTGTTAAATTGTTAATTATCGCTAGCCCGTGCCTCGGAGAGCACGTTAAAACATCGGTTTCGGCTGTCATGCAGATCTTTTACAGTCGTTACGGGGAATCAGTATCTGGATACTTGTCTAAACCATGGAATATCGCTATCCTTTTGGGTTGCGCAGGTCAGATGGCATACGCTATCTGAAAAAGCTGATATTCTATAAATTTGGAAATAATGCTAGGATGATGGTGATGATGGTGATGATCTATATTTGTTCATAATATGAAAAGTGGCAAAAAAGTCCATATTTTTGTTATTAGTTGTTTTTATAATATTCGTAAACAAAAGCAATAAATTATGAACGTTTTTTAATTCACCGAAGTGCGGTAAAATGTGTACCTAGTTTTTAATTTACTGTAAATTGACGTAAAACACGTTTAGCACACAAAGTAGCGTAGTATGAAATGTATAATATTGACGAAATATTTTTATAAATATATAATCATTTTGCAATTAGCTAATGGGGCTGATTTTTGTCAGAGGCCAATTGAAGATTATTTTAATACGAATACTTCTAATAGTCATACTGTATTCATTTTATATTTGACGTGAGAAATTTAAATCCAATATTTTTTGCATTTTTTGCATTTCACAAAAATAATTCATTTCGTAAGTATTTTATCCGCAACTTAAAATAACTTATAACATGAAAAGAAATATCAATTAAAATTTAAATAAAAATGGATTGAAAATTTCATTGCTCAAACTTAAATGAACCAAACAGAAAAATAATTTTCATTCAAATTTTGTTTTATTGGTTATAGGTAATAACGGAGTTTGGAGTTGAGAAACATAAAAAAATACAACCGAATAGAGAACCTTCTTCTGTATTAAAGTCGGTTGAAAATATTTTAGCACTATTGCTAGTATTTCTAGTAATTCTCCAGCCAATTCTCCTAAAGATAGCAATACCCATGACGTGATTCTCGGCTGCGAAATTTTGCCCAGCATCTGAATTGTTTTCTTATTAAGTAACTGATTATTAGAAAAGAATTAATTTATGTACTTAAATATTTTTCAAGACTAATAACTTAACCACTACACTCTAGCTAGCCTTGTGGATTTGCCTTACCCTTCTAATTGTGAGAAAATGCCCGTGCCCAGCAGTGGGACAGGCCGGATGATGATGAACCACTCAAATTCTTTACAGCAACATTGCTATTTTAACTACCAGCTATAAAGCGTCGTACCACTTGACACAAAAAAAAAGGTACACAACCATAACGTTACCTTTGCCTGTCGTTTAGAAAACTGTGCTGACGTCATAAGTGTTACGTCATCACTTATGGCTGCGACACACATTGTTACATATCGCGGCTGTAAACTGAAGTGTAAGGTACCTGAAGAGTCAGATAGCCTTTTTTAACCAAGTTAAAACGGTGTTAAAATGTTTAGTGCCGGATGGAATTTTATATAGTACTAATAATAATATATAATAATAATATTCTACCAAATACACATCACCATCTAGTCCCAAACTAAGCAGAGCTTGTACTATGAATGCTAGATAATGGATAATCGTACATATTGACTTTTTTTTTGTAAATACATATTTTACATAGAAACACCCAGACCGAGACAAACATCCATGTTCATGCACACAAATGTTTGACTTGAGCGGGAATCAAACCCGCGACCGTCGGCGTAGCAGTCGCTTACACTTCCGCTGCGCCAACCGGTTGTCAAATATAATAAGAATCTGCAAGGTTGCCTGTGAAATTTTGGCCGCAATATATAACCTACTTTTAGCTTAAGAAGATGTTTATAGAAATTAAACGGAGTTTTTCTACCCGGCAGTCGCTTACTAGACGATGCCCGCTGCTACGCTCGCACAATTTATTTTAAATTAACCGTTTCTGCCTTGTGAATTTCGGGTAATCCCTTCTTAGTGTACCCCTGCTGCCGCCATGGGGAAAAGAATACAGTGTTGAGGAGTTGTTCAGGTTAATCCCTGCCGCCTCTTTTCGCCATCGTTCTACGCGACAGCATTTCCATCCCCATCATTTAGATGGTTGGCAATCCACAACGGTGCGTTTCTCTAGAAACTTTCTGCCTCGCACATCTAAACTGTGGAATGATCTGTCGCCTGCGGTTTTCCCGAACCAATACGACATTCAAACCTTTAAAAGGCCGGCAACGCACTTGTGAATCCTCTGGTGTTGCAAGTGTCCATGGGCGGGGGTAATCGCTTAACATCAGGCGATCCGTCTGCTCGTTTGCCCCCTATCTCATAAAAAAATGGCAAATATTACATGTCAAATTTCAGCTTCTTCAGCTCAATAGTTTCGGTTGTGCATTGTCTGTCAGTCAGTCAGTAAAATAAAGCGTTTTATATTTACCCACAGAAGATAATAACCTAGGCCACACACACGGTCACCTGAGTTCAAACTAGGCAGAGCCGACACTATGGTAACCAGATATTCGCTTGCTACAACTTAAAATAAACTAGACGTCGCCAACGGCTTCGCCCGCGTCAATTATACATATAAACCTTCCTCTTTAATCATTCTATCTATTGAAAAAACCGCATTATAATCCGTTGCGTAGTTTTTAAGATTTTAGCATACATAGGGACAGACAGACGTAGTGAAGTATGCAAATACCTTGGATTTCTAAAACTACCTTTATTTTAATTATTGGCGAAATCAGTTTAGCGGTTAGCCATAACAACGTAACAGGCAGACAGACTGACTTTGTCATTTATAATATTTTGTAACATTAGGGATTTTTTTGTATCTCCATTTTAATTAAAGTGTTTTCATTCAGTAAGAGTAGGTCAGCCCCATCATAACTCATTACATAAACGACTAAAAAAGAACGAATAGTACCTATAACTAATAAACACAGCAGGCATAATTTGATTGCTGTCTTCGCACTAAGCATTGACTAACACTTTCGTGGATTAGTTTCAAATTGGACTTGGAAAAAAGGTTCCACATTGAATACATGGCTTTTCACCAAGTTTGGGTCTCACGTGACCTTATAAGACGTTCCTAAACGAAAAATTAAACGGTAAAAGCTTAGCGTCAAATCCGTCCCGGGCCGGTAACGAACAAAAATCCCGGGATTGTCGCGGGAAATATATTTTTATTAAATAACTTCACCCGCAGATGGGCGAGGTTCTACGGTAACTTTTAAATCGATTCGGCATTGGTACTGTTAACGTGCAGCCTTGTTTCAAACGGTTTATTACCATACTACTTTTATTTTTTATAATGGATGGAGTTGTAAACTTCTTGTAGGGATGCCTGTCGTTTTGGGAAAGTTTTGAATGTTTTTTAACTCTTTTTTTTTTACATTGAACATAGTTGTTTCTAGTATAAATTTTAATGATGAATATGTTTATGAATTATTCGTAGTTATACGTGTATTTTTATAAAAATATTATATCTTTAACATTTGCATTCACCGAAGCATTCCTCGCTACCCCCCGACGGGTATTGGCCCGCCAGATGGTCAGGCGGGCTCCGAACAAAATCCCCTTGGCGGCGGATGAAGCAGCCAGCGGCCGCAGAGGATAGGCAGGACGGCAACGCAACACCGCATCTCCTCTTCCTCTGCGGCCACACCGCGACGCAACGATGGTGCGCCCCCATTTGGTCGCGGGAGATAGGGCGCGCGGCATCGCAACACCGACACGCCTCTCCTCCCGCGACCGCGCCCGACTGCGAGGGACAGAAGAACTGTCCCTCGCACCCGCACCTTTGGACGAATCCTGCGCAGGTCTCCGTCAAGCCCACGCGGAGCGTCCACTCCCGGGATCTCGCTTAACTTCACTGTGGGTGACTTAACCACGGTTGAGACGATGCAATACCTAATACTTTTTACTACTATTCTACTCAATACGCAGAATGTCGTTTAACTCACAATACAGTTAAAACTATTACACTAGTTAAATTATGAAGACAGTAAAGGTGACCATTACTACAAATCAATGGAGCCAAATAACGGGTCATCAGAATATCAAAGAAAATGTCTGCCAATAAATACCTACCATTTATACATAAATACCATTAATTATATTTACTCAAAGACCGTTAATGTTTGGTTTCTCATAAAACTTCTACGAGTATCAACCAGTGATTTAACACGGTTATTAGACAATTATAAGAACGAAAACTATGTTAAATTTCAAATGTGGACTTATTTGTAACTCAAACGTTATATTTATTTGACTTCTAAATATTTAAGAACGTGCTAGCTTCTGACAGCACGTATCGTATCGATTAATGAAAAAATAAGGAAATATATGCTATTTTCGTGTATAAGCAATAATAATAACCGGCGGTAGCCCAGTGGTGTACGTAACGGACTGCCGAGACGATGGTCTCGGGTTCGATCCCCAGGTACCTCGGGCACACACCTTTGACTTTTCGAAGTTATGTGTGTATTAAAAATGTTAATTATCGCTCGCTTAATAATGTGCCCGGTAGATGGCAATAGGCTCGCCCCCTATTACATTGGGACCGAAACATATCTGGCGAAGTGTGAGTGTGTAATACACCTCTGCCTACCCCTTCGGGGATAAAAGGCGTGAAGATATGTTATGTTATTTTATGTAAGCAATAATAATATTACAAAGCTAAAGTGGGGGTAGTAGAGTAAACAGCTGTTTTTTTGCATCAGTAGCAAAAAAATTAAAATAAAATAACAAATACATATTTTACATATATTTTATGGATAAAATATACAACTAACATTAAAATACCTGCCAGTAAAGTGTTATCTCCACTAAAACACAACTGAAATCAAACAAAAACACCATCACAACATCATGGACATGTCACTTTTGAATATCCAACACTATTTTGAAGAACGGATGGCTAAATTTGAATTGGAACTCCAAAGTAAGTCATCTTCAAGTACAGGCAGCCTGGAGGAGGAGTTCAAAGCTTTCAAGGACTTCATATTGAACACTATGAAGTCTTTCTCACAGCAGTTGCAGACTGTTGCTCGCCAGGTGGACAACATGGAGATGCGTGGCCGTCGTAAAATACTACTACTGCATGGTGTTGAGGAGCATAAGAACGAAGAGACAGCTCAAGTGGTTGTGCATTTAGTAAAGCAGCGCCTCAAGCTTGAATCCTTCTGTGCAGCAGACATCAAACGATGCCACAGGATGGGCCGCCAACAATCCAACAAGAAGCCCAGGCCCATTCTTGTCAAGCTACATAATGTGTCGCTGCGGGACACTGTGTGGTTCGCAAAAACCAAACTGAAAGGAGCTGGTATTACGATGTCCGAATTCTTAACTCGTGCGCGCCATACAGCGTTTATGGCAGCTAGGGAGCGGTTTGGCGTCGATAAGTGCTGGACGAGGGAAGGCTCTGTCTTTGTTCTTGGTGCGGACGGTCAACGACATCGGATCCTATCGCTGAGTGATCTCGACAGGATGAAAGGTGCGGAACCGGAGAAACCCGCATTGAAGTCTGTCGCTGCGAAATCAAGACGAGCTGCAGCATCGGCAAAGAAATAATAGGTTCTTCAATTTCTTGTTTTTGTTTACATGACTGGGTGAATTGCTTTCTTTTCTATTTATTCTACCTTCTTCAATTTTATAATTTTTCTATTTACTTATTTTATTACCTTCTAACACAAATCTTATTACTCTTTGACATGTATCACTTGTCACTGTCATTCTCGACTACAGTTACTAAAATTCTTCCGCTCTGGATACAAGGGTTTTGAGCAAAGTATGTGACACAAAAAAAAACAAAAAAAAAAAAAAACAATTTTAATTTTCCATTCCCTCTGTCTACTGATTTCACCCAGTCGTTTCTTTATTTTCTTTTATTATTGTTTTTCTTCTTATTACTGTTTCTATTGTGTTTTAGTTTAGTATTCTTACTATTTATAACAATTTAATTTCGCTAACACGCAACTGGCGGGTGGACTGAAAGATATTATTAGTCTTTTACACACACATATATTTATATATATATGTCTATATATTTTTAATTTTATTTTTATTATTGATCTTTATATATTATATTTCTTTATATGCTTACATTCATGAATGATGATTCAACTAGCAATGATAGTTTTGTAACCGCTACTAGCCTTGATGACAGTTTTACTAGTTTGCCTTCACTTGCTGAAACTCTTCAGTCTCGGTTTTCTGATGCACCGGGAAACTTTAATGTAGTCCATATAAATGCACAAAGTATTCCAGCCCACTTCTCTGATATGCTGACTAACTTTGACTGTCAAAACTTACACGCTATTCTTGTCTCAGAGTCATGGCTTAAGCCATGTCTGCCATCTGTTTCCTATTCTCTTCCTGGTTTCCATCTAATTAGAAATGACCGTGCGGATGGACGTGGTGGAGGTGTCGCCATTTATCTACGTCATCATATACCTTTTCGTATTATAAGTATCTCAGGGCAGCCACCACCTCCGAACGCCGGCGAGCATCTCTTTTTAGAAGTGGAATTGAATCACTCTAAAGTTCTACTAGGTGTTTACTATTCCCCTTCATCACGCGTCAACTTCTTTTCATCTTTCGAAAATATTCTAGAAACATTAATTCCTTCCTACAATCACGCAGTTATAATGGGAGATTTTAATACTTGCTTTTTAAGACAGGACACACGTGCATCCTCTCTTAAAAGTATTATAGAATCTAGTAACTTAACTATTCTCCCTCTTAATGCCACACATCACTTTCCAAACTCAGTTCCTTCTCTACTCGATCTCATTCTTGTTTCTTCTCCTAACCTTGTTTACAAGCATGGCCAATGCTCTGCTGATGCCTTCTCCTACCATGACTTGCTTTATATTTCATATAAATTACGCCCCCCTAAGGCAAAACCGAGGACTATAATGCAACGCAATTTTAGTGCGATGGACCGATCGCAGCTCTGCGAGGATGCCCGTAACATTGACTGGTCAACCTTATTTGCTTCAGATAATATAGACACTAAAGTCAACATTTTCTCGACGAATTTAATACAGCTCTATGACAAGCACGCACCAATCCGAGCCATACGGCTAAAACATCTACCAGCACCTTGGCTTACTGATGAAATTAAAAAAATTATGTCTAAGAAAGCTGCAGCTAAAACAAGGTATAAGCAACGACCAACTGCGTTTAATCTGGATAAATATGTTAGTGTAAGAAATTTCTGCAATAAGGTGTGTAGGAAAGCACAACGCCAACATATCCATAATTCTGTTCAAAACGAAGACTCAGCTAAAGTCTGGAAATTTCTCAAAAGTCTGGGAGTGGGAAAGTCACGAACTGACGTGTCATCCAAAGACATCAATATTAATTCACTCAATGTCCATTTCACTGCTTCGTCCAATTTTGATGGGATCACGAAAACTAACACGTTACTAGATCTTTCAAATATTCCAACTCCCAAATATTCATCTTTTGTTTTCGAGCAATTTACCGATTGTGATGTTAAAAAGAGCATTATGTCAATCTCATCCAATGCTGTTGGTAGTGATTGTATTAGCCGAAACATGATCCTTCCTATCCTTGATGAAATCCTTTTTGTCCTCTGCCACATACTGAATTACTCAACTACAAGCCGTACCTTTCCCTCAGCATGGAAAGAGGCCCAAATAATTCCTCTACCTAAAAAGCCAAAACCCTGTTCCTTTTCTGATTATCGTCCTATATCCATACTACCATTCCTTTCCAAAGTCCTAGAGCGCCTCATTCATAAACAACTATGCACATTCCTTTCTAAAAATTCTCTCCTAAATCCCTACCAGTCCGGTTTTCGTCCTGGACATAGTACTACCACAGCATTGGTTCACATCACTGATGAGATAAGACTGGGTATGGATAGTGGAAAGCTCACGCTACTTTCCTTACTTGACTTTAGCAACGCGTTCAATACCGTTGATTTCCACATCCTGCTTGGCATACTTCGCTCTATTAACATATCTCCAACGGTGGTTGACTGGTTTCATAGTTATCTGTTTGGTCGCCGACAGCGTGTGCGCGTTGAAGACACGTACTCTTCATGGTGTAATACAGCTGCCGGTGTACCGCAGGGTGGCGTTCTATCTCCGTTACTCTTCGCAATTTTTATAAATTCTATATCCCGTAATTTAATTTCGTCCTACCACCTTTACGCAGATGACTTACAAATTTACTCGCAGGCACCCCTAGAATCAGTAGCAGACGCTTTTTCTTCAATAAATACTGACTTAACGCAAATATGTGAGTGGAGCAAAAAGTTCGGCCTCAAGGTAAATCCCTTAAAAACGCAGCTTGTTCTTATCGGCAGTCCTAGGATGATCTCGAGGGTCGATTGGTTAATGTTGCCTGAGGTTAAATTCGACGGTAAAATATTACAATGTACAGACCATGTAAAAAATTTGGGCATATATCTAGATAGCAATTTAACATGGGGCCATCAAATACAGGAGACCAGTCGTAAGTTGTTTGCGTCAGCGGGTTCCTTACGTAGGCTGCGGAATTTTCTTCCAACAGCCACTAAAATTGCGCTTGCTGAATCTTTACTCCTTCCAGTACTCGATTATGCCGATGTCAGCTATCTTGATCTCACTGAGCAGCAACTTGACAAACTTGAGCGTCTCCAGAATTTTTGTATAAGATTCATATTTGGTCTTCGCAAATATGATCATGTATCAGAATTTCGTAACAAACTCAAGTGGCTCCCAATTCGTCTTCGCAGGAATACTCATATTCTTATATTATTGTATAACGTTTTATTCGATCCTAGCACTCCCCTGTATCTCAAAGAACGTTTTAAGTTCCTCCATGACACACATTCAAAGTTCCTGAGGTCGTCAGAGAATCTGAGACTGCACATGCCAACGCATTCAACAAACTTCTTTAGTAAATCCTTTGCTGTCCAGGCAGTGCGCTTGTGGAATGCGTTGCCATTAGAAATTAGGCAAGCAAAGTCAATAGGCATATTTAAAAAGGCTTTAAAACAACATTTCCTAGCTAGTAACTAAGTCATTGTTTATAGCATGATTTTACTATAATATCTAAACTGTAATATGTATGTATGTATATTATTATGTATGTATGTATTATTATGTATTATGTATATTATCACGTATATTAATATGTATTTATTATGTATTTATGCACCGTATGTATATGTTAATTTAAGCAAGTAACTTTATTACTACACCATTGAATTATTATATTTCTCTAGTCTATTTCTGTCCATCCAAAGGTTGCCTGTAAGAAATTGCTTTTAGCGATAAGGCCGCCCATTGTGCATTTAAATTGTAAACTTAACTATTTCTCTTGTCTCTGTAAAATTTCTGTGTATGGTGTACAATAAAGTATTATCTAATCTAATCTAATCTAATCTAATATTACTGCTAGGTTTCATAAGCAAACATTCATATAACCATAATAACCTTCCAAATTTTGGCTGTTATAATAGAAGTAGGAAGTCGGATATCATTTTAAACCCCTGGCCACTAATACCATTTAGGTTATACTATGTATAGTCCTATCTGATCCCAGTAGGAATTTTGGTACCTATAGTAAAATCGGTGCGTGGGTTTTAGTTGGTAGGTTCGTATAGAAAGCCGAGAGAAGCCGGTGTAATCCTTTCGAACGAATATCGCTCTACAGTTTTTAAATGAAACGCTTATAACCTTTATATTTTATACCTATAGCTCCAGTATGTATTATAGAACAGGGAGGATGTAGGACTCATATTAAACTATTAAAGCAAGTAATCAAGAAGTCTGCTACTGGTATTGTTGAGATATTCGTCCTGCCAATGATCCCACAATGACCACTTTGATTTTTATAAATTCAGCAACTATTTTAACGTGTCTTTTTTAAGTTATATTTTAAGTATAATCTAATACTTTTAGACACGACAACGTTTCGACCGACATACATAAATTGTGGCTAAGGCAAGATTTATCCCTACTATGATAATTCTTTATCTACTACTCATCACCAGCCCTGTATATAAACTGTCCCACTGCTGGGCACGGGCCTCTTCTCACTATGAGACGGGTAAGGCCATAGTCTACCACGCTGGCCTAATGCGGGTTGGCAGACTTCACATGTCTTTCGAGAACATTATGTAGAACTCTCAGACATGCAGGTTTCCTCACGATGTTTTCCTTCGCCGTTTAGCAAGCGATAATTAACAAGTAAATAACTCCAAAAAGTAATTGGTGCGCGCCGTGGATTCGAACCCGAAACCTCTGCGTAGCAGTCTGTCGGTCTCTCCACTAGGCTATCGCTGCTTGCATCTACTACTCATATAATGAAAAACAATTATGTACCTAGGCTGACAAAATCTATCTGTGGATTGAATCATTGAAACACTTCAACTAATGCGCCGTTTATTTTTGTAACCTATTCAAGTAAGAATCAATACTATAACTGTAAATCGAAAAGGCTTACATAACAAAACAATGCCCCTTAAACATCATTCTAAGAGATTAATTGCATATTAACGCCGTTAATAAGGATCCAAAGGAACACTAAAACAGAAAGATTTCCATCTCATAAACGGTGTTTATCGGTCATCAAAAATACGTTGCACCATTTTAGAAGTAAAATAAAACTGACAAGCTGTTTATAAAGTAATATATTTTCGGGGCCCAAATTGTTTTACAACACGATAGTAAACCTTATGCTTGTTGTAATAGAGTTTCGAATGATGGTTAAAGTTGTTGTATATTAGTACGATTGCCTCATTAGCTAGCGACATTTCTTGAGTTTGATCGAAATGAAAGATAGACCACCGCGTAAAGTGTCTCCTTACAACTTCCGATACGATTGGAGTGATACGATCAGAAAATTGTCTTGGACGATCGTTGTGTGATTACGGGTTGTCTGATATTTCTGTGTAACGTTTATATATACTTACGCTATTACTTCTTACTTTGTGTGACTTCTTATAAAGTGTGACTTTAGCCTATCATAGAGACTGCGATTGACGAGGATTGCTTGTTGTGAATGTCCCATCAACAAATTGAATATCTTTTATTTATTTTTGTATTTTTATAGACTCACGCTTGTATCCCCGAAGGGGTCGGCAGAGGCGTAATAGGTATTACACTCACATTTCACCGTGAATTTTTAGGTCCCACGTAATAGGGAGCGAGCCTATTGCCGTTACCGGGCACATCACCAGACTCTGTGCTACTGAGAATTCGGAAAAACCCAGTTACAGTTTTGCCCGACTCGGTAATCGAACCTGGGACCTCCGATCAGCAGTTACATACGCTATCCACTGGACCACGGAGGCAGTATTTGCATATTTAGTAAAAAGACATATAATTAATAATTCGGCACGAGTTGACACAAAGAGTTCTACGTACAGTCCTTATAATTACCGATAATAATATGGCGATGCTTCTTCTTTAGGTCTGAAATATCTGATATAGGTACCAAAATGTGAATACAAACGGTGATATTATACATTTATCAACATATGAACAATCAAACAAGTCGGCGGTGGACCAGTTCGAAAAAAAATCCCTTAGCTCGCTCATAGAGTCGAGACACACTACAAACTGTTTTTGTATACGAGTGTCAATGTGTGTCTAAAGTAGCACTGGGATCGACAATATCTTGCTGAACGATTCTCACCCTTATGGTGGTCTAGCGGGAAGTTGTGCGACTGTACAATGTAAATGAATAGATAAAGTTTAGTTTAATTGTATTTTATTTAGTCCGTATTTTAGATTATAAAAAAATATTGGACACGTATTTTTTCTTTTTTCGATTAAATAAAAAATAACAAAGATATAGCCAATTAAAGTTACGTGTGACGTCATCTAGTGCTAAAAAATGCAGCACGGCGTGACGTTATACGTAACTTTAATGAGCTATATCTTGGTCATTTTTGGTTTAATTTACAAACAAAAATACGTATCGCTTATTTTTGAATAATCTAAAGGACGGACTTATATTTTTTTTTTTTGGCAACTAGCCTATTGCAAAGCTAAGTAAACTGTAGGTCAGATACCTGCGAAACGTTTACGTTTTTAGGTCAAGTCTTTAAATTACGTTTTTAGGTCGCAATACCAGACCATAGTTTTAAGAGGACTTGTTCATTGTACTTATGTTAAAAATTACTTGTGCCCTACAGATTCATGAAGTCTTTTACTTCTTTATCAATACAGATGTTCTTCTTTTTTAAGCATGTCTTTATTCACGTAACTTAAAACATGCATCACACAATTTTACAAAATAGTAGAGTTGCCGGTTTTAACCAGAAATCTGCCGCGACAGGTAATATTGCACGTGCTCAAAAATTATTGCAATAATGGTTCGTACCTCTGCATATTTTAGAAAAGATTTAAATGAATGCTGCCTATTTCAGAAAAACATTTACACAAATGCGCAAGTTGTTCGAATAATTCAAATCAACGTTTCACAAAATATTGCCTTCTTTCTTTTGAGGATCATATTATATAATTTTTGCAATGTTTCTTCTTAAAGTTACAGTACTCGCCAATCTTTATGGCCGCTCTGAATGTAGCCATTGGTACGAACTTGCGCATGGTACAGTCGGGTGGACATTTCATAACCAAGAAAAAATATTTGTAATTATTGAAAATTAAAATCTTCAGTTACGTTGTTAGATTAGCTATATTATATTGTTTAATTACATGTTCAATCAAATTCGATTAATGTAAATTCAGTTAGGTGAAGGGGTCAAGGGACTTCTAAATGAAAAAATACATTGGTTACGACAAAACAATTGTTTTTTTATATTTATTTATAATGGGGCTACACCTTCCATAAAAACATATTCCATACTCGTAGAAGGTTCCTCATCTGAAGAACTTTCTTCGTCACTTTCTTCACTTATTTCGGAATCTTCATTCTCAAACATTAAAACGATCGCGAGGCATGATCAATGAAAATGGTAACTATATCAGTACAAATAACAACAAGAAACAATAACGATAGCAACGAGAAACAACGAAGAAGTAACACTATGAAACTATTCTGAACGCGACGATACTGTCAGAGCTCAGCGAATGTTTGATTCGTGTACGAACGTAGCACTCACACTAACGCGCGGGAGGCGAGGACGCTAACGGGTGGAAGACAGCGCGCGCGGGCGTGCCCTGCCTCCACGCCCCGCGTACGTCCCGCTGATACCTGATTTTGTGTTCTGCGCAGCGTAATGCCGCTAGGTTCGGAGCGGCCATAAAGTTTGGCGAGTACTGTACGTCTTCAAACATGTTTAGTACACACTCCACCATCCACTCCATGTTTAGTCTTAACTGTTTTTTTCGTACCACCAAATATAACAAAAACGGCAATTAAATATCGTGTAACATAAAGAAAGTTTTAAGCAACACGCCCCTAAACAGGCTAAGGAATAATTCCTCGATGTTAGAAGCGCGTAATAAATTCTTTTGACTCGACTTGCTTATCT
Source organism: Euclidia mi (assembly GCA_944739405.2). Taxonomy (NCBI): domain Eukaryota; kingdom Metazoa; phylum Arthropoda; class Insecta; order Lepidoptera; family Erebidae; genus Euclidia; species Euclidia mi. Next base: position 9,410,514 of record OX123188.2, on the reverse strand, counting down.
ATTGGTATATCTTGGAATGTGACGGATCTATAATTCTGTGCCCTGTCTCTGAAAACCGTGGGCATGTTCGTATCTTGAGAATAACATATAAATATGTATACAGATTCATCCTAAGCTAAGAAGCAGAAAATGGTTTAGTTCTGAAAATTTATACTTGTCTATGTTCTTCTGTTAATATATATGTAAAGTCTTCTGTGATGCCAACTTGTTATGTTTCTTTATTGTTTATATTTAAATGTATTTTGTAATGTTAATTTAGAATCTAAATTATAATGCATCGAACTGCATAAGTTTAAATCTCACAAGCCAGTAATGATCAATATGTGCATACTTAATATTATTTTACCACCTGGATGTCAACCCCTATTTTGTGGGTAAATAAATGGTTTAAATGGTTTGTTTTCATAAGCTGCTTACTTGATTCCGATGAAATTTGGAGAGCGTATAGTCAGAATTCCGTAAAAAGACTTGCACAGTGACATTAATCACATTTTGGGCAAATAATAAGGATGCTCTAATTTGTCTTTGAAAAAGTATGGTTATAATTATGGCAATGTTGCTGTTATTTGTGGTATCATTACAAACTTTAAGATACACTGTTTCCAATATCACTAATTTAAAGTTTAAGCAAGAGCAACTTTATTACAGTTAAAATAAGGTTGATTTTGTTTTTCAGAATATTTTCATATTTTAGTGGCACAAGTTTAAGATACCTAATAACATAATTTTATATATTTGCAGTATCACAAATGACACGGGTAGTTAGAAAACCTAACATTTTAATCTAAAATAAAAATATGAAACATTCAAGCAGAAAATGACAGTTTAAATCGACACAACTTTGGCGATATTTTAGAGAGAAACCAATTTATTTTTTAAATGAAACTCGTTACACGAATCGTTGGGAAATGTAAAAGTTTAATGTACTGCGATGATTTCTATAATAAATAAATATTTCGCGCAAATATCGTTACCGACGTAGCCATTAGGGCTGCGGAGGTCAAATGGGTGTAATAGGTATTTGGGGTGATGCCGAAAACTGGGCAAACCTGGCATTAATTTCAGCATATTGATTTCTGTTTTAATAATTGCCGGGTTCAAGTTCCGGACAATACTTAATGGTACCAAAAGTTGTTTCAAGTCTGGATGACTGTCAAATTTTTTTTTCGGAGATATATGATTTATTGTGACTGCCTCCGTGGTCCAGTGGATAGCGTATGCGACTGCTGATCGGAGGTCCCGGGTCGATTCCCGGGTCGGGCAAAAGTGTTACTGGGTTTTTCCGAATTCTCAGTAGCAGCACGGAGTCTGGTGATGTCCCCGGTAACGGCAATAGGCTCACCCCCTATTACGTGGGACCCAAAAATTCATGGCGAAATGTAGGTGTAATACACCTCTGCCTACCCCTTCGGGGATACAGGCGTGAGTTTATAAACAAAAATAAAAAATAAATTATATATTGTAAGTGCGGCAGTTGTCCTTTTTGTAAGTTTGTGTGAATTTCTTTATATCGCCGAAACATCTAATTTCGATATGCGAAACTTTCCGATGACAAATATAAGTAAGTATGAAAACATTTAACCGAAAACTTCAAAACATAATTTTTAAACTCATGTCCAACTTCAACAAAACTAATTGTTTTAAAGAAAAACAAACACATTTACAGATGTCTACAACCATTAATGACAATGAAGGGACATTTTATCACGCTCCCAACATTATAGGGTGTCCATGACAATACACGACAGGAATTACCACCTAAAATTTATTGTTATTACTTATCTAAATACACCTTTTGCGTGTCTACTTTATTTTGTTTGTTTACTAGTTTTTTTTTTTCACGGGTCATTTAATGTAGTATGTGTGTAAATTATTTTGAATTCTCGACATTTTTTTTGTTATGTTGTTATGATAGAGAACTGGGTGTAGAGTTGCGTGTGCATGTGTGTAAAATTATTACTTTATTTATAATATGTGCTTTGTGGTTTTCTGTTTAATTGGCGTTCGTTCACTATGGTTCTCAGTTCTAACAAAAAGTATTTTAATATATTATCTATAATGGTTGCCTGCAGTAGGTAGTACCTTCATCCCCCCCGTGGGATCTCCACCTTGTCGTGGTGGGGGGGCTTAGTAACCGTGGATTGGTGACCCGCGGTGAAGCTAAGAGGGATCCAGGAGGGGACGCTCCGCGTGGGCTTGACGGAGGCCTGCGCAGGATGCGTCCAAAGGGGCGGGTGCGAGGGACAGTTCTTCTGTCCCTCGCAGTCGGGTGCGGTCGCGGGAGGAGAGGCGTGTCGGTGTTGCGTTGCCGCGCGCCCTATCTCCCGCGACCAAATGGAGGCGCGCCATCGTTGCGTCGCGGTGGGGCCGCAGAGGAAGAGGAGATGCGGTGTTGCGTTGCCGTCCTCCCTATCCTCTGCGGCCGCTGAGTGTTTTGGCGGCGGAGCCCAACACCTTCATCCGCCGCCAAGGGGGTTTTGTTCGGGGCCCGCCTGACCATCTGGCGGGCCAATACCCGTCGGGGGGTAGTGACGAATGCTTATGCGAATCCCTACCCTCCGACACACGGGTACATGAGGAACACGGGTTGGTTTTTAGTCAGTAAGAGTCTGACAGTCCCCTTCGTCCTTCCCCCAGGGCGGAGGGACTCCATGAGGATTTTCCAACCCGATACCAAAAAAAAAAAAAAAAAAAAGGTAGTACCTTCATATTTATTTTATATATTTATATATATATATATATATTTTTATATATATTTTATTTATACTAAATTTTATCTATCTATACCTCCATGAAAACCTACACACTGTATTACGCCTCCAGCCTAAGCGAAACCCTACAAAATGACCAATAATAAAAATGTTCAACAAATACATTTAAAACAAATATACACTCCATTAATGCAAGTCTCATTTAAACCATAATTTATACAAAATACACCAAAACCTTCACAAACAGAATAGTAGCTATATTTTAATTATTTCACGGTTCCTAATGCCAAGTGGCACTGAATAGGTCAAATCATTAATATACTTCTGATAAACTCAACAGCTTTTACAAATGTAATTAAAAATATTAGTGTAACTAATTTTCAACTTAAATGCCTAACAAATAAAATGCATTTTCAAAAGACAGCCCGTCATACAAATGCCTTCGGGTCTTGCCGACATAATAGCTTTTAATTTTAAAATTGGAAAAACGCTCAATTAACAGTACTTGGCAAAACATCCAAAAAATCTGGAGTGCAAGAGGGAAGAGGAAGTGAAAGAGGGCTCTTAGATAGAAAAGATTTAACATTAATTAGTAGGTAGCTATGACGCTCGTTAAAATGGATAATTTAGTCTTCTAAGCGATAAAAACTAAATAGCCGTGAAATATTTTATTTTTATTTTATATCTATCGTAAATTTTAATAGCTGCTTTTTGCAAGGAAATAGGGATTTTACAATTGATTCAAATTATTTTGGATTTTAGAGCAGATTCTAATCCAGCTATCGCATGCAAATGCAATAACTAATCTTAATATATAAAATCCTTGCGTTACTGACTGACTGACAGACACGCTACAGCCGAAACTATTGGGCGCAGGAAGCTGAAATTTAGCATGTATGTTCCTTGGGGTCCGTGGGGGTGCACTAAGAAGGGATTTTCCCAATTTCCTACGGGATCGGCCTAAACGGGTAAATTTAAAATAATTGCAGGCGTAGCTGCTGGTGTCCTCTAGTTACAAAATAATACAGTCTTTTTTTACTTTATCTTTTTTAAAGACACACTGATATCTTCGCATTAGCTATAAATCTTGGCGAAACTATAAAAAACACTCCAAACCACTACGAACTATTCAGCAATTATAAATTACCAACATTAATGTTCTATTTCACTCTATACATACATACAAACACTGCAAAAATTCAACCCACCTTTTTTACAAGTATATCCTTGTAAAAGTCATGAAATTTTGAAGTGCAGTGTTCTGATTGGCAAATTGCAAACTAACGTAATTGAAAGTTGAAACCACTTCGCAAACGTTTCGGGCTGATATTTCACTAGCTCATACAAACATAGTTTGGTATGTTTAATTTGTACATACTAGTTGAAATAAAGCGCTTTATGTGAAAGTCCATAGTCGTAGCACTGTAAAGATTGCGTAATGATTACAGACTGCCTCGTTGGTCTCGCGGCATAAATGTGCGCGTGGGATTGGGAGGTCTCGGGTTCGATTCCCGGGTCGGGCAAACTGTTATTGGGTTTTTCCGTTAGGAAATTCTCAGTAGCAGCACGGAGTCTGGTAATGTGCCCGGTACGGCAATAGGCTCGCCCCCTATTACGTGGGACCTAAAAATTCCTGGCGAAATGTGGGTGTAATATTACACCTCTGCCTACCCCTTCCGGGATACAGGCGTGAGTCTATAAAAAATATGATTATAGTGGCCGCTTCACCACCCATGATGATGGAATCGATTAAATTGTTGTTTCAGGTCTGGATGTAATTTTTATCCATTGAAAAGTCAAATTTAATATATTCTTAGGGCTGTTATTCATCATCGTAATAACAGTTTTATATGTAACAGTTCATGTAATAGGATATTAAATTAAACTTGACATGGATGTCAAAAGACTGACCAAGCAGATATATAAGGCAAGTGAGGATGGGACAGGACGAAGGGGAAGACCTAGGCGGACGTTCTCTGACCAGGGGGGCGATTCAGAATCGTTCGATATCTCATTTGACATTCGATTCCGATAATTGTCAAACGGGCTACCTCATTTTTTGTCAAAACTATCGCATTTCCTATCAATTTAATGCATTCAGTATGAAGTACATTAATAAATAAACCGAATTCAATGAATATTTGTTCAAAATCTCTCTGATAGGCGGCTAAAAGACGAGGATAATAATTTGTCATATCGTACGATTACTTGTCGTAACATTCTGAATCGGCCTGCTGATTGGAGACATCCTAAAAACAGGACAGGTGAAAAGTACCCTGAACAGAAGAGCATGCATGAGGAATCTGATGGGAGTGAATGAGGCAAGAGAGATATGTCAGGATTGTTGCAAATGGCGTTCCGTAGTCTCTGCCTACCCCTCCGGGAAACAGGCGTGAGTCTATGTATGTATGTAAAACCGTAACTATTAGGTGTATAATCACAGAGCCTAAACTACTGAAGGTAAAAACATGACATTGGACGTTGGGTTTCTTTTATGAAGAAGACATTCACTAAGAAAGGAGTTTTCGCCCCTAAGGGAGTGGAAAGCTTTTTTGAAATCAGAGATGTAAATGGCAATGTAGATGCAGGAACAGATAATAATACATTTATTAATCGATTTTAAACTTTCGCGATTTGTATACATCATACAAAATAAATTAGCGGGTCTTAATCGGTCAGTCTCTCCGCGACCACGCTCGGTGCAAGACGAGCGAAACGTCGGAACCAAATGGTAAACCTTAAATAAGTTAATTGTACGCGATTAAGACCCGCTAATTTATTTTGTATGATACATTTAATAGTTTGAAAGTTGTCAAATTCTTATAACTTATAACAGATCCCGTTTCAGCAACTGAATGTTGACATTCAATATTCGATAGTGGTTTAAAGTACTAAATGACGTAAGCCTGTAGTGAGCGCTTCAGTCTGTTATCTAACTCTGAGGGCTTAGGCCCATCAGTTAGGTGACGTCAGCGGTGATAGTGACGTCAGTTAGAACCTATATTGTATGCCTGAAGGTATGATAGATATTGCAATTTTCCTTGGTCTAGAAATGGGAGTTATCAAATTGATTAAAATTGAAAAAAAAACTTAATTAACGCTCGCTTATTAATATGTCCGGTAGACGGCAAAAGGCTCGCCCTCTATTACATTGCGACCGAAACATAAGTGGTTATTGAGAACTCAAAGGTATGCTATTCTACTTGTCAAAACCATGACAGTGTTTTCAACTGATCCCTGTGGCGAGTTAACGCATATACCTACACCACAGAGAAATATCTAAAAGTAGATTTTCTTCGAATAATTGTCACGAAAAAGGTGATAGGAAATATTCGCCATTGTTTATCATCATATCTTAATATATAAAATCCTTGCGTTACTGACTGACTGACAGACACGCTACAGCCGAAACTATTGGTCGCAGGCAGCTGAAATTTGACATGTATGTTCCTTGGGGACCGTAGGGGTGCACTAAGAAGGGATTTCCCGAAATTCCCACGGGATCGGCCAAAACGAGTAAATTTAAAAAAATTGCAGGCGTAGCTGCTGGCGTCGTCTAGTCAACAGATATAATTATATTTACTATCGCTATTCAAGTACGAATCGTTTATCTCGCAGAAGGAATATCATCCTATCACAAATCGCCTCTCGCAGAATATCACATACTCATGTATGCGATACTTCAAGTATGTGGGTGTTCGGTGGGTGTTAGTGGTACAATCAAGTCGGCTGGTCTGCACGCAGCGCACAGATTTAACTGCAATTAGATCTCGTTCGTTAACGATACAAATATACGAGTGGAACTATATACACATGGCGACACGGAGACGGGACGATTGGTTTCTACCGAACTCGAATACGTTTATTTCCAATAAAAAAAAATCTTATCTATTGCACGTCAATTTTTTTTATTTTTGTTATAGTCTCACGCCTGTATCCCCGAAGGGGTAGGCAGAGGTGTAAATATTCCACCCACATTTCGCCATGAATTTTTAGGTCCCACGTAATAAGGGGGCGAGTCTATTGCCGTTACCGGGCTGCTACTGAGTATTCGGAAAAACGCAGTAACACTTTTGCCCGACCTGGGAATCGAACCCGGGGCCATCCGATCAGCAGTCGCATACGCTATCCACTGGACCACGGAGGCAGTCAAAATCTTTAAAAAAAGATATTCTTCCATTACTGCCTGACTGATTAATAGACTACGCACATATTTGGCAGGTGTGTTTCTCGGGAAGTGTAGAGAAGCAATAAGATTCGTCGATTTTGGGAAATTCTTAACCTAAGGGGAAAAACGTCACACGTGGGTGGAGAAGTGGGTGAAGTCTAGATATTTTTTTTTATAGAAAATAAATCAATCATTGTAATAAAAATGCCAGTTCAATAAATTATATTTTTAAAAACAAATGAAACTTGTATACGTATCTTCTTTTTCTTTTGCCTGCCCTGTTCCCATATTATTTGGGGTCGGCGCAGAATGTCTTTTTCTTTTTCTTTTCTTCCATTCTCTCCTATCAGACGTCATCTGATTATTCACTCCCTTTTCATTCATATCATCCTTCACACAATCTATCCATCTTTTCTTTAGTCTTCCTCTTGCCTTATATCCGTCAACTCTTATATTCATCACCTTTCTAGTCACATGCGTTTCATCCCTCCTCATTACATGCCCATACCACGCTAGACGATTTCCTACGAGCTTTTCTTGCACCAGTGCAACTTTCAAACTTCCCCTAATATACTCTTATCTAATTTTATCCATCCTTGATTAAAAATATAATAAATACTATTAATACTATTATTATTAGTATAATATTTTTATATCCAAGACTTTTTTGTTTTAGTGTATTTAATTTATTTTCTTATTTTTGTTACAGGTAAGAAGTTTATTTTAGTCACAACCATGCAACAGCTGGTAACGTATTTACTTATAAAATCACAGTTAAGTTGAGAAATGTACAAGTTTGGGTTTATACATTTCTCTTTTAAAAAGGGAACTAACGGACCGGTGACATATCCTGTGTAGCAGGGACTTTTCAAACATTCAGATTTCAGTCATGGACATAGAATACACCCAGACTGTACAAACCAGTTTCCGAATAACTCAAAGTGGAGATCGAACCCACAACACTCGGCAGTTTAACAGAGAGAATGCTGCTAAACAACTCTCTCGTAGATGCTGTCAGACATCGCATGGATTTTATTCATAAGTGTTACTTTTGTAACAGGGGTCCTAATTCTTCAGTGATTTTTACGAACATACAATGCGAGAAAATTACAAATAAAATCAATCGTTAAAGCTAGGGATGTCCACTGTTGTACCAATGACGCAGTAGTGTAAGCGGCCGCCTTACCGTCTGTCAACTGCTGTGGGATCAATCCACAGCGCAACACCTTGTTATTTATTTTTATTTATAGACTCACGCCTGTATCCCCGAAGGGGTAGGCAGAGCTGTAATATTACACCCACATTTCGCCATGAATTTATAGGTCCCACGTAATAGGGGGCGAGCCTATTGCCGTACCGGGCACATTACCAGACTCCGTGCTGCTACTGAGAATTTCCTTACGGAAAAACCCAATAACACTGCCCGACCCGGGAATCGAACCCAAGTCCTCCCAAACCCACGCGCAGATAATCGGAATCCCACGAGGCAGTCACCAACGAGGCAGTCGTGGTAGTCGAGGCAGTGTTTTATTCCAAGCCTGAGACTTCTGCTTTTATAAAATTAAAACTGTGTAAACTTGTCAATGCCAATTATCTCTGAATCTAAGTCCTTTATACCTTTCTCAGAGGCATTGGTTTTATATTCTACAAGCCCCTTAAAATTATTTTATAATCGTAATTTGTACACAACCACACCATTAAAATTTTGTCAATTCTTTAAACTGCCTTATTATCCAAAATTGCATGGCAAAAATCTTTTGAAAGTACCCAAAAAAATTAAAATTAAATATGTTTTATAAAAAGTCCTATTCATAAAATAATATTTCATAAAGCTTTTGTATGTTCCATAATTTCTTTCATAAACATGAATATAATGCGGGGCAAAGTAAATGCTGTGAATTTCGGGTTTTATTTTTGTCTTTTACTGCTCTTTAGGAAGAATTTTTGTAGTTATGTAGTTTACGAGATTAGAGGTTATAATTATCTGGAGGTAGATTTTTTCAATTCGCGGGTGAGGTGTAGATGTAATCCTTACTAAAAACATTGGAACTTGATTTTTAGACACATTTAGTACCTATTTATATCATCAAAGGCAGCGATAGCCTAGTGGAGATACCAACAGACTGCCATGCAGAGGGTATCGGGTTCGAATCCACAGCACGCACCAATGACTTTTCGGAGTTATGCGAGTATTGAATTGTTAATTATCGCTTTTCCCGTGCCTCGGAGAGCACGTTAAGCCGTCGGTCCCAGATGTCATGAAGTACTTTGACAGTCGTTACGGTCAGTACCTTCTAAATAAACTGACACTAGTCTAAACCATGGAATATTGCTATCCCTTCGGGTCGCAGAGGTCAGACAGGCAGTCGCTCTGTGGAAAAGCTAATATTCAGCCAAATCCGGTTAGACTAGAAAGCGGACCCCAGATTGAAACTGGGATAACGCTAAGAGGATGATGATGATGAGTATTTATATCATCATATATTTATTTATTAAAATACTAACAGCGTTTACAATGTTTAGTAGGAGATAATAATGATAGGAGGCATGCAGCCAACTATTACAGGTCCTCACGATTAACAAAAAAACAAATTAGTTTCATGCACAAAATATTTTAAAAAATCTTACTAACTAAAAATTAAACAATAAAGCACCTAATCTGCATAGGTAGCTGTCAAAAAAGTCGCTACTGTGTCACCGTCATCATTATCATCATCAGCCTGCTGTAGTCCCATGCTGTTTATAGGCCTCTCCAGAGGCACGCCACTGTCCTCTATTGCTGACTTATTTCGACATCGGATGTTAATGGATATTTTTGTAACAGATTTTTATTGCATGTTTATTTAATAAGAATTGTGAAGTAACTTCTTTATGCCTCGGACTTCTAAATCAGTTGTTAAGAGTACAGAAAAGGAGATGTGGTACAATTATATTTATTTACCATTACTGGTGCTATTGTTTTTCATGGATGATTAAATTCCGTATTTAATCATTCGTACAATTTATTTGAAGCTTTGAAAGCTAGTGTGTGAAATAGAATCTAGGACCAATAGATATGCGATACGGTTCAATCACTTCAACCACTTAGCTATGGTGTAACGATTTCAGCAGTTGTGAAGAATTTGTGAGATAATCTATACGATAAAAAACTTTATTTATATATTCAAATTTAACACACATTATATTTCTGCACCAAATCTATTCACTGAACTATTATGGTTAATTATATTAACATTATTGTCAGTGACAATAGTGTTACCAGTTTATTAACACCTAGCGAGTTTCAATGCGAATTAATTACTCATTAAAACACTTTGCTATATTATATTAATCATAGATAATATGTTGTAAATTAGGTAGTTACTGTTTATTAGTCGGTATATTTTAATGCCTTCAGTTGCACGGCAGAACCAGCTCAATTTTTTTTTATAGTAATAGACGGCAAACGAGCAGACAGATTTCCTGATGGTAAGCAATTACCGTCGCCTATGGACACAAGCAACACCACAGGAGTCACAAGTGCGTTGCCACCCCTTGGGGTTGGGAAAAGGGATAGGATAAGGAGTGGGATGAGGGAAAAGGAATAAGGGGTAGGGCCTCCGGCACTCTCACTCACCGAGCGAAACGCAACAGTTTAAGTACTGTTACTTTACGTTGATTTTCTGTGAGAGCAAGGCTCGTAGTGTTGTGGGTCGCTGCGGTCGTATGGACGAGAGACGAGGTCGGGAACACGAGACAACACTTTTTGTGTCCACAAATCGTTGTTTTTTATTTGTATGGGTGATATTTGTGTCCGTCGCTTGATTGAATTCATTGAACAACAAACTGCAATTGTTCATTCCCAGTGCCCGAAGTGTCATAAAGGTGGTATTCAATATTATCTTAATATATAAAATCCTTGCGTTACTGACTGAGTGACAGACACGCTACAGCCGAAACTATTGGGCGTAGGAAGCTGAAATTTGGGATGTATGTTCCTTGGGGACCGCAGGGGTGCACTAAGAAGGGATTTCCCGAAATTTCCACGGGATCGGCCAAAACGGGTAAATCTAAAAAAAATGCAGGCGTAGCTGCTGGCGACCTCTAGTTAATTTATAATAACCACATATGAAAGTATATAAAAGGTATTGTAGGGGTTTCAACTACAAATAAAGATGTATCCATACTAATATTGTCCGTGTATGCTTAAGCTATATATATGATGTACAACTGTATTCTTGTGTTCACTCACTTACTCGCGTACCTAGCGCGAACACAATAAACGTGTCATTAGTCAATCAGTGTCTCATTCCATATCCCAAGGACGACGATACCTAAAGTATCCACAATAACTGGGCCTCAACATGCCAAGGTAGCACCAAGAAATCATCAAATACGCTTTAACTTAATCGCTATAATACTCGTAAGTTACAGTACTGTACCCGAGCCAGTAATCAAACCATAAATATACAAATAGGTGCTTATATTACAAAAAGTCTACACGCAAAATCAGAACAAAATAATAGTTAAATACCTCCGCTACAAACCTCTTTTATCGATAAAACAATCAGCAAACACACAAAAAACATAAACAAAACAAAATACGCATGTATATTAAACTTTACTTCAATTATCTTTCCTTTAGCGCAAACAATCATGCCCCTAAACTTCGTACATCGATTTTAAAATCACCTTCATTTACCTATTAATCTTTCTTCATGAAAAACACGTTGTTCATACAATAATCGTATTTGTCTGCACCTCGGGATTGCATTTCAGAAGCTTGATTACCCATCTCGCTTTGCGTTTTTGTTCTTTCGCACTTTTCGCATTGTTCCTTTAGTCTTTTCACTTTGTTCCTATGCTCTGTTCCGAAAAAAGACGTAGGCGTTACTTGTGACCAGTTTAGTTTAGTTTTCTTCGGATGTTATGATCCGGGTTGTGTTGAACAAATGTGCCAGTATTGTATTTTAAATGATCAAGCTTTCTGCAAGATCTGTGTTATCTGCGTTAGTACTATTTGGTTTTCGTTTAATATACCACTACAGTCTAACGTGCGGTTAACTGGGGATGATGACGTCTCCCAAATATTTAATTCTTATTTTTAATTTCGTTGATTTTTATTATGTTTATATTACATGATATAACATAACTTCACGTCTTTATCCCGAAGGAGTAGGCAGAGGTGTATTACACACCCACACTGCGCCAGTTATGTTTCGGTCCCAACGTAATAGGGGCGAGCATATTACTGTAATTATATACATACATACATACATAGACTCACGCCTGTTTCCCGGACGGGTAGGCAGAGACTACGGAACGCCATTTGCAACGATCCTGACATACCTCACTTGCTTCACTCACTCCCATCAAGTTTCTCATGCATGCTCTTCTGTTAAGGGTACTTCTGACTTGTCCTTTTTTCAGGATGTCTCCAATCTGGTCAGAGAACGTTCTCCTAGGTCTTCCCCTTTGTCCTGTCCCATTCACACTAGCCTGATATATCTTCTTTGTCAGTCTATCGTCATCCATCCTCTCCATGTGCCCAAACCATCTTAACATGCCTTTCTCAATGCTTGTCACTACATCTTTTACCCCACACCACTCTCGTATCACACAATTCTTTACTCTGTCGGTCAAAGACACACCACACATACTTCTCAGTGCTCTCATTTCTACAGCATTTATTCTACTTTCAAATCTCTTCTGCCATACCCAACTTTCACTACCATACATAAGGGTAGACACTAACACACCTCTATGTACAGCCAAACGTGCCTTTTTGGACACGTTTTGACTGTTCATAAACGCCTTCAGAGCTCCATTCACACAATTACCTGCATTAACTCTCCTTTCAATATCTGCTTCATTCTTACCATCTCTTGTAAACAACGTACCTTAGTAAACAAACTCATTCACTTGTTCCACTCGCTGTCCATCGATCAAAACATTACAAGCCGTAAGGCATTCCTCCTTTTCAAAAACCATAACTTTCGTTTTACTTACATTCACTTTCATTCCTTTCCTTTCTAACGCACGATGCATGATTGTTACCATCTCCTGCAACTCCTCCGTTGAAGATGCAAGTATAACCTGATCATCAGCATAAAGGAGGCATTTGACGAGTAACCCATTCATCCTTAATCCGCAGTCACTATGTTTTAAATCTTGCAAACAACTGTCCATGAAGAGGTTAAACAGCCAAGGCGACACTACACATCCCTGTCTAACACCTTTATCGATGGTAAACCAGTCAGTGTATGCCCCGTTTATCCTTACACAAGCTCTAGAATCCTCATAAAGGTATTTCAGAGCTCGAATGAGGCTGCTGTCCACCCCATTCATTGACAGCACCGAACACATTTCATTCCTCACCACTTTATCGTAAGCCTTTTCCAAATCCACGAATGCGCAATAGACCTTTTGACCTTTGGCCAAAAATTTTCCGGCTATGCTTCGCAAGGAAAAAACCTGATCCGTGCATCCCATACCCTTTCGGAATCCCGCTTGTACATCCCATATTTTCTTGTCGGTTACTTCCATAACTCTTTCAATAAGTACCTTTGCATACAATTTGCCAACAATGCTGAGAAGGCTAATGCCTCTATAGTTTTTGCAATCTTGTTGCGAGCCTTTTCCTTTATAAAGAGGCACAACTACAGCTGTGGTCCAGTCATTAGGTACTCGGCCGGTGTTCAAACACAAGTTATATACCCGCTGCAACTGACCAACTATGATGCCCTGTCCAGCCTTCAGCATTTCGACTGTAATCCTATCATATCCTGCAGCCTTACCTACTTTCATACTTCCCAGTGCCTTCACGATCTCATCCACGCCAATAACGCTTTCATCATTGCTATCATTACAATTCACTTCAGCTATCGGTGTCTCTATCGCCGTTCTTTCGAATAAACTTTCAAAATACTCTTTCTATCTCTTCAGCACGCACAATTCACCATTTACTATACTTCCATTCTCGTCTCTGATGGAGGACGTGTGTTCTGAGGATTGAGTTCTTCCTCGAACTGCACGAACGGATTTCCAGAAAAACTTAATGTTCCTCTGGAAATCGTCAGATAATCTGCTATCAAACTCATCTTTCTTTTCCTCTTTTTTCCTTTTAACCATTTCTTTCACTATTCTTTTTGACCTAACAAACTCCTTTTTTGCTTCATCTATGTCTACACTCGTTGCTTTTCCCATTCTTTCATTTGCTCTGGCAGCCAACCAATCTGACCAAGCTTTCTTCTTCTCTGACACTGCTGATTGTACATCCTTGTCCCACCATGTATTCTTAACCTTTCGTATTTTCCTTCTCTTGATCATACCACATACTTCAGGCGCTACTCATACTACCTCTTCTTTAAAGGCCTGCCATAATTCTTCCATATCATTTATGCCATCGAATCTCTCAAATCTTGCTATCAATCTTCGTTTATACTCATCTTTCACATCTTTCTCTTGTAGATTTTCAACTTTTATTCTTTCCAAGACCCTATTTTCATTATGCTCTCGGTGTCGCCATCCTTTAAAGAGCCCACTTATACGGCTCAACACCAAGAAGTGGTCTGTGTGGATGCCGATCCCTCGATATACTCTTGTATCCAACACATTCTTTCTCAATCGTTCATCTACTATCACAAAATCAATCATACTTCTTCTAAAATTTTTCGCCTCTCGCGTATACATATGTATCCTTTTATGATCAAACATGGTGTTTGTCACACAAAGGCTCCACTCCAAACAAATCTCAAGCAGTGATTTTCCATTTTCGTTCACACTCTCATCACCAAATGCACCTAACACCCTTTCAAATCCATCTCGCTTTACTCCCACCCATCCATTGAAATCCCCTAACAAGATCAATCTTTCATTCAATCAATTGTAATTGATCTATTAGAATTATATATTGTTTCTATTAATTATAAGATAGTTAAGTATGATGAAATGTTTTGTATTACTAGGGATTGTGTGTCTTGAATTTGCTGTGCATATTGTAATGAAAAATATACTGAATAAAATGTACCAGAATAAACAAAAAACGTCACAGGTAAACCCAGTCATCTTTACCAAGAACAGTTCCGAATAGCAATGCTATTGAACTTTGATGGGAAACGTTTTAAAATGTCTACTGAAAGATGGTGACATTTAACACAAATACTGTTAAGTGAAACCGATCACCCTCCAATGTTTATTTAACCGTATTCCAACCGCTAAGTGCAGATGCACTTAGTATAAGGAGGAGACCAAACCTTTTGACTCGTCCCTTGAAATGTCTTCGCAAAATGGTCTTTTTAACCGATTTCAAAAAGGAGGTTCTCATTTAGACTGTATTTTAAGAGAAAACACTACGGGCGAGAGAATTGAAAAATAGGTATTTGTAAAATCTATTGCTGTCGCGCAGCCTCAAGCCTCCCCCCGAAGAGCGTGATAGAGACAACTGCAGCTTGGACCAAAAATACCTATTAAATGTACACAAAATCAACGTTTCGTATTCCCTTGATTCCTTCTCCAAAACTTCGCCGATTTAACTAGTTTTTCATATTAAATTAAAGAAAGGCTTTGGCCGTGTTCCTATGTTTTCCGTTTTTTAAATAATCTAGCCAAATTTGTTTTTGGATGTTTTTGAGGTACTTGAGGGTTCATATATTTTTTAATATTTAATTTATGAGAAAAAGGAAAACATAGGGACATGCCAATCGGGGCCATACATCTTTTGGAAAAAAATAATAGTTCTACTGGCATTATCCAGGGAGAAAACGGGAGACTACGTTTGTATGGAAAGACGACCGTTGTGTTTTCTCTTAGGTACCTACATATGTATGTTACCTCTAAACTTTCTGCTAGATGCCGATATTGCTGATTATTTGAATAAGTTTTTTAGTTTATACATTTTGGGAAGCTGGAATCTTCTTTTTTGCTGATAAATTTTGAAGTATAAGTTGCCTTGTTATTGAAAGCTGGTTCTACTTATAGAATAATATTAGGAGTGAGAGGTGAGAGGATGTGTTATACCATTTATTGCAATTTTCTTTTTCCTTTCTTAGCGATGCGTATTTTCTACAGCTGCATAGAGATTGAAGTATGCTCACTAAATGGACATTAACTTAGACTATGCTGACTAAATCCGTCCGACTTTTATCAAACCACCTTACCATCACCAGCCTTTAACAGTTCACTGCTGCACTAGGCCTCTCCTTTGAAAGGAGGAATTGGCCTACTATACCACGCTGGCCAAACGGGTCGGTATAGGGTTTGTATCAAGTTTTCCTTCTCTTACAGTGCTGTTCTCTGTCGGCTCTTACGACGCATGGGATGATATGGGGTGGTGACATTCCGTATTCTTAATCCGTCACCACACGGACAAACCACCTTATTCTACTTATATTAAAATTATGAAGTCAGTAAGTTTTATTGCATAGCTACATGCAATAAAACTTAAAAAGATTTTTATTTTAATTCTGTATTGGTCCTTCTAATAATTTGATTTTCAACCGTGATGGATGAATGAATGGAGTTTTAATGAAAGTAGTCATACGGATTAGCCCATGAGGCATTTTTTATTCACATCAGACAAAACCCGGGTAGAGAAGAGAGCGATAAACTAGAAATAAGACATATAGAATTTCGTCTACTTTGTAAAATCTTTGCTCGCTATAACTGTGGTTCAACAATCACAACAATTTATTCTACTAACCTCTGATTGAAAAACGTTCCATTCACCAAAATGTTCCATCCAAATGTAAGTATACCGCAAGCTCCTATCGATCAACGGCCTTCAGCCGACCAAATAGAACAGAGTATAAAAAGAAAAATAGTAGCTCATAGTCCTATAAGTAGGAGGTTATCAAATAAATCGACGCCCGGCCCTAGCGGCCATAATGAAAACTGCTCCAACAGTTTCCGTCATTTAGGGTGAAAAAAGTATATTAGACCCTTTTAATATATAACGTAGTTGTAGGTATATTGCTGACGAGTCCTGTCCGATCAGCCCAGTGGTGTACGTAACGGACTGCCGAGGCGATGGTCTCGGGTTCGATTTCCAGTTACCCCGGCCACACACCTCTGACTTTTCGAAGTTATGTGTGTATTAAATAGGGTATTTGACTAAAAAAATCGAATTAGTCCGTCAGTTAGATTATCGAAAAATATTGGATACGTATTTTTTGTTTTATCGATACAGTAAAAAATAAGGAAGATAAAACGCATCAAAGATGGAGAAACGTATAAGAGTGGGGGCTTGTAACGTCACTTGCCAGTAAAAAGTGTACTGGCAAGTGACGTCACACGAGTTTTCAGCGAAGTTTGTCGTCTTAATTTTTTGTTTACGCGACTAAAGAAAATATACGTGTCCAATATTTTTTGGAAATCTATCTGACGGACTAATTCGATTTTTTTAGTCAAATACCCTATTGTTAACTATCGCTCGCTTAACAATGTGCCCGGTAGATGGCAATAGGCTCGCCCCCTATTACATTGGGACCGAAACGTAACTGGCGAAGTGTGGGTGTGTAATACACCTCTGCCTACCCCTTCGGGGATAAAGGCGTGAAGTTATGTTATGTTATGTATGAGCCCTGTAGCTGTAACAGGAAAAGTAGAGTATCGATCTAGGTTATGATTAAACACCGTACAGTGTGTGTTGTTCTAGGACCTAGGATATAAAAAATATTTATCTCAATAGTCGTTACATAGGATTATCTTGTCTTCTAGATTGTCGTTACGGGGAGTCCCTCAAATAAACTGATACTGGTCTTAGCCATAGAATGTCATTATCTCTTTGGGTTGCGGAGGTCAGACGTCAGTCGCTCTGTGGAAACACTAGTGTTCAGTCATAAACTGCTTAGACTAGGAAGCGGACTCTAGCCTCCGAGGCGTACATCTTGGATGAAGTAAACTTTTAGTCCTAGAGCGTTATCCCAAGATAACGCTAGGAATGATGATTAGTATTTTTTTTATACACTCACGCCTGTATCCACGAAGGGGTAGGCAGAGGTGTAATATTACACCCACATTTCGCCATGAATTTTTGGTTCCACATAATAGGGGGCGAGCCTATTGCCGCACCGGGCACATTGCCAGACTCCGTGCTGCTACTGAGAATTTCCTAACGGAAAAACCCAATAACCCTTTGCCCGACCCGGGAATCGAACCCGAGACCTCTCAATCCCACGCGCACATTTATGCCGTGAGATCAACTAGGCAGAGTGATTAGTATTATTATTCTCTTTATTTATCTTATTTCTCATAGTTCATTTTATATTAATAAACTACATTTAAAAAATAAAAAAACGTTTAAAAATATAAAAGGGACCACGGAGACCCACCGGTGTCGGGTACAGGGACCAAGCCACCGGTGGTTAGGGCCTCAGAGACAGGAACTTCCTCACGATGCGTGCCGTGTCGAGAAGAACTGCCTTCTGAATCAAAGACTTGATCCAGCTGCCTAGTGCGAGCCTCTTTAGGTGTTGATCGAGGCTCTTGGCGATTAGCCCATTTACCGACACGACTATCGGCACAATGATCGCCGAATCCACATCCCACATGTCAACAATCTCGTGAGCTAGGTCCAAATATTTAATCTCCTTCTCTTTTTCTGCCTTCACGAGATTGCCGTCATGCGGTATGGTGATATCGATTATCATTGCGAGTCGCTCTGCTCGGTCTATCACTACAATATCAGGCTTATTGGCTACAATAGTCCTGTCTGTAATGATAGACCGATCCCAGTACAACAATGCACGACCACTCTCGAGAACTGGGTCGGGCACATATCTGTAGTACGGTACCTCTGAACCAACGAGATTGTATTTAAGGGCTAGTTGCTGATGGATTATCCTGGCCACTTGGTTGTGTCTGTGCAAATACTGACCGTTGGCAAGACTCGAACAACCGGACACTATATGCCTGAGAGATTCCCCGGGTTGGTGACATGCCCGACATATGTCAATTGTCCCATCCCTCAGAATATATTTCCGGTAGTTGTTCGTCATGACAACTTCGTCCATAATTGCAAAGACAAAACCTTCGGTTTCTCCAAAGAGATCGCCGAATCGCAGCCAGGATATAGAAGCTGTAAAATTTACATCGGGCCCATGTAAGGCCCGGTAGAATCGTCCATGCAGCTCCTTGCCCCTCCATACTTCCCGTCGGTCCTCCGTACTAAGTACTGCAGGTTTGTGCCAGTTCTCTTTAGCCAGAGCGAGCGGGGTAAGTCCGGTATCAATTATGACTACATCGCGATGCACATCCACACTCATCTGCAGAAAATAATCTCTGAGGTTGCACACCTCGCGGTTGTGGAGGGTCTTAGCACATAAAAAGCCTCGACCCCCACATTTCCGCGGGATGTACAGCCTCATTACCGATGAGCGTGGATGATGCATTCGATATGCAGTCAGTATTGAACGGACTTTTCTATCCAGGGCATCTAGTTCAGTCTGGGTCCACCTGAGTATGCCGAAGGAATATATTAGGACTGGCATGGCCCACCCGTTGCAGGCTCGCACCTTGTTGCCACCTGATAAAAGACTGTTAAGTACTTTTCTCAGGCGGCCAAAGAACCGAGCCTGCAACGTCTGTTTCATGTCAGTCTCAGAAATATTCAAAGACTGCGACATACCCAGGTATTTGTAGGTCTCAGTTGGGGAGAGGGATCTAAGTTGTATGGAATCTGAGAGTTGAATCCCTGCAGATTCTATAATCCTGCCTCTCTTTACATGCATGACCGCACATTTATCCACACCAAATTCCATCCTGATAGAATTACTAAAGGTTTCGGTTACCTTAAGTAATTCTGTCAGTTGGAATTTGTTGGGGGCAAATAATTTAAGGTCATCCATGAAAAGGAGGTGAGATGTAACATGACCTCCTCTCCTCAACCGATAGCCTAGCCCTGAAGCCTCTAACAAGGTACTTAGAGGGTTCAGGGCCAGACAAAACCACAAAGGACTCAGACTATCGCCCTGGAAAATACCTCGCTCAATCCTTATTGGAGCACCGCAACCCAAACTCGATCGACATCCTGGATAGCGCAATACGGTCCTCCACTGCCCCATACATGACCTTAAAAAGGTGCATAGAGTTGCATCTACTTTATACAACTCCAGCACCCTCAAAAGCCATGTATGTGGCACGGAGTCGTAAGCCTTCTTGTAATCTATCCAGCATGTCGATAGATTCTTTCGGTTACGGCGCACCTGTTGGCTAATGGCCATGTCTATCAGAAGGAGTTCTTTAGTACCACGGGCCCCACTCCTACATCCATTTTGAGAAACAGATAAAATAGAATTATCAAATATATGTTTTGTTAATTTCGTTCTCAAAATGGATGTAAGGAGTTTATATATTGTTGGCAAACAGGTTATCGGCCTGTAATTTTTGGGGTCCGTGGCACTACCAGACTTATGGAGTAGGTGAGTGACACCGGATGTTAAAAAATCTGGTAGCGACCCCGATTCCAGTGATGACTGGAATTGAGATGCTAAGCAAGTATGCGAACTACGGAGCCATTTGAGCCAAAAATTGTGCAGCCCGTCCGGTCCCGCTGATTTCCAGTTCGGTAACGAACGGACTGCACTGGCTATATCATCGTTTGTAATTGATATTGGCTCCATTGTTGGTATTTGTTCGCATACTCGCTCAACAGTCTCAATCCAGTCACTCTCCGTGTGGTTGACAGGCGTCGACCAGATGCTGCGCCAGAATGTATTAGTAGCATCATCATCCGGTCGACCCCCATCAACGTCACCGGCCGTGGACTCGGGTCGCTCCCATCTTCTGTACACCCACCTCTCGTCTCTCTGGAATGTGCGATTCAGGCAATACCGATCCACTCTTTTTTTGTATCGCCTAATACGGTTTGCCCATGCATAAAGCTTTTGTTTTAGGGTGTCGATGCGCTCTGTAACCCGAGATAAATAATCTTGGGAACTGATACCAGTTCCCGCAAAGGCTCGAGTTACAAAGCGCATCACTCTTGGTCGGGTATTGCCCATCTTGAAAGAGGAGAGCTTGCCAATGAGTGCCCTAGTCTCAGCAATACGACACTCAATCCTGCGTTGCCAAGCTGGCACAGTAGTGGTCTGTCGAGTAGCGGTATTATTTACAGGCAATTTAACCCCTGCTACTCGACACGCCGCAACCGCCGCACAATACAGGATTGAATGTGTATCGCTGAGATTTTCACTAATATCAAAGTGAGTTGACAGTAATGTGTCTAGGGCACTCACCAGCGCTATGTTTCTTTTATGCATGGGCAAACGAGGCAAACGAGGCCGAATATTTGGGTCCATGGATCGGTATTCCGCAATAGCACATTCCAAAGCACTCCTCAACTGATCGTTGCACTGGGTACTTACATGAGAAGTCTCGTCATCTACCTCTTCATCAACTGGATTTACCAGTTGCTGTTGGGCAACCACTGTGCCAGGCTGCGTTGCAAAAGTGATGGGGAGACTTCTCTGCACGTCAGAGCGAAGTCTCTCAAGTACGGAATCATCCAACAGGCGACACCGTTGGATGGCCCGCACTTGATCCGATAGCCGTTGTGTTGACACGTCGACAGCTGGCTCAAGCGCCTGAAACAAAGGCAGCATTCGAACACGGTACGCACTGAGGTTAGTTCCTCCCTCTGTGGCCACAAAATATGCCCGCATGACGTTTTCATTCATCGAACTCGTCCATCTCATGCGGTGCACATCACCACCGGTAGCGGGGGCCCTGTTTGAGACCGGTGGGTCTCGGGGTCCCAAGCGTGTCGGTGGCCGGCCTCTCCCTCGCCGACGTACAGGTGGTGGCGACGTCGGTGGCGAGAAGTACTCGTCGCTCGACGAGCTCGACGCCTCTGCAATTGCCGACAACTCTGTTGTAGGTGCCGGCGGCTGCGAGGCGGAGCTGAGCGACGAGTCCGGGGGTGTTATTCGTGCAGCAGCTGCCCTAGCTCTTGTCAACATCTCATTATGATATCATTTTCTCGTTGTATTTGTATGTTTATCTTTGTTTATTTACATTCTCGTAGGGGATTTGTCATTGACGTAAGACGTCATCTTGAATAATGTTTTTGTATTTACTTTTCATAATTAATTTAATGGTTTCTTGATATAATTAAATGTTTATGCGGTAAAAAAGTCCTTCTTGTAGTAATAAAATATATATCTGAATCCAAAACTATGTTAAATTATACAGATATAAATTCGAGAAAAATTGTATGTCGTCTTGTTGACTTGTTGCTAGGGTTTATATTATTATTATTATTATTATTTTGATGGATGATGATTAGTAGTTTAGTAATGTTCAGGTATTTTTAAAATATATTTGATTTTATTATTTATAGGAATATGTGGCTGGTTAATCCGTATAAAGTTTGATACTTTTGTGCATCAATTGCGATTATTTAATACGCTTTGGGCATGTCGCCTTTTAGACTCTATCAAAAGCAAATAAAGCTTTCTAACCTATGAAAACTAGCAAATCCATTACCGATTGTTAGGAGGCTCAGTCAAATTGTTCCTAAGCTAGTTGGCAGCGGAAAAACTAACGAATGTGAACAGCCTAGTGGAGTGCATCACGGACAGGTAAGTGCAATGGGACGTGCTGAGAACGCGGGATTGCTTGCAGATGTTCATTTAAATAATCTGGTGGGGCAATGTCCTATAGTGCACTTAGTAGTGGCGTGTATAGTATACTAATGTAAGGCGTAATTGTAATGATAACAGTACTGTAAGTAACATAGGTACCATTACAATAAGGCTTGTAACCTCTTGTGCTTTTTGGGTTTCAAGTCGGAAACTCTGGACTCTCATCGCTCAATATTAAATTTGGAGCGAATGGAGAGAGTGTCTGTGAATCAGTGAATAAAGATCTGCCTACGGACTACAATTCACTGCTATATTATCGCTTCTTTTGGTACCGGATCATGTGGATCGACAAGCATGATATGTCACACGCTGTTGGTCCATTAAGTCCATGTGTGACGTCTGGGGTCTGAACCATAGATATATTAATTCTGAACCCATGAGGGCTGCTGCCTTGCTTGTTATTATAAACATAAACATTTTATTTCAAGATAAAATAAAAGTTTTAAATAAACACTGCCTCGTTGGTCTTACGGCATAAATGTGCGCGTGGGATTGGGAGGTCTCGGGTTCGATCCCCGGGTCGGGCAAAGTGTTATTGGGTTTTTCCGTTAGGATATTCTCAGTAGCAGCACGGAGTCTGGTAATGTGCCCGGTACGGCAATAGGCTCGCCCCCTATTACGTGCGACTAAAATAAACCTGGCGAAAAATGGGTGTAGCAATATACATCTGCCTACCTTTTCGGGGATATAGGCGTGAGACTATGTATGTATGTAAATAAACATCGACAATTAGTGGTGTCGAGGATTGCCACGCAATCATGAGTCCGTTACTCAGCTAATAATACAGAAGTTTCATAGTTATGTATGTGATAGAAATCATTATAGTCATATTAAAACTATATACAATGTTTTCGAAGACAAAAAAAGGCTTTTCGTGTTGAACTAAGGTATGAGTATGGTTTAAATCTCATACTAAAAAGAGTCCACTAGAGCTAATGGCCGATCACTTCTGATTGTAAAATATTTCTACTTATAGTGTTTCATTCACAGTTTTATCACATTTAATCTAGTTACCATTCGAACTCAATTTTTTTTACAAAAATATTTGTAATTTGTAAAAGAAGTTAATAATATCATAAAAACATATTCATAAGTCAAGCCTGGTATCGCAACTTCCATACTTATCTTAATATATAAAATCCTTGCGTTACTGACTGACTGACAGACACGCTACAGCCGAAACTATTGGGCGCAGGAAGCTGAAATTTGGCATGTATGTTCCTTGGGGACCGTAGAGGTGCACTAAGAGGGGATTTCCCGAAATTCTCACGGGATCGGCCAAAATTGGTAAATTAAAAAAAAATGCTGGCGTCCCCTAGTTATATTATAAATGCGATCGTTTGTCTGTCTATTACGCTTTAACATGCCTTAATCGCCAACCCGATTTTAATGAAATGTAAGATAGAGGTTGTTGAAGACGCTGGGTCGAAAATAAACTTCTTATTACAATAATCCACCCCTGAGATAAATACTGACTGCACGGTTGGCGAAGTGGATTAAGTGGCCGTCTCACCGATTGACACTGCGCCGAGTACTGTGGGCTCGATTTCCACACGAGACAACACTTTGTGTGATCTACAAATTGTTGTTTCGAGTCTGGGTGTTCGTTGTGTCCGTTGGTAGCACGTTTGTAAAGTCCCCAGGGACACTGCTTTTATTTCTTATGCGATGGTAGTCTTTTAAAAAAAGAATAAAAATATATTGCGGGTGAAAGTTTATATGAAATTTGGCACATAGCTATTTATTAGCAGTTTTTACTAAAAACGCGGGTAACACCACGGCCAAAAGCTAGTATATCACATTTAACTGTAACATATACACAGCTTTATCATAATTTGAGTTGGGCAAGTAAAATATCCGTGCAATGGTTGTCGTTAAGTCGAATTTTGTTTTCAAATTAAAATGAAAACCGGCCGCATTACGGGGAATCGTTAGTCTTAATTTGAGTCCGCCGGAGTCGGTTGATGGATGAGGGCCGTACACACGACGTGCTATAAGATATGCTTACTAATTGCGCCGGCGAGTTGTGCAGCCATTTGTGTTTTTATGGGGTTAGTTGTGCTTGGAGAAGTATTAAATAAAGACATATTTATTTCGGCATTTTGGTTGTTTACAACACTTATACAAATCAAAACCCAATTCTAGATGATGCCGGCTTTTCCTAGCTAAATGACTTCTTGAGAAGAAAGGCCGAAACAAACTCAGTCATTGCTTTTTTGTCACTTCAATTTCTTTCAGACTGTTCGTTTTAAGGCAACATGAGTATATGAAGTTCATAATCGGTGTCAAAAGCTTAAATGCCTCAGTATTGTGGCGTAGATTACACCAAGCATGATCACGGAACGGTTGATAGAAAATAACATATTTTGTGCTCAAGACTTTTGTAGCGGGTGATAGGCCATCTAGGTACTAATACTTGGCGTATTGTTGAATATTCAAACAAGGCGTTATAACAATACTGAATACGGAATCTTTTTAGCCAGTAAAAGTATCTAAGCTCGATACCAACATTCAAAAATAGATTCTCCGAAAGAAAACAGGCTTTAACCAGGAACCGCCATCAAGATGAGGTAGCAACTTCAAAAATCGAATTTTCATCGTCCCAAGCATATTAAATTTATTCCTAAACAGTAGTGGCCAGCGGTGAAGTCGAGCGTAAAACAGCCAGTGAGTGTGCACATGCTTAAAATTGAAATGCACAGTCAGCTCGCGCGTGATTGACGAGCCTCAGCGGTAAGCAAATACGGCGGGAGCGTTTATACCGCACGACTAGAGTGTAAAGATCGGTTAAAGCGTGGCGGCAAGCCACGGCAAAGTGATGACGTATTGCATGGCAATATGTTGTAGCGACAAACCGGTTGAACGTATGAGTGAGTTATTCTCTACTTTGCAAAGGCTACTGTAAAGATAGACAGGTTAAAGCGCAGTTGTGGGAAGCCACGGCAAAGTGCTGCAGTGACGTATGTACGTATATTGGATGGCAATATGTTGTAACGACAAATGGGTGGAACGTTATGAGTGAGTTACTTCCTTCAGCTTTTTGCAGAGGTTATTGAAAAGATAGGCCGGTTAAAGTGCAGTTGCGGCAAGCCACAGGAAAGTGCTGTAGTGACGTATGGCATGGCAATATGTTGTAGTGACACATCCTTTTAAGGTATGAGTGAGGTCTTCTTTACAGATTTTAACCTATTCTGTGTAACCCTTCGTTTACTTCTACTTCATTGTTTTAGTCTGATTGGATGCAGATTTGTTGCCAAGACATGATTTCGCCCCGAGATATGTTGCCGCACGACGACATTATAACCAGAGCGCCTATCGCAATATGCACAATATATCACAACCAACTCTTAAAATATCGACCCAAGCCGTTGAAATACAACATTAACCTCCCTTTTAACAAAATATTCAAATAGATACACGTGTATATAATTCACCCGTCCGCAAACCAAAGAAATATAAAACCTCCGATGAAATATATCGCAGCATATTCTAATTTCAAACCCGTTCACCTATCGTTGCCGTGCCGTCTCCGCCGACCATAAATCTAACCCGTCGAACGCCGAGTTATTAAATTTGCACACGCGTCGTAATTATCGGTCGGACTCAGACATTCTCCTATTTATGTGTAGCTGTTACATAGTGCCTCCGTTATGCTTAGTTATAATATGTCTGAGGTGGGACTTATTGTTTTGTGTGGTTGGATATAATGGAGTAAGCCTCATTTGTTTTTACTCTAATAAGGTAGGTTATGAGTATGACATATGTAAGTTTATATGTTGAAGTATATCTTCTGAAGTTCTTGGCATTACTGGTTATATGATGTATCGTTAGAAGCGTGCATATGTACCCAGTGGTGCATCAACGCCAAAGCTATGTAACGTCATACTAAATTCAATAGCCTGAGGAGATCATAGATTTACGAATGAAAACAAAAATATCTTTGTGATGTGCTGGGTTGGGAATCAAACAAAAAGGCTTCATAAACACATACCGATAATATATTAGTATAATGCTAGAAATAGATAAATACTGCATAGTGTTTTCATTGTAGCCTACCATATCTTCCCACGTGCCTAAATTGACAATCCTACTAGCTCAATTTGAAAATCAAGACTAAGATTTCATGGTCTCTATCAATTATAAGCTCCAGCTAGTGTAAATAAGACTGAAGACGTGACAAAAAACAATAACTTCATCAATGATATGCTGATGCTGTTAACACTTGTGAGCAAACTGGTCAAAAGGCCGATACTTGTATTAGACAGACACCGACACTGTATTTTGATCGAAATGCGATTTGATTTTGAATTGACTCACAATTGGTATTCTGCTGCACTTAATGTCATTACCTTGTAACGTTGAGAGTCTCTTTTACGTTGCACGTGGATCAACGCTATTCAGTTAAATAAAATATCGATATATCGGTTACAATAACAATATGTATATTTCTGTAAAAAGAATCTATACAGCTTTTAGCAAAAAGGAAAAGAAACTGATTTTAAACAATTTTGACTCTAAACCAAGATAGAAGAAAGAGGTCGCAGAATTCGTAGGTGATGTCCAGTAGAAACGTATTTCTGGCGTCGCTCAGGGAAGAGAGAAGACTTAGCTGAGTAGTAGGGACGACCGCGTCATCTACGACGTCTAATAGTCTAATTGGACACATACAGTACGACGACGTCGACAGTTCGACACATAGTTTAACACTTTGTTCAATTTATGGTCTAGTCGTGATAGCATTCAAGTACTTATAATTTACGGGTATACCATTTGTGACTCTGAGTCTAGATCGAAACTGCATTTTGATCAAATGGGATTACGAGTATTGGCCTTCTGCTCATTTTGCACAGCCCGGGAATATCACGAAAACAAGGATATTTATTTGCTTACTATTTTAGTCTTAAAATGCATTCAACAAACAAACACACTTTGTATTATTAAGCATACATTTCGTGTACACAAATGTAACAGAATACCTATTTTAATATCTTTTGAAGTGGTAAACTAATTACATTATGAGTTAATGCTACGCTATTGCACTTATTCTCTTTACGTGAAATGTTCATGTTTTCAAAATGAATTAATTTTTACTTCTATGTATAATGAGCAACGATAGCCTAGTGAAGAAACCGACAGACTGCTACGCATAGGGTCCAGGTTCGAATCCACGGCACGCACCAATGACTTTTCGGAGTTATGGGCGTATTAAATTGTTAATTATCGCTTGCTAAACGGTGAAGGAAAAAATCGTGAGGAAACCTGCATGTCTGAGAGTTCTCCATAATGTTCTCGAAAGACATGTGAAGTGTGCCAACCCGCACTAGGCCAGCGTGGTGGACTATGGCCTTATCCTTCTCATAGTGAGAAGAGGCCCGTGCCCAGCAGTGGGGCAGTTTATATACAGGGCTGATGATGATGTATAATAAGTACTATTTGGTACCGTGACTTTGCCTCGAATATGGCTAACATTTCCTGAAAATTCAATCGAAAAGGTAACCCATGTTCCCTTAGAGATACAGGCTTAATGATAAAGAAAGTAAAACCTAGATAACAGCCTGTTTTACTTTGCCTCCTGACTCGTGTACAGGCGACACTTACATAGCCAGCAAATAGGCAGATTTCAATAAAAATAATCAGTACTGTCTAAAAATTACTTCTCGCGGTTTTATTGCAAAAAAGGCTTTAATACCTATGATACTGTACCCTACAATTATTAACACTATTTTAGAGAAGAAAGAAGGTGGTAATTTAGTTCAATTCCACATTTGTTAAACACAAAATATTTTCCATAGCCTAGTTTAAGTACCGACACAGATAAATCCAGGACTAAATTTTGCTCTTTATTTACCTACATATATGTTTTATAAAATGGCAGCTTAGGGTCTACGCTACCTTATCAACTTACAAAGCTACCGCCCAAATCCTTGCGTCGTTTGAGGGAGCACACTGCTGCAGCTTATTGGGACGGAAACCGATACGCACGTCATCCAAACTATAAACCATCCACGTCCGATACGTCACTCAGTAGGGCCAACAACAGTTTACGAGCACTTCGCACCACAAATCCGGAAAAGGTACGCAAATAAAACTATCAAAACACTGGTAGGTACCCCATTTTATTCTATGACCTAAGCCCCTATTTCCATATGCATGAGTAGCAGACGAACAAGCCAGCGCTGTTATTTATATATCCAATAGTTTATCATATTCTGCACTCTATATCATTGGCATAAGGTGGTTTATTCAACGGGTGAATTCTCGAGAGTCCATTTGACTAGCACACATTAGTAAAAGTTCCCGGGGCTCTGGCGTACGGTGGCCATGAGTGGGAATTCTGGAGGACTCTCCGAGTTCGAAGTAAAATACAGTAGTACGTGAGCGAAGGCTTCTAGTTTATTAATCAACAAAGTAATGCTGTGAAGGGAAGTTTGTTTCATTCATTTGCGCTTTTAGTGGCTGCCGTCACTTCTACGAAATGTTCGTATCGGTTGCGACTGTGACTTTAATTTCTTCCCAATAGGCAAGAGGTAATAAAAGGAAAAGCTACTTTTCGTTTATATGCACTCTGTGCAGTACGTGCAGGTTTATTACAATTTAAATTCAAGGTTTATTTGCATTAAAGAGGTATTAAAATACACTGAGGCATCGTTTGGTAACCACTCTACTGTAGCTCGATGTTTTTAAAATACTTGGTAGATAGCAGTAGTCTCAGTAACGTGGTATCGATAACATGTAAGGCGCCAAGTACAGCTACTGAGTTGAGCTGTTGCTGTCACTGTCGGATTGTATACATAAGAAAGAGAAGCGCGACGACGACGGGACGTTCAGAACTTTAAAAGAACATGAAATAAATGAATTACAGAAAATGTATTGATTGGATTAAAAAAATAAAACAGTATTTCGTTAGTATATTGCTTGTTGAATATTTTTTCTAAAAATCAGAATGATTGTATGGTATATGGTTTTTATTCGTTAAAATATTTTTTTAGAGGTATCTTTGTGATTTTTTTCTATCGATTAAAGTTAGTTGTATTATCTTTTCAATACAGTACTTAACTAGATTATATCCTAAAGAATATCATATATTTTTCTGATTGTGTTAACTACATTGAATCATATACTTTAAAGCATTATAAAAATCGCGTTTAGCTCTTGTATTCCTCTTAATACTAAGTGGAAATCACAGCCCCCTGTTATCACAGCTGTTAAAATGACTGCAATGCTCTACGCGCCTACTTACCTTGGTTCGATCACTACACAATACGTCGCTTTATATGTTCTTAAATTATATACAAAATTTTGCTTCTTGTCTATCTATATACATATGTCAATTATTATTATTAGTGGCATTTGCAACAAAACTATTTGTTATTAATGTTATTTTCTTTAATTCACTCGTCCCTAGACATATAAAAACGCGTCTAAATAACTATGAAACTCTGTTATATTAGCTGTTTAGTTACACGATATATGTACAATTGTACATAGTTGTTCTATTTAGAGCAAAATCACGAGAGTAGCGTACACGATAACAGATTGGTTGCTAACGCGGTTCGCCGCGAAATTAACGTTACTATGGCATACGAGCAAAGCCACAATTTTGCTTATTCGGCGAAGAGATAATCACATTATAACTCTGCAATGTCTCACTGGTATAGCGATGAATATTGTTTATATAATAACAATATTGAATAGAGACTTTTTGGTTTGGTTTTGCCATTTGGTGGTCCAGGAGTGATGTGATGTTATAGGGTGATAAAAAAATCAGCAGAGACTAATAGAAAACTCTTCGCAAATGTATGTGGAGAGTATTCAGCGCTAATTGGATCTATTCCTAGTGCTCTTGCAGTAGGAAGTTAAATGATGGACCCAGATGGAGTGAGACTTAATGAATGTCCAACGAAAAAAGGATGGCTTCTTCATGGATTTTTTTATATATAACCTCAATCAAAGCGACTACTGTTGGCGTATGTAATTGGTATGATAATTAGCTAAAATGGTTGTAGTGTTTTAGTCAGGTCATCAGTTCTGACCGCATGCACGTCTAAATATATGTAAGGAATATCTAATTCAAGCTTGGATTCAGATTTGGTTTTGCTGTGCCCGTTATTTAATATGCCAGTGTCTGTTTGGTTAAGTTTTTATGTTGTTTATGTTTTTAATTTGTTTGGTAATTTAACTCAAATAAAAAAATATTAAGTGTAAATGTACATACATATGTACATAATAATAATGTAAACTTAAATCAACAACAGTGCCTAAAGCATGCAAACTGTGCGGTCAAATAAAAAACATGAATTCGTAGTGATCTGTCCAGCATCAATAGTCTATTCAAATACTTTAAAATTGACAAGGATAAAACGCGCAAAAGATGTACAAAATACTAAAACTTTTATCTATTAACAAACCAAATGTAGCTGAAACTGAACGGGAACCGCAAGGCGACATAAAACCGCAGAGCAAGTCGGAACGGCCGGACACTAAAATTTCTATCCCACAACTCATGGCTACCCTACTTCTCACTATCCGAAATAAAATATTTATAGAACTGAGAGCACTTTTTCTCTTTGATTCAGTGGTTTTATTGGCTTGGCCGTTTCGCGGTAATAAATGCGTTAGGGGTGGTGTGTCCATAAATAAAATTAGTCACAATGAATGATTCTTTTAACTTGATTCGACCGTCATATTACTGATATCGATGCATCGTGTTACGTTATTTTTATCACCCACGACAATATAGATAATTTTTATTGGGAATATCTATGTATGTCCCGATTTATGGTCACTTTACCGTGGAATAGTTTCAGATAAGCCATTGTGTGGACACATTTGTGTTAATAAAGACAAAATAAAAGAAATTTTGGTGGATATTCGGTGGTGTATGGAGAGTTTTGAAGTGATAGCTGGGGTTTTATTGAGGTTCAAATGTGAAGTGGATAACAGGCTGACTTGGTGGTCGTGTCACGACCAAGAGGACTAAAACATATCCCGACATATGGTATTCAATTGATGCATTTATCCGACGCCACGTAAAGCACGTATAGTCGAAGGGTGCCACTTTCATGAAGACCTCTGAAAGTCACTACGGAGTCAGTATCGCCAAATATCCTTAAAAACATCCCTAAACTAACACAATACCAGCATTTGACACAAAATTACTAATTGTTGTCGCTTGCCGGCTTTTCAGAGACAATTAAGCTGTCGGTCTTCCCTGATATGAAGACCATAGAACAATCCCTTTTGGATTGTTCAAAGAAAATGACAGTTGCTCTGAGGAAACAAATATTCCCCACGGTCAAACTAGAAAGTGGATCTCGAGTTTTCTTTATAAAGCTTTTAGGCGGTAACAGTGGATTGAAGACCAACATTAATTTAAGTTTAAGTTCATTTATACTTATACTACTATAATAGTTCTTGGCATCAATATATTCAAACCATTGGGGTATAAGCAGCAACACTTAATGTCAGTCGAGAAGGATTTACGCGTTCGTTTGTACGTCGGCATGTGGCGACGTCAGTAATACATTACACATGTCCCCTATTTATTATCAAAGTGTAAGTGTCTGGGATTGATTGTTTTCTCGAATCTACAGATCTTAATTTTTTGATAAAAGATTTTAGGAATTTAATTACCTTCTCTAAGAATAAATGAAATGAAACTTTGTTTTATTTGCTACTCCAATGTAACAGTAACAATATAGTAAGAAAAGGAAACAAGAAAGACAGTTTTTGGATCGCAAATAAGGTACCTGCGTCAGTATAAGTTACAGAATCAGGTGAGACTGCAATACTGATATTACCGCAGGACCTACATACATACATACAATTACTTACAACTAGTCATAAATAATTAAAAATAGTACATACACGATGAATTAATATATAAATAAAAAAATAATAATAAAGGTCTTTCGAGATAATATGAGTGTTAACGAAGATCGATTTCAAATATTGTATTAGAAAGTTTTGTCGTAAGTTCCCAGTATTTTCCAAAAAAGGACAAAATAAATCATGGCCTTAAAATTTCTCTCCCCTTAAACTGATATAAAGATGCCAATTATACGTCTAAATCCAAAGTAACTCCCATACATGAAGGAGCTTTTAAAAGCATCACTTCTTTTTCTACCCGAAAATCGCGTAAAAATCCTAAAATCACACCAAATTTAAAAATAACCCTCAAACCTAAAACCTAACAGCTCACCATTACTACCAACCCCTGCTGTTAAAGCCCCTTAATTACATAAAACTCATGTAAACCGGAGTAACTTTGGAAGATGTAGTTGGAACATGTATGGTGACTAATTTGGCGATAACATAAATATCGAGGGTAAAACACGCGACCCGTGGCGGCCGGGGTAAAAACAGCCTATTTTAATACAAAAAGGACGTTGGGTTGGCTAAAAATGTATTTAGAAGGTGCTAGGCTTTGCTGCGATGTATTTTGGTGGATATATGTAGTTATGGTCATGTACGCTAAGTTGTAAGGAGCCTTTTCAGTTGTATTAAGTTGAGGACGTGTGGTGACCAGGGGCGTAGCTACCGCCGTATTTGCCGTATCAATTATACGGGGCCCCCGGGCCACGGGGGCCCCCAAAGTGTGTAAGGAAAAAGAATAAAAACTTTCTAATTTATTTTATTTTACAAATGACAAAATTCTATAAAGCAATTCCTTTTTTTCCCGCCTTAAGCGTGCGTTCAAAAGTTGGCAACACTACATCGTTATGGCGGGCTGCGGGACTTCCCCGTTTTACTTACTTCATCTTCAACTCAGCGGGGAATCCCCGGGAATCCTTCATCGATATCGCGATGTACGTGTACGTTGTTGTACTTTGCATTGGATGTTAAACCACGGAGTGCAGTGCACTGTTTATTTACGCGCTTTATATAAATGTGCATTACATTGTAATTCAGCACAAACAATATTGTTCTTCTGGTTTAGCAGTATTAGTAACGATTTGTAAAAGAAATGAGTGAAAGGAAAAGAGATCATCCCAGCGGCGCTGAGAAAAGAAAAATTAAACAGAAAAGGGACGAGGTTATAAAAAAGTGCCCAAAATTTCTTCATTTTTTCAGAGACAAGATACTGTGAGTGATTTAGATTGGAAAGGTAAGTACTACACTACTACCCAACCCATTTATTAGGGGCCCGTAGTGATAAACAAGGAAATCTTTTAATTTCGGTCTGTCCATCTGTCCGTCACAAAAAGTTGTCTCCCCCCTCGATTTTCACAATTATACTGTTTTTAGGGTTCCGTGCCTTGATTAAAAAAAACAAAATTCTAACTTATCTATAGGATCGATTTGTTTTGTTGTTTGTTTATCAGTCTGTATCGTATCGTTAATTGCGTGTTGAGAACTTCAGATGTGCAGACTCGCTTTCGGGTTCTCGTTTTGTATGGCCACTACACTACGCGCTGCGTTTAAATAGCACGCAGGTGTATAGTAATGCACGGACGGACGGGCTGCAGGTGATTTTGTATCTACTAATAGGTACGAGCACAATCCGCGTAGAATCTGTGTGCGTCTGAACTGAACACTCTCTAACTGTGACCCTTAGTAACGTTATTTATTTATATATAACTCTTTTTAGTTTAGTATCAAAGCATTCGTATTTATTTTTTAGCAATTACTCGTTTATTTTTAGATTCTTCTGAAGCATGTTCTTCGTCACATATCCATCCGGAAATAGAAGAAAGCCAAGCACATACTTTATCGGATGTCCATCCAGAAATCGAGGAACCCCAAGTCAACGATTCTGATATATCTGCAGATAATGCAGATTGTAATATAATTTCATCAGATAGAGGAAATTTTGGTGACAATTTAACTGAATGCGAACGAAAAATAATTTTTAAATTGGGTCCATTTAAACCACAAGGACCATTTCCAAAAGTTTCAGAAAATAACCGACCTTTTTCAGCTTATTATTATTCATATTTCAATCAGGCAGGCATAAAAATTATAAGACCATGGTTATGTTATTCTAACGTTTTAAACAAACCGTACTGTCACTTCTGTTGGTTATTAGCAGATCGTCAAAACAAATCGTACTCCTCTGCTTGGGTTAACGGTGTTTCGGTTAGAAGCAATTTCACACAAACTATTCTTGACCATGAAAAGTCACAGCAGCATATTAGTGCCTCACTCTCTTATAATAATTGGTTGCAAGGAAATACCATCGATACTCTATTGAAAAGTGAAATCGATAGTAAAATTACATTCTGGAGAGATGTACTGCATCGTATAATTAATGTTATAATTACTTTAGTATCTTGTAATCTACCTTTGAGGGGGCATGATTCTGATTCTGGCAATTTTATGGCAATTTCACGTCTGCTATCTAACTATGATGCAACTTTAAAAGAACTTTTTCTAAAACCGAAAGGTGAAATAAATTATTTAAGCCCTACGATTCAAAACGAAATTATTAGTTTGCTTGGTACTAACGTTAGGAACAGTATTATCTCAGAAATTAAAAAAGCTCCATTTCTGACAATAATTCTGGATACAACACAAGACTTGTCAAAAATTGACCAACTATCTGTAGTTTTTCGATATATCTCGGTTACAGAAAATGATGATAATGTGCCGAAAGAAATAAAAATCTGTGAGTCCTTTTTAGGATTCATAGCAGTAACCGATTGCAGTGCTGCAGGTCTGAAAACTGTCATTTTAAATTTGACTAAAGAATATGGAATTGATTTGACTAAATGTAGAGGACAGGGATACGATGGAGCAAATGTTATGTCGGGTGTGTATGGAGGATTACAAACCCTAATAAAAGAGCATGCTCCAAATGCCGATTATGTTCATTGTGCTGCGCACGCTTTAAACTTGGTTTTGAACGATGCTGCGAGACATGTTCGTGAAGTATCGACTTTTTTCGATAATTTAGAAAAACTATATACTTTTTTTGGCAATAGTATAAAACGCTGGGCTATGCTAAGTGACGATTTATCTGAAAAATATTTGATTACCCTTAAAAAGGTATGTCCTACCAGATGGTCTTCTAGGAACGACGCTTTATTAGCAGTAAAGAAAATTTTTTTACTAATCATGAAAACTTTGTACCAACTAAATTTAATTTCAAATAAAAAAGATGAACGTGAAGAATGTAAAAGTATAATTAATATTTTAGAGAGTTTTGATTTCTTAGTGCTCGTTACATTTTTTTCTTCACTATTTGAAATTATTAATCCTGTTTCTAAAGCTCTACAGCATGAAAATAATGACTTACAGAAATCTAGTATTTTATTAAGTAATCTTTTAAATAGACTGTGCCAATTAAGAAATCAGAATTCATTTAATAGTTTGCTAAATGAATCCAAAGATTTAGCAAAAAAGTGGGGGGTAACAACTGTTTTTAAAAACAGTAGGCGAAAGATAACGAAGCGTTTTTTTTGATGAGTTATCACAAGATGAGAGAATTTCCGACCCGGAATCCTATTTCGAAGTCAATGTATACTATTGCTGTTTAGATATATTAATTTCTCAAACTAAAGAAAGATTTCAGAGCCTTTGCAACCTGAGTAGTATATTCGAAATATTACAACCGGAGAAACTCCTATCTTCTTCAAGCGAAGAGATATTAAACGCTTCCGGAAAACTGTCTGCTAAATACAGTAAAGACATCTCACTTAATCTTTGTGACCAATTAAAGGCTCTAAAAACATGCTTAAATTCTGAAATTAAAAAAATTTATTCCATTAAAGAACTCATTGAATTATTGCTAGTAAAATTCAATAGTCTTGCATCCAGTTTTCCCGAGGTAATCACAGCATGCTTTTTATTCTTGACCCTTCCAGTTACAACCGCAACGGCAGAAAGAAGTTTTTCAAAATTAAAACTAATAAAAAATTACTTAAGAACTTCGATGGGACAAGAACGGCTGTCAGACATCTCACTATTGTCCATAGAGGCAGAAACTTTAGAAAAACTAAAATCATCATCAGCCATAAATGATTTAATAAATCAGTTTGCCGATAAAAAGGCAAGGAGAGTGAATATTTAAAATTCGATTTTTATTTGTAAAATGGGTAAATTATGTGATAAATAAATATTACTTCTCACAATATTTTTTTTCTTTCGTGAAAAATCTTTACCTCCATATAAGGGCCTCCAAAAAAATTTTTATACGGGGCCCCGACAAGGCACGCTACGCCACTGGTGGTGACGGATTAAGAATACGGAATGTACCCCATATCATCCCATGGGTGTCGTAAGAGCCGACAGAGGGAGCATATTATGCAGAGAACAGCACTGTAAGAGAAGGAAAACTTGATACAAACCCTATACCAACCCGTTTGGCCAGCGTGGTATAGGTAGGCCAATTCCTCCTTTCAAAAGAGAGGCCTAGTCCAGCAGTGAACTGTTAAAGGCTGATGATGATGATGATGATGAAGTTGAGGACGTTAAACGCCATTCACGGCATTAAACAATTTACGTTATACCAAAAATCAATCAAACAGTGATTGATTTTTGGTCTAACGTAAATTGTTTACTAAGTTGTTATATTCTTTAACGTAATTAAACAAAAAAGAAAAAATATGAAATACATATTTATAAGCAAACATTTATATCACAGTAAAACAATGATTTTGCAATAAACACTTAGAATCGACTTTTGCGTAGGCTATACATATAGGTATGTTGAACCTTGACGAAGCCTCATATTTGCTCATGTTAAGATTTAGTTTGAATGATAATGATGACAAGACAATGGGTTTCTATTTAGTAAGGCTCTACATCAGATTGGGCTTTCGCTCTAAGAAACTGAAGGAAGAAAGCGAAAACATAAATACCTTTTAAAAATAAATTTCTTCAAGTAACCTCCTTTCTTATGAGAATAGAGCTTTATAAACATTAGTTAGAAGCCAGCAACTGACCCCCGTAGTTATTAAGAGCGGCTAACTTAGCGCAACGTAAGTGCTATTTCAAATACTATATTAATCTTTGGATTCAACCGCGAACGTCTGTTAAGGGACTTACACATTCCCCTTAAATGAATGAGGATTAAATGTATAGAATTGTTTATCTAAATAACTGCTCGAATGGCGCATAGGTTTTAAGCTACCGCCTCTCCCTTTGATACTGTGAGCTGTAGGTTCGATCCCCACACGAGACAACGCTTTTTGTGATCCAAAAACGATTGTTTCGAGTTTGGTTGTTTTTTTAATCCTTTCATTGATATTTATATATATATATATATATATATATATATATATATATATATATATATATATATATATATATATATATATATATATATATATATATATATATATATATATATATATATATATATATATATATATATATATATATAGACTGCCTCGTTGGTTGCCGCGGCATAAATGTGCGCGTGGGATTGGGAGGTCCCGGGTTCGATTCCTGGGTCGGGCAGTGTTATTGGGTTTTCCTGTCACGAAATTCTCAGTAGCACAGTAGCAGCACGGAGTCTGGAAATGTGCCCGGTACGGCAATAGGCTCGCCTCTTATTACGTGGGACTAAAGTATATCTGGCGAAAAGTGGGTGTAGAAATACACCTCTGCCTACCCCTTCGGGGATAAAAGGCGTGACGATAAAAAAAAAAATTGAAGCCAGATAGTTTATTTTTTGTAATAATAATTTCTTATTCCTTTGTCTTTTGGCAAAGGTCTCTTCCGACTGTTTTAATCTTTAAAAGTCCTCCCTAGTTCTCAGCAAATCATTATAAGTAAATAAAAAGACATACGAAAAAGAATAGATAAAGTCTATTAATTTATTTTTTGCGCGTTCGAGGGCGCATATTCAACAAAATTTGATAAACGACTCCATAAATCAACCAAGCCCCACGTCATCCAAACCCACATTAAATACCATCTTAAACATCTAAATACACCACTTAAGCATTTAAAAAACATTGTAAATGCCCCTTAAAAACCCATCCCTATTATTTAAGTTTTTCCCCTTTAGATTATGACTTGCACACTGGCTAACCAAGTTGAAATCTTTATAGACGATGCGACGTTTCTGCCACGTATTTAGTGTAAATTAAATTTAACACTAAGATGAAAGCATTAGTGTTGATTTCTGAGAATCAGGGTGTTTTCACAGGGAAATAAAAAGGATTATTGTTAATGGGCCTGCAGCTTAAAGCGTTTGGATTCGTTTACACGTGTTTATAGTTTGTATTTACGAAAGTCTATTTTTGTGGACATGTGGCTTTGAAAATGGCGTTTGTAATGACAAAGAATGGAGATTATTTTATGACAATGACGAATTTAAAGTTTCTTTTTGAAAGGAAGTAGCCTTTTTTTGTAAACAAATATTTAGTGATCAATAGTGACCAAGTTGCTGTACTTATGTGAGAGTGTCCTGAATTCTTATCTGACACTAGGTAATAAATCGTTCAAAATATCGAGCTTAGTGGTGTGCGTTTGGAGAGGCCCATATGCATTAGTGTACTACAACAGGCTGATGACGATAATACAACGAAACTGCTCTCAAATACAAGTCTTGCAAGAGTTATCTTAATATATAAAATCCTTGCGTTACTTACTGACTGACAGACACGCTACAGCCGAAACTATGGGGCGCAGGAAGCTGAAATTGCCATGTATGTTCCTTGAGGACCGTAGGGGTGACTAAGAAGGGATTTCCCGAAATTCCCACGGGATCGGCCAAAACGGGTAAATTAAAAACAAATGCAGGCGTAGCTGCTGGCGTCCTCTAGTAGCTTATAATTTAAGCAACTCTGGAGTACTAAGTAAACTTATTTTGTCTTAGTTATAACATCAATTAGGTAATATCTTAAAAAAATCAACTTCCAAAGAATGGAAATACAATACGAAAGTTTGTATGAAATTGGCAGTCACTCCTCTGTCATTTCACATAGCATACTTGTTATCTTATTACTAAGCGAATTCCCGGCTAAGAACTTACTAGTCCACAAAATAAAAGTATTACAATACATTTATTCACTCACACAAGCAATCTCAACTCCAATATCTTACAGATTATAATAGCTACTCTTCATAAAAATATTACCTTTTCGAGCTCTGGAATCAAACCGGTTCAAATCCCGATACAGTTTTTTATTCGTAACACTCTAGCTGTGCTGCACTGTTTTTTTCTTAATGTAACTGATACTTTGAACGCCTTATAACAGGTTCGGCTTCTATCCACAAGCATGTCTTTGACGATGTACCTATGCTAAAACACTGTACTTTGAATTTTATGATTTCCTTCGATAATGTAACGGGCACTCGTCCAGTGTTTAGTATGAGAAACTTGTGGCCTATATTCTGTGTAGGCTCGTTAGATTACCTTACTAAATATTATTTTGATCGTTAGATAGTCTAACTATGGAGTATGTCTGCTATGTTTTCTGGCCAAACTTGATATAAGATTAAATCAATTTCGTTCATAGCTTATTAAAAATGGCCTAGTGTTGTAAAAGTTATAAATGAAAGTAATATTTTCGATTTTTTATCGTTTCTGGCGTTCCTTGTCATCATCATCATCAGCCCTTTTCACTGTCCCACTGCTGGGCACGGGCCTCGAGACTGTCATACAAGAACATAATATAGTAGAAGGTATATTATGTTCTTGGAACGCTATTTTTGATCAAACGTTTTAAGTAATTCATTTAACAATAATGATTTACGATTAGAGCACTATAATGGCTATCTATGTTTCTGCAATAGAAATAAAAAACAAGTTCCGAGAAATATAATAGTTATGATACAATAGCTATGATTCCCGCGATTACACCCGCGTTATTTAAGGCTACTGCTCCGCTCCCGTGGCTCATAGCGTAATGTTATATAGCCTATAGCCTTCCTCGATAAATGACCTATCTAACACTGAAAGATTTTTTTAAATCAGACCGGTAGTTCCTGAGATTAGCGCGTTCAACCAAACAAACAAACAAACTCGTCAGCTTTATATATTAGTATGGGATTAGATTCATATTGATACAGAGACATCTATAATTTAAAAACGGAACCAAAGATAGCTTATGCATGAAACCAACAAGCTGATCTGTAGATTGACAGCTGCAGTAACTCAATAACTCAGATGGACGCCTGGCCTTTCATACAATTGCTATCCAATCACGGTTATCCGACCTGATGTCCCATGCAAAGCAAACGTGAATGCTCCAATACTATTAGTACCTATCAAACTAAATTAAATAATACGTAAAGCTCTTGAATTGTATATACATATAGCATATGGAATTGATTAGTGTATAATGTTAGCGAAGGAGCGCCATGTCAGTTGGTAAGCATTTGTTATCAACCTTAGGTATAACTCGCGTACAGCCGGCCGAAGGGTAAAGGAGAAGAGAAAGAGGGGCAATGAGGAAATAGCTCAAACTTCCTGCCTCACTGACTGAAAATATAAACAGAAATATTTTAAATTGTCTTTCGGGATATATATCACTTACCTTTGTTTGGAGTAACCGATATTTCGGCACTGTTGCAAGCGCCATGTTCACGGATGTACTGAGGGTATTGCGGGTGGATGAATGTTACGGGCAAGTATAACGGTCTACCCGCTTTCTTACTGTTTTTTTGCGTACAACAGTGACAGTGGTGTTGTACGCAAACTGACATATCCCTTAATTTTAAATAAGTTTAAATGACTACGAAAGTTTAAATTCCTATATTAAAAAGAAATAATGCAAAGAAGTGACTTGAACTTACGTTACGTCATTATGTACAATCCAGTCAGCCCATTTATGATCAATCAAGCTTTTATTGTTGTTTCTAGCTAGTTACCTGTAGCTTAACGTGCACTAATGGTGCGACCATTGTGTCTGTTGGTTGCAATGATGTAACAAATAAAAAGAAGTAGATATGTTATAAGCGTACCAAAAGCAGGACGCTAAAGATAAGCCAGTTGGCAAGTCTGACATATGTGTGTGTGACGTGGCGAGCCGGCGTCAAAGTGAAACTGACACATCTTGTCATCTGAAATTAAAATAACATATAGAGTTATCGATGTGTGCGTTAGTGTACCGTTTCTACGGATTATTTACTACGTAGGTAACGTACCTACGACTTTTCTAATATCATTGGTTAGTTGCATGTTTGTTAAGTACCCCGCGACACAGGATTTATGACGAGTGCGACAAAATACAAAATATATAAAACTTAAGCCACCTCACTTAGCACCTCGATTTAGGTGAAACAGCATTTCGGTGTACTAGATGCCAATTCCAAACCATATCACTAAAGAACTCGGTGCCATCTCCTTGAAAAATAAACCCCAAACGAATTAATTTCACTACAGCCACTACAAAGATTTGCCTCTTCAGTTTTCCTCGTCATCACACTAGACTTCACAAACTATATCACAATTCCAACCAATCTCTTGCCAACACACCTCTTATCTTGGCCAAAGATTTGATCAAACAATTCGTGCTATATCGCTGTCTTCAGGGCCCTTGGAAGTCGTACATTGAATTCGACATTTCTTAAATAAACACCAGTGTCTCGCGGTTAATTTGGATCTGTCAAGTGATTTGTTTCCAAGATCCCGAGTGCATTTCACGTCAACTGTGTGGTTTTAACTGAACCGACGAATGTTGGTTTATTTTTTTTCTTTCGGTTGTGTTTGTTGATTGAGCTGCGTTCCTGAAGTGTGTTTGTGAGTGAGTTTCGTCAGTTGTTTGGTTTGAAGTTAATAGTGTGGTAAGAACTTTATACAGATAGCATTGAATAAATTATTGAGGCTACGGTACGTTTCAGTCGTCGCCATGGACGGTGATCCTGTAAAGTGGATGTTGTACTTGCACGGATAGCGTAGTAGTGTGACCGACTGTCTTGTCGTTTAGTACTGCTTCGAGCATATTAGTTCTAGATCACAAGATGTTTCGAGTCTGGGTGTTCTTTATATACATAGTCTCTGACATATAGGTCTTGTTTCTAGGGCGCAAATTAGCCCTTGTTATGCTCCAATGAATATTGTAACATACTTGCAATATTTTCGTGTATTAAAAACTAAGACTGATTTTCAGTTTTAGGAAATATGCGTACCTATCGGTCGGTTATCCAAAATACTTGCCGATATTGTTAAGTTTTCAATAGAGTGCTAGTAGTAGCTTATTACAGTATAAATTATAATTATTATACGGTAATTCCACCAGTTACATTGAAGTCTGGACATAATATTAAGTCTATTAAAAATATTTTTTGTTACAG
Organism: Euclidia mi; assembly: GCA_944739405.2. Taxonomy (NCBI): domain Eukaryota; kingdom Metazoa; phylum Arthropoda; class Insecta; order Lepidoptera; family Erebidae; genus Euclidia; species Euclidia mi. The sequence continues at coordinate 9,367,825 of OX123188.2, read as the reverse complement.
GTACGAATAGTAAATATTATTTGCTTCAGCCTGCAACAATTGGTAAAGTATCTTAGGTGACTTAGGTCACCCACACCCAGCGATATAACTACCTATACTGGTCTGCTTGTGCAGGTATACCTGCGAAGATGACCGAAGCAAAATCTATATACATACTTGTCTATACATATAAATAAAATTGGAGTATCGGTTTGTAATATTAAAATAACCGCTTTTTACTAAATGCATATGGATGTATACACGGTACATATACCGAAATGTCATTTTTCACAATTTTTTGTCTGTCTGTTCGTTCTCACTGATCTCTGGAATGGCTGGTCCGATTTTGACGGGACGTTCACTAGCGGGTAGCTGATGTATACTAAAGAAGGCTAGGCTATAAATTAACCGGGTACGCGAAGTAAATAGTTCCCTCACGCGGGTGAAACCGCGGGAAACAGCTAGTATATAGCATAAAGTTAAGTCCTCCGGGAGCTCTGTCTGTCTGTACGAACGCGGCTAACTCAAAAAGTACCAAACGGATTTTGTACAGTTTTCACTAATAGATTATCGAGCAATGTTTAGGAGCATTATAATTCCCACAGGTAGAAATGCAGCGAAGTCTATTTGATAAAACTGCACAGATCAATCCCACATACGTGCCGCCGTTCTGTGCAAGTAAACCTCTTCAGCAGTCAATGTATGGCAGCCGGATTTAGGCATTATTCAATTCTTATAGACTCATACCAGAATCCCCATAGGGGTAGGCAGAGGTGTCTACAGCCAATATCAAGGCGCTTACAGTATCAGATAGCAAAATCTTTGTCACAAAATGCATAATAAATTACATCATTTACATTTTAAAGCTGCGTAGTTTATTGAAATTTAAGCTCTTTACGGATTTTATTACAGTTTATTTTCGGTTTCAACGTAGGTACTTATACTGTGAAAATATCGTAGTTCAAGGCGCTTATAGCTTTAAATAGAGGTCTTCATCGCAAAATTCTCAATTACATCACGTTTTTTATCATAAAGTTCATATTGTTAAGTTGGTTTTAAAATTTTATTGAAATTTAAGCTCTGTACTTATCCTATCTCAGGTTATTTTTGGAAAATGTTACACTGCAGAGCAAGGGCCTGTTTTCGCCATGTGAATTGTTGTACTATAGTACAATGTGCTGGCCAGATGCAAATTTGGCAGACTTCACAAGTCTTACAAGAACATTATCTAGAACATTCAGATATGCCGATTTTCTCGACGTTTAGCATGCAATAATGACCAAACGAACAGTCCGTGTGGTGACGGATTAAGAATACGGATTGTCACCACCCCATATCATCCCATGGGCGTCGTAAGAGCCAACAGAGGGAGCATATTATGCAGAGAACAGCACTTAAGAGAAGGAAAACTTGATACTAACCCTATACCAATCCGTTTGGCCAGCGTGGTATAGTAGGTCAATTCCTCCTTTCAAAGGAGAGGCCTAGTCCAGCAGTGGACTGTTAAGGGCTGGTGATGAATATGACCAAACGAATACGTATATAAAGTCAAAAAGTCAGTAGTGCGTAGATTTAACCCTCTGAATAGTATTCATTTGGTCTCCCATTAGGCTATCACTGATTCATGTGCCTATGTTCACAGCGCTCATAGCGAGACTTGGCTTGCGGTTCGTAACAGATCGGCAAAGTTAAGCAACGCTTGCACAGGTCACCATTTGGATGGGTGACCGTGTGTGGCATTTACATCTGAGCGCTACCGTGCTTCGAAGGGCACGTAAAGCTGTCGGTCCCGGTTCTTGTCTAAGGATCGGATCGTTAGGCCACGTCGGAGGCCTTCGGGCGGTCTGAAAACTCCGACACCAGAGTTGGCCACGCACTCACACGAAAAATAAACAAACAAACATAAAACCGTGTTTAAAAATAACTCTAGGGTACTATTTTGTTCCTATTTTAAACAAGCACTGTTCATAGAAACATGATTACTTATGCAAAACGCCCACGTGAATGAAATATATCCGAGGTCTCCGTGATACATGAAAGCATATTTCAAACCTACGCAGTGGGCGTCAGTTTGTCTAACATTTGACAATTCGCACTCCATTTGTTTCTATGACTGTAGGCTTGGTGCCTTGAACATGGCTAAAAGGCATACGGGATTTGCACATTGTTTGTCATAACGACAGATTGAAAGTTCAGGTAGGTTAGTAGATTGGGGCTTTGAATCCCAAATTTAATTAAGGGTATTTGAGGCTTTTGCATTGCATTACTGAACATAGAGATGTCATGCATCTCATCATTTGTGTCACAAAAGCATTATGAATTACTAGGACGATTAAACGGGATGGCATGTGGTTTGATGTCTTGTTTTCCATATCTTCGCTCAGGTACTATTTGCTTTGTGTATTTTTCTTAGTTGCCTCTAACGACACGATAACACAGACACAGATTGAAATGGACTAGTGATACTTTGTGATCTTAATCTGTGTCACATGGACACAAATTAGGTAAGGCGCTTTCAGATTAGCGTATTTTTCTGCGCGTATACGGTCGTTTCAGCATACGCGCGCTACATTACGTGCTTCAAAAAACCGGACTCGCGTAAACGAGCATATTTCGGCGTGTTTGCTCGAAACGGTAGTGACATCGTGTCAGTGTCATCATGAATTTTGACGGCTCGCGCTTATACGAGCTTAGAAGCGCGTCAACGCACGTACGAGTTGCGCGTGTGCCAAAAGAGGCGCCTATACGCGCCTACATGCGCTTCCAAAAAACGGGCTTATACGCGCGTATAAAACGCTAATCTGAAATCGCCCTAAAACTACTTTGATAGGTAGAGGCTGTACATTGCAAGTAAATAAAATAATAAGTAATACATATTATTCACGAAGTAGGTACCGACTCAGTTATTTCAAGATGGCGTATTTGAAACTTTGAAAGCAAGCTTCTTTTATTGAAATACAAAAATAAATGTCCATTTTCCGTGGTTCTTCCGAGAATTTTCTAATGAGCCACAGTAACCTCTATGCGGAAAAATCATAAAACGAAGCTTAATGATGGATAATTAGCGTAACTTATGCCTTCAAGACAAAAGTACCGCGTTATAATTTCTTACATTTTTTAACCTTGGAATTTGAGGTTTTGACTGCACGTATGGCTTAGTGACTTAGGCGGTTGCCTCACTGTTCATAACTGCGCAAAGTGTAGTGGGTTCAATCCCCACACAAAACAATACTTCAATTACAAATTGTTGTTTCGTGTCTACGTAAAGTTTGTGTCGTTTGGTTTAATGTTTGTTAGGTTCTTTGCGATGCGAGATCTATATCTTCAACGATAGTTGTCTTATACCTAAACTAGAGGACGCCAGCAGCTACGCCTGCATATTTTTTTAAATTTACCCGTTTTGGCCGATCCCGTGGGAATTTCGGGAAATCCCCGCTTATCGCACCCCTACGGTCCCAAGGGAACATACATGCCAAATTTCAGCTTCCTGCGCCCAAAAGTTTCGGCTGTAGCGTGTCTGTCAGTCAGTCAGTAACGCAAGGATTTTATATATTAAGATTATTTTAAGACAACCAGAAAATCTTTTAGAAACATCCGTAAAACGGTTCTATCACATTCCTCTCAGAAAAATCTGTCCAAATATCACATAAATAACATCATAATTTCATTACGCATAATCAACTCCAAAATAATCCCAGCAATATTCAAAACATTAAAAAAGGGGAGATTTAATTTTTACAACGGGTCACACTGGCGTACATTTCAAACGTCACTCATCCTCGGACAGATTGTAAAATATGCATAATTTTCTAATAATAAATCCGTACCAGTGTTTGTATTTATGATTTTAAAACAACACGGTCCGGCAATCCCATCATACGCATCATAATACTTGTTTATTCCCCAGGGTTTGGGGAAAAGTTTAAAACGTCATGCGGTATATAGGGATGGCAAGCTGTATTCAAGAGGTCAAATATGAAGGGGCATCCCTATAACGTTTGGTGGACACAGTTTGAGATTCTATGCCTATCGAGTATGCTACATAATAGAGAAACTATATAACTATAAATTTTTCTTCGAAATTGTACTCTATGTGCAGAACTACATATTTTCTTAGTATCTCTAGTAAGGTAAATTATTTTTAGAACTTCCAGAGGAGACACTAAAATAGCGCATCGGATTTTATGCAAAATTGTAAACAAGCATGCTTAACGATGTAAATTTAAATTTTAATAAAAAAAATTCGGGCAAGTGCGAGTCTGACCCGCGCACCGAGGATTCCGTACGCATTTTACCTTATTTGAGGTTGGTGCTAATTACGCCAGTCCTCTAAATCTGTATGAGCGCCCATACAACTTAGAGGACTATCTTAAATGGAGTCTACTATGTATGTATGGGGACACCCTTAAATTTTCCACTTTTTTTTATTTTTTGTAATTTTTCCTTTATTTGTGCTGTAAGACCCTGCTTTTGGCCAAATTTTGTGATTCTAGTTCAACGGGAACTACCATATAGGTTTTCGACCCAAAACCTATAGGGTACTTACGGTTAACCTAGAATTGTAAATTTTCGTTAAAACCAAGGTCTTACAGCACAAGTAAAGGAAAAATTCCGAAAATTAAAAAAAGTTGAAAATTAAGATTAATTTTGGTACTTACAAGTTTTCGCAAAAATCTAATTTAGACCATATCGTTTTATCGGGTTGATCCAGGACCCTGATTTTTATACACCTAATAGGAACCATAGACCTCAATATCTGGTATAAATTTCAGTTTGCTAGGTCTACCCGTTCCTGAGAAAATCGGCGGTGACACACGGACAGACAGACAGACGGACAAGAAAGTGGCAAGAATAAGGGTTCCTTTTTTTACCTTGTGAGGTACGGAACCTTAAAAATATGCTTTGTCAAAGTATCGCGCGAACAAAATCGGTTACAGCTAGTTTTACATAAAAAGCAGAGAGATAAAATTAAAAAATCTGAGTTGTTCCTAATGGACACATCTGTCACAGTGGTTACTGGCGGTCAGTCGTCTGGACATGATCGACCTAAACCTAGGGAGGCCGGGATACCAAAGGTCATTTGAAAAATCCGAACCCAATTAGGAAGCAATGGACATTATTTTTAATTAAAACATTCTTTGTGATACAGATTAGCACGTCTCGCGTAAAACCAATTTTAAGCAGAGACGACTCGAATGGTTCATCTATAGTGTGTCGTCGAAGAATACCACAAAGATTATAAAATAGTATAGGTCGGTTCACGAAGATGACCACTGCGCAGAAATCATTTTTTAGGTCCCCGTGGAGGTGCGGGGTGAGGCGCGGGTGGAATGCCAATGGTGTGGCTCCGTTCTTGACGCATTCCCTAAATGCGTCAAGAATGGAGCCACGCCATTGGTGCACGAATGTACATATGCGCGACGGCCGCCATTTGTGGTCAACTTTCGTGAATTTACCTATACCACACTTAGAAGTGGTCAATTAAAACCAGTTTAGAATTTTCCTTTTCTTATATCATAGAAATGGAAAATACAGGAAAAAGCAGAATTAGAAAGAAACACGTAAATTTCGCACATTTTATGCCACCCTTTATTGACAATATCAACATAAAATAGACTTATGTTGGGCAAACAGTAAGCACACTATTACTCCAAATAACCTAGCTCCACAACACCGAGTTGTATCACAATCTGAGCTGAACGAAAGTCCATTTTACAAAAGCAAACTGGGTCTAAACAGTAAATACGCGAGCCGCAATTGCCACTTCTTTCGTAATTCGTCCAATTGTCCACGCGACCTTACCACTAACGGGTTAAAATGTTTTCCGTGTTCCCGTCATGGTTGTCACCTGGACGGAACGCATTTAACATAAACTATTGCTGATTTTGTGGTGACCGGGCGTCCCGACGCCCTTTCAAAAGCAGTAATGGATCTATTGTTGTGTGTATTTGTCGGTCAAGTGTTTGTGAAGCTGGCGGTAAATGAATACGGTATTGTGGGTTTAAATATGAAATAGGAATTGATAGTTGCCATGTCGTTGGAAATTATATTGTGAAGGCTTGACATAGTGGCCTGCTTAGCTGTTTTATGTTAAACTGTACAATATTCCAAACAGCAATCTCCCTACTTTTAATGTGGAATAATGCAAATATATTTTACTACGCTTGAAAGTTAGCTGGTTGGTCCTGAAATTTTGTATTGCATTTGCTACGGAGAGACAATTTTATAGAGAAGGCCAAGCAAATAGAAAGTTCCAAGACCTGATTATTGTGGTAAAACGGGTCCAGAAAGGTCACATACATAGTCTCACGCCTATAACCCCGAAGAGGTAGGCAGAAGTGTATTTTTACACCCACTTTTCGCCAGATATTCAGAAAAGTCATCATTTGCAAAATTCATATCTAAGAGTAAAAACCAAAAATCCCACTTAGAGGTTTTACTATTATACAGAATACACCATAAGATATATAGGTACTAGCTTTTGCCCGCAGCTTCGCGCGCGCAAGTCAGGTATCTTCCTGGAACCCATACCATTCCTATATCCCTTATCCTTTTAGAGAAGTTCGTTATTGTCAACCTTTTTCTATTGCAATAATTGGGGTGGTCAGTCAATCCGAGGGTGCGTGGTGGGTTCCTCTTTCCTTCCATTAGGTAATAATATATAGGTGTATACTGGATCACAGGCCTACTCAACCGTCTTCGAATGATCAGCGATAATCTTTTGTCCAAATGGTGAACTTCATTTTAGTTATGAAATCAAATAGTATATTTACTCACTAAAATCGGGTTTCAAGATATATTTTGCAAGTATTTATAGGCCTCATCAAGTCTTGCCCTCATTAGATTTGCGGCAACTATCGTGAACCATTAATTAATTATTTTACATAGCTTAAAATACTACGACAATATAAGAGATGGAAATAATATGACAATAAACAAAAAAAAACATATTTTAGATAAATACATAGTAAGCCTTGTTTAAGTATACTATACTAATATTATAAAGCTGCAGAGTTTGTTTGTTTGCTTGAACGCACTTACCTCAGGCACTACTGGTCCAATTTGAAAATATTTCAGTGTTAGATAGCGTGTGGTGACGGATTATGAATACGGAATGCCACCACCCCATATCATGCCATGGGTGTCGTAAGAGCCGACTCTCTCTCTGTGATCGGTCCCTCATGACTGAGGATCGTGGTCATCGGCGGATGTGGATAGTTTGCACCTGGTTTCGATGATCTGCCTCCACCGGTGCCTGTTCATCGCGTCTCGGGCGACAGAGCAAAACGGTTGATGATGGGCCTCTCACTTGATCGCTCCATCTGGTTGGGGACCGTCCCCGGGCTCGTTTACCCTCCGTGTTTACAACAACGATCAGCTTTTCAAGGCTCTCTTCACCCCTCCTCATTATGTGCCCAAAGTAGGTCAATATGCGCTGCTGGCAGATGGTGGAAAGGCGTGTTTGGACACGAAGCTGCCAAAGGATCGATGCTTTGGATCGCTTGGCGGACCAGGGTATCCTCAGCATGCGTCTCCAGCACCACATCTCGAATGCATCAATCCTTTGCCGTTCTCTGGCTCGTATTGTCCATGTTTCCACACCGTACAAGAATATGGAGAATACTAGAGCGCGTATTAGACGGGTCTTGGTGGTGTTGGTAATACCCCTCTTCTTCCAGATGACACTGAGTCGAGTCATCGCGTCCTTAGCCATACCAATACGGCTCTATATCTCCGGTACGCAGCTGCCATCATTGTAAATTAGAAGAGCCGACAGAGGGAGCATATTATGCAGAGAACAGCACTGTAAGAGAAGGAAAACTTGATACAAACCCTATACCAACCCGTTTGGCCAACGTGGTATAGTAGGCCAATTCCTCCTTTCAAAGGAGATGCCTAGTCCAGCAGTGGACTGTTAAAGGCTATAAACTATATGACATCACGCTATGGTAAGCGTTAAGGTACACACAGAATACCAGCGTTGTATTGTGGATGTGGACACTACCACAATGCAACAATAGCTGAGTGTGTACCCAGACTAATGATAAGTATGCCTTGCGATTTGTTATTTATGTTTTACTTGTTATGTCTGTGACAAATAAATAATTTTTCTTTCTTTCTTTTCTTCTCTATGAGGCACGGGAGCGAAGCAGTACCCTTAAATAACGCGGGTGGAACCGCGGGCTCATCTAGTACATCATAAGCCTTGGTTATATAAACGTAGAGCAACTCCATTCTACTGTTACGAGTGTATGTTAAGATACACCCACGGTCTACTTCGCATATCAAGAGTAAGGCCGCAGACACGTTGTGTTGTAAGCGCTAGACATAAACAAGAAATTCATAGGTACTTGTGTTTAAACATTATAATATTTACCCTTTGTGAGGATTTTATCTAAAGATTATTATACCACACATTTAGCTACTCATCACATTTAGTACTTATACATGGTGACTTGTGATTGCTTTGCTGATCTCGACCAAATGGATCGAATTTTCAACTTCTGGTCCAACTTACACATGAATGCTTGCTTATGTTTTAAGGAGTATCCTTTAAGTTTAAAAAAATAAAAATTAATCAATATGAACTCAGCTTTAATCTAGGCTTTATCAGTAAGTAAGGGCCCAGTATAATTTCTATAAGTGTCTTGTCTAAACGCAAATGAAACAACATTTATTATGCGATATTATTAGTGAATGCAATAGATAAAGGTCATTTTTTGTCTTATCTAACTGTTTCTATTGTTATTGAATAAGGTAGTCTTACCGGCGTTATTTCCTGTATCTGAATAGCACCACGATTTGGATAGAATTGTGTGATTTTTCCGCTTAAAAGCTTTTTCTGGGATAACATTTTGCAAAATAACCTATCTCACTTGCAGTAGAATTGTCATTTAAAATTTTCAAAGATGTCACAAATAATCATTAGATATATTAGCACTTGAGAAAATATAGTTATTCTGAAATTATAGACAGACACGAAAACATTATTTTTATATCGTATATTAAAAAGAAAGAAAATAGAAAGATGATATTTGAATCAACATTTTAATTCCAAATTGATATTCAATAAAGAGCGTACTTACTTAGTTAACGTATTAAGTTCTTGCTTTTCAATCTTTATGAAATCCATTTGGCCTTATTTAAAAATTATTATTTATTATCATGATCATTGCATATTAACAGACAACGATGATAAAATACCTGACGCCTTTGAACATTACCCTACACTTCGGTGTTGCCAGCGCCGAAATACGCAATAAACGAGGAAATTAAGTCAGATTAATGCACTCATAAATCGGTTAGATACGGCTGGGAGTCGCGTTTCTCGCTAAGGATCTTCGCTAATATTGCAGAAATAAGGAGGTGTTTCTGCGGAGTTTGTGGTTAGTGAGGTCAGGAACAGATTCTTGGTTAAATGATACTGATGGATAATGCAAGCGTTCTTTGTATTATTTCGATTCCTTATTGTCTCCACATTGACACATAGTTACTATACTTCATACAATTCATATGTTTTAACTAGAGGACGCCAGCAGCTACGCCTGCATTTTTTTTTTAATTTACCCGTTTTGGCCGATCCCGTGGGAATTTCGGGAAATCCCTTCTTAGTGCACCCCTGCGGTCCCCAAGGAACATACATACCAAATTTCAGCTTCCTGCGCCCAATAGTTTCGGCTGTAGCGTGTCTGTCAGTCAGTCAGTAACGCAAGGATTTTATATATTAAGAAGATATGCTCACGCCTGTATTCCCGAAGGGGTAGGCATAGGTCTAATGTTTTGTTGTTGTTTTGTTTTTCGTGTGAGTGTGTGGCCAACTCTAGTGTCGGAGTTTTCAGACCGCCCGAAGGCCTCCGACGTGGCCTAACGATTCTTATCCTGAGATTTACACCCACATTCCGCAACTTTATGCATTTGTAGGTCCGCTACCGTGCACTGTGCCAGACTCCGTGCTGCTACTGAGAATTCGAAAAAACTCACTAAATCTTTTGCCCGACCCGGGATTCAAACCCGAGACCTTGATCAGCAGACGCATACACTATCCACCGGACCACAGAGGCAGTATATTACATGAATATTATAATCTGACTTTGTTCTCGAATTCGAATCGACATTGTGTTCGATTCTACATATGTACGTTTGAAGTTGTTCATAGTTGTCAATAGTGATATATCATTAGTTTCCAACTATGAGTTGCATAATAGTGGTTCTAACAGGGACAAACATACAGCAACACACTGCTGACCCATTTCTGATATAACTTCGAATACCTACTTACAGTTACTTTGGTCCAGTTAGCTTGGGTGCATGTTTGTGAACCCGTGTTGGTTTCGTTCTCTGGTCAGGCAAATTACTTACAAAATTTTCTATTTGAAATGAAATGAATTGAAATGAATTTGTTTATTTGCAACTCCAATGCAACAGTAACAAAATCAGTGAGAAAAGGAAAAAAGAAAAACAATTTTTGGATCGCAAATAAGGCACGGAAATTTGCGGAGTCATGTCATTGTATGCTTTTAAAGTTCTCCACGATACAAGACTTTTTCTGGTGAGGAAGTCTCTCTACTTTCTTAAAACATAGATTACAAAAGAAAAGTGCTTATCTAAAATCCCCAAGTAAAGGGAGCAGGCAAAGAAGCGACAAAGCAGAAGATTGACTACGATCCAAAAACATCTAATTATTATCATTACCCTGTTGTCGTCCACTGCTGGATATAGGCCTCTCCAATAGCACTCCACTACTCGATCTTTGCTTCTATTTTTTTATAGTTATAGGCGGCAAACGAGCAGACAGATCGCCTGATGGTTAGCAATTACCGCCGCCCATGGACACAAGCAACACCAAAGGAGTCACAAGTGCGTTGCCGCCCCTTGGGGTTGGGAAAACAGATGGGATGAGGAGTGAGTGGGATGAGGGAGAAGGAATAGGGGATAGGGAATCCGGGACTCTCACTCACCGAATGAAACGCAACAGTTTAAGTACAGTTACTTTACGTCGATTTTCTGTGAGAGGATAGTACTTCCCCGGTCGAGCCGGCCCATTCATGCTGAAATCGGCAAGACTCTACTGCCCTTCGAGTTCGGCCGCTGTCAGCCACTTTGCGTGAATCGTTACTCTACCTAGCAGCTCTTGGCTATGTTTTCCGAGACGCGGTCTCCAATGTCTCCATTCCAGAAAAAAATCTTTCCTACATCAAATCTTGTTCGCAGATACTACTAGTCGAAGTGTTCACGAGCAGACAAGTATCAAACAGTAAATTCAGCAATATTGGCGGTCAAGACGTTTTACATTCTTGTTTGAGTCGCGTCACGTCGGTGCACTGAGCCGAAAATATTAAGGGGACTACAAGAGCTAAACGCGAGTTTTATAGGTAATGCTTTAAAGTACCGTTATGATTCAGTGCAGTTAACACAATCAGATAAATATATGATATTCTTCAGGATATAATCTAGTTAAGTAGTGTTTTGAAAACATAATACAACTAACTTTAATCGATAGAAAAAAATCACAAAGATACCTCTAAAAAAATATTTTAACGAATAAAAACCATATTAAAACACATACAATCATTCTGATTTTTTGACAAATTATTCTACAAGCAACATACTAACGAAATACTGTTTTATTATTTTAATCCAATCAGTACATTTTCGGTAATTAATTTATTTTATGGTTTGTAAAAAGTTCTGAACGTCCCGTCGTCGTCGCGCTTATCTTTCTTATGTATACAATCCGACAGTGACAGCAACAGCTCAATTCAATAGCGGTTGTAAGCGCCTTAATACTCGATGCCCGGCTAGGGCTGCCATTTGCTATTTAGCATTTTTGTAAAGGTTTTGCTTTAAACTTCGATTATGCCATTTTAGGACAGCTGGTCCAGTGGTTATCACCACTCGTTTTAGGACAATTAGTTTAAAATAAACATTAATTTGAATGGATATTGCCCTATTTTCTAGACATAACTCGAGGACAGGACCCATAAATCATATTTTTGTTGATTTATTTGTTATAATAAAACTATAATAATATGTAAATAAGAAAGATAAAGAAATAAACTTTTGGTCAATAATTAAGAGCTATCCTTTGCATTGTGAAGATTTTCTTGTATCTGAGGCCTAAACCATTCAAACCTTGACCTCAAAAATGGTGGGTCTGCGTAGCCCGTTTTTTATTGAGGATGGATATTATACTTAACTACTTTTTTTTAAAGGCAACTCCCACAGTAAGTCTAAATCCTGTGTCCCAGAGGACTTTACAAACGTAAAACTAACGGACACAATGAATACCCAGACTCGAAACAACAATATATCGATCCCATTAAGTGTTGTCTCGTGTGGGAATCGAACCCATAACACTTAGCGCAGTGTCAAGCGGTGAGGCGAACGCGTGATAAGAATTACCAAGAGTTATTAAAATAGTATAAATAAGGTGGAATAAAATCGATTAAACAATATTGGACATAACAGATTCTGAGGCCTTAGTCACTCCATCAAAACTCGAAACTTCCAAACATAAAACATTTTTTAGCATAAAGTTATAGCACCTGTCAGTGATATTTTCAAAAGAATCCCCAACACTTTCATTACTTTAAACGCTACTCATAAATAACCCTTTTACTCCAAAATCAATTAACAAAACTATGAAACGCAAATTACAGCACAATAATTATTAGCTCGCAAACCATCGAATCGGTCTAGACCACCTACAGTACTATCGCTATTTACATCGCCATTTGAGGGGTAAGTATACGTTACGGGAAAATTTATACCAATTTCGTCGTAGTACTCAAGTTAAACTCCAGTATAACCTGACCTATACTTGTATAGAACTATGGTACAAACATGGGTCAGGATATTCTGGTGAAAGTAACTAATTCCAGCTTAAGTTGGTCTGCGATATCTTACGCTCGCTGTTCGATGGGAGGTCACTTTATCCTGGTTATGTAAGTATAGGTTATGTTGAAAAATATAATTGGTATATGGAGATTTTAAAGCTGTTGTAATTTGGAATTATGTTGTCGCGGTTGAGTAACGGCCACGGTAATTGGTGACCACGGTTTATAATTAAAAGTTTAAATAAAAAATATATAATAAAAGCTGTTTAAGTAAAAATTCATATCACATCATCAGCGTTTAACAGTTCACTGCTGGACTAGGCCTCTCCTTTGAAAGGAGGAATTCGCCTGCTATACCACGCTGGCCAAACGTGTTGGTATAGGGTTTGTATCAAGTTTTCCTTCTCTTACAGTGCTGTTATCTGCATAATATGCTCCCTCTGTCGGCTCTTACGACACCCATGGGCTGATATGGGGTAGTGACATTCCGTATTCTTAATCCGTCACCACACGGATAAAATTCATATAAATTGAGGCAAAAATATTGACTGCCTCTTTGGCAATTTAGTGCAACTTTTTAGAATCGATGTGGCATACCGAGTTTGGGTTTTTAAACCCAAGTTATGGAAACAGTGCTTCCAAAGAGTTTCTCGTATCGGTTATTAAACTACATAGTCATGTAGCCACGTTATTTCAAAAGAATTGGTACCTGCCTAATCTTTACGACTGGTGCCAAAGAAATGGTTTTAAACAATCAAGACATTCAAACTAAGTATGGTAAATATTATTCACACCTTGATTAAGGCATAACTTTTTAATACTATTTACGTAGCTAATGCCAATCACGCAAAATAAAGGTAAACATACCTACATTCTGTTTGCCCAAAGGTTGGACTTCACTACAATAATTATTATAAAACTAATAAGAAAAAGTATTGAAGAGATGTCATTCGGTTACGATCAAAAGATGGAGTGATTCATGTGGAATGTTTTAGTGCATAATTTTTACAGGCTTTGAGTAAATTATATAAACTAGGTATTACCTACCAGTGCGGGACCGGGAGTTACTAAATGTAAGTAGGTATCTACTTATTCGTTATCATAAAAACTTCAATGCGAAAAGCTGCGTTTGCACCACCACCAGTCTCGAAGGTCAGAAGTGTAAATATTGGGCTTTAGCTGCATAAGCTCGGGACAAAGTGACCCTCATATACTAAACGAAAGGTCCGGATAAATGACCATAGACATGTTACATTTAATTTATTTTGAACACATGTCTTTTATGCCTGGCCTTATTTGTTGCAACACCAAGCGAGGTTTTACTGTATGGTGGCGCAGTAATTTAAGACAGATTCGATTTTTAAACAGAAACACCAGATCAATACATTTTCTCCTCTGCATTTTACAGTATTTTCAGCAGTGCGGTGCATATTGATGTATTTGCTCGAAGACAGATCTTGAAAGTTGAAAGTACCTAGTACCTAGTGTGATATCGAAAGGTATGGCTTAATATTAACCCTTACCAAAATAGGTAGGTACCTAAAAGTTAGACAAATAAAAATTCGGCAGATCCTGTGTATAAGCGTAATTGCTATACACCTAGTATATTCTTTTTATTTTTTTTATAGTCTCACGCCTGTATCCCCGAAGAGGTAGGTAGATGTGTAAATATTACACCCACATTTCGCCATGATTTTCTGAAGTCCTCCGTAATAGGGGGCGAGCCTATTGCCGTTACCGGGCACATCACCAGACTCCGTGCTGCTACTAGGAATTCGGAAAAGCCCAGTAACACTTTTGCCCGACCCGGGAATCGAACCTGGGACCTCCGATCAGCAGTCACACATACTATCCACTGGACCACGGAGGCACCTAGTATAATATGTAATAATAAATAATATTAAACCTGTACCTTTACAAACAGTACAGAGACCACCTCTCACAGTAAGAAGGGTTAGCCTTAGGCCATATCCCACTACGCTGGCCAAGTACGGTCTAGTAGAACTCGAATGTCTTACAAGAACATTATGGCAGCCCCTCAGACAAGAAGGTTTAACAAGCGATCATGTATTAATTTAATTTACTACAGTAAGGTTTTGTAAAACCGCTCATTTTTTTAAATAAAAATGTTGCGTATATCTGTTTAATGTTTGAAAGGATGAATATCTGTCTGTATTATATCTATCTCTATTAGATATACACAGCGCTGGTTCATTATTCCGGTTCATTTCTGATGACAGTTGAAAGGTTGAGCACTTCATTAACGGCCCCACTGTGCCATATTTCCCTTTTTTTCTTTATATTCTCTAGCACAGGGTAAATATAATTCTACTGTGACGGTAACCTGATTTCTTTCATTCTTTTTGACCGCATCGTGAGAGAGAATAAATACACTAAACTTTAAGTGAATGCAACAAAATAATCTTGCGTGATGATAAGTCAGTCGGGACACGTCTTTATATAACTACGTCAATGAATACAGATTTACATAGAAGCGCAGTTCTTAATGATTTCGTGTGCCGATTCCAAATGGAGACTGTCTCCAGTTTAGTTCGTAGTTGGCACTGTGGCGGCACTGGCGTCGTTCTCTTGCTCTCGTAGTTAAAATACACAGGAGGAACGTTCGTCTCTCTTGCTCTCGTAGAGACAGCTGTCACAGCGCGACTGCCACGCCGCCAAGCGGCAATTTGGGTCACAGAAAGTTTGTCTTGAGAGCGCCCATAGGAAATGCGCCTCTATGTAAATATCTGAGTTCTTTGCCTACATACAGATTGATAAGCCGTGTTTATTATCTCGTGTAGCTGGTTTCTTTCAGTAGGTAAGGTACTTATGTTCTTTTTTTAAACAGTTCCTGTCATTTCGGTGACTTTGGAAGGAATCTCGGAAAGAGTCGGGTTCTAAACCCGCTTTGAAACATAAATTGCCTTTTTTTATACACGTCCCATAGATTTTGCTAGTTAACCTAATGAAAGGAACGAGGAACCCACCACGCACCCTCGGATTGACCACCCCAACTATTGCAATAGAAAAAGGTTGACAATACCGAACTCCTCTAAAAGGCTAAGGGATATAGGAATGGTATGGGTTCCAGGAAAATAACTGACTTGCAGTATCCCGCTGTATGCGCCGACTATTCTTCGACACGTGTTTCGCCTCTGCACAAGGCATCCTCAGGAGCAATGGGCAACGACTGAGAGGTTAAGTCGTTGCAATCCGAGGGTGCGTGGTGGGTTCCTCTTTCCTTCCATTAGGCTACAATGGACTTCCGCCAAGTAACGTCTGATTAAAAAAGTGCAAAGGAAATTACGCATTTCATTCTCGTAAGCATACGACAATACTAACTACAACAATAGAAGCAAATATAAATACCACAATATAACTACGTAAGAACATATAAAGTGTATATAAATCATATTCACAGTACACACGAGTATCACTTACGGGTAATGTGGAGCTATTCTTTACGAGAACCGAGTGAATTCATCAAGCGATCCCCGGGGAACTAGTGCGAGGGCTAAAACATTGTTATTTGGAGACGATCAAGATATGTCGCGATGGAATATAGGATTACTTCAGAAGATTCAATACTCAATAGTTTCCTACAATAATTGGAATAAAGATGATATACCTAAATATAGGATTGAAGGAGATGAATAGCGCCAATTCCCAATTTCTTGAAAATACTCCAAAATTGATTTAATTTATAATTTATTTGAAATGAATGATGATTGCACTGATGGCTTAACGGTTGAAGTGCTCGTCTCGTGAGTGAAAGGACAGGTCAGAAGTACCCTAAACAGAAGAGCATGCATGAAAAACTTGATGGGAGTAAATGAAGCAAGAGAGGTATTTCAGGATCGTTGCAAATGGCGTTCCGTAGTCTCTACCTACCCCTCCGGGAAACAGGCGTGAGTTTATGAATGTAAGGTGAAGTCAGACTGAAAAAATTGCGACGCAAATTTTCTTGGCAAATCAATAATCCTAAACAAATAAAACATTTAGGTACTAGTTTCACTAAACAATAGATCACAGTTTATAAAACACAAAGATAGCATTATACTGAATGTCGTTAACCACTCAAACAGTGTCTATAAAAATATATATAGCAAAGAAAATGGCGGCCCACTTTCGCAAAGTCAGGTGGTCCCAAGCAACCATCATTAATTTCCATTCAGCGTCGAATAGCCCGAATATATCGTGGCCGAATCGCTACCAACCTACCGGTGTAAGAACGCACTTATTCTTTAGTATACCGTCGTTCTTTATTTTAAGTTGGCAATTGATTTTCTCTTGCTTGCGAGAGAAGAAACTTGGGAGTTTAAAATAAAAATACTCTTGAATTTCGTCTCTGTATGTAGTATGCATTTTCGGTGCTGTTTTCTGACCATCTTGGCTTCAATACATAGGTATTTCAAAACTTTCACAGTTTGTACACGGATAATACTGTTTATGATATTCTTTCAAAATAAATCTGATTCTTATCTTATTTTTCATCACATGTTACGTCGGCCGGGATTACTGACGTAACCTACCGAAACCTTGAGGAAAATAAAGATTCTTCTTATCATGTGTGCTATAAAAAAATATATATACCAAGTGCAATGAATGGGTGACGAAAGACAGACCAAGCAGATATATAAGGCAAGTGTGAATGGGACAGGACGAAGGGGAAAACCTAGGACCTCTGAACATATTGGAGACATCCTAAAAACAGGACAGGTGAGAAGTACCCTGAACAGAAGAGCATGTATGAGGAATCTGATGGGAGTGAATGAAGCAAGAGAGATATGTCAGGATCGTTGCAAATGGCGTTCCGTAGTCTCTGCCTGCCCCTCCGGGAAACAGGCGTGAGTCTATATATGTGTGTATGTACCAAGAGCAAGGATTAAGCAAATAATTATTAATAAATATAACATAATCCATTTGGATGCAAAAATTTACTATTATTGATGGTCAATTAATCAGTTTAACACAGCTGATAGCTGAACATCGGTCCGTCTGGCAAACCTTGCAAAAACACAGCATTAAAGCTGCAGATTTCGGCTGAAATAAAATAAATAATTTTGTTTTTTTATTTTATTTATAGACTCACGCCTGTATCCCCGAAGGGGTAGGCAGAGGTGTAAATATTACACCCACATTTCGCCATGAATTTTAAGGTCCCGCGTAATAGGGGGCGAGCCTAATGCCGTACCGCGCACATAACCAGACTTCGTGCTGCTACTGAGAATTTCCTAACGGAAAAACCCAATAACACTTTGCCCGACCCGGGAATCGAACCCGGGACCTCTGATCAGCAGCCGCATACGCTATCCACTGGGCCACGGAGGCAGTCATATACCTGAAAATAGTAACATCCCTGTGTAAAAGAAAAACATTACATCTTTAGATATTTTCAACAACTTACGCCTACCACTTATTAACCTCTACTCACCGCTTAAGATATAAAACACGATACAACCGATCAAGAAGCAAACTCTTTAACACTCTCAACTTAAATAACGCCAATGAAATTAAACAGTCGAGTCTTCGGAGCTTTAAGATGGCGCGATATTAACATTATTACTACTATGTTCACGAACGACCAACAAAATGTGGAGTCTTAAGGCTTGATTTAAGCAAATTAAGCCTGAGGCGGGGAGTTTGAAGTTTCTTACTACTCACGATACGGAGACGATACGACTGCGAAAGTGATGTCGGCGGAAAGTCGTGGAGTTTTACGTGTTTTTCTTTACTGCATAGGAAGACAAACGAGCAAGCGGGTCACCTGATGGTGAGTGATCACCGCCGCCGATAGATACCTGCAATACCCGAGGGATCCCACGTGTGTTGCCTTTAAAAAGTATTATGCGCTTCTGTCTGTATAAAGCGATATGTGTGATAAGAGAGTGTTGTGGGGTAAAAGAAGATGTAGTGACAACCATTGAGAATGGTACGCTAAGATGGTTTGGACACATGGAGAGGATGGATGACGAAAGACTGACCAAGAACTTATATAAGTCAAGTGTGAATGGGACAGGAGGAATGGGAAGACCTAGACGGACGTTCTCTGACCAGATTGGAGACATCCTAAAAAAAGGACACGTTAGAAGTACCCTTAACCGAATAGCATGCATGAGAAATTTGATGAGAGTGAATGAAGCAAGAGAGATATGTCAGGATCGTTGCAAATGGCGTTCCGTAGTCTCTGCCTACCCCTCCGGGAAACAGGCGTGAGTCTATGTATGTATGTCTGTATAAAGCCAGCCTTAGAAACTTCAGTCTGCCGGGATTAAGGCTCACATACCTACGCAGGTAGACTGTCCTGTCTGCAGGTAGACTGGCCTGAACAGCTTTTTTTAACTATTTACCAATCAGATCTCACTTGTGATACCGAAGCGTGTGTGATAGTTATCACGTACATAACGAAAATACAAGACGTGACACCTAGCGGATGATAAAAGAACTACTATGACTATAACTACTAACTCGCGCAAGCAATGTTTGCACGGTTTGTTTCTTTTTTTTATAGACTCACACCTGTATCCCCGAAGGGCTAGGCAGAGGTGTAATATTACACCCACATTTCGCCATGCATTTTTAGGTCCTACATAATAGGGGCCGAGCCTATTGCCAATACCGGGCACATCACCAGACTCCGTGCTGCTACTGAGGATTTGGAAAAACCCAGTAACACTTTTGCCCGACCCGGGAGTCGAATCCGGGACCTCCGATCAGCAGTCGCATCCACTAAACTACGGAGGCAATAAAGTTTGTTACTGTGTACAAATATCAAACATACAATTGTTCGCTTAATCTTCAGGAGATTTTTTTACCGTTTTCTAATTATTCATATTATATTATCTACATGCATACAATGGGTCATTCAAATAAAATGTCTATTCGTATACTTGTTACATTTACTTCGATTTCTTATACTATAACTTTGATACATATGCCGCTAATATCATGAGCAAAATAAAACGTTTACACATCAAACCAACCATCGACCGACCCGATCACATATCTTCACCCCTAAACAACCCCCGAACCTCTTCATGAGAAATTAGCCAAGTTCCCGAGTGTCGGGGCAATTTCGTCGGCACTGGCTTGTTGCGTGCTATATTGATGTACCCTTATTATCTACAGTAACCTTGCATGGAGGTATTGCGTGGGACTCTAGTGATTTACCACCTAACAACGTTATATGCCCGTTTCTTTCACATTTTTACACGAAAGCCCTGATGTATGAGTTATATTGGTGGAGCGTTGGAAATTGGTTCAGTTACGTAACGAGAACGCCTAGGGGACATAATAACGTTTTAGTACTTGGTATATTGCGCTAGTAACCTTGCAAGGATAGGCAGAAACGTATTAAGCACAGGTTTTAGGACACATTGCAAAACAGTGAAGTGTTACAAAACTTTACTTAAACCTTAGATACCCAATACTCTTAAAAACAAAATACCTTTCTTCGTCCCGTCGTTTTGACCAACTGTATTTGGTTGCTGTCCGTGTGGTGACGGATTAAGAATACGGAATGTCACCACCCCATATCATCCCATGGGTGTCGTAAGAGCCGACAGAGGGAGCATATTAGGCAGAGAACAGCACTGTAAGAGAAGGAAAACTTAATACAAACCGTACACCAACCCGTTTGGCCAGCGTGGTATAGTAGGCCAATTCCTCCTTTCGAAGGAGAGGCCTAGTCCAACAGGGGACTGTTTAAGGCTGATAATGATGATTTGGACAACGTTGAGATTCTCTCTCTCTCAGTAGCAGCTGATATAAGAAAGTGTTTCTCAACTTGAGAAACACTTTCTTATATCAGCTGCTACTATTTCAAGCGGTAGTGTTCTTAGAAAACTGACTACATTTCTCACAATATACGACGGATAATCCTTAGCTTGATATTCCACGTACAACAAATATTAACCAAACAGATATCTAGGAGAAAGAATTTGAATTCGGGAAAATATTATCTAGGTTTCGCAAATTGTACATAATTATTTATTTATTTAGGTATACTCTCACGCCTGTATCCCCGAAGGGGTAGGCAGAGGTGTAAATATTATACCCACATTTCGCCATGAATTTTTAGGTACCACGTAATAGGGGGCGAGCCTATTGCCGTTACCGGGCACATCACCAGACTCCGGGCTGCTACTGAGTATTCGAAAATCCCAGTAACACTTTTTCCCGCCCTGGGATTGAACCCGGGATCTCCGATCAGCAGTCGCATACGCTATCCACTGGACCACGGAAGCAGTGCACTACATAATATACTAACAGTTCAGTTACCTACTCTATGTAATGGATCAAAAGTACCGAGGTATTTCACCTTTATTGTAAAAAATTACTTTGCAGTAATTGGTTTTTCGTCTACATTTTATGTTCACATATTTAGCTTAGGTTAGTGAAAAAAATATTCCGTCTCCAATGCAGTTTATTGAAGAAAAATTATAAAAAATAATTTCGCATAAATAAACTCACAAAATTTCATATTAAATAAACCATTTCCAAAAAAACATTATCATCAAAACAAGAGTAACATACATACATACATAGACTCACGCCTGTTTCCCGGAGGGGTAGGGAGAGACGCCATTTGCAACGATCCTGACATACCTCTCTTGCTTCATTCACTCCCATCAAGTTTCTCATGCATGCTTCTCTGTTTAGGGTACTTTTGACCTGTCATTTTTTTTTAGGATGTCTCCAATCTGGTCAGAGAACGTCCGCCTAGGTCTTCCCCTTCGTCCTGTCAAGAGTAACAAACACATAAAATCGAAAAACCGTGTTCATCATAACTAATTAATTTTAAACTCTCATTACTGATTAATGAACTATATACTTGACGTTGAATATCAACTTTTGATATTACACGATTGATTGCACCACTGTTGGTTCAATTTGCTCCAATTTGCCATTTTTAATGATCTTTATTGGAGAATGATATCGAATATAATAATTGTTTGTAAATTAATTTGGTCTTGGTACCGACAGCTCGTTGGTTTGGTAGAATATAGTCCTTTGTGTTATTTAATTATAGTTTTTGCTCTTTAATATTGCTTTTAGTCGGGGCCAATAAAATGCAAATTGAATTTATCGGTTGGTAGGTAATATTTTATACAAGTAAAGCTAATTTTGCTGATAAAAATAATGTTAAAAGTGACAAAGGCACTTATATTCCAAACGTTTCTAATATCGTGATAAGTTGTATTTGGTTCCGTGTATCGTAGGATTTCAAAAACAATGTAGTAAAGAAGAGTAATATTCACAATTGTTTTTCATGTGTGGGGTTTCGTAATAAACCTGTAGTAGCTGCCCACTCTATGCCTCATATAGTAGAAATAAGAGGTACATAGTCATCTTACTCTGACAGTATCAAGAAAAAAAACGTCATTGCAAAAACCAATCCTTTACATCATCAAAAGGAAGACACCGGGCGGTCTGAAGCACAGGAAACGATACCGACAGTTGAATGTCAAATAAAACATGCAAATACTTATTCACAATATGCACGAGACGCAAAAAATTACACAATTACTTTATTTTTAGTAACAACTTAATGGTGCCGATACATCTGAGCATTCACTTGTAACTGAACAGCGAGCATTCGCCGTTTTTTTTTAGCGAACTGACCAACAAACAAAGCCGAATATTGCAGTAAACATTTTTACGATCTTTCTAGCCAACGCAAAAACGTCAAAGCTAATATACTGTCAATTCGCTAGTATGCTCGCCAGAACCAAAGAGCTCAAATATTTACATAGAGGCGCATTTCTTATGGGCGCTCTGAAGACAAACTTTCTGTGACCCAAATTGCCGTACGGAGGCGTGGCAGTCGCGCTGTGATAGCTGTCTATACGAGAGCAAGAGAGACGAACGTTCCTCCTGTGTATCTTAACTACGAGAGCAAAACAGACGGAGAACGACGCCAGCGCTGCCAACAGCGCCAACTACTAAACTGGAAACAGTTCCCACTTGAAATCGGCTCACGAAATCCTTAAGAACTGCGCTTCTATGTAAATCTGTATTCATTGCTAGAACGTTCGTAAGAATGCTCGCTAAAACACACTTACAAGAATGCTCGTTACAGGTGAATGCTTAAATATATCAGCACCATATATATCACCATATATCAGCTTAAACATATAACATGTAACGTTAATAATTTCATCAATTGTACAGAAGCGTCGACCGTCAAAAAATACGACGTCCTGTCGTGTGATGAGTCATTTATTATTATAAAGGTTGTACGAACGCTGGTAACGACTCAATTTGTATGTGCGACTCCACAAATGTACCGGAATGGCATATAGAATGAATTGAGACCACCACGGATACTGGTTATAATGTAGTTTCGGCCTTTTTGTTGTATAACGAAGTTAGGACAGTTACTGATGGCAACGTAATTGTTGCTGCTGTTGACAGAAGTATGTTTTACACTGATTTATATAAATATCAAATTTGAGTGATCTTTTGTTTTGGGCTCGCACTGGATTACAATTGCCAGTATTTTTACCATTGTTCAAAAATTAATTGTGAATTCGTTACTCTTATTTATTTTTGTCAGTGCTCTCATTCTTGAGCCCGATTTTCGGCTTTACGTGTCCAGCCGCTACCCGTCACTTTGCGTATGTGGCGTGCCATTGCAGAGGCCTATATCCAGCAATGGACTCTTGCAGGCTGATGATGATGATGATGAAGACTCATTCCTTAGTAATTTAAATCGGTCACTTCGCTACTTAACAGTGCATTTTGTATGATTGTGGATCTATTCTGTGTTTTTCCGGGTTTGGCTACATTTTGTGTCCGTTGATATAATGTAACATTCCCTAATACATTGAGACCGAACCATAACTGGCGAAGTGTGGGTGTGTAATACACCTCTGTCTACCCTTTCGGGGATAAAAGGCGTGAAGTTATGAAATGTAATGTAATGTAATGATAGAATGTTTGTAGTCTCTCGCGATGAGTACTGGTTTTATTACCAGTGCAGCAGTTGTCTTTTCAAGGAATTAATAAATACTATTCAAATTTTATTAATATAACATAACTTCACGCCTTTATCCGCGAAGGGGTACGCAGAGGTGTATTACACTCCATCACTTCGCCTGTTATGTTTCGGTCCCAATGTAATAGGGGGCGAGCCTATTGCCATCTACTGGGCACATTATTAAGCGAGCGATAATACACTTTTTTAATACACATATAGCTTCGAAAATCAGGTGTGCGATCCCAGGGGGTACCTGGAGATCGAACACGGGCTGCGGAGACCATCATCTCGGCAGCCCTTTACGCACACCACTGAGATATGTCAGCTTTTTTAAATTTTATTTATCATTGTATTATAGTAAGATGATATGGAAAGTAATCAAATTTACTGTAACATAATGCCAAAAATTGAGGAAAAATATATCAAGTTATTCTTAAACTACATCTCGTAAAAAAGTATCTGTATCGGAACATGACACATTACGCGTAAAAGAATTGAACTTAAATCCCGCTTACTGGTATCAAATACCTGTTTCAATATCATTGCTATATCCAAATATCACTTACTTTTTAGAAATAGTCATACTTACCGTTATCTTGAGAATATGTAATGAAAACTCACGGCACCCGATAACATTACGTTGTATGAATATAGCCATACTAAGGTTTTAACTGACTTAGATGATAGACCTTGTAACTCAATAGATATGTTTCTGTGTTCGTGATACCATGTGCGTCTTTATTGATATTTTTCGTTTATTTGGTTTGTAACTGCATCTATAGAGTTTAATAGATTCTTCACCATGAATCCTTCTCCATCATTTTAGATCCATACACTCAAGAGTCAGTGGTTTTTCAAAAGAATATGTAAATTATTCCTAACAAAAATATTTTGACTTTCATATCATTATTCTTACCAACAACGCCACGCTTATCAATCATCATCATCATCCACTGCTGGACTAGGCCTCTCCTTTGAAAGTAGGAATTGGCCTGCTATACCACGCTGGCCAAACGGGTTGGTATAGGGTTTGTATCAAGTTTTCCTCCTCTTACAGTGCTGTTCTCTGCATAATATGCTCCCTCTGTCGGCTCTTACGACACCCATGGGATGATATGGGGTGGTGACATTCTGTATTGTTAATCCGTTAATATAAGTACCAAAACGAAATCATTTATTGCAAATTTTGTTACTGTCTGAAAAGAGTACACAAGTTATGTGGCTTTAAGTGGAGAATATATTTCGCTACCTAATACCTTTAATATACTTTAAATACTTTTCACTTCTAAATTTCATAAAATCTTAAATTGATCTATGCAACACATCTCAATCAAAATCATGGCGTGCATACTTGTTTCCAATGTTATGATATATATTAATACATATCTGGCTTAAACTAGAAAATCTATTGCTTTATACGCATAGAAAAAGCCAACCGATTAAAAGGTGTTTGAAATTATGTATATCGATTGTAATCGCCACTATTTATTTCTTCATATAATACAAATGTATAGTAACAAGTTATGGATTAATATATTAGGAACATTTTAATTCAGCAAGATTATAATCTTGTAAAATTAAAAAGTTCAGATTCGTCTACCGATTACGAGGCACTTAAGTCACCTAACGTGACTATGATTACATCTATAATGCATGACCGAATCCATTATTAACATTACTTTATTTTCTTTGCAAGCATTCAAAATAATGAGCTTTTTCGTCTCGTTTTTATTAAAAGTCTGTGAGTAAACATAGATAAATTGACACCATCAGTCTACATTTTCAATCTTTTTATCATTCCCTCACAAAAATTACAGTGCCACACCTACAAAATCACATCGCTTTAATACCCTATAATTCTCACTAACCGTTATATTGTAAAGAACAGCAATATCACTGGAATGGTGTGTACAAACGCGATCGTATGCTCCTTAACTCCAACACGACCGGTTTGAAAAGCTCTCCCGACGTACCCTAATACAAACACGCTTGTGGTATATTAAATTTCGCCGGGTAAAGTTAATTACTTAATTTTGGTTAAGGGGCATTTCGGCTTTGATTTATTAGCATAATTCAGTAATTAAGTACGCATGACATCGGGTCCGTTGATCTAGATAGGCATATGGAAATGTGAGGGTGTTTTAAAATTGTATTATCTTCTGAATTAGATATTTCTTAATTATTGCGATGATACTAGACGCATGATACTTTTTCTTTGTTCGATTATAAATAAACGATCGCTCATATTATGGTGCTACGTCGTCATCTTCATTGCTGAAAGACATGAGTGATTTGGTGGAGAGTGTGATGATCTGCTGCTTCGCCTTTATATCACAGTCCAATAACCAAAAAGTGACTCACGTTTCTGTGAATCCCGTGCTAATCCATATGGATTTGGGTTGGATTGCTATTTACATAGTTGCTTAACAATAATTTAATATCTGCAGTGTAACGCGGTACTTATTCGGTTACAGTTGCTCCAATATAGGGCATAGCCGTATAAAATCAGTAAATTGATAATAAATTTAAATGCCCATAAAATATTCCACAATCCGAATATTGAAAAGCACTAAAATAAATTTATTTTACTACTGCTATAATTAGACATAAACCAAGCTTAACAAAACTATACAGATGATTCAAATTTTACAGCACGAAATCAAAAGGTCATCAATGTACATGAAAGTTCAAAACATTAAAAGAGTCCAATGTTATTACCATAAGCTTGTAACGACAAACGAGTGCCTTGTTAAGGCCTATTGTGATCATATTACGGGTATTACTGGTAATGAAAGCAATAATCTAAGATTACAATACAATACTTGGTGTCGACGTACTCATGACGGTATGCATAAGTAAGATCCAATTGTGTTCGGTGGGAATGATGCAGTTTTCGTATTGCTTTGAATGCTTCGGCTAGATTGGATGTTGAATTTGATTGCGGTTAAACTTGTGCGCCTTTGTATAACAACTTATGTAAGAAAAGCAGATTGTCATAAGCAGGTGTTATACGGAATTAGTTAATTGAATAAGATGGATTTATACCAAAATATTTAAATTTAAGAACCTGTATTTTTTATTAAAAGTTAATATTATACAATGGCTTACAGAAGCGATAAGTCGTGAATCGAATTCCACGATTCATTTTGAAGCAATTTTATAGTTTAATTTTGTATGTTTTTAAGTTACAGTGTGTTCTGTAATAAAATATAAATTATAAAACTTTACAGAGATTACATTAGAAACAAGAGCTTTAGACATTTGTTGGTACGAAGATTGTTAACATTTGCGTTCATATCTGACCTAAAATGCGATTGTTGTTTGACTGCAGAGGCACGTAGATACTTTCCGGGCCACACATGCTCTTCGCATCGTATGCCAGAACGGCATACTGCACATGCACAGTTTTACGTAGCATTTGATATTTTGGTCTGATTTCATTTTATTCATTTATCCTACCTTGACTTGGTTATCTTTCGTGCTTGTGAGGAAATTTGTTTTAACAGGCAAACATTTTGATTCTAATATGTGGATATTGCCAGGCTTATACTACTTGTAGTACACGCATTTATAACATTTGTATGGAAATAGTGGTAATATTACGTAACACGGCTATTTGCAAGCCATGGATCAAGCGAAGCATTCAGCTTAATGAAAAAGTAAAATATTCATAGTTAAGTAGGTCCGAAGGTTGGTCCGGTGACGTGCAATAATGAGTTGTCGCTTATTAAGGTCGGACGGTGACACACCGACGATTGATTGCCTCCACACAAAACATCAATAAACGAAATATAGATATATCCGTCCTTATTACTCGCTGATGTGTTTGTTATTATATTATTGTGGGGTAATTGTTCTGTGGGTTGGAAATGTTTGAGACTAGTGTTGGATGTTTTGGTGTATTGATTTTCGTACCATCGATTTTTATTTCTTTTTTTATTTTAATTCATAATTCATTTATTCATTTGCGAATATGGGTATACATTTGCAGATCTTAGTAATAAATACATTTTATTTATAGACTCACGCCTGTATCCCCGAAGGGGTAGGCAAAGGTGTAATATTACACCCACATTTCGCCACGAATTTTTAGGAACCACGTAATAGGGGGCGAGCCTATTGCCGTTACTGGGCACATCGCCAGACTCCGTGCTGCTAATGAGAATTTGGAAAAACTCAATAACACTTTTGGTCGACCCGGGCATCGAGCCCGGGACCTCCGATCAGCAGTCGCATATGCTATCCACTGGACCACGGAGGCAGTCTTGTCAGTATTTTTATTTACTAAACTGTCCAAACTTAGCCCACAGAGATGCTTGGAAGAGTGTAAAAGATTCCATTGTCAAGCATATGTTAAAACAATCGAGTAACGATAGACGTAAAACTAAATTCTACTCTTTGTATTGTCGTAACCGCTATGTTATAGTAAAACAACAATAAGGGTTAGTTAACCTTGAAATTAACAACATCTAGTCATCATTATCCACCCTGTAAACATATAAACTGCCCCTACCTGGTAATTTACTGGTAAAGTAATGTTAACTTTCGTGAGGAGATCGAAAAGTAAATCCTTACCTATCGCGACGTCAGTTCCATCTGCGTATATCGTTTTGAAATATATACAAGACTATCTTCTACAATATCTTTTATTGATACCCCGCTCTTGTATTTGTTCAAAGCGTAATGTTATTTAGCCTTTACACACAACACTTTTTCTGATTAGAACCAATAGTTCCTGAGTTTAGCGCATTTATTCACAAAAATCTCTTCAACTTTAAAATACTTCTTTGTTATACGTAGAAGCGATTCTATATTTATAGGCAAATTGTTATTCGCTTCTAGAGACAAGGGCATATGTTATAAGTACTTAATAATTTACATTATATTTTCTCAGTACCTAATTAAATTCCAATGCTTTTATGAAAAATAAAGAATTATCTTTATATCTACCTTCAATCTTCATTATATGACGAAACAAGATTATGAAGAATTTATTCAACAAATTGAAGTTTTTTTCTTACAGTAATTTGAACAAAATTGACAGCGTAAAAAGTGTTACGTTTTTTTGAGTTAAATTTAAAACGACAATTGATTTTATGGTCAATAATACTATTTATATTTTTTGCAGTTTTTATGGCGCCTATTTACTACTAGCTGTGCTTGCGGTTACAGCCATGGCTCATAGCGTGATATTATAGGGCCCATAGCCTGCCTCGATCGGACTACCCAACACAATAATAATTCTTCAATTCGAAAGTCTGAAAGTATACTACAAATAACACCATAAAGAGATGCGCTACAAGTGACCACGTTATCTTTCTTTCTTTAAAATTAGAAGGACCTATCGTGACATTTATATCAGTGCGCTACCGTGCTTCGGCGGACATATAAAGCCATTCTTGCCTGATAACAAGAACCGATAGGTTCTGTTGAAGGCCTTAGGGCGGTCTATAAACTCCACAAGCTCACCAGAGGGAGCCACACACTCACACGAAAAGTAAAAGAAGAAAGGGATAAATCCTGATCACGACGTTTTTTATCAAAATATATCCGACGGTTACAGAGAGCATCAGGAGTATAAACAACAAGCGGTGGATTTGTGGAAGCATGCATTAACGTAACTAATAAGCTATACGTTAAAATTCATCAAATTTTGTTTCAGCCTTTTTGATGTTGGTCGTTGGAGACTAGACTAACTTTTATTGCAAAAATGGAATTGGGGTGACGATTATGTCCAGCCCATTTCGCAGAATAGCTGGAACAGGAAGGTAGACAGGCAAACTAAAGCTAAAATTGATTTTTTTTTAAAGGCTCATGTCTGTATCCCCGATGGGGTGCCTACCCCATCGGGGATACAGGCATGAGCCTGAGGTGCAATATTTCTCCCACATTGCGCCATGAATTTTTTGTCCCATGTAGTAGGGAGGGAGCCTATTGCCGTTACCGGGCACATCACCAGACTCCGTGCTTCTGAGAATTCGGAAAAACTCAGAAACACTGTTGCCCGTCCGGGGAATCGAACCCGGGACCTCCGATCAGCAGTCGCATACGCTATCCACTGGACCACGGAGGCAGTCAACTAAAATTGTGTTTCCATTATAAGTAAAACTGCCTCGTTGGTCTCACGGTATAAATGTGCGCGTGGGAGGTTTCGGGTTCGATCTCCGGGTCGGGCAAAGTGTTATTGGCTTTTTCCGTTATGAAATTCTCAGTAGCAGCTCGGAGACTGGTAATGTGCCTGGTACGGCAATAGGCTCGCCCCCTATTACGTGGGACTAAAATAAATCTGGCGAAAAGTGGGTATAGCAATATACCTCTGCTTACCTCTTTGGGGATATAGGCGTGAGACTATGTATGTTATAAGTAAGTTTTGAAATTACAAATTGAGATTCAATCTTGATAAATTTTTGTTTAGTTGTATGTATTTACATATAATTATGATCATTAAGGTAAAAACGCTCGTCACTACATTAAGTAGTAAACACCTACATATTGTTAACATATCATTAACGAGTGTGTACACAGATGCGCGCCTCGTGTATGGACGAATTTATCATGAAAATAATGTACAGCGATATATCAAAGTTTCATATTAATTAGGGCCATCAATTCGGTCTAGGTTATTTGAAAGAAATGTGCTTAGAAAGATTTATTGGAGGCATTTAGGTTGTGTTGTAATAACTATTACTTACATAAAGTCACACGAGCGTTTTGAAGAAAAAATATTCAGACTATCAGACGACCTTTTGAGAGTATAGGCATAGTCACGGTAATAATATCTAACAGTATTGTAACTCCATACAAACGCACGAAACTCGAGTTATACCTACGCGCCTCGAGCAGAGTACCCATTAAACTGGGCGGACTGTGCCTACAGTACCCGCAGCCGCTATCGTGCCGCGGCTCGCATGCGGCGCGTCTGGTAGGCATATAACTCACGAAGACGGCCCGGCCGAGTTACAATACTGTTAGATTATATTACCGTGGCATAGTGCAGGTAAGGCGTAGTGAGATTTGTAGATTCGATCCTCACACGAGACATCACTTGAAGCGATTCTCAAATTGTTGTTCGAAGTCTAAACTCTGTCCTGAGAAGGATTAAGTCAAGTCATAACTCTTCTCATAGTGAGAAGAGGCCTGTGCCCAGCTGCAAGGCAGTTCATGCGGAACGTGAGGCTGATGATGATTATATACGAGGAGTTGGAAAATAAACAACCAATACGAATAAGGGCGGTTTCAGATTAGCGTTTTATACGCGCGTATAAACTCGTTTTTGGAAGCGCATGTAGGCGCGTATAGGCGCGCCTTTTGGCACACGCGCAAATCGTACGAGCGTTTACGCGCTTCTAAGCTCGTATACGCGCGAGCCGTCAGACTCCACGTTGACACTGACATTATGTCACTACCGTTTTGAGCGAACACGCCGAAATATGCCCGTTTAGGCGAGTCCGGCTTTTTTCAGGTCGTAATGTAGCGCGCGTGTAAGCGCGTATGCTTAAACGACCGTATACGCGCAGAAATGTACGCTAACCTGAAACCGCCCTAACTAGAGGGTGCTCGCAGCTACACATGCACTTTTTTAATTTAAGTTATACTTTCCGATGCCGTGGGAGTTTCGGAAAACCTGTCCTTAGTGTACCCTACGGAACCCGGCGCGGTCCGGTCCTGGTCTCCAAGAAACATACATGCTAAATATCAGCTTCTTGCGCCCAATAGTTTTTGCTGTGCCTTGTCTGTCAGTCAGTCAGTAACAGATTATTCCTGTCTTGTTTATTTAATATGCCCGTTTATTTTATAAGTTTCTGTGTTGTTCCCAGGATGTGCCTTCCCGTCCCGATGGCACGGGCGCTGGTTCCAGTCGGGGGTGATCCAGCCGATCCTCATCGAGGGCGACCGTCTCTCCAACAAGGGACGGTGCCTTTCCTCCGAGGGGGATAAGTTCCTTATTGTAGATGAGTAAGTGAATTCATCATATGTTTTAAGGTTTGTCGTCATATGTTTTGCTGATGTTTCCCCTTTATTCTTGCTTTCAAATTATCCATCTCAGGGAGCATGCTGTTTTTACCGACTTCAAGTCCCTAGTATATCATGGCTTATTATCTGAGATCGCTACTAACCTTATAAAAATCATAATAATTTATTTCTTCGAATGATTCTCACAAGATGATCTTATCTAGTAGGCTATGAAAACCCAAAAACCAATAAACATACTGCTGTATTTTTTAATTGATGTAAAATTAATGCCTCGTTGCTCTCGCGGCATACATGTGCGCGTGGGATTGGTTCGATTCCCGGGTCGGCTAAAGTGTTATTGGGTTTTTCCATTAGCAAATTCTCAGTAGCAGCACGGAGTCTGGTAATGTGCCCGATACGGCAATAGGCTCGCCCCCTATTACGTGGGACCTAAAAATTCATGGCCAAATGTGGGTGTAGTATTACACCTCTGCCCACCCCTTCGGGGATACAGGATAGGGATACAGGCGTGAGTCTATAAATAAATAAAATAAAAAAATTACATCAAAACATAAAACTATTCATGTTGTTTATAGAAAAAAATTGTACTACGTGGATATTCAGTAGTTATTTTTTTTGAATCTACGAACTGCTGCTTAATTATCATTGCCTCTAGCGTAAAAGGTTAATAAACTTTTCTTCCCACTGCTTGTATACTATATAACACATAAAACATATCTCGAACCTGTGACCTCTACATAGCATGCCATTGCTTAATGAAGTTAACGTTTCAAGGTTCTGTTTCAGGCGTTAAAACATTCTGTTCTAATCAGTAGGTAGTTTCAAAACAAAGACAAGCAAGTTATATTCCACCCCAAACAGCACGTTACGTTTTCCACTTACTTCCCTCAAATTGTCCAAACATTTAAAACTTTAACGCGCACGTTATCAGCGCAAATCTCCATCATTCCTCTTGGCCGTATCTCCTTGTTTCCGTTCCGTTTTGCCTGCATCCCTTTAATCTATCCATCTGTATGTCTTATCGGCAGAGCTTAACGCGAGGCATTTGAAAACAACGGCTGTCACATGGCTATACATATGTGTACGTATTTGTAAGGAAATTTTTTCTTCTTACTTTGCTGTAGCAAAAAGTTAAAGTACTTGGCTTTAAAACGCTAGCAATTTTAAGGATACTGCTACAGCGTTGTCTACCATAGCAAAACTGCAAGAAGTTTTCGAAAGGATCATGAATGATAAAGAGTTTGAGCTGCTGCAGATATTGTATGTGATCAAGTACTTAGACAGTCTGATCTATTTATGCTGTAACTATTAAGACTGCTGATAACACGAAAAAGTATACAGCGCGGTGCTAAGCATCGTACAAGATATCTTCCAGTCTATTCCATTTCTTCCGATAGAAAGAGTGCTAGTTCATACTGAGATTCTTGATTTGCGATATTTCGTCATCAAACACGGTTCACAAGTGCCACTTGTATAGCCAAATTTTCCAGACAAATACTAAGTATCAACCCACCAATCTGATACCTTTCAATCAATAACAAAAAAGCCGAATAGCAGGTTCTGCTTACACCCAATGAAGCCAATCCAAAAAAGTAACACAAGCAACGATACCCAATAAACGTTTCAGTGTTGCTAAACATATTGCCGTCGACTATACAATTCAGTAAGACACTCGAACATTGGCTGACAATGTGGAAATGTATTCTCTTTTGTTGTACTCCTTCGGTGGGAGCGTGCCAATATGTTTCTGGAGCTGTGTCATACGTTAACGGCCTGCTACGAATAGGCACTTGGTTTTAGAAATACTTGCAGCTTTTGGCGATTTTACAGTTTGCAGATTGATAAAAAGGAGAAAAATTTGCTTTTAAATAATTCCTGGAATGGACAACTCATACAAAGCAATTTGATCCCATACTAAGCAATATTTTTACTATGGCGACCGAATTACTGATATTCCTACTAGGTGCTATGAATACGTAGTTTATTATTTAACTTTTAATCCCATATGCCATGTATGTGCAATTTATTTCCAATATATGTCTTTGCATTACTCTTCTCTTAATTACTAGTCACAGACAGAGTCATTGTACTGCCAATAAGTAACTTTATATTTTATACTTCAATATTTTCTCAAAATGAAATTTCTTTTTCAGAAAAGGCTGTTATCGCTGCGTGGTGATGCATGAGAAACATAAAAACGTACTTCAATATAAAGAAAGTAAGTACACAATGTAAATAAGATAAATTATTATAACATGAAACTCAAATAGAGCACAATATTTTACGAATACACATGAGTACCTACCTCAAGTACATTTCTAAAATTCTTTAAAAATTACAACACGTTTTAGAAATGATTTGGAGATTTTAGTAGGACTTTCAGTAAATGATAGTAAAAATGTGGACTCTCAGTCTACAAATTTATTTCATTATAGTCAATCTTTAGTAACAAACGAGATCAAAATGTCAAACTGTACCAGACATCCTCGCACGCAATCTGAATAAGGCAAACAAATCAAGACAGATCAAGTGCGTATCGAAATTGAACTCAATTTTAGCCGTGCACCAGTAAGTCATCAATCCAAAATGATGCCTAAAGTTACAAGAGTACTCGCAACGTATATCGCTACGGTTGTACAACAAAATAAAACATAGGACGGTAACTGTAAAAGTTTGAACTCACTGGAGGAAAGTTCGGCGAAAAATTGATTTAGATGAACGTGCAAAAGGAAAACAAAAACGAAGTATCATCTTACACTCCAAAACAAGTAAAAGGCTTGATACATCATGGTCTTTATACGAGTAAAGGGAAAAACGTACATGGTAATATTTAATTTACTCACACATTTATAAAAATGTGACATCACTTTTTCTTAACTCTTTTACATGATCTAAGCCTAAGCGCGAATGTTTTCCTTGAAGACTTTTTGTTACACGCCTCGCAATTTATGGTGTGTATCTACCATTTTCCAACGCGATCAGAGTTTCATACAAATTAAGGATCTACTCTAGTATTTTGTGAAAGTGTTAGATACAGGTTCAAAAGAGGATCTACATCTCCTTTTTCCATAATTTATTGCCAACCTTTTCAGCTGGCTTGTTTTCTATCTGCCTAGGTACGAATACCTAGGCAGATAGAAAACAAGCCAGCTGTAAAGGTTGGCGATAAATTACGTGACCATTCGCTCTGCTATTACTTCTGGTAAGTGATGAGCTTCGCTTGGTATACGTTGCGACTTATCTATATGTTGATGTTAGTACTGCATACTTGCATATACAAAGCTGGTTAAATAGTTATTTGTGCAACAAGAGAGCAAAGTTGTTTTTTGTTTCGAGTGTTGATTTTGAGTCCCGAGCAAGCGAAGGATTCTATGATTGATTCACGAGCGTAGCGAGTGAATCTAAGTTAGAATCCTGAGCGTGGTGAGGGACTCAACAGCACGAGATACAAAAAACTTTGATCTCGTGTAGCACACATAACTTTTCACCACAGCAGTGAGAACACATAATATTACATAGGAGACATAGAAATGAACAGGAATAGATTGAATTCTGCATAATCACTTGTGATTTAACTATACTATATATATGTTAAAGTACAGTCATCATCGCTAGTTTCACTCATCTTTTTAGATTATTTTATATATTAATATAATTAAACACACGCATGAGCGAAATTTTTATACCCGCTACTTTTTTAAATCACGTTTTAATACCGCGTCCCTGATGTTTATTTTTCAAATGTATCATTGTTATAAATGATATATATGTTATATATTGTATTGGTTAAATACTAATTTTATACTATTAATTAGACTTATTTTTATTAAAATCCAATAATAAATTAAACATGTAAACAATAACATAAAAAAAGTAATTTCTTTATTACAAATATCTTTTTTTTTGCGTTGCCGTAGGTGTTTTCTTTGAGGTCGAATTTCAAAATCGAATTTCGAATTCGAAGGGGTTTGTTTTTTCACTCACTTTTTATATGCATGTGAAAGAGACAGAGCACAGTAAAATTCGAATGTTTCAAATTTATGGCTGAACAATGTCAATTCGTGACACTGAAGATTGAAAAATTAAAAAGCTACTTTTACTCACGCTCGAATCAAAATCGCGTTTTGTTCACTGTTGTCTCGCAGCAAAAGCGGCATGTTTGAGCTGCAGTGGTGAAAAAGATATTTCTTTACCAGTATTGATTTAGAGATTAAATTAATATCTTATATTCAAATACGTAGTACGTGAGACAATTTTTGTCCAGTATTCTGGTATACAAGCAGATGATGCAGTAACCCTTAATTGAAATTTAAGCCAAGTAACGGAAATATTATACAAATTGCGTTTTGTTTGCAATGCTCCTCGTAACAGTTCTTTGTAGCATCAAGCATTGTGACCGCTTTTCAGCCACTTCTTACCGTGTTGCAAACGTCCATGGGTCTTCCAAGGACGCTTACATCTTCAGAGAATCTTAAACGATTTCTTTGTAACCATCGCATTGATAATGCATAATCCCTACCAATCAGCGGCAACCTAAACTATATATTCAGGTAACTGGATACTCCACATCCCACACAGGCACAAGAGGTAACTGTTCATGATATTGTACCGCGTACAGCAGATGACTTTTTGACTGGTATCCTTAACCTCAGCAAAGCTGTATCATACTGTCCTGTTTCGTAAATCATCCGGTGTTACGAATACATTGTCT
Source organism: Euclidia mi (assembly GCA_944739405.2). NCBI lineage: Eukaryota > Metazoa > Arthropoda > Insecta > Lepidoptera > Erebidae > Euclidia > Euclidia mi. The sequence goes on along the minus strand of OX123188.2, from coordinate 9,331,344 downwards.
GAAAATCTCTTGTTTGACGGTCTTCTGCAGTGCTATGCGTGTTCAGTGTCGGTGTGGGGTTTGATTCAGGCTAACGGATGAGAGCCTATGAGAGGCCTATGTCCAACAGTGGACGTCTCTAGGCTGACATGATGAACGGATGAGAAGTCCTACTTGGAGCGGTTTCAGATTAGCGTTTTATACGCGCGTATAAGCTCGTTTTTGGAAGCGCATGTAGGCGCGTACAGGCGCGCCTTTTGGCACACGCGCAACTCGTACGAGCGTTGACGCGCTTCTAAGCTCGTATATGCACGAGCCGTCAGAATCCATGTTGACACTGACAAGATGTCACTACAGTTTCGGGCGAACACGCCGAAATATGCCCGTTCGGTTTGTTGAAGCTCGTAATATAGCGCGCGTGTAAGCGCGTATGCTGAAACGACCGTATACGCGCAGAAAAATACGCTAATCTGAAACCGCCTTTATGTGTAGTGACGGTTCATTGTAGCACTATCCGTTACAAAGTTTTTATACCGACTCACTTACATTCTAGTATCCATATAAATTATATTAATTTTCATGTGACAATAAGTATGTGCAGCTACAAAGTTCTATAATTGCCCAAATTGACATATGATATGGAAGACTAAAAGTTAAGATGATGTAATTATAATATATTTTATTTTATTTTTTTATCGTCCCTAGCGTTCTGCCACAGAAGAGACGCGCTGCCGCACTTATGTTCGTTGATCACCGGCGACGCACTCCTCTACTCCATGTTCAGAGAGAACGCAGACCCCGTCGACTGCCCGCTCAAGGGACCTTTTTCTTTTACTTATAATAGGTAAGTTTATTCCACAATCTTTTTGATTTTGCTGCAGTTTGGGGCTTTACCTTTCTCGTAGTGAGAAGAGGCCCCTGCCCAGCAGTGGGACAGTTTATAGACAGTGATGATAATGATGAGGTAAGTTTATTCTTCAGACCTCGAGTAAGAAATAATGATAGTGATGTGCTGATGGTAAGGTAAGTTTATTCCTACGTGTGGTGATGGATAAGAATCCAAAGTTACCCTACAGATTTCGTGGGTCGTAGGCAAGTAAGGGAAATGTACGAAGTAAATATTAGGTTTGCATTAAACCTAAGTAATCAAACCTGACGAACATTGTGATTGATAAATTACAATCCAATATGATGACCTACTCAACACGCCACTCGGCACACTTGGTCGGTAATGCTTGATCAGCTTTTTAATTACGCAGCATTACTGACGTCACACATCATGTCTTAATTACCCGTCAGTACATCTGTCGTGTGTCGTGTCACATTACTGCGAACGTTGTGTGGGACATCGTTTTATTTTAGTGAAGCAGGATCATGATTTAGCAAGCGTTGCACTTTGTGAGTTAAGATTATCGCCTTTTTGTGTGTCTTGTTGACTGTTGTTTGTTTATTATTAATTACTGTGTTTGTACTGTTTCTGATTTTTTTACTTAAATTTTTTAAACTTTGTGCCACTAGAGAGCAAGTTTTAAAGTGCATTTCTGATACGGTAGGATCGAATGTTATCCGTGTGGTGACGGATTAAGAATACGGAATGTCACCACCCCATATCATCCCATGGGTGTCGTAAGAGCCGACAAAGGGAGCATATTATGCAGAGAACAGCACTGTAAGAGAAGGAAAACTTGATACAAACCCTATACCAACCCGTTTGGCCAGCGTGGTATAGTAGGCCAATTGCTCCTTTCAAAGGAGAGGCCTAATCCAGCAGTGGACTGTTAAAGGCTGATGATGATGAGGATCGAATGGGACCGTTGTTTAAGACCGTGAGCGTGTTTTAGACTCTCTTTATGGTCATTTGATGGTTAATGACCCGCCTTCACTTCGTTTAATGGCGAAATATTTATGGATGACTTTGTTAATCCACCTGTCTGTAATTTCCAGGGGTCACGGAGACTGTAAAAGCCCAGTGTCATCCATCGAGAGTTGTACGGAAGACTCAAGATTGCTCCTCAACTACCAGGCGTGCCCTGATGTCTACGGCTCGGAGAGTACCGGTAAGTTTACCGATACGATCTGCTGGTATACTTACGCGGATCAGGCCGCCTGATATGAACATATTATTTAAATTCGTGTTGTTATACTTTTTTTATTAACTTGGAATAATTTACTTTATCCTACAGTCGAATTCTTTGAACCCTTAGCATTGGTGAGGTTATGCATAGCTTAGCATAGTCGTTCAAACAACGACACCCGGCCTACTAGGCAAATAATGTTTTCATTTCTACAAACAAACAATTCTGTCAAAGCGGTGAGGTATGCGGGGCGAAGGTGGCTACAAAAATGCATTCTAATTGGCCGGTTCAAATTTGCGGTACGTCATAATTCATAATAGTGTTGGGATTGGTCTTATATAAGACGTATAAGTCTTACGTGTTGTCAGAAAGTGTTCGCCTTATGTCTGCCGTCTTGTAGTCTGGGTTTTTGTTGCGTTCAATTCAACAGATTAAGTTTTATCTATGCCGGTTTTTAAAAGGACTAGTTTATACAAAGAATATTTAGTACTTTCGCGATGAATACGTAACGCTGTAAGAATGTGCATTATTCCATGTTGATATCGTCCAAAAACAGCTGTTCGTTGTAACAATCGATGACTAACAACATTCCTGCATTTCCTGCAGTATTCTTTACGTATGTGTAATTAAATGTAAAAAATTGGGCAAGTGCGAGTCGGAGTTGCGCACAAAGGGTTCCGTACTATCATCTATAAAAGAAAATCACGTTTGTTATACTATATAATTATACTTAATTTTTTTCATTAAGATCGAGTAACAAATTGCTTAAAAATTACGCTTGTTGCATGGGAGCAGCCCATTATTATTTACTTTTTTTATATAATTATTTATGTATTTTGAAAGGTAATATACAACTACATATTCTGTGAAAATTTTAAGCGTCTACCTTCTACCGTTAGTAATTTTGAGCAAAAAATACGAAAAAACCGGCCAAGTGCGTGTCGGGCCACGCGCAATGTAGGGTTCCGTAGTTGCCCATAATGACTTGCTGCAAAGGGTATTAATGTACAACAAATCCGACTGTTTATTTTGCTGAAAAAATAATTTTAATAACACTATTATAAGAACCTAAGTTTTGTTTAGAAAAATACTAGGTATGTATCCAGTTATGTATTGTAAACATAAAATGTGGTTTCCAAGGTATACTACTACTATACATACGTAGTACCGTAGTACATTACATACCAAAGTACGTATATCTTTAAGATTAAGCCAGCGCGCCCAATGTAAACTCACCGAAATAGGTATTTATAAGTTAACCGACGATTACTCGTAAACTAGTGATATCTACTAAGCCGTGATAGTTTTCCTTTTAAATTTGTTATATGTACTGCATTTGTGATTTTTTTCACCTCTTCCAAATTATTAGTTTAGCCGGCAGTGGGGGGGTCCACTTGAGTCTAACTATTTTATTCACTTCAAAGCTTGATATTTGACAAACCAATCACTTGATCGAAAAATGATTTGAGCGAACTAATAATATTTTTTTTTAAAACCTATCCAATGATACCCCACATGATGGGGTACTCAACCAAAAAAAAATTCAGCCCCACTATAGGGGAGATACCCTTAAAAAAATATTTTCCTAAATTTTATTCTACAGATTTGTTGCAATATCTTATGTCTATATTCATATCAAATATCAGCTTTCTAGCACCAGGCGTCTTTGAGCTAGGCTGCGGACGGACAGACGGACGGACATGACGAAACTATAAGGGTTCCTTGTGGACTACGGAACCCTAAAAAAGACACATTTCACCTTTTTTAGTATTTGTTTTATAGCGGCAACCGAAATACATAATTTGTGAAAATTTCAGCTTTCTAGCTAACACGGTTTATGAGATATAGCCTGGTGACAGACAGACAGACAGAAAGCGGAGGCTTAGTAATATGGTCCCGTTTTTTACCTTTTAGGTACGGAACACTAAAACCCGTTATCTATATTTTTTCCATTTAAAGATACTCAAAGCAATCTAGGTTCACAGTAGTACACCTACTTATTCTAGTTGTGTATTTGGATTCGAACATACGACCTCAACTTTAAGGTCCAAGCAAGTTTCGGGAGCGTTGATTGTGGGATTGATCCCGCACTGCCTGCCAGCGGTAAGATTGGAACACTAGGTTACACAGTCATTAGGATTCCCCACTTAAATAAAAAGAGGGTAAACATTGCAAATATTTATTCGATGTTTGTAAAATCGCACGCAGCGCAGGTAGATATTTCTAATACGAAATTAGTCTCCACAAAACAAAATCGTAGAACATGATCACTAACTAAAGCTAAAACAATTTGTGTATTCCGTCTGTCCGTGTTAGACATTAGTTTAAATCAGTAACAAATGGCTCGGCAGAGTTCCAACTACGGTGTCACTATTGTTCAGATTTAGAGCTGTTTCCGAATAAACCACGCGTTAAGGACTATTGGGTTAGCATTTTATGTTGGTCATAGAAATTCTATCGAAAACTGCATAAATATATTTAGGAATGATAAAATATATAAATATATATTTAATATATATAATAATAAATAATATATAGCTCCGTGTGGTTGACGGCATAGAATACAAGTATCACCACCCCCTATCTTCCCGTGGGTGTCGTAAGAGGCGACTAAGGGATAACACGATGCAAATACCATCTTTGCGTAGAGACGGAAAACTCGACATCAAACCCTATACGACTGCCTCGTTGGTCTCGCGGCATAAATGTGCGCGTGGGATCGGGAGGTCCCGGGTTCGATTCCTGGGTCGGGCAGTGTTATTGGGTTCTTCTGTCACGAAATTCTCAGTAGCAGCACGGAGTCTGGAAATGTGCCCGGTACGGCAATAGGCTCGCCCCTTATTACGTGGGACTAAAGTATATCTGGCGAAAAGTGGGTTTAGAAATACACCTCTGCCTACCCCTTCGGGGATAAAAGGCGTGACGATATGTATGTATGTATGTATAAATATATATTTTATGCCAAATGGAGAGCGAACAGACCCCATTTGTATTCTTTGCTTTTCTATTTGATGCTATTGCAAATCTTGCCTACGGCACTAATCCTGTATCGCCTGGGCTGTTATACATAAAGCAATAAACATTCAACGAACGGGCAAAAAGAACACCCAGACTGGAAAATTTGCTAATTGCAAAAAGTATTGTTTCATGGACACGAAAAACTGCCCAGATATCTTATAAGTCACGTCTGTCATAATCTTTCCTTGAATAGAATCTGACGAAAGAATTCGTACTAAGTAGGTATACGTCATCATCAGCTTTTAACAGTCCATTGCTGGACTAGGCCTCTCCTTTGAAAAGAGGAATTGGCCTACTAAGTATACCACGATTTCCAAACGGGTTGGTTTGGTATAGGGTTTGTATCAAGTTTTCCTTCTCTTACAGTGTTGTTTTCTGCATAATATGCTCCCTTTGTCGGCTCTTACGACACCCATGGGATGATACGGGGTGGTGACATTTCGTATTCTTAATCCGTCACCACACGGACAAGACTACTTTTACGTCCGTCACCACACGGACAAGACTACTCTAGGTATATGTACCGATTTAAAATTATTTACGTTTTTTTGGAATTGGTTTCATTCGGCCTTTAATTTGCGACTATAGAATGTGCTACCAATGCCTGTGAGGTTTATTATTAGGTACCGTGAAGTCAGGTTTTTATCCAATTAATGTCTTAGAGTCTTAGTTAATTATATTATTACGCTAATACTTAATGGAAGACCATATTTCTGTATTTCTTATCCTATAAGCCTTAGAAGAGTGAACACCTATTCATTCTACTAATATAAAACCACCAACAGTTAAACCACCAGAAAAATAAAGCCGCAAAACATGCTAGACTTCAAATAAAAAAGTACAGACGGCAAAGAAAAAGCACTGCAGTGTTTATTGAGGGACAGTTGAGCGTTTCCGAGCAATTCGCATAGTACTGCCCCTTTAGCGGCGTATCTACATAAAACTTTATTTGTCCGTCCGTCTGTCGCGATTGTCTCCGTCAACCGCGACTATTTTTGGACGCGACTGTACAAGTTCAACTTTGTACGACTAATGGCTGCGGTTGTGATTCTGACGTCATTAACCCGCTGTTTGATTTCCGAACTATGTATTTGGGTTTATTTATTTCAACTTTTTATGTTCTATTTTATTTTAATAGACTCACGCCTGTATTCCTGAAGGGGTAGGCAGATTTGTAATATAAATTATGTAAAAGGGGCCATGCTGCTACTGAGATTTCGGAAATACTCAACACCACTTTTGCACGACTCGGGAGTTAAGCTCCGGACCTCCCAATTAGCAGACGCATACGGTATTCACTGGATCACGGAAGCAGTCTATATTGGAAGTGCATATTGGTAGAGAAATACCATAGAAAGTTAGTCTAGTGGAGAGACCGACGGAATGCTACGCAGAGGGATTTGAAATGACTTTCCGAAGTTATGTGCGTATTGAATTGTTATTTATCGCTTACTAAACGGTGAAGTGGGCGTTTAATATGCCTCTACCTACCCCTTCGGGGAAGCAGGCGTGAGTCTGTGTATGTGTGTGTGTGTGTGTGTGTGTGTAAACGGTGAAGGAAAACATCGTGAGGAAACCTGCAAATCTGAGAGTTCTCTATAATGTTCTTGAAAGACATGTGAAGTCTGCCAACCCGCACTTGGCCAGCGTGGTGGATTATGGTCTTACCCTTCTCATAGTGAGAAGAGGCCCGTGCCCAGCAGTAGGACAGTTTATATACAGGGCCGATAGTTATGATTATCATAAAACATGCATACTTTGTGTGGTGACGGATTAAGAATACGGAATGTCACCACCCCATATCATCCCATGGGTGTCGTAAGAGCCATTGTGCAAAGAACAGCACTGTAAGAGAAGGAAAACTTGATACAAACCCTATACCAACCCGTTTGGCCAGCGTGGTATAGTAGGCCAATTCCTCCTTTCAAAGGAGAGGCCTAGTCCAGCAGTGGACTGTTAAAGGCTGATGATGATGCATACTTTAGTCCCAGGATAGATATTAATTAATCGTTTCTAATGTTTCCAGTGGAAGAGCTGGAATGCCTGGCGACGTGGAAGGAGGGCAGCCTACGTTTCCTAGTGGGGAAGCTACACCATAACCACGCGACCAGCAATGAAGATCGGTACAGATGCTTCGTCTATGAAAAGACTAATGGTAAGGAAATTTTATGGATATTAATTTAACGCGGGCAGCTCGGTAGAGTGGAGATTTGGAGAAGCTTGGGGATGATTGTTTTTTTAATTTATTCACTTTATATACACACATAGCATATAAAGGTGGATTTAATGCCTTAGGCATTTTCTGCCAGTCTACTTTAGAGTGGGGCAGAGATTAATGGTAGGTGTATTTTAAAAAGCGGAGTTTGACTTAAATATACCTACCTATATTTAATAGATATGATGGACGCGCATACATTACATAAAATTTAATCATAATAACACACATAGAATATAGAAATGCTTACATATACTTACATACACATACAAAGTATTATACATACATACATACATAGACTCACGCCTGTTTCCCCGAAAGGGTAGGCAGAGGCATATTAAGCGCCCACTTTTCGCCAGTGTTTTGATCCCACGTAATAGGTGGCGAGCCTATTGCCATTTATCGGGATATTTTGTATGCCAGAGCCTCGTCCGTTGATCATCAGGTGCACCACTTGTAGGTGAGGTTGGCTTGGGACCCTAAGTTCTTGGTGGGAACCCTATGCACCCATACGCATAGTATATATACATAAATAAATATATCTAAATTATGTTACGATACTTCTGCTAACTTAGCCAATAAAAGCTGCTTTACCTTTGTCTTAAAGCAATACCTAGTAGTGGACGTCCTGATTTCGAGAGGAAGGTCATTCCAAAGAAGAATAGCTTGAGTAGAAAAAGAAGAGTGGATTGATCTAGGCTGAGACGATGATTAATTTAACATAACAGTATTTGAACTGATTTAAACGATCGGTCTCGATAGACTGAACAGATACTTTACTTACTACTTAAGACATACGAAGAATTTATTAAACACAAGCTGACCCGGCGAACTTCATACCGCCATTTTTTTAAATACCTATTTGCAGTTTTTTTCATACAAACCTTCTCCTGACAATAACAAACACTTAAAAGAAAGATTTATCCATTTTGGTGCAGCCGTTTGGAAGTTATGCGCGTACAAACATTTCGGTGATTCATTTTTATTTATATAGATTGAACGCTGTTTTATAGAATTCATATTATGATGTACAATCGATTTCAGCAGTTTAGTAGGCAAATCATGTCTGTGGATGGTCTATCGAGGTAGTAGATTAAAATCCTGTCCCAAGGTTTGTATATGGATGACTATAACCAATTTAAAAAGCTCGATTTTAAACAATCGCGGTTTGTATACATCATACAATTTTATGGAAACAGGTCTTACTCGCGATATTTAATTAATTTAAAGTATAATAACCCGTCCCGACGAGTGAAATGTCGGTTAAAAAATTGGGCAAGTGCGAGTCGGACTCGCGCACGAAGGGTTCCGTATGATGTATACTTAAATACTTTATAAGTTTCTACCTGTTTATTAAGATCGAGTAACAAATTGCTTAAAAATTACGTTTGTTGTATGGGAGCCCCCCTTTATTATTTACTTTTTTTAAATTTAATTATTTATTTTGAAAGGTAATATACAACTACATATTCTGTGAAAATTTAAAGCGTCTACCAGTTACAGTTAGTAATTTTGAGCAAAAAATACGAAAAAAAACACGTTTTTTGTATGGGACCCCCCTTAATATTTTCATTTTTTTTATTTTTAGTATTTGTTGTTATAGCGGCAACCGAAATACATAATTTGTTAAAATTTCAGCTTTCTAGCTATCATGGTTTATGAGATACAGTCTGGTGACAGACAGACGGACAGACAGACAGACAGACCGCGGAGGCTTAGTAATAGGGTTCCGTTTTTTACATTTTAGGTACGGAACCCTAAAAAGAAAAGTTGGTTAAAAGGTAAATTGTATGATTAAGATCAACCACTAATGATGTATTTTCATTACCACATCTAGCAAAAGCAAAACCCAAATATTGCAATACCGTGCTGCCGACAAGGAATCATTTCTTACCACAGGAATACAGTCACCAAAATGGTTGGCTTAATTTTGTCCCTAGAACAGCTGTAGTGCGGTACCATTCTTCTATCTATCTACCTCTACCTATATCGTCACGCCTGTCTCTGGGGTAGGCAGAGACTATGGAACGGCACATGCTTCGGTTCAAATATAGCTCTTTCGCTTCCTCGACATTCATTAATCTCATCATGCATGCGCGTAGGTTATGATTACTTTTAACACGTTCACTGCGACAGTATTTACAAAGAACTTTCAGCTGGTGCTTTGGAGACCTAAAAGGTCTCGAAACTAACCTATCCTTTGGTGAGTTTGAGACCAAATTAGTCTCCTAAAGATTCAGTTTTGAAATAATTTATATCTTCCAAAAAACAATGACATAATATGTTTGAAGTTTTAGTAGGTGAAAAAAAATTTTGCTTTATATTTTGCTAGGTTCGCACGCAGTTATGGCATTTGAATAAACTACAAATATAAAAAAAAATGATTTCGATTGTATCTCGTACCGCAATCGAAGATAGTTGAATATGTGTAGTAAGTAGTGATGGGAATAAAATAACGTCTGAGTTGTCGATTGAAAAAGTTTTATTAATTAAGCAAAGCTTTTTTCATTAAAAAATGGTAAGCACATTGATTGCTTACATTGCGCGCAGATGGTGTCAAGAAGGCAATTTGGGATTAACTTATTCAGTCCCACGGGCTATTTCTTTCTTAACATTTTTTAGTTTTTTGTGAATGTGAGCTGTTGCGTCTGTATTGTGCTAGTCTAGTTTAGTGCTTTTATATTATTTTTAAAATAACCATATTAATTAACGACAACATTATGGACAAACCAGCTCATATATGAAAAATGCAATGTAGTTACTTAGTTATTTTAATTGTATAAAACAGGACGATGAAAATGGTTCTCATGAGGCTCTACTTTTTTAAACAGGCATTTTTCAATGTCGATAGTAGGACAACACTAAAACGAGTCACGCAGCGCCCGCGCCGCCCACACTCCCTCTCTTGCCTCTACGAGGCGTACGATGTCACGAGTACTGACATATCTCCTAACGCAAGGAATGAAAATTATAACAGTACTGTGCGTTAGGGACCTAATCTATCTCTAATTTTTTTTAATGTCCTTGAATTTAGCTTTCAGTAAGAAGCAAATATGTATATTTGTCCTATTCATACTCAAAAAACTTTACACGTTAGCTCCTCCCGCAAGGAGTGAAACAACACGATTATATTCAACGCACATCACGAATGTCCTGCAAGAAATCTGATAGATCTCGTAACGCAGCGACCGTGTTAATTTGACCCTTTTTCAGTACGTCTCCTATTTGGTCGGCGTACGTCCGCCTAGGGCGTCCCCTACCGACATCTTTATTTATGCTCGCAGGATACACACCTTTCGTATTTCTTCTTCCATCCATCCGTTCCAAATGTCCAAACCAACGCAACATTCCTTTTTCAATCTTAGTCACTACATCTTCTTTTAGACCACACTTTTCTCGTATCGCACTTTTTCTATCAGACCATTCTTCTATTGCCGTAAAAGTGAACTCACAAATTTTGTTCTCTATTCCCAGCTACCGGCACAGTGAAAGAACTGATAGTGCCTCCTGGTGGTGTGGAGTACCGCGTGGCGCAGTCAGGCGACGCGACGTGTAACGGACTGTTCAGTGCCACCGAAGGTTCTAGAACTATGGCTCTCAAACGAGGTTAGTACAAGTAGATGTAGATTTGAAGTTTGGAATACTTGTAGTTTCAGTTTAGTTCGATTCAAACGTTACTTGGCAGAACTTCATTGTATAGTAATTAAAGGAGCATAGTTGGCGCATACAGCGATATAGTAGTAGTTCAGTAGGTACATAGTAATACAACAGGCACTTTCGTCACTCATGTCAGCCAGATAAACTTTAATCTGTCTTACTTGACTAAGTACTAGTTTTATCCGCATCCCCCCTAGTGGATCACCTGTGTAGTCTGGTTCAACAACAACGACCATCAAAGAGTCAACGAGTTCTGACATTCACTCTCGTGAAGTCCTTTGGGATTAGGATGAGTGAAAGAACAAAAGCTTAATATAATATTACTCTTTAATTTTCCAGTATGGCAATTTTCTAAATCAATATGGATTTGACAGTAATCTGTTTTTCTCAGTGACACGAGTGACTGAAAAATATTCGATCAAATTAAGGTTTGGGCTATTTTGGGCATGGTTCCACCTATACAGAGTGTCACAAGACCCATCACCAAGCCGAAGTCTACTCGCTTTGGACATGCCAAGTCGTAGGTACTAAGCAAAAATAAAACTTGGGAAATGTTTTTTTTTTCAAAAGATCCAACTTTTTAAGCCGCAATTAAAATTGTGCGCGTACAATTTTCGAAATACCGACTTATCCATAGGTTCATAGGACATCCATAAAACAGGTTGGCATGGTAATTGTATCGACTTTGTACCTAATTACAAAAATTACATAGTAACTTTGAGCATCAATATCTCCAGAACCAGTAATTGCCCAGGTATGGTGCCGAAGTAAACATTTTTCGTAATTATTAGTATAATATGGGGTTTCAGTTTTCGTTAAGGGTCTTTTTACACCCTGTATATTCTACTGCTCCACTATGTAGCCAGGTACACCAGCTTTGACCATTGAAGAAAACGTGTTTTATAATATTGTGTATTAACCTGTCTACCTCTTAAAAGATACAGGCGTACGTAAAAGGAACTTATCACTTCCAGTTTCAGTCCGCTTCAACTGCCAGTTCCCGTCGTGGATGACGTTCTCGCACACGTGGCACACGTTGGACTTCTCCAGCAACTACACGTTTTACCAGCGAAACGCGACGCTCCGGATCACGAATCAAACAGGAGCTGATATCAAGGTCTACTGTGTGAACATCAAGGCGACGTCCCAGAGCGGCAAGTCTGTGGCGCTGGTTGCGCATTGGCAGCAGCATTGGTAAGTATTCGCTAAGAAACAATCATGGTCATCAATCACCTATTTTTGCACAGGCAATTATCCTCAAAAAGTATTTTTTACAACAATTCAAATAACGGTCACATACGAGATTAATACAAAATCGTGGACTACGTAATCGTGGTCTAGACAAAGAGGTAGCCGCTGCCAAAAACAAAAAAAAAATGAGCATATTTATCTAATACTTTAAACAAAGACTTTTGTTTTTTTCAGCGATCTGACGATTAAAGTTTTTATCATCTGATTGTCAAGTATTATTTGTCCTGAACTTGAACCACGTGGTAAAATTAAGACACACTGTGTTTTGAACTGTTTTATTTACGTGCCAAAGGCAAACTATGCTGTAGAATTCTTAGAGACTTATCAGTTTTCTTGAAAGAGCTTCCGTAGATACCTACTGCAGAATGCACAGACATTGAAAATAGCTAAAAATGCTAACTATTACCTTTGCTATATATGCTTTGGCCTAATCCTTGGTCCATCTACTCGGGGAACAAAATTTAAAACTTAAAAGCAGGAAACATCAATCAATGAGGAGGAACCATTTGTGTAACTACTGATAAACTCTATTCTATTCTACCACTTACACACAACACCATTTAGTCCTAAAATAAGCAGTACTTGTACTATGGGTACTAGACAATGGATAAACATACTTACATAATATATACTTTTTTTAAATGCATATATTAAACATAGAAACACGCGTCCTTTGGCGTGGCAGTCGTTTGCACTCCCGCTACGCCACCGGGTCGTCTAAACTACGCATATTTACCAAATGCTCCCTTATTTCCAGCGTGTCTCGGTACGTGTGCGTGGTGCTATACAACCGGGACACGTACATCGCGGAGCTGCAGCGCGGCACGCCCACCTCGCGGCCCGACGACGCATGCTCCTCGCATCACTTCAACTCCGTCACGGCGCCTTTCGTCACTTTAGTAGGTGCGTATACAGGAAAACTGCAGACAAATAATTATCTTCTATAAAACATAACCACTGTAACCTAGTAACCTTTAACAATGTTTGAAAGCATAGCTGATCGCAATAAGGGTTTCTAAAGGGTTCACCCTCTCCAAAAAGCGTTTCATCAACCTTTGCAGACCACTGCTGAATGTAGGCCGCCCTCAGGATCCGCTACAAGGCCAGACTCCAGTTTTTTGCAATCCAGCCACTACCATCCGACCTTCTTGATAATTTTGATGAGCAATTAAATCAGTAATTTTATACTCCATACTTGCTTAAAAAAGCATGGTAATTTCTAAGACTGAGGGACCTCATTGCAAAAGAGATTTAGCAATAAAAAACAGCAATTACACAATCATCGAAATATAATACAATTCTGGTCGAATACTTAAATATTCTGTATTTTTTCTTCCAGCAAGCAACCCCGAATCAAAAGAATGTCCCTACTCCGGAAAGTACGAAATAGAGAACCGAAGAAAAAGAGACACTACTCAAGTTCATAGGAGTAAGAGAGAGAAAGCGATGGAACATAATCGTAGAGTTAACGGCAGTAGGTTGTTTAATTTTAGCATAAGCAACATGTCTAGTGCTCCAATGTTGAGGAGTAAGAGAGATGCAGAGACTGACGTCTCATGTGTGGTCAACAGTTATAATAGATTAGAAGTCGGTTGTAATTCTGTCAAGAATATGGAGTTCTATTCCACTTGTGAGAATAGAGAAGTTATGACAGGTAAGTTCAAATTTGATTATGTTTTCTCCTCTTTATATAAAGTTCCAAGCTCTGGCTGATCCAGAACCAGGATTTTGTTTCGGAAGCTTGAGCCTGGTGATGGAAGGTTTCATCAAATAAAACACTAAAAGGCATTAAATTTGTCTTTGGAAGAAAACAGACGCTTTTGGGAGGACTTCAGCCCTGTAATCCTCACCAGTCTGGGATCCGCCTCTGGCCGAGATGACCGATAGAGTAACCTTTTGGCTCACCAAAATATAGACAAAGCTAATTAGTCTTGGCAAAGTTTGGCAAAAATTAGAAGATCGCTGGTCCTTTTCTCCTCTAGAGTAAATCCAGGAGAAGGAGCAGCAATTGTGCCTACAGTTCCAACGTTCACCAAAAAATTTGATGAGCCTCTTAAGCTGTACCCTCCACCCCACCTCAAATCTGTATAATCATAAGATCTACGCGTTACTGACTGACTGACAGACAACGCACAGCCAACACCATTGGGGATCAAAAGCTGCAATTTGGGATGATAATCCTTGGGGACCGCAGGGGTGCACAGAGAAAGGATTTCTGCAAATGCCCACAGGTGTCCTCAAGAGTGCGAGCGTAGCTTCGGGCATCTTTTAGTTTTACCTATTATTGATGTTTGATATTTCAGCATACACCTGCCACGGCGGCTGGTACGACGGCGAGGTTTCGTTCGTCGTCACAACGCCGGTGACGCGCGACAGCACGGCGGCACGCCGCTACTGCTTCGTGTTCGTGTCCACGCCGGAGCGCCGGGACGCCGTGGCGCTCGCACGCTCCGCTACCAACTGCGTGCGCAAGGATCTGCAGGCGGAGCTTTTGTTCCACGCCACTGCTACTGGTAAGAAGCCCTCACTGATTATTTAGTCACATAGGTATTATCGACATTGAAGTCCTCTGACAGGACCGACGCTGTGCCATCGACTACGTGCGCTGCAGACAGAACTAATGCTCCACGCTACTGCCACTGGTAATATTCTACACTGCTTATTCATGCATTTTCAATTGAGTGTGCAGCCAACTGCTGAAGTTTATAGACAATTTGAATTCATCTGTCATGACACTCATGACCTAAGGTCTTAGCCCACTCACACGACTCGCCTCACACCCAACCAAAAGAATATCATACAAATATGAGCTTTAAGTATCGTTCTTTAGGTATTCTTTACATTAGTACATAAATTAGCAGACAGCGTGCTGTCCGCCGTCAGACGCCTCGGTAGTCGACGCCTCGGTTACCGCGCGTTGGAAGCCAGCGGTCTCCGCGGCGACAGGGTGCTGACTGCTGGCAGTCGGCGCGCTGTCGTCGGTCGGTGGACGGTGCCCGCGTTTCCTACACAAAAGCGGTCGCCGCTGCGACTGCTGGGTGCCCGCTAGCTGTCGCCACGTGGACTGCGAACAGTCGCCTTGTGTTGGGTAGGAGCGGTGTTGGAGCAGAGTCGTGTAAGTGGGCTAAGACCTTTAAGCTCCGTCACCAACTGCGTGCGCAAGGATCTGCAGGCAGAACTGTTGTTCCGTCCCACCGGTAGGTACTGGTAAGGATACGTCAATGCTCATTCATTCATTTTCGCGTCTTCAACTGCTGTCGGAATTTATAGACCACCTGAAGTCTACTGACATGATCCACGTGGTTATGTCTATGAGCACACTCTGTCACCAAATGCGTGAACAAAGACTTGAAAGCGGGACTCTTGTTCCTCGCCACTACTATTGGTAAGAATGTCTCACTGCTTATTCATTCATTTTTAAGCCATCTGCTAAAGGGCTTTGACATGAAAAGAATATAAAGTCTGATATATGTAAGGTCCACACAAGTGGTTACCCCTCCAAGTGCTTGACCACCAACTGCATGCGCAAGAACCTGCTGGCGAAACTCTTATTCCACACCACCGTTACTAGTAACACTTCTTCATTGGTCATTCATTCAAGGTCCAAGGCCAGATTTAGGCACTGACGAAATTATTTTACGGAGCCCCTTATGTCACCTAAAAAAATCTACTACGCTAACCTTCACACTACCTGACCCTTGGCGCCTGAGGCAGCTGCACAGTGCACCATACTTACTAACGAACTGGCCCTGAGCATGTGGGCAACGGGTGTTTGTACTTATAGACCACCCGAAGATCCTAAACTCGTTTTAACAATTCTTGTCCTATCCCGAGACAAGAACCGTGGCCTCCGAAAAACTATAACAGACTGATCCACACAATTCGTCACCTATCCAAGTGTTGACTTCTGTATACGAACACTGCTTAAGTACATAATATGGTACTGTAAACATAGTCAAATAGACAGGATAAAAACTTCACACAATTTTGCCTTTGTGTTGTAAGAGACAAAACGTGTAATTTCTCTTTTTGTTCATATTCATCACATTCGTTCATTAATACCAAAATCACGATAACAAAACAAAACATTTTTGAACTTACAACACTGGGATTATACTTATATGGCTAATATACGAATATGGCTGATGGTAGTAGGTGAATTACCGCAAAGAGAGCTCGGTGTTGCCAGTTCTTATAAATTGTCTCGAATATAAGTAGGCAATAAAAAGTGTCTGAAGGCCACAATCATTGAATTATTACCTTCATTATATTAATTATTATAGGTAATAATTCAATGGCCACAATATTCTACAATGTAGGGTATCCTGCATTTGTCTTATTTATCTTTTTGTGTGCTTTCCAGGTAAATGTCAACATCCAACGAATCGCCAGCCGGCGTTACGGATATCGCTGCACTTCGTGTTATGTCTCCCAATCCTACACTACATAATACCGAGATGATTCTTAAAGCACTACTACTAAGTCATTGCGGACCCCTCACCCTTGTAATTATAGCTACGACAAATAGACAGGCTTAGAAACTATTTAGACAACAAACATTTAGTTATTAAGACACTCTGTAAACGTATATCGAGCTATTTTCTCGTTATTTTATTCATTTTTGTTATAATAACTATTATTATCATATTAAAACAAATTATCGTTTATCATAGATAGTCTCAATCGCCTAAAACATAATATTGCCACGTAATAAAATAGCTAAATAACGGTAACTGTTATTTTAACCTGTTATTTCATTCTATCAAATATGTACAATATTTTAGATGTAATAAATTGACATGATAGATGTCGTCTTAATTGCACAAGATTATGCACAATTATCAATACTTATTTCTACATTTTTATTTTACTATTGTTTAAACGAACGATGTCTCTAAATAAATACTTAATTAAGTAGAACGATAACTTAATATCTAATTGCAAATAAATATACATTGTACAAAAAAGATCACAGTAAAATCAATGCTTTTAAATTCACGATTGGAGTTTAAAATTGTTGTTAGTGTACCTACATCTTAAAATTTAAAATTGTAAACGTACACACTGATTCAGTTAGTAGCTGACAGCAAAATCATTAGAGGTACTGAACCCCCAATGATTGGATAACAAGTAAAGTGTACATACATACATACACATACATATACTCTCGCCTTTTTGCCGTCGGGGTAGGCAGAGACAACGGAACGCCACTTGCTTCTATCTTTACAAACCTCACACGCTTCCTCTACTTTCATTACCTACTCTTTTTTTTCTTTTTCCGTGTTCCATGTTCTATGTTCCGGTAATCCAGTAAAGTGTATTGGGGAGATTTATCAAACTTCAATCAAATACCAAGTATAAGTAGATATTTAGAGACACGTCATTTGGGTGTCCTGTGTATAGAACTTGAATTAAGTAACGTAGCAAAGCATCATCCTTAGTTACTAAATGAGGTAAAATATATGCAAGTGTATCTTAAAGTCTTTCACAGGGGGCTTAGTGGAGAATAAGCCATAATTATGGCGTTTCATCTCGACTAGTTCGGTTTTCAACGGACCTTAAATTTCCTAAAGGCAGAGGCCGTTATAGTCCACGATCCCAGGGCCTGAAACTGAAACTAAATGTATAGAATAATGTAGTGTTAGTATGTGTCATGAGTGTACACATACTTGTTAGCTTGGATCGTGGGCCAATGTTTACGTACGAGCTGCTAAAGATAGGTAAAAATAGTACCTACTAACTTTTCTTAAATTCTCAATGCTGACTTTTATGTATGTTTTAGAAAATATTATTAAAAATTTATAAATAATACTGTCGCACTCATTTCGACGGCGGTAATTTTTACCAGACGCTTTAAAGTTTCCAAAATATCTAGCTATCGGTAGAGACCACTAGGGGGCGCATTTAGAAAATGTATGGAAATTGTTCCCGTAGACCTTTAGCACCTCATAACTAAAAATTGGCCCACGATCCAAGCTAGCAAGTATGCGTACACTCATAGCAGATACCAACACTACATTATTCTATACATTTTGTTTCTGAGGAAATAAGTAAGGTCTGGTGGCCCTGGGATCTTACTCTATTAGGGACCTTTTCGGTCTCTACTGACCGTACCAACCATATAGAAAATGAATGGAAAATTATTGCCACCTACGAATTAGGTACTCTAATGCGTTCCATTGGTGTGAAAACTCGGACTGGGTAAAACTCCCCTGATTCATGCTGCAATAACAATGCCTCTACCATGAGTTTATTCACCGTGCGTTTCCCCACGAGCTTACGTGAAATATTGATCGAAGCGTGCGGTGTATAAACTTATAGTACAGGTACCAATCTTGAACCACCAATCAGTGTGCAAAACTCCGATCGAATCGCGACAATCCACTATGTGGCTTACTTTGACTAAGCTTCCTACTAAAGAAATATTTTACCTCACTTATTAACATTTTCAATTTGCAACAAATAGCAAATTGATTCTGCCTAAGGATAGTGTAAAGTAATAGTTGACAAATGGTTGATAGAATTGGTGAGAATGGTTGTGAAATAATTCTTGTTGCGCAGTTTTATATACAAATATTTCCTCCACTGTATATTTAGTGATAACTTTAGCAAAACGCTTTGCACATGACACATATAGCATTTTAAAACGATCCGTTACATTACTTTTTTAATTGTAAATTACATACTAGACAGCATTTTCTTTTTTATTTTGTAATCATCTAGGCTGAAAATAATTTGAACTATTTATGTTTATCTATCAGTGCATATTTTGCTGATATTGAAGCAAAAGTCGTGGAGGCTATTATTATTATTATCCATAACACATAAAATATACTCGATAGCTTGCATATTACAATTAATAAAACAAATACAAATTAGTTCGTTTACCTACTACAAATATGAAGCTTCGAATTATGTACAAAATCATTGTAAAATGTTACTGAGTAGCTAGAATAATTTTATAATATCAATTAATAGTTATGTTAATTCTAATTTAATAATACGTACTTTACATTTTGTATATTTTGGTTCATGTAAATTAGCCTATAAAATAAGTTCCCTAGGTATAAAATAATGAGCACTATTTCTCTAAGGCCCCATTTTGTTTATGATAAATTATTGTAATTCTTCTTAGTTTGAGTTCGAAAATTGTATCTCAATTAATTGTTAAAACTTATTTTTTTCTAGCTAATGTCGTTATGACGACTTTATTTTAATAAAAAATATGTCATTCTTAAAAATGTTCCTTATTCTATTCGTGACAAGACATGAATGGCATAACAATACTTAACTCTTACCGCGTATGTTTTAAGTATCCGCATTTTATACAATATCAACACTTCTGACAAAATTGAATTCAGTTCTGTATTTTATCCAAAAAAAATATTTTACCCTAGTAACACCGCAATTAGACTACTCTCGTTGACTAATCTTACAATGAACGTGTCTTATTCTAACTTTTACAAATATTAAGAGAAGACAAATCTTTTTAGTATCGTATTTAATCAGAAGTGTTGGAATACCTTCCAAATATTAATGCTCAAACATGTCTAGACTAGCAAATTATTTTCTAAATGGATGGGGTCTAAATGATTGTTACAATGCACCATATAATGGTTGCTATACTATCTTTGTACTATTGTATTTGTTACAACATTTTTCACGAGAAAGCAATGTTTTCTCTAAACAAGCAATACTACTATAGGTAAGCTTAGATAAGACTAAATTTAGATAAGTAAAAACGAATACTCATTTTGAGATCAATGTAAAATTTAATTAAGTTATTAGATAATAAAATCGCAACAGCAATAATATATTTGTATTTATAGCTATTGAGCGTTAAATTTTTAATAGTTAGTAGACAGTTGTGAATAATGGAGCTAGCGTTGTTGTTTTATAAACTGACAGAGATTATTTCTTTGTGGAAGCCAACTCGAGACGGAATCAGTTTAAATTTTAATCGTAAAATTAAAATTTAAACTGATTTTACAAGAGGATATCATCGTTACGTTTCCATTGTGTGATATAGGTACATTGAAATTAAATTAAGTATATAGTCGTCAGCATGGATTAAAATAAAAAGCGAAATTGATTTTTGTGGTTTTATTTTAAATCTCCCTTCGCCCACTGCAATAAAATTTAACAAATACACGACAAATAGTAGGTACATTTGCGATGAAACGGAAAACTCGACAGCAAACTTATTATTATTATTAATTTCACAAATATTTGTACGTCAAGCTATATGACAAACATGTTGGGACAATACTATGTAACATCTTGCATGCATTTCATCAGATTTCTGTATGTATACTACACATGTTTAAACAAATAAATCATCTTATCTTATCTTAAACTCTGACCAGCGTGGTATACCTAGTAGGCCAAATCCTCCTGCTGACTTGCAGTGACACTTTGAAAGAACATAAGAGAGGCTAAATCCTGCAATGAACTGTGAAAGCCAGATCGTCTAACAATACAATTGTGAATCAAATTAGAAGAGGTCTGTGCTCAGCATTGGACAGCAAAAGCCTATATGAAAATGATTATGAACCTTTCTTATGCTTTTGGAGACAGTGGTATCGAATTCATCAAGCTGTACTGGAAAAATAAAACTATAAGCTTTCCTCGGCATTCATCTCCGGTCCTTCTATCGATCCAACGGTTCCAACGAAGCAGTACACGTCCTCACTAACTTCTTACCGCGTAATAACTGTTTAAGGTTTATTATAATCAGCCTCCAATAGTCCACTGCAAACGAGCAGACGGAGCGCCTGATTGTAAGCGGTTAACCAAAGAAATATAACCTTATTAAGTCATAGAAGTAACACTAAAATAACAACAGCGGTTGCTATGATTGATATCTTCTTTCTAATGGCACATGCAGTAGGTATGATAGAAAGAGCTATCGATAGGTTTAGCAGCACGCTCTTATAGCAGCCTTGTGGTAGCCAGACAGTAGACAAAACATAGAGTTAAGAAAAATAGGAAACCGAGTGTTGTTCGTAACAGTGATGATACTGATGATTTATCGATAAATATTTTTGGTCAAATGCCTAACTTTAGTATGTGTATTTAAGCCGTAGAAGTAAATAACTAAAATATTGAAATTGTAGTGTTTGCTGTCGACGCCTGACAGTTCTTTGCAAAGACTTGCTAGACAGACAGTACTAAAAAAATTCACGTGTTTAATTGTTCGTTTTAGCCATAAAATCTATTGGAAAATAGTATTCATAAACTAATGAGCGATGCGTTGCGATGCGATGCTAAGAAACTGTCACTTAGATTATGTATTGTACGAATAATGCCAGATTGACTAATGCGACAGGCTTTGGCAATTTGTTTGCGTCGCATCATAAATCACGTTGCTTGCCATCGCTTACGTTGGGGACTGCTCGATTTTTTTAGAGTTGTAGGTAATCCGATTTGTGATACGCCAGCACAAATGATTCGCCACGCCGAAGCTTGCGGGTTTGATTCCCGCTCAAGTCAAACATTTGTGTGCATGAATATGGATGTTTGTCTTGGTCTGGGTGGTACTATATACACACATCAACAAAGTCTAGGGATATCTTAATCCTAAATTATTTACGAGTTTATAGTTTAGAACCTTGTTAGTTTCCACAAAAAGTTTATATACAGATTAAAACCTCTTTTATTCTATTTTCAAAATTTGAACATGGAAAGAAAAAAAACAAAATAATAAACAAAATATGGCGGCAAATTTGCTAGTAATTCGTTACATTAAAGAAAGTTAAAACTGTTTTATTATAATTATTAATGAAAAGGGTTTTTAATTGTTTTTCTTTTTTAATTTAACGTGACGTACGAACTTTAAAAGTCATGTCACGTCGTCATTTGAGTCGAGATGAAATGTTACGAGCCGTGGGCATGTTAGAAAATGGTGCAATTCAACGCGTCGTTGCTGAGGCCCTACATACCAGTCAAAATGTGATATCAAGGTTGTGGTCACGTTATCGCAGTACTGGAGATGTGGCCGAACAGCACACAGGTAGATATCGTGTTACTACGCAGAGACAGGATCGATTTCTCCAAATGACCGCCAGAAGACAACCCAATATCACAGCGCTGCAACTAGTGCAAAGGCTCCAGGAGGACCACCAGCTGCTGGTAAGCGACCAAACCGTGCGAAGAAGGTTACATGAAGTTGATCTTCATGCTCGAAGACCATTGCGTGTTCCAGCATTGCGACGTGGCAATCGCGGTCGGCGGCTTTCGTGGGCTCGGGAGCATTTACCATGGAGTGACGAACAATGGTCTTTGGTGCTGTTCACCGATGAGTCCCGGTTTGGGTTTCACCCGGATTCACGAAGAACACGCGTTTGGAGAGCTCCAGGGAGAGTTAGCCGTCTACGGCACCCTCAGGAGGTCCACCCATACCAAGGCGGGACAATCATGGTGTGGGCAGGAATTCGTCTTGGCGGACGAACCCAACTCGTTTGGATCCAAGGCAGCATGACTGCACAAAAATACCACGAGGAGGTAGTAGAGCCCGTTATTGTCCCACACAGAACTCAAATAGGCCATGAATTTCTACTCATGCACGATAATGCTCCTTGCCATACGGCGCGGCTGGTATCGACCGCTCTCCGAGAGCACGATATTCAAGTTTTGGATTGGCCTGCACAGTCGCCCGACTTAAATCCTATCGTGCATGCCTGGGACATGTTACAACGAAAAGCTTTGAGAGATTTTCCACCAAATTTGACGACTGAACAACAACTTTACGAACACTTGCAAAGGACATGGGACCTCATACCGCAGCAAAACATTGACAATTTAATTTTATTTATTAACAATCGATGTCGATGTGTAATCAATGTAAGAGGTGGCAACACTGATTATTAATGATTAGATTTTACAAGATTTTTTCCATTTTTATTAAAATTAATAGTTTTTTAAGAAGAAATGTTTGTTGTTATCATACTAATTTTCCATGATGATTAAAAAAATTATTTTTTTTATTTAAAACAAAAAAAAACACGAAATGTTTTTTATTTTTATTAAAGACCTTAAAATAATCTATGATTCTTCTATTTACTGTATCAGAAAATTCTTCATAGATTTTTAGATATTTGATGAAATATAAAATATCCCTAGACTTTGTTGATGTGTGTATATTATAATAAGTATGTAATATATTTACAAAAAAGTATATACCCATGTATGTTTATCGATTGTATAGTACCCGTAGTACAAGATATGCTTAGTTTGGGACCAGGTGGTGTTGTGTGAATGTGGAAGAATATTATATTATTTATTATATAGACTCACGCCTGAATCCCCGAAAAGGTAGGCAGAGGTGTAATATTACGACCCAATTTCGCCATGAATTCTTAGGTCCCACGTAATAGAGGGCGAGCCTATTGCCGTACCGGGCACATTAACAGACTCCGTGCTGCTATTGAGAATTTCCTAACGGAAAAACCCAATAACACTTATTATATGGTTTATTATATTATAATTATGGTAGAATATTATATAGCGGACTACAAGGCAAGACGTCTTTGATCAGTCAGGATGGCACTAATATGATAAATAATATAGAAGTAGATAGATTAATTAAAATCGTTGTAATTATTATATTTTATTAATATCTTCAAACTAAAATTCCACTCTATTTGTTTTTATTTATTAACACAATATACCTTCATTAAACAAGATAACTATTAAGAAGTAAATATAAACATTAGAGTAAATTTTTGTATCATCTCCTTTGCTGCGTGATGAATGCGATTTACATCCCAATATGATGCAGGCCATAACGATTCAAAGCCGGATAAGTGAAACTGTAATTTCCATTATTTGAATGTCTGCACAACCAGTGTATCAGTATTCTAAATATTTAAAGTGGAACCAAATTATCAGACGCCACTGGTGTACCTATTACGTTACATAGACCCCGTGACCGCTCGCTGTCTAAGCCCTAAGACAGAAATAATACAATCAAAATCGAATACTTAGATTTATTACCTATTAATCGATTGTTACCTATGTAATCTGATTTTACTAAGTACAATATGTAAATATTTTTACATTGAATTATCGAACAATTGAATCGTCACTGAATCAAGTTAAATAACGTATTAGACGTTTTGTTGTGTATTTAGTAAATATTCAATAAAACGTTTGATCATAAATACTATTTACAACACCAACTGACTTCATGGCAATGGAACAACATGACGCCAAGCTATTGTCAAAACCGCGCGAAATTTAAAAATGTTTTTAAAATGCATTTTTACGGATAAAGTAAATTATTTGTTCTAATTTACCTACATTGTTTATCGGTTTATTATGGCTTTAGGATCAGCAGGTATTACAACACTTGCCAAAAATAACTGTAAAAGGTTTGGTCAATTTAGGTATCAGCTTGCACATTGAAATTATTGATGATGAATAATTGATTGATGATTATGATTTATATGTACATCTGTGGCTTTGGTAAGAATTTCGAAATACGTCGCCATTTTAAGGGGTTGTGAGTGGCTTGGGGATGGGCAGGGGTCGGAACTCACCATTTTCACCCGCCGGAAATAATTGGTTTCCTTTGAAAAAATAAAAAACAGAAATTTGTAAAAAAAAATTTATTCCACTTTATAAACATATTTTATCGCTTTTATTAATTCCATGAATGGATCTTTCCCGTGTTTCACGTTATTTCGCCGCCACAAATATTCGACAATAACATCTGCAAAATTAAAGTATAATAATTACGTTCGGTTTTGCATAATTGCCAAAGTATTTAAGATTTTTTGGAAATTGTTTAAAAATATTTAGATGCAACTCCAGCAGCCAAAATTACTGTGAGGCGATTAAAACTAACTCCCTTAAGGCCCCTCCACCACCAATACCCTTAAATTCAGGTGACTTGTTTTAAAATCCAACCTGCTGCCATCCCCTAGTATAAAATATAATTACCTCGATTGTATTTTCCTTTTCCAAATTTAGATTCATCAATCTGAACTATTTTTCCAGGGCCACCAATCTTTCCAACTGCTTCATTTTTGTCCATTTGGTATGCCACAATGGTTTCCCGGCAATAATTATACCAGTCACATACGGTGACCCGGCCCAGGCACCTTCCAAAATTTTCCTTGTATGGATCTTCATTTATGGTGACGTTGTAGCTCCATTTTTTTGAATATGCATATAATAAATAGAAAACATGCACCAAATCAATTTTTATATTTTCAAAAAATGTCCCGTTGTTGCGTGGTATTTTGGATTTAGATTTACACTTGTCTTTGGTGCAACACCAAGAACCAAATGACTTGTTGGTCGATCTGGCTATTTTCATGGGAGTGTGATGTATACTGCATAATTTTTGAGTCTGCACCAATCCATTTTCTTCGGCGAATGCCACACACTGCTCTTTGGTGCCCAATTTTTTTATTATTCTCGCCAAATTCCACATCGTAAGCACCTCTTCTGTGTAGAGACGTCGATCGAGAAAGGACCCGTCGTCGTCGAAAACATCTTCATAAACTGCCGATGCTCCACCAAGCCCCGAACTCGGAGACGGTCCCGGTTCCGGGTGTCCACTTCCACTACTTCCAAACGCCATTGCAAACTGCAATATTTCAGTCTCCAAAAGTGAAAGCCGAGGTAGTACAGTAAAGCAATCCAAACAGAATCCAAGAACGAAGCCAAGAATACCAATGTACTCTGTGCGTAGAAAAGCACAAATCGATATGGAAGAACAGATTTACATCACAGACTATAGGGATACTACGTATCAGACAGACGGCAATGAGCAATCTGACCTATATAATTCGCTGTACACAAGCTCTGGCTTCCTATTGGTCAATTACAATTTGAAGCAAAATGCTGTTTGACATTTCTTTTTTTTTATTATTAGAAGGTTGGCAGGCTTAGGCAATCAAATATTATGCCAATGTTATTTGGTACCCCGCTAGGGCCTTACTAACTACTTTAAAAAATATTGCCAACAGGAAAAATAAATATATTATTTTATTATTTATTTTTCGTTTTCAAAAAATAGCCACCTGCCTACATATTTTATAAATTGTAGATAGCACTTCTATTGACACTGTTTGTCGAAGAATGACACCACTTCTCAGTTTCGTTGACCGGCGACGTCGTCCAACAAAGTAATCAGCTGAAAATAATTAACAATGTTACTTATTTTGCATTAAATGCCACATTTAATGAACCTATATGAGTGGCAATATCGCATTTTAGTGACATATTCTGTTGTTAATTAGAATAACATTATTTATATGGATTATTTTTAAATTGTAATAAGCAACTAAATGAAAAGTATATAATAAAGGTATAAGATTTTAACCTTGTTACTAAAAAAACTGTGAACATTATTTTAACTAACTGAGTATGAACTTTTATTCCAATTGTTGAATAATTGTTTATTGCATTATAAAATACTCTAGCTAAGTAGTGTTATTGGTAAAAAAAACACAAAATATGACACATAATTGTGACGTTGCCACTCGTATAGATTCATTAAATGTGGCATTTAATGCTATGTTTGTTTACATACCTATTCGTTTTGTGCAATGGTTCTTAATTCTAGGCATGCAATGATATTTTATACATAGATATGTTACCTCCATACTAGGCATTGTTCAAAATCCGAGCATTATTTTCTAATTGTCACAGCTACTAGTGTCACGCTCGTCGAAGAAAACCAAAAGAAAACTGACTGCATTGGTGACAGAAAAGGCCTACAACGAGTCAAAAACTTCACGTGCATGTAACATATTATCATAATCATAATATATTTATTGGCGAATACAGGTATTACATGGGTGTTAGAAAATAACATTTTGGTCTCAACCATATTCCACCAAATTGCATGCCAATATACAGTATATTAGTCTAAAGTAGTCTAAGCAATTATTGTACATTATACAATTCAATTCTTCATTATACAACCAATTATCTGCTTCTTTTTTGTATATAATATCATTGCATGTTACACAATTCTCGGTTTTATTAAAAATTACATCTTGGTATCAGTAAAGTACGTACCATATAATTTATTATGTTTTAAATGGGTTAATTTCAAAACCAACCTCCTGCCAACTATCATGATGCTTGCTGGTAGCTGCAACAGTAGAATGAAGCTGTTTTCTTTTATAAATTGTAGATAGCACTTCCATTGACACTATCCAGCAGGGCGTCAAAGAATTACACTACTTCTGTATTTTCAAACTTTGGAAACTGCTGTCTGTTCGTCCATCAGAGTAATCAACTGAAAGTAATTATTATCAATGTTACATACTTATTTTGCATTAATACTAGGCATACAATTAAATATTACATAATTCCTGGCTGTGTTAAGAATGCCCTCTTGAACTCTTGGTAAGTATAAATGCCGGCAAACTTCTTGAACACTACCATAGACCAATATGCATGCGCAGGAGACATTTTTGTACGTAAAATTGCTACAGCGCAGCTCTTTTGGTCTATGGTAGTGTTCAAGAAGTTTGCCGGCATTTATACCTACCATGATATTATTTATTCTGTTTTAACTGGCATCATTTCAAAAAGCCTCGTGCTAACAATCATGATACTTGCTAGTAGGTGTAACAGCAGAACAAAGCAGCATGCCCTTCCTTTTTAAATTGTAGATAGAACTTCCATTGACACTATCAATCAGGTTGTCGAAAATGACACTACTTCTTTTGTATGTTCCAATATTTTGCTGACCTGTCCTCCATCAGAGTAAACAGTACTAGGAAAATTGGATTTAGAGGACACATCTGAAAACATAAATTATTCCAATAAGTGTCTTATTAGAGTCATGTCACAACAATATTTACTAAATGTTCATCAAACAAAACAAGCTGATGCATCTTTAGGGTGTTAATGATATTACTGGGAATAGTTGGGCAAGCGCAATGACATTATAAATATGTAGGTATATAGTGAATAAGCATTTTTCACCTGTATTCTTCAGCATTTCATCAGACTGTGATTTTCAATAACTGTGATCATGCATTTTATTTGCATAATGCTGATCTACATTATAATCTGCTTCTGAAATAAAGAATACAATAATTTATTATGATGAAAAATACATTATAAACATACAATAAATAAAGTGTAATAATATGTCACCTGTAGACTTCAGTGTTTCATCAGAATGTGATCTACAATAGCTGTGATCAAAATGCTTCTTTTTTGTATACTGATGTTCAGCAGTGTAATCCCGTGCTGGAATAAAAGAATACAATAATTATCACGATGATTCGAGCAATTATAAATATTTATTTATTTATTGAATATTCCTTAACAACTATCATTACAGGCTTTAAGCCTAATACGATAGTGTGGCATGTAAACATATTATTTTACTAACTTCTACTCTAACATACTATTATAACTAACAATATTTATTAAAATCCTTGCGACTTCACTCACATTACTGAAAAATACATCAGTTCTGTCATGTAACTTGTTAATCATGTGGATGGTATGCACAAGTGGTGTTTTAGCCATGAGATTAGTTCTGGCTCCCGGTATAGCTAACAGTAGCGGTCGTCGCCGCCTCAACACGTATCTGTCCGGAACACAAAGTTGTAAATGTTCCATATGTACAAGGGCAAAACTTTAACGTACCATCAGTTTCGGTCGGATTCAGAGGTGTTCCGCTGAGAATTTGTTTCCAGGAATAGAGTAGGATGCACATCGGAAATTTGTGCAAAATAGCGTTCTGTCGCGTACTTACAAAACCTGGCACACAATACTTGTAGTACATCTTGATTTGCTCACAAAACAAGTAGATTACTATAATTGTGAAACAGAAATATACGGAATTACGACGGAATATAATCAACGCAACTATTTGCTCAACACAATTCAGCAATTGATGTTGACGTTTTATCTATCAGTGTTGCCAACAGCGCTGGCCCTAATGTCGCCGTTTCGCATGTGTGAAGTAGCCTAATATCGCCGAATTTCAGTTGTAGTTACCTAAAGTAGCCTAAACCTCAAAATATCAATATTAATAAATAAAATGTAGTTTTTAACAACTATTTATAAGAGGTTTATAACGCACTGGTAAACAGGCTTAAGCCATCTTGAAAACATGGTAATGAATTTAAAGTTAACATTTTAAAAACTAGGTACTTAAACAAATAAAAAATTGGGTAAGGTACCTATTCTGATTTGTCATCTGCTAGCAATAATAAGGCATCACCACAGAATAAATACTAGTACTAACGTACAGAAGATTTACTTAGCAAACCAATTTATTGAAATTGCGACTCTAGCTACTAATGCAACAAAGTGCAATTCAGCTCGCATAAGCACTCAGTGCCTAATGCGATATTCACCTAACCGTTCCCGTTCTTTTCTAACGCATCTGGCGCGCTAGGGTTGTCGACTTGCCGCTGCAACTATAATAATTATTCATCGTCTATCTACATACTTGACCACGTACCTAATAAAATAATAAATAAGTATCCTATCCCTCTATTTGAGCTCGTAGAACAAAACCACAAAAATGCTGGTCGTTTACATTTTTACTATACTAATTCTTAGTTATTTCCTAAACGCGTGGACCGATTTACATGATTCAAACAGATAAAATGGTTTGTGAACTAGATCTTTAATTTGACACCATAATCGTTAAGATATCTACACAAAAAGAAAATAATATTTTCAAGTTGCTCTCGTAAAATAAATAAAATCAAATTTTCAAGTCGCTTTCGACACACAGTTAATTAAGCAATACTTTGCATTAGACTTCTGATGATACATTTTTGTTGTTAAAGGCGTTTATATAATTTGAACATTGTATGAACACGGCGCGTGAGAATACGGAGCGGTCGCACTCGTTGCGTGACGTCTAATGTCAGCGGCGCGCGGCAATGGCAACCCACTAATCCAACCATGTAGTCATGGACGGCGGAGGTACTTGCAAGTTTGTACCTAAAATGCGAAGTGCGCCAGGCCTGGCATCACCAAGACTTTCGTCGTCTTCAGTAAAAGTTGATGTGCTAGCTGGCGCAAGATCTACCGGAAACATACATTTCTCTCCCAGCGTGCAAACTCACCATGTGATTGCTTGGTTGAAAGTTGTTACAACACATACTTCTTACATTCATAAGGGTACGAATTCTAAGAATGGCGATCAGCATGGGTAGTTGCATGCGATTCCATAATATAAAAAAATGTTCCTAGAGTAGCCTAATTGGCGACCAGTCGCCTTTTAGATTTTTTCATCGCCGTTTCTCGTTCTGTGTAGCCTAAATGGCGAAATATCGCCTACGTTGGCAACACTATTATCTATTTCCCCGGGTTTCTTGACATTTGTCAAAGTTGTCAATGACATAAAACTGAAAAACAATATGGCGGATTTCTGTTTTGCTTCAAAATCTGTATAATCTATGTTCAAAATTTTGGCGTCTAGTTTTTATTATTGGCAGATTACGGCCCGTGATTTTCATAGTCGAAAGCATAGAGATATAAAGGATAGAGTGGCAGAATAGTACCTAACTCAATACTGTGTCGTGTCCATAGAGATATTAAGAATAGAGTGGCAGAGTGGGGCCTATTCGTGTCCGCCGGTGGGAGAGAGAACGCAACATTAAAGGCCCCCTGCATCTCTCTCTAACAATACATGCACAACATCAACATTACGCAGTGTCGTGCTACCTGTAACTATTATTTAAATCAGTTTATTAGTAATCAATAGTTTAAAAGTTGATTTTTTTTGATACACGAAGATAGTTTGAAGTGACAACTATTGATTAGGTACTAATAAACTAATATAAATAATAGTTACAGGTAGCACGCCATTGCGTAATGTTGATGTTGTGCATGTACTGTTAGAGAGAGATGCAGGGGGCCTTAAACTTTTGCGTTCTCTCTCCCACCGGCGGACACGAATTGGCCCCACTCTGCTACTTTATTCTTATATCTCTATGTTCATGAATCATCCATCCAAGATGGCGGGTTGCGTTTCGTTTCACATAAAACCTAAAAATTACATTTGTAAAACTGTACTAACTATTCTCTGTCTACGACTAAAGTATAAAAATTACGTTCCGTTTTGCATAATTGCTAAATTATTTAAGAATTTTTGGAAATAGGTTAAAAACATTTTGACATAACTCCGGCAGCCAAAATTACTTTGAGGGGATTAAGACTAACGCCCTTAAGCCCCCTACTCCACCATTACCCTCAAATTCAGGTGACTCGTTTTAAAATCCAACCCAACATAAATGATAATATAATATAAAAATTATTAATAACATAACATCAAATGCAAGTTATTGGTAAATACCTATTTATAAATCTTAACTGCAACTAAAAACGAAATAATTCACCACTAATAACAAAATGTGTCTATTTGAAATGTTTTAATACCGCAATTAACAACGGTAAACGAAAAATATTCTGCTTATCAAATTAGTAGTATTTTAAAAAACGTACGCCAACAACGTTAAATCGATTCAACTTTTAATAATCTTGAACGCATCCATAAATCAATGCTACCAACCACACAAACCGAACATCCAAAACAAAGCTGTCAACATTCTGATAACTCATGTCATGTGTTGGTGTTGCTTGGCTTGCTTGCTTTCAGCTTTCTTTACTTTGCTTGTACGCGCGTCGTCAGTCTATTGGACTGTTTATGTGTAGAAACGTCTATCGCATAACACACAAACCGTAACCACGATATCGGGCGTGAATAATAAACCGAAACAAGCCTTGCACAGTGCCAATAAACCGAGGATATTTGGGAAATATGTGAAAGTGACAGTAGCAATATCGACATAGTTTTTGTGTGATTATAATGTTATTTCGCATATTTTCGAGTACCGTCAGTAAGTGTTACACAGTATAGGCAAGAAAATGTTGCACGTGAGGCACCGTTCGTGTATGGTGGAGGACACTTGATCGGGAACACTATGTTCGAAGCGGGTTAAGAGTAGTCGTTTATAGCACGATCAGCTATAATGCAACAGGAGTGTACGCAGGAGGGTGGCAGGAGCAGGTACGAGCGGCGGAAGCCGAGCAAGGTGCTGAAGATAGCGGAGAGCTTCACGAACTTGGACGAGACGGCCAAGTCAGGTCGTTACGTGAGGGGTCCGCACTCGAAGGTGGGCCGGAGGTACCGCGATGGAGACTGCGGGAGCCGGACTAAGCGTGCCGTGTGTTGTGATGATGATTGTGATAAGGAGTCAGGTGTCAGTGAGGATAGTGAAAGACTCGGTGACCGCAGGGTGACAGGCTCGTCCTGTACCGCCCTCAGGACAGCTGTGGCGGCTCTGTACCCATTTGACGACTTCATACTGGAGAAAATCGGTAGTGGATTCTTCTCTGAAGTTTTCAAAGTAAGTAATGTTTTGATTCTTTCGTAGAGTATTTCTTGTTATCGTTGTTAGATACCAATTAGGATCTATTTGCAAAATTTACAACATTTGCAACAAGTCTACTATTAACACATAGGTGTAATAGAGTAGCAAACTGCCTGCTATGAGGTAACCAATGATAAAATAAATGGGTCTTCAATATTTTTATGTCTCAAAATTTTAATAACATTGAAAGAATTTTGAATATAATTCTGGTATACTTACTTAATATTCTCTATCTAGCATCAATCTATTTAAGTTTGCAAAAGTCAGCTGATATCATAAATACAAACAATTTATTTATAACTATGTCAATTGCTATCATGTGATTCTAGTTGCAAGTATACTCAACATCTCTGCATTAGGTACTTAAGATAATATGTTGTGTATATAAACCCCACTCAAAGAACAATAGAACTACTTATTCATACTCTATCTTAAAACTGATTATTATTTGTTTATATAAAAGGGGTTTGTATACAAACCACTTAAGACTATAAATTGAATTTTAGCAGGTAGTCTTGATACATTCCAATTTAGTATCTGACCATAAAAAAACCATAAATTTTACTTTAGACAACAGAGAAAATCTAAGCTTTTGTTATCATCATAACAATATAAACATCATGAACTGCAAAAAATTGACTGGGTAGGTAAGTATGGCTTCAAATTTGAAACTTCATTATCAAATGCCATAATTCCATTATATAATAATTAAATAATATTCCATTTACTTATAAGTAAGTTCAATTAAGCTTACTGCAGGCCCCCAGGCATTTCACTGACAATATTGGAGCGCTGCCACAATTTTAATGACCTCTTACCGTAATTTATTACGCACCTTAATGCACTATCTATTGTAATCTAGTGACAACAATGTACAATACTGCATAGCAGTCATATTTCTATCCCTTCTCCACATTAATACCATGTCAAGATGGGAGATAACATATAAATACCATATAATTTATTAGCTCAGTGAAAACATTTTAATGCGATCGTAAATTTTGCAGTTATATGCCTACAGGTAGAAGAATGCTAAGAAGATTCTAGTAAGATTATAATTGGAAGATATTTAGATTGGAACGGGGGATTTGGTTTTGAAGTTTGCCTTAGTAATAGCTATGTAATAGTTAATAATAACAGTAAAAGTCTGCTAGACTGCGTCTGCGATTGCAACAATCAAATAATTTAAGAACTGAAATATCATAATCATATTATGGTTCCTATTGATAAATAACAAGTGCTAAGTGATTTTAATAGCCCAATCGTTGTAATTCTTAGATGATAAACTCATGACATTGACGATAAGAAATCATCCTATTTCATTACATATTTGCAGAGGAAAGTTATTCAAATAGTTTAGTAGACAAACCCAAATATGTGTGTGATTACTCATTGTTTACCATTCAATATGAATATAGAATACCACTAAACAGCTATTAAAAACTCCAAACAAACTCCGTAACCGCTATCAAAATCACACATGACCTCATTGCTATTCAATGGGTGATTATAATTTGTGACCTGAATTGAATAAACTGTCCTGTAGTGTAGTTTTCAAGGTTACACCTTGATCATAACCTTGAAAATAATTTTGCGATGAAGCATCTGTTAATTGTATGGTGGACGTTCCTAGTATGTTGAATTTAGAGTAATTAGTTAATTTGTTGTTACGAGTTTGTGGGTGCTTTGGTAGTTTTTGTTTGTACTAAAGATACCGATCTGCTGTAGGTTATCAAATGGTGCCAAAAAGTACTATCTTTGTCCAACGCTTAGGGCAAGCATTTGCTTTTAATATCTCAGTATATTCCATTTTAAATGTATATTACCTGGTAGGCAGACTAGCATTATTTTTGACTATTAAGTATAATTTTGAATCATGGCAACCTTTAAGATGATGATGCTATTTTTTTTTAAATTATAATAAAATATGTATTATTAATAATATTTAACATTGTTGAGAAATAAACAGTCTGAAGTTTATTTTATTGATTGTTATGGAACAATGTTGCTTTGTCTGGTGCGTTAGTCTGTATGTTGTTACGTATTGACACAAGTGTGTTCGAGGTTCTACGTAAATACTTTTGATACTGATGTCATTTGGTTAAGTCTCTTCCTTCATTGAAGCCATGGAATTTGTTATTAGACTGTTTCAAATAAAATTTTATGGTAAGTATGAATAACTGCTTTGAAATGTAAAACTTGTATGAGTAATATTTGTCAATCAAGCAGACATACTGGCACAATATTGTGTGGAATATTTTCTGTTTAGCATGAAGTTTGGTTTTCCGGGATAACTTGTGTCAATGACCCTAAATGGTCCATGATTCGTGTGAAAACAAAGAGTCACGTGTTAAGCTCTAGCAATAGATCGTTTATACCTCTAGCTCTATATTAAATAAGCTAAACTGTTATAAAAAATCATATTCAGCACACTAAATTAATTATTAGTTCCATAAATAGGAAGCATACAATCTGATCCCCCTAGAAGACATCAACAGATCTTAAATTACTTAGCTGACATTTAAGTATAAAAAAAACGAATGATAGATGATTCTAATTACACTTCTCTTTGCCTCCTTTTAGATATGTAGGCGTGATGAAGTATGTTAAATATGTCAATAAAACAGCAAAGTTCTGTACATTTGACAAGCGTTATAATGTATTACGGTATCGTTAATAAACGTACGTACGTCGCGTCGAATCGTAGGAATTCACATAAAACTGGCGTTTTACTCGCCTGTTTTGTGATTAAATGTTATGTGAGTTCAGTGGCTGGAACGTATTGGAGGCTGTCGATCGTCGAGATCTGATTTTGATTCCTGGCCCTTTCGTGAAATAGGGATTAAATATTGTTTGAAATTTAGTCCTGGCTTTTTCTGTGTGCGCTCGTAATGCTAATTAAAGAAATTGAGACACCGGTCATCATCATCATTATCATCATCATCAGCCTTTAACAGTCCACTGCTGGACTATGCCTCTCCTTTGAATGGAGGAATTGGCCTACTATACCACGCTGGCCAAACGGGTTGGTATAGGGTTTGTATCAAGTTTTCCTTCTCTTACAGTGTTGTTCTCTGCATAATATGCTCTCTCTGTCGGCTCTTACGACACCCGTGGGATGATATGGGGTGGTGACATTCCGTATTCTTAATCCGTCACCACACGGACATCCACCGGTAGCCCAGTAAAGGTGCCGGTAGCCCAATAGAGCCCGGAGTTAAAATCTTAAAAATCGCTTGCCGGGTTGCCAGATCCAGGCGTATCAATTCCGGGACATTTCGAGAGGGAGATTCTCTAGACAAAGTAACGCCAAATTCCGGGACAATCCCGGATTTCTCGGCCATCTTGCAACCCTAAAAGTACATAAAACCGTCGGTCCCGGCTGTCTTGAAGATCTTTGTCAGTCGCGAGTCAATATCCTTGAGCATCCTGACACTGGTCAGCCATGGAATATCACTATGCTTTTGTTTTGCCGAGGGCAGACGGCAGTCGCTTTGGAAAAGCTTATGGTCTGTCAAATCTGGTTAGCTTAGTCTTAGTGAAGTCTCCCAAGCCAGACAAGACCTATGGACGGCACAAAGCTCACTTGCTTCACCTTTTGTCCCTATCTCGGAAAACCTGCCTCCTGGTCACGAGCTTCCCAGGTCCACATGGAAGTCGTTAAATAGATTGCGGACCCAAGTTGGAAGTTGTAAGGACGACAGATGGGGTTTCTTAGACGAAGCCGAAACCCTGTGTGAATGTGGTACTAGTATTCAGTCAATGCTCCACCTACTATCGTGCCCTAACTGCCCAGACACATGTTCCCTTAAAGACGTAATGGAAGCCTCCGAATTGACACGAAAGAAGAAGAAGAAGCTTAGTCTTCAATGGAACTCTGCTGTATCCCAACCTCATTACTTTGTCAATATCAAAACATCTCTGGCAGTAAGCAGTTTCCGTAAGCTTAAGACTAGCTCACACTATCTTCTATTAAACTGTTCCATGATAATCGTAAAATGACCGAAGCACACCTCCCTATCCTATTAGTTATTACTAGAGCGATATTATGTTATGATCGTAATAAAATTATATTGCGAGCGTAACTGGTGAATAATTCCCATCGCCGCGTAATGTTTATTTAAGTTTATATTTCCTTTGAATGACGGCTTGCGGAATAGGAAATGTCGTCAGGAAACGGTCTAGTTGTATCTTGAGGCCTATTGTGAAGTCAAGGTTGGTACTACAGACCGTTTTGATGATGGATTGTGGTGTTGTTTTTTTACGCATGTGTGGTTTTTTATGGGATGGGTTGGTGATCTGACTTTGTTGCTACGTGGTGGATGAAAATATTGCTCCTGTTAGAGATTCTAAGGCGAAATTCGCGATAAGATTGATAATCTCTCTCTCTCTCTCTCTCTCAAATCTAATCACTGTGCCATCTAAACTTTTTAAAATAGCGTTCACATTAAACATGTCCAATTACATCAAATGAATATGTTCAGACTAACATACCAATTTGATGTAACCTAACAGAAGCTAAGTAAGTCTCTTACTTAAAACGCTTATATTGCTTTTGTGAGAGAACAGAGTCAGGGTGGCCAATTTTAAATTTGGTTCGCAAAATGGATCTTTTCTATACGCGGCTTTCCGTAACAAAAAACTACTTATTTTGTAATAAGTTTTACATTATGCTGTTGTACGTAATATAATTTATAATAAAAATACTTCAGTGCGACGAACTTTGAGGTCATCAATCACAAAAACGGACTTGCGCGATCAAGGACCTTGCTTACTTTTTGTTTATTAAGTATATTTCATTAAGCAAAAACTTAATGACTTTCAGAATCCATACTTCCATACTAATATTATAAATGCGAAAGTGTCTGTTGGTTTGTTATTTCAAGTCAGAACGGAGCGATGGATCGGTTTGGTTTTTGGTATGGAGATAGTTGAAGGTCTGAAGAACGACAGAACATTTTCGCAGAAAATACTTTACCTAGTTTATCGATAATTAATAAATAATATACCTAATGATTTATTTATTTTTCGGAAAAATACATCCATATTGTTGTTAGTAATTACAATAAATTCAATTTAATTTAATGTTAGTGGTAAGCTATATAAAAAAACATCAAATAAACGCTATAGATGGTGTTACGGGCACTGGTGTAGGCAGATTTAAAAGTATTTAGTTTTGGTCGCTATGATGTAGTTGAACGAAAAATGTTGAGCGGGAAAATCCGCACTCTTTTCAAGTCTTGTATTCAGTAAAGTAAATTTGTATATTGTCGAATTTTATGATATTATAATAAGCAAAACATGGTGCGATTCGGCACAGTGCAGCTTAATGTATTTTAACTTCACGGGTAATGAACCTAATGCATTCTGTTTGATAATGTTGCAATGTTCTGTTTACCTGAAATGTTGACAAACCACTGGGCTGTTATACAAGCGTTTGTCACGCGATCTGCGCTAATGAAAACATTAATTTTGTTTGACCGACATGCGGTGTTATACTGATGATTGAAAGACAGAAAATGTTGGTCATTTTCTCATGCGAAGGCAATATAGGGTAGGCGAACATTCACTGTCCATGTGGTGACGGATTAAGAATACGGATTGTCACCACCCCATATCATCCCATGGGTGTCGTAAGAGCCGACAGAGGGAGCAGATTATGCAGAGAACAGCACTGTAAGAGAAGGAAAACTTGATACAAACCCTATGCCAACCCGTTTGGCCAGCGTGGTAATTCCTCCTTTCAAAGGAGAGGCTTAGTCAAGCAGTGGACTGTTAAAGGCTGATGATGATGAACATTCAATTGGTCCTAGACTAGAGTAACAGCTGGTTTCCATATTCCACCTATCCATGGATTTGACTACTAGAGATGCCATATTTTGTACTAGCTGTTTCCCGCGGTTTCACCCGCTTCCTGAGGGAACTACTTGGCGTACCCGGTTAATTTATAGCCTAAGTTACTCCTTGGTACATCAGCTATCTGAGAGTGAAAGTCCCGTCAAAATCGGTCCAGCCGTCTCAGAGATTAGCGAGAACAAACAGACAGACAAAAATTAAAAAAAATGTCATTTCGGTACCTACCTATATGTTCCGTAAGTATATACATCCATATGCATTTAGTAAAAAGTGGTTATTTTAATATTACAAACAGACACTCCAATTTTATTTATGTGTATAGATAGAGCTTATGTCAAATATTTATCTCTAGTAGCCAAATCCAACATTGAAATCGGACGTTAGACGGTTGAAAGCATATCGCATCTTGTGGCTCCTCGAGAAATGGCTCATCGAAAGAAACCGTGGTTGGTTATGAACGTCCTCCTAGCGTTATCCCAGTCTCAACCTGGGGTCCGCTTTCTAGTCTAACCGGATTTGGCGGAATATTCGCTTTTCCACTGAGCAACTGCTTGTCTGACCCCCGCAACCCGAAGGGATAGCGATATTCGATGGTTTAGACTAGTGTTAGTTTATTTTAGAGGTACATATTGACGCCCTATAACGACTGTCAAAGATCTTCATGACAGCCGCTAGCCGGGACCTACGGCTTAACGTGCTCTCCGAGGGACGGGACAAGCGATTATTGTCAATTCAATACGCACATAACTCCGAAGTCTGTGGTGCGCGCCGTGGATTCGAACCCGATACCCTCTGCATGGCAGTTCGTTGGTATCGCCACTAGGCTATCGCTACCTTAGTGTTGCCGTGGTTGTTTATGAAATAATGATATTTAATGATAGGTAATTTTTTCAATCAACGGCAATACAGGGTAGATTGACGAACATTTAATTGGTCATTGACTAGACTGCCACGGTCGAAAAAACGTCGCATCGTATGAATGAGTTGTCTAAAGACACCGTGGTGGTTTAGGCGACAGTGTCACATTATGAGATACGTATTCGGTCTGTCGTTGGTCATAATAAGCCAGTTATTTATAATTCTATGCTTTATTAACTCTTTTACCAAGGATATATTTCCTGAATTCTTGTTTTCTTGTTTTTAACTCAATAAACTTGAATTCATACACCTCTCTAGGCTCTTAAAGATCTATGTTTCTATTAAATACTTTTTATTTTATGTTTTCGATATATTTTTTATTACAAAGATTTAAGTAAAACACAAGTGGTTTTGATAATATATAGCAAGTATAACTATTTCGCTAGCTACGTTTTAACAAGTTTTAAGTCTCACGTGATAGTGGTTTTACATATTATATCTTAACATTTCGATAAGGTTTTATAGTTTTGCACAAAAATCGAGCAAGGACAACGTCGTATTATGCCAATTTATACAACCTGTTTTGTGAATATACGAGGGTCAAACTGAAAGTTCTTAGAACTGGCCACTTATAAACAATATAATAAAAAAAATATTCTAAAATTTGAAAATAGAACTCTTTGCCAATATTACTGAGTATATATTTCATTCATTTGTCATTTGTTTTACGATTTGGCGGCAAATTGAAAATTGTCTGTGTCACGTCAACATGAATTTAACACGAGAAAATTTTCGTGCAATGATTTTTTATGACTTTCGATGTCATTTAAGTCAACAAGAAAGTTATGATAGACTACGATTGGCCTTTCACGATGAAGCCCCATCTCGTGCGACTGTTTACAACTGGTTTAATGAGTTTAAACGTGGTCGCACTAATCTCACTGATGATGTACGTGAGGGACGGCCTTCTACGGCGACGACTGAAAATAACATCTGTGTTGTGCTGCGTATGATAGAGACTGACAAAAGAGTGACCTATCAGCAGATTCGGACAAGCTTAGGCATCGGTATGAGTCAAGTGCACAAAATCCTCCACGAACATTTAGCGGTCAGGAAGCTTTGCGCCCGGTGGATACCTCATAATTTGACTAAGGCTCAAAAACTCCATCGTGTGGATTGGTGCCGTAAAATGATTGAAAGATTTAACGGAGGTGACTCAAATGCTGTGTTCGACATACTAACAGGTGACGAAAGCTGGATTTACTGTTATGATCCTGAAACCAAAAGACAATCTGCTCAGTGGGTGTTTCCTTTCGAGGAGTTGCCAACTAAAGTGAAGAGAGATCGAAGTGCGGGAAAAAAAATGGTGGCCTCGTTCTTTGGAAGGATAGGTCATTTCGCAACAATTGTGTTAGAGGATCAAAAAACAGTTTCTGCAGAATGGTACACTACCAATTGTTTGCCACTTGTCTTGGAAAAAGTTCGAGAGAAACGACCTCGCAGTAGGATCCTCCTTCACCACGACAACGCCTCGTCGCACACCGCCAAGCGAACGATCGACTATTTGGCGACATCAAACGTTGAATTACTGGGTCACCCGCCGTATAGCCCCGACCTCGCGCCTTGTGATTTTTATTTATTTCCAAAAATTAAAGAAAAACTTAAAGGAAAGCGGTTTATGAATGCTGAAGAAGCGGTGGCTGCGTATCGCGATGCCATTGAAGAGACCCCTAAGGACGAGTGGGCAAAGTGCTTTTCCCAGTGGTTCCATCGCATGCAGCGGTGTATTGACGTCAATGGACAATATTTTGAAAAGATATAATAAAACTAATAACTGGCTAATGTAATCAGTTTTTGATTTTCTAAGAACTTTCAGTTTGACCCTCGTATATACTTTAAAGTTGCTCAGTTGTAATGATATTTACAAAAGACGCAGAATATAGATAAAATGTCTTTCAAAGGTTTTAAAAGGAGGGGGAGAGAATCTTGAAAAAGGACTCTCTCTTTCTTCGCTCAGTAGTCGCTTACATTTGATATGTAGTGCTTAGAAGGGGTACCTATATACTTGATGCCATTTTGAACAGAATCTTTTAGAGTTTAAGGTGAGGATCTTCATGCCATGGGTACTTATTGACATGCTATTAGACTGATGACCATAACTATGGGATATCATGACTGCTTAAGATCAGGTGGCATGGACTCAATTTGATAAGCAAGAGTAAAAATATGTACCTAGGTAGGTATATACTTACTTGATTTAGTTGACTTACCTGATGCCAGCTTTAATCAGTCGGGTCGAGCGTTTAGGGTCTTCATAATCCAATTCATATGCCATCCTCACTCCTAAAATGCCTTTTATTTTCCTACCATAAAGCCTAAAAAACAGCCTGAATTATGGTCGTTTACAATATTTTTGTTAAAACCGCCGCAGACCAACTTGGTTGCTTAATTACCCAAACCAAGGATAATGTCGTTGGCCCAATGCGTTCGCAACAAAATAAGAACCGTGTTTACTCGAAGAAAAACACGTGCGGTGTACAAAAACATTACATTTATTTTTTGTTTTGTGGTGTAAATTATGATAATGATAATGTGCTTTTATGTTCTGGAGGTGTTAGTCAGATTTGTAGGTAAGTATATTTACCTGTATCATCCAATTTGGAAAACATAAAAAGCCGTCAGATAAATTTTAGGTCTTATATACCTAATACTAGATGATGCCCGCGGTTACACCCGCGTTATTTAAGGCTACTCCTCCGCTCCCGTGGCTCATAGCATGATGTTATATAGCATATAGCCTTCCTCGATAAATGGGCTATCTAACACTGAAATAATTTTTCAAATCGGACCAATAGTTCCTGAGATTAGCGCGTTCAACCAAACAAACAAACAAACTCTTCAGCTTTACATATTAGTATTAGATAGAACTTCTATCTGCTGTTTGTAGGTATTACGTATTTGATACAGGTTAATAACTGTATGGTAGAGCCAAGCTAATTACCTGAATAGGCTAGTTCCAATACAATCCCCTCAGAAGATTGACGTAAAAAAACAGTGTTCGCACTGAAGCCTCTTCTGAAATGAGTGCTTCAGAAACTCTAAAGATGAAAACTGTAAAGTAAAATATAAAAAGAAAAGAGGACAGGGGCCCTCTTTTCTTTTTATATACGAGAGAGAGAAAATGAGCAATGGAGTTTTAGGCAGAAAAAGTGTCCTCACTTTCTTATCCCATGCGTCTACCTTCTCCTTTTCCCTACAGTTGGCAACGTGAGAGATGCTTCGTTGGTATCACTGACTCTTACGGCCTGAAGTATGTTGCTTACTATAAGCGCCGGGCTCTATTCTATAAAATACACCCATTTAAACAACCCGTAGTATGTATGCTCGTTTTATAAAATTACATACATACATAGAATCACGCCTGTTTCCCCGAACGGGTAGGCAGAGGCATATTAAACGCCCACTTTTCGCCAGTGTTTTGATCCCACGTAATAAGGTGGCGAGCCTATTGCCGCTTATCGGGATATTTTGTTTGCCAGAGCCTCGTCCGTTGATCGG
This sequence comes from Euclidia mi, assembly GCA_944739405.2. Classification (NCBI taxonomy): domain Eukaryota; kingdom Metazoa; phylum Arthropoda; class Insecta; order Lepidoptera; family Erebidae; genus Euclidia; species Euclidia mi. The sequence continues at coordinate 9,288,502 of OX123188.2, read as the reverse complement.
CAGGTGCACCACTTGCAGGTGAGGTTGGCTTGCCCTAAGTTCTTGGTGGGAACCCTAAGCACCTATTTTTATAAAATTACCATCCCAATATCACCAGATATGTTTAGAACAGATCTTCAAACGTTGAAAATCCGCATCAAACACTAGTCGATCCGGAAATTGAACTGGCGACCTCACAAAGGACAACGCTCTCACGATCGCCGCGCTAATAAATAACTTTAAGATGACGCTGTATAAAGCAATTATCTACCTACACGACATTTTAGCAAATAACGTTAATTGTTTAGCAACGACCAATTGTATAAATTAGATTTTTTTACTAACTGTTGTTTAAAAATATCTTATTCACTTATCGGTGCCATAGATTTGATTAATACTTCGATGTAGCTAACGGAGCGGTATATTATCAGGGATGATAATTTGAGATTCATATTTATCTTTCAATTTTGTAATAATTATAATTGCTTTAGTACCTATCCCTTGTCAAACGGTGAAATAAAACATCGTGAGGAAACATGCAGTTTCTGAGAGTTCTCCAAAATGTTCTCGAAAGACATGTGAAGTCTGCTATCTCGCACTTGACTGGCGTGGTGGGTTTTGCCATACTCTACCTTGCTGGCCAAGTGCTGTTTGACAGAAAGTGTACTATGGCAAATCACTTCTCATACCTAATGAGAAGAGGTCTGTGCTAAGCAGTAGGATGGAAAAAAACAAGGGCAATGAAACGAATACTATGCAATTTTTATGAATAGTGTCAAATAAAGGAGTTCTTTTGATACTAATAAACTCAAGCAGTAGTTACCTATACCAGCCCTACCTATACAGGATGTCACAGGACCCATCAGCAAGCCGAAGTCTACTCGTTTTGGACAAACTAAGCAAACACAAAACCTGGGAAACGACTTTTTATTTTAAGTATTCACTTTTTTTCAAGCCGCTATAAAAATGCACGCGTGCTATTTTCGAAATACCTACACTCCATGGGTGCAAAGGACATCTATAGAACAGATTGGCGGGGTAAATGCATCGATTTTGTACCTAATAAAAAAAATCCATAGTAACTTTGAGCCTCAATATCTTCTGAACCAGTAATTTCCCAGGTATGATGCTGAAGCAAAAAATGTTCGTAATGATTAGTACAATATAATATACCCTATTATACCTATATATAATATACAATAAAGGTATAATAGGGGTTTCAGTTTTTGTTGAGGGTCTTTTTACACCCTGTATAGCCGATAGCTATGTCACGAAACTGAACAAATGATTTAGTTAATAACATGTGTCCAAAATATACTACACTACTAACATATAATTTTGCGCTACATAGATAATGACACGCGGCCCTCCTAAGGAAGCTGTAGTGATTCATTCAAAGTCAGGATATAACCTTGTTAGTGCGCGCAAGGTTCATGCGTTGCGTACAGTTTGTATATCTTCTAGCCATTTTGTTTTACAAATGGCAACATTGCAATCTAATGTCATAATGCTATTTTATTAGGTAAGTGAGATATTATAATAAATTAAGTTCATCTTGCAACGTAGTTTACTGCTGTTTGTATGCCTCTCTTTCTTTGCGTCACAATACTATTTTTTTTTATTTATAGACTCACGCCTGTATCCCTGAAGGGGTAGGCAGAGGTGTAATATTACACCCACATTTCGCCATGAATTTTTAGGTGCCACGTAATAGGGGGCGAGCCTATTGCCGTACCGGGCACATTACCAGACTCCGTGCTGCTACTGAGAATTTCTGGAAAAACCCAATAACACTTTGCCCGGGCCGGGAATCGAACCCGAGACGTCCCAATCCCACGCGCACATTTATGCCGCGTGACCAACGAGGTAGTCACAATACTATTGTGAATCGATAGGAAGTTTTAGCCTATTATACGGATTATACCACGTTGGCGCGACGGGTCTGGTTTAGGATTTGATGTCGAGTTTTTCGTCTCTTCTCAAATTGCCTCTCAATACTATTTCCTTCGTATATTTTCCTTAGTGTTACGAAAGAAGTGGGGTCTAAAAGAAGATGTAGTGATAAAGATTAAAAAAGTAATGTTGCGATGGTTTGGACATTTGGAACGGATGGATGAAAGAAGAAATACGAAAGAAGTGTATCGTGTAAGAATGAATGGAGATGTCGGTAGGGGACGTTCAAGACCGACGTACGCCGACCAAATAGGTAACGTAGTAAAAAAGGGCCAAATTAAACGTACGGATAACCGGCGAGCATGTATGATGAGGTTAATTAATGTTGAGGAAGCGAAAGAAGTGTGTTTGAACCGGAGCATTTGGCGTTCCATAGTCTCTGCCTACCCCAATGGGAGACAGGCGTGACGATAGATAGATAGATTTTCCTTAGTTGCTTCAACACCCGAGGGATAAAAAGGTGTAGTGACTCTTGTGTATTCTTCATCATCATCATCAGCCCTATAAACTGTCCCACTGCTGGGCACGAGCCTCTTCTCGCTATGAGAAGGGTAAGGCCATAGTCCACCACGCTGGCCAAGTGCGGGTTGGCAGACTTCACATGTCTTTCGAGAACATTATGGATAACTCTCAGACATGTAGGTTTCCTCACGATGTTTTCCTTCACCGATAAGCAAGTGATAATTAACAATTTAATAAGCACTTAACTTCGAAAAGTTATTGGTGCGTGCCGTGGATTCGAACCCGAGACCCTCTGCATAGCAGCCTGTCGGTCTATCCACTCGGCTATCACTGCTTGCTGCTTAATTGCTTGTGTATTCTTAGTCACAGAGTAATTAATTAGATTTTATCATTCGGTGGTTTTATTTACCGTCTTTTATCAAATCTCTATAGAAATGGAATCGTAACTATTTTTACAACTTTTACTTTACGCCAATTTCTTAGATTGCATTGCAACTAATAAGTAGAGCTTGAAATACGTGTAGGAAGTAATTTTGTATTGTTCTAATTTACTTTAATTACCGTTCGATTCTAATTTACGGCTTGTTACCTTTACGTTTGTGATGTTTACGGCTCGTTACCTAATTTGTTTTAAGGTTCATTATTTGATTTAGTTAATGACCTGGTATTTTATGCCACCATTGTGTATGTACACTATTTAACCTAAAGTTAATTTGAGAAAATCCGTCTACAATTTCAACCGCAAAATTTTAATAATCATGACCAAACTCTAAGTAGGTTTATTATTTTAAATATTTCCCTAACAGTTCATAAGTGACGGAATTTTGCTTTAACATTTATTAAAAAGACAATCAATTATTCCTCAATTTTTTTAATTGGATATTTTGCACCATTCTCGAAATATTATTTCCTACTACTAGGGTTTTCGCGTACCCGACCTTCTTTAGTACCCGGGTATCGGGTAATATTTTTTAAAATACTCAGGTATATTTCCATTTTTTTTTTCAGAAAAAGAGTTTTTTTATATATAATCATGTTTTACTTTCTTCATAAAGAGTGAAGTTTACTATCAATAGTCACACAGTTAAACAGTCTTGTTCTCGTTAACTAATTAAGAACGAAGAAGACTTATTTATACAGTAAATTCTGTTATACAATAACAAAAATATCACTAATAAAACTTTATTCTGTGATACTGTTGAAAATTAAAAATAAACAATCTTATATTTCATAAAGTGATTAAGAACCAAAATACAACTAACTTGTTATGTTATAAAATTAAAAAACAATAATCTTTCTTCTAGGAAAAAACAATTTTAAAATTAATCAACTTATCATAAACCACATATTTAAAAGTAAACTTTTTATAGTTTTGAGGTAAGGGAGCCTTTATCATCTTTATGGAAAAGGGATTTCATAGTCACACTTACATAATTAAACAGTCTTGTTTTAATTAACTAATTAGGAACAAAAATGACTTATTACTACAGTAAATTTTGTTATACCATAACAAAAATATGACTAAGTAAATAATTCTTTGATATAGTTGAAAATTAAAAATCACATACAGTTAAACAGTCTTGTTTTCATAAACTGATTAAGATAAGAACTAAAATACTTTTCATCACAAAAACGTTTTGTCATATTATAAAATAATAATAATCACTCTTTTAAGAATAAACAATTTTTAAATAATCCATTTTTAAATAATCAACTTAACATAAGTCTCACATATTTCAGATAAAATTTATTATATAGTTACCTACTTGAGGTAAGGGACAAGTTCTTCTCGAGAGAAAAGGGCTTTCAAGAATACTATTGCGTGTATTAAGCTGTCCGAAAGCCGATTTCTACTTTTCGTTACAAAATTTCCTGCGGTGGAAAAAACTCTCTCACTATCAGTCGATGAATTACTTGATCAAATTAGATACCCGGATCCGACAGTGAATACTACCCGGGTACTAAATTCGAATCCGGGTACCCGGGTAGAAAACTCTACCTACTACCAAGTCGTAAATGAAATGAGTTGAATTATAAAAGGTTAAGAGATAAGTTCGTTGCCAACTAGAATTCATTACCATAATAATATTCGAACTTAATTGGAAAGTTCTTTGTACAATAAATTTCTCCTAATAAGTAATACGATCCTAAAATTCCGAACATATCCGCATACAACTTATTTAGTTCTTAGCCTTTCGAATAGTTTAGTATATTGTAAGAGCAATACTTACATATACATATTACATATCTTAAACGAATATTTATAAAGCTGAAGAGTTTGTTTTTTTGTTTGGTTGAACGCGCTAAGCTCAGGAACTACCGGTCCGATTTGAAAAATTCTTTCAGTGTTAGATAGGTCATTTATTGAGGAAGGCTATAGGCATATAACATCACGCTATGAGCCACGGGAGCGGAGCAGTAGCCTTAAATAACGCGGGTGTAACCGCGGGCATCACCTAGTACTTACATATATCAATATACAAATACTTGCCTTACTGTTTATCTGACAGACAACACAGCCGAAACTACTGGGCTCAAGAAGTAAAAATTTGGTATGCCTCTTCCTTGAGGAGTGTAGGGAGGGTACTAATAGAGGATTTTCAGAAATTCCCACCCTAAAACTTAAAATAGTCCTACATGATTGGAGCTAAAGGCTAATTTTAGTTATAATGTTGATCTGCCTATATTATTGCCGATATACTTTTTTTCTTACTGAACGTACCATATTTTCCATTACGAAGCGAGTTCAACTGCGACTGCGACTGCACGATTGGCGTAGACGGCGTAGTGGTTTAAGCGGCCGCCTCGCTGCTTGACACTGCGCCGAGTGTTGTGGGTTGGATTCCCACACGAGACAACACTTTGTGTGGTCCATATTAAATTGTTGTTTCGAGTCTGGGTGTTCATTGTCCTCGTTAGTTGTATGTTTGTAAAGTCCCCCGCGACACTAGATTTAGTCTTAATTGTCTTTTTAAAAAGAAGGAAAGACACAGTCCTTGGAATCCGCAACTTAGAATAATTATATTGAAGAAGTTAAAATGATGCATTATCAAAACGCTCTTCAGCAAAGTAGAGTTTTAATTGCTTAAAGAGATAAACTCTAGAACCTGCGAGCTATACCTGTTTTAAGTATTATGTGTGTACCCAATTACTGCTGAACCGTACTAAAACCGTAAACCGTACAGACTGTGTTAGTATCTATGTGTGTGCCAATTTGCGGAAACTCATTTGTTAGGATACACACGCAAATGTGCAATTTAGTTTGTACTATCAATTGCCGGGTGAAGAAGTATGGGCGTTAGTGTACCATTATCATAGTAAATGCATCTAGTGTAACTTTTTAAACGTTTACGGTCACGTTTGCGTTTCAGAACTTTTTCCTTCTAAAGCAATGGTTCTTTTTTGAGTACGAGTATGTGTCCCGGACTTGCACCGTATGCGTTTTTGACTATCTGATATTGTATTCCTTTGTTTTTTATATTAAGCTGGCTGCCCGCGGTGCGTGAAGCACCGCACCTTTGAAGTTATATAGCGAGTCGGGTGTCTTCAAAGTTTTGGTCAGTCCGCAAAATCACGCACCGTGAGAAGCCAACTACACAATAGTTTTTAATTAATGTAAGCGTCGGAACATATTTGACGGAAGATGCGTCGAGCGTATCATCGGTCGCGTCTATTCCGTCAGATGGATCGGTACATATTTGACGTAAAATACGTCGAGCGTATCTGCATCGGTTGCGTCTATGCCGGCAAATTAGACCTGATACATTACGCGTCTAGTCAGTTTCTGCTTTCGGCATCTACAGTGCGGTTGCTTTGTATGACATTTAATTTTAAAACGTCGCCCAACGCGTCAATCAAAATAAACGTGGTGCGTGGTGCGCACGACGTCGACCGAAGATATGTTGACGGAAACGGAACAGACGCTGTACGCTCGACGCACTAACGCATCATTGGTTAGGTGTGAAAGGTTGAATGATTTATCATATATTTGGCTGTTTTGGCGCTACGCGACGAATGATACGCGACGCATCTTCCGTCAGATATGTGCCGACCCTAAGAGTCAAAATGTGAAATACCTTCATTTGCTCCGACGTTCCGGCATGGGTTACACCAGCCGTGGCCACGGGATGACTACTTATTGGCACAGTAGACGCAAGTATGCATACAGGGCACCTGTAGACTCCCTTACGCCCGCGTGCGTGAAACACGCACAAGAAAAGAAATGTATGATACGATAGTTTGCAATCTACCCGCATGCTGGCCGATTCCGCATGCAAATGCAAATACGTGTGTATGGCAAACCTCTAATCTTAATATATAAAATCCTTGCATTACTTACGGACTGACCGACACGCTACAGCCGAAACTATTGGGCGCAGGAAGCTGAAATTTCATGCATGTATGTTCCTTAGGGACCGTAGGGGTGCACTAAGAAGGGATTTCTCGAAATTCCTACGGGATCGGCCAAAACAGGTAAATTTAAAAAAAGTGCTGGCGTAGCTGCTGGCGTCCTCTAGTTCCTACTAAAGATTGACATAATCCATTCAAAATATCTCAAATGTAGCTCTAGTAGCCAAATTCGTGTATAGATCAAATATTAAAACCGGCCAATATATCACTGTCTGTGTATTGGTACTTGGTATTCCAACTCTTTCAACGAAAACTTTTGCGTTTTCGTTCTAAGTCACGTTTTGTATTATGTCTTTTGCTGAGTTGTTTGCCATTGGATATTTTTTTGTTAAATATTTTGCAAAGTATATAATTAATTCAAACAGTAAAAAATATAATTGTATCTAATTTCCGGGCCTGTTTTCCTTTCTTGTGTCATTTTGAACAGTCTTTATTGTATATGGAAATGTATAAAAAGCAATAAAGTTACGTGTGTATTATGGAGGTATTGTAAAACGAGATCAATATTTACATCTGGTAATAGACTATATTACCTTATAGTTTTCTAAATAAATAAAGATTTAAAAGTAGCGTACTGGTTTTTTTTTTTAATCTGGTAGCTTCCATTTCCGATTATAAAAGTCAGAATCATAGTGGATACGCCATGACGAAATATAAAATTTACTCAATTCAGACACTGAAAATTCAAGTTCAAAGTTATAACGACAGCAATGTTACTAATTATAAATTCGTTGCAGACGTACTTACTTAAATATAAATTAAAAGTTTTGCCTTCTCTGTAGTGGTAAACAAATGACTGCGACAATTTGTTGGACCTTTTAATATTTAGTTGTTGATTTAATAATAGTACCTAATTAATATTAACTAGGCGTCGCACACGGCTCCACGCATGGGAATATGTTACCTTTTAGGGTGCCAGTTTCTAAAAATCCTCTCTTAGTGCTCCCCTAGATTGTCCAAGGAACTTACATGCCAAACTTCAGGTTCTTGCGCCAAATAGTTTTGGCTGTATTGTTATCTATCAGTCAGCCAAAACGCAAGAATTGTATGTTTACAGATAATAGTTTTAGGCGCTGATTTGTGTACAACCTGCCTAAATCTGGTACATATAGGGTAGTTGAATAAGCGGATTGTATGCATAAGTAATGGTAAGCATACCTTTTTTGACCCAACAGTTTGACTGTTGGTTTACAAACCTTTTCTCAGTACGAAAAGGGTCAGACCACAACTGCCTTGCCCTAACCTAATGTGGCAGACGATCTTTATCACGATTTTTGACCCAAATACGGATGCGAAAATAACTGTGTAAGTATATATCTAAATACGTTAAATATCTGAACTGATCATGATGAAATTTTATCCAGAGAAAGAAAATAAATAATAAAGCTATCGAGTTTGTTTGTTTATTAGAATGCGCTAATCTCCGGAACTGCTTGTCCGATTTGAATAATTATTTTTGTGTTTGATAGCTATTTTATCGAGAAAGTCTATAGCCTATTATGTATAACATAAACTTATGTACCACGAGTGCAGAGCAGCCCTAAATTACGCGGGTGTAACCGCATACTCAACTTGTTTATAATAAAATCTCATTATATACTACTCAGATATAAAACATGACAATCTAATAACCGCGACGCCATTAAACAAACCAGGGTTAATCGTTACATACGTATCGCCATGTTGGCATTACTATTGCAATTAATAATACCTCCTCATAACACTTATGATTGCTAGTACACACCTGTTTGGTGCCTTGAAGGTGATACCTTAGACGGTACTTCATGTTTATGCTTATACGGTTAAGAAAATAATGTACCATACATAAAATATCGTGACTGTTCTCTGAGATTAGACAGCAAACCTGTTATCGAATAGAAGATAAGTCAAAAATATTCATAGCTTCGGGGAACCGAAAACTAGAAATGAACTACGGTTCGCAATGACAAAATGCATTATTATTACAAATTTCCATCAATATCCGTTCTGTTGGTATTGGGTGAAAGAGTAAAAAAATCCACTCATCCATCTTCAAAAATATAAATATAAAAGTAAGTAGGAAGGTTTAAATACCTTGCTGAATCGTACCTTGACTGAGGAGTCTCTAACAGAATAGCTCGGTAATGTAATACGTGATTATTTTTGCCCAGTAGTATTTCATGGCAGTCTCAGTGTCCAAAACTCCCAAACATGAGCTGCAACTTATGACACCACACCATCGATGTACCTATTTCTCTCACTCAAAACATTTTGCAACCACGTAAGTCGCGAACCCTTTCGGTCCGCGTCGAATTTGACCGGTTCCAACTTTATTGGGTTAATGTTGTTGACACGACGGGTGTCCGGTGACAGCCTTGCGTCGAAGGTTGGACGTCTGTCTTACGTGACAACCTGCCCTAGGATAATGACCCTTTCTGCCCCGCTTTGGCACATCAGCGTGAATATCGATCTAAGGTGCGCCGCTGAAAGTATTGCATTCACGTTATGTTCCTTGTTTATCTAGTAATGGGACTGAAGACCCGTAACTAATTTTCTTGTTTTTTGTATGGAAATTATCAACGCTGAGTTACAAGTTCTTCAAAGGTAATGTATGAAAGTTCTAGAGAGGGAATAATAAGAAATTACTGTTTTATAGGTCACATTAAAATATTGTTTTTACCTGTCTTATTTGGTACAAATCGTCTGGCAACACAGCTGCCAGCCTCTTTGCGTAAATCGTTACTTCACCTAGCCGGATCTCTGTTTATCAGCGACAAAATTAAAAGTTCTATAAGCAGTGCTTACCAGTTAAAACAACCTTTCTCTTATCCTATTCCAATTCGACTAGATAAAATAACAATGAATGCACTGTCATCATTATTCAGCTATAAGCTTACCAAAATATTTAAATTTGGCCACTCTAGAGATTATTTTTTAAATTTAGCTACTGTGGCAATGACAAACTGCCAAAAGGCCACTTTCATTAAAAAGCCAGTAAGTGTCTATGTTACCCTAGTTAAAAAGGCCGAATTCCAAATGTAAATTCTTTTTTTATTCTAAATCTATCTAATCGAATGTCAGCTTTTTATAACCGGCCAGACCGGTATCGAGGTGTCAAGTGGTTTTTGTTTTTGAATGAGCTCGATTTGCATACGTATCGACTCGTGTATCGCATAGACAGTTATTTATTGAGATTTACTCGAGATACAGTTATGCTTTATTAAATAAACTTATAAAAACGTTTATGATACTATTGTATTGAATAAACGCTTCTCTCGCCTTCTTCCTTTTGATAAAATTGATCTGAAATTAGGTTGGATACTGTAGTTTTCTATCGTGAAATTTCAATAGAGAAATGGTTATAGGCAGAGACTAGAGATAGACATACGTAACCCATTTAAGTTTTAATATGAAACTTGAAAACGTTCTGTCATTGTTATCCTAAAAGTAGGTAACCTGTATCGCATACTTTAATAAAATGGATTTCATATATTCCTTTCTCTCTCCGTAATTTTTAAATTATGCTTATGATGTTATGTTTCCATTTCAACTTTTTGTATTATTTATCGTCAACCATTTTGATATCACGCGGACTTTTTAAAATCTACATGTGTTGATAACACGTGAGATCTCACAGACTATTAATAATAATAATCGATAAAATCACAATTTTAAAAGCATCCTCTTTTTATTTTTGCACCATTTAAGTGGTAAACAAGCGTACAGCACACGTGATCTTTAAGTGTGCCTTTATTTTGGTTTCAACTCGTTAGAAATTGCTAATTCTGTAAAAAATATGAGAGAAAGCGAAATGGATGATACATCAGAAAACACTGTACATTCGGTAGAAAATGCGAATTTTATGGAAAATTCGTTAAATTTCATATTATTTTGTTATCTGGTGTGGCTTCTATTTGGCACTCTTCGTTTTGGCCACCAATACCTTTTCGCTGCGCTGTGGACGCTTATCGATCACAGTACAGTTACTTGCAACGATCCTGACATATCTCCCTTGCTTCATTCACTCCCATCAGATTCCTCATGCATGCTCTTCTGTTCAGGGTACTTCTAACCCGACCTGTTTTTAGGATGTCTCCAATCAGGGGGCCAATTCTCCTATTTTTATATGACATTGATATTATATTTTGAATAGACTCAGAAGCGGTATTTTGATAACCTAATGTCGTTCCCGTATAATTTGAATTAAACAGTTCGTCGTTGACACATATTTTGACACTTGTTTCAATTTACGATCTCGTTACAACTTCGTACAGTTATCAGATAATTTAGAAGAATACCCTTTTTGTGACGTAAGTATGAAACTGACATGGTATCGAAACTATATTTATTTAGGAGAATTGGGCCACTGGTCAGAGGACATCCGCCTAAGTCTTCCTCTTCGTCCGTTAGGCGTTCCGTAGTCTCTGCCTACCCCTCCGGGAAACAGGCGTGAGTCTATGTATGTATGTACAGTTACTATAGAAAAATGCAACAATTATTATTATCGCTGCAAATTTTAGGCTGGCTTCGTACTTCATCTTTGTTTCTGTCATCATCTTCAGCCCCTTACAGTCCACTGCTGGACTAGGCCTCTCCTTTGAAAGGAGGAATTGGCCTACTATAACACGCTGGCCAAACGGGTTGGTATAGGGTTTGTTTCAAGATTTCCTTCTCTTACAGTGCTGTGCTCTGCATAGTATGGTCCCTCTGTCGGCTCTTACGACACCCACGGGATGATATGGGGTGGTGACATTCCGTATTCTTTACCCATCACCACATGGACTGGATTTGTTTCTGTACCTTTACTTAAATTTACTGAAATCGAGTACGGTACTATCTTACCTATGTGTGTTAGTACGGATGATCCTAAACATCTCGATCTTTCTTTAGCGGTTGAATCATCCAGGTGTATCCATAACACCTGGCGGTCGTCCACTTGGCTCCTACCGCTTGTCACAAAGTATTCACCTAATTTAAGATATCGTCTACATACCGACGATTACCTAATTATAATAAATAATAGATCTTTGCGATACTGCAGTGCCAAGATCGCAGTTCGTCACACGAGGGACCAAATATGATGTGACATCTAATATAAAACGAACCGGCTTTGCTTCGTTTGTCACTTTAAATGAGAGGTCAATAAATACTGGATAACTAGTATAATATGAACCATATTATTATGCCAAGTCGACCATTGACAGGTCAGTTTATTAGATATTAAGGTTTGATGTCGCAATATCATTATAGTTTAAGATGATAAGTGTGATATATACTAATGATCTAGACATTCGTCTAAGGAGTAGTCTGACTTTGAAATGGTTGTCTTTGGCAGCGACAGAGCATATGATGAATAATATTTATTTTTAAACCTCTTCAAAATGTTATTTCAGTTTCATTTCCTTTCATTGAGGATAGTATGCTAGAAAATAGCAAGAAAGAAGCAGTGCCGGGCTAGTCTATATGGAAATTAAGGAATTGCTTAGGGCCTCTCTTACACCAGAAACAGCACCAAAAGGCGATCGGCCAGTCCCTTGCCGACGCTTTGCTGTACCTATCATTTGAATGTGTTGCTTTTTGAGCAAAATGTCTTCTTTGTGGATGAGCCCACAAGTGTGGATTGCTCATGGTAACGACTAGTTTTAATCCAGCACTGGCCAGTAGAACTAGAACATTCTAACTATGCAATGCCTCCTATATGAGTTAGCACTTAGCAGTGACACCTGCACCGAAACAAACTGCGATAAAAGCCTAACCTAGCAACTACGTAGTATTATCTAGTAGGCCTTACCTATTAATTGCAAATGTGTGCACATCAGATATGAATGTAGTTTCTTAAGTTGTAGTGTATAAAGTTAATTATAAACTTAATTATTAGATACAGCTCTGCCCGTCGTCCGGCAGCGATCATTTTTTAACGGAAAATCCGCTTACGAAATGTGAAATCGAGAAGGTGTAAATTGTGCTTTTCATATATGGAATACCTCCAGTCCTGTACTCGATATTGGCGATAAAATTACATAAAAAGGTCTCAATGTCGATTTTAGGTGCAAGAGAACTGTTAGGTAGGATATTATACAATTATTTTCCAAATATCTTTCTCACCCTGTAGCGACCTAGCTGTCATGAAGACCTGTAATAGACGGCAGTCCGTGCCCTTAATTATCCTGACAATGGTTTAACTATTGACTAAAGATATCCTCATGCATTGTCCAGCAGTGGACGAAAAAGACATGCTGAGAAGAAGAAGAAGAAAGATATCCTCAAATGTGTTTATACTAGATAGCGGTTCTTGTGATACCAGACAAAATTTTTGGGTGCAACCTAGGCGAATGATGATGATGACTCAAAAGCCCAGTAGGTAAGTAGATGGTACACAACTTACCTTCTATTTGGTACACAAAAATTGTAAATCATATGCTTAATTAATCATACTTATTGTACAATACGTCTACCGGACGTCGCAGTCGACGTAAGCCTCCGGACGCTTATGTCCAGCAGTGGACGTCATACTTCTATGAATATGACAATACATCTTTGCTGGAGCGCTTCCTCTTCAAAGATATGTAGATGACAATCATCTAGATAATCACAGTGATAATCGGTAACGTTATTTATAATTACGTTGTTTCTGTTCGCAGTCACGTTTGCGCACTTGTTCTTTATGACCCGACTTATTAACATATAATGCGTAAAATTTTCCAAGATGGCAGTCTTTACATACGTGTGATGTTATCTTTACATCTCAAGCGAATTAATAAGGTAATAAGGTAAAGTCGAGAATTGTTACCTTGTGAATAAGATGATTTTATTTAATAAATCTTTTTTTGAGTTTTTCATTTAAATTTATAACTTCAACGTATACTATTTGTTACATCGCTAATAAGTGGTTGAAAACTGCCTGGATCCGACTAACTTATTAAAAGTCATCAAATTTGCTTTGTAAGCTTCCTAAAAAGCTTTTGAAACTTTCGAAAAATATCGTTACGTCTAACGTCATGCAAATGGTTTTCAGTACTTCTTAACTCGAAACATTAAAAGCACTTCTTTTTAATCGATTTTAAACTTTCGCGATTTGTATACATCATACAAAATAAATTAGCGGGTCTTAATCGCGTACAACTAACTTATATAAGGTATAAATACCTATTTGGTTCCGACGTTTCGCTCGTCTTGCACCGAGCGTGGTCGCGGAGAGACTGTCTCTCCGCGACCACGCTCGGTGTAACACTGGTGTACACTTCTTTTTGTCGCGAATGGGTTTCGAACGGGACTCGAACATAATCGACATTTTAAACTAGTACTACTAGCACTTAAGCCCCAGCGCCAACTCTGCATTCTAACAATAATCTACTTAGTTACTTACATAGTGAAGCATTACTTTCCATTCATAGTAAAGTGAAAATTTTCCAACTCATTATCTTAAAGTTTACGCAACACGAACGTAACAATTAGCAAATTGTTCTCGCATGAAATTTTAATGACCCATAAACTAATTATACAATCGTCTGCCTTTGAAATAGCTTATAAATAATAAAAATATACGTAACAATATTAATTTTGTATGTATCTCTTGGTATTATCAAATTGTATTATAATACCGTTCTCACACCTAATCTTGATAAGACAAGAATTATTCCTCTTTATAATAAATTATATAATTTATTTTTATTCTCAGATAAATATTCGGTTAGCAAGAGAAATTTCTGTGAATAGTATTTAGATAGTCTGAATCAGATAGTCATTTAAGTAATAATAATGAATTTCTAAAGTTGCATAAAGTAGTTGCGGTCAGAATTATATAGAATAGGGTAAGTATTTACATGAACATTTGTAACATTTACATTTTTCATTCCATTCAAATCGTTTTGAAATAATTCTAGTATGTACCTATATTTATTGTTTATTATAAATTATTAAAATAAAATATATTTTAAGTAAGTATAATAATAGTTAGATTCCCACACATCATCTAGATAAAACACAATAGGTAGGTACATATATTTCAGTAATAATTAAATTACATAATTTATTAAGTAGGTACTCGTATTTATCTTACATGCATCTTAGATGTGAATTAGTCTTAGCTATTATGTTATTCTTTATCAATGGTAACTTTTACAATTTATTTCATTTCAGTTGCACGTGTAACTTTACACTGTCTTTATATACAGGGTGTCACAAGACCCATCACCAAGCCGAAGTCTACTCATTGTGGACATTATGCCAAGTCATACTAACCAAAAATAATACCTGGGAAACGATTTTTTTTTAAGTTTTCACATTTTTTAAACCGCAATTAAAAGCGCGCGCGTGCAATGCTCGAAATACCTACTTATCCATGGGGACATAGGGCATCTGAAGAACATATAGGCGGGGTAAATGCATCAATTTTGTACCTAATTAGAAAAATTCCATACTACCTTTGAGCCTCAATATCTCCTGAACCAGTAATTTCCCAGCTATGGTGCTGAAGTAAAAAATGTTCGTAGTGATTGGTACAACGTGGGTTCAGTTCAGTTTTCGTTAAGGGTCTTTTTACACCTTGTATAATATCGAACGTTACCATAGTCACTTACCACTGTTACTTTCGGAAAGAGAGTATAGAAAATCAATTTTAGAAACATCAGCATCAACATCATGAGTTTCTAATATAGATAATGTCAACTTATACTTCTTAACTGTTTACCATATAAAATAAATAAATAAAAAATAAAAAAGCCTTTATTATTCCATTGGCATGTACATTCATATGAATAGTAAGTGACATTATTAGTCTAATATATATGCCATCTGGACCCCTCTTCGGGTGAAGGCCTCCTCCAGAGTTGTACTGTTTACCATATGCTTGTAAAATACATACAAAGTACTTCCCAACTATCACCTTAGTAAGCATATTAATAATGCTTAGTAAGCGGACTATATCGTCGTATCTAAACTTCATAGTAACGCTCGAGCCCATATTTGCTCCTAACTTTCAAACTATCTTCGAAGTAATTCATAACAACGCCATATAACCCATCTTGTATAATATACAATTCTTGCGTCACTGACTGACACACAGACAACGCAACGCCAAAACTTTTGAGAGAAAGAAGCAGAAATTTGGCATGCATGTTCATTCTGGACCGTTTCGGGAAATCCCTTCTTAGTGCAACCCGCACTAATAAAGGTTTTCCGAAATTCTCACGATATCGGGCAATACTTAACGGTTAGGTTAAAATAAAATTGGCGGGCATCTTCTAGTTAGAGATAAAAAGCGCTCTTACAAAATATTACGCATGCTTTCAAAACCTTCTCCAAAGATCTCGCAACATACATCATCCGACTTAAAGACACAAATAAGTCATAACAAGCTTTCAAGATGGCAGCGATGATTGTGCATGACATGGCCGTTCGATTTTGTCTGAAGAATCATGTACGCATACATACAATATTATTGGAAAGTTGTCAGCATTGATGGAAATCTAGTAAGTGAAAGTTAATTTACATCGGGATGTTTTAATGCGTTCAGTTTTCGTTATTTCCTTCACGTGGGTATGCGGAATTGTAACGGTGTTGGATAGATAAGAGTGTTATCTTTAACGTAATAATGTGTGGTATGGTCTTGCGTTGTTCTGAGTATGTTTGCACGCATTGAGGTCGTGGCAGCGGTGGTTGACTAAGAGGCTAGACGAAGTTATTACTACTTGAGTGTGCTGATGAATTTGGTTAACATTCGCGAGTGCTGATATTATTTTGGCTTTTAAAGCTAATGCCGAAGAAATGTCTTTAAAATCTGTCCAGCTGTTTATGTGGAAAAGAGTGAAGTGTTGATAGAATACTACACCTTCACTGTATACTTTCGAAAGTATTTTTTTTTATATAGTAATAGGCGGCAGAGCAGACGGATCGCCTGATGGTAAGCCATTACCGTCGCCCATGGACACACGCAACACCACAGGAGTCACAAATGCGTTGCCGCCCCTTGGGGATGGGAAAAAGGATAGGATAAGGAGTGGGATGAGGAAGAAGGAATAGGGGATAGGGCCTTCGGCACTCTTCGTAAATATCGTCAGTTTCTGGTTCTAGTTAGATATGTAGATCGATTTGAATAGCATTTTTACATTGCGTAGTACAACGCACCAACACTGTTAAGCTAGGACTGCAAGCATATGTTATTAAAAAAAGACATTAAAAAAAGTTCTTACGTGCCTTGAGGATGCAAGTACATATTGACTGCAAAGCACACACAAAGTTCTTTAGCAAACACATGCCTGTATTTTAACTACACATGTCTCAAATTGCGAGTTCAAAAGTATGCACAAAGTTGCACAGCGCATTTCAAAGCGCTTGCAACCGTGTTCACGTTTTTAGCGATGCGTAGAAAATGTTGAACATATAAATCGTATCGGATCGCTGGGCGCCGCATACCTGTTCTTTTGACTTATTATTTAATTGTAATCAAAACTTCAGGCGTGGGCTGTTGATACGTTGTATCATTTTTTTATTAAGTAATCCATAAGTACTTTCATACTTGTGTTATTAATGCGAAAGAGTGCAAAATAGGTTTCATATTACAGTAGCCTACAGTAAGCTGATGATGATGATGATGACGATGAAAGTACATGTTTGTTGATTTGTTCTTTCACGCAAAACTACTGTTTAGATTTTTTTTAATTAGAATATTCAGTTATAATTTGCTATTTTGCATAAGTCCTCTTGCATATTTAAATCGCTAAAAAAGAATATTTTTTTAAAATTATCTGTATATTATTACCATTACGTAACATATCATCGAAATGTATCCTCATGCAAGTCGGTTTCAGTAACTTATTTACCTTTTAAATAGTGAGCTGTGCATACATTTCGCCTATGACGTCACTTTGTCTTTAATATACTTGTTTCTGCCAATGCCTTCTTGCATTCATGAAATGTCATTGTAAAGATTACATATATGGACCAAAAGTCACACAATGGTTATAAATATATATAGATAGCTCAAATCTTTGAGTTACGCAATTCAGTATCATAAGTATTTAATTATTTAAATTTTAAATTGCGAATTGTGCATTGATTTAGGATATGAGTTTATACTTCAATTCATCATCTCTTCCCATAATGGTGCCCATGCCTTCTTCCACAAATAAATATCAAATCCGCACTCGTAGTTCAAAAGCCTGAGTTACGCATTTCAGTAACTTATACTTAATTACGTTTTGAATTTCGAATTATGGATATACTAGACTATGACTATGACGTCATAGATAGAGTCTTTAAAATACTCGACGAAATCTGCCCATGTTTGGTGTCAATTCCTTCTTCCACCCATTACATTTAATTCTAAAGATTCTTCGTACACTAATGATGCCTAGTTTAAATTTTTGAATTACGCATTCACACCTCCAGTTACACCTACACAAAGATTAGCAGAATGGCGGCTACATTATAGCATTGTATTATTTAATCGTACGCAATTACGCACAAGTTACATATGTTGTTACGTCCAAGCTGTTGCGAGTTGCGTCTCGGTTCGCTCCTCGATAAGATCGATAGCTTATATTGTAGCTAATAAAATAATATTATGTTAAACAACCGCGATTAATCGTGGGTCGTTGTACTCACGTATTATAAGTTCTACGTGGTAATAAAATAGAAACTTCTTTGGAATCGGTTTAAACATCTTGGTTCGCTTCACGTAACTCTTTTGCATGAAAAGCGCACTCGCTTACCTATTTAGTTGAAGTTGTTTCTTCGCAGTCCTCATATTAGATAATATATGATGCCCGCAGCTTAGCCAGCACATTTTTTTAAATGACATTGGGCAAATGACGTCCAAGCATAGCCAAGGATCAGTCATATATCGAAGGAAAGGTACCCTTTCCTAGTATACTGATCAAACATGCTGAAGGGCATCAAATTCTGTGCGAGATATTTCGACAAATTATAGCTTATTTTTGCCTCAGAAGATACCATGGATTTTATTTTTGTCTTAATCGTTAAGTATTATTATTATAATGTATAGTTGATATTCATTATAATGTGCGCGTTAATCAAGCTACCATGTTAGTGTTTATATCATAAAATATAGACCAGTACCAAATTTATTTGTTTTCGTTTTCCCTTTGCGTCACGAAAATAAATATTAATTTTAATCCTCATTTATGAACTGTAAAGAAATTGGAATCTTTAAAATTGATGCGCAATTTTAATGAGCAGCTTTCCCGTTCGTATTCTTCGTCTCGCTTTTTTTCTTGAACATTATTTTGTAATTAATATCTTATGCGTATACCTTGTTAAGCTTGACTCCTCGCAAGGGCGTAAGTTTGTATTAAATTATTTACACCGTCTCGAAGTTGGTGTCTGAGAGAATATTGGATGAAGTTTTGAAGCACCGTTAAGGTGAGACACTGCTTTGTGTTAGGGATACGAAAGTCTTTGATAAATTGTTGGAAACTTAGTTATTTATACGTCGAATATACTCGTATCCTACTTATTTTGGCTATTTGCTTTCTTAAAATATTTGCCATTTATCATCACCTCACTTCTTAGACTTTACTATATTCAGTAGCATGCGAAAACTCAGCGATACAATAACATTCACTAAAGTAAACAGCCATAAGTAAAGCAGCAATTGCGTACGGCATCAAAATAATTATGTAACAACCAAAACAATTCATCCAAATCGAAAAAGCTACTAAGTAAAGGTAGGTACACAAATAAGTAAATAAACTAAAAATGGAACAATCTCAAAGTCAGAAAACATCATATCCCATAAAATAATATCCGTTCATATAGCCAAAGCAAACATTCGTCCGTCCAAATTGTGAATTCGTTTACCGAAAAAATCTCGGCCCCCTAGCGCATTCAATTACCTAAATTGATGTGTGCACTGCTCGGAGATCCCGTCAAAGGGCCCGGGGCCCTTCGTCAGTTAAATTCAATCAATTCCACTATGTCTCCTCGGTCCGCACTTCGCGTGTGTATTTAGATTTTAATTGTATTGTAACCTGCTTGTGTTTTCAATCTATTTTCGATGGCCTGAGGAAATTGTCTTTTGAGAATGATCCTATTACGAGCACATCTAAAGTTAATTGTAGTAATTTTCTTTTGGTGCTTGCGGCGTAGTACCTAAATTGTCACAACACTGAATTTATTTAAAGAAACATCGTCCTTTATACCGTATATTTGCAGCCCAGAAAGGCTTAATGCATCAGGAGCAGGACATTCGGACAGCTTTAAAACATCTACATAATTATATTGTCTTTGAACAATTGTCCTGCACCGCCATTTTCGCTTTCATTTGACGTAAAAATCAGTTCGTCGAATAATCTATAGTTATAAATGTCGGAATGAGAACAGACATAACCTTATTACGTCGTAAAACCTCGGCAGAGTTGCCATAAAACATGTTCCTCTCATCTCGGCATCTTATCCGTGAGAATGCTTGAACAATGGATCGTCGTCATTAACCACTAATTGCTGTTTAAAATGACAAGCTGAAATTAACCGTTTTTGTCATACAACCGTGTTTTGAATCAACATCTTCAGTTAGGGCCTGAACAGATGAAATAGTTTTGGAATTTGTTTCTGCTTTTCGGCTGTTGGATTGGTCAGATTCATGTTTCACTCTTCACTTGACGAACAAAACCATGCAAATAACCAACTATTCGGTATGCGAACCGTTACTAAACTTTAAAAGGAATACTTCATTTTGTACTATTGGCCGTCGGCATTTTTGCCGCTGCGTCCAAATTTACATCTACCAACGGTCCATATTTTAGTGACCCTTTACGTTCGACTAAAGCATATTAAAGTTGGATTAGGGACAACACCGATGTTGCATTCCTTTTGGCCATATTTCTGGTGTAAGCTGGAAATATAATTGGTTCCTACGTAGAACTACCGAAGAGCGACAAAACAACTAACCTCCATCGCAGCACAACATGTCTGTTTTCAGCCTTAGTAAGTTTTTATTATAATGCGTAAATGATATTTTCTCGAATTTTTT
This sequence comes from Euclidia mi, assembly GCA_944739405.2. NCBI lineage: Eukaryota > Metazoa > Arthropoda > Insecta > Lepidoptera > Erebidae > Euclidia > Euclidia mi. Next base: position 9,267,729 of record OX123188.2, on the reverse strand, counting down.
TGCTCCTTCTGACGTCTTCCTTTTGTGTTTAATTTTAACTTCTGAAACCGATTTTTTGTTAAATCAATTGTTCTATGCTAATTAGTTAATTTGACGCTTGAAATTATCTTTGTTTTTAATACGCTATTGTAAAGGTTGTCTGCTAAATAAGATTGTAATTAGTTCGTTACTAAGTAACTTGTTTTTACTTGGTAAATGATGTTTTTAAAACGAAATAGAATGTTTTGTGTGTATTTTTATGTAAATTGCAGTGTTTGTACATGTTATTATATATAGTTATGATGCTAATAGTTACACTGCTGACCCTGATGACGGTAGCAGTAATAGCAATTAGATGCTTATAAAAACTTCTTAGATGATGATTAAGACACGTTTTGCGCGCTGGCATGTTTCTAAAGATGATGCGCCGTCTAGGAACAGTATCTTAATATTTGGTTTTTATTTTCTGTGATCATGATTGTGCTGATTTTTAAGTACCTGCTTCTTCAATTTTTTGCATAATGCCTACCCAGATTTTCTTCGGAATTTATAATGCAATTGATATAAATTTCTCAAAACATCAATTGGAAATATAAAATCGGTAATCCCTCGGTCGTAAAAATGGCATGACAAAATCCGTAAGCCTTCTCTTTATAACCGCTGTAATGCTACGCCCCGTTATCTTAATAACTATTAATAAGTTTATTAATATATGTTAATTATATCGTACGTATAATCTCGTAACGGTTAGTGACAACTTGTCAATTTTAACCTGCAATTTCGTAACTGTCACATTTTTTCTATAACCAACTTACATTTGCGTTTGTGTTCGGTGGTAGTTTCTTTGCTTTCGTTCGACAATGTTCGCGTATCAGTAATGTTTATGTTTTAGTCGATTGTAAATTTAAATTTGTTGAAAGGCAGTGACACACGACCTTCGTATATCAATCTTGTTAAAACTGTTTAAGGTAACGATTATAGTATGACCTAGATTTAATACGTTCAGATTATGTATATTTATAAATGACGTGCATTTAAATTGGTCTGAATATGTTAAATATAATTTTATTACTACCTATTATGTTTTATAAAACTTGGTTGCACTGATAGTGCAACGGCAAAAGTGGTAAATTGTTCATCTCAAAAATTATCTAGGTGGGTACATACTTTCTAGATTTATTTCCTGTCTTTGTGATGTTTAAAGGTTAACAAATCAGGAAGGAGATATCTACTTTTTGAAGGAATTGTTTTTTTTTAAGTAGGAACCTATTACGTTACAAATAGATTCGACGCAACAGATGCAAGAAAATATATAATTGCATAAAAAGTATTTAACAAAAATGCTATTTTCAGATCATTTATTTTCTTAACGACGGTTTGCGAGACATTTCACCAACGAGGTTCACTTAACATAATGTGGCCATGTGCAATCTTTGTTAACTGGCAACCTTCAGTTGCATATGACAACACTTGGCTTTATGTGTGTGTATGTTCGATATTCGAAATAGTGTTTTATCTCGCGGCAATGCTATTTAGCTTCTTAGATGTGGGTTATACCTTGCCAATTATTCTTTGGGGAGCTTCCTGTCGAAGAAATAAAGTTAATAGTTGCGGGTATTTTAGTATTAAAGCATTTTTTGGTCGAAATAGATCGTGAACTTTATCCTAACCACACTAGTGCACTTTTACGACTGCCAGTAGTTTGGATTACAATTTGCTAGTATTGTTTACAAATGACAAGGACTCGTCACATTCTCGTCGTCGCTCTCACAGAAATCGACAATTAAAGTATTAGTACTTAAACTATTGCGTTTCGTTCGGTGAGTGAGAGTGCCGGAGGCCTTATCTCCTATTCCTTCTCCCTCATCCCACTCCTCATCCTATCCCTTTTCCCAACCCCAAGGGGCGGCAACGCACTTGTGACTCCTGTGGTGTTGCTTGTGTCCATGGGCGGCGGTAATTGCTTACCATTATCATAAAGATGATTTTTAGCACTGCTGATAGGTCCTTTTACATATTGTATCTGAGTAAATACTTAAATTCGTGTTAGTATTTCGTAATAAATATGACCTAACATTGCGCTATAAATAATAAATACGCATAATATCCGAAGAAGTGATCAATATAATGTTCTTCCATCTCAATCCTCGGTGGTGTTGCCAACATAACTGAAACGTTGATCTGTGATGGATGCCAGAACATCTATTAGACATCTCGTTGGACACTTGAAGATTGGTGAAGATTGGCCAATCTGTAGTAGTAAATATGATAATTAAATACTTGTTGTGTAGATGCCAATAGGAAGAGAAATTATTATGTTGTTGATTGTGTGAATGATGATCATGACGTCAATTAAGATTTGCTAATGAAGATCTCATGACTTCGGACGCACCTTTAAAAATAGCCTTAAGCTGTCAATTGTATTAATGTCACGTTTTCGCAAAATCACTTCAGCCGTTTTGTGTGAAGGAAAAACAAACATACGTTTACATCTTCACACATTTGATTACAAGTTTTGACATTGTAATATCGTAAAATTGTCTATGATTAAAACTATTCTAAATAATTTTGTCAATTCGTTAGAGGATTGATTCCAGGCTCCATCTTGGCATAAATCCTTTAGCACATGGCACTGTGATTCCTGTGATAGCGATAGCTAGATATAAATCAAAGACTTTGAGATAAGTTGCTTAGAAGAGGAAAACCTTCGTAAGTTTGAACGGGGTCGTCTTCGCAATGCGGATATTCATTTTTCTTACAGGGTACTTCAGTATTAGATTCGTATCTATTATTTGCAGAAAGTTGAGTTATTATAATAAATACTATAATCTAACATGCATTACAATGCTATGATCGTGTTTAATGATCAAGCATGATACAAATGATTGTAATCAACAAATTCTAGGACCAAAATAATATGCTCGTCACATTCTCGGTACCTACAAACTTTTAACCTTTGTAATGAAGAGTGCTGTCCGGAGTTAGCGAAAGATTTCAACATTATTACGAAGTATCATCGAACATATTTATATAATTTTCTGACAATATTTTCAATGCTTTAAAAGCTGTAGTGGCCATTTTCGCTGAAAATTCGTATAAACAGCTACAGTAAGGCAAAGTGCCTGTTATCATCATCAGTCCACTGTAGTGCATTGCTGGATATAGACCACTCCAGAGGCACGCCACTTGATTTCTGGCTCTTCGTATCCAACCAATTGTCATAAATCGTCACTCCGTATAACTGGAGGCGCCCTATGCTACGTTTTTCAAGATCCTCACTCCAGAAAACTTTAATACTAACCATTAAAGAGTCTCACTTAAAGGGCTTACCCTTAACCTTGTTTGCTTCTTTATTTATTTTTGTGGTCTGTTGACGTCATGGAACCCTAACCGCAATGTTGTAATAACTAAATGTGGTTGAGGTTTTTCATGCGTGTCATCTGTTGCGCTTACAAATAGTTATTAATTATTAATACCTAGTAAATCATCACACAGCATTTCGCAGTCCACTGCTGGACATAGCATATCCATATTCTAATTTACGTGAAAATAACTTTGTGAGTAATTGGCGATGCTAAGATTCTAACTAGCGACTCTAGCGGCGAATTTGGAAGTGGTCCAGGTACGACACTTTTGACAGCTCCATACAATTACCACTATAACCTCGAAGCTAAGTTGTATTGAAAGCTGTCAAAAGTGTCGTACCCGGACAACTTCCAATTTCGCCGCTAGAGGCGCGCGGATAATCTTTGCATCGCTAATAGAAGATTCCTTGTCCAATGAATTATTTACTCATTTACTTACCACACTATATATAATAGGCTAGTTGACGAAAAAACATTTATAAGTCCGTCCTTTAGATTATTCAAAAGTAAGCGATACGTATTTTATTATTTGTAAATTTAGCCAAAAATGACCAAGATATAGCTCATTAAAGTTATGTATAACGTCACGCCGTGCTGCAGTTTTTCGCACTAGGTGACGTCACACGTAACTTTAATGGGCTATATCATTGTTATTATTTATTTAATCGAAAAAAGAAAAAATACGGTCCAATATTTTTTTATAATCTAAAATACGGACTAAATAAAATGTAATTATTTTGACCCTTGAAACTACCCTATTCTTCTGTTATGTAACGAACGAAATGGTTACTCAGACTCTGAACGAACTTCTGTGGATCACACTTATGTTATTATATATATAGGTTTGAACATAAAAAAAATCAGAAAAATCATCGATCAGCAGTACTTATATTTAGAAAGATAAAGTTTAAATACAGACGAGAGAGGGATATGTTGTTTACAAAATCACTTTAAATTTTCACGTTTTGATAATATCCTTAAAATTAAGAGACTGATTTTATAAATTACCTACCATTCAATCATAATTAAGTATTTAATATTTTGTCTGCTTATACGAAACGTCTGGAAAGTAAATCCAAATTACATTCATGTATTATATAGTAGAAATCCGATACCTGCTAAATGATTGCGTTGTTAAAGAATTTTATCTTCATAATCCTCTTATCTGTTCGAACGTGTGCCGGATGGTAAAATCATAAACGATACGAAATATAAGCAATAAATTAAATAATACAACATTCAATTAGAATAACAATGAGGGAATAAATAACTGGAACAGGAAAGTATAAATCAATGGTGGAAGCGTACAATTTTATAAACATGAAATTCTCCGACAAAAAACTGTGGAACAATACAATTTTGCGTTTTTGTGCGAGCTCAGCATCATTAAACAATCGTTGCATAACATTAACACTTGCAACAATTCCATATAAACAAACGTTACGACATCCTAAAGAAGTTATATAAAAAAAATATATACATATATTTTGACAATACACGTGGGAGCCGCCATGTGTACGAAACTTTCACGCGACACTCTCGTTAGACTTTCGCCGGCGGTAATTAAAGTTGCCAGTAGAACAATAGCAACCGTAAGAAGCAGATCTCTAACGTACACCCGATGTTGCTATTAATTGTCTATCGAATCGCCCACGCTTTCTAACACTCTACCATGTACGTAAACTCACAACATTTTCACTGTAGAAACTAAAACTCGACACTAAGAAGTCGACGGTGCACTCGAAACCGCCTGCCGCAGACGATGGTACCGGCGCAGGTGTAAAAAATCAAGTGAATGAACAGCGTGCACGTATGTAACAATGGGTATCGTTTTTGCCCAAGGTTCGCCGGTAGAAAGTGTTTGTACGGCTTTAAGATTAAAGTTTATGGCATCTCGTTTGATAACAATGGCCAATTTGGTCGGTGAATTGTGTTTTTCAATGAATTTTATTGTGTGTTCGAGTGCCAATTTCAACGTAACGATATTTTGGCCATCGCTGCGGCCGTAAACTCACGCATACTTGGAAGAAAATTCTCGAACCGAAGGACATGTAAACACACAATTCTTATTAGAAAATTATAACACGTTTCCCGGATATAATAATTCATTATCAGCATACTTACAAAATATATCTAATCAACACTAGGACGAGTGATTACAAGCAACTTGACTGAACATTATGTGTTCTCGTTTCCCACTTTTGATATACAGCCGTTTCCATATCATTGAGCTCGTGGTTGATACTAGACACGAAGCTGGTTTGATAGTTCATGGTAATTATGTCTATGAAGTATCGACGCATATGATCATGGTTGACGCTAAGAGAGAGAACGTTCAACATTTAAGTCATTATCCTCTTGTGACTCCTTATTCAATGAGCAAGAACATTTTGAAACACAATTTTCTTTGACATTAAAGGAGTACAAATTAAAAGCATTGTCTAAAGAATTTAAATATAATGATTATTTCCGAATTGACGCTTAGTTTTGCTTGTAAGTTAAAGTGATTTGCAGACAACACTTAACACAACTTGACATGCAATTTTACACTCAAATGTTGCCTATTCACTGCCTAGAAATAATGACTCGCGAAATTCCACCTCTTCTAATAAGTTTCGCTAGCCAATTCTAATAAAAATGATTGCTATTGGAAGCTTATTGGATTTAGTTTCGTACCCATTTAATTCATCATGAAAATGTTCATGATAAAGAAATTAATAACAGTCAGTAAAAGTGAGTAAATTTACACGCATGGATCACCTGGCAAAACAGACACTAAAATAGTTATTCAGCACATGTTATTTACAAATATTCCTTTTATACTACGTAATTGCGGTTGACTTCTTAGGACCAATTTTCATCAAAAGGAAAACTCACATATGCTCTAGCGCTTTTCCATTTCACTGAATAACTAACTTTATTTGTATTGACTTTAAGTTCACTATTCATTGAAGTGTCTCTTCGACGGTATTTGGTTTCTTCGTGTCATCTAGCGTCCCTTCGTTATACACGATGACGTTAGTTTGTTCATTCAATACATGTTATGTTCACCAACTATTAGTGTCTCATTCAGAGTGCCGTAACATACTAAATATGTTAACAGCAAGACATTTGTCGGATTCCGTTATACTTACGCTCGAGTATAATAAGCTTTTCACATGTGAGACAAATAAAAATTAAATTCCGTGTAAGAGCAAATACTTAAAGAAGATTGTGATTCCAAGTTATGCTCAATTGGATATAAAATTTGTATTTAAGGTATGTGCTGCCGTATCGAACGCTGTTCATAAATCGAAAGAAATTTTGTCCAACTTTCTCACGTGTCGTTTCCGTCCTGCAATTAAAGTACTTACTCAAAATTTACCATTTCCATGTCATAAATTGTGTAATTTGGGAACTTGTTCTCGTGTACCATAGATATTATAAAGCAATATCGGCTTGATATAATACTTTTTCATGTTGGATGACCATTTTGTCTGCCATTTGCTGTTTTTGGTCCTTCGTTATCAGGTGCGTTTTCGTCTTTTGGTCCTCCGCTATCAGATGCGTTTCCGTCATCCGTCCATTTCTGATCGAGTCTTATTAAATACAACTATGCCTTGAAATCAGATAAATACTTTAGTATGTTATCCATAACGGATTTGCTTCACTACGTAGATTAGATTTAGAGACAATCTTTTTAGATATCGATATTATAAATAATTTGTGATAAGGTAATCGGTGTGAATCTATTATAATTCCTATAATTTATTCATAATTGTTATTTAACATTTAAGTCGGAATTACAAGTCGATCATTTGTAGCAGTATATGATTATAATAATGTTCTAATCTTTGATTTAATTAGATCTTTTTAATTTCGAAATAATTTATGATAATTTTGCTAAAGGCTTTGCAGCTTATATGCGGTTTACGACATTCACTCCGAGTATAAAACACAACAGAATATTTTTTGCATGCAAAATGCAAGTTGCAGGCAGTTATTAGTACTGTTAAAAGCATCTTGAAAATCAAATGCGGAAAATATAAATCGTAGCCTTCCGCACTCAGTAAAAACTGAGGGGAAAGGAACTTACGCCTGTCAATGTACCCACGATCAGTTTTTAATTTTTCTTGTAAATACTTTTTTGTTGCCAAGCAAGAACTGCACTAACGCAACTAAAGAAAAAGCAGTACTCTTATACAATAAGTGTTATTTCATTTTTATATTTTCATCTCGCTTCAACTCGCGTTTGCTACTTGCTAGTAACTCGAATCGCTTGCTTTTGAATTATTTATTGAATTATTCGACACATTGTAATTTATATTATACTGCTAAAATATGTTTATTAGATTAGTCGTCGCTGTATACGTGACTACGTCAGCGTGCTCTATTGTTACGAAATATCCCGAAATACGCACACACACGCACGCACACACGATTATACCATATTATACGTACCGCTCACACACAAACCCTCTCACGTACAAAGACACACACAATCACGAATTTCGAAATGCACGTCCAGAATGCATCGACCAGTCACTTGACCTAGGATACTGTAGTGCTGATATAGGCAGCGTACGAGTTACACACAATGAAAACATAGCACATTTAAATCATCGCAAATTGACACGGATAGATAACCCTCTTGTATACTGTACTATTAGTAACGCGCTATTTCATACTACGTTTTGTGTGTGGCATTCCTTGAAGTTTTATGTTATAGTATAATAAAAGTATGAAATGGGAAAGAGCAACGAGAAATAAGGTAAAAATTCTAGTAGGGTTGTCAAAAATGTGAGCATCGAAAAATAACATTACCTACTTTTGCGTTACTTTGTTTCGTGTTTATTTTAGTTGCGAGCTATGTTAGATTATTTTGTAACATTTAGTAAAAAAGAGGGTTTAAAAATTCCGCTCTTGACAGTCAGTTTTTGAATGTGTGACTATTGTGATATAATTTTTTATACAATTTATTATTAGTCAGCTCGTTTTTCAAATAATACAAATCTAATCGATGCCACAACAAAAGGATAAAGAGACTTAAACCGCACACACTCGAATGCTTGCAATGATAATTCCAATACTAGTCTCAACAAAGCGATAACTCATAATAAGTATAGCTACTTTCTATTCCTGTATTGAAGAATAGTGGTGCGCTTTGTCCAGCCGACCGGTTCCTAAGCACCTGATTTTATATTTATAATTAAATGTTCATGTTATTTATTGTATTCAGCCTACGCGTAACATCAATCTTATTTAACCTTTTCACAGTCTAATAGCGATTTTTCATTTCCCCGCTGGCACTAATGGATCAGACTTTGAATATGTTTCAAAAGGAATCTTTTCCTAGAAAATGATAATGGTTTACATGAGAGTATTTTGTGTTTTTGGCTTTTGTAATTAGATTTTTTTATAGAGATACATAACTGAAATATTTCTTAATATAGGAAAAGGTGTACTTTTTTTCAGATTAGCTAGAAATGCCAAGGGTTTGCTTTTCCGAAAAGTTGTGTTATCTAACGATGTTACTATTATTAACTTATATTACCATTACTATAGAAATAAATTATAGAGCTTACGATAAATAGCATTGTGTACTAAGATAAAATCATATTTTCCTACTAAGTCCATTGACATTCAAAATAAAGGATTTTATAACACAAACTGTTATATAAGTTACGCAGTACTAGGTTAGTCATTTGTATCTGGCCTTGAAATAAAACATCAGCTTATAGCATGCTGTATAGACAATGAGTGCGCCGGCGCTTAGCCCAAGTTCGTTGACCCGTGCACGGGTCGAACTGCGAGTTTTCTTAAACCGATCCAACATTCTGGTGCACCAAGAAACTTATAGACCATGATGCTTATATAGATGCTAGCGTATAATATGTATGGCTACGGTCTTATTATGAATGTAGTTCATTGAAGAATGTTGTTATGAAAAATATAATAGAACGTAGGGTCATTTCGCCTGTTTGCGTCCATCCCCCTATTCGCGTCCATTTTGCGGACCTCCCTTTAAAAATGCTCGTAAATAAGTATACTAACACACTAATAAAATGAAAAGTCAGTATCGCCAATACCTCTACGTATAAGAGACACGCACAAATAGACAAAAGTTCCGTGCGCCCAGCTTATCCTGTTTAAAAAAATTTGTTAATCTCGGTTGTTCAACAAAAGAGTGCAGATGCGCGGGATATAAATAAAAAAATAGTGTGCAGCGGCGTGTTTGACGGTAAGTATTTTATTGTTTTATGTGAATTTTAGGATACATAGCTGTTTCTAGACATTAATAATGAAAAGACGAATAGTATGAATTATGAATTAGCTTGTTTTTTTTATAGTTAACGATTAAAACAAGGTGGACGCGAATTAGAACACCGAATTTATAAAACTTCCACTTTGCGTCCACAATGGACGCGAACTCGTCTATTTATGATTTCTTTAGTTGTTTATTTTTATGTGATTTAAATATGAGAGAGAAATTGGGATTTTGTTTATTTTAACATTAATAGTATGCAATTGTAATGACCAATTTGCGTCCACATTATTATGATTGTAATAAAAGATACAATCGATATAATAATCGATCACAAGTGGACGCAAACTATACCTGTAAGGGATAATATTATAGCAAATTGCGTCCATATTTTCATGAAATAGAAATGATCGCATAAATACATTCTACATATTTTTTTTTTTTAAATTTATAATGCATTTTTGATTAAGACTGAGTTTAAAATTGAATTATTACATTTAATTTCTTTTATTCCATATTTTTTTCTATTCAAGATGAGTTCTTAGGAGACAAGAAAGAAAAAGGAAAAAAAAATACAAAAGATGATTAAATAAAGAAAGCGTTTTGTGATATTCGTGAGAAGAAGAAATCGATAAGACAAATATGTACATAATTATGTAAAAATTATGCTATTCCGAAGACCACAATATTGGACAACATGTGTATCGTTATTTTTTTATCTTTGATTTTAAGTTCCATCGATGTTGAGAACAATAAATAGTTGTATATAGTTTCTTTAAAGTGATTTAATAATAATAATAATGTAGATTTTTTATAACTTTAATCTTAAATGTAGAAATTGTTAAAAGCCAATCTTTCTTTAGATTGTCTTAACAATATCACCCTTATATGAAGGACAATAAGGCTGATATTGTAAAGACCAAGCTGGTGGACGCAAACTGGTCCACAGGTGGACGCAATTAGGATTTTTTGGACGCAAACTGGGTAAAATGCCATATTTTGAAGTTTGTCTATTTAAAAAAAAACACAACAAGTTTCGAACAAAACTGAAAGTTATTATTAAAATAGACTATATAATTAACGCATTACATACATTTTTCATTGAATCAATTAGCTGGAACATTTTTATTTTCTCCTTCAAACTTGCCAACTGCACTAAATGGACGCGAACAGGCGAAATGATCCTATAATGTCAACGTACGTGTGGTATGCAGTTCGGTGTTATCGTTCCACAGGTTTATGTTGTAATGCACTAGTTTCAATATAACATTAAATGTGTTATCTGGTTTAGCCTCTTTGTTCCGGTAGTATGAGCTTATGTTAGCCTTTCAGTGATTGTAGAAAAGTTGAATGAAGGATTTTGAGTTCTAAATAAAGGGCCAATGTTTGTAATCTTTATGATGGTTAGTATCAAACTTGTTACATCACTTGCTAAAAGTGTCAAGATCATTACGTCACCTGTTTTGTTTTCAAATTAACGTCTGACAACATAGACACAATTTGTAACAGCGTATCAGTGTTATTTATAATTAAAATAAGTATTTGTAATGTGAACTGTCCGTATCAAGTACCAGGAATACAGAAATAGCTTAGAGCTATCTGGCCTCGGTAACCTCCGGACCCTAGCAACACGGGTTATCGGTAACCCTGAAACGCTTGCGTTATTCCGTGACCAATTGGCTACAAGTGCTACAACTAAAACGCTATCATAACTTACAACTAAATTAAATCACGTAACGAACATTTAAAGGTCGAATTATTTTCAAGAGCAACTTCGAAACGGTCTATTTGTGTCAATGAACTCCATAATCTCAAGCGAAGCTATCGACGTTATACTGGCTGATGGTAATATGAATCTTTGGTGTGTACACCGTTCAAAATGTTTTAATGGTTTCGTTTGCTTTTTAATTTGGAACCCTCGTTTGCGTATAACACTTGTTTAATGCAACTTTATATGCCGATATCACATATCCGATGCTAAAAAAACAGTGGAAATTAATCCCGAATTGGAGAAAGTTTAAACATGTACTAAGTACGTTTCGAATATTACTTTTTAATACATGCAAATATGTATTTGCATTACATATCTAAATATTATTCGAGGTGTAATTATATTTGTGTAAATAAATTATGTATTTTACGAGAATTAGTTTTCTATACCACAAAAGCGATATAACAAATACAGAAAGTAGGCCACTTATACAAGTCATAAATGAAAGCCATGGAGCAGTAAATGTTCTATAATCAATGTCACGGTTTGTGCACGCTCCTCGCGTGCCTATTGTCCCTAATCCAGATGTAGAGGTCTGTGAACCCAGCAGATTCCTTGGACCTCGTTGTTGATAATTTATTGCGCTAGTACTTAGCACATGGACATTACTGAGAAAATGAATATTTATTAGATATATATTCCCTACCGAGATCCCGCTGCTTGCCGCGTGATTATCAAACTTACGAGTTATGGTCTTTGGAGAGATAATTATTGATTTAAGATACTATTCTTTGGTGGCATATTTATGTTGTGATACCTACTAAATATTTGTGAATTTATATTGTTGTTTCTTCCCATAAGGTAATATTAATGTCTGACCAAATACGTAAGACTAAGAACTAGTTTCAAGTAGTTTCAACTAGTACAAGTCGTACGATGCTATGTTATTATAAGGCATTGTCTGCCTGCATTCTTAGAGGCTGCAGCCCGCTCTGAGACAATGTGAAAAACGTTGAGTAAATTTTTGACGTAAGACCACTATTGTAAACAATGTTTTATTTTAAAAGTAGTCTAGCAAGTGGTTTAGTTTTGAACCCACTTAGTATGTATTTTGTAAGTACATTTATTTTGTAAGTATTGTGGCCATTCACGACACGATTAACGTTTCATCATTTTTCTGTGGAAAAACCTACCCTTTATCACCATCACTACCATATTTTGGGCAACAAAAAGCCCTGGACTATATAAAATTCGATATAGATCTGCCATAATGTAATTTATACTTAGTGCAAAATATTATACCAAGTAACAGCGTCGTTTATTTGTTCACCAAATGGCGACTGAAAGGTTTTGGCATACTTTGTTATGACACAATAAAAAATGCCCAGAGGGAGGCTTGCTCAGTTCCTTCCAGTCAAAGTGGGTATACATGTAACAGTTACAAAAATAATACTTAATATTCGGGTAAGAGTACCTCTATTGTAACAGTAGAGGTAGGTACTCTTAGCCGAATAATAAGTATTATTTTTGTAGGGTTGTCGCCGGCATAATATAGTTATACCAATACCCATTCTACTATAGAGTATTTCTTTACCGTTATAACGAATATCGGCGTCTCTAAACAATGTAGTGACACGGACAATGGGCTGCATGTTTGAGGCGGCAGGTTAAGCGCACTGCGTCCGAACAGGTCCCGGATTTAACCCGCGGCGGCTCAAATTAATCCTTCAGCGTTGGAGGGTTAGGTGGATGGTGTATTTATTCTTATTCGCGTGGTTAAGCAATTGTCACCCCTAAAAGTTATCGTGGCAGTGAAATGACGATATTTTTATTATTAAAATGAGTTTACAGTACTTATTTAATATTGTGGCATAATGGTAATGTAAATATAGGTATGTAGCGTCTTTTGTCATACTAAATACAAGTGATCAACAATAAGTGATCTGTATTAAGCACTGAGGCTTAGAATACGCAGCGTATTTCACCAGATTTATGTATTGAATATGAAGTTACCTGTTACATGCGATAAACCATTAAAATATTCTGCATAATTGCAGTTTTCATCGGCTATTATTTTAAAATATGATTTACCCCTATAAATCTTACATCTGTCAACAACATATCTGCTAGCCGCAGTTTTAACTTGCGTCCATCGAAGTTGGATTAAGGAGATAAGGGGCCGTCCATAAATTACTTCACACAATTTTCACGATAATTTGACCCCTCCCCCGTTCTTGTCACAACTGGTCTCATCCATCACCATCACATTCTCCAAACAATGTCACACTTCATCGACCCCCCCCCCCTTAAATGTGTGTCGTAATTTGTGGATGACTCCTAAGGGTCAGCGCAGACAGAACGGAGCGCAGCGGAGAGGATTTTATAACTATTAAAATAAAATGCTTGAACCTGTCAAAAAACGCTCGCGCGTCCTTGAAGATACGCGGTAATCCGTTTATGCTCTTTATTGCAATAATTTTAAAGTTTATTTTCAAGTGCGTTAGTAAAATCCTCTCCGCTGCGCTCCGTTCTGTCTGCGCTGACCCTATTCTTGTGCTGCGTAAAGAGAGATTACGCACAAACGCACATCGCCGCAGGCGTCTACGGAGCGCGAAATCGCAAGACGTGAGGCTTATGCGCATTCATGACTTGCAACTATACGTACATGTTTTAATCATTACAGGCTTATTAAATAGAAAACTGCGAAATGTAAATAGAATTTTCACTGTTCTCACTTGTTGAGTAAATCAAAGTTCTATATCAATAAATATTGGACCGAAAACTGAGCGAGTGTATGAATCCGTAAGGTTAATTCTCAAGATGATTTTATATTATTTGAGCTAGATACCACCTTGGCTCCACCGGCATAGGTATCGGCTACCGCGATATGCTCTGTAATGTTCCGATGTTTAACCTATATTACTGCAAAGTTTCAACATCATCCGATCAGTTTTTGAAATGTACTGGTTTTAGTATCTAATACTAATCTAACCAATGGCATCCTGGTGGCACAGAATAATTACATCTAAACAGAGTCTGTGAAGTCATTAGCCAACTTCCTATCACTAGCAACAAACAGTCACTCTTTGACAGTCAAGAGTTCAAGACATTTCGCTCTACTTAATATGTTCCTCAAGTAACGCCTTACTCATTCGTTGCCGAAACGATGAAAGGGCGTTCCGAATTGCGGTCGCGGTTTCGGCACTACCCACATATCTATAAATAGCCTTAATGTATGTATTGGTGCATGCAACGACATTATAACTGATACAACTTGATAGTCACCTGTGTAACTGAATAGTTGAGTTGAAACAACTTTATGAATCACACAAAGTGTTGTCTCGTGTGGGAATCGAACCCACAACACTAGGCGCAGTGTCAAGCAGTGAGGCGAGCGCCTAAACCACTTCGCCAATCGTGCAGACTCACACGATACGGAAGGAAGGACTCTGAATAACTCTTTGGTACCGTGGAATAAGTTTTGTCATCAAGTGCTTAATGCTATTGAGTTAGAAGTAGAGTGAGTCTACTTACTACGGAATTCAATATTCGAAATATAGATAGATCTGTAGATTTTAGATTCGTTTTTGACAGTTTTTGACATAAGCTCCATACAAAATATGTCAAACACGATAAAATCTACAGATCTATCTATAGTTCGAATATTGAAAATGGCCGTTAGACGCAATGCACCTGGGTCAAACTGCCGATAGTCTGCAACTAGGTCGCATCGAATATATCTGGACTTGCCCCATATAAGCAATATTTACTAGTTGTGCCACGCGTGTTATTTCAATATGAAATTCGTTTAAGCCATTTCGATTGTTATATATATTCAAAAGTGGCATTTAATATAATAAATGTCCATTTCCCAACGTATAGTATTATTATAGAAAATACCATAGACTCTGGTAACTCTTTTCTATGGTTAATAGACACGCGTGTATGTGTGTTCTTACTCCACACATACAAACAATGCCGGCATTCTTAAAAAGAAAAACAGAACGCACTGCGGCTTAGCAAAATCTGTTGTTAATCGCTTCTCCGGTAGTCGCCCCTATTGTTGGCGCTCCCTTACAGATTTGCGGTGTGTCCCCCCGTAAGGGGACGTTGGGATGGGGGAATACCGCTCTATTAGTTTAAGTAGAATTGAAGAGCGTGTTTCGGTTTCTACGGCTGAATGGACTCGTTATAATATGAAGTATACGGGCGCTAAATGTTTGGATGTCTGATTGGTAATTGATGGAGTATGTTTGTGGGTATTGTGATAAGTAACGTGTCCTTTGCCAGGATATTGTAAGCGAACATGTACTTTATTTTGCCTTAGATCAAGTAGAAATGGTAATTTGTCTACCATTTCTACGCCATATTCTAGTTTTCGTTCGTACTGAAATGTGAAGGCATGACTTGAGAGAGCGATGTACATATAATATCTAACTTTTTGGAAATTGATCTGAGCCATGTTTACTAATCTTCCCTGTGCAGAAAAGCTAAGTTTGCCTGAATTACTTAGTAACCGAGACGTGTTAGAATCTTCAATCTTTTTAGACACTTTCGCGGTTCTTAATGTAAATGCCCAAAATATCCCTTACTCAACACGGAATATTCAATTACTAAATTACGTGTTACTTACTTAGTGGACGCAACACCACGCAACGTGCGATATTAATCTCTGTACATATTTAACAGTACACTATTGCGGTGCAGTTATATAACACATATATATTACAGAGTTGGTGCGTCCAATTATTGTGTTTTTATTTATTTTGTTGCAACAAGGTTAACCCATTACTGGTTTCGTGTTTCGTTGTTTTGCGCGGCGTAAGATATCAGCGGAATGGGTCAATGGTTTTCTGTCGAACTTGTGGCTGAACTGTGAAGGTTGGATACAAGTTCTACAATATTCAACTTGTTTATATTTTCCATAGTTTTTTGTTACTACAACATATAGTATTCTAGTTAATCCGTATGTTGAGCAAGTCATCTTTTGGGTTAATATTTGTATTTTACCGGGTTAGGTCTCAAGTCTTCTTAATTATCATTATTGATCTATGAATTCCAAGCTGTAGATAGTGACTATTCTTAGATTGTACCAAACTTAATATATTAACGTTAACAGTTTAATTTAAAATGTAGGTTCTATAATGCTTCAGAATAATAAGCATTTTCGCCTTTTGTCTGCAGTAGTAATGTAGTTAACGGGTATTTTAAATAAACACTATAAATGAGTATGCTAAACCATAGCGTAAATACAATTTACATTGACACGAAAAAGTTCCTCAAATCGTTTAAAAACAGTTTAGCCGTACAGTACACGTAAATAAACTGCACCTTTCATTACATAACGCAACATGCCAATCCTTTCTGCCTACCCTATCCGATGCATAACTCTTAAAGCTATATAAGTAAGTAAGTAATTAAAAAAAATACCAAGTAGTTACTCCACAAGTTGCGCTAACGCATGTAACATGGCCGTACGCATTTACCGATACATTAATTTACATTACTTGTCTCCTGTATTTCCATATCGTGTAAACTTTCTTCTGCCTTGACTGGCCTTGTGCCAGAATACATGTGATAACGTATGGCTTTCGTTTAAAATTGTATTTAAATGTATTGTGAACGAGTATTGGGTTATGTTGTTCAATGACTCGTGGAATGCCAAATCACGTGTGTTCATACTTTGAAGGGTTACGTAAGATGTTATACATGTATTATTCTATACCTATTAGTTGTCACATACATAATATCGTTAACTTAAATCACAGGAGGCAAAAAGTGCCCACTTTAAGTTGCAATGATGCTCATCTCTTGATAATATATTGCTAATACCATTCTGTCAAAAACGGCTTCAGGAAAGACAGAGACCACTTTTCTCTTACAGTGTTGTTCCATATAATTCCATATGAGCGACGGAACCAAAACTACTTCTACTTTAGTTCCTTAGATTTGCCTAAATTATATTTTCTCTTAGGTAGCATTTCTCAATAACACTTTTTGGTAATGAATACTTGTGACAAGTTTCTTATCCAAAATCCGAAATTATTCGTTATTACGGCATAAGCAACCGCGTGCTTCTTACACTTGGACTGGTGGCAGGTAACACGGGTCGAGTCGGGCGACATTCCTCCGAGACGAAATCGAGAGTCGCTCGTACGCAACCGTCACCGAGTGGGAACACCGGAATCTACGGCCGCTTGTACACGCTAAGAAAATCCACCATATCTGCTTCAGATAAGACTGAATCATCATGTAGATAAGAATAATTTCGGATTCGGTCGAACTTTTTTCAACGTTCACACGCCGGGTCTAGCTCAAATAAAATATTGTTCTTATTCAGCGCCGATGTATTGTGTGTAGGGAGAATTCTTGCGTATGCCAGGCAAACTTTCTTGCTGTGTGCAAGCGCTCTACGGCGTTGGCGACGCAAGTCTTCACATCGCGGTAGTAGGTTTCCTGGTTGTCGGTTTTTAGGGTTCCGTACCTAAAAGGTAAAAAACGGAACCCTATTACTAAGCCTCCGTCGTCTGTCTGTCTGTCTGTCTGTCTGTCTGTCTGTCTGTCTGTCTGTCTGTCTGTCTGTCTGTCTGTCTGTCACCAGGCTGTATCTCATAAACCATGATAGCTAGATAGCTGAAATTTTCACAAATTATGTATTTCGGTTGCCGCTATAACAACAAATACTAAAAATAAAAAAAATAAAAAAATTAAGGGGGGGTCCCATACAAAAAACGTGTTTTTTTCGTATATTTTGCTCAAAATTACTAACTGTTACAGGTAGACGCTTTAAATTTTTACAGAATATGTAGTTGTATATTACCTTTCAAAATAAATAATTAAATTTAAAAAAAGTAAATAATAAAGGGGGGCTCCCATACAACAAACGTAATTTTTAAGCAATTTGTTACTCGATCTTAATAAACAGGTAGAAACTTATAAAGTATTTAAGTATACATACAACGAACGTGATTTTCTTTTATAGATGATGGTACGGAACCCTTTGCGCGCGAGTCCGACTCGCACTTGCCCAATTTTTTTTGCTGGATTTGCTTCTAAAGTAGTTGCTGCTTCGTCTTGATCATACTTATTTGATTATTTATTTAAAACTTAAAAACAACAAAAAAAAATAAAGGCAGACTTATTACCAATGGGGATCTTGACCAGCCTACTTACCTCTATGGAAAATTATTTCTGTCGTACCTGTTTGTTTTTCCGAAAAATCCAAAAAGTGACATTTAAATCTTGAAACTAAATATCTACGCATTTAAGTCTCTTCAAAAACGTGATCGTCATTGTGTTACATTCCATAAAGCTTTGCTCTATAATTGAAGGATGTAACACACTTGAGCGGTTGCGGTTCTTTTCCGTATGGCGTATGCCATAGACGGCAAAGTTTATCATTAGATTGTCAGTCGATTGTCAATGATCATTAGACATGGATTTCCAGCACAGGTGAGACATTTTGAAGCCAAGCAATTTCACTTGCACTGCTGACATTGTATAATCTCTGCGCAGTTATAAAATGTACACTTTTGTCGTAGAAATTATCTACAGTTGCATGTCATGTCAAGGTAAGCCAGTACTTACCTTTTGCTTGCACGGCACTAAGTCATAAAACAAAACAGCAAAGCCTGTGTCAGTGTGATGTGTGCTCGCCTTGAGATTTCATACAAATTACAGTGATATCCGAAACAGCTGTTCCGTAGACAAACGTATAAGACTAAGTAGGTACACGTGTTTATAGCACCATCCGCCCGACGTATAAAGCAACTTTTTTCAAGCCATAACAAACCATATTAGTCAAGATCTCAAGATTTATGCTAAAATTTAAGAATATCAAGTCTAAATGACACCAATTATGGTGTTATGACCTCAAAGCTCTCGCGCTAAATACTTACATACGTATACCTGCGTACAACAGGTATTACAAGTTTTGCGTATTCTAGTTACGACTTTGTTCGTCCATTTGACATAATCTTGATGGATGACTGTCGTAATAAATTCATTTCTCCTGTTGCACGTCGGCCTATGACGAATGATTTACTTTTCTGAAGACTCATCTAGAGAAATCTTGAAAGAGAATGTATTTTTTTTCTATGAATGTTGAGTTCATGCGGTTTTTTGTCTGCGGTTGGTAGTTTGATGATATTGTTTTGACGTTTTATGGTTTTCTATTAGTTTAGGAAATATTGCATAAGCTGGCAATACATCAAAGGTACTTTTAGGTTAATAGAATTTCGAAGAAGGAAATGGAATCTTAACGGGTTTCCTATTTTGTGACTAAAATACCTACTAAAGAACTCGACGATTAATATGCTTTTCAAAGCCATTTACTAGAAAGCCAGATAGCAGACTATTCTAAAAAAGTCAAAAGAACACCCAAATTGGCCAAAGCTTCTAATAAAATACTACTTTACACAACACGAGAATGAAAACAACAATGTATCATCTGTTTCAGTCGCGCTACTTGCGCCACCATCCTTCAATACATCCAATGTTTGTTTAAATAAATCACAAAACATACATATTAAAAAGCCGATTGTATAATTTGTTACATTTTCAACATCTTATACAATTAATACAATGGCTGTTAATTGCGTAAAATTTTAACAACAAAATCATGAATGAGCTGTTTTATTTTGTAAGACGAAAGTAAGTTTTGGTTTTCGCACACTCGCTGCGATGTTATAATAAACAGTTTCCGAGTGTTGGTAAATGATTTCGTGTCGTACGTATAAAGGCGGCGGTATATCAGCTACTTTTACTATGAGAACGCGCGGTGTCACGATCTGGACAATCACTTGTGATTCGCTCTTGAGTAGTAGCCAGTTTGATCAAATCTGCGTCGGCTTTGACTTGCGTAAAAGAACATGTTGTTAATGTTAGCAATGGATAATGTTATTAATAGTCTAAATACAATTCAAAGAAATCTAAATCATAGCTGATTATTTAACTTTTCACTTTTACCTAAGACTGGGTTTTAAATATTTTAATGATGCAAAGCTTAAGACCAGATCAAAACATTATAGGAGCAACCTTCCCAAGGTGTGATCTTGATATTAGACAAACTGACACGGTAGATTGATGTGTACTACTCAATCAATAAGGTAAGGGCTCAACGGATTTAGATAAAACATTGACAGATTGCAGGTTATATATGTCCAAGTGCTTATCATTACGAAGAATCAGTTTGGACAGCATTAGAACAAATTATACGTTATAATAACTACTTATTGGCTTCTTGTAGTTGAGAAACAAAGCAGCAGTTATTCTTTCCCGTAAAACTACATTTATTTAGAAAAATAATTTGAAATAAAAGCCAATTGTGAAAGTGGCTTATGTGTACGAACCCTTATGGATAAAAGGCCGCAGTGCGTTCTCAATAATATGTAATAGTGTAATAGATATGCTTGTTGCGAAAAGTTTTCGCTCTTGTTGGCATCTCAGTTATTGTGATTATGTGTTTATAGTCTATTTTATGACGAAATATGTAGGTTAGTTGTAAGTGTTTCTATTATAAAGTGTCTGAAAATAAATATTGAGTAATCGTTTGTTTTTTTAAGATAAAGTAAAGTTTGAATTGCCCTACTGACTGAATATATCCATATGTTTTCTGGGTACAGAAATTGGAAGGATAAAGGTAAGCACCCCAATTTGGGTTAGCGCGGTGTCTACTTACGTTCCTCGGTTCCATTCTTCTCGTCGCCCGGCATCTGAGGCCGAATTCACGTTATTATATTTGCTTAAAATACAGTTTTAATATAATGTCAGTGTAATACTTATGTCATAAATGGTATTCTCTTAAATTAACTGATTTTTCAATGTTATCGCAACTAGATCGTAAATTGAACAATGAGTCAAATATGTGTCAACGACGAACTATTTAGACGATAATGACGTTGTCAGAATACCAATTGTGCGTCAAACCAAAATATAATCTCATTTCGTTCAAAATACAGTTTCGATGTCAGATGAAAAAGGAGAATTGGCCTTCTCACACAATCCATCCCTTTTCGTCTTGCTAACGTACTAAGAATATCTAACTACCTATTAATTGCATTTTACAAAACTATTTAAACATAATGCGTTAACTCCGCGTACGTACAGTTTTAGTGCATAATCATACAAATAAATAAAAATCGATGTGCAGTCTACTTTTGGGAAGTATCGAATTACACATACCTTTTGTTTATTTTTAAAAAGTTGCGCTTACATATCAAAGGAACAGGTATTGCAAAACGTACTTCCGTGTAAATTAAGCACGATGACTTACCGAGTTCCACTTCCATTTAAGAATTACAGCATTACATTACGATGATATTTCAATTCTAATTTCTTGACATTTCCTGGCCCACTGAGTAATGCTATTATATTTGCCTAGTACGCAGTGATGACTTCAAGAATAAGAACCTTATGGTAGCACGTTTGACTTATGCAATTTAGCTCACTTTCATGTCAAATTTAATGCGCGCTTTTCATCTCTGTGCGTGGCTGTACAATGAAGTGTTGGAGAACAATTATATTGTAATTTACTAAAGATTTACTTTGGTGAACTCTTGACATTTTATCTCCTGCTGTTTTATTTTTCTCGGTCGGTACCGCTGTTAACGGAAGTTTCTGGTCAAAAGTGTATAGTAACGTCATCTATCTACACATACATACTTACAGATTTGCAAGTTACACATGGTTAAAGAACTTTTCTCTTACATTAGTTCTTAATTGTCTTCCGGGATATTATTATTATATAACACGTGCCTTTGTTTCGAGCATCCGATATTTCGGGACCGGCACTGTTGCTAGCGCCATGATCGCCGATGGAGGAATGTTACGAACAAGACAATCGGTCTACAAAAGAAATTTGCACTAATTGACACATTTATATGATATACACTTTATTTGATTTTATTTGAAGACTCACTCACGCCTGTATCCCCGAAGGGGTAGGCAGAGGTGTAATATTACACCCATATTTCGCCATGAATTTTTAGGTCCCACGTAATGGGGGCGAGCCTATTGCCGTTACCGGGCATATCATCAGACTCCGTGCTGCTAGTGAGAATTCGGGAAAACCCAATAACACTTTGCCCGACCCGGGAATCGAACCCGAGGCATCCCAATCCCACGCGCACATTTACATATGACGCGAGACCAACGAGGCATACACTTTATTATTGACAAAACACATAAAACGCAGTGTTGTCATAATGAAGTCGGCTTACTTAAGTAAGTCCATTACAATGAGAATGCATTACTTAAGCTGATGTAATTCCTCAACTATAAAACGGCGATAAACGATTTCTGGGTAAAATGTAGCACATTTTGATTGCTTGTTCAATATGAACGCATAAAGACGTAATCATTACATGTTTATACGAAATCTGACATTAATTATGAAATTTAAGTTCCGACACTGAAGTAATGGTTCAGAGAAGTCGATGTAAAAAGTAATACGAGTGATACAAATCATTTTTTATGAATTTATTTAAGTCTCGTTTGACCAGTGGTTGTGCGTTTTCTTCGACGGTTTTCTATACTTATTTCTCTATTCTAAGAGTGAAGATTACAAATACATGATGTCTATAAAACTACTTACTTACATCGTAAAAATAAACTTTAATTAGTTCGATTTAGCCAGAGAAAAGTTAGATTAGTTAGGTATCTAAAAGTTGTAAACTGGAAATAACGAAGTCAATGAAAAAAAATGTAGCAAAAAAAAATTCAGACTCTGATCTTGGTAAAAATGAGATGATCTTGATTACAGATAAGAATTCGCGACAAAATGGTTCTACAAATAAATGTTATACATACATACATACACTCACGCCTATTTCCCGGAGGGGTAGGCCGAGACTACGGGACGCCATTTGCAACGATCCTGACATAACTCTCTTGCTTCATGCACTCCCATCAGATTCCTCATGCATGCTCTTCTGTTCAGGGTACTTCTAACCTGCCCTGGTTTTATATGTTATAAGTTTTAACTATTTAGCAAAACTACTTTCATATTTAGATATTGCATAATAATATTTGGATATCTTGTAGTTATGTATATAGGTATTTAGCATTTGAAATACATTTTAGATTATTGCTGGGATTTTATTTTTCACCAATAAAAACTGACGCCTTATCGCTTACGTCTTTGATTATGTGATAAAAATTATACATCTATCACAAGATAGCCCTGATACAGTTTATCAGAATATTTTAAAATAGTGCTATTCGGTTCCAAAATCTGAATATGTTTTAAAACGTAAACAAAGGTGTAGCAAGGAGGGGCTTGTAGGCGGGACTGGCTCACCCTTAAGGGCCCAACCCGGCAATAAAAACGTGAATCATTTGTTAAAAGACACATGTCATTGTGGGTTCATTAACATGCTCTTCTACTGCACATAAACATAATGGTGACACTTTATGGCATACTAGCTGTGCCCGCGGTTACACCCGCGTTATAATTATTTATGGATACTGCTCCATACCCGTGGCTCTTACCGTAATGTTATTAGCCTTCCTAAGTAAATGGATTAATGGACTGCCCAACTCATTTTCCCCGAAATCAAACCAGTCGTCCCTGAGATTAGCGCGTCCAAGCAAACTTACAAATTCTATTGCTTTATAATATTTGTATAGATTTTGAGAATTTCTGCTGCTAATCGTAAAGACAAAGAAATAAACTAGAAACAATCAACACTAGGAAGCGTTTTGAACCTGTTCTCTTGACAAACGGCGATGTTGCTTTACCAAATAAGTTATTAATTACCTTGTGTCATGCGCCGAATAAAATTTTCTTATTTATTAAAATGCTAAAAGGAGTTTTAATTGACTTTTAATTTATGTTTAGTGAGTCCAACAAAAGAATTAAGGCAATTTTCTTTTCTCTTTGTTATACCTGAAGACAAAAGAAACTACTTCGCTTAATGGAAACTCTTGAATATTCTTTTAAGAAATTAAAAGTTAAATAACGTTAGTACCTACTTAGTCAAAAATTCAAAAGTAACAAAATATTTTTAATTACTTCCTACATTTACAGAGAATTATGGACCAAACTCGCAAAGGGCCAATGTTTTTTTTTCGTGCTCTTTATTAGGCCATCACGTGTTGGCTGTAATCAATTTAATTAAGTTTATTACAAGTTAAGTAAAGGCTCACGTGACTAATAAGATTATGGTGGCCACTATAAAGCCAATATATTGTTGGAAGTGGATTAGTACTTATCATTATGTTATGTTTGTTTTAGTTGTTTGAATAGTTTTTTTATTACTGACTAGGCGATGCCCGCGGTTACACCCGCGTTATTTAACTGCTCTGCTCCCGTCGCTCATAGCGTGATGTTATATAGCCTTCATCGATAAATGGGCTATCTAACACTGAAATAATTTTTCAAATCGGACCAGTAGTTCCTGAGATTAGCGCGTTCAACCAAACAAACAAACTCTTCAGCTTTATATTATATTAGTATAAGATTTAAGTTAGAAAGTTACTTGTACAGGAAACTTGAGTTTTTTACTGTTTTAAGCTAGTGACATGTACAAGAGAAATGTAGAGTGTATGTGTATGACTGTATGGCAAATCTGTGCCGTTGACACAAGTCATCAGCATCGGGGTAAGGTCTTTCACTATGGCCATTTGCAACATGAAGACTTCACATTTATTCCGAGAATATCACGGAAAACTCTCAGACCTACAGGTTTCCACACGATGTTTTCTTTCACTGAGGTACCAATAATTAACAATTTCATCCGAACATATCTTCGAAAAGTTATTGGTGCAAAATAAAATTGCCTTAATATCAACGATATCGTATAGGGGTAGGTAATACCAAATATATCTTGGTACTTATATCCAATTAAGCTGTCTAGACGCCGCCCCTATGTGTTAATTCTCGCAACTCTATCACCAAATTTGGTTTGACGGCAGTTTTCAGTTTTCCATTTAGTATTTACTAGAATTTGCCTTCGTGAATTTTACATCGAATGCTTCCTCAGGAATTAAGCTGTCTATGTTTTTGAGTCTATCGCTTTCATACAAACAGACGCGGCCAGGGGACCAATATAATATCGTCGTATTCGTAGACGGATCTAACAAATGGCGACGATATGTATAGAGTTATGACTACCTACTTATGACCAACACGCACTTAGCCAGCGTAGTAGACAATGGTCTTACCCTTCTCATAATGAGATAAGACCTGCGCCTAGCAGTAGGTAGATCTTGCGTATAATCTGTCCCACTATCTTAATAAATAAAATCCTTGCGTTACTGACTGACTGACAGACACGCTACAGCCGAAACTATTGGGCGCAGGAAGCTGAAATTTGGCATGTATGTTTCTTGGGGACCGTAGGGGTGCACTAAGAAGGGATTTCCCGAAATTCCCACGGGATCGGCCAAAACGGGTAAATTTAAAAAAATGCAGGCGTAGCTGCTGGCGTCCTCTAGTACCTATATATAGTGGGAGAAAGTATAGGCAAGACTAATGATAGTGTAGTTGTTCGTCACGTTTACAATTTGCAGTGGCCGACTTAGAGATCGCTTAATCGCCTCCGATCTCAGGTACATGGCGAAATAGGGATTCATAGACCAGTCACAGATCCACCGCGACTGTGGAGCTCCATCTTAATCCATGGTGCATTGCTCGCCCTCTTTGCCCGTCTGCCTGCAGCAAACAAGACCTTAAAGTAGTCATTGCCGTTGTGTAGGTTGTAGTAGTTCTCAAAACTTGGCTAAAGTTTTGTCAACAGAAAATTTGAACCATTCTACAATGAAAAAAATGTCCCGATAAGCGGCAATAAGCTCGCCACCTATTACGTGGGATCAAAACACTGGCGAAAAGTGGGCGTTTAATATGCCTCTGCCTACCCCTTCGGGGAAACAGGCGTGAGTCTATGTATGTATGTCTACAATGAAGAAGCACCGTTTAGCCCGTTTATATCTAAATTAATCCCAACAAGCTTATCAAGGCACAATCGTTAAGGATGCAACTATTACCGCGATCGTCGACAATAGCTGTGCTTTACTTGTTGCCGCTACGGGGGTGGTCGTCTCGGTGTAATCGACGCCTTCCGCCCGCCAATCATTGCGGACTTTGTTACTGCTCAGCGTTTATACAGCTTTATATTAGACGTAATGTACGAATAGGATGATATTTGTGCTACTTGTGTGGTCATATTCGATGCAATAATGAGAAATACTAAAATACTGTAGTGAAAATTATTGAAGGAAACTCCGCTTACGAACTACTAAAATCTATAGTGAAAATATTTGAAGGCGCCGATTAGGATCATTTCGCCTGTTCGCGTCCATTTAGTGCAGTTGGCAAGTTTGAAGGAGAAAATAAAATGTTCCAGCAAATTGATTCAATGAAAAATTTATGTAATGCGTTCATTATATAGTCTATTTTAATAGTAACTTTCAGTTTTGTTCGAAACTTGTTGTGTTTTTTTTTTAAATAGACAAACTTCAAAATATGGCATTTTACCCAGTTTGCGTCCAAAAAATCCAAATTGAGTCCACCTGTGGACCAGTTCGCGTCCACCAGCTTAGTCTTAACAATATCAACCTTATAGGCCTTCATATAAGGGTGATATTGTTAAGACAATCTAAAGAAAGATTGGCTTTTAACAATTTCTACGTTTAAGATTAAAGTTATAAAAAATCTACATTATTATCATTATTAAATCACTTTATAGAAACTATAAATAACTATTTATTGTTCTCAACATCGATGGAACTTAAAATCAAAGATAAAAAAATAACGATACATGTTGTCCAATATTGTGGTCTTCGGAATAGCATAATTTTTACATAATTATGTACATATTTGTCTTATCGATTTCTTCTTCTCACGAATATCACAAAACGCTTTCTTTATTTAATCATCTTTTGTATTATTTTTCCTTAAAAAATATGGAATAAAAGAAATTAAATGTAATAATTCAATTTTAAACTCAGTCTTAATAAAAAATGCATTTTAAATTATAAAATATATATATATATATATATATATATAGAATGTATTTATGCGATCATTTCTATTTCATGAAAATATGGACGCAAATATTATCTCTTGCAGGTATAGTTTGCGTCCACTTGTGATTCGATTATTATATCGTTTGTATCTTTTATTACAATCATAATAATGTGGACGCAAATTGGTCATTACAATTGCATACTATTAATGTTAAAATAAACAAAATCCCAATTTCTCTCTCATATTTTAATCACATAAAAATAAACAACTAAAGAAATCATAAATAGACGAGTTCGCGTCCATTGTGGACGCAAAGTGGAAGTTTTATAAATTCGGTGTTGTAATTCGCGTCCACCTTATTTTAATTGTTAACTATAAAAAAAACAAGCTAATTCATAATTCATACTATTCGTCTTTTCATTATTAATGTCTTGAAACAGCTATGTATCCTAAAATTCACATAAAACAATAAAATACTTACCGTCAAACACGCCGCTGCACACTATTTTTTTATTTATATCCCGCGCATCTGCACTCTTTTGTTGAACAACCGAGAATAACTATTTTTTTAAACAGGATAAAGTGGGCGCACGGAACTTTTGTCTATTTGTGCGTGTCTCTTATACGTCGAGGTATTGGCGATACTGACTTTTCATTTTATTAGTGTGTTAGTATACTTATTTCCGAGCATTTTTAAAGGGAGGTCTGCAAAATGGACGCGAATAGGGGGATGGATGCGAACTGGCGAAATGACCCTACCTACTAGAGAAAATATAGTAACTTGTAAAAATGTATTGTATACCTACTACTGCTAGTAGTAGCACAGGATCACTCTGTCTGCTAGTCGAAAATAGGTCAAAGACTATCGACTCGATTTACATTAGATACTTACTGTCTTAGGCTGATTTTAGTCTCACGCTGACCGTCAGCGCTCATAGCTCAGCGCGTAGTTTGTCAGCGCTGAGGCTCAGCGTGGCTCGTTTTAACATCGTACTGACCGCCTTACTGTACAGTCGACGATCAAAATGCGGAGTGTATTAATTATTGCTGCTTTGTACAGGGTGTCTTACGGCAGAGTTAGGATTTCGAAATGAAATAAAAGTCAATTGGCTCCTTTTTGTGAAAACATTTTCATTGGAAATTGTTGGACTATAATGCGGATTTTATTTTTTAAAGGTTACATCTTCCAGATGTCTTCCATTTCGTAGCACGCTCTCACGGAACCGATTCATCACATTTTGCATAACGCGCCTAATCTCTCCTCGCCTCGATGTCGCGTTTTTCTTGTTGGATATTTTGTTTTAGCTCAGCGATATTCCTCGGATTATTGACGTAAATTTTGCTCTTAAGGTACCCCCATAACAAATAGTCCATGGGTGTCAAATCTGGTGATCACGGAGGCCACGCGATGTCACCAATACAGGATATCAATTTTTGAGGAAACAATTCACGAAGTTGGTCCACAGTGGCTCTTGCTGTGTGGCAGGTGGCTCCATCCTGCTGAAACCATATTCTTGAGCAGTAGGCTGGATGTTCTTGAAGTTGGGGTATAAAATAATTGGATATTTGGTGACGTTTAAAGCCGCCGCTCTTTTGCGGATTGACAAGCGTGGATTGCGACGAACGCTATCTGCTACTTCGTTTATTGTTTCTTCTGTGCTTGAAGTTCTGCTTGGGCCCGGACGGATGATTTATAGCAGACCTGGTAGCTCGAAACTTGATAATCGATTTACGAATCAAATTTTCGCTTGGTCTATCGCGTAAACGTCTGATATTGTAGTGAGAACAAAACTGTCTCCCGCCAAAACGTACGATTCTCCACCTTTCAAAAATGCTTTGATAGCAAACGCGCGGTGCTCACCCGACCACTGCGACATCGTGATTAACGAATCCGCACGAACGACAAAGCTACTGCGCTCCTCCCCCCGCGCTTACTTGCAACGGTTTTTTAAATATTCAAATTTAAAATCCTAACTCTGCCGTGAGACACCCTGTACTATCTATCCCAAAAAAATAAAAATTGGCGACGACGAAGACTCCATGTTCATCCATTGATTGAGCAGAGAGCCGTTGCAGGAGAATTTGTCTTGTTTTATGGCACTTTGAGGGCTGACAAAAGTAAATTCTTTAATTACTTTCGAATGTCAAATAGAACTTTTGACGAATTACTGGAAAAGATGCAGGATAAACTGGTCCATCACAAGCCTACGAATCGTGCCTGTACCACCGATTGAACGACTCATCAATAACTCGACCTGTATCCACTTAGCGATTCGCCATGACTGTACGCGCGATGACATGCGCTCCGCTCGACACTAAAACGCTCACTGAAAGCAGAGGCGCTCGAGCGATCGTCAGCACTGACAGCTACGCGGGGCCGACGCGCGACGCGTACGGGTGCGTAGCTATCAGCGCTGACCACCGTGTGCGCTGATAGCTACGCGTCATTCAAAAACGCTTCCTAGAAGTTCATATATCTCGGTCATCAGCGCTGACGGTGCGCGTGCCGTCAGCGTAAGACTAAAACCAGCCTTAGTAGAAGACAGCCAATTTACATATGCCAAGCACTGGCAAATTTTGTGTAAAGTTTAGTACTTTAAACGTAAACCTAGAACAGCTAGCTAACAGCTAGGTTTCTTGCTGTGGAATACTACATGTATTTGCTAATCCTTTTAAATTATTTCTTTATACGAAGAGGTATGATTATTTGCCGATATTACTCTTCAAAAGTAAATACCAGGAAGATAAAGATGGCCCACAAAACCAGTTCATAATGAATAATAATAAGATAATTGTGAATAAACTTTCGTAATTCGTACGGTTAATATTCATAAATCTTAATGTAAGAATTCTGAATATGCGGGTATTTAGGCAACTTGCGTCATCGGTCCCTTCACTGGCCAGCCGAGATTGATGATCTAAGGAGGAAGTTTTTAATTAGTGTCTTTCGGGGAAAGTTCGTTAAGAATGCTTTTGCGTTACAAAATATTTAGTACAGAGATTTTCGGTCGTTCCTCATAATTTGATGAGAAATAGTGTTTTGAGCTCTTGTATGATAACAACCACAGAGTAGATAATAGACGCCAGCAGCCTTAGACGAAGATTTTTTTTTTTAAGTTATAGGCGGCAAACGAGCAGACGGATCGCCTGATGGTAAGCAATAACCGCCGCCCATGGACATAAGCATAAGAGTCAAAAATTGCGTTACCGCCCCATGGGGTTGGGAAAAGGGATAGGATGAGGAGTGAGATGAGGGAGAAGGAATACTGGATAGGGCCTCCGGCACTCTCACTCACCGAACGAAACGCAACAGTTTAAGTACTGTTACTTTACCTCGATTTTCTGTGAGAGGGTAGTACTTCCCCGGTCGAGCCGACCCATTCATGCTGAATTCAGCAAGGCTCTGCTACCTGTAAAATTTATAGCAGACAATAATTATTGTTCTAGGGCTTCTAGGGCCAAAAGAAAATTGGAAGTCTTTTCGGATTTTGGTACACCTGTCGTCATGCGAAAGGCCATAGTAAAGATACAGTTGCATTAACCCTTATCTGTATATACCTACCGATGTATAAATACTTGCAAACCTTTAAATTTCCTACCACTGGCACAAGAATGCTGATGGGTTATATTTATTTACTGAACTACACTGTACCCGCTCTCAAATACATTCGGTGAAGCAACATTTTGTCCAAAGGTAAGGCTCCGTGAAGCCTACCGCGCTAATTACTTTTTTTTCTAATATTAGAAAAGTCAATAAACACTTGAAAACACAGCGAGTACAGTACATGTCGGCCAATATGTTACACCGGTTACATAACTCCTAGTTATAATTGATTACCACCGCGGTCAATTTACACAGTTAATTCTAAACCGTCGTTGACCCTTTTAACAGCCATTACTTGTGAGTCTTCATGAAAAATATGACAGAATTGACATTTTAATAGTACGTTATATATCATCGAGGTATTTCGTATGTATTTATGTTTGTGTGTAATCGTAGGCACTTAATCATATAAAAAGTTATTACTATAGGTATTTCAATAGTGGTATTCTTAATACATGTATTAATTATGTTCCTTTAAAGTTTCCTGAGTCTGTGTCACAGAATGTACAGTTATAGAAGATCGGGTCAATACAACTGAAAACTGTTATACTCACATACTACACGAGTACATAGATCAAAATTGTGGTGGTTTATGAGAAATTTTGTGCCCAGACTCAATAACAGCCTAATATCTGAACCGGAATCACGTTTTTATACATAGTCATGATGCTGTTGCCTCCTCGTAGACATATCAAAAGGATGAGACAGAGATGGGGAGTCCTGACTCCCAAAAAACCGACTATCTATTTAGGGACCTACCTACCATTGTGCTGACTATGTGCTGCACACGCAAAAGTCTCAATTACAGCCAGGACCATACGTAAAATGACCTCCTACGTACTGAAAAAAACGACAGTTTTCAATCAAACGCAAATAGACGCGTAACTCGAAAATACAGTGGTATGTTCACGACTTGGTTTTAGACCCAAAACCGTCAAGCAGGCTGTCTATTATTAATTATACCTATACCTATACTTCTGCAATATACAGGTATTAAATGAATGTATGTAAGATTGCAATCAGCACCGATTGGTAACATTACTCAACGTTTCCACTTACAAATATTACTTTTAATTGGTCGATACTCCTGATACGTCGATTGTTGAACAGTCACGAACACTTCTCGCATGTAATACGATAATTACAATAGCTAATCAGAGTCGTAGTGCTGACCTAATGATATGTTTACATTCTTTCACTGGCACACTGTAATAATTATGGGCAAGCGGTTTGCGTTTAGTGTGTCGGCAACTGGAAAGCAACGGTTTAGAAATGTTGTTGTGACTTACGAGTAACTTGGAGTAATTCGAAATTAAAAATTTACTTGGTTTATGATATTTTTGATGATGATATTTATCGATACGAAAAGATTGTAAATAAATGTAGTTAAAGTAGAACCATGATTAGAGGGAGAGAGCAGCATTATAAAATGTCAACATTCTCCTGCCAGAAATATTGTGCTAGGGATCGCGAGGGCCTCGTTTTCGTCCAGTCTTGATATAGCCTCTTTCTTCTTTCTTCTACTTTTGGTGGTCTTTATATTGATTCAAGCTAACAGATGAGTTTTATTGCCCGTTCTTTTTCGTGGTTCTACCTTATGCATTGCGAACGTGGCAGTAAATGTAAGTTTAGAATCATTAATTAACTTAAATTTTGACGTTCATAAGCGTCACTTGGCTTAGATGAATAAATTACTTTGATTTTGACTTTTGACTTTGATTATGGCCAAGTTTTCGGAATTCATAGTCGTCGCCGTGTCAGTCACGTGATTTGGAAACGTGATACATTAGTAATTGTATGATTATTTGTATCAAATTCAATAGTATGTTGTGAAATATTTGATCATTCAACAAATTAGCGATCGATAAGATCAAATCGATTGTATCGTTAAATATCCATTGTAACTAAATGACGTCAGCTTGCAATTTATCTAACTTAATGAACCGTAAGACATGCGAAGTATTTTTATTGCTTTATTACTTATATATATTCTAGTACAATTAGGATAATTATGAAGAGCCTAACGATGCGTGAAATAAATATAATCAAGTGATGAATTTAATCAAATTACGAGTATCCGTAAAGAGATTTAAGTGATAAAATTATTTGAGGCTTTTAAAAATTATTGTACCATTAAAATACAAAAAAAAAAACAGACAAACATACAAATTCGTGAAGAAGAAAATTGTATTAGAAGTAATAGAAGAAAATTTCCCACGGATTTCCCAAAGACAAAACAAATGAATCAGACCAAAGCTAGTCATAACATAACATCTTTACAAAACAACGCCGGTAAGGCTGGGCGCGTTAAAATATTCACAACACTATATAGTTTTAATGACTCACTACACAAATCTTATATGAATCACACATTTACAATGCGAGCCACGCAAAAAGGTCCACAATCATGTCATCTGTCGTAACGTAAGTCGACACCAAGGTCGTACACTGCAGTGCATTTAAAATGACCGACTTTGATCGGAAGTGGCGTGTAGAAAGTGTAAGTAAAATTTACGGGGCATACGCTGTATGTTAATTGAAATCACCCATTGGCGGTAATTATCCAGCTTTCTATAGAATCCCCATATAGTGGTTATATGTGGAAGACACGCCATGTTGTGATGTTGTGATTGCCGTGGCTAAAGGAGATTGTTAGAAATGGATTGGCTGGTGATTCTTTGGTACTGTTGGATATGACAGATAAGTGAAGAGTAGCTTAGTGTTTCTGTATTGCAAATGATTTTCTTTTTACACGGTTTTGCCTTACGAATTTGCCTAAGTACCTAAAGTCTTTCCTGGCAACATTTTGACAAAAATCAGTGACCTGCTTGAGTCAAACTGATAATAAAAAAATATCATTCAAACCCGTCTTGGAGCCTGGCGTCATCAAAGGGGCACGATTCGTGCCCCTTTGAAGTAACAATGGTCAATTCTCTGAGTTGTTTATATTGGAACTCAAACAATTAATTCTTTACGAAGAATTGAATTGAATGGGTCAGGAGAATAATGGTATTAGATCACTTCTATAATCTCGATATGCTTATAGAAAATATAAAAAAATCAAAATATATAACAATACTGTTTTCATCTGCTTTCAATGGTTATTTATTTTCGATTATTAGGTATGCCCATTTAATATTTAATCTTTGTGGAGCATAGGGTTGGTCAAAGTATTTTTGATTGCTCATATTTTCACCTCATAATGTAGGTACATATTATATTAATAAACTTACACATAATATAAAATTACATAGCGTCAAATTTAATTTAGATCAATAAATTTCTATGATAAAAATGATCATCGGAATTATACCACGTCACTCACGTCTCCTCCACAAGGAATACAAAACATCTGTATACCAATGAGCTTCACAAATATTCAACCTCCGATCACAATTACCAATTTATGCATCACACAAAGTGTTGACTTGTGTGGGGATCGAACCCACAATACTCGGCGCAGTGTCAATAAACCACTACGCCAACCGTGCAGTCCTATTGTTTTGAGGATTTCAGTATATCAGAGTTATTAGCCACAGTGCATTCGTGATCATGGTGCTTGCAACAGTGCCGAAATATCGACGCCACAAAACTGCGGTTGGTGTCATACACCCTGATATACATTTTCATATGCGTATGTATATAATATACATATGTATAATGCATATATTGTGTATAACATTGTTGGTTACACACAAAATAGGTATTAATTTAAATCGAAAGCATCAATTAATCGTCCGTCGTTGCCCAATGATCCCCAATGGGTTTTAAACGATGGAAGCTTTAACAAATAGGCATTGTATAGATTAGCTCTCAATGAGCGCACCGATTAGGATTAATAGCTACGAACTAAAAGTGTATTAACTTAATGATTAAACGAGTTTATCCTACAAAGATAACTTTAACAGGCTACTACGTTCTTTATTTGATGATTTCATCTTCATCAGCCCAGTTTATATACTGTCCCACTGCTGGGCACCGGCCGGGCCTCTTCTCACTATAATAAGAAGAGTAAGTCTATATAGTCCACCACGCTAACCAAGTGCGGCTTGGCGGCGTTTACATGTCTTGAGACTCAATTATGGATAACTCTCAGATGTGCAGGTTTCCTCAAGATGTTTTCCTTTATCGTTTAGCAAACGATAATTAACTGTAAAGGTTACTGCGTTCTTTTTGACGATTTATATAACAGGAAATATTTAGTTATATATATCATATTTACATACTTAATTATCTAAATGGCAAATTGATACTAAATTAGCAAGGTCTTTAAATGACGTTTTTAATTAGCTTGATTGCTAATTAGATTTGTCGTCATTTTAAATGAGAAGAAGTTTTACAAACATGATTCTAGTGCTGATGACAGATTTCCTTATATGGTGGAAGACATGAGATTTTATTTTGATTCATCTGCATAGTCCTTTGTAAGACGCTATATTATGAATAGCACATACCTAGTATCAATGTTAGGTTTAAATAGTTAAGTCCTCTGTTTCGTAGCGGTTACCTTTAGGACTCCCTCACATTGTTCATGAGCGTTCCTCGAGCGTACGCTCGGCGTCCCTTTGGCGTGCGCCCGGCGTACCCTTTCTACTACAGAGTGAACGCCGCACGCCAGGCGTACGTTCGAGGAACGCTGTCGCCCAATGTGAGGTCGGCCTTATAATAGTCGTTTAATATGAGTAAGATTCACAATGTTCCAAAAAGTATTAAAACTTACTGATTCAATCCAGAGATGATAGCAGTAATTACAGTTATTTATTTTTAATAACGCGCTATTTATAAATGACAATTCATATTTTATTATACCCGAAGTATGTATAAACGTTGCACTGATAAAGAATTGTCTGAAATGTAATCAAATCACTTACGTGAGTAATTTTGCAATAAACATATGTGTATATGATATCTTCATTTCGCCGAACACGGATTAACCTGCTTTAATAATGCGGTTAGCAAGATAATAAAAAATACCTATATCACACACAAGCTACTCACGTACCTAAAATAACTGAAAAAGTGTTAAGAGACCCATACTGGCTACCGTCGCAGAGTCCAAACTACGGAAGCTAGCAACTTACAAATTGAACTGTGGTTTCCTCTCGCCTATGTCCTATAGACAGCTGCGAATCAAAGATTTAAAAAGAAAGGAGGAGAGGGGAGTTGAAAGTTTGTTTTGAAAATCAGCTTTTCCCAAACTATTAGGTATTATGAAAATATAGGCAACTGCATGTTAAAGACAAAAAAAAAGATGGTAAAATATGAGAAAAACTCGGAAGTGCACTGCGCTATGCAAATACATATGTATATTTACGCGTCAGAAGGTATCAGTGAATACCCAATACAGTACCGAAGTAACAATTACCGGTGATTTCCTCGTGATTTACACGCCGTCGCATAAATAACAAGCCCAGTTAAAGCAAAAAAGAGCACGCCACTGGGACGGACGCAATGTTTGTTGTGAAGTAGGATAGTGAATACTTACGTTGTACGGATGTGTAGGTTCCGGTAAAATTATATAGATTACAATGTTTGCCAGGCTTAGTACTAGAAAACTGTGGTTTCGCCATTAGCCACTTGTGAAATAGTAAATGCCGCTCGCGTCATACGTGGGTGTAGGCATTCGCGACATGTGGTATAATATTCTGATGTATAAGCTGTCACTGCAGTTTCGATTAAAATGCGTTCAGGATTTTTTGCGTGAAAGAGTAACAAATCCATCCAAGCACTCATCCTCATAAACTCTCGTGTTTATACATACATACATACATCATAGACTCACGCCTGTTTCCCCGAAGAGGTAGGCAGAGGCATATGAAACGCCCACTTTTCGCCAGTGTTTTGATCCCACGTAATAGGTGGCGAGCCTATTGCCGCTTATCGGGATATTTTGTTTGCCAGAGCCTCGTCCGTTGATCGGCAGGTGCACCACTTGCAGGTGAGGTTGGCTTGGGACCCTAAGTTCTTGGTGGGAACCCTATGCACCATGTGTTTATTAGTTAATATAAGTTAGACTATAAAGCTACGGCCCTCTTCATAAACCGTGCCATTGCTGGCCACGGGGTTCTTTTTACTATGAGAAGAATTTCGCTGACCAGATGCGACATTTTTAAGAACTTTCAAACCAGGCATCCGGGATTTTTCTGACGAGGATATTCTTCACCATTTAGTCAGCGATAACTAAAAATTACTTTTAATTAGAGACTTCGAAAAGTGGCTACTGTGAAGTGTGTATTCAAACCCGGTACCCTCTGTGTTACAGTCTGTTAGCCTCCCCACTACATTATCACTGATACATAGAGAGAGAATATTCCAATTTATGTGATCTTAATTGTTGTTCATCCACACCGCACGCTTCAATTACATCAATAGCATGCATATGAAAGTGAACCATGTCTGGTTTCACGCATCTATTTATTTGTGACATATTCATACCATTTGGGCACTGAATATTGACATTTTCATTTGTTTTATCTGAATCTCAATCTATAACCTGTTTCTATAAATCCTTTAATATTTTTTGGTTATGTCAATAGTCATAATGTTTAATACAATAGTCAAGAAATTCGACAAGAGATTTAAAAATAAATAAGTATGAGTTTAAAATAAAGTACCTATACATATTTTATCCTAATCTTTTTCCTTAAAGCAATTATCATTTTACTTCTATTACCTACCCCAAAAAATTAGAAGACTTCGTCTTGCAACCAGATTTGACAGAAAAATCTTCCAAATCTGTTTCTAAGGCGATAAATTTTGGATGCAACTGGAATGACGCTCGGGCGAGGATAATGATCTACCTAGTAGAGCCTTGCTGATTTCAGCATGAATGGGCCGGCTCGACCGGGGAAGTACTACCCTCTCACAGAAAATCGACGTAAAGTAACAGTACCTAAACTGTTGCGTTTCGGTCGGTGAGTGAGAGTAATGGAGGCCCTATCCCCTATTCCTTCTCCATCATCCCACTCCTCATCCTATCGCTTTTCCCAACCCCAAGGGGCGGCAACGCAATTGTGACTCCTATGGTGTTGCTTGTGTCCATGGGCGGCGGTAATTCCTTACCATCAGGCGATCCGTCTGCTCGTTTGCCGCCTTATACCATAAAAAAACCTATAAAGATTACTTCTAAATTATAAGTCAAAGAAATACATAGTAGTCCTCAATTTCAAAAACAATGTTTTTTATTATATCGTAAACAATGTAACAAGAAGTTTATGATCTTGTGCCGACGCGACGTAACTTGTGCTATAAAAAGTAAACTAAATTAAAAAAATAATTAGTGTTCTGAATACGAATCTGAGTGTGAAAGATACCTACCTACTTACTTGATAAAACTTTAAACAGTTTTCTACTAAGTAAAACTCATAGCGTCATTTGACTTGGCATTCTTAATTAAATCAGAAAGGTTAAGCAACGTTCACAGAGGTCACCATATAGATGGGTGATCGCTTGGGTGTAAGAACAATGGCAGAATTTGGTCTGGGTTTGTTATGGCGACCTTAAACTTCATATGAACCAAACAAATTGTTTGTTTTTTCTACGATTTTTTATTATTTCACTTTGTCTCGTTAAAGTCGGAGTATTTTATGATGATAAAAAGCATTCCAATTGATTAAGAACTAGGTACCTACTTTATTATTTGATCGTTGCCATAGACAACGGTGTGACAGGAATAGACGTGAGTGCTATTGATCCGTATCGATTATAAAATAAGTAATCGATACGATCGACGTTTATTGAGTTGGTTTGGTTCAAAATATAACAACATTATATCAATAAGCTAATATTTTTGAAGCAAAACAACTTTTAAATCAAATAAAAACGTCACAGCATCGTTTTAACGTTGTATCGATTTCACATAAAATCGATATAAAATGTGCAGCTCTGCTTTTGTCTTTGGCTGTGACAGTTAGATGCTACAGAACACTTCTGCGTTTTCATGTCAATCTGACATATTATGTCATTTGATAATTCAAACGTACCTACATTGTTCATTCGTAACTAAAAATTAAAACACCGATATCTTCTTTTTCCGGCTTTCCCGAGTGAAAATAGAATCATTTATAGACTCTGGTACTTACGCCGAATTTTTTTGGTATATTTTTATTACTGTACGCTTCAATTTATATTCAGACATTTTGATGTATGGAGATCTGCCATTGTCCTTTCATTAGACCCAACATTACAACCACCACAACCATCCGAAGCATCTACAAGAGGATCGCAAAGCTATCAATTAAATAAAACTCACATTATCAAAGACAATTTTGATTAGGGTAAGACGACTTCATCGTGAAAAAGATTGAAAACCACTGCACCAAAGTATTCGCAATGTATCGTATGTTGTAAGAGCAAAATATGAAGTGGGCAAGTGTGAACGTACGTAACGTTTTAGTCGAGTGCGTCCGACCCACTTGTGAACACAGGACCTGATAACATTAATGAGGAAACAGTTGGCTCAAATTGGTTTCTATTTTCTATATTATTTTGATAGATGTCTGTTGTACTTGTTCTAGTTCTAGCGGTGGGATACATTAATGTAACTGCGTATTTTTCAATATAGAATAAAATTGCATTTGTTTGCTAGACATTATATATTATATTTTGATATTATAGAGGCAGCGATAGCCGAGTGGATATACCAACAGACTGCCGTGCAGAGGGTATCGGGTTCGAATCCACGGCGCGCACCAATGACTTTTCGGAGTTATGTGCGTATTGAATTGTTAATTATCGCTTGTCCCGTGCCTCGGAGAGCACGTTAAGCCGTCGGTCCAGGTTGTCATGAAGATCTTTGACAGTCGTTACAGGGCGTCAGTACCTTCTAAATAAACTGACACTAGTCTAAACCATGGAATATCGCTATCCCTTCGGGTTGCGGAGGTCAGATAGGCAGTCGCTCTGTGGAAAAGCTAATATTCAGCCGAATCCGGTTACACTAGGAAGCGGAACCTAGATTGCAACTGGGATTACGCTAAGAGAAAGAGAAGATATATTTTGATATTACTGACTACTCATAACGACCGTCAAAGATCTACATGACAGCCGGAACCAACGGCTTAACGTGCTCTACGATGCACAGGGCAAGCGATTATTAACAATCTAATACTCGCGATCTCGTCACTAGACAGTCGTTGCCTATAATTTTAGCTATACCTGAATGAAAAAGAAACAAACCTTAATTCGTCAACTGCACTTTCTAACATCCCAAAAAATGTTGAAGACACCACAAAAGATTAAATGCACCATGACAAAAAGATGAAAAGCGCAACTACCGATACACGAACGTTCACAAAGTCAACACTTTCTTCCATCAACAAAAACTCTCGTAGTGCGGCGCTGACAAAATAAAACGAGTCCAATCGAATTACTCAGCATCTCTGTTATTCATAAAAGTCTTAGAAAAAACTGTCCGGACTCACGACATGAATGATGCCTCCAATTTAACGGTCAAAGAGTTATATAAAAAGTGTTTCCGGATTTGGTCGCGTGCGTTCATACAGATGGGACATTGCTCTTACACAATTTGTTCGGATATCACTTCTTGTCGTATGAGTATTGCTTTTTCTATTTATTTAAATGCTTCAAGTGGTCACCAATGCAAATTGTGACCTTTGCAAGCGTTCCTTTACTTTGCCGATCTATCGCGTACCGCAAAACAAGCGCTACGGAAGTCAGTTTTCTGTTAGTTCCTTCCAGGCTCAGAGCCCTACCATCCCGAACCTGGTTGTAAAAAAAAAGAATTGACGTTTATAAGCGTTGCTTTTGTAACCTGTATGAATAAATGAGTTTAAATTTGAATTGCAATTCGGGAACTGGATGTAGAGCTACCTTTATCATTAGCGTTACAATACCTCCTTGTTGCGTATTTCCGACGATAATTTTTCGCCTCACAATGTTTATTTATAGCTGCAATGCAATTTTAAAAGGTCATACTTGCAATAGTTTGCATATAAACTGTTGATGCGTTTGTGTGAAATATGTTGCTAAAATTTAACCTATTAACTAATATATTAGTAATTATTATAATGATATTATTAATAATGTTAATGCGGTCGTAAAATAACCGAGATGCAAACTTGTTTTTCAATTT
The DNA here is from genome assembly GCA_944739405.2 of Euclidia mi. NCBI lineage: Eukaryota > Metazoa > Arthropoda > Insecta > Lepidoptera > Erebidae > Euclidia > Euclidia mi. The sequence continues at coordinate 9,226,766 of OX123188.2, read as the reverse complement.
ATTGCATTTTTATGTTCCTCAATATTGACTCTTGCTATCTTGGTTTCACAAACATTATCCTTGAAATATGTAGAACAGTTGAACGTATACAATGTATACATGTTTACGATTGTTCATCACTAGAAATAAAAACTGAACTAATTAAATTTTGTAAGTCTCTCTGTCAGTCTATTTGCAAACGTAAGTTTACAGTAACCGAACATTGCAATATTGAAATTGATGTATTTATATTTATGTTATTTTTTTTGTTTACAGGTAAGATACCATCAGATTCCATGTTCGACTCCCGAGAGGGGTAAGGTGTTTAACCAGTGCTTCGTTTTCAACTCCTCACCCAATTTTTACCTTGCAGTTCCGTGCCACAATATTATGTCACCAAAATTCCTTTGCATGAAGACTTTCATTTCCACTGCGTATTCCACTACATATTACGAGATTATCAATACTGTTTATTTATGTTTACATAAGCTGATCATACTGTATTTAATGTGCGATTACTGGAATCTGTTTATTTATGATTCGTAAACTCTGATCTACGTTATAGTTAATTTGAGAGCAAAATTATTTTTTATAAAGGTGGCAAGCGCGATGTCCATTGCCTGATGGAGTCCACTAACCTTAGTCCTTAGACTATGATTTGCATTATTCGCGACAAGGCGTAGTTATTTACATCCGTATCTCCGATATACAATTACACTCCTCATTTATTTCTTTCCTTAAAGAAAAGAAAAATGTATAAATCTCGGGAAAGCAATCTGACCTCAACGCGACTCACAGATCTTTAATAAGGTATCTGCCAGCAAATGTCTCTATAGTGAGAGACTCGGAAAAAAGGCCAGGTATTTTTGAAGTCAAAAATAATCACATAAGAGATAGTCACGTTGACGCTTATCCTTTTACGTTTATTCAATCATTCCCGTGAGTGGGTCACATCTATCAGAGCATACTATCAGCCGCCTGCCATTTTCTTTTTCGATTTTTTATGCTAATCACCTCACATTGCGGTAAAGCCATTCGATATTTCGCGAAACTGTCAACGCGGAAGCTTAAATTTCACGACAAAATGTGATGAATGAATATATAACGGTCTTTTTAATACATATTTATTACCATAAAAGCCATTGAAAGATTGATGCTTCATAAAAATGTTAACAATTACGTCGATAAATGTTAATAAGTTTTATTTATTGGACAAGTGTTTACTGTGGAATTACCCGAAAGAAAGTATAATTATCGTAGTTTGAAAACGCGTCGTCATCTAATCTCTCGCGCTTTATAAGCGGCGGAGAAATAGGAGACTGCAACGCTCGAGGCAAACAGCTAATCATTGTCATTATATTAATATTTAAGATTGATGGGAGCAACGATCTTTGGAAAAACGTCTTCGAAAATTTTCATCTAACAACTTTCTACATTACGTTGAATGAGTTGTAGAAAAGGAAACATGTTTGTTTCTCTTTTGCACAATAGTAAATAGGCTATCAAAACATGAACGGAAATCGATGAAAGCGCATCCAACTCAGTCGTGTCGGCTGCTGTAGGCGTGTGCTGCGAGCAATCAAGTGACACGTGATTAGAGTATTCGAAACGAAACTACCCGCACGTAGAGAAATTCTTTCAGCGGCGGGAAAGCGTCCTGTCCTATTTAAAGGTACAATTTGACCAAACGTAGTTAAAGGTGATAGAATGAAGCTTGTTATATCCCACTGTTTCAGCCACCGATTCATGTCTCGAAAGGGTTTTAACGTGATGTTAAATAAATACCTACCCGTAACACTAACTAACAGTAATTATTTGTAATAATTGGGCTGTTAACTGCAAAAAACAATTTTACGATAATTCTCAGTAGTAATATCCGGCCATTTTCAATATTCGTCCAGAATTTATGCATAGAGTCGATATTGAAACTGGTCGATAAACGCATTCAAACAAACAAACTGAGCTTTATTGTAATTCAAATATTACGAGTATATTATAAGCACAACACAATTCGAAGACGTTCAAATCTCGCAATATGCTCAAATAGTAGTTATAAAAATTCGGTCATTTACAAATCAGCTGGGAAAACTACTTGTAAAAAATGAAAAATAAAACTTTGACATGTAGGTCGTGTGTAAATTTTTCAACGAGTAATCAGCTCTGTGAAGTTAATTCGTAGTGTTGGTGCGTGAATGTGGGTTAGAACGGAGCTAAAATAGATCGCCAGTGCCGTCCGGTCACACAACGCGACAAATAAACCGTGGATGCGGTTGTTACTATGTCCTGGAATACATTTTTTGAAGACTTCTCTTGACAACGCGGTTTTGGTTTCTTTTTTTTTATTTTATGATTGTATATTCTAGTATTATTTTTTGATGTGATACAGATTACGAACTATCTAAGTATTATGTATTCTCCATGCAATAACGCTTAAATAGATTTGGTCAAAACTATTTACTATAGTTTATTACCTGAATTCGGATTGGAAAAGGAAGGCTGAAGACCGTGCTCATTGGAGTGCCTTAGAAGAGACTTACGACTAAGACAGGCTGATGATGATAATGACCTGAAAAGGCGTACACATGGCTACCCGTCAAGCTAAACTTTTTGAGATTTACCGTACTTATGGTGTAAGAAATAAGTATATAATTCGTAGAGCAGCTCTACTAGTTTAGCTTGACTTGTCGCTGTCGTCTCCGCGACCACGCTCGGTGCAAGATCGGAAACAAATAGGTATATACCTGAAATAAGTTAACGCGATTAAAACCCGCTAAATTATTTTGTATGTTGTTGCTGTGTGTATTACTCTTTATCAACACACTACACGGTCAAAGCCATAGCAGTAAGCTAGTATCCTACATATCTTGATTATTCAATCAACAATATTTATTGCTATTAAGATAACTTCCCACAGTCATCCATCTTTTATTTGTTATCATTGGTCTCCAGCCAGCTGAGATGTTCAAAGAAATGGCCGTATCGTTTACATTCACTTTGCCGATGTAAATTATATTCGTAATGTTTTTCTAATGGCGGTTTTGTAAAGAAATAATATAAACTCTTGTGTGTAATGTGAGAGTTTTCTAGTAATGATCTCTTTGATCACGATGTTTGAAAGTAATGAACATTGAATGTATAGTGATATTGTAAATAGTTTGTTTGTTTGGTAATCTATAAAACTACTGGCGCGATTCATAGCTTCAGAACGATCGTCCTTTCTAGCTTACCTACTTTGTTCGGTACGCAATAGCATGGAGATGACGCTTCTTTTGTAGCCTATCTTAAGCAAAATCTTCGGAGCAGATCTGTCTGAATATTCATAAAATTAAAATAAAAGAATTAAATGAATGCAATATGCAATGTAACTAAACAATAAAGCCTTAGATTTCTTCAAATCTTAAAATCCATACATCTCAAGCAAAAAATCCAAATAAACCTAATAATAACCTCTATACGATATTTCAGCATTATTATAATAAACATATTAGCACATTAAAGTCATAATATTTAACAGCATACACTATTAAAATAGTATGTGTGTGTGTGTAATAGAGGTTCGTGCAATATACATAAGCATAGTGTGTATATACAAGGTGTCACAAGAACCACACATCACCAAGCCGAAGTCTACTCGTTATGGACATCATGCCAAGTCATACTAACCAAAAATAATACCTGGGAAACGATTTTTTTTGAAGTTTTCACATATTTTAAACCACAATTAAAAGCGCGCGCGTTCAATGCTCGAAATACCTACTTATCCATGGGGTCATAGGGCATCTAAAGAACATATTGGCAGGGTAAATGCATCGATTTTGTACCTAATTTGATAAAATCCATACTAACTTTGAGCCTCAATATCTCCTGAACAAGTTCTCCTCAATATTTCCCAGCTATGGTGCCAAAGTAAAAAATGTTCGTAGTAATTGGTACTACATGGGATTTCAGTTTTCGTTAAGGGTATTTTTACACCCTGTATACTTCATTTGCGTATGTTTGCGTGCGTTTGTATAGGCTTCTGAGGTACATACATAATATGTGTGATTGTGTGTGTATAGGCTTCGATTTTTGTATATGTGTGTTTGAATAGGCCAATAAAAATAATTCTTGTTGAGTTTCTTGCCAGCTCTTCTCAGTCGCCTGTCAAAAGGCAAAAAGAAATAAGTTTCGGGAGCACTTAAAAAAGTTAACACGAAATAAAGAATAAATTTCATTTAAATTTTTGCGTGTGTTTATGCATGTGTGTGTATGTTGTGAGTTCAACGTTTTCCTAGCTCTGTGTCACCGCGATGGAGCAGCTTCCGTCAAACGAAATACTTTATAATGTGTTATGTCATACGATACTGTTGATAGTGTGGTCTCGCTGTGATATATAAATGCGGTTGACTCATGTCTTTGTGGGTACTGTTGCTTGTGGTGGATTTAAGACGTATATTCGCTTGAATGCACGTTCTAATAGATACACTTACCTATATTTATTAATATGGCGGCACAGTAAAGTCGATTGGTTTGATTGGCACAAAGAATCACTTGTCCAGAGAAGAAACATACAACTCAGGAATGCAAATCTCGCGAGATCTCGCCAATTTCGAGATATCGCGGGATTGGCAGTTTTGTATGTATTTTTGTAAATAATCGCAATATTTGAATAAATTAGGACAAAAATAATAACCATTTTAAGTATTATAAGATAAACATTATTTTTCACGAATTTTTCAATAGACTTTTATGCTTCAAACATTGTTTGACTTCTATAATTTTTTAATAAACTTTTACTAAGTAAACTTTTACCGACGGATCTGTCAAATAAGAAATGAAAGAAACAAGCAGTCTTCGCTTCTAATATCAAACAAAAACCTTTTAGTAATAAAACATTTCTTTTATAATAAACAAAACAACGAGAAGGCAAAAAAAAAATAAACTTACTTATCATCTATGTTACTAAACTGAGGTATTATTATCAGTTAGGTAAATAAAACTGTATCTACTCAGTAGACCTATTAGATATTACAGATTATTTAACAAAATATACCAATGAAAGGAAAGATTGGTTCAGTTCAAATCACAAGCCATTATTACGAATTATTTTCAAAGTAGCTCTTTCAGAAGCACAAAATGTCCAAAGAATGGCACATTAGCGTCATAATATTAATATAATAACGTTCTACTGAACGGCTTTCTTTTCTGTTGGCCACTTGGCCAGATAACCAGCCGCTGAGAAGGCCCTTTCGGATTCAACGCTAATTGAAACCGCAGTTCTCAGGCAGACATCCACGAACTGCAAAAGTTTGCCTTTTGACCCCCTGGACTCCAACCAAATTATTTCTTGACAGCTTTCCGTCAAATATCTGAAAGCATAAATTATGGTTAATTCCCCGACGGGAAAAGGTGTGAGTATATGTATGTATTTGTACATAAATTATATTTATATAATTATATGATTTTTTTAGAATATTTGGTCCAATAAAAACATTGTAGCTAACTGCAAACATTTTATACTTACATGCGTGTACCCATTTGTGTATATGCTTACCTTAACAATTTAACCCTTGTTACGAAATAGGGACTCATAATCTGGATTCAGTCTAAGAGACAGAAAACTATGAATAATACTTTTTCACAGATTGCATCATAGTCTATGTTTTATAAAAAGGTCATAAGGCACTGCGGCAATATTCCTAGGCCTTTGTATGAGCCTATATTATAGAGATTGTAGGTTATGTATGTATGTAGAATATAAACCATAGATGAGAGAATTAGTATCAGATGGAACGCACGGCACAGTTGCGTGCGGCCACTAAAGCAAATACAAAATTGAAAAGCGAATACAAACTCGTCTCAGTGCGCTACGACGCATCGTACAGTTCACGCGTCACGATCACTTCAACTTTTAAATTCTCAAAATGCCGTCTTGCGTTCTTAAACACTGTAAAAGTTGTTCCTAAAAACAGGAAAATGGAATATCTTTTCACAGGTAACTATTGATAATTTGACTGTTTCCTAATTTAATTTCGATAAAATTCGTATTTGTGCAAGAAATATGTAAGTGTTGCCAGTTTTTGTCGACGCTGTTCTGCCTGAATTAGGGAAAATGCACTTGTCAATTGATTATGTGATAATGATTGTCATGTTAATGAAAAATACATTACCGTATTATAAAAGTATATTGTAGATATATCTTCTTTCTCAATAATATAGTAATAGAATTTCAATTTCCATTAGTATATACCTTACATAATATTGTTTTGAGTTCGATCCCCAAACGATCCAAATATTCGTGTACACCCTGCTACTCGTCAAGCTTATACACTTTGACCTTTGCACCGTTCTTATGGCGTAAAGAATAAGTATCAAAATCGTACATTAAATGTTTAGCTTGACTTGGCGCCGTGTGTACATACATACTTATGGTGTAGGGAATAAGTATCAAAATCGTACAGCAACTGTTTAGCTTGACTTGGCGCCCTGTATACATATATACTAATGGCGTAGGGAATAAGTATCAAAATCGTACAGCAACTGTTTAGCTTGACTTGGTGCCGTGTGTACATACATACTTATGGCTTAGGGAATAAGTATCAAAATCGTACAGCAACTGTGTAGCTTGACTTGGCGCCGTGTGTACATACATACTTATGGCATAGGGAATAAGTATCAAAATCGTACAGCAACTGTTTAGCTTGACTTGGCGCCGTGTGTACATACATACTTATGGCGTAGGGAATAAGTATCAAAATCGTACAGCAACTGCTTAGCTTGACTTGGTGCCGTGTGTACATACATACTTATGGCGTAGGGAATAAGTATCAAAATCGTACAACAACTGTTTAGCTTGACTTGGTGCCGTGTGTACATACATACTATTTATTTCTCAACTAATCGACGCCAGCGGCTTCGCAGGCACATATTTTCGTATTTCTCGTTTTGCCCGATCCCGTGGGAATTTCGAGAAATCCCGTCTTAGTGCACCCCTACGGTTCCCAAGAAACATACATGCTAAATTTCAGCTTCATGCGCCGAGTAGTTTCGGCTGTAGCTTATCTGTCAGTCAGTCAGTAACGCAAGGATTTTATACATATACTAGCTGACCCAGCGAACTCCGTATCGCCTTTTTAAGAGTTTTTATTTAATTCCCTTTTTTCCAAGCCCCTTTTCCAAAGTTACCATTGACTTAGCGTTTAATCTCTTATCATTTTAGTCTATAAATGATGAACAAACAAACATAGATTTTTATATATGTAATGTTAAATTCCCCATTACTTAAAAAATCGGAGCCGATACCCATATCGGCTTTAAAAAAATACCCGTCCGCCATCTTTGATTTCCTATCCACCATCTTTGATCACGAAATAGATGTTGTATTTGGATTCACCATCCCTTAAATCATCAGAGACGATACCCATATTGATTTTTAAAATTTTTGTCATCCGCCATCTTTGATTTCCCATCCACCATCTTGAATCACGAAATAGATGTTGTATTTGGATTCCTCATCCCTTCAAACATCGGAGACGATACTCATATTGATTTAAAAAAAAACCCATCTGCCATCTTTGATCACGAAATAGATGGTGTTTTTGAATTCCCCATTTCTTAAAATATCGGAGACGATACCCATATCGACTTTAAAAAGATCCCGTCCGCCATCTTTGATTTCTCATCCGCCATCTTTGATCACGAAATAGATGTCGGATTTGGATTCCCCATCCCTTTAAATATCCTCGACGATACCCATATCGACTTTAAAAAAAATCCCGTCCGCCATCTTTTATTTCCTATCCGCCATCTTTGATCACGATATAGATGTTGTATTTGGATTCACCATCCCTTTAAACATCGGAGACGATACCAATATTGATTTTTTTAATTTTTCCCATCCGCCATCTTGAATCACGAAATAGATGTTGTATTTGGATTCCCCAACCCTTTAAACATCGGAGACGATACCAATATTGATTTTTTAAAATTTTCCCTTCCGCCATCTTTGATTGCCCATCCGCCATCTTTGATCACAAAATAGATGTTGTATTTCGATTCTCCACCCCTTAAAATATCGAAGGCGATACCCATATTGATATTTAAAATTTTCTCATCCGCCATCTTTGATTTCCCGTCCGCCATCTTGGATCACTAAATAAATTTCATATTATTAATCAGCGTCCCGAAAATCTCGAAAACGATACCCATATAGATTGGATCCTATTCGTTTAGCCTTTTTTTGCCTTTGACCCAACCCTCCCCCTTCTCGTTTGACCATTTTATCATTTTTGTCTGGCCCCTAAAAGTTGTGGCGTAATTTTATATAGCCTATAGCCTTTTCGAATAATTGGGCTATCATAGGCAATAACAATTTTTAAAATCCGACTGCTAGTTCCTGAGATTAGCCGACATTATGTTTTAGCCTTTTTAGCCTTTTGCCCGGCCCCAAAAGGTCAAAGCGTTATGTTATATAGCCTATAGCCTTCCGGAATAACTGGGCTATCGTATACAAAAAGAATTTTTCAGATCCGACCGGTAGTTCCTGAGATTAGCACGTTCAAACAAACAAACAAACAAACAAACTCTTCCGCTTTATTATATTAGTATAGATACAGATTTAAGATTTACGAAGTGGTTAAAACTTAACTCGGTACCTACATTTAAGAAATGTATTTATAAAAGCATTAATTAAATCCATGGTAAATTCTTCAAAACCGCAAATGAATATAAGAATATTACATAACTATATGCAAAATACTGGGAGATTATTCATAATCTGGCAACTTTACACACACATAGACGCGCGTGTCCGTACAGTGCCAGTCGCCAAAGGTCACGCACACATAGCTGTCAACGTGCCACACTTAGTTGGACGAATGCGCTCTATCTGAGACTAATTCTCTCATCTGTGATATCAACTATCCTAAATTCCAACACCATTCAATTCGTTGTCCCGATCATATCGCTTTACACAACTAGTTGCCATTCGGAATAGCGACCGACGGAATTTATCAACAAAAATATTATTTAATATGCGTACGAGTTTCATTTCCCTAAATTGCACACACTAACACAGTTTCATATTCCATATTCACATGTTACATAATAAAAAAGTAAGTATTATAATAATTATAATTGTGCAATGTAATGAACAGCATTACGGAATTATGTGAATTATGCTATCATATTAGTGTAAGTGTTTGGCCAAATTAAGCGGTCGTTTTGACCGGATATGTCGGTCAAATGTCAGTTTAATTGTTGTTTTTTTATTGGCGCTATCTCTAGTGGGCATAAGTGTTATCGCGGACATGTATGAAAGATGAGCGGTAATTTGGCTTATATAAACTCATTACCTATTTGCCACATCATGACCGAGACATCAGACGACAATCTACATACATACATAGACTCACGCCTGTTTCCCCGAAGGGGTAGGCAGAAGCATATTAAACGCCCACTTTTCGCCAGTGTTTTGATCCCACGTAATAGGTGGCGAGCCTATTGCCGCTTATTGGGACATTTTGTTTGCCAGAGCCTCGTCCGTTGATCGGCAGGTGCACCACTTGCAGGTGAGGTTGGCTTGGGACCCTAAGTTCTTGGTGGGGACCCTATGCACCTCAGACGACAATCTCTCAGTAGAAAAACTAATATATTGTCAAATCCGGTAAGGCTAGAGAACCTCGTGCTCCTAAGCTAAAGTCTGAAATGCATCCGTGATAATCATGGAACCAGGACGATGACTTGCCACGTCTTGGCAAGCTTATCTAATAAATAATAGTATTAAAAATTTATTTATTTTCTCTCACAAAGAATGTTACATATTTTTAGACTTAATCTTTGTTACATTAATATAAAAATAATGTCGGACGAGTGAAATCAACGTGAGAGACTGGTGTCTGTATCTAACGTTGTAGGTCCTCCGGCCAGATAGACCTTTTTTATAGTTATAGGCGGCAAACGAGCAGATGGATCGCCTGATGGTAAGCAATTACCTCCACCTATGGACACAAGCACACCGCAGGTGTCACAAGTGCGTTGCCGCCCCTTGGGGTTGAGAAAAGATTCCTTTTCCCAACCCCAAGGGGCGGCATGAGGAGTAGGATGAGGGAGAAGGAATAGGGAATAGGGCCTTCGGCACTCTCACTCACCTAACGAAACGCAACAGTTTAAGTACTGTTACTTTACGTCGATTTTCTGTGAGAGGATAGTACCTACTTCCCCGGTTGAGCCGGCCCATTAATGCTGAAATCAGCAAGGCTCTACTACCTTTAGACCGATGGCTTGAGATGGCTGGTAGTGCCTGGATAGCGTAAACTAGAGAAAGGGTCTTCTGGAATATTCTGGAAGAGGCCTGCGTCTAGCAGTAGACTGAAATTCGCCGATGAGACATAATTTGTTTGTGATATACAAAATATTTTTTTGCCGATCAGCTTTATTATACGAGTATAAATTATTATTCTTCACCACTCAGCTTAAATAAAAATATGCACATTTTCGACATCAGTGCTTCTTGGAGGAAATTCCCCCTTTTGATTTAATGCACAACTTTATGTCCTACAGACGGCGCCATATTATTATGTGATGTCATACCCTATAACAGCATAAAATCAAGATGCTTCTAACGATTCCTCATTTTTTAAGTTATGATTGGCAGCATATAAGATTTGCGTGAACAGATAAATTGAAGATTCGAGATACATTTTTGACATATTTAAAATCTTAAAAAATGGACAGATCGAATATTCGATTCAGTGGTTAAATTATAATAACTTTCTTAAAATGGTTAGAAATAGTATGTTATGTAAATTGCATAACATAACATACTATTTCTAACTATTTTTCATTGTCATCCTAGAGTTGCCTTGGAGCGCAGGGTCCTCTGATATATCGTAATTGTCGCAAGTAATATGCAAACAAATATATTATAAGATTAAGTAATACGGTAACCATTCCCCTAAAATAATAATCAGGCCGTTGCCGCGTTGATATAGGTACATTAAAAACAAACAAACACATTCGCACTTCTAACTGTAAGCCCATGTTCATATCCGGCCCCCTATATCCGTTTCAAAACACATAATTCTATCAACAGTCCCAAGAACAAAGAAACTGACAAACACTCGCGAAAACACTACAATAGAAATAGTAATACACTACTAGGAAATTAGGTCAATCGGTTAACCGATAAACAGACGACGAATGAAAATTCATTCGAAACTTTGTTCAATAAATTTGAAGTCGAAAAGCGGTGCAGTAATTTAGTAGAGACTAGAATTCGTTCTTAACATGAAACTTGACTAAGTAAAGAGTGAATATATTAAGTGTTTCGAGGTCACGGAGTGGAAGGTGGTCGTCAGCGAAGCGTGGACATCATATGTTATATATAGCAGGTGTGCTCGCTACCCATCGCGTGGCCGTGCCTCGTATAAACACAGTAAGGCTGTGTTCCCGACAAAGATGTGTGATGTAGCTGAGCGGTGCTAGGTAGGTGGGCGGTGCGAGGATGCGTTACGAAGCCTTCTTTTTCTTTTTCGTGTAAGTTTGTGGCCATCTCGGCGGTCGAAGTTTTTAGACCCCCTAAAAGCCAGACATGGAGTAACGATTTTTGTCCTGCGACGGCTCTACGGGCCTAAAGCTCGGTAGCACTCAGATTGAAATGCCACAACCGACAGTCACCTATCCAAGTGATAACCACTTCAAATTATGCTTCACTAAGCCGATATATTTCAAACGGCAATAAGAGATATGCTATGAACGCTACACGAATCTGTAAAGCGGTGTGAGCGTTTCCCAAACCTCGCTCAAGTAAGCCGATTCCACAAAAGCTGAGCGATGCTAGGTAAATGAAGCGATTCTATTGGTTCCTAACAAACACATCCCTCACTACGCATTCTCGCACATCTCTGATGGCAACTCAGCATTAGGTCGTTTAGATACCGTTTATTTCACAGGATTTGAGTATATTTCGAGTGTAATGTCATATTCGTTTACATAGAACTGCTTGTGTTTGGTTTGTTTTGTGAATCAGTAATGAATTTGTCTTTGTATGGGTTATGTTTACGTTCAAATGTAGACTTTGAGCCAAACCATGACACATAGATTCAAAACAATTTTGTATAGGTATGGGTTTAAGTTTGTTAATAAGATACCGATAAGTTCGTCTAATACTACTTACCTACTAGGTTCCGCCTGCAGCTGCGCCCATGTAAGTGTCGGTGATCACAACTAGAGGTATCCAATGTATTATTCTGATGTATAAGCTATATTACTGCAAAGTTGCATCGAAATCCCTTCAGTACTTTTAGTGTATAACAAAAACAAACATTCATCCATCCCTACAAAGATTTCCGTACTATAATAAGTGGTAGGAATATCATCATCGATAAATAAGCAGCGATAGCCGAGTGGTCAGACCGACAGACTGCTACGCAGAGGGTCTCGGGTTCGAATCCACGGCACGCACCCATAACTTTTCGAAGTTAAGTGCATATTAAATTGTTAATTATCGCTTGCTTATCGGTGAAGGAAAACATCATCGTGAGGAAACCTGCATGTCTGAGAGTTCTCCATGATGTTCTCGAAAGACATGTGAAGTCTGCCAACCCGTACTTGGCCAGCGTGGTGGACTATGGCCTTAGCCTTCTCATAGTGAGAAGAGGCCCGTGCCCAGCAGTGGGACAGTATAAAGGGCTGATGATGATTATATTATCATCATCATCAGCTTACCATTTTCCACTGGTGGCTATAGCCTATATCATATAGGCCTCTCCAGTGGCACGCCCACAGATATAGATCTACATAGATAACGCAATTATCACGATTTGTATTGAAACCAAGCGTGCCGACTTTTTAATACCTACTGTGACGTTGCCTGTATCACGAAGTCGAAGCGATGCGCGACAGTATCGCTGGTGCGATATTCATCGTCTCCTAATACACAACGTCAGATCAAACGTCCGAAGCAAACGCGGCAACGTAATGTGAATAAAGTTTACTTAACGGTAAAACGGACGCGCGGGGACTGAAGTTAGTGGCGACCAAGCTCGACGCTTGGTCGGAGTTCAGACACGCGAAGTGCATGCATTTGCGTTATCTATGTAGATCTATGTCTGCGGGCACGCCACTGGACAGTGTAGGGAATATAACAGTAATTTATTCGTAAGTTTTTTCGTAAGTTTTGTTCCACTGCATTGCGAGTCAGTCAGCCATCTTGCCATCAAAATGTCAAGGTTAGGGATTACCGGGTAACTTAATAAGTCCCCCATGTTCCCCTATGCGCACCTAACCCCAACTTCGTCACATAGTTTTTATACCTAATTCGTTATACGCGTAAAGCCGTTACTAGCAGACTTATAAGGTATCTTTGGCTTACAGGAAAATTTACGGGCCTGTTGTAAGTTTTAATGTACACTTACCTCGTAAATGAAGCCTGATTTTCATATTTTAAGTGTAACTTAGCTACGACTTGTTCTCTTAAGTCGTATGAGACCACCTATATAGAGCTTGTTATAAATATAGTTTCATCATCATTATGAGCCTATAGACGACTGCAGGACATAGGCCTCCCCAAAGGCGCTCTACTTTGACAGATCATGAACTACCCGCATTAAACTGATGCCGCGATCCCAGAAGATCGAAAATATAGCTTCACGCAAACTATTATATAAATCGTCTGGTCTCAAACTAGGCAGAGTCCGTAAGATCGACAAATTATTGTTTCGAGTCTTCGTGTAATTTCTTGCAGTTGATTGTATGTTTGTAAAGTCTTCCACGGTAACGCACGCGTTGTCTTTACAAAAAGCTCTTCTTTTTCAAGGTAATAATGTTCAAAAACCCATTAAAAGAGAGCACAACATCTTCACAATACGTCACCAGTGTTCTAAGACACATTTCTGATTAGTTTCCCATATAGTGCTTTCGAATTTCCAGTTGAGAAGCGCCACCCAAGTCGGCCACACGTATAGTAGTCGTTAGAAGCCTTCGGACATTCAATACTGCCACTATGACATATCACCAGAGTGTCGGTTACATTCCGCTAAGTGTCGATACGATTATGTTAGATGTTCTGTATTACGTACTTATTTTGTAATAAACGAAGGCCTTGTTGAGATGCTAAAGATACTATTGGATCAAAGAGCCAGGTTGATATTCCGCCTGCGACTTCTAGCGTACTATAATGCCCATAAATTGGGAAGTTTATGGACATAGAAAAATAAACCTCGGTCAAGGTTGCGATGCTAGCCTTCTACATTTGGACGTATTATTTGCTTGAGACACGCTGCCGCAATACGGAATAGATACAAGTTACGTGATAGGAGGCGAAATAAATCTTGGCAAAATGCAACCAAAGATATATGTAGGTGTGTGCGTCAGCGATTTATATTACATAACTTTGACGTAGGTACGCATACATGCTTAGCAAAGTGTGACACGTATGGCACAGTTTTGCAGCCTATTGTAAAACCACTTTTAACACAAACATTTAAACAAGTGAAAGGACATTCTTAAAACGTTAAACAATCATAAAAAAACAACCTCTTTTTTTAAATATTAATAAACTGTGCCACCAATTACACAGATTAAAATTGGATGCCAAAAAGCCATAAAGTAAGCTCAATCAACTAAAAGTTCTTTCTTAATCAAACAAACTGGTTTATGCTCTGTAGCTGTTTAACGACTTTCTAGGTTTTGGGGTATGAAGCGACCGCATTCTCAATGTCGGTAGGTTGCCTTGCCCTTCTGTCAAACCCATGGCGCTCAAGGTCAACGGTAGTGGAGGAAATGACTGGGTGTTTCCATGTTCATGGTACATTTTGCGATTGTATTGTGTTGCTAGTGGAACGTTTGGAAATAAATTATGTTTACCTGCCAGCTACTCTTCCTGGATCGTCGATAGTTTTATATTGGAAAGAGTGTTTGCAGCGCGGCGCTAAATGTGTTATGCAACTATTTTCTTAAGACATTATGCCAAGGTTGAAAAATAAGACGTTGTTTCTTTCACTGCTTCTGCAGTCTATTTGTTTGAACAGGTATCTGTTTAAATCAAGTAATTTATATATTCTCTTCGACGTAACTAAACAAACATGCACTTTAAGCGTGAATAAATTACGTTTAACATTTCTCTCACCTTTGCATATATAATTACACTTAGGCTGGTTTATTCTTTGCTCAGAGAATCAGCATTGCCATCCAGCGTGGCAATGCTGCCAGCCTTCTGGGCACGTTACCCGATGACATTGATGCAGAGACATTTTACGACGCCTAAACCTTGTAAATATTTTCAAATTTTTATTTCTTTTTACGTTTTATTGTACATATACTACTTAGACATTAAGATTAGATTAAGCTACATATAGATTATAAAATGATGTTTATTTAATGTGTAATTATAAATTATTAACAAATTTATATCAATAATTACACTTAGAGAGTATATTTTTCTTCTACCCTATTCACAAGATGAAGTCATGCGGTTGTCATGCCAAACATACATGTGATTATAATATGAGCTATTTATTCACCAGCGTGTTGTCCGTGTGGTGACGGATTAAGAATACGAAATGTCACTACCCCATATCATCCCATGGGTATCGTAAGAGCCGACAAAGGGAGCATATTATGCAGAGAACAGCACTGTAAGAGAAGGAAAACTTGATACAAACCCTATACCTACCAACCCGTTTGGCCAGCGTGGTATAGTAGGCCAATTCCTCCTTTCAAAGGAGAGGCCTAGTCCAGCAGTGGACTGTTAAAGGCTTATGGTGATGATTCACCAGCGAACGTAAAAGAGATAGATTTATAAATGTTTAGTGATACTCTAGATTGGACCGAGGAGGAGTCCAGGATGCCTTCATTTGGTTGTTTTTAATACAGTGACTTCATATTTTGATCAATTGCCAAATGCCACACTCGGTCCCGAAAACCGAAAAACGACATATGTTGTAGTTATCACTTGTACGTACCTAATTGGTCGTCCGAAAATGTAACAGGAGCTCTCTAAATGAGAATACAAATGTACTATTTTAACCGTGTACACTTACTGAGATTTTATTTCTAGAACACTTGAAGTTGTATTTAGATTTCTGTCCGTTAACGCGTGTTGGTTGACCTACAAACTGAACTTCTGATTTTCTGTTTCGTTCCTTTGACATTCCGAATGTCTTTGTTCTTTTCTATTAGGGGGATATTTGATTTCGCTTGGCGAGTTACGAATTTATGTTTAACTTGAACGGAGTTTGTGTTTGAGTTGGAAGTTATTTAGTGGTTTGATTATTACTGTTTGAAAGAAATTATAGGTTTTTTGTAAATTCGTGTCTTTATAATATATTGGTAGTATCCATTTTAATTTGACCCTAGTGAAGATACCAACAGACTTGCTTGACTGCGGACAGTACGTGCTTGACATTTATTTAGCTTGGAGCTTGTCAAATATGTATCTGAAGTCTCTAAATCCATGGATAGATTGGATATTGATCTTTTGATTTTTTTTAAGACAACAACTCGCGCACTAGGAAGAAATTCCTGTATCGCGGGGGACTTAACAAACATTCAATCAACGGACACAAAGAACACCCAGACTTGAGACAACAATTTGTGGATCACATAAAGTGTTGTCTATCGAACCCTCGACACGCGGCGCAGTACCAAGCGGCGAGGCGACCGCTTAAACCACTGCGCCAACCGTGCAGTCGGTAATTCAGCGGTAAGACGATGATATGTTAGTGTAGTGTTGGTTTAGCGCATGCGCAGGTAAGCAGCGGTTTCTCAACGCGACAGATGGCACGCGCACCCACACGGCGCCACTCGACTACTTATTATAACAACATGTTGGGTGAGGTCTCACTGACAGCGATTAGCGGATATGCAACTTTTCTTTTTTACCGATTTTAAAAAGGAGGAGGTTCTTAATTTGGCTTATTTACTCAGAGCTCCGTAGTTTGTTAATTTGAAAGAAAATACTTCCTATTTGATTCCAACCAAGTGGAAAATATTTCGAAGACTGTTTTTTTTTGTTTGCAATGCTTTTTAAAGAAGGCATACTGTTTTGATTTAAGGTTGCTTGGGTTGTTCAATCTCTTTAGGTCAATTCTCCTATCTTATCTGACATCGAAATTATATTTTGAAACAAATGAGATTATATTTTGAATTGACTCACAATTGGCATTCTGCAAACTTAATGCTACTATCGTCTAAAATGTCTAACTAGTTCGTCGTTTACACATATTTTGACACATTGTTCAATTTACGATCTAGTCGCGATATCATTCTAATACCAGTTAATTGAAGGCCCGGCCAATGTTGCCGCCAACTACACCAATTAAACCAACATACCGCCAAGTAGCTCTCTACACGTTGACCCAACATGCTGGGCCAGCGTATTTTCCCAATGTGTACAGGGGCTTTAAGAGAATACCACTTATGATTTATGACATAAGTTTGACACTGACATTATATCAAAACTGTATTTTGAACAAATATAATTACGGGAATTGAGTCTGTTTCAATGCAGAAGAAGGGAGAAGGTAGGTGTATCATACCACGCCATAGAGTCACATTGACTGTTTGACCTTTCTATCTATCAGAATAAAATGGCATAAACCCTTATAGCAAACTAGCCTTCGCCTGCGGTGCCGCCTGCATTGGGGACTATTATCGCGATAAAAAGCAGCCACTTAACTCACGAGCGCCTAACAATCTCCACACTCAAAAATCATAGTATAATATTGACATGAAGTAAAGACAAACAAACAAACGCATTTATCATTAAGTGTAGACAAGAGAGATAGCCTTTGGCAAATGGGTAGTTCCGTTTCCTTAGCCGCAACAATGTAAGCAGTATTTATCAACAAACCGCTAAGAGTAAGATAAGGAATGTGACGATTGACTCTTAAGAGCAACAGTTTATTAACTAACGACTATTTGAGAATTTATTAATGACAAATACGTTTAGTAAATACTATATTAACCTCGAATCACAATCAGTTTGCTTAGATCCATTAGTCATTCTGTGTTAAGGCCACTTTGAGTCATATCATTCATATTTTATACTAGTTCTGTTTGTTTTGTAGTACTATTTGTGTTATCGCATGCCAAATAAATAGGACGAGACCTTATTACAATATTCATGTTTTTATCTTTTATATTTAAATATTTGATACTGGTATTTTGATAAGGATATCATTGTCGATTTAGTGAATAATTAGAAATTCTCTTGATATCTGATAATGATTGTCCTTCTACGTGTGATATGTGGTATCAATGACTATAGATTTTGATATGCTAATTATGTAAGACTTAAAGAAGCTATTGTCACTAGCGTCGAAGTGCTTATCTGTATTTAATTTTTAAGCTATATTTAATATAAAGAATTATTCTCATTTGAGAATCAAATTTTGTAAAATTGCTGTTACAAAAGTACTTAGCAACGTGCCTTAATAAATATTTTCACATATTTTCTCAACAGATTTTGTAATTCACTAAACAGACGTGTAGTAACAGTGATTTAGAAATAATCTGAATCTAAAGACAATTAATCCGAAGTAGGTCATCATTATTAAATAATTTCATTAGCTTAATCTTGTAAACCATTATGATAAACTAGAACATGTGATCCACTAAATATATAGGTATATAACATAATCTAACAAGATAGTACATATACACGGCTAATGATGAGTAGCTGGATTAACTTAAATATCATATTTTAATAGTACCTTGGTCTACAAGTTCGATATCGAAAAAAATAAGAATATATGTTTGTATAAATCGCTGTCAGTGACACCCCACCCCAAGTGCACGATCGAGGCCGAGTTTTTACAACGGGTGTCGGTTTCACGCGTGTGGGTCGTTCACGTTCATAGCTAGTACGTTGAACATCTTCGAACGCTTGCACTGGCGCCATACGCTGCACTTACCGCCCATATACGATTACTTAATCCGACACTCAATAGATATTCATAGGCCTTTTGATAACTGGTTTGCGGATTATGTGCATTGATCGGCTTGGGCGTTTCGGTCGGCTAGTTTGAGGTGAGATGCTGAGGTGTTCACGGATAATGATGTGAGGTATTAGTACTTACTGCCTCGTTTCGTTTGTACGTTCTTCTCACCTGCTTACTCTACCTTCGCTTTGAGTGACCCACGATATTACGAAATCAAAAAAGACTAATTTTATGACAAAAAATGAAGAAACTGACCCATGCTATGTAATAAGTTCAGCCAATAGACTACATCCAACTGATGATAAGATACTAAGTTTAGCCCCTATAGAGCAGTGCTGGTAATAAGGTATAATACGTGTTTTGTGAAATCTATACAGAGCCTTGAGGGAAAGCTTCACACGCTCTTTTGTTCCTAACCATCCTCAATCTCTCTTCCATTCTTCTAAAGAGAATGAAGCGAGGTAGTAAAAGAGCCATAGGTGTCTGTTGCTCACACTCACTAAACTTAACGCAACAGCATGAATACTCCCACTTTTCGTCAATATTCTGTGCGAAGCTTACGTAACTTATTTTTAAAATCCATCTTAAAATCAGCAACAACCTCGCTTAATCTTAATCAATCGATATGTATACGTCGATAAAACCATCTGTTTCGATATTTACCTCTTAATACGGTCTATGGGTCGGTTGTAAAGTAAGGTTAATTATGCAACCATATGTCGCGTGTGTATGTATTATTCTGAATACTTCAAGTGCGTAGCAGTGGGTTACCACCTGGTTTGTAAGAGAGCTTGTACACGTCGCTTCGTGTCCTTTCATCACACGAACAGTTCTACACTACTTCAAAAAAACTATTGTTCTTTGTTCGTACCTAGATTCGGCAAAATCTTGCCTCATGCAAAATAATTTAGCGGGTCTTAATCGCGTAAAATTAACTTCTACATACGACAGATCATAGTCGCGAATAGATTGACAGTCTCTCCGCGACCACGGTCGGTGCAAGACGATCGAAACGTCGAAAAAAATTGGCATTTATACCTTAAATAAGTTAATTTTACGCGATTAAGACCCGCTAAATTATTTTGTGTGATGTATACAAATCGCGAAAGTTTAAAATGGATTAAAAATCTTGACGTCTACATGATGATTTGGGTGTTATCTGTAGAAGACACGGCGGCATTTCTTAGCATATACAAGCGCCCTTATGTCTTCGTGCGCCTAATCCAAGGCCCCTTGCCTTGTATTTGGCATATATGTCGATTATGGCATATTTACGACATTCGCTTTATATCGTTTGTTATAATTAAGTACGGCGACGCGTGTGGCCTGTGTTCAGTAGCCGCCTACGTGATTTGTGTGTGTTCGTAAGTAACCGCATCCTGCGTCAGTATGCATTTAATTTGCACTAAGCTGTTGCAAAATCTACTACAAACATAGCGTATGTTTGTAGTAGATTCATGATTCATCAATGCTGCGCGGAATGCGCAAAATGCACATAAACAGAAGAAAACAAATTTTGTTTTATAAAAACGCTTCTTCTAGATTAAATTTCTTTTCAAATACTACACCTTCTACAATTCGATGCATCTGACATCCACGGGAAACCTACTGTGATTATTTTACAGTTTACTGAGACAAATGTGCTATTTCAAATGACAATATAATTCTAACCTAACTTAATTATTTATTTATTTATTACACTTCCTGCAATACAATTTGCACAAGGCGGCCTTAATGCGAAAGGCATTTTCTACCTAACCTTAGGGTGATGCAGAGATGATAGTGGCAGGTGTCTTTTAGAGACTAAAACGAGAAAACTCACCTAATACAGGGTGTTGATATGCATTTATGTAAACACATTTTACATACATACATAGACTTACGCCTGTTTCCCCGAAGGGGTAGGCAGAGGCATATTAAACGCCCACTTTTCGTCAGTGTTTTGATCCCACGTAATAGGTGGCGAGCCTATTGCCGCTTATCGGGATATTTTGTTTGCCAGAGCCTCGTCCGTTGATCGGCAGGTGCACCACCTGCAGGTGAGGTTGGCTTGGGACCCTAAGTTCTTGGTGGGAACCCTATGCACCCTACATTTTACATAAGCATAAATATTCCTAATTTAACATATTATCTAATTCTAAAGTAATATTTTCTGAGAAAAGTGTTCGCCTAAACCTCAGACTAGTACATTCACAGGAAAACAAAATTTCAGCATGTTTAAAGCCGTGTAACATGCGAAGTTGCCGACTAGACGGCAAAATCCTCTCAGAAGTTTCTAACATGCCGAGACTTATCCCTTCACTTGAAATTCAATATGTAGAATAAATCCTCAAAGCTTGAATCCCGAATACAGCTCGAAGAAAGGCACTAAGTCTCAAACGACAGTTACTTTCTATGAAACACCTTGAATAGACAACAACGTTAATAGAATTCCTTAAAATTGGATTTCCTATCAGGAATTAATTGAATAAATTAAACTAGAAAGTGTTCGTTAAAGTAAAGCCAGGCTCGGAGACAAAAACAATAAGCTTTTACAGCTGACAATTTGCGTAACTCAATTAGACGGGACTTAGAACGATCTAAACGAGACTATACAGGTGAGCAGCCAAAAAAATAGATGATAATCTTCTCAGTCGTTGTGTCCTTTAACAATAAAAGGGTCTATAAACGTTTGAACCCAAAGCTTTTTGTTCCATTAAGCCAACGGACTATACGAAACTTAATTACGGCCACTATCCACTTCTTTTACGTAATTATCGTTTGCGAGGCGTCACTCCTGAATGTGTTCGAATTTTGTTCCACCTCCGTTTTGAGTAAAAAAAATAATGCATGCTATTATTCTCGTCTATGAATCATCAACGTAGATGCAGTGGTAAATTTTAGGCGTGTTGGTGTTAACCGAAATATTATATTCCAGTCGTCCAAATATTACTTCGTCGCCTACATCCTATTATAAAGCTGAATAATCTATTCTTCTATCTCATTCATATGTAATGCTCCGTCCCTTTCTTTTAATCGTTGCCAATCATAGTGATAAAATGTGACAAGCTACTTAGAAGCACCACAATAATCCATTTAGCATACACTACACACAACCGTTCTTTCGAGCGTGCTGCTGTGAGCATTCCATCTTAATCTGTACTAATCCGCCCTTGACCAGCGTGGTGGACTATGGCCTCTCCAGTCATTACAGTAGGGAATTCTGAACCCTGAAATATAAGTAATAGGCTAGTTGACAAAAAAAATTATAAGTCCGGCCTTTAGATTATTCAAAAATAAGCGATACGTATTTTTTGTTTGTAAATTAAACCAAAAATGACCAAGATATAGCTCATTAAAGTTACGTATAACGTCACGTCGTGCTGCATTTTTTCGCAATAGGTGACGTCACACGTAACTTTAAGGGCTATATCTTTGTTATTTTTTATTTAATCGAAAAAAGAAAAAAACGTGCCCAATGTTTTTTTATAATTTAAAATACGGACTAAATAAAATGTAGTATCTTCTTGGGTTTACGCGAATGTTACACATTGAAATTAAACAACAGTTTACGGATTGTATCGCGATGTATTGGTTTCACTAAGTTATTACATTTGAAACGAATGATCTAGAAACTATATTTTTAATTTATTACTAGCCGACGTTTCGAATTCTTTACAGAATTCATATTCACGGCAGACTTTCTAGATAATTCGTTTCAAATGTAATAAAATAACTTAGTGAAACCAATACATCGCGATAAAATCCGTAAACTGTAGTTTAATTTCAATAAATAAAATGTAATTAATTTGACCCTGGAAACTACCCTATTGCACGAGTCTGCTTTCTTAATCTCTTTTCGCTTGAGCCCCAACATTCTAAGAAAGGTCCAACAATAGCTGACTGCCATTTAAAAAATACGAAACATTCGTCTCAATTTTGTATATATTTTTAAGATTGACTCTTTTTGCTCTGTCGCTTAGTCTGTCTGTGATTGTAGTAGCAATCTATTTTCCAACTATTTGATGAAACTAATTAAGCAATTCTAAATTGTTGTCTAGCATGTGCCAATTTACAATTGCCTAATACGCTAAACCTAGCTAGTTGTCGCCCAAAAGATTTCGTTACAAGTAAATCTGTCTTAAACGGCACAAACTAAGTGTATGATTGTATTCGACTATTTCGCAAGACAAGACTACTGTTGTTTCACCGAGATAACAGCTAAGCAATGCACTTGTTTACCTCTGTTATCACTGTTATATCATTCCTCCAAGTATTTACTTGTTATTTTATCTCCTAGTTTCTTCACAGTTGCTTGGTAACTCCCAACAATTTAGTAGAAAGTAGATAGTGCTCCAGATATGATGCCACGATCATAGATGTTACTACCGCGAGAAGATCGCCCATTGTTTTCGATCTGACGGGTAAAAAACACGTACCTGGTGATTAGTGACGCCCGTTAACTTTTTCTCTAAACCATCGTTATTATCTATACGTATAATAAATTGTATTTTTGTCGGTCAGTCTGTGGGTTTGACTACGATTAACTAAACAATGGGTGCGCGAATTCGGATGTGGTCTTTGTGATGTATTGAGATAAGCTTGTTCAGGCACTGAGTGTCTCATTTGAATGAGATAGCAAGTAAAAAATATGTCACACATGTACACTAGGTACATGCGTTGAAAGATCGTGATCTCCAGTTTGAATATTACGGATCTTAAAATGAAATTTACACAGGGGACTAGTACTAGTTACAATGTAGGTTGTAGCTTTTAGTGTGGGTAGAAAATTAGATAAACTTTTAATTTGCTTGTTCGTGGGGCTTTTCACATTTTAACATTAAATTTGATGTTAAAACTTTTCAGAGTGCCGAACAGCTAAAAGAATCTGATTTGTAACACACTTGTAAATATTACAGCCAAAGTAAACAATTAGCTGAAGGAATGCTTCACTGTTATCAGTAGAGTAAGTCCGGTGATAATATCGCACGATGCTGCAACTTGTTCCATATCTACTGACCTCCATTCGACAATTGATTTGAAGCGAATCGTTAGTGTCTATTGGATGGTTTTGATGTTTAGGCTTGCAGCCTTTCAAGCTTATAATGAAAATAATTATTGGATTTTCTTATATACATAGATATATTGTGCCAGAATTTTGGCACTGTATGAAATGTGAATTTGTTACTTTTAAATGGAAACATATCATACCTTACTAACTCTTCTTTTATTATTTATCAGTCGGTCACCTAGGTTTGATTTAGCTAATGAAAAGCTAAAACATCCGATCAGGAAACTAAACTATACAGGTAAAAAGTAATTTAACTATAGGTATGCTTATTTCATCCATCGAACAAATTAAAGCCTACAAAAGAAGCAAAAGATAAAATAAAAAAGCATTGTACAAATAAAATATGAATCAAATTCAAATCTGTATTCATTTAAAGGCAAAAAGAAAACCCGAGTCACCAAAGCGGAAACGATTGCAAAGAAAATTTCTTTAGGCCGACAATCGACCACCAGATTGGTACATTCATAATGTTACACAAAATTGAATTTTTATACTGAAGTATATAAATTACTATGCGATGTAGCCCATTACGTTGTAGTGGTTTCGCACGGCTGGTTTTATTATATGAATTATTTAAAGTCGAACGAAAAAGTTGGCGAAGTGATCACGACGGAATAATGGTATAAAGTTATCAGATGTTTGTCGTGTCTGGTGAAGAAAGTGGGTTACTGCGGTACTTGGGTGATGGATTTTCTTTTTGGACTGCTGAGGTATTTGTAATGAATTATGAGTGGCCCCGACTGCAGTACTACTCTGCATAATATACTACGTAACAGCATCCATACTGTTCTTTGACTTGGTCTCAAGATGTCCCCACAATAAGAATATAACGTTTGAAGAAAGATCCTCTAGTTTTACTGTCGTAACTGAAACTATTCTGCATAACATAAAGATTTTAGTCACCCACGCTGATTGGCCCTCTTCACTCTTAGATTGTATAACTCCGAACGAAATAATCAGTGAATGCTGATCGAATCAAAGAGCCTCACTCTTCGATTTACCTAAAGCCACACTAAGCTTCTTGGTGGTGTACCCCTGCCTCGTTGAAGACGACAACAAAAGGTCGCTAAGTCGCTAAGTAAATCTATCTGTGGTTCTTGTAAAGCCTTCATTTCAAGATTACCTACTTAGCATTACTCAGCCTCTTTATATGCATAACCAAGAAGGAAGTGGTTAAACACTTACCTACCGCTTTGCTCATTTGAAAAACACGCGCTGATTCTAAATGGTTTTTATTTTTCCCCCGTTCTGTAAGTAAATTAATCTTTGTTTCAGGCCACGTACATCCAACAAGGCTATGAAAAGCAAATATTTTTCGGAAAGGCATTTCAATAATATTCTTAAACATGCAACGCGAGTGTTTAAAAGTTTCTAAGGCATTTTAATATTGATTTGTCTTTTTATCTGCATTGATTGCGGTTTTTTTTTTAGAATGTTTTGGGAGAGTACCCGTAATTCTATTATGAAACATTACTAAAATGTGGGCGTTTTCAGCGCTTACATTTTCTGACATACACAGGCGTGTGTGCTGAGATCTGCTGATCAGCCTCTTTTTTTTCTGAAAGTGAAAAGAAAGGGAAATGAAATACTGTTTGGGAGGAGACGAGAATGCCTTCTAGCATAGAATCTTCAATTTTCGGTTATACTGGAGCTCGCTTGGCAGGTGGCTCGAGTATCAAAATAATCAAGCGATCAATCTTTCATAATCAGGTGTGTATTACGCATTTAGGCGCATATTTAAAGACGTTGTTTTGTAAAGAAAGTCGGCTCTGCAAGCTATACGTCATACTAATCCATCAAAATATTTGGGACGTACAGCGCGTAGACTAGCGGTCACACTGAAAAAAGGTTTCTTGACCTTTTAATCGAATTTTTACATCTTGTGTAGGTATATTTTTTGTGATGGACGAATCTTTTAAAAATCTTCTTAGTTGTTGTATAGGCCTTCAGTCACACAAACAATGTATTGTACATACATACATACATACATAAACTCACGCCTTTTTCCCGTCGGGGTAGGCAGAGACAACGGAACGCCACTTGCATCTATCCTTACAAACCTCTTGTGAGGTTGTGAATTTTCGTATCGTTTCATTCGCATAAACTTGTCAAATCAATCTTTTGATAAATAAATCTGAGTCAATACTTTAGATAAACCATTATATATCGTGTTGTCGCGTTGTTTTGGATAAAATTATTAGTATACTTTTATATTTTCTTTTGATACATACGCTACAGTAACACTATGTCTGTTTTCTGACTTCTTAAGATAGGAAACCAGCTTGAGAATTCGAGGGCTCTGGTTGCCATCTAACCTCTTGAGATGGTCGACTAAGTCCAAACGGGATACGTAGGTGAGGTTACCTACGCCTCAACTCCGTCAATCGACTGATCTCAAACACAATTTGCATGTAAATATATAATATACTCTATTACAATTAAGATATATGACCCATTGTTATACTGCATCTGACGTAAATGATGTTATGTCTTTAATATAATATAAATACAGAACCGTAGCGCGTTCTTATATTTCTGTATCTGATGACAAAATATCTGTATACCTGTAAAATCAAATGATTACGATGTTATAACCAGTGGTTAGTCATTCAAGTATTGGAACTTAGGTATATTGATAGAACACGCTTCTTAAACTAGCAATTATTTAGTATATTAACTCTGCGTGAAAAATTCTACTGCTAGATATTGTGGCCTTTCTGAAAGATCTTTTGCTGACTAACACTCTGATATCCACTAAATTAGTTAGATCCTGTACTGCAATCAACTGATAATACAATTTTTATTCTTAAAAAACTTTTCTTGTGCTTATTTATCTTTTTTAATGAGTCTACTCCTAAGTCCGCACGAGGGATGCATTCTGTGTCGCGAGGGACTTTGACACTCAATCATCCGGCAAAAATAACACCCAGATTCCTAGCAACAGTTCGTTCTTCATTGTCTTGTTCGTTCTTCATCGAACTCACGACATTCGGCACAGTGTCAAAAAGTGAGACAACTACTAAAACGACAATACTATCCGTTCAATCAACTAAAGCAGTTCTTCCGAAGGCGGTGCTATGCAAAAGACGGAACAGCACGTTGTGATGGCATGTCCGCCTATTGAGCTAGCGGTAGACTTAAACTCATTTGACATGCAATTTCCGCGCCTTGTGTTTATGACAGAGAAAATAAAAACATTCTCGCAGCATCTGAGCGTGTCGTTGGATTTTATAACGCTCTATAATCTGTGTATACCGAATACTTTACGGTTTTCAGAAATCCTCTAGGTACTTTGGTTTTAGAGGTATCAGACGGTTGATAGTTTTGTTGTACACACGGCTAGCAATCAAGCTTATAAGTTGCACAACGATTTTGATACTTATTTCTTACGCTATAAGAACGATACAAAGCACAACATGTATATCTTGACGAGTAGCCGTGTGTGCTAAAGTGTTTACATAATGACTGTCTTGATTGGCTGTAGATATTGTTTTGATGGTAAATATACTTGGGTGCTACCTTTTTACAATACAGAAAGGTAACATTTTATCGAACAAAGAAATACAAAAATCTCCAATTCGTAACCCTAATATAAAAACGAACGAACTCAACACAAACTTTTCTTTTATAATAGTAGGGATTCGCAATACTCACGATTGTAGTTTGCAATCAAATTCACACCATTCATGTTCGCTGTATAAATTCCCTTTACAACCTTGATAACCGATAAGCGAGTTTCATGACCTATTACGTTGTACATACATTGTACAGTTTACAGTTAAATGTGTTATGGCTTTATCAATTTATACTAAACTCCGCCTTTACTGACTGACGGTCAACGCACAGCCAATTTCTATTGGTTGAAATTTGGCATGTACGTTCTTTGTGGAGAGTGAAGAAGAGAGCGTTCTTTGTAGAAGCACTACCGCTTGGCCACGGGGACCGGCGACGCGACCTGCGACAAGCGATTTCGATGTACATGGCGCGTTTACTGTGAGGCGAAATCGGTCGCCGCGGCGTAGTTAAGCGCGCCATGTACATGGAAATCGCTTGTCGCAGGTCGCGTCGCCGGTCCCCGTGGCCGGGCCGTAAGAGAGAATTTTTGAATTTTACTCTCTAAAACGAAAAAAATGTCAGGCCAGACTTTAATTACACTTTTAATCTAAGTAAGACTGACAAAGAAGATATATAAGGCAAGTGTGACTGACCAGATTGGAGACATCCTAAAAAAAGGACAGGTCAGAAGTACCCTAAACAGAAGAGCACGCAAGAGAAACTTGATGGGACTGAGTGAAGCAAGAGAGGTATGTCAGGATCGTTGCAAATGGCGTTCCGTAGTCTCTGCCTACCCCTCCGGGAAACCGGCGTGAGTCTATGTATGTATGTATGCAGGAAGCAAACGGTAGTTACGACTAAAATTCTCGTTCATGCATATTAATCTCTTCAATTAGATACAGATTAAAACGCTACAGTATAGGTGAAAACATTTTGTTAGAATTCCGTCGTTAACCTCTTTGGTGTCAATTCTAAGGCTGTAGATTTTCATGTGAGTTTCGCATTATTTTATGTGTTATGTGCTAGGAAATTGTGATCATATGTTGTGCCGTCCTCACGATGTGCTCAGGTTAACAGTTTCGTGAAATCGCCGCATCAAATCTTATTGCTGCGTTGGTAGTTCGGCGTGTATTGAATTGTGAAATGTTTTGTATTAACATGTCTTTGGATCTGTGAGACAATTTAAAATGTTCAATGGAGATATCTGCTGTGTTTACCTGATTACTACTATCGCTTGTTATTTTTGTTATTTCTACTTTGATACTTTTCTAAATTTCAATTAATATTACACAATCCTCCGACAATTCAACTACGGGCATCAGATCGCAAACTAAACGCGTATTATACAATCATACAATCTACATATATTATAATTACATGTTTTCTATACGTAAACTTTTCAAGCACCAACTAGAAACATTCCAATCTCCGCCATACAGAACAGTTACTTATAATAAATTCTGAAGAACTCGTACCCTTCAGACTAACCTCGATACAGGGAAGACAGTTATAAATATAGGAGGCACTTGAATCGACAACGGTCTCATTCACCTATCACTTATCAGTTGATGTATGATCAATTGTAATAGATGAGTCACATGCCAAGATTGTAGACTTGACATTGATCGGGCGCTGCGGAGCGTGACTTCGAGCCTAAACTGCCTGCCTGGCCTTTGCAAGGACTGGTTTTTATTTATGAAGGAAGTGTGTGGATATAGGAATTCTTAGCTGAGGTACCTATAAATAGAATGTTTTTTTTTCAACAGCTTGGGCTTGTACACTTGAAAGTAGCAATTCTTTGGATTATTATTTTTCTTTTTATGGTAATAAGCAGCAAACGAGCAGACGGATTGACTGATGGTAAGCAATTACCGCCGCCCATGGACACAAGCAACACCACAGGGGGTCACAAGTGCGATGCCGCCCTTTAGGGTTGGGAAAAGGGATAGGATGACGAGTGGGATCAAGGAGAATGTATAGGGCCTCCGGCACTCTCACTCACCGAACGAAACGCAACAGTTTAGGTACTGTTACTTTACGTCGATTTTCTGTGAGAGGGTAGTACTTCCCCGGTCGAGCCGGCCCATTCATGCTGAAATCAGCAAGGCTCTACTACCTTGAAAATACATTGTTATTCAATAATGTATTTAGACTTTAGACAAGTTTGAATAAAACAGTTGTGCTATTGCTACTCGTGAAAATGATAAACACTAGCTTCATATCTTACTCGATACTTTGATTTGATAAGATATTGTGTGACAATTGGAAGCAACAATTTCTGATAAATAATTTGCGTATTTCCGTTCTGTCTACAAAAGTTGCCTACAGAAGTGTCTGACAAACTGCTTTCAACATAAACAAAATTCATGTGGCTTTTTGAAATAAAATAAATCGTAGCTTCTTTTTCTTCTTCTCGAGTCGTTGGTACAGAATTCAAATGGCACCAGTTGCTGTGGCCACTTACAGGATGTGGCCACAGCAACGGCATTGTCGGTGGCTTGACATAGATCGGTCCCCGAACATCTGTGCGGACACTTAGGACACTCTAGCTGCTAGAGTGTCCGTGTGTGAGTATGAGCGACCTGCTAGAGTCTAGCAGGTCGCTCATGGTCTGTTCGGGACTTTTTTTTTTCTTAAACTAGTCGGATGGTCTTGACTAGCCTCAGAATATTGCAAGAAGCTTTTGCGGTTTTTTAGTCTACCACGGGGCAATCTATGGTTGTGCAACGGGTGTCGAGGGTCCTCTTCCTGGCGGCGTTTCTCAACATCCTAATCGTAATCGTAGCTTAAGAAAAGCATTATACCTACGACAAAAAAAAGGAAGTGAAATCAGAAACGATTCTACCAACATGTTATCAGGAAAACTTGGACAAAGTACTACTGTGCTATAGACCATGATGATTAGTACAATAAATACTAGCCTTTATCCTAAGTAAACAACTCATCACAGAGAAATGCCTTATTATGAATAATTTATTCACTGGCGTCTTAGTGTTTTCCTAGTTGGTTTGTAGGACTTCCTTATAAACTCAATAAACAAATCAAAGAATACAATTTCAGTGTCGCAATAACGGCCAGAGCACACGATATAATTAATAATGACGGTACCAATCACGAAATTAACGCATGATACGTCAATTTTAAATTATAAAGGTATGTGTATACCGTGAAGAGGAGTAGCGATAGCTCAGTCAAATTGATATCATTTTTAAACACGGTGGATTATTGGACGTTTTTTACATTATTGTTGATTGTCAGAATGTTTTTAATTGTCACTTTCTTTGGTATGCATACGTATATATATTTTTTGGTTTTGTCTATGGTGAAGCTTTACACCAGTCGTCATAGGGACATCAGTGCTCTCTTATATCGTGACACTGGCCTTAACCATAGAATATGACGATCCCTTGGGTTGCAGAGGTCAGAAAACCGTCGCTCTGAAAAAAGTAGACATGTTAAAATCCTGAAAGCTAAAGGACAGCGGGTTGGATGTGTTCACTTGAGTTTGCTTATGTGAAAAGACGATCGTGGTTATGTGCAGCAGGCAAATAAGCTCATCTACAACCAACAAATAATCCGTATAGTACATATATAAAATCCTTGCGTTACTGACTGACTGACAGACACGCTACAGCCGAAACTATTTGGCGCAGGAAGCTGAAATTTGGCATGTATGTTCCTTGGGGACCGTAGGGGTGCACTAAAAAGGGATTTCCCGAAATTCCCTCGGGATCGGCTAAAACGGGTAAATTAAAAAAAATGCAGGCGTAGCTGCTGGCGTTCTCTAGTACATATATAAAATCCTTGCGTTACCGACTGACTGGCAGAGAATAAGCTACAGCCAAAAGTATTAGGCGCAGGAAGCTGAAATTTGGCATGTATGTTCATAGGTAGGCTGTACCAAAAATCGATCGAAAGATTGAGCAGAATTCGGTCAAACCAAATAAAATATACGGGCGTAGCTGCGGGAATCCTCTAGTAAAATTATATAAATCCTAAGCACCATCAAGCTGAAAATACAGCTCAATCTTAGCATCACAGGATCAACAACATTATTTGGTTGCGATTTACTTCTCGTTTGCTTTCCACTCGTAGCTCGGGGCTAGGAATCAGTGTGTCTCCACAGCACACAACGCAAAGCTTCTGCAAACAATGTTGGCTACAAGTGTTGGTCTAGTCTGGGAGCGGAACAGCTGTGACGCTCTGACGTTTGCACATTTGTACGTTGTTGCTTGTGTTGGAAAATCGACTGTAAATTTTCTAGTAAACTTATTAATAGGTTTTGACATGAAATTTAGGCACGGTGGTGGTTTCTGGCAAGTCTAGTACGAAGATTCTACATATTTCTTATTAGCTACGTCTGTCTCGTGTCTCGTCCGTGTGGTGACGGATTAAGAATACGGATTTTCACCACCCCATATCATCCCATGGGTGTCGTAAGAGCCAACAGAGGGAGCATATTTTGCATAGAACAGCGCTGTAAAAGGAAAACTTGATACAAACCCTATACCAACCCGTTTGGCCAGCGTAGTATAGTAGGCCAATTCCTCCTTTCAAAGGAGAGGCCTAGTCCAGCAGTGGACTGTTAAAGGCTGATGATGCTATGTCTGTCTCTAGAAAAAAATCCTATACTACTATTCCGGTACTGGCAGATCTTATTATGTGGATTATTGAATAATAGTTGATACATGTACGAGTACCTATCGCATAAAAATGTTGCAGATTTCGTATCACTTTCTGAATAAAACCTTTTTCATGTAAATAAGAAGTTTGTTACAGCTGTTTATTCATCAGTGGGACATCCTTCTTATATCCGAATGTAACCCGGACCCGAACCCAAGACGTCATTGGCGCCGACAAGCCGTTTGTTTACAAGCGATGAGGCGTGCGCTAATTGAAAAGTGTCTTTACTTCGCCCGACCTCCCGACGTATCAATGTTAATAATTATAACTTTGTTTTTATATTAAATCATCTAGATACAGTGCTATTTAAAGATGCTCTTGGATGTGACTTTTATTCATCTTTGTTATCATATTTGTGTAAATATGAGTATGAGGGTTTCAAGGCGAATGGAGACGTTTCTTTGCACGCATCTGTTCGTTTTTTAGGGTTCCGTACCTAAAAGGTAAAAAAACGGGACCCTATTACTTAGCCTCCGCTGTCTGTCTGTCTGTCTGTCAGGCTGTATCTCATAAACCGTGATAGCTAGAAAGCTGAAATTTTCAGAAATTATGTACTTCGGTTGCCGCTATAATATCAAATACAAAAAATAAAAATAATTAAAATATTAAGGGGGTCCCATACAAAAAACGTGTTTTTTGTTCGTATTTTTTGCTCAAAATTACTAACTTTAACAGGTAGACGCTTCAAATTTTCACAGAATATGCAGTTGTATCTTACCTTTCAAAATAAATAATTAAATTTAAAAAAAGTAAATAATAAAGGGGGGCTCCCATACAACAAACGTAACTTTTAAGCAGTTTGTTACTCGATCTTAATAAACAGGTAGAAACTTAAAAAGTATTTAAGTAAGTAAGTATACATACAACGAACGTGATTTTCTTTTATAGCTGATGGTACGGACCCCTTCGTGCGCGAGTCCGACTCGCACTTGCCCAATTTTTTTAAGAAATGTCAAAAGTGTCATTGATAGTCTTATCGTGGCAGTTCACAGTCTCAATTCTCAAATAAGCGAAATAATTGTTTTATTATTTGCTACAAATTGGACACTAAGGATGTCTGGAAGCTTGTGCCTGTACGGGGAATCGACTTACCGTTACTTTCTAAAGCATTTTATTTTATGCATAATTGATCGAAAATTCTCTTATGTCATCTTGTAAGGGCCATCCTAAAGTATCAAGCACAAGTGTTTCAAGTCCAACTAAGTAGGCAAGTATACTTAAATTATCTTCAAAATATTACAACACAATTATTACACTCTCTTCAATCACGATGGTTGGCTGAAGAGTGAAAGTCCCATAAAAACGCTTCCAGTAGTATTTAAGTGATGCGCACAGTTATATTATAACATACAATTATGGAAATACACGTTTTGGTAACACTTATTATGAGTGCGTACTTGTTTTACGTATGCGAACGGTGCGTGAGAGAGAGGTTTTACGGCTCTCGCTTTTACTTTGCCATATTAAAGAATATTGTATTTATTATATTGTATTTATTGTATAATCACAGTACAGTGCACATGAGCGATACGAACTAACTCACCACCATATGGTATATATATTGTCTACTAAGAAAGAGAGAAAGAGAAGTAAATATTTCACCACCTAAGAAGGTAGACGTATGTACGGTTGCTAAACATGGACCTTAAAAGATACCTCCATTAAACGTCTACTAACATTTGAGATGTGGTGCTACCGGCGCATATTACGTATGAGTTGGACGCAGAGGATCAGGAACGAAACTGTGCTTCAGCGTGTCCACATGCCTCGTAAGCTGATGCCAACTATGAAAAAACGCAAGATCGAGTATCTCGACCACGTGCTCAGACACGATAGATACGGGCTGCTACTGATAATGATGGGCAAGGCGGAGGGGAAGAGACGCGCTGGACGCAGGAAGAAGTCGTGGCTGCGGAACATTCGGGAGTGGACCGGCATTGCCTCCGTAGAGCAGCTGTTCCGGGTGGCTATGGACAGGGAGGAATAAAAAAGCTGGCGGCCAACCTTCAGGAATGAAGAGGCACCAGAAGAAGAAGAAGGTAGACTTGCTTGTTTGTATGTAGGCTGTTAGGGTGTCCTGAGGAGTTGCGGTTGTATACCAGACATAGTGCATTATCATGACGTCACCCAATAAATCGTCGTGGGACACCATGTAAGTTTTTGTTGGTCAGCTCCGCTCTGAGGCTTTTCCCGCTAAATACTTGTGAAATCCTTAAAAATATCATGCGGGTAGTCGACATCTTTTCACATCTTCGATCCAATGAAACTGAGACAAAAATAAACAAATAAATACGAATTTTACTCTCTCTTTATTTGCATTTACACGAATATTTTGGCTCATAACATTGCATATAGAGACAATACCCTATCACAAATCCTACTGACATGTCAGTCAACTTGACGGCCACTAAATTGAATCGATTGTACCAATAACCTCTCGTAAAACTTATTACCGATTTATTATGCACATTAACCGAAGGCATAAATGTTAAAATGTTATTTTTTTCACGATCGTCGGCCGATTGGCAATGGATTTTGCAATGCCAATTAGAAATGTTAGCCTACAAAGTGTACGAGGAAATGAAGTGGCGTATCTGGCTATCACATGACTTTTAGAGTTATCTCGTAACACGTAGACTTTTGGAAAAACAGCTCCTGTGAAAGGAGGCCACTGTTGGACTTTTGAGTTTATAAAGATCATTTTGCTGGTACGTGATGAATATTGTGGTGCTTAGTACATGTGATTTAACCAGCACATTGGGTTTACAATACTACTTTTTACTTTTCACGGCCGGCTCGACCGGGGAAATACTACCCTCTCAAAAGATCAAGAAAAGACTAAAGAAATTGAAGTGACAAAAAAAACAATGACTCTGAGTTTGTTTCGGCTTTTCTTCTCAAGAAGTCATTTAGCTAGGGAAAGCCGGCATCATCTAGAATAGGGTTTTGACATGTATAAGTGTTGTAAACAACCAAAATGCAGAAATAAATATGTCTTTATGTCTCACAGAAAATCGACGTAAAGTAACAGTACCTAAACTGTTGCGTTTCGTTTGGTGAGTGAGAGTGCCGGCGGCCCTATCTCCTATTCCTTCTCCCTTATCCCACTCCTCATCCTATCCCTTTTCCCAACCCTAAGGGACGGCAACGCACTTGTGACTCCTGTCATGTTGCTTGTGTCTGTGGGCGGCGGTAATTGCTTACCATCAGGCGATCCGTCTGCTCGTTTGCCGCCTATTACTATAAAAAAATACTAATGGATTCATTTATCCGTCTAAATCTTCTAGAGCATTGGGTATTTTATTTACCTAAATAATATCGTCATAATCATATCAGCAGAAAGCCTGCTGGACATAGGCTTCCAAGGCTCTCCACATGAACTGATCCTGAACCATCCTAAATATTTTTTTTTTATTTATAGTCTCACGCCTGTATCCCCGAAGGGGTAGGCAGATGTGTAAATATTACACCCACATTTTGCCATGAATTTTTAGGTCCCACGTAATAGAGGGCGAGCCTACTGCCGTTACCGGGCACATTTTTCCACGAACATTAGTCCACGATTCATTACCAATTGTGCCAAACAACTCACAAAACCACTGAGTATTTTATTTCGTCGTTCTCTTAATGAAGGTTTCGTACCAAACGTATGGAAGTCTGCATTCATCACGCCTGTTTTTAAGAAGGGTGATAGAGGAGACATAACCAATTACAGACCTATATCAAAGTTATGCATATTTGCCAAAGTTTTAGAGCGTTTGGTTTACGTACAAGTTTATAACGCCATCTCTAACTCTTTTATAGCCGAACAACACGGATTTATTAAAAAGAAGTCAACTACGACCAACCTGCTGTCCTTCGTTGATTATATAACATCAAAAATGGTCTCTGGCGGTCAGGTAGACTCTATATTTACTGATTATACTAAATGTTTCGATCGTATTGATCACAAAATACTTTTTAACAAGTTATTACGCATGGGTATCCACGGTAATTTGTTCCGATGGTTTACATCCTATATCCAAAACCGATCTCAAGCGGTTGCAATAAATGGTGCCGTATCTATGTGGCATAAACTCCCCTCTGGATTACCACAAGGCTCGTTGATGGGCCCGTTATTGTTTAATATTTTTGTAAACGACATAAGTGTATGCTTCCATCACTCAGAATTTATTATGTATGCTGACGACATGAAGATTTTTAAGGAAATAAAAACAGATTCCGACTGTTTTCTTTTACAACAAGATCTGATTCGATTTGAGGAATACTGCCACAATAACCGGTTAGATATTAATGCAACCAAATGTTATGCAATCACATTTACTCGCAAACCTAAACCTCAGATATTCAGCTACACACTCAAAAGAATCGTACTTAAGAGAGTCAACGAGATCAGGGATCTAGGCATAATTCACGATTCCAAGCTGAAATATGATAGACACATAGATCATATAGCGAAAAAAGCTAACAAGGCATTAGGATTTGTTATGAGATCATGTTCACCGTTTAGCAACATAAAAATTGTTAAAATACTTTATTGTTCTTATGTTCGTAGCATCCTCGAGTATTGTTCACCAATCTGGAATCCACAATATAACATCCATATAGACAGACTGGAGTCTATACAGCGAAAATTTACGAGATATCTCCAATACAAATGTAGAACTATTGATAACAGCTACGAGGCTCGATGCAAGAGGCAACATTTAATACCTCTTCACGAAAGAAGAAAGGTTGCGGATGTAACACTGTTAGTTAAAATAGCACAATCTAAAATAGACTCACCGCAATTTCTTTCAAAAATAAATTTAAAAGTTCCTACAAGATCTGTAAGACTGCCAGCCTTACTTCATGTTTCACGAAGCTCCACGAACTATCAAAGTAATACATTCTTTTCAAGATCCGCTGCTTACATTAATGATCTGGCTG
This sequence comes from Euclidia mi, assembly GCA_944739405.2. Taxonomy (NCBI): domain Eukaryota; kingdom Metazoa; phylum Arthropoda; class Insecta; order Lepidoptera; family Erebidae; genus Euclidia; species Euclidia mi. The sequence goes on along the minus strand of OX123188.2, from coordinate 9,189,650 downwards.
ACTCGTCTGAATTAGATTTATTTAACACAAATCCGACTAAATACAGGATTGAAATGACAAGACAATGGTTCGAATCGATCCCCTGAGTGTCTGTGTCCACCTATTATTGTGTAACATTTTATAATCTTTTATTTATATTTTGCTGTTTACTTTTGTTTTATTGTTTGTTTTTTTATGTATATTTTTAATATCGCCCATTTTTGCATTTATGTATTGTGCTAAAATTCAGTTTTTGCTCATATGGGTAATTCATTAGATCAAGCATTAAATGTTCATATGTGAAAACTCATAAATGGTTTGCAGTTGATAACAAATTGTTCATCTAGTTGTAAGATACTGTTTGTTTTCCAAATAAAATAAAATAAAATAAATCACCAGACGCCGGGCTGCTACTGAGTATTCGGAAAAACTCAGTAAGTATCTCTTTTGCCCGACCAGGGAATCGAATCTGGGACCTCCTATCAGCAGTCGCATATGCTATCCACTGAACCACGGAGACAGTCTAGCATCCTAAATAATATATATACATACATGAAGACTCACGCCTGTTTCCCCGAAGGGGTAGGCAGAGGCATATTAAACGCCCACTTTTCGCCAGTGTTTTGATCCCCGTAATAGGTGGCGAACCTATTGCCGCTTATTGGGACATTTTGTTTGCCAGAGCCTCGTCCGTTGATCGGCAGGTGCACCACTTGCAGGTGAGGTTGGCTTGGGACCCTAAGTACTTGGTGGAAACCCTATGCACCCAAATGATATACATGTAATAAAAAAATATGGTGATTGGCGTAAAGTGGTCAAAGATCGGGTGAAGTGGCGTTCTCTCGCATTGGAGGCCAAGGTACATTTTGGGTCGATGAGCCATTAGAGTAAGTAGTAATAAAAAAATGCTCTCTACTTTAAGCCTAAACACAACAAAAGAGATTCAAAACAGGCTTATAACAGTTACCAGCTTCTTGGTATTACCACTTCATATTTGCACAAACGTTTCTTCAAAGAAAATACTACAAAAGTACGTTGACTGCAATGTTGCGATAGCGTGCTTTCAAACAAATTTTCATCTGACAGCTAGTCTTTAAAATGTTTACTTACGTTCAGATTTCTAAACGATTAATTTTCGGTCACTGTCCGAACTAAGAGAGGCCACTGACATTCAATCAGTCTATTCAGTTCACAGTGTATTCGAAACGGACGTATGAATTATCCGAAATATTCAATATTTATCTTGGTACAGTGACTGCTTCTGTACGTCCAAATGCAAGTAAAATCAGTATATCATCATCATCAGCCCTTTATACTGTCTCACTGCTGGGCACGGGCCTCTGCCCATTATGAGAAGGGTAAGGCCATAGTCCACCACGTTGGCCAAGTGCGGGTTGGCAGATTTCACATGTCCTTCGAGAACATTATGGAGATCTCTCAGACATGCAGGTTTCCTCACGTTGTGTTCCTTCACCGTTCAGCAAGCGATAATTAACACTTTAATACGCACATAACTCCGAAAAGTCATCGGTGCGCGCCGTGGATTCGAATCCGGACCCTCTGCGTAGCAATCTGTCGGTCTTTCCACTAGGCTATCGCTGCTTATAAATTCAATAACAAATCAATATATACATAATCATAATTATCTAAGAAAATACTTGTCCAGACTGACATAACGCAGAGCCCAAACTACAGAAGATTGAAACATGAAATTTAAGTAGTTAAGAGCTATTATGACGTAGACGGGCTCCTGCACTAAGAATGGATTATTCAAGATACCACCCCTAAGGGCAAAAAAAAATAGGTTGAAGTTTAGGCCAGGTGAATCCGCGGACGTCAAAGTCAAATTATGTATTTATTCATAGGTTCGTAGCGCTCATAGCGAGACTTAGCTTGTTGTTCGTAACATATCGACAAAGTTAAGCCACGCTTGCACTGGTCACCACTTGGATGGGTGACCGATCTGAGCGCTACTGTGCTTCGGAGGACACCTAAAGCTGTCGGTCACGGTTCTTGTCTCAGGATAAGAATCGTTAGGCCATGTCGGAGGCCTTCGGGCGGTATCAAAACTCCGACACCAGAGTTGGCCACACGAAAAACAAAACAAACATTCATAGGTTTATCAATAAATATTTAAACTTAAAGCCAGTGTTTGCTACCTGACTACCCTGAGAATAAACATCCGAACCAATTTCAGAGATCATAGTCTCTTTTAAAGCTAGTTTGTAATATCCATTTCTAATACTAAATCGACTACGTCATTCAGCTAAGCAGCTTAGCTCCGAATACTAAACACGTGACGTTCGGCTCGGGCAAAATAAAGCCGATGCCTTTGACACAGTCGAACGCGGCGCTTCTACGGATTCACAATACTCCACATAATACGATTCTAAGAGATTTTCTATCGTTTTATTGGATGTTTTCATAAGACACAGCTACATTGTATTGATCTGAACATTTTCCCAAAGCTTTGTTTCAATAGCGAAAATCTATTCGGTTATTACTTCTATACGCTGTTTTGTTTGGCGTTGGATTTCGTTTTACTGTCTGGAAAATGGGTTGTTTCTTTATTAAACGATGTAATTTCTAATCTTAAAGCAATAGATGGTTAGCACCGTTCGTCTATTTAGGCAGTGATCAAGGAATAGATTTATATTCATACGTAGTTACGTAATGTGTTGATTAGTTTTGATTAAGAGTAACAGCTTGTTAATTGACCGAGAGCGACTGTCAAGAAGAAATCATTGATAAAAATCTCTTGCAATTTTATTGTGTCAAGTGCATCTTGTCTGTGGAACATAAAGTTATGACTGAATGCTTATTCTAAGGTCCCCCCAAGGTTAGCAGTAAGTACATCATTGCGATCTAAAGAATTCACTTCCGTGATTTTTCCCGCGTTCTTTCCTCCAGTATAATGTAGATGTTTTCGAGACACGTCCACTACTACAGTTCCGAGGCCCCACTATGAACTTCACGGCCGACGTTTGCATGCAAACAATACGAATATAATTCATTGAGGAAACTATTCCTATATTTCTTTGACATTGAGTGGCATGACAAGTGTTATTTACTGGCGTGGTGTACAAGCACGATCTTCATTGTAATCATCGCACAAACGTTACGCGTGTACAAATATCAAAAGAGAAAAACATGAAAACGCGCACACATTGCGCCAGAGGCCCCTTATCTCCTTTCTACAAAGAAGAGTAGATATTTCACTTTCATAGTTTAGATCTAGATAACAAGCAAGCGGTATGACGGATGGGCGAACCAAGAGGCGCGTGATTACATAAAACGTGAAAGTATTATGAGAACCAATTGAAAAGATCATGATTTAAATACAAGTTTCACTATCGCCGTGATGACTTTGATCTGGCCAGGTGTCATTACTGTTTACGTACAATATTACACGTGGCCATGACGATAATAGAAATTAAGGAAGTTATTTTACGCTAAGTAAGATTTTCGAAGAAATTAGTCACTTTGATGAGAGTGAATTTTTGGCGGTGGCTTTTTGCCAGACATTGCAACGATATAAATCTTTCGGAATCAAACGAATTGCTTTAAAATACTTCGGTCACAAAGACTGACTGAATTGCTTGAACCTTGATTTTTGCCACACCGTTTGTACGAGCCAACGTAGGGTATATAAAACTTGGTATATTGGCTGGCGTTCGTCGAGACTTCACGCAGATATAAATTTCAGACTTAACTCGAATTCGTATTTCAGAATAAACGCCGAGATTTCAGCAGAATTTGTTGCTACTTCTGACATTGCACCATGTATTATGTATACACATATTCAGTAAATAAACTATTTAATTTCATAACAAGAAAGCTACAAACTATGTGGGAACAACCTGTGGCTTGGGCGCCCAACAATATTTGTATAATAAATATCAGATTTGCTTATTGCCGAACATTGCTGGCAACATGAAAGTAAACATAAGCAAATATAGTTTTTTTATGTCCATGAAGCTAAGGTTTTATATCCTTCACTAGCAATATAAGTAAATTCAATTCAGGTCGGACGAAAAGTAGAATAGGATTATGCAGAATAGTTTCTTTGCCCAAGGTTAAAGTTTGGTTAGAACGTCCACAGAGTTTACTAAGTAGGTTATTTAAATGCTTTTCAGAATTTTTGAGCTTTAATCTATAGTACACTTCTTGGGCTATTTGAGTATACAGTTATTCCAAAATGTTTAAATGTAACTATTGGACCCTTTAAGGATTGGGACAAGGCATATTTATTTGTAAATACTTACCTTATTTTTCCGTAAATTAAAGAAACCAATCCATTAATGAAGCGATTTAACAAATTGCGAAATTTTGTAACCTTTTATTATTCGCTGGCACCTGTTAAAATCTTCATTGAGTTTCAGCTGAGGAAATTCCTTCGAGGTATTTAAGTCCGAAGCCATGACAACTATTACATAGTCCTCAAATACGAGTGGAAATATAATAAGCATTTACCTACACCTTTAGAGAACATAACAAAATCACAATATAATGTAATGGTTGTTTAAAGTGACCATTATTTATGCTCAGTTAATTTTCTCACAGCGCATACAATAACTTTCATATTACGTAGCCAACTTTATAACATTCAAATGAACAAAACGCAGCATGACTTTAAAATTTCTTTGTTTTTCGTTCTTATGTAGTTTTACTTTAACAATAACGTCTTTATGAAATGGGACTCGGTTTTCTCTAAATGCTTGAAGCCATGAGAATCATTTTCTAGAGGTAAATATTGATTGTACATAGCTGCAGAATGCGGGTTCTTTGTACTTCTATATGCGGGTCCACAAGAAAATGTGATTTACCCGATTATTACGCTTGTTAAATCTGTATTGGGCTTGGTAAAGTGGTCTAAGTTTTTTGTTAAGAAATAGGCTTGTGTCCACTAAGAATAAATCGGTTTGATTGTAGTATCTATAGATTCATTATGATTGTAAGATGTCAATAAAGTTTATTATTTATTATAAAAAGGTAAGATTAATGTTATTTTTAGTATTCTAAAAATAATGTATTTATTCTTGTGACAGTGAACACCAATCAGAGAGCATTACGTCAAACAGTACGTCCGCCATTCATGTTGTTGACGTTTTAGTAGTAAATACAACTAAAACGTAAAACTCTCTACCTGTCAAATCGAATATAACAAAATAAAAGTGGGTACATCAGACCAGACTTCATTCACGGTTTGTTTTGTTTTGTACTTTGTGATATCACTCAATCGCCAGCGTTTTCGTGTCAAATTCAAAAAGGTTTTTAAAAAGCCGTAATAAGTAAGTGTCACCACCCCAAGTCATCGCATGGGTGTCGACAGAGGGAGCATAATATTGTGCAGAGAACAACACTGTAAGAGAAGGAAAACTTGATACAAACCCTATACCAACCCGTTTGGCCAGGGTGGAACAGTAGGCCAATTCCTCCTTTCAAAGGATAGGCCTAGTCCAGCAGTGGACTGTTAAAGGCTGATGATGATGATGAATAAGTAATGTTGCTGGTCGATTTTTGAAGAAAAATCAGGTATTTCAGTTTAACATCTAATAAAGGAACGAATCAATCGCTAATTACATTTTAGGACACAAGCCTATTGTCAGTGTTTAGTTTTTAAGAAATATTTTAAATACCGCGATAATTGTACTTAATTTAAACATTATTAACATTCCTGTCTATCCCTTCCAGGATGTACCATTATGTGCGTTTTTATGTAAATCCTCTACAATAGAAGTGCTGACAAAAATCTAACAGATATCCTCCCGATAAAGACAGATGCTATTTTAGCTTCAGGCATTAATATGCAATGTCCTTAAGCCCGTAGCCTGATCGATTATGCTAAAAGGTCTTGATGCCTGTAATCAGGTTTTTTTAGCCCGCGTCTACAAACCCCTATACACATTTGCATAGCAACTACCTATATATCGAAGGCGTGATAACTATTCGAACGTACATACCTTTATGGATCAACTAAATTGCCTAATCCTTCAAGACCACTTCAATTATACGACAAAAAATATAAAGCAATATGCATTGCTTTTTGGAAGCACATACGGTGTGTCGTATAGGCGGTCGCCTCGCCGTTTAGGACATCACCAAGTGTTGTGAGTTCGATCCCACACGGGACAACATTTTGTGTGATACGAAATTTTATTGTTGTTTCAAGTCTGGCTGTACTTTGTGTCTATTATTTTTTTTATGTATTTTTATAGACTCACCCCTGTATCCCCGAAGGGGTAGGCAGAGGAGTAATATTAGATACACCCACATTTCGCCAAGAATTTTTAGGTCCCACGTAATAGGCCTATTGCCGTTACCGGGCCCATCACCAGACTCCGTACTGCTACTGAGAATTCGGAAAACCCAGTAACACCCGATCCGGGAATCGAACCCGAGACCTCCGATCAGCAGACACATACGCTATCCACTGGACCAAGTTTGTCAAATGTCTCGCGACTCAAGGTTTACTTTTAGTGAGAGAGTTACCTAAATAAAAATTAAAAATAAGTTCTATAATAAAAACTGGGTGCATAGGGTTTCCCACCAAGAACTTAGGGTCCCAAGCCAACCTCACCTGCAAGTGGTGCACCTGCCGAACAACGGACGAGGCTCTGGCAAACAAAATGTCCCAATAAGCGGCAATAGGCTCGCCACCTATTACGTGGGATCAAAACACTGGCGAAAAGTGGGCGTTTAATATGCCTCTGCCTACCCCTTCGGGGAAACAGGCGTGAGTCTATGTATGTATGTATGTATGTAATAAAAACGTTAATGTAAAAAGAGTAAATAGAAGTATACATTGATTTGTAAGTCGTAGTGAGGCGGCCTCGAGCCCATAGTGTGTAACTAATCGTCTACTCGACGCAGTATGTATAGTATGTATACTAACCGTATCGTTACTAATACTCTGGTTGCGTGTACACATGTGTGATGCAAATAACGCATGACGACGAGAACACGTTTTGGAAAATCATCTCAAGGGTTTTCGAGATGCTTAATCTATACGTATTGTAAACTTAAGTTCTCGCTGTGTCCCGTCTTTCTACATAAACGCGATTATGTCAAAAATTACCGAACGGTTTTTTGAACGGTTTTAACCCTATAGTGTGATTTCTGATAAAGAATGAGGTTTATAATTCACACGGGCGAAGTCGAAGTAGGTACCTATATTTCTTTGAATTACATTTTATTAACAGTCTGAACGCCCTACAATTATCACCATTATCATATATCATAATTAGCCCTTATAATATCCCACTGCTTGGCACGGGCCGCTTTTTACTATAAGAAGGGTAAGGCCACAGCCCACCACGCTGGCCAAGTGCAGGTTGGATTGAATTCGAGACCCTGTGTGTATCAATCTGTTAGGCTCTCCACTAGGCCATCACAATATATTAAAACTAGAGGACGCCAGCAGCTACGCCTGCAATTTTTTTAAATTTACCCGTTTTGGCGGATCCCGTGGGAATTTCGGGAAATCCCTTCTTAGTGCACCCCTACGGTACCTAAGGAACATACATGCCAAATTTCAGCTTCCTGCGCCCAATAGATTCGGCTGTAGCGTGTCTGTCAGTCAGTCAGTAACGCAAGGTTTTTATATATTAAGATTTGCTGGTCCTTAAATTGGTTGTAACCTATTTTTTTAACAGTTGGTGCCGCACTAGTTGATGTATAACTAGTAGGCGCTTTAATATGATTCAAGTGCGGTTAGTACGTCCTCGTGAACACTTGAATTGACTGACGACTAATCATCTGACACGTATTTTACTACCATTTTAAAAACGAAAAAACCTTGAAATTATTCCTAGGAACATGCTAATTAAAGTATCGTGTCTAAACACTAAAAGCTTAAACGCCAAATTAAAAACATGATTGATATCCATAATTTCTTGTAGAACAACGGAAAATATTGTTTCTTAGTAACAAATTGAAGCAATCACGGAAAAGACAAAGGCGGATTCGCGCAATTATCCAGTTTTTCCATCGACAAATTGAAATAAGTTTTTTATTGAACCGAAGGAAACATGGTTCATTTGCTCGTGCAACAAGCGGTTATTATAAAAACATAGTATTTAATATATTGCTGAACAGTTTATAAAAAATATAGTTATTAAAGTGCAATTGCTAATCGTGACTTCGCGAGGTAGGATATTGTTTTAAAAGTTGTTTTTGAGGAAATTCTGAACAAAAATACAGACACTAGAAATTTTATCCGTTTACGGTAGTTAAAGAACTTTAAGAACTCGTGCGAAAAATTCTACAAAAAACTACAACAATATACAGAAATATAACCAACAAATAATTGACTGTGAGAAATTGTAATTCAGTATTCTTAATTTTTCAACCGTTTTATGCGATCAATAAGATTTATGATAAACTCTTTAGTATAAATCATTCGGTATTTAAGAAAAAAACAAAAGCCGAGCCATTCGAATTCCGAACAGCTGCACTGAAAAAAACATAAACAAACAATCTATTACTTCATAATGTCTATTATCAAACAGCCAATGACCTTGTCACAGTTTGACCCAACACCAAGAGGCGATGACTTCTCTGGCACTTTCTACTAGTTTTTATGACCCCCGTACTATCCGAACTATACGAATAACGATCTCGGTTTATTACCTATACATTGACGACTTTGTATCTGGCTTTCTAGCAACAAACTTTAGAAAACCAGTTATGTATGTAACCATACGCGATGCTGTATAGATATTGTGCTATGGTGTTGTTAATAGGTTTCGTTATCGGCTGTCCTGCAGTTCATATTGTTTCATGACTTCATTTATTATAGCTCGAAAATTCCACGCGATATTATTGTAGATTATCTCTGCAATATTAGATAAAAGGTGATCATTCTGTTGGATACGTAAATTCCATTTGCACTTTCCTCGTGTCAGAGTTTTCATTGACCTTGTTATGTACGATATTTCTTTCCATTTTTTGTATTTTCTATTTTAAATTGTGTTTTCCTTTAAAACCAATGTTCTAGTAGTCTATTAATCATCACCTATATTTCACTTGTTAGTAGCTGCAATGATAAATTTATTTGAGAGACCATTTTGTACCAGTTGAAAGAGATTTATCTGAATTTTATTTATTTTGTAAATGTTTACGAATTTTGCACAAGGAATGTTCTAGATCGCATTCAGAAAACATCTAATTCAGACGCAGGTGTTAACTAAAATAAATGCGCGCGCACCTGCCATTGGAGCACAATATTAGCTTTGCTAACATACATTAGTATGTTGAAGGATTTCGTATAAAATATACACACGTTTTGATAACACACTTACTGAATAAAATATACGTCTGATGCGAATGCACCTGGCTAAGCAGATGTTTAGTTTATAAGTCAGTCTAAACATTATACTTTGAAAGCTAAAATGATGATATTGATGTATGAATATACCTACTTTATGTGCACGTACCTATAAAATAATTCTGTATATAAACTGAAATTAATCAACAGCTTGAAATCTACGGAACAAAAACCTAAACAGAAAGCATTTTAAAATACCGCGGGCATGGATTGTCATCGTTCGAAATACAATAATCGTATTTAAATATGGAAACTCGTGGCCATTTTGAAATTCGTCATCTTGGCTTTTTTTACTTTGGCACCCTTCGGGTACGAAACCTAAATAGAAGCGTAAAAAGTTGGCATTCTCGGGATGGAAAGACAATATTCATATCGTAAAACCACAACTATACTACATACAGTGATAATTATTCACCTTTAAGTACCCAAAAGTATTTAAACGCATCTCATCTCCCCATATATGCAACACCAGATCGATTCGGTTCACTGTCTTTAACAGATATGTATCTCTTCTCATCATAGAATGTTTGTGGGCTCTGACCTTTACAGTAGTAAAGATAACTATCGCAGAAAGCAACTTGCATAACTGTGTCGCGATTTGCCCTAGATCCAGATCTTGCATAGTCAATGTGACGATTAGCCGATGTAGTCACCAAAATGCTATCGAATCATTTAACTGTAATTGAAATGTCTCTACGTTTTGTGTAGTGTAGAAAATTTTGGCAATGCTTGTTGTTTACCCTCATCATCATCATCATCCTAGCGCTGTCCCGGTTGCGCTCCAAAACCCACGCCTTGGAACCCGGGGTCCGCTTTCCGGCTATGTCTCCTCCACTTCGCACGGTCTTCAGCATCCCTGGTGGTTAGTTGGTTGGCACGCATATCATCTCTTACGACGTCAAGCCAGGATTTCTTTGGCCTTCCCCGTTTACCGGGGTCCGGTGGAGGTAGCATGGCAAGACATTTGTTACCCACGTAAGATTCCGGTTGACGTACGACGTGGCCATACCAGCGTAGACGACACTCTTGCAGTTTGTCAGCAATGTCACGGACATGAATGTTGTTTAACCTACCTTTAGTTTAGAATGTACCTACTAGAAAGGATGAAGCAAATTTGAATAATAATGTCTGTCTCGACGGTTTCGTGGATGCAGTTGCTAAGTTTGTACTTAAAATGTTGAGTTGCGTCCTGATATCTAATTTCTAAACTCTTATAAACACGGCACCGCTTTACGCAACGACCAACTCTTCGCAGTATTCCTTTAGTTAATTAGCCTGGGAAGAAGAAGGATTTATAATGAGTGGATTAGCATCAGTATCTTTCCCCTTGGCTGCGATTATACACTCATTTGTCCATTGATAAGTGGACTGCTTTTGTTGCTGACGCCCACAGCTTAGAGTAAAACAGCAAACATTAAACCGCATGTTGTGTCTCCTTTATTAGAACCCAAAACATTTCCATTCCACCAAAATTGAACATTAAGCCGACAACAAGAGCGATAATTCTTACATTAAAATATAGAGTCGAAATTGTTTGCGTCCAAATAAAATTAACATGGAAATAGCCCAGTCGACAGTGCCAAAATATTTCGAAAACATTCTCCATTCTATATATAGCATAAGAGTGGTATAATATCCGTCCTACATTGTATTATTTCATAATTACGTGTCGTTGCCAGATAGTGGAAACGGCCGAGTCGTCTCAGACGGTTGCTGTGACTGCGTGGTGTATTGATATACGACTGTTTACTGCAGTAAGTAGTCAGTGGAAAGATGGTTGGACTGCCAAGTTTGATAGTCTTGTCTGGAACCACAGTAAACAATTGGATTTTCGGATGTGTGCAGTTTCTTAAAGCAAACATGCTTTTGTAGTAGTCACGAAAACATCGAAAATTATATAATGGATTGCCTCGGCGGTCTTTTTTATTTGGGAATAGAGCGGCTACCTTCTTTTTTTTTTAATACGTCAAATTGTAGCTTCGATCCCCTCACGGGACAACATTAGTATGATTCACGAATTGTTTTTCCTAAATAATACATACATACATACATAGACTCACGCCTGTTTCCCCGAAGGGGTAGGCAGAGGCATATTAAACGCCCACTTTTCGCCAGTGTTTTGATCCCACGTAATAGGTGGCGAGCCTATTGCCGCTTTCGGGATATTTTGTTTGCCAGAGCCTCGTCCGTTGATCGGCAGGTGCACCACTTGCAGGTGAGGTTGGCTTGGGACCCTAAGTTCTTGGTGGGAAGCCTATGCACCCTATTCCTAAATAATATCTTGGGCAATTGATCCCATGCATTCATTCATAGACTCACGCCTGTTTCCCGGAGTGGTAGGCAGAGACTACGGAACGCCATTTGCAACGATCCTGACATACCTCTCTTGTTTCATTCAGTCCCATCAAGTTTCTCATGCATGCTCTTCTGTTTAGGGTACTTCTGACCTGTCCTTTTTTAGGATCCCAAACTGTTCTTAACATCCATTAACGTAGGATTTCATACGATGCAGGAGATTTATTAAAAAAAGAAAACGACTTTCCTGTGTCGTCAGCGCATCTTTCTTTAATACTATGTGAATAATATAGTATCTAGTTTGAGCTAGTATTATAGCTAGCAACGTGTCATCTATACGGTGACACTTAAAAAGTTCTTAAACCAAACAAGTATCTTATATTTGATGAGGCACATTTACGTAAACATAGCAGATAGCACAATGCTAGATAAACGGTATCTTACGAGCCTTAGCTACAATGAGCACGGAACAGCCCGAGGCTCAGTAATGCGGACGTTATGTTGCTTTACGACGAACGTAGTGTAACACTACTCGTAAGAGTCCGTCCGAAGTGTGCTAGACAGACGAGGAAAACATCTACCAATGATTGAAGCTGAGCGGAGCTAGGAAAATAAAGTGACATAATTGAACTTTTTCCGTACACCGCTCATTTCTCTTACATATCTGCGATAGATTCACAGCCTAAAGCCGCGTCCTCAGTATATGCACTTTGAGACGGGCTGAGAGACTTTATATGTCTTTTGAGAATCTCAAGTGTATAGTGTTTTCAATATTTTTTTAAGTATCTTTAGATATTAGCCGGTACAATGAATATACACGCAACAACATCTAGTCCCAAACTAATCAGAGCTTGTACTATGAGTACGAGGCAATGGATTAAAATACATTTATACGTATCATGACAGATTATCGTATTGGAAGCATTGTATCTAGTGTATCTGTCCGTGTGGTGACGGATTAAGAATACGGATTGTCACCACCCCATATCATCCCATGGGTGTCGTAAGAACCGACAGAGGGAGCATATTATGCAGGGAACAGCACTGTAAGAGAAGGAAAACTTGATACAAACCGCATATTATGCAGGGAACAGCACTGTAAGAGAAGGAAAACTTGATACAAACCCTATACCAACCCGTTTGGCCAGCGTGGTATAGTAGGCCAATTCCTCCTGCAGGGAACAGCACTGTAAGAGAAGGAAAACTTGATACAAACCCTATACCAACCCGTTTGGCCAGCGTGGTATAGTAGGCCAATTCCTCCTTTCAAAGGAGAGGCCTAGTCCAGCAGTGGACTGTTAAAGGCTGATGATGGTGATCTAGTGTATTTAAATGTAGGTGTTCGCATATAGGACGACACCCATATAATGGGAACAGCTACTTACAGACGACCGTATTTCAACAGTAACTTAGATAGTTACATAGTGGAAACGCGCCTTAAGCCGGCACGATATGGTACTACATTTCCCCGTTGCATAAATGTCTAATACAGCTACTAACGACCAATAAAATGTAGTCGTTTCATCGCTGCAATTTAGACGGCTCTGGTAAAGTAGCGGCCGCACGAATCTGTTGATTTGCGAGATTAAGCGCGTTCGTCACCGTACGTTTTATGGATGGGAGAACGGTCGCAAACGATACCCTTCTGTGACTTGTAGATTTCGTGAAACTGTCGGTCCTGGCTGTCAATTGAAATCAGCCAACGAGGAAGTGGACCCAGACCTTTCAAGTGAAATTCTCATAATTAAATAATGATGACTGTAAAAGTATAGTCATCATTATTTAGAATTTAAGAAAAAAGCCCATGCCGGCTTAGCCTTGGGCCGCTGCCTTAAGGCTGTAAGAGTTTTTTTTACATCTTTTAGGGAGGAATTTCCAAAAATCCTCTCCCAGTACTTTCTTACGGCACCTAAGGAACATACATGCCAAATTTCACCTTCCTGTGCCCAGTAGTTTCGACTGCGTTGTCTGCCAGTCAGACAGCCACATAAGAGTTTTATGTAAATTGATTACATTGTTACAAAAAGTTGATTGAGTTTGAGTTGAGTTTGAGTTTGGCAGACCAAACAATCGTTTGTAGACTAAATAAATACCTACTCGTTCCAACGAAGCCTTCTGTATATAATGTAACTAGTGGGGCCGTAAGGCTCTTCCTTAAGTGTACAGCTTTAGTTAGTAGAATGTTTCTATTGTGGATCAATAGGGTTGGTAAGTTTCAAATGTAACAATGTAGTCTTATAATTTGATTGGTAAGGTTTGGATCGCTTGGCTCGGGATGTGTTGTCCGGGCAGTGTTTAGTTACAGTAATTATCACCAATGATTATATGGTTAAATAAATTCCTAATATGAACAAACCTAAAATCAATTTAATGTTTCATAATATTGGTAATTAATCATTTTTGTGCCAAACTTCATCTAAATCTGTAAAAGTGGTTTAAGCGTGATGATTCAGTAACAAATAATATAAATAAAATGAAATATTTTTTTATTCGCTGAGAATATGGTAATACACAAAAACAAAATTCTATAAATGTTTGTAAGCATTTTATAGGATTTTGTTTTTATATATTTTTTACCTAAATTAGGAAACGTTGAATTGAATTTTTGGCGCTAGTACCTAAATTAATGCTTATGATGCAAAATAATATGTTACAAGAGGTTAACTTTCGTACGAGTGTCCCTAGTCGGATGAAATCGCACGGACGAAATTAAATAATCTTGGTAGCCCTAGCCAATAACAATGATACAATAACCTCACCATAATAAAAGAGGTCATTCTATACCTAGAAGTAAATCGCGTGCAGAAAAAAAATATATTTCTCTCAAGTACACTCCACAGCCTTGCCTTCCAATCGATTAATACAGATTCAAGTATAACGGTTATAGATCAATAAAAATGTATCTATTACGATACAGCTCTATGAAGAATTCACAGTCACATCTCCCGTGAGGAAACGAGAGGTCGGAGGTTCTGTAAGACGTTAGAAGAAGACAGATGCATAGTGTTACCTAGAAATAATAAAAGGTGAACAAGAACATCAATAGAATAGATTCTGCATTGATTTAGACAACTATTTTCTGTATTGGATATAGATTATGTAATCTTATCGAGTTTATGTGGTTCTCTGAGAAATTGAACATGTGAAAGGTATGAGATTAATAGAAACATGAAATATAAGTATAAATCCATGTAGTCATCCTTTGACAATTCACAGACGTCCATCTGATTCCAATCTTGGCAATGCCTGTTAATATGTATTTTATAAATAAATTCCACCTAAATAGAAAACGGAACATTATAATCATTATTCTCAACACAGAAAGAACCTTCCTGGGTGGAAATCGAACCTATGACTTCGCTGTCAGTGATACTTCCCACTAGCTTAATTATTAATTAGCATTGATTGCCAGTGATGGATAATAATTATTGTAAAACATTCTGGATTCTGGAGTTCTGATTCCATATAAAACTTGCTGCTAGGTGTCTCAACTTACGCCATCAAAGGCATCATTTCGACAGACATTCGAGCGGCGTCTTGAGAAAAATCACACAGAACGTCTCAGATTTTGTCAATTTCATTCTTTGCCTGTGGGAGAGTTAGTTTTAGTAATCTGAGAACGCAATACTGTGCATGGATTACACTAACCATCTATTAACTTGAATTGGTTTACTTTATATTTATCTCATTTAAAAGAGCTTCTACCTTTTTCGACATCTCCAACGGTGAATGTTTTTTGGTTGATGCTGATGACATACGAACTTACTAAATATTCAAAATATTTCGTATTTGACATATTCAACATTCTTTATTCGAAATTACCATTGACAAACACATTACTGACATTTAAAGGCAATCTTATTTCAAAACTAACATTTAAACTGTCATTTTGAGACATTCGCAATTTAAAATTGCCGTAGTGAAGTGATAATTTACTAAGTTAAATTAAATGTGCTTCAGAGTAGGTAATTGTTCTAGTTTATCGTTGCGTTTCAGAACGTCTATAATCTGATGTAACTATGTAGTAAGTGTAACAGTTATGTGACGTAATTACAAAGGATGTGATCTAATTTTCGATGTGTCAACGGAACGATTACGTGGAGGCGCGATAAAACTATGACTACTTCCCGCTAGTTTTAAGAAACAAACCACATACGAAATCTATTAATCGTTGTATATCCTGCTTTTATTTCCTCGTAACGTTGCGAAACGTTGCGGAAGCAACGAAATCTTTATCTCGCAGCCGTATATCTCCAAAATCAAGTGTTTTACATGCAAGTACGTAAACAAAACACTTACTATGCTAAGTGCGCTCCACATTGCTGCAAGTTGATGACGTAACATCGGGTCGAATTTCACGCGTGTATCAATGCAAACGCTCGCAACTACTTGAATGAAATGCACTATTGATCACTTGAAACGAGAAGAAGCATTGCCGAGATTCAATTACTTTGTAATTGCATGTGTTGAAAGTAAAATCGTATACGTCGATACGATGAGCGGTGGTTAACTTTCCTATGAAGACAACGATAACTGTTTTGATGTGACAACGTCTCTATTACAATAAATGAATAACAACACCATCTTTCGGTAGAATATTTTTTGCTTTAGCATTCTTGTATATCGATTCTAGTAGCCGTACTTTTGTACTGAAATTATTTATTTATATATTTTGAAATTTCCATAAAAAAAAATACTCGCGGTTGTAGAGACGAGATAGCGCATGTAATTTTTCAAGATAACTTAAATTAATTCCTCTATTCAAGCGGCAAAATTCTTTGGACGACTACCAATTTTATAAAGTTATCTCCCATTGTGCTTGAAATACAATGACGCACTAGATGATAGTGTTACTTACACTGAAGACTTTATTATGATAAGAAATTCCAATTTCATTGTTCAATAGTCAGAACTTGCAAACCACCTCTTGTTTCAAAGCATTGCTCTTTATTTTTATTTGAAATTCTTATTCTATATTTCGTTTAACCTACAAAACTGAAACTGAATATCAGATTTTAACTTTATCTTATCAGCCTTATTGAATTGTTCTACTTAACATGGTCCTTCCTCAGGTTAGCTATTTACTCTTCATCTAAGTTGACTGAAATTTAAAATCTGTATTTTACTTCAGTTCCTTTCTAATATTCGCCGTTGGTGAAGGACAGAGTATTTCAGTAGTCTTGGCTACTACTATCCGCCGCAATGAAGCGTACTGCCGCAGTACTAGTCCAATGTTTGTAAACAATAGGCTCGTTACGTAACGCAGTGGTAATAGGTTTTATTTAACATCTTATCTCGAGTTACACCAGACCGTCGCTATTTTGAGATTGTATCGTATTAATCTGTTTGTGCGACTGTGACTGAAGGATTAGGGAGACCTGTATACGAAGGTTGTTCGATAAGTCTTGTGGCATGTTTTTAAAATGTATTTTTTTTTGCTGTTGGTTGATAGTTAATATATTTCGTAACATACCTAAATAGATTATTCATTCTTGCCGTTCATTTCCGTTTATGGATCGTACAATTTACCTGCAAATACGCCTATTTACTCGTCTTTTAACAAAATGTTAAAAGACGAGTAAATAGGCGTTATGATCCATTATCAAAAATTAAGTATATTTTTGTCAATAAAAATATACCCAAATACGCAATGCTTTCAGCACTATAAAAATACGTAAAGTGGCTCATTCAATGTTCGAAGTTATCAGACTATAATCGAAGAGGTATCAACACTCAACAGTCACTCGTTATCGAACAACTTGTTACAAAGAGATCTTTCGAACTTTGCATAAAGAGGACAGGTTTGACCAATATGCCTGCATACCTACCGGGTTACCCAAACACCACCTACTCCGTCACCTCGCTGCCTACGTGACGGTCAAACCCATCACAATAAACCAATCGTTTCGTCAAAGGAAGTTGCAACAGAAGTCTCTATACCCACGTACGTTCCACGCAGCGTCAGTATTGCCCCTTCATACACTTTTTGCCTTTTGCCACAATTGCAAAAAGGACTCGAATGCCTTTTTTGTTCTTGCGCTACCTATCGCTATTGTTCGTCAAGTTATTGTTCTAGAAACTCATTCGAACAACGGTCGTCAAACGTCAAGAAGACGGCGAAAATAAAGTTGTCATTATAGCAAGTACGTATGGTATGATACATGCCGATATCGATTTTGTTAAGATTTGTTATTAATTTTATGTATTTTTTCTTTCAGGTAAGTCCCGTATGTACAAGAATGTTGCCGAGTGTGAGTAAGTCGATTTGTATTGTGTTAGGTTATGACTGGAATTGTGCCAGTGCGATAATATTTATTTACATGTATTTGCGGCGAAACGGTTACGGAACCGCGTACAATAATTATATTGTATGTACTATAATTTTTGTTTTTTTATATTTACTTAGCGTTGTTTTGTTGTTTCTGTATTTCACTGTTACAAGCGCCAAAATAACGGCAGCACGACTCATTTGGCATGGGTATAATTTTCAATACTGTTTATCTTCTTAGTCATGTCGGATTCAGAATGTCTGTGTGGATCTTTCCACCTGTATTTTGCAGTTTTAGCCAAATCGTCAAAAAGTATTATTGCAATCGCAAATTATTCTCATGCCTAAATTAAATATTCTCACAATAAAGGAGTGCAAGAATTCCTGCGTTAATCTCAATCTCAAGCATCCAACGCAACGTCACGTCTCGTCTAATTATATCTGTCCATTAAGGAGCGAAGGACGGCAGGGCTCGTATGCGCCGGCGCATCACCCGATTTGTTCCACTTCACACGCCCAACGCTTCGGTTATGCGCCATTTTATAAATAACATAAGCTCCCCAGTATTTAGAATAAGGATAATATACCCGTTATACTGATAGTTTGCCGCGGACTACTAGCTGTTCAGTAGCAAACGTAATGTCCTTTGAATATAACCGCCATTTGATGAAGGTAGATGAAAATTTTGATTGCTGTTCGAATTTCGAACATTTTCAAACATTCCATTTTTAACTGCTTTGCATTTGCAACAAAGTACTGGCAGGAGCGTCAAGCTGCAAACAAAATACAGTAGAATCCGTTTGGTTTACTAATGTTTGCCATAATTTAAAATGACATAATTTCATATGCCATAGTGGTATTTGCCATAATTTCATTAGAAATAAGGCTTCAGTTGTCATAATCGTGAAATTACATAAAATGAATTTCACTAATTCCATTGGTCATAATCGATCAAGTGTCATAATAATTTAAATCCATAAATGTATTTGCTATAATTTTCGTTTTCAATAATCTAAGAAGAAAATACAGAATAAACTGAAAATGAACAACTTCAGTTTATTAAACTAGTGTGAAGAATGTGGACTAAGTTGACGGAGCCCTGCTTCGCAGGGCTCCTATTTTAGGGTTAAGGGTCAAAAGAGAACCCTAACCTAACCTATCCGAGTCGGATTGCACTGAGTCGGGGTGTTAACGATAATTAATTCAACTTTAGTTTATTAAACTAGTGTGAAGAATGTGGACTAAGTTGACGGAGCCCTGCTTCGCAGGGCTCCTATTTTTGGGTTAAGGGTCAAAAGAGAACCCTAACCTAACCTATCCGTGTCGGATTGCACTGAGTCGGGGTGTTAACGATAATTAATTTCGACCTAACAATATTATGTATTATTTTCAAAATTATATCAAATGTGATTATGTCAAGAGTCGATTATGGGATGTGTTACTTATGGAAACTAATTATTATGATATATGTTGTTATACAAAGTTATTTTATGGCAAATAAAAGTTATCACTGTTGACTTGTTAAGGCAAACGTTATTAGTATAAATGATAATAGTGCAAGTAAATATTATGATCGGGGATGATTATGGCAAACAATATTAGTGCAAATGAATTTATGGAAAACGAGAGAAAACGGCTATATTAAACAACCGCTTAATATGACGTATTATAGGTATAGTGAAGGTGGTTTTCGTAAAAAAATCTCTAGAACAAAGTCGGATTTAATGACTTCGCTTACAGTGACATGTCGTTTATTATATTCCTAACACCTTCGATAGTGTTCGGGAGGGTCCAAAAAAGGACGTTCGGCTTAGTAGCCGCGGATTGATTAGTTTTGAAAATTTACCATTGTTTTTAGTAATGTACTTATTATGCACAATTTTACTTTAATTTCTCATGTTTTTCTAGAAATAAATACATATACCTAAGTAACAGCAGGTTGTTTATTTCCTACCAAATGTCTTATATGACGTCCGCTTAGTATGAAATGTTTGTCAGTTCCCTTCGATGTCATTATAAACGGATTCCACATTATTTCTCTTAAGCTGATGGTTAGTATTTTCTACGAAACTGTCAGTAACAAATTATTTGCGTAGTGTGACAGTGGCAGTGTGTAAGCTCTGAGGTATTTAGACTAAGTGCAATATTCAGTTGGCACTCGATTCTATTTATTTTGGTACATGCAGTTCTAGAGAATTTCTTGACAACAGATTTTGAATATTTTACTCATATGGTGTTTAAAATAGCCATACAAACAAGGACTGCGTGGTAACTTCACAGGTGGCGATAAATTAATTCTGTAGAAAAGAACAGAGCAGGTGATTCATAAATTTGTCTCTTTTTATTTGATAATTTTCAAAACTATAAGAAAGAGATAACAACACTGACTTGAAGGATATCTTATTCACAGATGTTGTATTCAATTTTTTTACAGCTTTCAGGAGATCTTTCAGAAGATTTTTCAGCCGATAGTTTTAAACAACGGCATGGGTCATACATGTCAGAGTCATACAATGTTTACTTGTGGTGTAGGTATTGCTTGCATGATTCATTTTAGTTGAAAAGCTAATTCTTATGAACACAATATGTAGTCAATTGTCTTATTAGTATGTGTTCACACTTTACTAGCTTTTAATACAAACTACCTACTGGTTGGGTTGAGATCTGAGAGGTACAGATTCATGGAGCTCTGAAGTAGTTTGTGTATTTGATTCTGTTCGAAGTACTCTTGTATACGTAGAAGTGGCGAAACGGGCTGAGCTGCCAAATACGCCATTGACAAAATAATACTCAATTTTTTGATTTCTTCCATTCAGGTAAATATTTTTCTTGGATAAAAACAGGTATATAGTGCCATATTGGAAGGAAGCTTTCCAGTGCTGTTTTGCGAGGAATTTTACAATTATGTATATTTAATCAGTAGACGCATCGAATACCTTAGTTGCGCAGGTCAGTCGACAGTCAATCTGTGAAAAAGATATTATTCTGTCATATCTGGCAGGTCATAGACTAATAAGCAGACCTAGGACCCTTAAGTCGAAAGTTTTGGATGCAACCGGGAAAACGGATGATGATGATAGCGACAACCCTAAACTCGAATTAAAATTTGTGTCATACAATGTGATTGTGCATTAATCGAATCCACAAAACCCAGCACAGTGTTAATCGGCGAGACAGCTGTAGGTATTAACCACTACGCCGATCGTGCAGGCATTTAAAGATATAAACAATCTTACCTATCTTACACAATTAGCCGAGATTAATCAAGAAATTAATAACACATAATTACTGTATCATGAAACTCTCGCTCTGACAGATACTATCTAACATCTCACGTAACATTTAATACATATATTTTACTTAAACAACTTCCACGACATATTATAAAACAAAATCCTCCGCCGCGTCTGTCTGTTCGTGATAAGCTTAAAATACGAATAAATGGATTTGCATGCCAATAGTATAATAATACACAGTGATTATTGAAGAAGGTTTAAGTGTAACATTTGACCGACGACCCTTTATGATACGAGCATAAAGAAAAAGAACGCTATTAAGGATAGGTGAGCCAAACCTCAAGGAACAGCTAGTCTTTAATGTAATTCCAACTGCCTTTGCACAACAAAGATAATAATTGTTACTACAGTACAGAGAGTAATTTTATTTCAGCTGACATAGCTGTTTACAAGTTATAAATTTACGTTGAGTGAGTCAAAAGCTTTACTGAAATCCACGCAAACATAATGAAGACGACAATTATTTCATGCGAGTTTATTATATAATATAACGACGAGTAACAAAATATAAAACAACAATGTGAATCGATAATTATAATTACCGATCATGCGAGAGAACAGATTATTCAAACAATGGCTCATTCAAAATATCGCCGTCACGGAACTGCCGAAGTCTTATAATGTAAATGATCGGCGCAGTATCTCCCACGGTGAACAACAAACTATTGATTTGACTTGTTATTACATAAAGTAAAACGTTTCCTTTTCGCACGGGACTATTTACGTAACGAATCTATCAACCCGACGCTATCACAACCACTCAGACGAGATCAGTATTCTATCAAAAGCATTCTCAAATCAGACAACACAAATATTGTTTACGATCCGACGGGGGTCTCAATAAACATTATGATAATATTTATAATAGAAAATCAACTAACGTCTTGTTTGAAGGCTCAATATTGAACGATTGTTACGATTACAACACTACTGATGTCATTGAATTCTTTGATAATAATCGCTCGTTTGTTGCGTATCATGAATGTTTCTTCTGTTAAGTAATGAGTGATGAACGGTATGCACCCGCCTTTCTACTTCGTTCCTCGGAGCCATTTGTTTGACTTTCATCGGCGCCGGCGCCGACTGAACTTGCAGTCGACCTGAATTTCAAATTCAATCAATCTTTTAACATACCGGCACACCGAGCCTGGGATTCTAGAACAACGCCTAATTTATTACATTCTCAGCTATTCAGCTCAAGTATATGTAATGGACATAAAATTAATCCGAAAACTTAGTCAACACATCCAAACCTACGCACCGGTAATATGTTCAACAATTGTTATTTTTGTAGTAACATTTAAAAACATCTTAAGAATCCCCTGTCGTCTATTTGTCATTGTTAACCCACTTTCCAAAACGTACTTTTAGACCTGTCTGACATGGTTAATGATTCGAAATGTCATGACACTTTTCGTGACTTTATTGTTGCCAAAAATATTTGTTCGGATCATTAAGGTTTTTGTTAGCTTTCTATGTGGCATTTTGTTGGTTCCCACGAGAAATGCCCTTCATTTCCTTATCTAGTATTTGTTTTAATGAACTGTCTCTCATTATTTTCATTAGTTGCGAAGCACTCCTAAAGATATGCACGATTCAGCGATTATGGTGGCTCACCCACGTTGCACGTGTTAAAAATATTGCAATGCCCAACAATGTTATAAGCATTTCATGTTGCCATAGGCGGTACGCGGAAATACTTCCCGTCGTTTTATGCGAGTGCGGCACAGTCTATATCCTTGTTCGTGCGTCGTTTGTATCAAACGTCGGTTTCGCGAACGCTCCAGGGTGAATGGCCCAATTTCGATTCCACATGTTTCGCCAAATTCGATCTGACATTGATACTTTCAGCGCCCACACCGCTCAACAGATGTTACGAGCGCGATCTTACGCGTACGTATGTATCGACGATTATCTGTAAACGGTCGGCCTTGGTATAAATTCCGGGACAGTTAGTATTACCGCACGTCCTCTATTAAACTCTCGTGTTACCGTTCTTGCTGAAATTAGTCGCGTAGTTCTCCGACGCAATGCGATGCGACTAACGGACATCGTATTCATGTCGTTTGGACGATTGCGCTTTGCGTTTTCTCGACTAGTCTTTACGCGGCATGTTGCCCAGTCATAAATAACTCGACTAATTGCCGTAACGCATCATTGAACTGTAATTCTGTTGCTAACACTTTTTAAAATTGCTGAACGTAAAAGATACTTGGAATAAAGACATTCGCCGATAGTGTTAAAAGGTTTAAGCAATAGGTAAGTACATTTCAGAGCTTCGAATACTTTGATACATTCTGATAAACTTATTCTGGAGTAATATAGACGAGATAATTCACTATAATCGTAAATGTAAGACGTTTTCGATCTCCATATAGACTATAAACCTTTTATGGGATTGCAAAGATCTCAGTAATGCTGTAATATACGCCCTTATTACTCATAACTGATGTTAAGTAATTCTGTACTTTGGATTTACTGCGAAGGTCTTTTACATAATAGCAATAACTTGAGAACGTTTCTTCATAAGTGGATTTGACTATCGTTTATGATAGGTGAAAAGCATTTGAAGTTTCAACCAACGTCTTCTGGTTCAGATAGGAACATTCTAGAGAAAAGTTCGATCAACAGCCACTAGCCTTGCATGAAAGTGTGAATGAAATTTGGAAGAGACATGTGATTGAAAGAAAACAACATACTTTGGCATATTCCCTAGCAACAGGTGTGAGATTATTTCACCTGGCACTAATACCATCTTTTTCTTCCTAAGATAAATCACGTACACCAGACAGAGATAGGTGATCTAATAACGGCACGATATGAATTCCGTTCTGTCGCATGAGAGGTTTACATAATCGTCTTAACGTGCGTTGCCTATCTCGCAGTTGTTGTTTACACGACAAATGCAGTAATAAGTCTTGGCTGTGTGGCAAGACGAATGGATTGCTAACGCGATGTGAAATATTCCTTCTAAAGAGCCGTTTTCAGTTGTATGCGATGTTCGGAGTCGTTCGTCTCCAATCTTGTAAGAAAATATTGAATCTTAACTGGTTCTTTTCTTACGATATTTTTTGTCTTTAGGATCATATCATGAGCAATCTACACAATACGAAATCAGGTCGTTATGCCGAACTTTTACCATTCTGTCTACGTCCTAGAGTGTAGGTTAGTTTGGTGTTATACACTAAGGCATGTAATACGTGAAGACAAAACTTCGTAGGCTATTCTTAGTGCAACGTATCACATTTAAAGCTCGTAAAAAGAATGTAGAGATCGGAGTCCGAAAATAATTATCGCTCGCTTAATAATGTGCCCGGTATATGGCAATAGGCTCGCCCCCTATTACATTGGGACCGAAACATAGCTGGCGAAGTGTGGGTGTGTAATACACCTCTGCCTACCCCTTCGGGGATAAAAGGCGTGATGTTATGTTATGTTATCAAAAATAAGATATCTCGGTCCCAGACAACTAGGAATCTTAGCGCAAAATTTAGAAGAGATTTGTGTCTTTCATTGCATTTCTGCCATCTGCAATCATTAATCGTAATGATTTGCCTTATTTTCAGTCATTCCAAGTAAGAAGTAAGACAACGTTCATCCTGGAACTTCGTCACAATATCCTTATATAGGATACTAGAGGACGCCAGCAGCTACGCCTGCAATTTTTTTAATTTACTCGTTTTGGCCGATCCCGTGGGAATTTCGGGAAATTCCTTAGTGCACCCCCACGGCCCCCAAGGAATATACATGCCAAATTTCAGCTTCCTGCGCCCAATAGTTTTGGCTGTAGCGTGTCTGTCAGTCAGTCAGTAACGCAAGGATTTTATATATTAAAATATTGTGACGAAGTTCCAAGGATGTTGATTTTGTTACACAGTTAAAACAAGCAAAGTTCTTACTCTGAGAAGTTAAGCTACTTGGGTGCGGCCTGAGGCGAACTTGGTTACCCACAAAATGTTTCACATCGGTACACGAAACGAAGTTTGGTTTCTATCTAATTTGGTTTATTATGGCTTTACGTTACAATAATTAATGAATAATTAGACGTAGTAGTGTTGTGTTACGAATAAATATTTTTCTAAGTTTTAAAGTGTACAAAGGAATGTATGGAGCTACATAACATTGCAGTTGAACAAAGTTTTGATAATATGTACATGCAATACGAAGTTTGTACCAGCAACTGTCATCATCATCACTTTTTATCAGTTGCCCTCGTTTGTACTCTATACATTGAACTGATGATGATGATGACACACTGGTACTCCGCACTGATTTTAGCGCCAAGTTTAACGCTGATCCTCACACGAGACAACACTGTGTTATCCACAAATTGTTCAAATCTGGGCGTAGATATTTGTGTCGAGACAGGGTTTATTTCTAGTGCTTGTATTGTCCTCTATAAAAGAAAGAATGATAGAGGTGAATTCTCGTGCGGTTTATAAGGATAGAAGTGGCGTTATGTTGTCTCTGCCTACCTCGACGGAAAAAACGCATGAGCATATATGAATTATAGAAGATTGATAGAATTGCTTTCCGTTGCTCGCGAAGCTGATACACAATCTTAAGGAATAAAACAGCTTGACACCACATTTCGTCTAGTGCACAGTCTCTCTTAAAGACGGAATGCGTATCTGTGTTGGTACGTCGCGTGCCTTACTCGTGGAATTGCGATTATACAACGGGATCTTAACAAACATTCTTCCAATACGTGCTTCACTGCTGACATGTAAACCGAGTATTGGCATACTCTCCTTGCCATTTAGTTAGTAGTTCTTTAGTGATAAGTGTTACTCTCTTTGCATTGAAGCTACCAGGCCGGTCCCAATATTTGATATATCCATGGATTCATCATTATCAGCCTTTAACAGTCAACTGCTGGACTAGGCCTCTCCTTTGAAAGGAGGAATTGGCTTACTATGTCACGCTGGCCGAACGGGTTGGTATAGGGTTTGTATCAAGTTGTCCTTCTCTTACAGTGATGTTCTCTGCATAATATGCTCCCTCTGTCGGCTCTTACGATACCCATGGGATGATATGGGGTGGTGACATTCCGTATTCTTAATCAGTCACCACACGGACAATATGGATTAGAGATACATATTTCGTACCGAGATTTAGGATAGATTCAATTTAGGATAGATTCAATTTAGGATAGATTCAATTTTGGCACCGTTCGTTTGTGATTTAAGCGTTCGCCTCGCTGCTTAGCACTGCGACTAGAATTGTGGGTTCGATCTCCACACGAGGAAATACTTTGTGCGATCTACAATTTGTTTCTTTTTTCGAATCTAGGAGTACTTTTCGCATGTTGATTGGATGTTAATAAAATCCCCCGCTATATAAGATTTTTTTTTGTGTGGGATTTGCATTTTCTTTTTTTAGTGCAGTATTTTGTGGTTGGTAATTTTCTTTTTCTAGTTCTTATGTCGACATCAATAGTGATGCTACGGTTTTATAATATAGATAAATGTTGTTAAACACACAATTTAAATAGCGTCATATATTTTGTTGTTAAAGAATATTTTTGTTTGTTTAATTGAACTTATACCTTTCTCTTTATTTATATTTGACATGATGTCATGTTTGATAAATAAATACGATCACTATAATATCAATATGTAATATTATTAATGAATTGAATATCACTTCAATTGTGTAAAGTGCGGGCATTGAACCTACGACCTTTGGCTTAGCAGTCACGGTTACCATTAGACCAATAAGCATAAGAGTTTCAACTTCTCTGGATAGGCCCTATTTGCCAGATAAATACAAAATTAGAACCGAATTTGAGAAAAAATTGCCGTGTTGTTGACGGCATAGAATACAAGTGTCACCACCCCCTATCTTCCCGTGGGTGTCGTAAGAGGCGACTAAGGGATAACACGATGCAAATACCATCTTTGCGTAGAGACGGAAAACTCGACATCAAACCCTATATGACTGCCTCGTTGGTCTCGCGGCATAAATGTGCGCGTGGGATCGGGAGGTCCCGGGGCAGTGTTATTGGGTTTTTCTGTCACGAAATTCTCAGTAGCAGCACGAAGTCTGGAAATGTGCCCGGTACGGCAATAGGCTCGCCCCTTATTACGTGGGACCAAAGTATATCTGGCGAAAAGTGGGTGTAGAAATACACATCTGCCTACCCCTTCGGGGATAAAAGGCGTGACGTTGTGGACTTCATCGGCTAGATCGCGCTCTCGCAGCCCGCTGCCGAGTTTGCGCGCTACCGACTCCGAAGCCACCACCAGCCGCCCGTCTAGCGCTCAGAGCGAGATGGACGTGACGGTGTGTGGCTCGGACGAGGAAGAAGAGGAGTCTGGCAGCGAGTCGACAGACTCGTCAGACTTAACCTCGGTCCCAGAAGAGGACTTCACCCTCGTAGAGGGCAAAAAGCGCCGCCGAGCGGCCAAGTCAAAGCCGAGCAAGGCGGCTAAGCCGGCCAAGACGGCTAAGACTTTGGCGCCTACGCCATCAAGCTCGCGGCCAGGACACAGCCGTCCAGCCACACCACGACCCAAGACCCCCCAGCCCCCATCAGGGGCCCCCCCGACAAAGCCCCCAATGCCTCCACCCCTGTTCATACAGGACAAGGCAAAGTGGCTGGCAGTGTCCACCTGGTGCAATGAGCACCAAGTCAACTACACCAGCGCCAGATCCACCCAACAGGGGATCAAGGTACAGGTGGCCACGTCCCAGGACCACCGCGCGCTGACCAGGGTGTTGAAGGAGAGGCAGATCTCCTTCCACACTTATACCCTCCCCGAAGAGCGGCTCCTCCGAGCCGTTATTAGGGGAGTACCGAAGGAGCTGACGACCGAAGAGGTCAAGGCTTCCTTGCTCCAAGAGCAACTGCCTGTGCACGAAGTGCACCGCATGACAAAGGCGAGGACGCGTGAGCCATACGACATGGTTCTCGTCGTGCTCGACAAATCAGAGGCGGGGAAAGCCATCTTTAGGCTGACCTCGATATGCCACCTGTCTGGCATTAAGGTCGAGCCTCCCCGCCGCAACAGCACTATAAGTCAGTGCCACCGATGCCAGTTGTATGGGCACTCGGCGCGTAATTGTTTCGCGCGGCCTAGGTGCGTCAAGTGCCTAGAGGACCACGCAACCGCCGACTGCAAGCGCCCCAGGGACAAGGCGCTTTGCGAGGACCCTCCCGCATGCGTATTGTGCGGGCAGCTGGGTCACCCCGCGAACTACCGCGGGTGTCCCAAGGCACCGCGTGCCACTCGACCCGCGGCGAAGGCGCCTCAAACGCCCGCACGCAAAGTCCTCCCGGGGCCCACGGCCCCAGCCCCCGCCCGGCCCTCTGGCCCGTCTCAGCCTTCAGCTCAGCCCTCAGCTTGGAACACGCCTTTAGCGTTCCCGTCGTTGCCATCTCGCCCGCATGCTCCCCTCGCGCAAACAGCTAGGCCCGCTACAATCCAAACCCCTACACCCGCGTTAAAGGTGGCCCAGCCCACCACTAACCCGCGCCCGGCGACGGTACCGGTACTCGTTGCCAGCCCCAACTCCCCCAGGTTGAAGACGACTTCAGCCTGGTAGCTAGATTCGCAGCGCTCGCGAGCAACGCTGATATTAGCGCCATCGCGGCGGAGCTTAGGCGCGCTCAAGGCAACTTAAACGCCATGTTAGAAATACGTTTCAGGTACGCGTACGTATTTCAGTCATTCGAAAACTTTAGGGCTTAGTAATGGATAGGCACACTATAGGCAGAGTCAAACCACGATCACTCAAGGTAGGGTTTTTCAATGCTAATAGCATTGCATCGCAACGCGATGAAATAGGCACGTTCCTTAGGGACCATCAGACAGATATACTACTCGTGCAAGAGACTTTCTTAAAGCCAGCACACAGAAACCCTAACATTGCAAACTATTGTTTAGTGCGTAATGATAGGCTGAACTCGCCCGGTGGGGGCACTCTGATATACTTTAAGAAGTCTCTGCATTGTATACCTATGGATCCGCCAACCTTGGAGTACATTGAGGCCTCGGTCTGTCAACTCGCCATGACAGGGCACCCATCTATTACCCTGGTATCTGCTTACCTCCCACCATCGTCTAGCACTTCACACAACCCTAAGAGGCTCCTGAAAAAAGACCTTCAGGCCCTCCTGGGGCTAGGCGACTCGGTTATCGTGGCGGGCGATCTGAACGCCAAGAACGCCCGCTGGGGGTGTCATGTGACTAACCCACGCGGCACGATACTCGAGTCACTCTCTGAGTCGCTTAACTATGACATTATAACGCCGCTCGAGGCGACACATTATCCTGATAACGTGACGCACAGACCTGACATACTAGACGTGGCCCTTTTAAAGAACATAAGTTTACGCTTGTGTTCGGTAGAAGTGTTACACGAGTTAGACTCCGACCATAGACCGGTCCTGTTAGACTTTGCACCCAGAATAGGGCCCATAGACACAGGGCACAGGCCGACTAAACTGGTCACTGACTGGGCACGACTCGGGAAAGAACTCGTGTCGTCCTCGCCAGTGCTCAGAGAGCAGATACCACTAGGCGCCAATCAAATGGGGGTCAATGACACACTACAAGCGGTCGATAGCTTCACGAGTCACGTGCAATCGTTAATTAACGATTGCTCACGGCAGGTACCCGAGACGGGCGACCGTCGATGGAACCTGCCCGCTGATGTACGTGACTTGTTGCGGCGTAAGAACGCAGCGATTCGTGCCTACGACCGATACCCGACTGAGTCCAATCGTTTCACTATGCGCTCTCTACAGCGTGACGTCAAGTCGCGTATTAAAGAGATGCGTAACTCTCGATGGGAAACTACACTTAGCGAGCTAGAACCCACTCACCTCGCCTTCTGGCAGCTATCTCGTTCGCTCTCTAAAGATGTCACCAAGACCTGTTTGCCACCTCTAAACAGGCCTAATGGTCCACCGGCTTTCGAGGACGGGGACAAGACAGAATGCCTGGCAGACAGCCTGGAGCAACAATGTACGCCGAGCACGTCACACATAGACACAGACCACCTAATAGAGGTAGATAACGAGGTGGAGCGTCGAGCCTCTCTCACGTCGCCACCTCGTCCCCTGACAGACAGACATGACGTATTAGGAGACGACGATGACGAGCAACACATACCCCTAGCCACCCCCGATGAGGTTAGGATGATCATTAAGGGTTTACACCCCCGTAAAGCTCCCGGCTCGGACGGCATAACAAACAGGGTCATTAAAATGTTCCCCTTAGCTTTCATAGTCATTTTGACTACTATATATAACGCCGCAATTAACAACAATATATTTCCACATCAGTGGAAAGAAGCCGTGGTAATAGGAATCCACAAACCCGGCAAGCCTAGGTCCGAGCCTAGTAGTTATCGTCCTATCAGTCTGCTTAAAGGTTTAGGGAAAGTTTACGAGCGGCTTTTATATGTTAGGCTGAAAGCATACGCTGATGCATCGCTCTTGGTCCCTCACGAACAGTTTGGGTTCCGAACCCGCCACTCGTGCGTACAACAGGTTCACCGTATCGTTGAGTATATCAGCGTGCGGTTGCAGCGTAATTTATTCACCGGCGTTGTTTTCTTCGACGTAGCGAAAGCTTTCGACAAAGTGTGGCACAACGGCTTGATTTACAAGCTTTTCACTATGGGAGTGCCTCACAAGCTCGTGCTCATCATACGAGACTATCTGTCGGATAGAAGCTTTCGGTACCGCGTTGAAGGCACGCTCTCTTCGAGTCACGCCATCCGCGCCGGTGTCCCTCAGGGGTCAGTGCTCTCGCCTCTCTTGTATTCATTGTTTACCGCTGATATACCGATGCATCGGCTAGTGCAGACAGCACTTTTTGCAGACGACACAGCCATCTATTACGCAGGCGCAGACCCTGGCGCAGTCAGTAGGAAGCTCCAATCCGCAGCCAACGCCCTAGGCGCGTGGTTCCGGAGATGGCGGATAGAGGTCAATCCCGAGAAGAGTCAGGCGGTGCTTTTCCATCGGAGAGCCCCTCACCTGTACCCTCCGGGTGCGACCCCACAAATAAGGATGTTTGGGTCCCCTATTCAATGGACTAGGGAAGCCAAATATCTAGGTGTGATTCTTGATGATCAACTATCGTTCCGCTCACACATTACGAAGGCTCGCAATAGAGCCTCCTTTGTGCTTGGGCGCTTACATAGCTTAGTCAACCCTAAATCTAAACTATCGCTTAAGAACAAGATTAGGTTATACACATCGTGTATTAGGCCTATAATGACATACGCTAGTGTAGTTTTCGCACACACTAGGCCACACAGGATCCATAGGCTACAAACACTTCAGAATAAGTTCATGCGGCGAGCTACGGGCGCACCGTGGTACGTACGTAACGAGGAGTTACATGTAGACTTACAACTGCCGACCATCAGGCAATTCATGAAACAGTGCTCCCGTAGCTACTTTGACTCTGCTTCGACACACCCCAACCCACTATTGGTTGCGGCGTTAAACTATACACCATCTAGGATTTCTAAGATTAGGAGACCTAGGCACGTATTAGACGAACCTGACGATAACACTACACTTGCTCAAATCAGAGCACACACGGCTCGCGCAGCCATACAACTTCGACCGCGGTTCCGTACTCGCCGACGAGGCCGGAATACGCGACGCGTTAACGTTAATACCGCGGGACACCTTAGTCCCGCATTGCCGGCAGCGCCCCAAGCCGAGGTCCGTGGGAGTCCACCCTTGGGGAGTTAAAACGCTGTCTAGTATACTTTAACGGGTTGGGAGCCTTCTGCGCTCACCCATAGTCCGCGTAAAGTTGTCAAGGCCATCAGCGGCCAACAACTAGTCCACACACACAAAAAAAAAAAAAAAAAAAAATGTGTGTGTATGTTCATTTAACAGCAACTTACTTAAACTGGCCATAAAATTAAATGTGAACATATTATCTCACTTTTCAAAACTGCATGTTTCTTTTAGTCTTTCACTATTACTATGTTGATATTAATTTTATTAAGAAGATTAAAGATATTTACAACTTCGTTGCATGCATAATTTTGTTTCAATTATGTATTAATTAAATATAAATTAATCACTTTCACACAACGACTGGTGTTTATATAAAACTAGAGGACGCCAGCAGCTACGCCTGCAATTTTTTTAAAACCCGTTTTGGCCGATCCCGTGGGAATTGCGGGAAATCCCTTCTTAGTGCATCCCTACGGTCCCCAAGAAACATACATGCCAAATTTCAGCTTCCTGTGCCCAATAGTTTCGGCTGTAGCTTGTCTGTCAGTCAGTCAGTAACGCAAGGATTTCATATATTAAGATAATGAATAGCTTTGCATAATTATTGGAAAATTTCTTTATCATCTGCGTCAATAGAGTCAATGAGCCTTATACTTCTCTAAATATGCCGCTTTCAGGCCACCTTCACCATCCTGCAACTTAACTTCATCAATTGTAAATATTGTTACGTTTAATTTTCGCGTTAAGTACTAACCCGTGATCTGCGTGGCAGTCGGTTACACTCCCGCAACGCCACATAATCGTCAAATTTGCGCGTGCTACTAACAGTCACCAAACACGGCAACTGTGTTATCGAAGTATTGGATTGATATCTAACTACGGAACTCAATATTCAAATTATAGATAGAACTGTAGATTTTAGATTAGTTTTTGACAGTTTTTGACATAAGCTCCATACAAAATATGTCAAACAGTTCGAACGTCATTGAATATGGCCGTAAGAGAACGTACACTTAAAGTGCTTGTACGCGCTAAGAAAAGTCACCGGGCATATACAAAAATTCGTGTCGTCTGAATAAGAAAAATATCTTGTTTGAGATAGACACGACGCGTAAACGTTGAAACATGATCGTGCCTAGATCTGAAATTATTCTTGTCTTCTACGCTATATGCTGATCGGTCTTATCTGAAGGAGACACGATGAATTTTCTTAGCGTGTACAAGGGCCCTTATTATCACTTTTATTTGACCTTCGAGCTTGGGCAAAAGTATCGGTGCGCAAACGTTTGCCGTAATGGAACGTGATCTATTCTTAGAGTCGAGGTTTACCAAGTCTATTTATAAGATTTGAGTTATTTTGGTAATCATTGAATATAGATTTCTTTTAGAATGCAGTAGCGCTCATAGCGGGAGTTGCTGTTTGTAATAGATCGGTAGAGTTTAGCAACGTTTGCAAAGATAACTACTGGCATTGGTGACTGCTATTTTTAGCATGCACTTTAAATCGCTATCGTGCTTCGGAAAGCTTCTTACGCCCAGTAGCTTCAGCTGTGCGTTGTCTGTCAGTCAGTCAGTAACGCAAGAGTTTTATATACATATATATACATTTTAATGGTAGGTATACCAGACGGAATATTTTCCTGCTCTCTATTGTTATGAAGGCGGGGACAACAGATTGCGCATTTTATAATCGCAATTGTCTTTAATCTTTGACTACCACTGGTCAATCAGCATGAGTCTCTGTACAACAAATCATGATCTTTCTAATTCCATCGCAACAAACGATCAATTGACAACCGTTGCCCAACTGCCACCTTTTGCAACACTGTCTAGCGACATAGCCATTTATATCCTGATCTGGCTATTGTACCAGTAGCCCTATCAATGACAGTTCAATTTATGCCGGTGTACCCATACATCAAGACAAACATATCTACCACTATACGCTGACCTCACTTTTGTATCAGTAGCCTTAGTGACGACAGTTCAATTTATACTTGTTTTATTTAACTTGATGTACAGCCTATTCATGTATATTATACCTATAGTTGTAGCAGTTTTTATCGCCTTCGTATTGAGTGATGACGTAGATGTTAAGCTTATTTCTGTAATGAGTATTAAGAGGAACTTGTCACGACTTCGATGCGGGGTGGCGAAATGTTGACAACTACTTGTATCCTTTAAGTTGCTTGATATAAATGCGTCACGCCTATCTATAAGCTCCAAAGGGGCAGATAGAACAAAATAATAATGCTCGAGGCTGTTTAGAAGTTCGGGCAAAGTTTTAGATCCTGATAGAAAAAACGCAATTTATTCATGTTGAAAAACCTGTGTTACGAGGGATGCCTTGTAAGTTTTGTCGTTTGAAGAAAAAAACACAACTAGAACCTTATAGTACTTTTTATTAGTTTCAAAGTATTCACCACGTGGCTTAATACACTTTTCCATTCGCTCAAAAGCTCTAAAGTGGGGGTGTTCAAAATGGCTGACTTGAAAGCGTCGACTGCTTCTTCACCGGACTGAAACCTTTGACCACGAAGACTTTTCTTAATTTTAGGAAATGTAAAGAAATCGTTAGGGCTTAGGTCAGGACTGTATGGAAGATGATCAAGAATTACTACTTTTTTCTGCTTCAAATACTCGTTTGACGATTACTGTGTGAGCTTGCTTTGTCGTGGTGCAGGATGATGCGTCGCTTTCAGTTAGATTTTCGAAGTTCGGCGATGACTTGTGGTAAACAAACTGTAGTATACCACTCTGCGTTAACCGTTCTACGATCTTCAAGAGCAATAGTCGCAACATGGCCGGTTTTTCCAACGAACGTGGCCACCATCTTCTTTGAAGTGCTTCGAGAACGAACAACTTTAGTCGGCTTTGGCTCGTCTTGAAAGACCCAGATTGTAGATTGTTGTTTGGAATCAGGATCGTAGGTATAGATCCAAGATTCGTCACCACTGATGATGTCGTAGACGTGATTTGGCTCTCCTCGGTTGAACCTTTGCAGAGTTTTCTTACACCATCTGACGCGGGCCGCCGTGTGATCGTCGGAAAGCAGATGCGTTATCCAACGGCAAACTAGCTTTCTCACACCAAGCGCTTCATGCAAGATCTTCTGAATGGTTGTACCTGAGATGCCTAATAGAGCCTCCATCTCTCGATATGTCACATGACGATCTTCGAGAATTGGTTGTCTCACAGCAATGATGTTATCTTCAGTGAAAGCGAATTTTGGGCGTCCTTCGTGATATTTGTCACTAACACTAGCTGGACCACGCTGGAATTCCAGGAATTCTAAAAACCAGAGTTCAACAGTCCGCAGACATGAGGTTTCATCACTGAACACAGATGTTAGCTCTTCAAAGCTCTTCTTCTTCTCTCTTTTTGCTTAGAAAGATTCATTTCCGTACGTAACCTGACAGATTCCAATCGACGATGTGACTAAACAATAGCATTAAGTAATCCTAATACTTTCAACTGTTTTGAGAATCATAATTTAAAGACATTCGAATATAGAACAGTTCCAAATTCAAAATTGCCGGGAAATATGGAAACGACAGAACTTAAAAGGCATGCTTAGTATGAACTCCGTGCAAATACTTTTAAAACAACGCATATAAATCTCACCCTGTACGTCTGACTAGGTGTATTGACTTGATTTTAATGAATAGTATAAGAAAAGAAAATTGACAGCCGAATAAAATAAAATAAAAGTTGCAATTCTAAAACTTCAGTTTTGTATGGAAATTATCGTTAGACACGAGTGACAGGACGATGTCTGTTTATTTTACTAAACATTTAAATATTCATGGAGATAGTATGTAAATAAAACGCATCTCAACTTTGTCTATAGAATAAATTATATAAATTAAAAGAATAACATTTGCGAGGTACGTCGCAGTAGATAGACTTACAAAAGCACGTGGTATTCATTATAATTCATATAAATAATATGATCACTTCTAAAAATATCCATATGAAAGCCAAAAAATTCCTTTGCATGCATTTGCATGCAGATGCTGATATTTTATGTAGTCATTTATCGATGCAATTTACGAGTATATAGTTCTTTCTCTTTTATGTAATGCAAGATAATTGCATAATATGCATCTGGTATCATTGACCGATCGACAGTGTTGCCAGCGAAGATTCTTTACAATGATTCAATCGGAGAGATTTCGATGATAGAAATGGTATTACGTGTCGTTTCGTTTCGCGGTTTTTGCAGAATTTTGTGGTGTTTGAAAAAAGAACGAGTTTAGTTTTTGGGACCTTTTTTTTATTAAATGTGAAATTCTTGGCGTATAGCTCTGAATTAAGAATCAGTGGTTATTGATTGGTTTAATTCTAAAGAATTCTTAAAAACGCTCTCTGATAAGCATTTTTATACCGTGGCATATGCGAATTGAAATTAGTGTACCTGGTGATGCACAGGCTATAGAGTTTAGGCTTTATTAGGGATGTTCTCCACATGACGCCGAGAGTCGACCGACGCGACGGTTGTTGAAGAAACTTGTCCACGGACATGTTAACTATTTTTTATTTTTTGTCTTCTCGGTAGGACTCCAAAGTACCCAATGAGTAATCCTCCACTTCTTATAGTAGGTGGTGAAGGTGTGTGTTACTCCGCACCTAAACTATGCTGATGTGAAGGTACTTATTAAGTAGCTGTCTCCCTATTCAACATTGTTCCAAGAATTGTGAGTGCGTGTGAGTTTCGAGTCTGGGTGTTAGTGAACGTCCTCCGCGATTCAGGACTTATTCCTAGTGCGGCAGTTGTCTAATGTTCTTTAAAATATAATAACAAACTCCACCATAACAGACATATTAGTGATAACTGATACATAAATGCGTAGAATAAATCTCTCAATTTTTATAATTTTACTGCGTAAGTATATTTATATCTCTCAGAAAGGATTCAACACTCATTGACAAAATTAAAAACTCGGACTATAAATTACATCTAATAATATAACTAGCTGACTTATGTTGTCATTGAATTATGTAGTTTTTTTCTTTTGCATAATTTATTTTACGGAAGTAGAACATCATTTGGATAATTAATTATACTTAGAAGAATTACGAATATTTTCGATTGCATATTATTATATTTACTTCATATATTGAATTTATGTAGCATATCATAATGTAAAATAGTCTTTGATTAATATCGATGGATCCGTATGTATGATTGAACTTTGATTGAGTTCAATGTTACAAATTAAAAGTAATCGATTAAAATTAATGACCAATACAAATTCTATACCTACATGCCTTATAAAATGTGTGGTATATTTGGACGGAGAAAATCCCGACAAGTGCAGCTGGACTAAAAAATTAAAAGCATTCAGGAAAAAATCTTGGGTAATAACGTCTCGCAAAACTAACAAACGAAATCGTTTTGTAGCTTGCTAAAATCACACTTAAATGTTAACATCAAAACCAAGTAACACTATCGCTAAAACGGTAAACGTAAAAAAACCTTCAAATCACATCGACCCGAAATGCGTACTGATTGGCGAATTACTGCCCACCCCACTAACAGTACTGGCGTGACGAAACTGCGATCATCAAGTTAATTAAGTCTTAGATCACGAACCACAAATCTGTGCGTCGACTATCGAATGCAAGATTTCTAGGACACACTCGAGAGGCATTGCAAATTTTTAAATACCATTTTGTTGGGAATGTATGCCGTTGTAACCTAAGCTTGGTTTACATCGGCGTGATGGCCGAATTCGACGAACGAATTTTAAACATTTTCGTTAAAATTTTGCAGATATTTTTCTTTTCTTCTGCCGAAATACCCGCTGTATTAATAAATCCTGTATTTCACCAATAGACATACCTGATACAACAATTTGTGGGTAACACAAAGTTTTGTCGTGTGGGGATCGAATCCACAACAGTCAACAACGCGTGAAACAGCGAGACAGACGTTTTAACCACTACGTAATGTGTCCAGTTATTTATGATATGCTGCCAGCTACGAAAACACTTGTAAGTTGTAACACAATAACTTTAAAGAACTGGTATATTACACGCACTACGCATGTAATATACCGTGGCGTGCTAGTATCAACACATTTCGATGATTGCTTGCAAATTATTGCTAATCTGGTTACATAAAACTTGTAGTAGCATCAAAATTATATCTTCTATTTCAAGATGTTAATATATTTAAAGCCTGAATAAAGTATAAATCAACTGCCAACTCATTAGTAAAAGTTGTTTAATTCTACGCGTGACATTCGCCTAAGTTTAAGACATTACTGAATGTTAATAAGTGTATCTTGTGCAAATTTATTTAAAATTAAATTTTTAGCTATTAGAGTATTCTTATCTATTGCATAACAAATGTTTTGATGAGCATTTTATGCGAATAAATCTCACTTATGATCAGCTTCTTAAAGTTTAATAAATTGTACTATTATACAATGTCGCCATTTCTTTTAAACTTGTTTCCTGGCTCCGTATTCGTAGGTGTCTGTTGGTTATCGCGACATAAGGTATCCTATACCGATATTGCTACAAAGTATAATCAAAATACGTTTAGCTTTTTTTGCGTTAAGGAGTAACAAACGTCTAACCCCACAAACTTTCGCAATTATAACATTAGTAGAATTTTGACGTCGTGGTCATTCATCACCTACCTATTGAATATGGCTGAACTTAGTAGCCGAATTCGGTAAGAAGAATATTGTATGCACCCGCTGTAAGGCCTCCTTCATAAAACAACGTCTTGAAATATGTATCGGAAATAAAAAAAAAATTGGTAGATACGGCACGGACTCAATAGCAATAAGTAAACTGAGTGTGTTTACGAATATTTGATGAAGGTCTACCACGCACGGTTAGGTAATGTGTGTATTGTAAATATTTTTGAGATATTGCTTACATATTTATAGAACTTCGCAGTTGCTAGGAAGAAAAGTGATGTGAATAAATAAAATTGCGTTGGTGAAAAGAGATGAACTATGATTTAAGAGGATGATTATAAACGACAAGGCCATTCTGAACATAAGGGTTTTGCTTCTTCTCATTTAAGGTCTACTTCTGAAACATATTTACTCATTGCGAAACTGTAGTGCTACCTATGGGTCTAAAGTTCGGAACATACCGGCATAGTGATACAGATCGTGCTGGCTCCCTCAATCAAGGTTGAGCCGTACGATTGCTGTTGAATGCGGGCCATCAGTGGGCCGAGTCAGTCAAAAGCGTCAGATGATTTCCTGCATTGTTTTTTTTTTTTTTATAGACTCACGCCTGTATCCCCGAAGGGGTAGGCAGAGGTGTAATATTACACCTAAATATTATTCCTGCATTGTACTTGCATACTAAACCCTTTTTTTGTCTGGACTTTAAAAGATCAAGAAAAGACTAAAGAAAAGACAATGAAGTGACAAAAAAAAAACAATGACTGAGTTTGTTTCGGCCTTTCTTCTCAAGAAGTCATTTAGCTAGGAAAAGCCGGCATAATCTAGAATAGGGTTTTGACTTGTATAAGTGTTGTAAACAACCAAAATGCAGAAATAAATATGTCTTTACCTATATAGCGCGAAAAGAAAATTGGTTAAAGATCAAGGGTAGCTTATAAAATATTATTTGTTGAGCAAAGCGAATGTAAGTCATTAGTGTTCATCAGTGTTAATAATATTTCTTCAAATTCAGCAATATAGCGAAAGCTTGATTGGTTGTATAACAGTTTTATCATCGCTACAACATAAAAACAAAAATAACAACACACTGATGTCTTACCACATGTCAGACAGAAGCGTCGGATAAAAAATGTGTACTAATTAAACATTTTAACAGTTATTAGACTACTGTCCGCTATGGCAAGTAGTTACTTAACACTCTCACCGCCACCCAAATATATTTTTTTCCAGTGTCGCAGGCCGTGCGGTCTGCCGGCATCCGCAACTTTGCCTACCCGTGCAGGCCGCGGTGAAAAATCTGTGATTTTGGCGCGAAACGTACGGTGCGCCGGCGGCCCGTACGGCCTGCTGACTCAGTCAGTGCAACACATAGATGGCGCACCTTACTCGAAAAGATACGTACCGCCGGCGGACCGTATGGCGGTGAGAGTGTTAATTCAAAGTTGATTGGCATGGACTTATTTTTTTTTAGTAGTAATGGTATAATTTTATTATACCATTACTACTAAAAAATGTCCGCTCCGGGTCACGAGACCCGCGATGGCGAAACCGGTGCCGCACCGCTCTACACCCCTAGCCGCTCACACCGGTGTTGCCCTCTTGTTGCCTTTATGGTAGAGTTTGTTTGTCTTGGCGGCTATTTAGAGAGGGTCCATCTAGTGAGCTGGCGAGTCACCGTCTGCCCCTTTTCGACGTACTATAAGAGTACTTAGGGCAGACGCCGGCATTCATCCATAGTTTTCATCTAAACCTATCAATTAAACACCCATCCCAATAGCCCAGAGTATCTAATTAGTTTCCATATAAGTAGCAATAGGCCCTCACCTGCTGCGGCTAACCCGTGACTGTACTTAATAGTGCGGTGATGGAGGCGCCTCAGTAGGTGTTCCATAACATTCTAGATTAAAACTCTCAAAGGGCCTCTGCGCGTTGGACCTATGTCTCCGTGTACGCCTGCCAAAGGGCCGGGTATTGTTCTAACAAATTAGAACAATACCCGAGAAAGAGAAACTAATTTTATTATTATCATTAGTAGTAATGGTATAATATAAAAACAGGACAGGTTAGAAGTACCCTAAACAGAAGAGCATGCATGAGGAATCTGGTGGGAGTGAATGTAACAAGAGAGATATGTCAGGATTGTTGCAATTGGGGTTCCGTAGTCTCTGCCTACCCCTCCGGGAAACAGGCGTGAGTCTATGTATGTATGTATGGTATAATATTGTACTTGATTTTTAATAGTTTAAACTATGTCAAAATACTTTAATCGATTTTAAATGTGTAAACATCATACAATTTACATATACAGAGCTATTTATTCCTTAAATTGATTAAATATCCGAGTAAGATCCGTTGTAATAAAAATGTATGAAAATACTTTATCTAAATTTCGTCATGTTTTATTTAGCCATGATCACTGCAAGATTTTCTCCACTTATTTCTAAAGCAGTATTAAACATGTCATCAAAACTGTCAGACAAAACGCTCATTCCATCTAACTTGAAACATTTTATGAAATGTATCTCCCTAGATATCTATACTAATATAATAAAGCGGAAGAGTTTGTTTGTTTGTTTGTTTGTTTGAACGCGCTAATCTCAGGAACTACCGGTCGGATCTGAAAAATTCTTTTTGTATACGATAGCCCAGTTATTCCGGCAGGCTATAGGCTATATAACATAACGCTTCGACCCTTTGGGGCCGGGCAAAAGGCTAAAAAGGCTAAAACATAATGTTGGCTTATCTCAGGAACTAGCAGTCGGATTTTAAAAATTGTTATTGCCTATGATAGCCCAATTATTCCGAAAGGCTATAGGCTATATAAAATTACGCCACAACTTTTAGGGGCCGGACAAAAATAATAAAATGGTCAAACGAGAAGGGGGAGGGTTGGGTCAAAGGCAAAAAAAAGGCTAAACGAATAGGATACAATCTATATGGGTATCGTTTTCGAGATTTTTGGGACGCTGATTAATAATATGAAAGGAGAAAGACCAAATACGGCCTGTAGCGGCCAGAAAGTTGTGAATCGTTGAAATTAAACATATAATTTTAAAAAAATTTACATCGTTTTCGTTTCTTGATAGAGTATCGATGAAAGAATTTAGTTTTTAAAGATTAATTGTTTTGAATAAGCTATGGTAATAGCGGATGAATGTCTTATGTTGCCAGCATTAAAAATAAAATGAAGTATGGTAGACAGAAATTGTTTTAAGGAAATAATATTTTTATTACTATATTAGAAAACAATATATTTTATTTACTTTATAAGTATATTTGTAAAAAGAATCAAGAAATATATAATTTATTATACATTCCATAATTATTAATCGGTAAAAATCGTTTCGTTTTTTAATCGATAGTAGAAATATTTTTTCAAACCATTTGCAACACTTTTTTATCTGTTATGTCATTCGTGTTGCTACTGTGTATCGTAAATATTTTGCTCTTATTTGTTGGTGTTTTCGTACGGTTTTAATGAAATGTAATTGAATATAAATTCAATAATAATGATCAGTACCTTCTACTCATGCTAAGAATATGCAGCGGTGTTTGTGATTGTGGTTAGCTTTTTTGGACGAGTATACATAGTACGAGGTTCCCTAGTACACAGGTGATTATTCATTATTATTGGGCACTCTTTATTTAGTTTTTGTTCTTTAAGACGTAAAGACATACTTTTATTTACATCTAGGTATTATATTTATGTTAAAATTCAATTTTGAGGTATATTTAGTTGCGGAATAATTTCCATTTCAAATATCTCGTATCTTATTTCCACCAAAAGTTATTTAAAAAGAAATTATACAGGTTAATAGAGTAGTCATTTATCTTCAAAACACACATGGTGTTGTGTTTGGCCGTGCCAGGCCCATAATGTATGGCCAAATGGTACATCTCCTTTATTTAGTGATCCAAGATGGCGGACGGGAAATCAAATATGGCGGATGAGAAAATTTTAAATATCAATATGGGTATCGCCTTCGATATTTTAAGGGGTGGCGAATCGAAATACAACATCTATTTCGTGATCAAAGATGGCGGATGGGCAATCAAAGATGGCGGATGGAAAAATTTGAAAAAAATAAGTATTGGTATCGTCTCCGATGCTTAAAGGGATGGGGAATCCAAATACAACATCTATTTCGTGATTCAAGATGGCGGATGGGAAATCAAAAATGGCAGATGGGAAAAATTTAAAAAATCAATATGGGTATCGTCTCTGATGATTTAAGGGATGGTGAATCCAAATACAACATCTATTTTGTGATCAAACATGGCGGATAGGAAATCAAAGATGGCGGATGGGATTTTTTTTAAAGTCGATATGGGTATCGTCGCCGATATTTAAAGGGATGGGGAATCCAAATCCGACATCTATTTCGTGATCAAAGATGGCGGATGAGAAATCAAAGATGGCGGATGAGAAAGTTTAAAAAAATCAATATGGTTATCGTCTCCGATGTTTTAAGGGATGGCGAATCTAAATACAACATCTATTTCGTGATCAAAGATGGCGGATATGAAATCAAAGATGGCGGACGGAATTTTTTTAAAGTCGATATGGGTATCGTCTCCGATATTTTAAGGAATGGGGAATTCAAAAACACCATCTATTTCGTGATCAAAGATGGCGGATGGGATATTTTTTTAAAAATCAATATGTGTATCGTCTCCGACGTTAAAAGGGATGGGGAATCCAAATACAACATCTGTTTCGTGATTCAAGATGGTGGATGGGAAATCAAAGATGGCGGATAGGAAATCAAAGATGGCGGACGGGTTTTTTTGTAAGCCGATATGGGTATCGTCTCCGATTTTTTAAGTAATGGGGAATTCAATATTACATATATTATATAAAAATCTATGTTTGTTTGCTCATCATTTATAGACTCTAAAATGATAAAAGATTAAGCGCTATGACAATGGTAACTTTGGAAAAGGGGCCTGGAAAAAAGGAAATTAAATAAAAACTCTTAAAAAGGCGATACGGAGTTCGCTGGGTCAGCTAGTAAAGATATAAACAACAAATCGCTAGTTAAAAAAACTAGCTAAAACAACGCATTACTTCGGTCGATCGCTGAGGTAGCAAGGTGCATAAAAACTGCATTCTCTTGGGCGTGAAGACGTGTAATATTATTTTTAGCCGGCCACAAATAGATGTAATAGAAAGATCTGTTCTTTTGCGGTGTACAACGATAACACTCAACTTCTAAGTAGTTAAACCTTTTTCGTAAATCGTGTTTATATCGAATGGTCTGGTGTAGAGGTTAGTGGTTCTTACTCCTAAGGTAGAGATCGTGGGTGCGATTCTCATCTAAAACAAATATTTGTGTGATGAGCACGATTATGTAGGTATTTTGAGTTTGGGTGTACATTTTCTATAGTGCGTATTTATTTAAGAGTTTAATAGTATGCTTGCTATTGTAACTCAGCTGAATTTGAGAGGAGATGA
Source organism: Euclidia mi (assembly GCA_944739405.2). Taxonomy (NCBI): domain Eukaryota; kingdom Metazoa; phylum Arthropoda; class Insecta; order Lepidoptera; family Erebidae; genus Euclidia; species Euclidia mi. The sequence continues at coordinate 9,145,659 of OX123188.2, read as the reverse complement.
CTGCGTATAAGTCGACCTAGGATATAATATTTACGAGTTCATGTCAGTGATCTACACTAATATTATAAAGAGGGAAAATTTGTATTTTTGTTTGTAATGGATAAACTCAAAAACTACTAGACCGATTTTAAAAATTCTTTCACCATTAGAAAGCTACATTATCTGCGAGTAACATACGCTATATTTTATTTTATAAAAAATAGGGGTCCGTAAGGTATTTGGTTTTTCGGGTACGCTAAGTAGTTCCCTCAGGACGCGGTTGAAACCGCGGGAAACGGCTAGTTATTGATAAATATGTTACATCAAGTTTCGTACAGTCACGAGCATAAATATATTACTATGGGCAGATTAGCAAAAATATCAGACCCAGGAATGAGTTCAATAATATATGCCTGCACGTACGCAGCAAAAATATCTGATATTATCAGGCAGCATAATGAAGTGGCATCAAAATTATGTGATGAAAATGTCGAAGCATAAATATGTGATGTGACAGGTGGCAAAATGTTATGATCCCTTGTGGAAAGCAAATATATGTCACGTTTTCTATTTCTGTAGTTTGCATTGATTCCGCCCTAAAAGCATAAAAATGTGACATCAACTAAGTGGCAATAATATCTCACATTATTTTATCTTCAATTTAATTTCAAATTCATACGAATTCATTACAGCAATACATTTTATTTTACATTATTTTAATGTGAGCTGTCGTTTTATACTATATTTATGTCTAGACATATCCAATATCACCGTAAATGGGTAGATCTTTTCTATATACGGCTGCCGAGTAACAGTTTAGGAATAGGTAGTAATATCGGACTGCCTAGCCAAATCAGTTACTTTTTGTCATCTGTCAAACACCAGTTTTGTATGTAATTATTTTTCATACTCAACTGCTGTACTTTTTTGATGGTTTTATGGTTTTATTTATATAAAATTTGCTGTAAGAGCAAAATTAAAATTTAAGGATATTTATAGGGATGCTTTTATACAATCTTTTTGATAAATAACAATTAATAATAATAATAATAATAATATTCTACCACATTCACACAACACCATCTAGTCCCAAACTAAGCAGAGCTTGTACTATGGGTACTAGACAATGGATAAACATACATATATACTTTTTTTTTTTGTAAATACATACATATTATACATAGAAACACCCAGACCAAGACAAACATCCATGTTCACGCACACAAATGTTTGACTTGAGCGGGAATCGAACCCGCGACCTTCGGCGTGGCAGTTGCTTACACTCCCGCTGCGCCAACCGGTCGTCCATTTAGTTTTTTGCAATTTAGTTTTAATACATACATACATACATAGTCTCACGCCCGTTTCCCCGAAGGGGTAGGCAGAGGCATATTAAACGCCCACTTTTCGCCAGTGTTTTGATCCCACGTAATAGGTGGCGTGCCTAATGCCGCTTATCGGGATATTTTGTTTGCCAGAGCCTCGTCCGTTGATCGGCAGGTGCACCACTTGCAGGTGAGGTTGGCTTGGGACCCTAAGTTCTTGGTGGGAACCCTATGCACCCGTTTTAATACAGTCCGATTCCCTATAGAGTAACAGAGGTATTTATGCCTTGAAATAAATAAATTTTCGCGACTAAGACCCGCTAAATAATATTGTATGATGTATACAAATCGCGAAAGTTTAAAATCGATTATCAATGTTGATGAATATGAGAAATAAAAATTTTTTTTTTTTGCATTTTTTTTGCTGCTCGCAAGTGTGTGCTAAAATTGTTCTACAATGCAAGAGAGGCTACGGGACGTAATTATGCAAACGGTGGCTTAAGTCGATTTTAATTCATCATTTAAATTATGTTATTTCACCCGAAGATAACAAGATCCGGAAGTTTATAAATTTCCTAGTAAATTTATAAACTTTCTTAGGATTCTAAACGGGTGATAAATTGTATGATTTTATGCGCATATTTTCGCAAATTTATCAATTTACGACGCCTCGTGATAAATGTATAACCTAACGAATATCCATTCGTAAGGTTCTAAACTGTTCGACCAATCACAGAAGCTTCGCATTAATTTTACGCTTCTTTAAAATACGGCAAATAACACACTGCTCTCTGATTGGTCGGTCGGTGATAATGAAGGTCGGCATCAGTTCAACTTAATAGGTTATGTTCGGTTTTCTTGTGACCTTTAATCAAAAATAGGAGCCCTCTTTTTGCTTAGTTCCGTTACCTCATAAACATCGCTAAAGTTCCAGTTTATTCGTTAACGTGGCGAACAGTGACGGTGAGGGGAGGGGGATGTAAAAAAACACGTGACTTATTCAACCAATCAGAGCGCACATGGCGTTGGTAATCTCTTACTCATTAATTTACGCGTGAATTCGTAACTTTAGCCATTTGCGAAAATATGGGGGTAAAATAATATAATTTATATCTCGTTTAGCATCCTACGATAGTCGTTGATAGATACACAGTGAAATATTGCAAATTACGTTAAATATACATGATGAATTAAAATTGACTAAAGCCACCATTTGCATAATTACGTCCCGTAGCCTCTCTTGCATTGTAGAACAATTTTACCAATTACTTGCGAGCAGCAAAAAAAAAATGCCAAAAAATACAAAAAAAAAAATTCTCATATTCATAGACAGTGATAAACGTCACTGTCGATGAATATGAGAACGATTATGAGACAATGAATTATCAAACGATAACTCATCGTCAATCCAATGAAATCCAAAAAAAAAACTAAGAAAATAAGTATCTGTAAAGTCTGGGGGGCTGAGATGTTACTCTATGGGAATCGGACTGTATTAAAACTAAATTGCAAATTATTATTTATCAAAAAGATTGTATCAAAGCATCTATTTAATTTTGCCCTTACAGCAAATTTTATATAAATAAAACCATCAAAAAAGTACAGCAGTTGAATATGAAAAATGATTACATACAAAATTGGCGTTTGACAGATGACAAAAAGTAACTGATTTGGCTAGGCAGTCCGATATTACTACCTATTCCTAAACTGATACTCGGCAGCCGTATATAGAAAAGATCTACCCATTAAGTGTGATGTTGGATATGTCTAGACATAAATATAGTATAAAACGACAGCCCACAATAAAATAATGTAAAATAAAATGTATTGCTGTAATGAATTCGTATGAATTTGAAATTAAATTGAAGATAAAATAATGTGAGATATTATTGCCACTTAGTTGATGTCACATATTTATGCTTTTAGGGCGGAATCAATGCAAACTACAGAAATAGAAAACGTGACATATATTTGCTCTCCACAAGGGACATAACATTTTGCCACCTGTCACATCACATATTTATGCTTCGACATTTTTATCACATAATTTTGATGCCACTTCATTATGCTGCCTGATAATATCAGATATTTTTGCTGCGTACGTGCAGGCATATATTATTGAACTCATTCCTGGGTCTGATATTTTTGCTAATCTGCCCATAGTAATATATTTATGCTCGTGACTGTACCTGTGATAACGCTACTAATATCGACTACACTGTGTAATGGATTATGTGGTCATTACGGTTGCCCATACGTCGCGTGCCGTTGGTCCGATAGCCACAGGTGCTGTTTGGGAGATAAATAAGTTTTAGTTTTGCCAATAGCCACATTAGTTTTATCACCTACGTTTATCACATAAATGTCACAAAAACATGCCTTACAATAAAAAGCCGCTCTAGATAAACATCTATAAGGTAATTCCAATAAAAAAGGCATCTAAAACAAAACACGCTGGATGCCGGCCGCTGCGAGCAAGGTGCATAAAAACTGCATTCATTTGGGCGCTAAGGCGTGCTCCATTATTTTTAGCCGACCACGAATAGATTGTGTGCCGACGCACATTTGAATCACCTTTATAATCACAGCGGAAGGGTACGCACTCAAAATAAAAACGGGAAGGGAATTTCTATTCACAGTTTATGCGCCGCGAAGATTTTTATAACTGTTGCCAGTTTTGGTTTTCCTGGTTCGCTCGGACGGTTTCGGGCGCTCTAGAAGGTTCTTAGGAATGTTGTTATGACATATGGGCGCGTGACATCGTTGTCTTTGATGGTAGTTGTATTTGAAATATGCAATGCAATTTTGCAAAACTATGATTTATTTGCTAAAGAATCCAGCCATAGCCTTGCCTAGCAACCTGGTGACGAGATTATAGACCACCTATATTATAATTTAACTCATGCAATGGGTGCTACTGTTAAATGTTTAATAGTGCATTTCAGGATCGTCAATTATTTCTTGACGTGGTAGTTCCATTGCTGTCCATTAGATGACTCCAGTGTGTATGCCTTTGGCCAATAGAAGACATTAGTTGTATGTAGCTACAATATTTTCAAGCGAACATTGCTACAAAGAAAGATGGCGTCGCAATTTTTTTTTTCACATTTATCTTGAATATTTATGCAAATCTTTAATGACCCTGTTTCACTTTCTTTCAAAATATTTACATAAGCAAGACATTTAAACTGTCCTTGTACATTACTGTGTACGCTGTTGATATTTTATCACTTCATCATTAGGTTAAATGTTGACATTATAATATGATATTAAAATAATCAGCCATTTAGAAACATTACAAAATTACTTGTGACGGAATATGCACATTATTTGAAGCACCTGCTGGGTAAAATATGGCTATATCTTCCATCCCACTCATTTAATAGTTGTTGATTGCATTTGAGACCTACTCGGTGGTCGCGTGATATAGTAATTAAAGTGACCAATGCGATGTGTAGTTTGGTTTACAGGTTTATCACTGTGATTGAATTTCCAAACTGCTTTTGGAATACATCTGACAAAAAGGTGGATTCTGGATTCCGACCTTTTTCACGCCAAAACATGGAACAATTTTAGCATCGAAAGAAATTAAATCTTGGAGATAAACACAATTCGTATGTTCAGTAATGTACTATGCCGCCAACCTCACATATTTTCATGATATTTCATAGTTATTATCATACAATCACCATTTTGGAACTCCCTTATGCAAAGAACTTTTTAGAATTGACCCAGCAACTGACAGGGTGTTTTCCTACGATCAGATAAGGGATAATTTATCTTCGTTATAGTGGAATTTGAGGAAATGCTCGGTCTACGTCATTTCCTTAGCGTTATCATACATCGCGCCTATTTCCGCTTTCAGAGTTAAAGTGCGTATTACAGTACAAAAAGCTTGCTTGATACATTTTTTGAGAAGGGTTTAGTAATAGAGTATCATGCTGGCTTAGTGCGGAAAGACAGACAGTACGCATCTTTCGAGAAAATTGCCATAATTTTCACGAAAGATGATTATACCCATAATTTTCTTGTTGCCTCGTTGGTCTCGCGGCATAAATGTGCGCGTGGGATTGGGAGGTCTCGGGTTCGATTCCCGGGTCGGGCAAAGTGTTATTGAGTTTTCCGTTAGGAAATTCTCAGTAGCAGCCCGGAGTCTGGTAATGTGCCCGGTACGGCAATAGGCTCGCCCCCTATTACGTGGGACCTTAAAATTCCTGGCGAAATGTGGGTGTAATATTACACCTCTGCCTACCCCTTCGGGGATACAGGCGTGATATAAATAAATAAAATAAAAAATAAATTTTCTTGCACATGCTGGTTTCCTCGTAATATTTTTTCCTTATATGTTTAACAAGCTATACATACTTACTTTATAATAATTACTATCAGGTACCGAAGTCTCATTTCACAGCCTGCGATTCTAATATGGACTTCTGACTGAAGTGTATCTGTAGCTTTCTTCGGATTAAAATATATCAGGAAGAGATTACATAGTTCAAAGGAATTATTCGACCCATAGTCTCCCTGTATAGTTAGTGCAAACCATTCTCTTCAACTAAAACCTGCAGTGCTTCTTAGTAAATAGTTTGCATAAAGGACTATCAACTTTGTTGTATATGGTTACGATGTACGCGTGCAAAATCTGTGGTTCATCTACCGCCTTATACGGATGCGACAAGCTTGCCTTTACTTGCGACGAACGTGCATAAGCCGCTTTAGGTTTAGAGCGCCAGCTAACTAGGCGTATTGTTTGTGGCTCATTGTTAGCTGAAAGTTATAACACTAACAAAACTAGACCATCTGCTGCTACCAAACGGGTAATTCCGAGGTTACTCAATTTATGACGATAAAAAAAATTAAGACGATAATTTAAAAAAGTATGGTGTACATTTTTTTATTATTATTATTTATATAGATGCCAAGTCTTTTCTAGTCACTCTTCCACACCGCATGTTACAACTGGCTCTCATAAATTATACATCTCGCAAACCTTAAGCTCAGTAACATTTTTTAAACCAAATGCGAAAAGGTACTTTAAACAGAATAGCTACAAATGATTTGCTTATGCAACAAACTATGAGCAACAAAGCGAACGTCAACCGTGAACATCTTATCATCACGACCACATTTATTTTACAGTCTTCCTGTTCCCGTAAAACTCTGACTCATATCTTTGAAGAAAAGAAATCCGCAAGAATACTAAATAAATCTGTCTTATTACTTCCACAATGAAAGCTGCAGAGAAAACTTCGGCTGGAAAATAATAAAAAATATTTTAATAAAAGTATAATATAAAACTAATACTTCAGTCAAACCTTAGTCTGGTCTACAAAAACGCCTATAAAATACAAAATACTCAATGACATCTAAGGTTATTTTTTCGCAGGCATATCTTTAGGCCGACTTCACATTGTTCGAGGGACGATTTATTTCATATTTATTGATATAAATAAATAAGAAAATAATAAATCCGAGATATATCATCTTTAGATTTTTGAAAAATAGAGACTTGACTTTTTCTTGTTTTTTGATTTTAATTATTTTTAGCGTTGATATCCGCCACCAAAATTTTAAAAAAAATCCAAAAATCAGGATATGTAACAATCAGACAAACAAATTTAAAATAAATAAAATATCATCTTTAGATCTTTTAAAGACGAAAAGGTGACTTCTTTTGTTTTTTTATAATAATAATTTTACACGCAGATATACGTCCCAGAATCCTCTAAGCCAAAATTAAAGAAAATAACTGAAATCATCTTTTTTTAATCCAAAAATAAACTAAATTTGAAAGTTTCAGATTTCTGAAGCGATAGAAAAAACGGCGAGAGTTTCCCAAACTTTAATATTTAATTTAAAATTATTATATCTTGTAAAAAAAATATCAGTTTATTATCACCTTTAGGTAAATCACCGACAAACAATTTCTAATTTGGTAAGCTTGAAGAACTTAATTTTGCTTGTAGATATCCCTTTCTGAAATTTTATTTTGTCTGCTATCTGCTAAATTCAGGGTCATAAATCTTAAGCTTTTAAGGACTTCAGTATTTGTGATTTGATAATTTTGATATTATGTAGGCTAGAAATAGACTTTAATTACATAATTATTTTTAAATAAATGTGAAACTGCTTCGATGGCAATTGAAGATATTTTACTTTTTTCCGTTTTAAATAACTTCTCGATTGAGACCCGGTGTATAAATAATCATCATCATCAGCCCTGTATATATACTGTCCCACTTCTGGGCACGGGCATCTTCTCACTATGAGAGGCCCGTGCCCAGCAGTGGGAACGGGCTGCTATAAATAATATATGCAGATAATGGATTGTCTGCTCTCAAAATGTATATTCGCTGGTATTGGCAAATATCCAAGTCAGTTATTGTCAATTAGTAAAAGGTTTATCGTTATTAAAAACGATTAATTTTAATTGAATTTTGAAGGTTTAGCTACTTTAGTTGTTAGAAGGTTTTATTTATTAGATAACATTCCTTGTTACAATTAATTCCGATAGATTATAGTTTTAGGTTAATTGTTGCAGGTGTTACATTTCTGCTAATTTATGCAAGAATTGCTGAATATTTGGACAACGTTTAAGATATTATAAAGAAATAATTAATATCGGTACTACGAAATAGGGGGCATATCTATTGTCAACTATTTGCCACTTTTCTACCCCGAGTATCTTTATTTAGGACTAGCCCCGTTCACTTTGCCAATACTACACTATCACACTTGTAGCCGGGTTCAGCAGCAGTGACCATTGAAGACAACGAGTTTTGACACTAATGAGATCCTGGGAAAAGTTATACTTATCGTCTTGGAGCCCGTAAAGAAGATAATCGAAACTATGAAGGTGTGTAATGTGTGTAATATGCAGGTAACACCAATAAATGTTTTTGTTCACTAAATAAATAAAATATACAATAAAAAAAATTTACAGTATTAAAATTAAAAGCTAGTTTTTTAATGATCCGGGATTCCAACCACAAACTCACGTTCATATGAATGTGGGAAGCCTTAATATCCACCAAATTATTTAAAACAGTAAATGAGAGGCGAAAAGTTGAACTGTCATGGCCCCCGTCAGTCACGGCTTACCGTGTAACACACGGAACGTGTCTCATTAATAATTAACGAGCCGTCACAACCTGCTGAGAAGATTAAAAATATACCCGGAAATACCGCGGGCATGCGGGACTCTATGGGATAACCGACTTGAGGTCAACGGTTTAAGGACTATAAGGCATTATAAGCAGCATAGTCGTCATGTGAATAGACTGTTGAAAATGTATCTATTGATGACTATTGTGCCCGCGGTTACACCAGCGTTACTTTACTAGCTCTCTTACTGCTGAATTCCATATTCGATATATCTATTTTCTTGAGATTTGCGATTCATTTTTTTCAATAAGCTCCATACTTATTATTAAGCCTTAATTTCCAACTTAATTAACAATTATTACATAGTTTTATCTAAATATTTACAATGCAAGCTTTCCTTATGTACCTACATGTATAACTAGAGGAAGAAGCCAGCAGCTGCGCCTGCATTTTTTTTTTAATTTACCCGTTTCGGCCGATCCTGTGCGAATTTCGGGAAATCCCTTCTTAGTGCACCCCTACGGTCCCCAAGGAACATACATGCCAAATTTCAGCTTCTTGCGCCTAATAGTTTCAGCTGTAGCGTGTCTGTCAGTCAGTCAGTAACGCAAGGATTTTATGTATTAAGATTAATGTAACGAATATAATTTTTAAACTTATGCTGTAGTGTTCTTAGTGTTGACGTGTCTTTGCGACACGAAAGCCTCCTCCAGCTTTTTCGATGTTTGTCTTGATTGTGTTACTCTGTGCCATAGTGGACCTGCAATGGACTTGATGTCATCAGACCAACGTTTTCTTTGTCTGCCTCTTTTTCTCTTTGTTTGGAAGCTCCATACAAAATATGTCCTATTTCGAGTCTCTAAAACCATAGATAGATCGAATATTGAAACCGGCCGTTAGCGACTAGAAACTTCCTGATTAGCAATGTTGTTTTAGCGTCTGCAGTGCTATATTTTCTAAATAGTATAAAACACTGACGCAACGGATACAAACAACGCCGTAGCGCTTGTTTGTAAACAAACTGTCACGTAATCCTTTTGAAAACAAGAGTAGAAAAATACATTGTGGACCCCCTACAAAGTTTTCTTTTTTTGTGAAGTAAAATATCAAAAGAAATACAAACATAATCTTGACAATATAATTGATATCTCGACCTAATTCCGTGAGAGTAATGAGCTATAATCGTCTTCTTTGCGTGTTAGTATGTGGCCAACTCTACATTGTGTCAGAGTTTATAGACATAACATAGCCTACCGATTGATGTCCAAAGACAAGAACCGGAAACGGCGGTTTACCGTGTCCTTCGCAGCACAATAAGGTCACCGATTTATATAGAAGCGATTACCCATCCAAATAATAACCTGTGTAAACGTTTATTCACTTTGCCGATCTTCAAAACGGCAAATCAAGCTCACGCCAAGAGCGGTACTCGATTTTACGACATAATTACCTGCCGAGACATTACATTTTGTTAATTTATTGACACTTCTGCCTATCCCTCAATAGCAATCTGTCTGTTCATTAATATAACTTCTACTTTTATTACGTTTAAAGGTCGAGATCGGCGCCGGCCAACTTCGCAATCTTTATAATAAATCGGATATCTATTCGCTGGAGGTTAAATAATTGGAATTACGGGATCTTTTATATAACGTCAATCGCTTAATTGAATCTAATTGTGTTACAAGTTCATGAATTCGTTTTCTTCGATTAATAAAATATCTTTAGCTTGCGAGTGTATGATTAGTTTTTGTAATTTTGCTCGATGTACATTGCCATTAAACTAAATCGAGAAACTAAATGGAAATAAGTTATGCTGTTTATTTATGTTTTTATTGTTTAATAGAATAGTTTATATTTTAGAGTCTAAATAAAGATAAACAGTTGAAAAATTTACTGTAAGCTACATACATGATTGGCAAGAATTGCATTAAGCATTTGATGCTAAGTATAGAATGCCAATCTGCGCTCATTGTACTATTATAGCTAATTCGTATGAAGTCAAAACAATAAACTTAGCTAGAAGGAGTACAGAGAGACCTAACCGAACATTATCATAATTACATTAAAATATGAAGCGCGTTCTCACAATTTTTCCATCAGACAATTTTCGCGCAATTGAAATGCGTTGTTAAGCTATTAGCCGACGGATTTCAGACGTCGTACACTTACAACAACACGTCCAATTTGAGTGGCCTCCTCAAATTGCGGCCGTAAATCCGTGCTTGATTCCCGACCGTGCGAAACATAAGATAGGATCTGTGTTGTCCATATTTATGGTCGCCGAGCTTGGCTAGGTCAAAGTGAACCCTTATTATGTACGAAGCAAGCTTGTTCACCGCCGTTTGCCATTATGGAGATTTTCTCTCAAACGTGCCTGAATTAAATATGCTTTTTAGTAGCTGGTAATTGTAAGTCGCGGTCGCAGAGTTGTTGCGATAATTAGTAGTCTCGTTAGTAATGGATTTTGGGGTTAACAGTCAAAGGAATATCTCGTGATTCACTGCGAAATATAAACGGGGACCATTATTAAATAGGTTTTTGGTGCCAATGTAAGTTAGTTATGATATTTTGAGCGATTTGTTGTTATTTAAGTAACTATTTTGGACTATGTCCGAAAGGACTGTGCTCAGCAGTCGGACTAATTATAAACAAGGCTGTTGGAGATGATGATACTTTATCGAGTTCAATAATTTTAGCAAGCAATCAATGAATTCATTGGTTTCACTAACCATTTTTGTTTCTGTGCTATTCGACAATCTTACCATCAGGCGATCCGTCTGATCGTTTGCCTCCTATATCATACAAAAGCCCAGTAGAAAAAAATATTAAAAACAAAATTGAGGATATTTTGATGGCTTCAGTAATTGTAGCTAACAAATCAATGAACTTCTTGGAAATTGACTACCTGTGTTTCTGTGCAATTCAATAATCTGACTTGGAACAAGTCTGAAATGTATCTTGTCATAAATTACTGTGTATCTGCAGTAGTCGATCTGGGATTCGAACCAATGGCTCCGAACTGGAGCACACGTATTTATTGCCTCTAAATCTCGTTGCCGTGATTATAGAATGCATTGCAATTGTACTCGCAAAGTTTATTGGAATGGATCCAATTCTCAGGTAATTCTTCCAGTCGTGGAAAAGGATGGCAGACAGCTTGACTTCGGAATCTCGAGTTTGATACCCAGAGGACTAAAAAACTTTTATATCTCGATATCTGACAGTGTAGACCATAAATAACAACAGAGTTACTCCTAACTATTCGAGTGGCGGTGAGGCGGCACTATGTATAGTGGATTCGATTCCCACTCTAAACAAAACTCTATTTATGTATTTATTTATTGGTTTACATACAATAGGGTAGTTTCCAGGGTCAAAATAATTGCATTTCATTTAGTCCGTATTTTAGATTATAAAAAAATATTGGACACGTATTTTTTCTTTTGTCGATTAAATAAAAAATAACAAAGATATAGCCCATTAAAGTTACGTGTGACGTCATCTAGTGCGAAAAAATGCAGCACGGCGTGACGTTATACGTAACTTTAATGAGCTATATCTTGGTAATTTTTGGTTTAATTTAAAAATAAAATCGCTTATTTTTGAATAACCTAAAGGACGGACTTATAAATTTTTTTCGTCAACTAGCCTATTGTTACACTTAAGAAAATATTATTACATTTACCAAATCATACATTTTCAGTTCAGTGGACAATATTATTATGGCATGCGATTGAAACTATCTGTTCACAAATTTTAGTACAGGCCCCGGGCGACACATTATTTATTACTAGTGTGGGAGTTGTTTCAAAGAAATAACTGATTTAATATCAGATACCAAATAGATATCTTTTTATTATGAGTCATCATAGTGAAGATTTACTTCCTCGCTTTAAGTTACTGTAATTACTCGCACCAATTACATACAGTTCCTGTTTTATTACTAACACGATCATTTTCCGACAAATCCGTCCGTGGCACGAACGGTGAAGATAATGATTATTTATGACTAGACTAGCTTAACGTTTGTTCACAGAACTGGAATTCTTTCTAAGGAAAATATGTGCAGTATCAGAAACGCAATCCATAAGAACTTATTTTTCATCTCATCTCTTCAGACTATTGCAGTCTACTACTAGACGTAGGACTGCCTCAAGGTACGCCACTAGCCCAGATCTTCCGTTTCTACTACCAGCCACCCATTTCAAGTCATCGGTCCTTCAAGCCAGAAGAATTACCGATTGATCCCTACTAGTGCTGCAAATATAGTTTCACAGGTACTAGAATTGATTGCAAAAATCTTTCTAAGAAGCGGTACCGAAAAGGCACCAATTGATGGATTCCATAGATAGTCGTTCCGGGTCCAGATTTGTTTCTGTTTCGTGAGCCGTTTGTATAATCTCACTGCAGTATATAGATATTTGTCTACGTAATTTTTTTACGCAAGATGCGGTTTACATTCAAAATGTATACGAATCCTAAAGAATGCCCCCGAGCTAGGCATTTATTTCCAAGCTTTTCAAAGCTGAATTGCTATGCTGTGATGTTTTGTATTCTGTTGTATATTTGAAGATTTCAGTTAAAAGTTTTGAGTAGTGCATTTTCTGTTGTTTACATTATTATTAATTTTTTTTAAATGTATGTCTCTTCTTTAGTTTTATTAAGCTTTCAACAAAAGCTACAGTGATCTATTTATGTCCTAAGTGTGAATATAATAACGGGTAACTAATTAGTTCTACATCTAAAGACTGATAATATATTTTTCATTATTGGTTTCAAACTACTAGAGACGGCTAATTTATTTATTTTATTTATAGACTCACGCCTGTATCCCCGAAGGGGTAGGCAGAGGTGTGATATAACACCCACATTTCGCCATGAATTTTTAGGTCCCACGTAATAGGGGGCGAGCCTATTGCCGTACCGGGCACATTACCAGACTCCGAGTTGCTACTGAGAATTTCCTAACGGAAAAACCCAATCACACTTTGCCCGACCCGGGAATCGAACCCGAGACCTCACAATCCCACGCGCACATTTATGCCGCGAGACTAACGAGGCTAATATGGATACTTAATGTCTGCACTTGTTGTACTTACAATGTTTGCCTAAAAGCCCTCGGGATTAACAATCTCCTATATCATTAGATCACAGTAGCAATATCAGTTATATAAAATTAAAAAGAAAACCAAATGTTATATGGAGATTTTCTAAACTCATCCATAAGCATCACGTAAATTTAAAAATTCAATGAACGCTACATCGAACACGCCTGTCGTCAGATCGTAACTCCCTTTAGGTTGACAGTAGATACTATATACATAAAATAGATCGCGGACAAATCTCCACTGAGCGAATTTTATGCGTACTACATAAAACGAGCTCAGAGGGCTCTTAGGGACTCCCTCTAGGGGTACAAACGACGTTCCACTGACTTACATGACGTCGTAAATTTTTACTTAACACGTCGTTGAAGACAACGGAGCTATTATCTGTATTATCTTTACATGTATTCATGCTAGTATCTATAGTAAGTGTGACATTAAGCAAAATTGTGCAAAGTCATTCGAGTAATTAACATGTTCAGAAGGGCTCGACTGCTTATCCTTTTATTTTTGCAATCAAGATATCAAACAATCGTAGTATCCTGTAACTTAGCATATCTACATACATGGGAAACGTTCGATCTAAGGTTATTGGTCCACTGCACAGAGTTGCCTTAAAACTTTTTAGACTCATAGTTGAATTCTGTAAGACGTAGGTCTAAATCTGCACTAGAATTTCATAACCCAAAGAACCTTTAAATTCCTTGAGGATGACAAACAATTATGACATCAATGATTCCACGAACATCATAGCACGCAGATACTTACGATTTACTAGAATATAACACATACGAGTATAAAAAGAATGTTGCTATAAAGAAAGCGCACACACGACAAGTTACATGTAAAAATACCGAACCCTTTTTAGACCGTTGGTATGTGTAAACATGGCTAAGAAACTATTGTTTACCTTGCCTGGTCGTGTGCCCTGCTCTGGCTTTGATATACTTTACTTTAGACTAGATTCTAACCGTGTGGGTCAGTTATGAGGACAAAAAGTATCCTATGTGTTATTCTGATCAAGCTCTATTTACTGCAGTTTCATTGGAATCCGTTCTGAAGCTTTTGCGTGAAAGAGATAAACATCCATCCGTCAAAACTTTATTTTTATGGATGTAGCAGGCTCACTATAGACTCACGCCTGTATCCCTGAAGGGGTAGGCAGAGGTGTAATATTAAGTACACCCACATTTTGCCATGAATTTTTAGTTCCCACGTAATAAGGGGCGAGCCTATTGCCGTTACCGGGCACATCACCAGACTCCGTGCTGCTACTGAGAATTCGGAAAACCCAGTAACAATTTCGTCCGACCCGGGAATCGAACCCAGGACCTCCGGTCAGCAGTCACATACGCTATCCACTGGACCACGGAGGCAGATGTAGCAGGATAGTAAAATAATAGGTACGTGTTGAAAGTAATACTTATGGAGCAAGTGACCAAGTATCCTCAGAAACCCTGATGTTAACTCATAGCTTTTCAAGGTAACTCACCTTTGTGTAACTCCAGTTTTGACGCAGTGGTTTAAGGATTCATCTGGCTTTTGTAATAAAATGTGCGATCCACTTAAATTGTTAATCTGGTTCTTATAAGTCCTTTTGTGTACGTTGCTTCGATGTTTGTAAAATGACAACAGATTATAGAAGATAGATAAAAATATTTTATAGACATTTTTCATCATCATCATCAGCCTGCAGGAGTCTACTGCTGGATTGCTCTCCAATGGCACGCCACTATATTTTAGACATTTTTGCGCTCTTAGAATTAAATAATTCCTGTGTTTGGTATCAAAGGAAAGGTATTAGTGAGCACATTATAATATGTAGGTACACATATTATACTGTTTGCGATTGCAATTCGCGCGGTTCAAACGCTTCGAGTTATCCTTTTCCGTATCCTGATGGGCATCAGGATACGGAAAAGGATTAAATAAAAAATAAGTTTTAAAACTATAACCCGACTACAAAAAGGGCTATAGGTGTGGTTTGGTGGCGTATATAGTCTTGCCGTTTGGTTTTGCTGTTAGGGAAATCCCTAACAGCAAAACCAAATGGCAAGACTATTACATTGATCGATATATGTCTTTCAGACTCTTCGCCAGATTGGCGCACGAGTAATCTTCGAAAAAGCCACCAAACCACACCTATAGCTCTTCGAATCTCAACCGATGACATGTCTGCTGTCACAGTTCATCCAATAACAACTTTATATTATATCTGTCTCGACCGATAAGCGTATTTTTAGTTCGAGATACGACGCCGGTTTGACGTCGTGCATTGCGGTTTTTTACCTTATCATTTCCCCGCAAACATTCTGGCTTGATGCGGCATTGTTTACACAACTGCACTGTTATAAATAACTTGCTTTTTTCAACGTTATAAAATGATATTACAATATTGCTGCAATCTTAATTGCTCTGTTATTATAATGATTGAGAAATTATCGTTTTATAATATAATGAAGGATGCCGGCAGCTTCGGCTGCACATTTACCCGCTCTCGTGGGAATTTCGGGAAATCTCTTTTATGTTCTACATATTTGGCAAATGTCACCTTTTTGCTTTGACTTCCAATCGTGCCAATCGTTTTGACTTCAGTCTCAGTCAGTCAGTAACGCAAGAATTTTATGTATACAGAAGATTATTTCATTATCAAGTAACCTTTATCCTGACCTGTTATAAACGTGGATGATGTAATCCGATCGAAACGCCGGGAATCCGCCAGCTTAGCTCAGGTCAGCTTTGTAAGCATATGTTACCTGGTTAGTCACCAGCTAATCTGCAGCTTAACGGCTACTTTGCACATCGTGAGAAACATTTCCCAGGTCGGTCTTGTTGTTGCTACCCAGAAAAATAAGGCGGATCCGGATAATGTCATCATCATCATCGTCTTAGCGTTATCTGGGACATTTTTCTTAGCTTCCATATTATGGCATGTGGTCTAAATAAGTGAAATTAATCTTACCATTTATTAAATCGCAAATGTTGGCGACTTAAAAAGAGCCTGATCAGATTGATTGCAGAAATACTTTTTAGACACCAGATGGAAGAAATTCGAAACAACCAATGTTTCGGATTTCTCACAAACCTTATTCCACGCATTTGGCGAACTATGCCTCCCACCAGATCCCGCTAACCATCCAATATCAGTGCCATAATAACTTTATTTTTATAAACCGGCTTTACCACGCACATGCCATTGCCTCTTGCTCCTTTTTCATTGCATGTTGTTACTTGTGCAACGGGCGTGTTCCATGGAGAATTTTCAACATTCTTTCGTGCCAGGATTACCTTAGTGTTATCTTCGAGTCGTGTAATAAACTCGCCATTGCTTGGGTTCTTTTTTGTTTTGCAATTTTTATTAGTTTTCGTTAAGTTGGCAATGATTTTGTTGCATATATTTGTTTATAAACAAAGTGAACGACAGATGATGAAGAAACAACAATATCACATCCAATACTAATACATAAAGCTGAAGAGTTTGTTTGTTTGTTAGGTTGAACGCGCTAATCTCAGGAACTACAGCTCCGCGTTAAAAATTCTGTCAGTGTTAAATAGCACATTTATCGAGAAAGGCTATAGGTTATATAACATCACGCTATGAGCCACGGGAGCGGAACAGTAGCCTTAAATAACGCGGGTGTAACCGCGGGCTCAACTAGTTTAGTTATAACTTGGTAACAGTAATTGGAACTAATCAGATTTCCTGGTGATAATATTACAAATCCGAGTCTAACTACTACCAATATCTTAGCATTCCACACTTTATTCTCATTAAGACCACATTAGCATTCAAATTCCTACCTAACCAAACAACTTTTCCTTTCGTATTCCAAAACCTCAAGTGTAATACTCTAGTTATCCTCTCAAAACTGTTACGTTGAAGTCTAATCATCAGTTCGTTAGCAGGGCCGTGTCAAGTGGTCCTGCGATCTCATACAGACCTTAATGCCAAGGAATATCCCACTCAAAGTTAGTACAAGATAAAGTTCAAAATTGGTTGTTGTGTAAGCTATCTACAAGCCAATACAGAAGCGTAGGCGTGAAGTACTGTTACTGGGTATTCGGGATGAAAAAAAACTGTTTATGCATGTTATTAGACAGGTATTTGCTTTGGTTTATGGCGGCCGTGGGAGTCGAATGTGGGACCGCCGATAAAATTCGGTCCTATTGCGTCGCGATCATTTGAATTATACGATTGTTATGAAATCGTTTTGGACACCTCTGCGTGATTTAGATGTGGGTGTCCGTTTAGTGTGGAGGTTTGGTTGTTCGTAACATATGAGTTAACAGCAAATGGAATTTATCAAAATTTGACTGCCTCGTTGGTCTCGCGGCATAAATGCGCGCGTGGCATTGGGAGGTCTCGGGTTCGATTCCCAGGTCGGGCAAAGTGTTTTTGGGTTTTCCCGTTAGGAAATTCTCAGTAGCAGCACGAAGTCTGGTAATGTGCCCGGTACGGCAATAGGCTCGCCCCCTATTACGTGGGACCTAAAAATTCATGGCGAAATGTGGGTGTAATATTGGTGTAATATTACACCTCTGCCTACCCCTTCGGGGATACAGGCGGGAGTCTATAAAAAAAATACAAAAATGATTTTTATGAACGGACTGAAAATAACTTGGCATCGGCGAACTAGTTCTGATATTTCAAGACAAAGTTATTTAAATTCTCAGAGCAGGTAACAGTTATGAAAAATTGTTCATTATTGCTTGTACTTAAATTGTATTGAAAAGCAAGTTAAGCAATCGATCCCGCCTGTCATGCAGATTAAATGTTGTTATAGGGAGTCTGTCCCGCGAAAATACTGACACTGGTCTATAAGCTATGAGGCAGCGATAGCCTAGTGGAGATACTAACGGACTGCCATGCAGAGGGTATCGGGTTCGAATCCACGGCGCGCACCACTGACTTTTCGGAGTTATGTGCGTATTGAATTGTTAATTATCGCTTGTCTCGTGCCTCGGAGAGCACGTTAAGCCGTCGGTCCCGGCTGTCATGAAGATCTTTGACAGCCGTTATATGGAGTCAGTAACTCCACTAATCTAAACTATGGAATATCGCTATCCCTTCGGGTTGCGGAGGTCAGACAGGCAGTCGCTCTGTGGAAAAGCTAATATTCCGCCAAATCCGGTTAGACTAGAAAGCGGACCCCAGATTGAGACTGGGATAACGCTAGGAGGATGATGTCTATAAGCTATGAAAGACCGCTGACGCTATGGAGGTTGTTGTTGCGGAGGTCCGATAGCAGTCACCCTGGGGAAAAGCTAATCATTCTGCCAAATATACTTAGTCGCCCAACTGGATCCCGGACTCCTATGCGACCGAAGTCTAGGACGCAACAGGGGTGCAAAGATTGCCTTAGCAAGGACAATGATGAAATGCAGTTGTATGCAATTGAATTTCAGAGAGCTCCTAGAGTGAACCAACTGCACTTATGAACTAACGTTAGCAACAGCATTCTAAACAAACATGTCGCAAACAAATTAAAAGATTGCCGTGACACGGAGACCGTTCACACCCCTGACGAAACTATTCTCAGTACTTCACACATATAACTTATATAAGTTGAACCATCTTTGGATGAACCACCTACAGAGTGGTAGACCATTTTATATTGATTTCATAAGCTTATATGACTAGTATACCCTGAACCATCTATGAAAGAAACGCTTGTACAATGGCAGGCTAGGTTAGATTGGATGCGTAAACTTATATATCTGGCATAAGCTGAGCCGTCTTTGAATGACAACCAACACAATGTTAGTCAAACTTATACTGGACATTATACTCAGCTTTACAATATAGAAGTTTCAACATACGTTCGTCTGATTAGTTATTGCGAACTGTTTATAATAAACATTATGTTTAATAAGCTTATTGCGGTGTTGATTAGAGGTTAAAGGTCGCAAGCCAGAGATTTATCGGATTATCAAAGCCGCGGTAGTTTTATTGCACAAGGCAATTAAAATGCGAAATATTTATAACTTCAATATCTTTGTTCAAGTAAACGCCATGCGTCGAAGTTACATAAAACGACTAAATAGTATTTACTAAACGACAAAAGTAACATATATGTTAGCTAAGTAAGTATATTTGCAATGTTTCATAAAAATCAGTATTGTAGTTGTTTTTTAAAAAGTGACAAACATTCATACATTTTAACCACCTTTTACATTCGTAAATGATTAGGTACCATAAGTATAAGAGGTTATGCTACAATTTGTGTATTACAGACAGTGTTGTCTTATACGGGAATCGAACCCACGACTGGGGACGAACCGGCACTCGAAGATGGCTATGCGACGATTTATGACACGAGGACTTAAAATCGTTTAACCGAAGGATACAAGAACACCCTGACACTTTATAACAATTTGTGGACTACACAAATGTTGTCTCGTGTGGGAATCAAACCCACAACACTTGACAAAGTTCTAATCGGCGAGATTACCGCATAAATCACAACGCCATTCGTGAAGTCAAATAATATGTATTTTTATAAATAAGCAGTAGTTTTCCATCAGACACGCAAAATTATTATCCATTTCTTTAGTGTACCTATCTTTGAATAATTCTCGGAAGTAAAGAGGCAAATGAAAAGATGTTTTTCGGGGCCCTATCGAGGAAATCCGTAATTGGCTAAATTGTTATTTTCATCTAAATAAACATTTTCCTTTTATATCAATAGAATAATATGTTCAAGGTCAGTAAACCTTAAACTCCTACACGCACTAATTATTTGAAATACGCCGTTACAAAAATATGATAAAAATAAATATCCTCTCCTAGAAGTTTCTCGAAGTAAACATCCGATTTCGGTGATTTGTGCCGAAAATATCGGTAGGTTTTTATTCAAGATCCTACCCAATTATAAAGGACTAAATTCCGTCCACGTGGAATCGTTTATCGCGAGAAGGCAGTCCTTGTGTTATTCTGAAGCTATATCAGTTCAACAGATTCAGCGTGAAAAAGGACAAACCAACGAACAGAGAAACACACTATAGCACTATAGCATTTATTTTTAATTAGTATGAATAATTTTTAGTAATAGGTAGTTACGTACTAGAAAAATGCGGTCCTTTTCAATATTTTAACATATACCGTGACTGGATTTTCCTTTTACAATTTCCTTCAGCTATTCATCTATAGACACGCAGTAGTTCCTCACAATTCTATGGCCTTAATATGCTGTTACCAATCCTATAAAGGAAATACACACGTCTGCCGAAGTTTGACACGTACGCAATATAAATGGTTATTTAATGCGCCACTACCCTTGCTTATTACCTAAAGAGGGGTGCTAAGCGACCGTGCGTTTTGCTGACGTGGTATCTGCTTCCTCCACTTGGACGATTGCTTTGAAAGCTACTTCAATACTATATGAAAGGACTATTATACGACAGATTTTGAAAAAAAGGCCGGAGAGCCGCTGTTCGTTGAATTGGAATCATACCGGGCAGAAGATGAATGAATTACTTACATACGTACTTGATACATGAACGTATGATAGGTTTATAATTTAGGTTGTGCGTCTAACCAAAAAAAAGCTGTCAATCTATGGAACCGTGTTCACGCAAACATATTGAAAAAAAAAAGTCATGCATCAGTGTCCTAAACAGTTAAAACCGATAATGCTTTCGATAGTTGTATGTTTTTGTTGTAAAGACAAACAAAAAATATAATTTGTTTTCCGATACTGGCGGTTACTACTTTCACAAATACGAGGTTGTATGAGAATTTCCAGCAACAAAAAGTCGATGCGAAATTCGAACACGTTTCCACTCACAGGAATGTTCGGGAACGGAAATATTTCCCGCTGATAGCGATGCATCCCCATCGCAAAGTGCATACGGCTGCCTGAATAAAAATGAGATGGGAGCTATTTTAATACTACATGGTATATCGAAAAGCCTTTTTAAGCAGAGGACGTAAACTATGTGCCACCTTATGAGAAGACCAAAAGACTATCAGGCAAAGGATTTTACGCGTCACCGAATATCCAAAGCTTATATTAGTTGTAGCCTAGCTTAGGTCAATACATAAATACCAAGTAAGAACAGCTTTGACATAGATATATCAAGATTACGAGAATCTGAGATGTGTATAAAGTAGGCATTTAATTGTCTTACTGTTATCATTGTTTTAATAACTGCATTCGTGTAAAAGTGCCAGTGTTTATAAGATTCCCCGGTAGAGATTATTCGCTTATTAACTAGCTGTGTCGTTGTCGATGCTTGAGCATCTGGGTTTGCTAAGATGACTGCGTGTGCAACACATTTTTAATTGTGCAATTTTGGTGGAATAATAATTACGTGGCTGTAGTTATTAAGGCTATATTGTTAGTACAGAGACAACGTCGTAGGTCTTCTTTATAGAAAGACAAGTAAGCGCACAAAGAAAAACAATATCTGTATTTTCGCCAAACAAATTGTTACCCTTCTCTTTCTGTGTATCTCCTGTAACCTCAGAAGTAGAGGCTGCTCTTTTGCTTTTTCGCCTTTCTGAGGCAAGAATTAGAAGAGCATAAAGGCATATATTAACTCGGCCTCTCTTGCTCTGTGTATTCTTGACTCTTTTTTGATCTTGTCCCTTCGTTATTTTTTGCAGTGCAGATCTGGAGTAAAATTACCCTTTTTATGTGAACACTAGACGATGCCCGCGGTTACACCTGCGTTATTTAAGGTTACTGCTCCGCTCCCGTCGCTTATAGCGCGATGTTATATAGCCTATAGCTTTCCTCAATAAATTAGCTATCTAACACTGAAAGAATTTTTCAAATCGGACCAGTAGTGGAGAGTAGCGCGTTCAACCAAACAAACAAACAAACTCTTCAGCTTTATATATTAGTATAAGAGTAAAAGATTTAAAAATCGGGCACACATAACATCCAACCCAAGACAAGAATTGTAGATTAGCAAAAATTACTCTCCATTGAGGGTTCAAACTTGCAACACTCAGCGTTTTATTATCAAATTCGATTAACTAAACTGCAACTTTTACTGTAAAAAATATAAGAATAAGCTTCTGAATAAAGCTTATTACCTAGGTCAAAGTTGAACAAAAATACCTATACTGTATCTGCAACCGGCTTAATTTTTATTGGTCTTTGCGCCCTAATGGTCCTTTCAACGGCAACATTGTGACTCAGTATTTAAAGCGTCCTTTCGAAACCTATAAAAACCGCATACTTTCTTGTTATAAAGTATGATATGAGACTCATTACACAGGTGTAAGTTCTGGTAACGCTCGTAAAACTCATCTCGTTTTATAGATATTGTAAAAATGAGAGTGCGAACGCGGATTCCCTTGTGATGACAATGTTTTATGATTTTGTCAAGTTGCCTAAAATTTGAACCAAGAGTCTAAGATTTTGTGACCTCTAATAACAGTTAAATCTATATCTGTTTCTTGGAAGGTGACAGTGAAATAATGGCTGCCGTAATTGCAGAAATACAGTTAAGTACATTTGAAATTGTCGATTGGTCTAGTGGTTAATGTGCCAGATTGCGAATACAGACGACGTTGGTACGATTCCCGATCAGCACAAATCTTAATGTCATGACTTACTTCAGCAGTCCAACAGACCAGTCGAAATCATCAATTCTGGATCAGACAGACATGTGTAACTTGTCCTTTTATATTATTACAATGACACTATTAACACCTCATCTGTACACTTTGTCTAGAACTACATACTTTCGTAGAAACTTACGTATTGGCATCCATTATTGGAATATATGTAATATAGCGTATTTTAAGCAACTTTAAATTTTCTCTAAAAGTAGTCAATAAAGTACGATGACTAAGGTAGGCAGAAATTTAATTAAGAGTATGAATCGCTGTCAAACTGCCAAAACTTTTGATATTCGCATGATTACAAACTCAGATTTGTGGAAAATAATCCATTTAATATTTAATACTTCATTTCGGCGATGAAAATATGAGTAGATAATCATACTTTCAGAATAGGAGGTGAATAATTAATTGGACTCGCCTGTATTGTTAACCGTAGATAACCAGATATCGTAGATATAGTTATGTTCTCTTAAATATGCAATTTATACACTGAAAAATCCTTGCACGCATACTAATGGATTTGTACGGCCTGGGGTTAACCACTAGCCACGGTACACCATACACACAGAATTTTTCAAAATGAAATAAATCCCTAGCATCCCCGTATATGCCTTACTGGCGTAAAATCTACGCTTAGTAAGTAGGTAAATAGACATGGACGCACGCAAGGTTGTGCCTGTAAAGACTCTTCTGATTCGTCTGGCAAAGTTATGTTGCCTTTAGCAGCAGTACCACGTGAGTTCCAATAATTTGCCAGAATTAAAAGAGAGCGCAATGCAAAATTGGCGCTGACTGTTGCCAGTCGACCTAGTGGGGTATCATGTCATGTTATGCTCTGGGGTTGACTCGTGAAATAGCTCGAAATTTCACGAGATCGAGATGATCTACACGTCTATATCTTCATGGATACATAATATGTACTAAGTACCACAATGAAGCGAGTACATTGCATTATCTCTCTTCGAGATTCCTTGATATTGAATGGAGCAAACAAAGTAATGTTGGCATGAGTTTTCTTATCTAGATTATGTTATTAGTACAAAGATAATTGGCTGTTGTTTATACTCGCTATGCAGTTAATGTGTATTTTTTAATTAGATTTTTTTTTATAGATCTTTCTAGAACTTGGCTGACACCAAATCTGAAGACCAGTAAGTTTGATCGTAAAATTCGTGTAAATTTAATTTCGACTACTTTATTTAGCTTGATAATAAAACTATTCCTCTAATAGGTTATGCACTAAGAAGTATATGTACATACATAAATTATGTGTGTATGACATGAAATGAATTTCATCAGTAGGTATACAGGACAACACTGTGTGAACCACAAATTGTTGTTTCAAGTCTTTTGTGTCCGTTGCTTGAATATTGGAAAGTCACCCGCGATACAAGATTTGCTGTTCGTGCGTATGATATAGTATTTTTAATAAGTAAAGCAACTTTTATAAACTTTAATTCATCTCAGCCAAAAAACGTCCACTTTTTGGCATATGTCTTTTATAAACTTTATACACTGCCTCGTTGTTCTCGCGGCATAAATGTGCGCGTGGGATTGGGAGGTCTCGGGTTCGATTCCCGGGTCGGGCAGTGTTATTGGGTTTTTTCCGTTAGGAAATTCTCAGCAGCAGCAGGGAGTCTGGTAATGTGCCTGGTACGGCAATAGACTCGCCCTCTATTACGTGGGACCTAAAAAAATTAATGGCGATATACCCTGTATACCCTATACGCCTATATACCCTTCGGGGATACAGGCGTGAGTCTATAAATAAATAAAAATAAATGAAAAATCTTTATACACGACGTTGTAGACAGATTCACATTATCTTTGTGTGCCGAATATTTGCCGTGCTTCTACTGACGTACATCGCATCATAGAACCTAGTCAATCAGCTAGTCTCCGTATTAAGTATTCAAACGTTCAATCACTTGATAATGAGATTGCTCCAAAACTGTCTTCCTCACTAACATGCGTAACAGTGAATACGAACGGTAGCCTATAAAACTGGATATCTAATGGTTTAGTCTAGAACTGGTAGCCTACATTACTAGCACTGTATCACTGTATCGATGCAAACACTTGCATTGTTCATATAGTTTATACCGATATGTGTAGGAGGACCACCATTTTGTTACAAGGGAAATATTCCCGTATATTTTCGAATTTCTGTGTCAAATTTAACTCAGACCATCATCATTGTATTGCGTTATCCTGGTTGTAACCAGTACTATCACCTTGGAGACCGGGATACGCTTCCTACCTGCTGGTTTTAGGAAAAATAATTGGCAGAATATTAGCTTTTCCACAACAGAACGCGAGGCACTCTTTGACTCATCGATAAGATTTCACTACTACGAACTTTGAACCTTCGGTCGAAATTTTGTCATAATATGATTAAAAAAAAAGACTTGCTGAGTTTCTTAGCAGTAGCCACACCCTGAACTGGTGATAGGATACGACATTTCAGGCGCAATTGTAAAATTAAAAAAGATGGAGATATATTTTGTACTGTCCTACTCACCCCGGTATTTTATGGTAATACTAACGATGAGCTCACTAGATATGCGTGTGAATATACATATATTGTCGTAGTGAACTTGAATAGGTAATTGTGGTTCGATATATGCATATCAGAGATATTAACTTATGTAAATTTTTGTCATCCAGGAACAATCCACGCTTCTGGAGTCTGTCTCATTCCAAACTAGGCAAAGCCTGTAATACTAATAAACAAATATTTTAAAATACCTACATTTTAACATACTATGCTTATCATACAATATTTGTCCAGAGTGAGAATCGAGCCCACGACCTCATCCTTAGCTATCAAGGATACTAACAACTTGGCCAACAGACACAATTATTTATATTTATGTATTATTTTTTTCTTAGTCTGAGTCCGTGTGGTGACGGATTAAGAATACGGAATGTCACCACCCCATATCATCCCGTGGGTGTCGTAAGAGCCGACAGAGGGACCATACTATGCAGAGAACAGCACTGTAAGAGAAGGAAAACTGTAAACAAACCCTATACCAACCCGTTTGGCCAGCGTGGTATAGTAGGCCAATTCCTCCTTTCAAAGGAGGCCTAGTTCAGCAGTGGACTGTAAGGGGCTAAAGATGATGATTATTTTTTTACATTAATGTTGATTTGCTTTTTGTATGACAAAGTGTGTAAGTCGTCGTCTCGGTGCCCCAGTACGATGTATGTTGTAAATATGTATATACATAGTAAATATCGCACAGAAATATACATATAATAGGTAAAAGTTAAAATATGTAGGTACAAAGCTACGTGCCTGAATGTATATCGTGCTACCTGTAGTAAAGAAAAAACATAGAATTCTTAGTAGACTTACAAGTATCTCTAAAACGCATCTATTGCGAAAGTCTGAATAAATTTATAGGAGAATTTCTAATACAAATAAAGAGCAACTAAACTATCGATGGTTAGCCAGAATCCAATTAGCACACGCAACACGTAGGTAATGTTGATTTTTAATTAAACCGTCGCGTCTTGCCGAGTGACATTACACGCCGAATGACGTCATCTGCCTGCTTAATTTGCATGAGTAATCAGATCATGTCATTACCCCCGACTCGGTAACGAAACTTCCCAATTTATAGACTTCAATTACATTGCTGATGAGTGCTTTGGGAGAAATTGTTAACGTTAAAACGATAGGCATGACAATAACGGTGGTCAATATATATGTAACAATTACACTTCAAACAATACTTATATTATTGGTATTTAGAGTTCTTAATACAACAGACGCAGAATGAGTTAGGCTTGATGGCCATTAACGGCGCTTATATAATATATACTCTAAAAAAATCCGATAAAAGACTGACCATGCAGATATACATATAAGGCAAGTGTGAATAGGACAAGACGAAGGACAGGTTAGAAGTACCCTGGAATCTGATGGGAGTGAATGAAGCAAGAGAGATATGTTAGGGTCGTTGCAAATGGCGTTTCGTAGTCTCTGCCTACCCCTCCGGGAAACAGGCGTGAGTCTATGTATGTATGTAAAAATTCCGCCGTGTCTGTTGCTTATATCACCAAATCATCATGTTCGTATGTACGAGTAGATACGATAAAAAATTTTGCATAGGCCCGGCCAGTTATCTTAATATATCAAGCTCCCTGAGAGTTGTGTTAATTTCAAGTGCGCGATTCTGAATGTCCTGACGTTTACACTATCCACATAGTTCCGGCATTGTTCGCTAGATGTCACTATTTCTGATTTCCTTCTTTACGCCAACAAGGGCCCTACTACTCCAATTATAAATATAATGAACACACTAAGTAATGAATTGAATACTATATTAATGTTATAATATTGTTGTTCTCAGGTGACGAACAAGACGTCAGGCAAAGTGATGGTGCTGAAGATGAACCAGCAGCGCGCGAACAGGCCCAACATGCTCCGGGAGGTGCAGCTCATGAACAAACTCAAACATCCCAACATACTCGGGTGAGTAGCAATCTCGTCACCCTGGCGAAGCGATTCAGAGTGTTTCGTCTTGGAGCCCGAGATGCTCTTTACTCGGTTAATCACCAGTATCATCATTCGATGCAACCCTGTATCTAGCTATCGTCGGCCAGATACCTGGGTATAAAACTGATCTTGGACTCCTCCAAGATCACTTTTAAAGACTAACCTAATTCATCAGTGCTATGTTTGTTTTGCACTGACTTGATACGACTGAAATTTTAAGTGCGTATGAAATTGCTTATACCACTTGCATAACCATGAAGGAGAACATCGTGAGAAAACTATGTCTGAGAGTTCCCCATAAAGTCCGAGAAAGACACTTGAAGTCGGCCATCCCGCACCTGGCAGCGTGGTGGATTATGACCTTAACATTCTTATAGAGAGAAGAGGTTCGAGCCCAGGAGTGGGTGTTGACCATGATATGCACACATTTTTTTACATCTTTTTAATGTATTAGTGCAATAAAAACAAATCAAAAGCAAGGTTACTATGATAACATATTTTGTTAATTCTCAGCAACCATTTAAAATACAAATCTAAATTGTGTCGTAGTATCTATAACCTCAAGGTTGTCTTGTTATCTTGTAATCAAATATTCGCTCAAACGATGAATGAACTTGATTTCCATTCTATAATATTAATTATACGGTGTTGTCGGACATCCATCAAGTTTAAATATCACGTTATAAATGCCATCTTGTTATGTCTATAAAGCGAAAAATGTATGTCTGTTCGTCGCGTTTATAAAACACTTCTTTTCTAAACACGTGTTCACTGCGGTTTTTCTGAAAGCCACCACAGGAACCTAGCGAGACATTGGCGCTTGGCGCCCAACGTGGGGCCTTTGTTCCAGAAGTGGACATAGGCCTGACACACAGACACACCGTCTTTAATAAATAATCGGTACTATTTATATCGGTATATATATTGTCCGTGTGGTGACGGATTAAGAATACGGATTGTCACCACCCCATATCATCCCATGGGTGTCGTAAGAGCCGACAGAGGGAGCATATTATGCAGAGAACAGGACTGTAAGAGAAGGAAAACTTGATACAAACCCTATACCAACCCGTTTGGCCAGCGTGGTATAGTAGGCCAATAGTAGGCCAGCGCTTTCAAAGGAGAGGCCTAGTCCAGCATTGGACTGTTAAAGGCTGATAATGATGACTATTTATTTGTTGTGATATACCTTGGATTCATTTGACTGCGTTAATGCCGTAATGGTTTAAGCAATCACTTCTGTGCCGAGTGCGTGGATACGATATCGCCATACTCGACAACACTTTGTGTGTGGTTCAGAAATAGTCGTTTCAGTCTAGGTTTTCTGTACGTTCATTGCTTAAGTTTTGTTATGTCCTACGCGATAAATAATTCATGCCTACAGCGGGAAATATGACTTTAATCAAAACTGAATGTATATTTTTCGAGTTCAGCCAAGTATAAAGACCGTGTTAGTTATTTTATTCTTACTTGGGCATTTTAACATAATAAGGAGCACGCTGTATAATCAGAGGGTCAGTTGTACTCATCGAACCGGAACTATGGGAATATGATAAACACCATCCTTTGCGTTTTAACTGATTTTATTACACCATCTATTTACTGTTTGGCAATTATTTGATAGTAAATTATATGTACGCCATGTATGCTATTACCGTGTGGTGACGGATTAAGAATACGGATTGTCACCACCCCATATCATCCCATTGGTGTCGTAAGAACCAACAGAGGGAGCATATTATGCAGAGAACAGGACTGTAAGAGAAAGAAAACTTGATACAAACCCTATACCAACCCGTTTGGCCAACGTGGTATAGAGACCTAGTCCAGCAGTGGACTGTTAACGGCTGATGATGTATGTATGCTACAGGTTTTTAGTATATTATCATTTCGCAAACTGGGAATACTGCGTGTTTCTCAAATATACAAAATTACTCGATAAAATCCTAACTCGACCGAGTGGGTCATCTGATCCCAAAGTAAATAAAGTCAACCAGGTAACTAAATAAACATACTTATTTATTCTTAAATACAAATTTAGATATAATAGATAAATAACACGTAGACGCTGAGCAAAGAATCATGTTCATCACGAGAAAGATTTTCTTAGCTGGCAATCGAACCCTCGACCTTCGACTTCATCATCATCAGCCATTAACAGTCCACTGCTGGACTAGGCCTCTCCTTTGAAAGGAGGAATTAGCCTACTATACCACGCTGGCCAAACGGGTTAGTAAAGGGTTTGTATCAAGTTTTCCTTCTCTTACAATGTTGTTCTCTGCATAATGTGCTCCCTCTGTCGGCTCTTACGACACCCATGGGATGATATGGGGTGGTGACATTCCGGAACAACGGACCTTCGACTTAGCAGCCAGGGATAACAGTCGTTAGGCTTACGAGCAACTCTGTCTTTATAGAATTAGATTATTAACAGACATGAATAGTTTAAAATAAATTAATAACCTACTACTTACTTTTTTTGTCAGTTAAAAATATATTATAAGCATCACCTACTGTAGAAACTAGTTTTGGTTTCAAGTCATTTATCTCATTTGGCACAGTGAACTTTAATCGAAATCGAAACTAAGTTTAATGTTGTTCGAATGCGTTAATTAAACACATTACATTCTAATATAGTACGTTAATAGCACGTTCTGATAACACGTGGGCCACTAATGTGTATTGCGAATGTTGTATTGAAATGTGTTTTAAGTAAGCTAGGTGTGTCTTATGTAAACGGCAGACCTTCCGAATTATATGACCTTATATAGACCAGTGGTAAGGCAGCAATAGCCTAGTGGAGATACCAACAGACTGCCATGCAGAGGGTATCGGGTTCGAATCCACGACGCGTACCACTGACTTTTCGGAGTTATGTGCGTATTGAATTGTTAATTATCGCTAGTCTCGTGCCTCGGAGAGCACGTTAAGCCGTCGGTCCTTGAAGATCTTTGACAGTCGTTATAGGGCGTCAGTCCCTTCTAAATTAACTGACACTAGTCTAAACCTTGGAATATCGCTATCCCTTCGGGTTGCGGAGGTCAGACAGGCAGTCGCTCCGTGGAAAAGCTAATATTCAGCCAAATCCAGGTAGAATAGTAAGCGGACCCCAGATTGAAACTGAGATAACGCTAGGAGGATGATGATATAGACCGGTGGTGTACGTAACGGACTGCCGAGACGATGGTCTCGGGTTCGATCCCCGGTTACCCCGGGCACACACCTCTGACGTTTAGAAGTTATGTGAGTATTAAAAATGTTAATTATCGCTAGCTTAATAATGTGCCCGATAGATGGCAATAGGCTCGCCCCCTGTTACATTGGGACCTAAAACATAACTGGCGAAACGTGGGTGTGTAATACACCTCTGCCTACCCCTTCAGGAATAAAAGGCGTGAAGTTATGTTATGTATTATTCAATTTGGCAACGGAAGATTAGCTTAGTGTGTAGATACTAAGTGATTGCGTCGCATAGGGTCTGAGTTCACAGCCACGGTGCACCACTAAATTTACCAAGTAACGTGCGTATTCAGTCGTTAATTATCGCTTGAGAAACGATGAAGGAAAGCTGGATGAACTGAGGGAATGGATATGAAAGAGAAAGGTTGAGACGGTTGAGGCAGCGATAGCCGAGTGGATATACCAACAGACTGCTATGCAGAGGGTATCGGGTTCGAATGCACGGCAATCAATGACTTTTCGATGTTAAGTGCGTATTTAATTGTTAATTATCGCTTGCCCCGTGCCTCGAAGAGTACGTTAAACCGTAGGTCCCCCCTTTCATGAAGATCTTTGACAGTTGTTATGGAGAGTCAGTACCCGCAAATAAACTGATGCTGGTGTAAACCATGGAATATCGCTATCCCTTTGGGTTGCGGAGGTCACACGAGAGTCGTTCTGTAGAAAAGCTGATATTCTGTCAAATCTGGTTAGACTAGGAAGCGGACCGCGGGCTCCAAGACGAAAAGATTTGGATGCAACTGGGATAACGCTAGGACGATGATGATGGCGATGATGATCAGATGACGGGTGATAGAGAAGTATAGAAGCAAAGAACATACTTTGCCGACCCGAAATAAATTGCCACGGGGCCAAGAGGACGATGATTTTTCTTTTGCTATTTGTATCTGGCAGAAGTTCGGTTATATGAGGGCTTTAGGGTGGCCTTTGTCCAGCAGTGAACATCTACCGGAGCAATGATAGTGGTGATTAAGACCAGACCGTTTCTGGACAACACACACATTATCCTTCGTGCGGTGTCCTACTTTAAACTCAGCAGCATATTACAGTAAACATGTTCCCACCAAACTTAGTCAGGCTAGTTGTACACAATACACAATCAGTACCTTACAAGACAACAATGTGTACGTGTATGCATATCTGCAAAGGTTAACAGTATCAAGTGCCGGCTGATCGGGAGCGAGGTTGTAAAGATCAGTGATCATTAGAAACATCTTTAGCATCGACAGAGGTACCTTAGAAGGTCTCTTCCGGCTAGATAACGATTTTGAAGCCAAGAAGACAATTATCTAGTTTGAAATGCTTTACTATAATTAATCATTGTTGTAAGTGTAATGGCTTGCCTGTTGATTTCGCTTAAGAGTAAGACATAGCTTCTCTATCTATATTTACATAAATAAAATTGGAGTGTCGATGAAATGAAACGACAATTTGTACAATTTTTGTCTGTCTGTTTGTTTCCGCTAATCTCTGGAACGGCTGGACCGATTTTGACGGGACTTTCGCTGGCGGATAGCTGATGTACCAAGGAGTAACTTAGGCTATAAATAAACCGGCTACGCGAAGTAGTTCCCTCAGGACGCGGGTGAAACCGCGGGCAACAGCTAGTCTATCTATAATTCTAGACATACTATAAAATGGAGTCTCCGCCGCGTCGTGTCTGTCTGTATCAACGCAATAAAGTCAAAACTACAAGATTTTTTTTATACGTTTTAGCCAATAGATATAATACACCCGGGCGTGCGCGCGGTGCCGCAGGCGAAGTCGAGTATTTAAATAAAATAACTGTTGTTAACTATAATATAAAATAATATATATTAAATTATAACCTGCCTCCGTGGTCCAGTGGATAGCGTATGCGACTGCTGATCGGAGGTCTCGGGTTCGATTCCTGGGTCGGGCAAGTGTTACTGGGTTTTTCCGAATACTCAGTAGCAGCACGGAGTCTAGTGATGTGCCCGGTAACGGCAATAGCCCGCCCTATTATGTGGGACCTAAAAATTCCTGGTGAAATGTGGATGTAATATCTCTGCCTACCCCTTCGGGGATACAGGCGTGGGCATATAAAAAAATATAGTTTGGCGTTGTCCTTGGGGACCACCTGGTTTTTAGGTTTCAGTCATTAGCAATTGGTGGGTTGGGAGGCTGTCAGTTAAACTAGAGTTCATGTATTTGAGTCCGGTAAAAGCCATCATAGCTAAAATTGTTGTTAACATTATACGACATTACACTGCCCACCTTGAGAAGCGTGAAAAGAGGGTCATTAATATAAATCCGAATTGTAATCAAAACGTATCTGTCTGCATCTGAGGAGATACGCGTGTGACGTACGGACGAACAACAAACTTGATTGTGACTAATTATACGGAGGGTATGACGTCAACTGATCATGTGTCTGACATTGTGGGATTACCGAGACGACGCCGCCGGCGCTAGGGTTACCAAATATGCGCCAAAGTACTTGATGAGGTGTTTCTAGTTGTTTGTACGAAACGATACGTCAAATCAGGTATTTGGCATGTATGAAGCAGTAAATCAAATTACTGAACAACAGGCAAAAGAAGGACAAAAAGCTTTAGAAACCATGAAAATACCATAATCATCATCTTCCTAACGTTATCCCAGTTGCAACCCCGGCTCCGCCTGCAAGTCTAACGGGATTTAATTCTGTTATCCGCAACTCAAAGAGATAGCGATATCACATAGTTTAGACTACTGTCAGTTAATTTAGAGATAGATACTTTCTATAATGAAAGTCAAAAATCTTCATGACCAGCAGGGACCAATGGCTTACCTTGCTCTCCAAGCCACGGGGCAAAGATAATTAACAATTCTAAACCCACATATCTCCGGAAAGTCAATAGTGCCGTGGATTCGGATACCTTCTGCATGGCAGTATGTTGGTATCTCCACTAAGTCATATCTACCTTTTTATACAGTTTTGTATCAGTTATGTTTAAACCAATTCCCATATTGCTCTGTCAAATGTGTCCCCGACTCCTACTGACCCTAAGCTCATATGGTTACCCTAATGGTGGCTATATTTAACTGAACACTATCACACCCAACGTTTTCTTTGTCTGTGGCGTCCAATGTGCCATCCTGAATGTGGCTATTGTATTTTTGTGCATGATATCAATATCAGTGGCCGCGCCTACCGTGATTTAAGAAGATATCCGTGTAATGTAATATGAGAAGACTATGTTTTTCCATGCATCGGGAATTTTTACATATTATAGTTTGTGTGTAGGGGATACTAGGATGCATTTGACACTTTCGTAGCTATTGCTGTTTTCTTTTTTTAATTGTTCACTTGCTGTCCCTGATGAAAAATTGTCAATAGGGACACTTCGCTAGCATGTATCTATATTTTTTCGTGTAGATACACAACAAATATGTTACCGGACCATACTGGCAAAATCTCAAGCAAGAGGTTGTATAAAACGTAACTTTTACAAAAACAACGAGAGAATAAAACAGCATTACATCAGGATAAACATGAGATGGCGTTAATTTGTGCGATGTGTCGAGATAAAGCCGGCTCACCTTGTGCTGGGAGCATCCACTATCAACTTGGCATCTTTGTGTCTTATAGTAAGGCTCGGCGCAGACTGGCAGCTGTCGCGCGCCACATCCTTTGGTACTGCACGAAAGAAGGTGGTCGGTGGCTGCCGGTAGAAATCCAGATAAGTTTCGATTAAAGTAGGACACTGAGTCGCGAGTAGCCACAAATCTCGCTGCATGTGTGCGACGAATTGTGGCCAATATAATCATGGAAATGGCTTGTCGGCAGCCGCCAGTGGCTGTGGTCTGTTTTGCGCGGAGCCTAAGAAGTATAAATCACTTACAACTTCGTCATATAACGCAATAGAAAATACACGTTTTCTTGAACGCGAGATTTTCATCTCGACCAAGATAACCTCGTATGTGCAGACCCTTACTCGTACATACGACTTGCACTGTCAGCTATTAACGTTATTTACGAGTATTTTGAGACCAACCTGTTGCCGAAATTAGTCGCAGTTTGCACATTTGATTGCCGAATTTTATTAGTAAATTAATGGCTGAAATAAAAGAGGTTACTTTTAAATTAATGGTTAGCTTGCGATCTTTGGCTGTGACCCTGAATGTATTATTTAAAGCAACAAGACTTCGTCTATATCTTGCAGCACTCAACAATTCCACAGTTGCAACTTATCCCAAGTCTTTCTAACAGTGGTTTCATTCAATACCAGACGACAAGAAATCGAGTCTACACCACAAATTAGATCCGTTAAATTTAATTCTCAAAGTACAGTTTCCCCTACTTAGCGTCTCACACCGATATACGGTATTGCGGTTGGCATACAATCTGCTCTCAGTCTCACAAGTGTGAAGTATTAAAAACATGTCAAGTGTGTGCTGGGCCACGCACCGTGTCGGGTTCCGTAGATTACCTTAGAAGGACTCAATGACAATATTTGTTCGTTTTGGGCATGAAAGTCTAAGATATTTGTTAAACGATCGATACTCGTTAATTCGAAAGGCAAATTAACTGTGATCATTTTTATGGCAAAAATAATCTATACACTCAAATGCTATGATTTAGTTGGTAGAGGACGAGAGTGAATTATAATTTACGTTAAAACAACGGCAATTTTTATTTGATTCTTTGGTTTTTGGCGCCATCAGAATGTTTAACGTTACTAAATAATTGGCAATTGTAAAAATGTTGTGCATGTGGCCCTTAGTTTACTACTGACCCCTGAAATGCTAAACCATTATCACTTCGAAAAATTCTCTTTGAGTGAGTGTGAATAATGAATCATAGCAAGAGTACACCCAAAGGTCGCGCGGTGCTTTTATGCGGGTTTTGGAGGCGGTGACCTACAGCTGGATATTTTATAGGTACACGTACTTAATAGATCAAATAGTCGTAAGTAGACCTCGGGCTCCAGGGCGAAAAGCCTCGGATGCAACTGGGATAACGCTATATTTTGAGATACTTAATAGATATTAGTATACAGTAATAATATAGAAAACGACAGGTCGAAATTGTATAAGCTAGATAAAAAGACTTGAAGATTAACATGTGTATCTGTAGCTTTTCAATGTTTTCTGTCAAAGGAACGTCTGTCCTGGATTCTTCTTATAAAATATAAAGTAAAGTGTGTACTAACGTAATTTGCTAAACGATTTTCAAGACCAGGCTGGCTCACGGTCTAGCGGATTAAATAATTGCAAATGGTGGCTAGAGTGGACTGTAGTATGATGTTTTGCTGTAAATAAAAAATGGCTATGAGTAAAGTGAACCTCAGAGGGTTGCATAAGGCTGATCATCATGGCAGCTATCAATAAAATGGGATTGGTAATTAGTAACCCTTTGTTGAGTAGGTTAAACGGCAGCCAATCTGGGAAAATAGACGATGATACTGCAGTGGAATCGACCGTTGCACATCATCATCGTCCTAGCGTTATCCCGGTTGCATCCAAGACTTACACGCCGTGGTCCGCTTACTAGTCTACCCTAATATAACTGAGTATCAGCTTTTATACTGAGAAGCTGCGGTCTGACCACCGCAACCCCTAAGCATAACGATATTCCATGGTTTAGATCAGTATCAGTTTATTTAAGCCCATCTAAAATATTATGTGCAAATGCCCAATCAGTTAGCCGCAACAAAAACTTCTGCCTTCATCCAGCAGCATCAAATTAATCTACGGATAAGCGTGTCAATGTTTGCATGTAGTTCGTGAACCTCTGTTGGTCGCAAACGTTGGTGCCGACCCTTTGTGCCAATGTTTGTGTTGGACAAACAACTGAAGCGGCATTGTTAACCATTGCGTCACCGGCGGGAGCCCGCTTAAATTTTTATTGTATTTGCTGAAATATATTTATTGATACAAGAGAGGGCAACGAAAGTCAAGTTGATGTATTGAGTATCTTATTTTTTTATACGTACAAGTTGGTAAATAAGTAATACCTGTATTGTGGGTAAGTTTAAGCTTGAGATTACTTCTACGGTTGATTTTGAGGACCCAAATCGGCAAAAGGGCTTTTGTGTTTTCTGTTGGGTTTAGACGTTTAGTTTTTGGAAACGGTGTGTTAATGAGCTGTCGTTATGATTTTCTAATTGATATGGTGTATCCTCTGTATCTTATTTGTATCTATTATTTTGTCAATGGTCACTAAAAGTAATATAACTATTGCGATATGTTACTAATAACGCAATGAAAAAACAAGTCAATATTTTAGAGCTGTCATACTAAATGCTACAGCATTTGCGGCGTGATTTAGTCGATGCGTCTCGATACCTGTAATTACGCAGAACATTTGAAGAAATAGATTTGACAGAACTTATTCGATTTCGTCTCTTTTAGTTTTATTGAAGAGAAACGGTATCTATCAAAAGACTCAAAGTCTAGTTATATTCTACAGATTCACTAACATTGTTCTTCTACTTTCTTATTTTTGCCCAACACTTAAAATACGTGCCGTGAACTCCTGGATTTTCTCTATGTGCCATCTAGTTAGAGAAGTTACATTTAAAGTCAATTTCTAGCCGTCCGTTTTAAATACACTTACGATAGGTATTAGAATTTACAGCCTGGCACTAAATCATTGCGTAAGTGATCACCACAGAGTATAAAACAATGTCGTCGTTAAGGGCTTATAAATCAGTGGGCGCTAAGCACTTTAGGAAAGTTTCAAGTACTTATGTACCTTGTTTTGCGTATAGGTATTAGGTATATGTATATTTTAGAGAGGTATTGTGTTCTTAGAGTAGAGTAGAGAGAGTTAGAGTATCTATATTCATTTAACGATGGTGAAAAAAAGCAATCATCATCATGATGATGATGATGACTGCACTTTTCACCACCTCATCCAAAAGACGTCCACTGCTGAATATAGGCGTCCCCCAAGGCTCTCCACACTGACTGATCTTGTGCTTCCCGCATCCAGGCACTTCCCATAATCCAAGACATTGTCATTGTCATGCGAAAATGGCAATCAAATTAAACCAAGTTTTTTTAATAAAATTAAATGCTTCTCATTTGGGAGCACTGAAGTAAAGGAGATAGATTTGTAATTTTTTTTTATGGTAATAGGCGGCAAACGAGCAGACGGATCGCCTGATGGTAAGCAATTACCGTCGCCCATGGACACCAGCAACACCACAGGAGTAACAAGTGCGTTGCCGCGCCTTGGGGTTGGGAAAAAGGATAGGATGAGGAGTGGGATGAGGGAGAAGGAATAGAGGATAGGGCCGCCAGCACTCTCACTCACCGAACGAAACGCAACAGTTTAAGTACTGTTACTTTACGTCGATTTTCTGTGAGAAGGTAGTTTTTCCCCGGTCGAGCCGGCCCATTCATGCTGAAATCAGCAAGGCTTTACTACCTCTATTACCATTCCTGTATACCATTTACTTTTAAGGAGTATTTATAACTTGTTAAATTACAGTAATTTGGTTTAAAAAAGGTTTTTTTTACTATAGGTACCTATTGCTGCATGCGTATTTCAAGTAAACATTACGATTATATAATTCTGAATTGGCTGGCCTTTAGTCTGACTTTTACGGATAAATGTTATGTTTTATGTATTGGATTTCCTTTGAGAACGGAAAGCATATTGGTAACCATTAAATATTACATTTCTCATATAATCCAATAAAAAACAAAAGGACCCTTTCGCCTTAACACAAAGAATACACATACACAACTTATTTCCTAACATCTTCGTCAGCAAATTAAATTCGCTTATTCATTGCTCCATATCTTCAATGACATTTCTTATTAATACTTTCTACCCTCTCGGTACGGTTTGCATAATATATTACGAAATGTGTACGATGTCCTAAACAATGGTACCCACTGTACCCAATATCGTTCGCTTCCTGTCCTCTTCGGAAATAAAAAACAATGCTTCGCTGTTTTGATTGTTTGTAGGTTTTTTCTCATCCATCCGCGTTTTGAGTGCCTTTCTTTCTTTCTACTTATCCAACGTTGATATATAATGTGTTACGTATGTTTTATTCACATTACACAAGCGAAAGATCATTTATTTACTCGTTAGATAAGTTTACAGAACTATGACGGATAGCTTTTTTTATAAATTCTTAAAAATTAAAGATGCTGTACTAAATACGATCGTAAGCGAAACTAATCAATCAACTATTATACCATAAAGATTGCAGCTAAACATTAAGCTTGTGTAAATATTTACAACGAAATTGAATCTATGACATTTCGATAACATTTTCAATGCTTAATATCAGGGTGATAAATCAATTATCACCCTGATCTTTAAAACATTTTCTGTCTACCTCTACAAGAAAAAGTAAACAAGTGCGAATTTCTCGATAAGTAGTTACTTATCGATCACGCAACAAGATAGGTGTCAAGGTAACCACCTTGTAATGAATGCAAATTGGCAATTAAACACATACCGTGCACAATTATCAACGGAGACGTAATTATGATGATGCACCCACTGATAAGTAGGTAACACATGAAATATACGGGCTAAGACTATGTTCTACTAGAGCGGAGTGGAGCAACCTGTGTTTGTTTATACAACTGCGAAAGATGTGCGGCAAAATACCGCGGCGGCTTTTCACGCATTTCTTATGCAGTTGTATTAATTCTACTGGTTTTATATTATTGACACAGCTCCTCTCCTCCGAAGTGGCCAACCAGGCTAAATATTTAGACCAATATATCAATCAACTCTCTGAAGACTAGACTCAATATTATTATTAGTGATAAGGTTCTAATAGTATGTCTTCTATCATTCCCGCTTCGGTATCTGTTTTGAATCCTAGATTTCAATTTCACATAAATATAGACACAAATTCAAATTTACTGACCAGTGATGTTGTTCTATGGTTTTCGCCGCCTATTTTGGGATCAGGTGACCGTGTGTGTGTAGTCCTAGGATGTGAAAAAGAAAACCAATGGTTTTGTCTTTTTCATAAACAGACTTCATCAATGTTACAGAATACTTACAGAGTAACATTTTACATCCACGTTCGGTGAGACAGGGCTGTAAGAAACCTGGAAAATACACATAATACCACTCTCAAATCGCCCAATTGTAATACCTTTTCTATACAATTTGTAGTAGCATGACAGCTGTCACTGCCATACGCATCAGCATTACTGAAACCGAGCAATGTAATAGACAGTAATAATTATGGAGAAAGGCAGGTCTTTTATTCCTAAACTCTGTTGTCTAAAGACAACAGCGTATAATTGTCACATCGCGGATAAATTAGTCGATCTACGCAACCGATTATGGGCGTTTGGCGCAACCATCAATCTCGCAGTTTTTTATGCCACCGCGTAATTCTACGTTTCAATCTGACATTGACGTTTCTCTATGCATACGCGCAATCTGTTTCATATTTATAGGTGCTTAATATTCAAATATCGAACGAAGAGATGGTGTAAAAAATATGCTTTTCAGGTATTTTCGGCAGAACAGGCATATAGTTAGCAGTTCTGCTCTATGGTAGACTTCTTGTCATTTAGTTGAAAGTTTTCATGCACCTAGTAGTTTACGTCTTAAGCTATTATATATTTCTTTATAGTTTATGGTCTACTTTTGAGTAAGTCCATGCTCTAGAATCAAACGAAGTCTAAACTCTAGAAGTTTAATTTTTTACTACTTACCATACTTTTTAACCCCACTATTCTTATGTCAACCAAATTGGCCCGCCGTCGTTAGCCCCGGTCAACACACGAGAAACATGTCTATGCATTTTGATCACCATTTTTGTCCAGACAAATACGATCGTCAGTCACGTCACTCCGTTAATGTGACACACGGACAGCATAATAATTATGTATATAGACTTGTTAGCCGCAGTCAAATTACTATGGACGTCGTGTTCGTGAATAAATTGGAGCGAGTGTACTGTCTCGATTTTACTGTAAGATGTTTTTTAACTTTAATATATGAGAACATGGCGCTTGCATGGCGATTCAGTACCGCGATATCTGATTCTCAGACTACAGTCTACAGTACGCGGTATAAAATGTTTTAATTGTAATAATTTAATATTTTACTACCTACTAGTATCGCCTGATGGTAAACGATTATCGTTGCCCATGGATACTCGCAGCTCTAGAGAATTCACAAGAGCGTTGTTATCCTAAGAACACATAAAATAACATAGAATGGGGAAATAAATAGGGGTAGGAGCGAGATGAGGGAGAAGGAAAATGTGAATGGGTCCTCGGGCACTCTCACATGCCGTATGAATTGCTACAGTATTACAAATACTACCTATTACTTTACGTTAATATTCTGTAACAGGATACCTAGTATCAACTTCCCCGGTCGAGCACGCACATTCAAGCTGAAATCAGTAAGGCTCTGTACACGCGAAAGCAAAATAGTGCTATGGGAGTTGTCCTTAGACAAAAAATATTAAAATAGAATCGCTTTAAACCAAGAACGAACTACGAAATTCCTCAAACAACTCATCAAATGCCGCTCACTAATCTAATATGGCAGGTTATTATAAATAATCGTATTTCTAGTAATCCAAGACCACTGACCTTGATATTTCGCGTGAGAGCGCT
This sequence comes from Euclidia mi, assembly GCA_944739405.2. Taxonomy (NCBI): domain Eukaryota; kingdom Metazoa; phylum Arthropoda; class Insecta; order Lepidoptera; family Erebidae; genus Euclidia; species Euclidia mi. Next base: position 9,104,250 of record OX123188.2, on the reverse strand, counting down.
ACTACTGAATGCATCTGCTTTTACGATTACAACATTAAAACTAGATTACACAGAAATTTAAAAGGCAGTTCGTGTATTAATCGGACAACCTTCAACCGCGATATATAATTAATGCAACTACGATTTTAGGATTCCTCGGTATAAGTGACAAAGCTGTAGTCGAAATTTCATTTTTTTTTATTGTGTAAAGTGAGCAAGTATGTAGCTATTGCCATAGAGCATAGATATATATATATAGAGGCGCATTTCTTATAGGCGCTCTGTAGACAAACTTTCTGTGAACCAAATTGCCGCTTGACGGCGCGGCAGTCGCGCTGTGACAGCTGTCTCTATGAGTGCAAGAGAGACGAACTGACGACACCCGCCAACACGCCACTTGGAATCGGCACACGAAATCCTTAAGAAATGCGCTTCTATTATGTAAATCTGTATTGATTGCTATTGCTGAGCGCCCGTTATCTGTGTTGACATTTAGGACACTAGTAGACTCATGGACAAAATTTACGAATTTATGAATTACATGCCCGAGAGAATGCTGTTCAATGCTTCCAGCGAAGTGGGTTCGATCTCCACGCGGGACAACAGTTGGGATCCACAAATTGTTCTTGCGGGTGTTGCGGCTAGGTGTTCTTTTTGCCTAATTGAATGTTTATTAAGTCCTAAGTATAAATTCCTGGGCAGGAATGCTTTTAAAAAATACACATGACAAATATGCAGAACTCCCAAATACCAAGCAATACTCTCGCATAAACATATTTTTCTATTCGCAACGCATTACGCGCAACGTTCATTAGAAAACATGAATGGTGCAATCAATTGTCGTTCAGTTGCACGCGCCTCCACGACTAATCTCGCAACCTGTGCGTTACGGGTTTTCATGGACCATAAGCTTTTTATGTTAGCATGGATGTACACTTTCACCGAGTAAATTCTGTTATTTTATACTGTGCTGGTAATTTGGACAGATATTTTGGCAATCGAAAAAGAAGACTTTTTGCTAGGCAATTTCTAAAAGTGTTATTTTCGGTTGCCAAAATTATTCATAATCTGGTTTTGGATATGGCATGAAACACAATACGACATGGAAACTCTTCAAAACAAGACAAATCGTCTAAGTTAAAAAATATCTATGTGTATAACAAAACGGTTAAGAACACTCTTGTGCCGCGATTCCTCCACCGAAAGCATACCCTTAAAAAATCCAAAAAACACTATCCTGCCTTGCTGTATTTTGTTGCTATGATATAATGATAAGCTGGACAGAAACAGTTGCGCTTGCGTTATCATAGGCCACAGTATGAAGATGATGAAAGAAATCGCGAATACCTTTCACATTTGCACAATACCGTGTCTCTTGCCGAATTCTCCTCATTACGAATTGACCTTTTGAACTGATAGTAATTCTGTTTGTATTCTAATGTGCACTTGCGTCATTGCGTTTTTTAGATTTTGTCTAAAGCTAAATCTGGTTTGCTTCAGTGAGTGTTGCCAAATTTCGGTCGGAAGGGTCGAGAAAAGATCACGAGGCGACCAAAAATTGTTTTTGACGACTAGTTGCAATTCATAATAATACATACAGACTCACGCCTGTATCCCGGAGGGGTAGGCAGAGACTACGGAACGCCATTTGCAACGATCCTGACATATCTCTCTTGCTTCATTCACTCCCAGATTCCTCATGCATGCTCTTCTGTTCAGGGTACTTCTAACCTGTCCTGTTTTTAGGATGTCTCCAATGGTCAAAGAACGTCCGCCTAGGTCTAGTCTTTCGTCATCCATCCTCTCCACGTGCCCAAACCATCTTAGCATACCTTTCTCGATGCTTGTCACCACATCTTCTTTTACCCCACAACACTCTCTTATCACACTATTCTTTACTCTTTCAGTCAAAGAAACATAATAATATAGGAAATAATCCCTGTGTATAAACTGTCCCATTGCTGGGCACGGTGTCTTCTCACCACGAGCACGAGTCTGCTAGCTGGCACCAGTTGCGAGCTAGCAGACTCCAACTAACTATTTATGAATCACACTAAGTGTTGTCCCGTGTGGGGATTGAAACCCAGCACACTCGCTGCAGTTAAACAGCTACAAGACTGCCTTAAACACTACTCCATATTATGTGTAGTCAAGAACGAAGTTTTGATTTGAGTATTTACGAATTATGTGTAGTCAAGAACAAAGATTTTGGTTTGAGGTTATATGTACTTATTCTGAAGAGAACGCTGTAACTAAATCATCATCATCAGCCTTGAACAGTCCACTGCTGGACTAGGCCTCTCCTTTGAAAGGTTGAATTGGCCTACTTATACCACGCTGGCCAAACGGGTTGGTATAGGGTTTGTATCAAGTTTTCCTTCTCTTACAGTGCTGTTCTCTCATAATATGCTCCCTCTGTCGGCTCTTGCGACTCCCATGGGGTGATATGGGGTGGTGACATTCCGTATTCTTAATCCGTCACCACACGGACCAACTAAATGTGACTAAATGTGTTACCTATATTGATTGCAGATTCATGGGTGTGTGCGTGCATGAGGGTCAGCTGCACGCGCTCACAGAGTACATGGAGGGCGGTTCCCTGGAACAGGTGCTGCTGGGCCTGCCCCTGCAGCCGCTGCCACAGCCCCTGCGCGTCTCGCTTGCCGCCGACGTCGCCGAGGGCATGATGTACCTGCACTCGCTCGGTGTCTTCCATAGAGATCTTACTACTAAGGTATATGCCTACGGCTAAATGGTTAACTGTTTCGGTCTTCCTTTGTTTATTATTGCTCGTGTGAAACAGACGAGTCAGTTCACCTGATTGTTAGTACCCATTGCTGTGTGCAAAAATATAACCAAGCCGCTGCCTATCGCGAGGATGAGAAAGAGTAGGAGGACCGAGATGAAAGAGAAGGCAGAGGTGATGGGGCCATTGGCACTGTAACTCCCGGAACGAAACGCAACAGTGTAGATACTGTTGTTTTACGGCAATTTTCTATGAAAAGAGTAGTACTTCTCCGATCGAGCGGGCCTGTTCATGCTTAAAGGTCAACGCTCATTAGAGCCACCCGGCACCCACTCCGCACCGCCTCGCCTCGTGCGGTTAGTATTCTTTATATGGATTTGTATGGGTATGCGCTCACTACATCAACTCCGTAGCGTCACCGGATCGCCTCTGTCGTAAGCCGTCCACGCGCGGGCGGCGGGTGGTCCACCCGCCGTCCGCGCGTAGTCTGCTCGGTGGCAACTCGCTGCTCGCATACTTGTCGCGCGTTGACTGCTCGTCGCCGCGTTGACCGCGCGGCGTTCACTCGTTGACGGCGTGCGGTCCGCTGGTTGACCGCGCGACGTCCACTCGTGGACGCCGTGCGGAGTGGGTGCCGGGTGGCTCTAATGAGCGTTGACCTTAAATCAGCAAGACTATACTACCTTTAATATAAATCACGTCAATTACAGAACAGGACAGGGACCATAATGTCCATTCTTCGCTCAGGACAAGTATTGGTAGGCCATGTAGGAGGGCACCGGTGTTCTGGGCCACACAATCACACGACAAAGAAGAAAATGCAATAAAAGATTTAACATTATATTTCTATTCATTTTCAGAATGTATTATTAAGAAAATATGGTGACGGTGAATACATGGCCGTCGTGGCTGATTTCGGTCTGGCAGCCAAGATACCTAATCCTGAGTAAGTATCACAAACACTTCTACCGCATTCTTCCTAAAATTACAAGAACTTTATTTACATACATGCCTAACAGTCTGCTATTAAAAATACAGACATTTATTTAACGGGTCTTCAATGTACGCATACGTGTGCGTATACGTGTACGTATACGCACACGTATGCGTACATTGACGTATGTGCGTGTACTAAAACTCAAGCGTACACGTACGCTCGCACGTATACGTGCTCATCCACTGCGCCTAACAACACATCCCTCCCAAAACCCAGCAGTACTTACTCCTCCTAGTCTCGCTAGCACTCTCCTCCTTGACCGGCGTAGTGGATTTATTAATGTATATATATATATATATATCTCTGATTTGTGTCTGAGATTTTGACCAGCTTGCAGCGGTGCAGACCGCACAGGGATGTAAGTTGTGAATCGGGGAGTAAAACCAACTCCGAACATTTAAACATGTTATACCCGTTTAAATTCCTATATATTCATACCTAGTAATACCTACTCGACCGTGTCCGCATATAACTTTATTGGAGACCTAACGGTGAGAGAATTGATATATCTATGAAAGATCAATTAGGAACGCTTATAACAGTTACCGGAATGTTACGTGATATCAGAATAAAGCAATTATTATGTGCTAGCTTTTAAGCGCGACTTCGATTCTTATAGTCTCCGGCTGTTATGATGATCTTGATTGTTGTTATGGGGAGTCAAGCTATATTATCACTCATCTGTCTCTAATATACCTAGACACCTTTGTGTATTTATCCACAAACTTTAAATATAATATTGAAATGTAAAAAATATAAAAGAAACTCGTATTGTAATTATCGTAGAAAATATACGTAATTATTGCCGACAATAATTATCTTTTTTTTTATTGATTGACATTTTCAAATAGAAAGCGATTGTGTGAAAATGTTTAACTTTCCATTACCTTGTTGATGTGTCGTATAAGTTTGCGGCAACAAAATGTTAAGACTCTCTGTACGTGAAGACTTTGTGGCTATAAAATCGCCCGTACTTATTGAGACATAAAAATACACTCGGCTGAATATTTTTAACAAATGGTCAAAGATCTTCAAACAGTTTAATTGAACATCCAGATATAATAATATAACTACTATTATAAACGTGGAAGTTTCTAAGGAAGTATGGATGTCTGATATGCTTTCATGAAAAATTTAGGAACTTGTTTTGATAGTACAAGGCCAATTTTTTCATGACGATGCGGCCTGGAGCTAGTATAAGATAATATGTTTATCATCTTATACTTTATTGCCATATTAGAAATAACCTGTAATAACCATGGTATGTTAAAAAATCATAAGATCTGTCATCGTAAAAAAAATACTTCCAATTTAACAATTAAAGTGTCGTAAGTGTCTTGCTCGGCTCAATGACGTCGCGCACGCAATTTTGCGTGCGAACGCAATATTCACCATTACTCACCTTCCAATCTTTATTCACTATAAGTACCACCATGCAAATTGCATTGAACGAAATGACTTTGACTCCCCTTGATAAATTAATTACTTACTTATACGGTTAATGGGGTTTTAAAAATGATAGTTGTGCTTTGTAAGACGGGTTGGAGGCTAAGCTGGTAGTGCGAATTAGGTAAATAATTATGTTAAGCGTTTAGTCTAGAAATCTAACAACGTGGTTTGTAATTATCTTTACATTTCTTCACGAGTCTTCTCGCCAAGTCCAATACTCGAAGTCGGTAAGTAGATAGTCGGTCAATGGATAATCAAGGCAAATAGAAATTAATTTTAAATCAAATCAAGCAAATCTCACCTGGCCCATTTCATAAAGACGTAACATTCTGTCCATTAGATGATCCAGGGTTTTGGTCTGTGAGGATAGGGGGAGGGCTGGGCCCGTTAAGCTTTATAAAGGGAATCACTAAAAACTAATTTATCCTTTAGCCCGTTTTTCCCTGGCTTTGCTTCTAATTCTACTAAACAGGCAAGACCATAGCGTTGGTCGATCTTCGGCTAATTACGACGATATATGGCTAGCAGCGGCTGGACACGAAGAGCCGAAAATCGAGCTTAGTGTCGTGTTATTGGGGAGGCCTATATCCATAGGCGTATATAGCAGGGGACCGGGTGGTCCGTGCCCACCCCAGTATGATCTAGTGCCCACTCCAGAATTTGGTTACCAATTCGAAATTCTAGACTAGACACCTAAGCAACTACTCACCATTATGAGGACCCAGGCCTTCCGTACAAAATAACGCTAGATACGCCAATGGCTATATCCAGAATTGGACTGATCGAATGATGATGAAACAGACACATACATTTACTAAGATGATGTTACTTTTTCCAGTAACGGGTACAGGCTGCCCAGCGTGGGCTCCCCGTGGTGGATGTCGCCCGAGTGCCTCCGCGGCCGGTGGTACGACCACCGCTCCGACATATTCTCCTACGGGATCATACTGTGCCAACTTATCGCCAGGGTGAGTCACAACACTCCTAGATTTGTGTCCAACGATTGCATGTTTACATACAGCATTCGAAGAAAATGTGTCTGTTGATTCCATTGTTTACATACAACATTCCTAGAGTTTGTGTCTGTTAATTCAATGTTTCTCAAATATGTACCGAACTTGTCATAACCCCTTGGCCTTGTAGTCCTAGAGTGATCACGCGTTACGTTACGTTTCGTGAAACGTTAGGTTTTCCTTTTCATATTATTTATGCGTATTTTTATTTGTAAATATATTTTTTTGTTTTATTTAATCAGGGACTCACATAAGTCGAAATGCGTCCGATGACAAGAACACCCCGTATAATTAATAACGATTGTAGCTGTAACCATTGATGATGCTTTCAGCTGATGGCAAGAAATGGAGAGTTCAAATCGATGTTATAGTCGAAAGCACCTGTCGCAATAAATAATGTAGTTTTTAGATCATTCGGCTTAAATATAATCTCTTTAAAACCAATAAAAATATCGCGATAGAATTCATAAATCGTAGTTTGAATTCAATGTGAAAAATTTGCTTAAACTCATGGCAATATTACCCGTGTAGTGATAAAATGCTTAATATCGGGTATTGTGGTATAGGTGGACGCCGATCCGGACGTGCTACCGCGCACGGACAACTTCGGCCTCAACTACATGGCGTTCGTGGAGCTGTGCGAGGAGGACACAGTGCCAGACTTCCTCAGGCTCGCCTTCAACTGCTGCATCGTGAGTAAACAACACATTCTTATCGTTCTGTCTCTTTCTTTTTTGTGTCTGTGGTCAACTGTAGTAGGTGGTGAAGCCTATGCGACGAGGCCTAACGAATCTTGTTCTAAGACAAAAGCTGGTACTGACAGCTTTGTTTCTTTCAAAGCGCGGCAGCGCTCTGGTGTAAGTTCCACATGCGTTCACCCATCGAAGTGGTGGCCTGTGCAAGCGTTGCTTAACTTTGCGCTACTAGCCGTTATAAACTAAATAACCACTAGGTACATAGTGTGCTTATTTTTACGAAAATTATTTCTGCTCGTCCTGCCTCCACATTCTTCTTTCATTGGTTAATTTCTAATGAAAGAAGAATGTGGAGGCAGGGTACAATGAGATTGAAAATAAAAAAATATCTATCTTCATTCCAGTATGAGCCAAAGGCGCGTCCGCTATTCCCCGAAATAGTGAACAAACTGGCCGAAGTGAAGGAGAGCTTGGATGACGCGTCGTGGGGCTCACACACAACCATCAACAACTATGAAAGGTATGGTATATTTTAGATTTCATCCGTGAACCTTTCCTCCAGATGAAAAAAAATCGCGTTAAAATTGGATCTCATATTTAGTAATCAGCGTTGCAAATTATAGTGTGCAAATTTAAGTGCCTCACGAATATAATATGTGTATTTCGATGGGAATTGCTAAAACGCGAAAATTTGGCAACCCAATTTAATTTTTGTTTCGAATTAGATTTTTCAATAACAATTTCTGTCTTTGCGAATTAATTTTTCGTTATAAATATTGTAGCTAAAAATGTATATCGTAGCTAAAGGCTGCCACGACTGGCAAAAAGTCACGGGGTCCGGGCTTAAAGGAGTCCTCATTTGAAAGCACAAGTCCCTCCTCCCCCTTACTACATCCCACCGATTAACATCTCGTACGCCGCTGCCGTTCATGAGAATAGTCTCATGAACTCTCATTAATCATGAGAATAGCATAGTCTGATGAACTGCGGCGCTACTACGCTATTGAGGGTCCGTATCCCCAATAGCGTAGTTACGCCACTGCTGAGGCTACTGAAACACAGTTGACGAAGTAGATGAATTACGTTCGGTAACGTGTTGTGACAGTGAGGAGGCGGACTCGTCAGGCCCGCGCTCATGTCCCGGTCTGTACGCGTGGCGCCGTCCGCAGCGGTACAAGTCCGAGGGCAGCGCCCGCCATCATGACCACGACCAACGTGAGTACCTACACTACTTGTTCTTATACCACAGGATTTTTATATTAAATTGTTGTTTAACACAGCTAAGACACATATATATGTGTCTTAGCTGTGTATTCGGGCGGAAATTTTGTTGAATTAATTTCCTAGAAATGCTTTAAATAACATCCATTTTTTTAACATGCCATGCTGCGAATTAATCTACGAAAACTAAAATTAAAGGCAGATAGATGAAATATTTTAATTTCACTAGAGCTTTTGATTGCGTTCACACTCTAGATAGTCTGCTGTAGTGAAACTGATCATTGTTATGGATTTATTATGTTGTTGCTCATTTTTATATGATTAACGCAAGTAAGATTAAGGTGTAAGACGTAAGTGTACGTCGACGGTAAGACGACACTAATTCTAATCGAAGGGATATACTTAGGTGTTGGCGTTCCACAAGGTAATGTGCTGGGTCCTAGGCTTTGTTTTTCGCTTGTATGAGATTTGTGATGAATCAAGTTAGATACTGATTGGTGGTTTCCCGTGCGCAGTGCAGCACCGGCGCTCGCTGTCGGAGCTGGAGTGTGGCGCGGCGGGGTGGGAGGCGAGGGGCGCCGCGCACCGCTCGGCCTGGGCGCTGGGCGCGCGGGCACAGGGCGGGGGCGGCGCGCCCGTGCGCCTCGCGCGCCTGCTGCGCCTGGCGCACATCATGTTGCTGCGGGACGCGCACGCCGCGCCCGCGCCCGCGCGCCGCGCGCTGCACACGTTCCGCGGCGTCAAGAAGATCCTCGAGCCCGCGCCCGGCTCCGCCTCGTGCGCCGAGCTGGCCTCGCCCCCGCGCGCCGCCTCGCGCGCGCTCGACGCGCTGTCGGACGACGAGCCGCGCGCCGCGTCGCTGCCGTCGTCGCCGGCGCTGTCGCGGCGCGGCAGCCTGGACGCGCGGCCGCGCGCCGACCTGCGGCGCCGCGGCTCGTGCGAGAGCGGCATCTTCTCTGTGGCCAACGAGGAGCTGTGCCCCATGCGCGCCGCCGGCCGGCCGTGCGCCGCCGTGTGCCCGTGCTCGCTGGTGGGCTGCCACCGCTGCTGGTGGTGGCGGCGCGACGCGTCCGAGCGCGAGCCCGACGACGACCCCGCCGCGCCGCCCTCCGCGCGCGCCACGCTGTGCGCCGAGTGCGTGCGCGCCTACGACCGGGCGCTGGACGCGCGCGCGCCCCGCCCCCGCATAGCGCCCACTGACTCCACGGCGGCGCTCGACGACTCGCGCGACGACTGGCCCTTCCTGTGCGGCCGCGACGCCGACGACGCCACCGCCGAGGCGGACGCGGAAGGTGAGGGAGAAGGCGAGGCGTGCGAGTTCCACATCCTGGCGCGCTGCTGCTGCGCCGAGCGGCGCTGCGACGACGAGCGCGCGCTGGCCCGGCCCGCGCCGCACGCGCTATCGTCCTGCAAGCGCACGTCCAGCGTGTACACGGACAGCTCGGAGGACGTGGCGTCGCTGGCGGGCTCCGACTCGCTGTACTGCGACGAGCGCGGGCCGCGGCGCGCGCGCTCGGCGCAGATCAGCAAGATCGTGGAGTACTTCGAGCGCAAGGGCGCCGACTTCACGTGTGAGCGTGGCGCGCGCGGGCCCCCGCGCTACCGGCGCTGGGCCCCGCGCCGCGACAGCGCCCCGGCCCCGGCCCCGGCGCCAGCCCCGCGCCTGCTGCTGTGCGAGGGTGCCGTGCGCTCTAAGCTGCAGCTGTTCGACAAGAAGTCGTAGCGCCGCCGCGTCTAGCGCACAACTACCCTACGTGCACGTGCACGTGTACGTGCGCGTGTGCGTGCACGAGCGCTCGTTTGACTGATCGTAACTTCGTACTTTATTTATTGTCAGCGCGCGGGCAGGTCGCCGCGTGGTCTCGCAAGTGATGGCCTCGCCGTATATTATGAAGGCCTCTTAGTCTGTCTAGTGCCCGCTCTCGTCTCTCGGTCGACGCGACGTGTAAATAATCATTAACTCTAAGTTACGTTTCGATAACTTTATAATTTATTTTTATGTTTCCAGTATTAAATATAACTTGCCAGTTCACAGCTAAGTGTGTAAATAATTTAAATTTAACTAAGTTTACTCGTCATAATAAACGGTATAAGTTGGCTACGTCGGTACTGAGTTTAGTATTATGTTTCAATGTGTAATAAAGATTTACGTTTAGAGTATAATTTTTATTTTAACTTTACAAAGATTCGATCGCTATATTTCGTTTACTTGGACAAAGTCATATTATTATTTAAAATTATATTATTTACTTTGAAATAACGTTTTATTTTTATCTTACATTATATAGTAGTATGTATACTCATAATATACGGGCCGATCACGTCCTGAACATAATAATATATAAAGTAACAACCGAATGACACGTTGCTAGTCTTTTAAGACGCGTCACTTCTGTCGAAATCCGTCGTATTGAATAATTAGTAATTATAGCGAACTACTTACACGACAAATGTGGGTACTCTCAAAATACTCGAACACTGGAAGACCTTCAGAGAAAGATAAAAAGCAAAATAAAAAAAACGTTATTTCAATATTCATATAATCATACCGTACCGAGTTAAACGAAAACGACAACTTATAAAAATTGTGACAAACGACAAATAAACAAAATATTCTAAAAATCTTCTAGCAGTTCGATCAAGTATTTTGAAAGCACCCAATAATATATGGAACTTATTCGATAAGAACGCACTGCATATGTGTGCGTGCACATGTGGAAACGCAGACAAACAAATATGAATATCTACTGACTCGGTAAAATAAAAATTAAACACAAAATAAAATATATTTCATAATATGATGAGCCTTAGTTTCTGTGCCAACCAACAGATGGCGTTATAATCAAAACTTGACACGGACGTTGTGACGTCATACTATGTGATCGTTAAAATTTAATCTTTTGACATCACTTGCCGTGTTGATGATTGAATATCAAATATAATTAAATGAATATCTTAATAAACTCATGCGTTTTTGCAAGTGCACATCACAGTTTGGGAAGATTCACAAACCATGATAACTATACAAGTTTAAGTTCCCCATAAATTAGTTTAAATAAAGTAGGGAAACGGGCTTCATATCATTGGTCTGTGAATCTCCAAAGTGCTTTCCTACTGTGTTTCCTCTAACAAAATCATAATGTACAAATATGTGTCAAAAATCAGACCTATAGAGAAAATGTGTTTGTGTTGCCAGTTGTCTCGCATATCTGTTAGTCTATAGTAGGCGAATTTTCAGTAATGTTGCCAGTGAAATGGTAGATATTAATCATTTTTTATATGGCAACATTGACGATAAGTTATTCCGTAGCGCGGAATACGTAGGTTATTAGTTTTGTACGCGAAATAATTGTCAACACAAATAATATTATAGTAATATCATATTTTTGTAAATACAGTATTAACATGTATTTAAAATATCATCGTCATCTTATAGTATATTTTACTTTAAAATCATGGTTATATTGTTAAAGTCAGGGTAAAACATGGTGTAAATATAAAATGTTGATTATAAAATTGTGAATTACTCTCGCAGTTGTTCTGCGATCTAGATGTCAGTGCCAAAAAAAGATTATTTCATTAAAACAAGATTTAATGCACACAGCTGATTGACTTTATGTTTGCGTATATGTGGCTTGTAAAAAAATCAGATTAAAAACCAGCACATCCATTTAATAACCAAAAAGGAAAATAAATCTTTCTTATAATTTCAAACATTTTGAAACATTTTTTTTTAAGTATTCAGATATAATTGAATGATTATTTGTTTACTTGTATGCGTCAAAATTATGTCCAAAAACAGTAAAATACCGACTCGAAACGAATTACATAAAAATGTGTCTTACCAATGTGTCATTAATTCGAAATCCGAATTCGAATACTTAGCAATGACAACGAATATATCGACTTTCGAAAACGGATTCGGGAATTCAACTGTCGAATTTTCGAATCAAACTTTTTAGCATTCGTGTATTACTCGGTCATTCAACGTTTCTCTTATACAGAATGATTTTCTTGACAAATGACTTATTCAAGTTGCGTGCTGTATACACTATACCATAAAGAAATATGGTTTTTAGTAGCCTAAAGTAATAAAATATTATTTAGTATATAATAAGTAAAGTATTCTTGTGCGAAAACACAAAGTCAATCATAGCCTTCCAAGTCAAAATATCTTATTAGTGTTGAAACACTTCTTAATTTATATATGAAAGAGCAATTATGTGTCCGTCCATAGATACGCGATGAAATGCTTTATACCCTTGGTAGCGGTACCGTCTCTCAACTGTCACAGCGATTGTATACTCTATTTCGTTAGCTGTGAGGTCGAAAATCCTGTGCTGTTGACAGATGGTACGTTCTAATGTTATTATTATACCTATTAGATTGCATTTCTATCGGGCGCTCTTTGGTTATTGACATGCGTCTTCTGCAATGGTTTATAATGCCGATAGCATGCGGGGCTACCCGCATGCGGGATAGCTACTAATAAATGTCATAGTTGGCCAATATGCAGCATGCATCTTAGCCGTATGCCTGTTCTATAAACCAACTAAGACGGTACCCGCATGCGGGCGCTATAGCATAAGTAAAAAGCATCGACATATGAAAATGGCCGTTTGAAACTCATTTGGAGGCATGTCAGTGACCTAAGCGCACTAACTGGACACTAAGACTGATAAGAAACTACTTAGCAGCTTATTTTGCAGACTTACTGTCAAGGACAGTCCACTGCGAGCTATAAGATAGTCGATGTATACGTAGAGGGCGCCACTGACGCTTGCCCGTTGAAGAAAAAAATGTTTTTAAACTCCACTTTAGAGTCATGTAAATATGTAGGTATATTCAATTATTTCATCACAATGATTTTGTGTTTTTACGGTAAGGATTGCCTTAAATCATATCGGTGGAGCTTCATAGAAATTGCGAAAATGTTGCCAGTAAAATAAAGGGACTATATCATTTTAAACATAACCAATTTCATATTTATTTATCTTATACTACTATAATGTTTAGTTTCAGACGTTATTGAATACTTTGTGTTTGTCATATTTTGATGTGTACATCATACAATATCATGCGAAAATTATATCAAGACTAGTTTGAATTCATGCCGTTGTCTTAACACAGTGGCGCCTCTAGCGAACTAAAACGACATTCGGGCTAGTATTTTCAAAAGGGCAAGCTGATCTTAAACGATTGTGCTTCCAGAACCTTCTATCTTATATCTCGTAGTATTAGCTTTCATTGTAGCGTATTATCAGCTGTATATTAAAACGTTGTAGATAAATACATTGTTTAAATAGCCGATTTTATTTAGTTATACCCATTTCATTGTATTATACAATCCATGTTAAATATACAATTTTTCAATCAAGTTGGTAGATGCTTTTATTATTTCTCTGGGACATAATGAGAGTATTTATTTTTACTTAACGCAATAGTTATTTAAAATTTTAATAGGCAAAATGGAGCTCTGGATGTATGTAGCGCAAATTGTATACACCTATAGCTGAATTAGCAAGATTGTTGGAAAATATTAATTATCCGCGAGGTCAAGAAATAATGCTAGCACGACCAAATTGTCGTGAAATATACTTTCTATTATATATGTACTACAAGCATTTGAAATACACTTAGAGATAGCGATTGTTGATTTGGAGACTGAATAGTCCGATTCATTATAAGTTATAATAGTTGTCTTTATTCTTACTTGTATCCTACCATTTAGTAGAATTCGCGTTGACTTCGCGGATAAGTTACATCCAACACATAATGTTGCCCGTTTTACATCCAGTAACACTACTACATACTTGCCATCTAAATAGATTTGTTATGAATTTGTACTAACGATAATGATTTCTATAGACGATTATTACTTATTTGTAATGCAGCTAGTAAATTATTTTGATCTAATATTAAACTGAAGGTGGTCGTTCTCACTTGGACAATTGAAACCCATCCGAATCAGTACCTTGGTGTGCTGTACTTGAATTTTATGATTATCAATAATCGCCCAATCTAAAGGCCTAGCCTACTTGGGACCAACACAAATAATTTTGTGATTGCTTTTTTAATTCGGTAGCGCCTGATGTTGCCATTTACATAATGTGCCAATATGTTCTATATTTCGCGTTTTGTTTTGGTTGCTTCACGTGAGAAGGATCTAAGTCTTTGAATCGTGTGATAAACATGCTGTAATTCCTAATATTGTGAGTGTGTTAAAATTAAACTGGATTTGTGAATCTAGAAAGATATTTAAAATAGAAAAATAATGAAAGTGTGTAAATCTAATATTTTTTTTTGTTGGCAGCACTGTCTAAACTTTCGATCTCATACCCAAAATTAAAATCATAAAATGTTCATTGGATTTGTAATTTAGCATCATTTAAAGCAGCTATTTGTGATGAAAATAAAATTGTATGTCTGATTAAAATGCAGCTGTAACAGATACAAATCTTTAAAGCATGTCATCTTATTAAATAAGAGTCTTGTATACGTCACTTGAAAACATGATTGAGGCTTTATATTGCCCTTAATATTATATTTCATAACTCGTATTGATTTGCAATGCCAAATACTGTTTTCAAGTACATCTGCACACTTTCTATAACACCAATGTAAGGGTAACACTATAAAAAAAAAACAATGTTTCAGCACTAATACGGAACAGTATTGCCAATTAATAAAATATGTTGGCTGTACCCGTAAAGAGCTATGCTATGAAAGGGGGCAAGTTACACCGCAATAAGCATATCAGTTTCAAATATAGTTAATGATTAGTTGTTTTGGTAAATTTAAGTTTTAACAAGAAATTGTGTACGAGCGACCAACATACAATATTCTGAATTATATATAATAAATTGTGATTTTTGCTATGGCAACCCAGCACTGTATCTGTCAGGGTAATCCCTGTATTTAAAAGTGTTTGTTAGCTAAGATAAAACACACTATTTTTAAGGTTATCTTTTATGGCGATTCCGTGACAGTAGAAAACACAAAGATATTATAATAAACTTAAAGTGTCACGAGCTAGTGATAAGATAAAGATGGACACTAACTACATAAGAGTTTTATCAATTCTAAGTATAACGTCAGTATAAGTAATTTCGCAATAATAGAACAAAGAGGCTGTTTTACTAACAATTTAGAATATACATTAAACTAAACGCTGATAATATTCAAACTTGTATTGTCAATAATTATAAGAAGCCACATATGTACGACGCGCTTTATTTAAAGTGTTCCAAATTTGAAAACATACCAGAACATCAGCGATGTCTATGGTCGGGTGACGTCAATTTCTATTATTTTATCTGTATTTCCCCGAACAGTTTACATATTGCGTTGATCGCTCGCACACATTGACACGTTATATAAGTTTCATGTACATAGCTCCTAATGTTCCTTGTTTTTAAGGCACTAACGGTTTATTGTAGAACATTTTCTTATACGGTTGTGTCATTTACAAGCCCAGACTTATTATAGTTATAGTTGAAAGCCAATTAGGCAGTTACAGAACGAGAAATTTGTAAAATGAAGGTCGTATTAAATATATTTTGTTTCAAACGGTGCGTTTTACTTTAACCTATTCCTGTTGTATGTGTGCGAGTTGTTTGACTGCTTTGGTGGTCCAAGGGCGGTATAAGACACTTCGTATCTTCAGACCCGAGTTCGATTCCCGGCAAAGGTTTCCGAATTCGATTACCTACTGGTACACACAAGCATGCATACAACCAACAATAAAATTGTTGTGTTAGGTGATTTTGAACATTATTCGAAACAATTTCCCTACCTATTAAAATCTCCTTAATATATACAATCTAATGAGCCTGAAGTTTAGTCGTCTAGAAATTATGTTTCTTTTCGACGTATGCTATAACAGGTATAACTGCTCTGAGATTACTAATAAAATATGCTACTGTGTCCCAAGAACTGTTATTTGACGAGAGAAGCGCGCACGTCGTCTTTGCTGTGTCCGCGGGCGCCTCAACGTCGCTTGTGCAAAAACTATAATGACTTTTGTTCAGAAACCACAGAATTAGATTTATTCTCAGTGTCAGCAAATAGATTTCGTTCTGCTTTGTTAAAGAAACTTAAGGTTTCTGATGTATAGTTATTTGAACATTCTTGTAGTCTTACTCGCATAGATTGTTCATTAGTATAGTAGGTATAGTACAGTATAATATAGTCATATCAATTGTATATGCTGTGGCTAACGATAACGGTGTGAGTTTCACGTTTATAATAATATCTTTGTTTATATTATTTGCGCAGATATAATGTTTTACTGTTTGTCCCAAATAAATAAATAGAAGCGAGCACAATGCTTATAATGGTATGTTATTGAAAAATACTCTCTAGTGCGTTTCTCTATAATCCGCGCCGGCCTCAAAGCTGTATTATAACTAAGAGGTCGCCCAGTGGGCGACCTCCTAGTTATTATAAACCTCGAATTTCGACGATAATTTATTAACCTTTCAAGTACCGCGCCCTCTAAAACGTCACTTTGCTTACAGTATCGCGCCGTACGACATCATCACGCGCGCGGTACCACAGAGTACCTTTGTATATAGGAGGACGGGGTACTAGACATTGAATGTTATCGCTCTGAGAGGTCTTCGTTTATGTTTTCAAGAGTTCGAGTTACAATTTCTTGAAACCCACTTATATAGCCGATAATAAAAATATAATAATAACATTTGAGTGTATATTTAGTTTTATGTAGCTCTCTGTTTTGAATGGATCTTGGAATATCGGTTTTATCGACAATTATCGCGTGTTATAATTAAAAATAAAATTAATTTATGTTTATTTTTGTATTTTTATATTCTGTATAATATAAAAATACAATACAAAATTAGTTTTCCAATTAAAACTAAAAATATGCATGTGTTCATTATAATAATTCCCCCTTTTCAATAGCACCATTTGTTAAAATTCTCAGTTTACGCGCGCATTGAAATGAAATGTCCTTTTACTTTTTAAAAGACTCTTACTTATAAAATGTCATTATCTTCCATATACTATTCCATATAATGTATTATATTACTTATATCATCTTATATGTGTTATTACACCTACTTATTTCACTCTAATTCACAAATACATAGCTCAATAGGTACATGTGTATTGGGTGTTTCCCATTGGTCAGATTGGTGGTTAGATCGATCTAACCACTGGGAAGTTTTTTTCCCGATGGTCAGATCTGTGAGTAATCTAAGAAAGTATAATTGAACACAAAAATGTTTTGGCTAAACGTTTCTGATGATATTAGGGTCGCTCAGGGTAATTGTAAACTGGGGTGATTGGAAATAACTCCCAATAAACTTTTAATAATGTATTTAGGTTGACGGTCGTGAAACGGAACGTTATTTTAATCTGTTGTCTGTGACTACAAATGTCAATTTTTTCATTTGTCAGAAAAGTAACCTCAATTTCAGTGTGACGAAAAGTTGTCTACAGAAAAAATTGGTTGCCTGTAAAGTCGGTATACGGGCGAAAGTTTTACGTGACAACGACTTTGAGTGGTAAAATAATTTTAATGTGAATATTCATTCGTATAGTAGGAAGAAGGATGAAAGACGCGTGCCTTTCACTTTTTATGTCTGTCTCTCTCGCTCTTAGGCGGGACGCGTGCCTCTCACTCGCTCTCATTGTGAGCGCATAACGTGAGCGGAGCGTAACGCAGTTTCTTGAAGTGTCACCCGGCAAACCAATTTATAAGACGTTGTCACGTCAAAATTATTTTCAAGTTTTGCACGAAGTTGATAGTAAAAGATTTTGTAAGAAAACTTGATAGGTAAGTTGTTCATTGATTTTTCGCTATGATTTAATGGAATTATCTTTGCATTTTTCAAGCTTTCCATCAATAATATCAATCTAACAAGCAGCAAAGTAGTGTTTACATTTGCCCATACGATATGCTAGGTGGAGGTAATTGTAAACGGGTAAGGGGGTGATTGTAAACAGTGGGGTGATTGTAAACTCTTTTTATTTTTGCTATTAACATGGTAATGGGTAAACGTGAACATTTCTTTTCAGGTACTTTTTCAAAATGCCACGCGTTTACATCCGAAAAAGAGAGACAAAATATACCTTATCGGACTTACAAAAGGCTGTTAAGGATGTACAGGAAAACAAGAAAACTTATAGACAAGCTGAAGAAGCCTATAACGTCCCTATCTCAGTTATTTATCACCGAATAAAAGGCAGAAAAGTCGACATTAACAGAATGGGCGCTGGTGTTTCAAAAGTATTGCCAGCTCGCGTGGAAGAACACATAGCTGCTTGCATTAAAACTCGAGCACAAATGGGCCTGCCCGTTATAAAAGAAGAACTAAAAAACCTTGTGAAGGAGTATGTTGATAGTAATAGCATTGTGAATAATTTCAAAGACAATAAACCTGGTAATGATTGGTACATAAGTTTTATGAAACGGCACCCAGAACTAACACTAAAAAAGCCTGAACATCTACAAAAACTGCGGATGGATGCCAGGAAACCGTTTATTGTGTATGATTTTTATGAAATGCTAAAGACCGTTGTAAAAGAGAACAATTTGGAAGAAAAACCCATGTACATTTATAACTGTGACGAGAGTGGCTTTCAGAGCGATCCTAGTAAATTACGGGCTATCGGTCACAAAGGTAAAGCTCTTTATCGAGTGTCTGGAGGTTCAGGACGGGAATCAACGACAGTACTTGCATGTGTATCTGCCGATGGAAGAGTTTTGCCACCCGTTATTGTATTTAAAGGAGCTGCTGTGCAAGCACGATGGACATCAGAGAAATCCTATCCAGGTACATTGTACGCAGCTTCCAAAAATGGATGGATGGAAGAACCAGTTTTTTTTAACTGGTTGATGAAATCTTTCATACCATTTATAACCAGATTACGTGAAGAACGAAATGAACCACACCAAACAGCCTTATTGCTGTATGATGGACACGCAAGCCATATCAGTGTTCGAATTATTGAAGAGGCTGATAAGGCAAAATTTGTACTAATGAAGTTCCCAAGCCATATGACAGATAGGATTCAACCCCTTGACAAATGCGTGTTTGGACCAGTTAAAAAGGCTTGGGAGAAGAAATTAGTCGAACATGGAGTCCAACAAATGGAAAAAGGAACAGACAGACTGTCACGAGCACAATTTGGAGAATTGTTAGGTGAAGTCTATACGATTGCTTTTAAACCACAAAATATAGTATCGGGATTCACTACTACAGGCCTTCACCCTGTAAATCCATCAAAATTTCCCAAAAACCTATTCAGCGATATTGATTTAAAATTATATAGCAGTCTTTTGAAAAACGAAGAAAACAACAGTGATGAAATTACTGAAGAAGAGCATCAGGAAGAATTATTCCAACTAGATTTGAGGCGACTTGCTACAGAAAATATCACTGATATGAAACAAACAGATTTACAAGAGACAACACTGCATCAAATGCGAGGGCACGAAAACATCGATGAGGATAGAGTAAGCATAATACGGACTGGAATAGATGAAACCCAAATTATAGGACATGCAATAGAAGCAGAGATAACGCAGGACACGGATCTTGAAATAACAAATCGGGATGAATTAGAGATACAACAGCAACAGCAAATTGACGAACAAAATGTAGAGACAGTAGACATTAATAAAAAGAAAGATCAGCAGCAGATTATTCAAAATGCCAACTCCACTCTATCTTCGACTTTGTTAAATAACATTTTAAAACAAATATCATTAGATTCACAAACAGACCAACATACAAAAACGAAGATAGTCAATGCTATTTTATTAACAGTGTTCAATGAAGAACAAATACCAGAAACAACCCAATCACCAAATAAAGAAGCATTAGAAAAAATATTTGGTGTCAGTACCACTCCAGAAAAGAAAAGAAAAGTAGTAATACCACGATTAAAGCAGAGCGCTTTTGGAGAAGTTTTAACTAGTCAAGAAGTAAAAGAAAGACTTAAAGAAGCCGAAGATAAAAAAAATCTGAAGAAAAAGAATCAAGCACAGAAAAAATGCAAGAATATACAAAAGGAAAATAAAAAACCAACTGTAAACAAGCAAATAAAAAGAAAAGTGAATACAAAGACAAAGAAACTAATAAAAGTGACAAACAAAAGACGAAAATTTGATTCCGATGACAGTAGTAACAGCGAAATAGACATGAGCATACATAGTGACTCAGATATTGATGAAGTAGCGTCAGATGTAACAATTCCGGAATCATCATGCACTCTTGTTCCCGCCGAAAATGATAATTCATTACACAAGTCATTCAAAGCTCGCGCGTCCCCTATAGCCGGGTGCAGTAGGTCTATTGAAATTCCTGTTGCTGCGTATGCAGAGTATCAAGAAAATGATACAGTGCTCGTAAGATACGTCGGTAAAAAAAAAGTAGACTACTTTGTCGGGAAAGTAGTGTCAAAGACCAAAAAACGAGACAGTGTACATCCTGTGTTTACTGTCTCGTTTTTTAAAAAAAGTAGGTAGAAATGACAATACGCGATTTCTTGCCACTACCGAAGATATTGACACTATACCAGCTACTATGATTGTGAAAAACGTTAATTTGCTTACTTTGAATGAAAAGGAAACTGAGTTTATATTGATGGATGATGAAGACTATGTTTATTTTGATTACTAAGGCATTATGTATGAGATGATTGCATTTCATTTAAAACAAATAATAAACTGCTTCTATATATTTTGTTTTCTTTTACCCCTTTAAAAATGTATGGGTTTCCTTAATTAGTTTACAATTTCCCATAAAACAATTAAATGTTTCCAATCACCCCGTAATTTGGTCAATGCAAAATCTCGAATCTAGATGATTTGTTTACATTTACCCCTGTATATTGCTAGACGCTCAGAACAAAATCTTTTGCATTTATGAGACTGATAACAGTGAAAACGAGTTAGCGAAATTATAATGCTTATCACGTAGGCTTACCTTTAGTGTTCACATTTACACCAAAATATATTTTTTTGTTTTAAAGTCAGGGTAAAATGTAAACACTTCATTTTCAAAACCGCTAATGATGCAGTACAAATGGTAGATGTTGCAGTTTTTAGATAAATTACTAAACAATCAAAGTAATTAACTCTTCTTTTCTAACTGCCAATATTTTTTTTTACAAAGCCAAAAGTTTATTAGTACAAAAGGTATTTTTCAAAAACGTTTACAATTACCCTGATTGACCCTATATTTTGTATCGAATAATTGTAGGTTTTATGTTCAGTCTATTAATTTATGATTGTTTTCTCTTTTCCTGCTTGTCAAGTAACGTCATTCGTATTAGTCCCTTCTACTTCTAAATAATTTATCGCAATTTACTTCATTATAATAATAAAAATCTTTATTGACACTGTAAGCCCACATAACAGAATACAAATAATTCACAAAAGAACATTGAATTCTTGTTTACAATAGTAAGTAAGACTTAAACTTAAAACAACAAATTAGATCTCTGACTCCTAAACTAGGATTATATTCCTGTATCTTAGGATATCAGAAACGCCAATACGGATTTGACAATTAAGCCAACACAGCATGGTGAACGTTTACAAATTCAAATTGTGAAATCGTGTGTACGCTTGGCTGCGATCAGTGCTACTGCTGGTATATGTATGTAAGAATGTGCGGTATATAGAATTAGCATGTGGGTGTGCGTGGCGTGCGGTGGCGGTGTGAGTGAGTGTGTGTGTCTGTGTGTGTGTGGTGTGTGTGTGTGTGTGTGTGTGTGTGTGTGTGTGTGTGCGCGTGTACGTGTGCGTGTGTGCAAGTGGCAAGAGTATGTGTGTGTGTATGTTTGCTTTATGTATTGTTTTGTGTCTGTTTATATTTATCAGCTAGTAAATCCTCGGTTTCATCATAATTTAGGTTTAACAGAAATTCTTTTATTTTGCTTTTAACTACGTGCTTAGTGAGCTGGGATATGTTCAGGAATTTATTTAGTATGTTATAAACTTTTGAACTTCTTATGTAGTATTGCTGTGCTGCAAAAGTAGTACGGAATTTATCAATTTGGAATACTTTTTGTTTAATCCTACCGTTGGACTTACTGTGACGGAAATTGCAATTTGAGTGTTTACGAAGGACAGTCAGAAGTAAATATAATTGTCTTACACTTAGTACTTTACATTCTTGGTACAACTTAGATGATGGATATTTAAGGGACCGTCCAAGCATGACCTTTAGAACTGCCCTTTGTGCTCTCTCTAACCGAAGTAAGGAGGTTTTGTCTGTACCACCCCAGACCGGTAGGCAGTATGTTAAAATAGATTGACACAGTGCAGTGTAAACCAGCATAACAGTCTCGCGGTCTGCCGATTGCCTAAGTTTTTTGAATATTGGCATTAGTTTCCTTACACGGGCTCATATGGAGTTAATTTGTGCATGCCAATTGAGATGCTCATCAATCTGTACACCTAGATATTTGATAGAATTGGTCCTATCGATTGAGATACATCCACAGATATTGTGGTCGATACAGGTGCGAACATGGGCTTTAAGCTGAAATGATTTCGGTGGACAAAGATTGGATCTAATGCCAAAAGCTAAATAATATGTCTTTTGCAAATTAAGAGTAAGTAGATTATCTGCCAGCCAGACCATAATATACCTCATAGCTGCTTCTGCATTAGTTGAGACTGCTTGCCAGTTGTCTCCACTAATCAAGAGTGCGGTGTCGTCTGCATAGGTAAATATATTACAGTGGGGAATGGCCATTTTGCATAATCCATTTATATAAATAAGGAAGAGGGTAGGTCCCAAGATACTCCCTTGAGGTACACCGTAGTTAATAGGAGTAGGGTCGCTTTCGTAATTATTGACTTTCACCACCTGAGTTCGGTCAGTCAAATAACTTTTTAATATATTAAGAGGTTTGCCTCTTATTCCAATGTTTTCGCATTTATTCAAAAGAACTAGTGTATATACGGTGTCAAAGGCTTTGGATAGGTCAAGGAAGATGCCAAGGCATTTCCTTTTCCCATCCAAAACTCTAACTGCCTGATCAACAAAAGCCATCACTGCGTCTTCAGAACTTAGTCCAGACCTAAAACCGTACTGGTTGCTCGCTAAAATGCTATTGTGTTTTAAAAAACTGACTAAGTTTTTATTTAATAGTCGTTCTAAGATCTTAGATAGAACTGGTAGAACAGATATAGGTCGGTAGTTATTCATGTCTCTTTTGTCGCCAGCTTTATGAATCGGATGGACTAGGGCTTTCTTAAAGGCTCTTGGGAAAATTCCGGTAGTTATGGACAGATTGCAGATGTGCGTTACAATTGGGACCAAAACATGTTTTGCGGATTTGATGACTTTGGCGGATATACCATCCCAGCCTGGAGAGCAATCTGACTTCAGATTCATGATGATGGAATTTATTTCCTCCTCTGTGGTTTCCAAGAGGACCATCGAGTTGTATTCCTGCGAGAGAGAAGTACTGCGTCTACAGTAGGTATTCGGAGAAAGTGGTTTAGTGATATTGGATGCCATTTCTTCGCCTATACTAGCAAAGAAGGTATTTGTTAGGTTTAAAGATGATTTAGGACTATTTGTTAGATTAAGAAGTTCGAGAGGGAAGGTCTTACATTTCTGAATATCGGAGACTTTTTTATGATATCCCATGTTGCCTTAATGCTGTGCTTAGCTTTTGCAAACTCTTCTTTTTCATAACTTTTTCATTCTTTAATTTTCTAAGGAGTGAGTTACAAAAATTGCGATAACGAGTATATGATAACCTCAAAGTAGCATTGTATGGGTCGACCCGGTCGAAAAGCTGATCAGCTTTTAATTTTATATGCATACGGTCTCTGTGCCTGATACAGCGGAGCAAGCCTGATGTGATCCACGGTTTTAAAATCCTTTTACTTCTAGGTACTTCACTTACACGAGTGTATTTATTAACAATGGAAGATAGTTTACCTACCAATGTGTCAGTTGCTTTATTTACGTCCTGCATAGACAATAAAGGTAGCCAATCTGTATCCTCAATGGTGGTTAAAATGGCTGTATAATCAACCTTTGTCACCTTTCGTAACGGTATAAACTTTTTGTTTTTATCTTTAAGAAATACCAGAACAGGTTCATGATCGGTTATAGTAGATTCTATCACCAAAGTCACGGCAGTCTTATTGGTCTTTAACAAGGTGTGATCAAGACAGTTTGACAGCCGCGTGGAAAATAAATGTGCAGGACCGTGGGACGCGCAACATTGAAACCTTAATCATATTTCGAAATGGATCTTAATTTTATAAATAGAAAGGGAGGCATTATTCTTTTATATAACGGGTTTCAATTTTATAAAAATAAAACATTTAATAATGGTAACGAAGTTTGGCTATGTAGTCAATACAGAAAAATGCGATGCGTCGGATCTGTGACAGTTCAAGTAAGTATAATGGTTACTGAAATTAGTTTTTGATCTGTTTCATTTAAGTTTGACTGATTTTTTTTCTAATAAATTTGTGTTTCTATTTTAATTCCCCAAATAATTCTGATATTATGTTTTTCAGAAGCGCAATAAAGTTATCAAACACAAAGATCACACCTGCACTCAAGACGTAGGTAAAAATGAGATAGATCTTGCATTGCATAAAATGCAAAAGCAGGCGTGCAAAGAATTTCAACCAGTACCATTTGTTTATAAAGAGTGTGTGGCCAAGTTGCAAGATTCTGGTCTAAATCTTACAAACAACATACCGCCTTTTCAATCGGTCAAAAGTAGTATGTACCGGCGACGATATAAAGCGGCTAGTGTCTAAATTGTACCACGATGATCCTATTACTGTGGAGATCCCTGAACAGTTTCGAAGTTTTATTCTAGCCGAATATTTTGACCGAAAAATCGAATAATTATTTTGTCTACTCCGCAATCAAAAGAATATTTAAAAGTTGTGAAACATTTTTTTTGTGGTGGAACTTTCAAGAGTGTGGCTTCTACTCCATTTTCACAGCTTTATACCATTCATGGTGATATCGGTGGTAGCATGGAATCCACTAATATTATTCCATTAATTTATGTATTGATGTCTGACAAATCGGAAAGAAGCTACATTAGTCTTTTTAGCATGTTACGATCACAACTGCCATATATGGAACCAAAACAATTTACCCTGGATTATGAAGTTGCTGCTTGAAATGCCTTAAAAAACGTTTACCCATCTGCGCATATAAAGGGCTGCTATTTTCATTTCTCACCTAACGTTTGGAAGCAACCAAAAAAATGTCAGTTGACTAAATCAAAATCATCAAAACGCATAATTGCACTTGCAGGTGTTCTTCCATTACTACCACCCCAATTGATAGATGAAGGATGGCATTATATTATTAATGATGCGCCGGATACACTAAATGTACAGAAATTCATTAAATATTTTCAGAAGCAATGGCTTGATAAGCCTAGTTTTAAAGAAACTTGGTCGGTTTTTGGCGAAAGGCACAGGACCACAAACAGTTTAGAAAGTTGGCATAAGGAGCTAAATAAAAAAATTACGAGGAAAGGGCCTGGGCTAATGAATTTATTAAAAATTTTACTTAAAGATGATTTTTCTAAGTTAAATAATAAACGTAGTAAAGAACATTTACTACGAGATGAATTCATTCTTAATTCACAACTGATGTTGGCTAATGGCGCATTCAATGTTGGCCATTTTTTAGAACGCCTAAGATAAAGAAAGTATTTATTTTTATTTCATTAAACATACATTTTTGCGTTAACGTCATAATAAGTAAGTACTTTTTCATTTAAGTAAAATAATTTTTAGTGGTATTATGCTCTTTGTCAATATCATAAAAAAATATAAAATGCGAAACTGTTTTGACTTTAAATGTACTTTTTGAACTTGTCATCTTGCTAAATCGCTAGCAGTCAAATCAATCTGACCATTGGGAAAAAAAAATCCTAGTGGCTAGATCGATCTAACCATCAATCTAACCAACGGGAAACACCCTGTGTATTTAATAGATTTCAACTAAAATGAAAGCAAAATTTCCCGCGCGCGCGGCGTTCTGAATTCAAACTTTATGATAACTGCACTTTTGGCTTTTCCTACGGATATTTTTTTATGTTTTGCAGTTTGTCAGAAACTTATAATAATAATTAATAAAATACCATACACATAATTATGTAATAAGTGTATGTGTCATGATCATGAGTAAATATTTTATTAGTAATTTATTTATTTATACGCAAATAAATTAATAAAAGATTTATTTAGGTATTGTGAAAATAACAAAACCTATTAGGCAGAATAGGACAAACCTTGAACAAAAAAGGACATAAATGTAATCATTATTTCATCTATTTTCAGTTTGAAATTCTTATTTAAATAATAAGAATTAAATTAATGGATTATAAGTACTTATTATATTTATTTACCTATGTGCTTTATTGAACGTAGGGGAGACCGGGTACAAAAGTAACGGCGGGTAGAAAGTAACAAACGCCCTGTAGGTATATCCAATCATCAAAACATCGCGTCACTGCCATCAGCTCGGGTACATCCCGCTCCCCTTTAAACAGTTTCAGTACTTTCAGTTGCTGTGCGCGCCACGCGCTGTAAGGTTGTGTGAGAAGACGCTGCGTGAATTTACTGCTCAAAAGTAAGTTTTTTGATATTTACTTATTTGATCTTAATTTAAATTGTCTTTCGGGATATATACCACGTAAACGAAAGACAATTTAAATTAAGTTTAAATGACCACGAAAGTTTAAATTCCTATACTTATTTGATGTTTACGTATAGTTAAAAGTATGATATCAACACGAATATTTGCATATAGTTTCTTGATATAATTGATCGTTAAGTGTTTTAATCCGTTTTTGTCTATCACGTTTCGTTTTAAGGTTATATTTCATATTTTAACGAAAATGAGGTAGGGTACAAAAGTAACATAGCTATAGGTATGGGTACACAAGTAACATGTTAATTTGTCCCCTTATGGATTTATTAAAGCAAATTATTTATGAGTGTTTTTATTTTATCAGAATGCCGCGACAGCGCATTAGAACTACCACACGAGGGACTACTGACATGGAAGTATACCGAAAAGCTGCAAAAGAGCATTAATTAGAAGACGGCGAAAAAATAAGATCTTTGGCAAAAAAATATAATGTTTGTCATGTAACATTATATAGATGCATAACAAAATTAAAGGCAGGAAACACTAATGTTATCGTTTGTTACCGTTGCATCAATCGTGTTTTTACCAACGACGAGGAAAAATATCTACAGGATTATTTAATCGAATGCTCTGGACTTTACTCTGGATTATCTCCTTATGAAGTGCGTAAACTTGCATATGAGTTGAATGCAAAATGTGCTCACATGCTGAATGCGTCAATGACGAGAGAAATTATGTGTGCTATAATTGTGAGTCTGAATAAAAGACTGAAATTGCATAGTCCTATCACAGATATGAGAAGTACTATTATCTCTGATAATTAAAAGATCTCATTATATACTTAAAATAAGAATAATTAGAAAGAGACATTAATAATGTTGATTTGTTTTGATAAATAAGTACCTATGTAAGTGATGTGTATTTGTAATGCATATATTAACTTTTCACAATTATACAGTTCCTAATAAATATTTTTTTATTTAATATGTTTTTTTATTAAATAAATTAGAAACCCACTTTGTCCTGTTACTTTCGACCCACACTGTGTTACTTCCGACCTGCCAACGTGGTCGAAAGTAACAAGAGCCGATTTTTTTGAAGGCCCTAAATATCATTAAAAAACATCAATATTAAGTTAAATTAGGATGATAATCTAAAGAACATGAACTAAATTTAAATATATTTATATCTGTTCGGTCATACTAATAATACCTAGCCAGAAACAACGGTTAATGTACAAAAGTTACTTTTGTACCCGGTCTCCCCTATATATTTTTTTTTTTGAACGTATAAATATGAAATCTAATAGAACAAACATTCAACAAAAAAGGATTGTTCTTTTTTTATTTCATAGATTTACTTTTTTATGTTTTAAGGCAGCGATAGCCGAGTGGAGATACCAACAGACTGCCATGCAGAGGGTATCAGGTTCGAATCCACGGTGCGCACCAATGACTTTTCGGAGTTATGTGCGTATTGAATTGTTAATTATCGCTTGTCCCGTGCCTCGGAGAGCACGTTAACCTCCTGAGTCCTGGGGTACCTATTTTACGTATATTGTTTTGAAATTTTGGGCACATCACACTAATACAGTGTTCAAGCTAGGAAAATTAAGGAAAACATTTTTTTTTGGAAATATTAGATTTTCAAATTGCTGACATAACGTTTCGTTTCACGTACAGTTATTTTTATCAATGCAAGCACAAATCGCACAGTATTTTATTTTCTAGACGTACCATATATGACCCATCAGGCCTCAGGCCGTCGGTCCCGGTTGTCATGAAGATCTTTGACAGTCGTTACAGGGCGTCAGTACCTTCTAAATAAACTGACACTGGTCTAAACCAAGGAATATCGCTATCCCTTCGGGTTGCGGAGGTCAGACAGGCAGTCGTTCTGTGGAAAAGCTAATATTCAGCCAAATCCGGTTAGACTAGTAAGCGGACCCCAGATTGAAACTGGGATAACGCTAAGAGAATGATGATTTGCTTTTTTATTTGTACAGTTTAATATTTTATATTAATTGTAGTTTTGAT
Organism: Euclidia mi; assembly: GCA_944739405.2. Lineage (NCBI taxonomy): Eukaryota > Metazoa > Arthropoda > Insecta > Lepidoptera > Erebidae > Euclidia > Euclidia mi. The sequence goes on along the minus strand of OX123188.2, from coordinate 9,075,476 downwards.
TATTTATAATTGTTTATTCTAAAATAAATTTTATACTGCATATTATACATATAAAAATACTTACTTATTAGCATTCGGCACACCTAATAGCGCGGCCACACATTGGGTATATTTGCACCAATGTTACGTATTGGGTCCAACACACCAATGTGTGGATCAGTCTTGGATACAATGTGAACATTGCGTCCAATCACAATCGAATGTCCAACACCGACCCGTGTCGAACTGTCGAGGCGGTTTTTGAAGTAAGTTCAAAGGCGAGGGGTATGAAGTGCGCGCGAGCATCTTGGACAAAATGCCGCTCGCGCGCCACACATTGGTTTGTTGAGTTTGTTCATTCGTCGCGAGCAGCGCTGTTGTTCGTACGTGTTACTTGGTTGTGTAGGTACGTAATTATTTTCGAAATGACAACGCCGTCGATTGACTGGTCAAATGAACATGTTTTGGAGTTTATTGAATTATACCAAGGGGAACCAGCGTTATGGGATTCAACCAATAAATTCCATAAAAACAGAAATGTTTTAGCAGATGCATGGGAAAGAATACGCTCGTCGTTTAGTTAAAGTGGTGTCACCATTGCAGAAATTAAAAGAAAAAAGGAGTCGTTAATGACAATATATAGATATCATTGGAATAAAAGAAAGAGATCGATTAAATCAGGGCCGATTTTTTCTAGCAGATATTCAAAATCAGATGATGACATTCTGCAGAAATTCTCAAAATGTCCCGAAGGTTCATGAAGCATCTCCGCCAGTAAATTATTTCCGTATCTATAAAAAAACAGCTAAAATGTATTTCTCTGGGTAGGAATAGACATTTCCATTTATTTGTCTAGTAATAATAATATTATATAACTTTATTCCAGAAGAGTGCAATTTAATCACCCACCACCTCTTTTTTTTTCGTTATTTTCTTGTACAATGCAAATAATAGGCATATGTACCTAAACCATATGCATAAGCGGCTAATGCAAATAAGTTTTCGTCCATCATCTTGTCGCTCTGCGACTACAACTGATAGCGCGGCCACACATTGGGTATATTTGCACCAATGTTACGTATTGGGTCCAACACACCAATGTGTGGATCAGTCTTGGATACAATGTGAACATTGCATCCAATCACAATCGAATGTCCAACACCGACCCGTGTCGAGTCGGTTTTTGAAGTAAGTTCAAAGGCGAGGGGTATGAAGGGGGAGTGCGCGCGGGCATCTTGGACAAAATACTGCTCGCGCGCCACACAATACACATTGGTTTGTTCATTCGTCGCGATCAGCGCTGTTGTTCGTACGTGTTACTTGTTGTGTAGGTACGTAATTATTTTCGAAATGACAAAGCCGTCGATTGACTGGTCAAATGAACATGTACAATGCAAATAATAGGCATATGTACCTAAACCATATGCATAAGCGGCTAGTGCAAATAAGTTTTCGTCCATCGTCTTATCGCTCTGCGACTACAACTGAGACATGTCCAATGTTTGGTCTATTTCCAATATTTGGCTACAAAGTACATATTGAAGCCAATGTGTGGTGCAGTAGTTGGGTTCAATACTGGTCATTTGAAATTTGAGTCCAGCTTGGACGCAAAGTTGAATCCAATGTGTGGCCGCGCTATAAAATCAAGCAATAAGTAAGTGTGCCAAATTTCTTAATTCTTCGTTCGCGCATTTCTCGTATAAAGGGGTCACAAAATTTTGATATTCACGTATTTATTTATAGATAATTAATATTACACAATATTCTACCACATACACACAACATCTACTTAGTTCTTAACAAAGCATTAATTGATTGAGTGGAGAGACCGACAGCTATTCTGAGTGAGGCGAGGGTACGCCCACGTACCTGTTAGTCAACGTACCTATTTAAGCTGCCCATTGCTACTATAGGTGCATATCAATCTAAGGCTTGATTCTAACGTACCTACCTTACGACACCGCCGCTACAAAATGCGGTTGTGATGTGCTTACGTGTGAATAGTGTCGTTGCAGCTTCTTGCGGTTGCGTTATGATGACTACGAAACTCACGCGCGCCGATTCGTCGTATCAACGTTATGGTTATCAGTGTTATCACACACGCGGTCGACAATAACCGCAAAATGTGGACTGTGTGAATTGAACTATTAATTTTGCATACACATTAGTGCCCGCCCACTAAGTGCGAATTGCTTTTAAGTAGGTAGTTACCATCCGTGTGGTGACGGATTAAGAATACGGAATGTCACCACCCCCTATCATCCCATGGGTGTCGTAAGAGCCAGAGGGAGCATATTATGCAGAGAACAGCACTGTATGAAAAGGAAAACTTGATACAAACCCTATACCAACCCGTTTGGCCAGCGTGGTATAGTATGCCAATTCCTCCTTTCAAGGGAGAGGCCTAGTCCAGGCAGTCCAGCAGTGGACTGTTAAAGGCTGATGATGAAGGTAGTTACCTGAAGTAATAGATGGGTACCTACTCATATCTAGGTAGGTATTATCATAGTGACGATATATACATACATACATAGACTCACGCCTGTTTCCCGGAGGAGTAGGCAGAGACTACGGAACGCCATTTGCAACAATCCTGACATATCTCTCTTGCTTCATTCACTTTCATAAAATTTCTCATGCATGCTCTTCGGTTTTAAGAGTACTTCCAAGTTCCAAGCATCATAATTTGTGGGCTACAATCATAGATATTAGATAGGTATAGGTCGGTTCATGAAAGATGACCACTGCGCAGAAATCATTTTTAGGTCCCCGTGGAGGTGCGGGGTGAGGCGCGGGTGGAATGCCAATGGCGTGGCTCCGTTCTTGACGCATTCCCTAAATGCGTCAAGAACGGAGCCACGCCACTGGTGCACGAATGTACATATGCGCGACGGCCGCCATTTGTGGTCAACTTTCGTGAACCGATGTATACCTAATAGGTAGGTATATTATTATGTGTACCGGCCCTTACAGCTCATAAGTCATAGTATTGGACAGAAATGATACACAAATAGTAATTAATACTTTATTTATAACATTTGTGTTTGTTAACGGCATTCACTTATTTTCGATTGCAAGTACAAATTTCGGTTAATTCAGGCGGATATACAGAAAACGGCCATTTCTGAAAATAAACAATTCATTTTTATTTCATATTAATGTCATAAACACACAAATGTTTAATTTGAGCGGGAATCGAACCCACGAGATCGTCAGATTAGCTATTTATTAATTTCTACTGATATTGTAGTTGTACTGTAGAGCAGTAGTTGACATTATTGCTTATAAATTCGCTTCCAAAACAAATGATTAAATTCAGTTCGAGTTGGTAGGTACGTCAAACATATCAAACTTTTTTAATAATTCGAGGATACCTAATTATCCCAGCTAAATTGGGACCTGAGAGCTTAAACGAGCACCTAAAAAAATGTATATAAACATGTATATTAGATACTCTACGAAGAAACGGAAAACTACATCAAACCCAATACCACCCGTCTGTCCAGCGTGGTTTAGTACGCCAAATCCTCGTATTGATCCACAGTGCTGCTGTAAAGCAACTAAGGAGAGACTTAAAGGCCTGTTAAAGAAAAGCAGCGGCAGCAGCGATTTCGATGTAGGTACATGTCAGGCTCTTCTCTGCCGCGGCTGATGTCGCGTACGAATAGAACGCGCCTTGGACATCGAAATAACTGCCGCCCGCCGCGGCAGTAATTTTGTTGTTCGTGAACGGGTCGTAGGTAAGACCCAGATGTCACACGGGTTGGTTGTCAAAGCGATCATAACAAAAAACTGAATTCTATCAAACGATATGTCGGTCTCCCTTAAGTCCAGCAGTTGACTGCGATTGTCTGCGAAAAAAGGCACAAAATACTCACAAGCCTTGATTCGTCCAGTTCTGGGTTGGGGTCGCAGTTCGGGGGCCTTGGGATGAGCCATCCGAGTCCAATAAGCGTGAGTAGCCTGCGCGTCCTCTTGCGGCCCAGACCACGGAACAGTAAGCCGAGCAGGAGGAAGGACAGAGCAGACAAGCCCAAGATCTCCTTCTTGCTGAAGGAGCCGTTGCGGCGCCCGAACCGTCCGCTACACACACACGACACACATTAAATATAATATAATATATAATATATATCTAATATTCTTATTCTACCACATTCACACAACACCATCTAGTCCCAAACTAAGCAGAACCTTGTACTATGGGTACTAGATAATGGATAAACATACATATATATACCTTTTTTTTTGTAAATACATACATATTATACATAGAAACACCCAGACCAAGACAAACATCCATGTTCATAGGTCGATTTCACGTTTCGAATTTATATGACACTTTTTTTTCAATTTCTGTAAACTTCGGTTTTATTGCTCAGGGAGGGCCTAAAGAGTTTTCTTTCACGTAGTTATACATGCGTTATCAAATATAACGAGGAATGTTTGCTCAAAGTAGTAAAAAATCAAAATTTAGACAACACGAATGAGGTGGGTGGTTACACAAATGAAATTCTAATAAACACAAATGATGTTTCGAGCACACTAATGACAAGGCCATTTTATAATTGAGAATGTATGACGTTTTTATAAAAATCGTTACCAGGACATTATAATGAGAAGACAAAAAAGAAATATGTTTTACCTATATCGTCACGCCTGTCTCTCATTGGGGTAGGCAGAGACTATGGAACGCCACATGCTTCGGTTCAAAAATACCTCTTTCGCTTCCTCGACATTCATTAACCTCATCATGCATGCGCGTCGGTTATGGGTACTTTTATATTTTCGTTAAACGTCACCTATTTGGTTGGCGTACGTCCGCCTAGGGCGTCCGCTACCGAAATGTCCATTCATTCTCGCACGATACACTCCTTTCGTATTTCTTTTTTCATCCATCCGTTCCAAATTTGGCAAATAATGTAGGTAAAACTTATAAATTAAGAATAGTTTTATGATTTTTGAACAAAAAAATATACTGTCTCTCTTTATAAAGTGATCCAAACTTGAGCTTTCAGTCCTTCAATAATGATTACTAAATCAACAAAATAATATTTAAACAAAAATTCTAAAGAATAATGAGGTGAGGCTAGTAACTTCGGGTGCAGGTTCTTAACAGAATCCAAAAAGCGTTTTTGTTTCTGTATTCCGTGTTTTTTTACACATTGATTCTTTCCAGCACCACCGCAACTATTAATATCGTCTTCATAGAATGTCTCAACTAATTTGTAAATTCTGTCACCTTGTTTTATTTTCTGTACTTACTTACTACTACTATAACTTAAGCACTTTTTGTGTCTCATACTGGCATTTAAGTTTAAATTAAACTTAGTTATTTTTGTAGCAGAATCATTGCGGCTATCAATAGTTATATGAGTTGAAGCGTAGTTGTTATCTAATTTACTGGTTTTGTCTGAATTTTGATATTTTAGTTTCATTTTATTAATTTGATTCGATAAAATTCGGCATCTGTGTTGATATTTCTACATACATAGACTCACGCCTGTTTCCCGGAGGGGTAGGCAGAGACTACGGAACGCCATTTGCAATGATCCTGACTTACCTCTCTTGCTTCATTCACTCCCATCAAGTTTCTCATGCATGCTCTTCTATTTAGGGTACTTCTGACCTGTCCTTTTTTTTAGGAGGTCTCCAATCTGGTCACAGAACGTCCGCCTAGGTCTTCCCGTTCGTCCTGTCCCATTCACATTTGCCTTATATATCTTCTTTGTCAGTCTTTCGTCATCCATCCTCTCCATGTGCCCTAACCATCTTAACATGCCTTTCTCGATGCTTGTCACTACATCTTCTTTTACCCCACACCACTCTCGTATCACACAATTCTTTACTCTGTCGGTCAAAGACACACCACACATACTTCTCAGTGCTCTAATTTCTACAGCATTTATTCTATTTTCAAGTCTCTTCTGCCATACCCAACTTTCACTACCAGACATAAGGGTAGGCACTAACACCCCTCTATGCACAGCCAAACGCACTTTTTGATTTTCAAGTCTCTTCTGCCATACCCAACTTTCACTACCAGACATAAGGGTAGGCACTAACACCCCTCTATGCACAGCCAAACACGCTTTTTGGACACGTTTTGACTGTTCATAAACGCCTTCAGAGCTCCATTCACACGATTACCTGCATTAACTCTTCTTTCAATATCTTTTTCATTCTTACCATCTCTTGTAAACAACGTACCTAAGTAAACAAACTCATTCACTTGTTCCACTCGCTGTCCATCGATCAAAACATTACAAGCCGTAACGCATTCCTCCTTTTCAAAAACCATAACTTTCGTTTTACTTACATTCACTTTCATTCCTTTCCTCTCTAACGCACCATGCATGATTGTTACCATCTCCTGCAACTCCTCCGCTGAAGATGCAAGTATTACCTGATCATCAGCATAAAGGAGGCATTTGACGAGTAACCCATTCATCCTTAATCCGCAGTTACTATGTTTTAAATCTTGCAAACAACTGTCCATGAAGAGGTTAAACAGCCACGGCGACGCTACACATCCCTGTCTAACACCTTTCTCGATGGTAAACCAGTCAGTGTATGCCCCGTTTATCCTCACACAAGCTCCAGAATTCTCATAAAGGGATTTCAGAGCTCGAATGAGGCTGCTGTCCACTCCATTCATTGACAGCACCGACCACATTTCATTCCTCACCACTTTATTGTAAGCCTTTTCCAAATCCACGAATGCGCAATAGACCTTTTGACCTTTGGCCAAAACCTTTTCGGCTATGCTTCGCAAGGAAAAAACCTGATCCGTACATCCCATACCCTTTCGGAATCCCGCTTGTACATCCCATATTTTCTTGTCGGTTACTTTCATAACTCTTTCAATCAGTACCTTTGCATACAATTTGCCAACAATGCTGAGAAGGCTAATCCCTCTATAGTTTTTGCAGTCTTGTTGCGAGCTTTTTCCTTTATAAAGAGGCACAACTACAGCTGTGGCCCAGTCATTAGGTACTCGGCCGGTGCTCCAGCAAAAGTTATATAACCGCTGCAACTGACCAACTATGATGCCCTGTCCAGCCGTCAGCATTTCGACTGTAATCCTATCATATCCTGCAGCCTTACCTACTTTCATACTTTCCAGTGCCTTCACGATCTCATCCACGCCAATAACACTTTCATCATTGCTATCGTTACCATTCATTTCATCGATCGGTGTCTCTATCGCCGTTCTGTCAAATAACCCTTCAAAATACTCTTTCCATCTCTTCATCACGCACGATTCACTATTCACTTCTTGTCTCTGACCGATGTGTATTCTGAGGATTGAGTTCTTCCTCGAACTGCACGAACGGATTTCCAGAAAAACTTAATGTTTCTTCGGAAATCGTTGGATAATCTGCTATCAAACTCATCTTTCTTTTCCTCTTTTTTCCTTTTAACCATTTCTTGATATTTCTTTATGATCAAAATCATTTCTCTTTTTCTGTAGTATGTTTTATCTTCAATGCTTTATTTTTACTATGTAATGTTTTCATTCTGCTTCTATTGTCTTGTGATCTCTTGACTCGTCATCAGCAGCTACTTCCTCGCCTGCTTCGCGAATTTGTGAAACAAGCAGTTCTTGCATCTTCTGTTCTTTGGCTTTCTTCAGGTATCGTTTAGAATTTTCTCTCCAACGCTTTCTTTATGCTCTTTGCTCCCTTAGAGACATTTCACTGATACATTTGACTTTTTTCTCACTTTAACGTTTTAAGTAAGCCTCCCTCTTCTTGGCTTTCTCGGTAGCATATGTTTCGGTGTCGTTTTTAGTTGCTTGTTTCTTTCTCTCCTTGCTCCGGGCCGGCTTCACTTAAAGAACACCCTTATACAGCTCAGTAACATGTGTAAAACAGTCATTTGGTAACACTATATCATTCGTGAAGTTTTTGTTTTCATTCGTGTTACTTAAAAATCCACACGAATGAAGTGACACTAATGATATTTTGAACGAAATCCTAAAATTATCTAGGCATGGAAATTTCTATTTGCTTTGGTAGACAAAACCAAATATTCGCGTTACTTGTGGCTAATCATCACGCGATACATTGAGTTTCTAGTAAAAATACTTTTTGTAATATCATTATAAACACGAATGATCATTTTTTTGTCTTTAATATAGAAATTCAAACAAATGTTAATTTCTTACCGAAAAGACGACTGCTGTGCTTGCGGGCACCTTAAAGTACAAGGGCGACTGAGAACCCCCTCTGGGTTGCGCAGAGAGGGAAGCGGTAAATCAACCGGATGTTTATATTTCTAAAGTTTTTTTATGATCTACACTAATGATTTAAAATAAGTGATCGCGTTTTTAACCTCTAGGAAATTATATTTCCACATTGTTGTAATTAAAACTACTGTTGCCGTTCAATAGCATTATTATTAGAGTGTATAAGGAAAACAATAAAATACGATTTCTTCAGGCTTAATATATTTTTTTATTCATGTTTACTAAATAATCCGGCAAGTATCTCGTCACACTAATGAAAAAGTAGACCTGTTTTTGCAAATTCTCTCAAAATTTAAACGTGTATTGTAATGTTTCTTCTTGTATCATATAAAGATGGAAACCAAGGATTGAATAGAATAGATACTTAGCAATATCATCGCATATTTCTTAAATTATTTGCAAAACATACTTTATTCGTTCCGTTTGAAATCGACCACACAAATGTTTGACTTGAGCGGGAATCGAACCCGCGACCTTCGGCGTAGCAGTCGCTTATATTCCCGCGGCGTCAACTTGTCGTAAATAAATACATAAATAGTAAAAGTAAATAGCTGCTCCCTGTCCCACTTGCGTTTCCTTCAGTAACCCGACCCGACCACAGCGTCATCTATCAGGTCAAATTATGACCTCTCACAGCACCGACTACCAGGTCAAATTATGACCTATGTTATTGTATAGCCCTATAAAGTCCTCTATGGTTCAGTGCAAGCCCCATTAAGATCGGTTCAGCCATTTCCGCAATGAACAGTTTTGACCGAAAAAGTGAAGTGTATAGTAGCTCAGATAATATAATATTTAAATATTATAATAGTAAGTAAGGTACGTAACCTTACAGACTAACATACTAGCAATAACGTAATAATTAATTTGTGCCATTGCGTGACCTACTGAAAAACGCCGATACACAAGGTATGTATATTATACCTTTAGGCCAAATCTTGAAGAAACAATAAAGATGACGAATGGGCACCAATACCATAGAGCATAGATATTTAATAATTGAGACACATTTCTTATGGGCGCTCTGTAGAAAAACTTTCTGTGACCAGTGTGAACCATATTGCCGCTTGACGGCGTGGCAGTCGCGCTGTGACAGCTGACTCTACGAGTGCAAGAGAGACGAAAGTTTCTCCTGTGTCACGTAACTACGAGAGCAAGAAAGACGGAGAACGACGCCAACGCCGCCAACCACTCCAACTACGTACTACACTGACAACCGTCAATACGCCAACTTTAATCGGCACACGACATCCTTAAGAAATACGCTTCTATTATGTAAAATTTGTATTCATTGCCAATATCACGTCTGATACTTTGAAGTTTCTGTTATGGCGTTACTCCAATCTCTCTACTCTCAAAGTCCAGTCGGTTTTCAGGCGTTCTCTGTACTCCACGACCTCCTTCTCCTTAGTCGAGTTATATTATACCTTATTATACCTATATCACTGTCGTCCCGATGGAAATAACTAATTTTAGAAACTGTAGGTATATTATTTTTAAACTTAGGTATACAACAAATAAGCTCGCTCCCTATTACCAAATAACAACAAACTTGCAGCAAGTTTAAATCAAACTTGCTAGTTTCACTGTGACAAACTTGCATCAAACTTGCATGAAGTTTGTCTTCCAAAGGATTTGGATGACGACGATACAGGTTGATGGTCCGACAACAGCTGGTCGTCGAGCACCTCCTGCTGTATCTAGGAGGTCGGCCGTCCACCAACCTGTGCTCGTCGTCATCCAAATCCTTTGAAAAACCAACTTCATGCAAGTTTGTCACAGTGAAACTAACAAGTTTGATTTAAACTTGCTGCAAGTTTGGCAAGTTTACATTGTTATCTGCGTGGGACATAAAAATTTATAAGATGGTGAAATGTGGGTATTTCAGAACACCTCTGCCTACCCCGTCGGTAATACAGGCGTGAGTCTATAAATAAGACAACGCATCTGCAGCATACTCATCAAAAGCTGCCGCACACAAGCCAAATATACTGGAAGAGCACAGAGATCAATCAACTAAGCTAAAAGTATTGCAAAATTTAGTTCTTCTAACCTTTGTCCTTCTGTCTGTCCTTCTGTCTGTCCTTCTCTACCTCCTTGTCTTTTTCTTTCTAGTTCTGCCTCTCTTCTTTTCTTCTCTTCCTCCTCTTTTACTTTTTTCTCGTCTTCTAATCTTTGTAGCTCTTGCTCTTTTTTTATCCGTTCTGCCTCCGCGATTCTAAACCGTCGATCTTTTTCTGCAGCACTAGAATAAATAAATCACATGTCACCCTTTTTAAAGACTACTGACGTGAGACAACTCAAATTTATTTTAAGATTTAGTCATCAGGAACGCTCTAGTTCCGCAGTCCACGAACGTAAGCCTCCCCCTAATTGGAGTCACAGTAACTAATATTGTTGGAGGGTTTGTCGTATTATACTACGCTGGCCAGGCGGATTGGCATAGGGTTTAATGTAGAGGTCTCTGCTCTCGCTAAGCTATCACTACCTTGCTTTATACACGAGTTTAATAAGAAATAATTTAATCGTGAGTATAATATACTTAATATCATCAGCAGCACCAATTAGCAAAAGGAAATCTCTTCCGAGTTGCAAAGAGTTTGAAGTCGCGTTAAACATGATCTAAGCATTAATTAAATGGATACATTAATTTGATTCACATTTCGTCACTTCTTATTAATTCATATCTTCATGTTGTATTAAAGGCCATGTTCGCAAATTCCCCAGTGTGGAAACGCCTACATCCTACAATTAACTAAAATCAGGCGATTTAGAATACCATCCCCACTAACACTTAAAGGTGGTTACCGAAGTGCTAAGGTGATCACCATTTATATGTGTAATGATTATCATAGATTTGGAAAAAGCAGAATGGCGTAGCCTTTGCGCGCTTTCCAGCCTCACTTTTTCACTTACTACAATGTCCCTAAAATGGGCTTCTCATAAACTAAAACAATCTCAAACTTCACACCAAAAAGATCTCCTCCAAACTCCTACAAGACTCTGCTCTGATAACCCGTATTTGCTGTCCTGAATTAGAGTTGTCTTTGTGTCTCTAAATAAAAGGCCTTATGATGAGGAGCTTACCAGTCGCACATTGTATATTATGCTTGGCGTATTCTACGTTACTCATTGTTCTCCGTGATGACATGTATGTTATGTGTATCCTTTATTACTCTTCATTTTGGCATGTTTTGTTTACAAAAAAAGATTATAAATGTAACGTGGATCTTTGAAAGAGATAATTGTTTCACTGAATCCCATTTTGCGGCGTGTTTACAGTCCTACACCGCAAAATAGTTGACGTTGGGTTGACGTTTCGTATAATTCTTTATTTTCTTTACGGCCTATGGTTGAAACACTGGAAAAGAAAGAAAAATACTTTTAAGAATTTTTGTCTATGGACCGGTGCACATAGGCCTTTACCACACTTGTCGGCAATTCCGTCGCGGATCTTCCACAGCGGAACGCCTATACAAGTTATTGTATTTTTAAATAACCAATACCAGGCACACTATGCGGATGATCCGTCGCTCCGATTGCTCTCAGCGTTTACGGTAACGGAAGATCCGGAAGGAATTTCCATCAAGTGTGGCGTAGGCCATACGAGAGCTTTTTCCACTGTCAAGCTATTGTCGACATTTTCGTCTTTTAAATAATGTCCAAAATCAATTAACACATTAATTTTCCTGAGCGGACTGCATTCGCTCGCTTGCTCTGCGCTGGCCTTCGCTAAATGTGCGCCGGCCTTTATGGGGAAATAGAGGGTCAGAGGTTTTATAAAACCTTATTCTAACTTATTTTTTACACGCAGGTGATGCAGGTGGCAAAATCTAGTCTATTTTTATGTATAAATCTCTTCCGTTACCGACTAACTGATAGAAACACACAGCCACGAAACTACAGTGGACGCAAGAAGCTGATATTAGGCATGTAGTTACATTATTTGTAAAATTCCCACCTAAGTGGATAAAAATAGGAGCCATGGTTTAATTAAAACTGTATATATCTGCAATGGATAGCCTTGCAAATTAGTAAACATAGTGATAACCGACTCCGGTGTGGACAGAGCCGAGAACGCAGTCTAGTTAACATATGGGCTATTATTTTTATAAGCATGAGCTATTTGAATCGACACAAATCAGATGTAGGTAGGTACCTACATAAAATCTTATCAAAAATATCCTTATCTGATAGATTGTATCTCAGATAGACTAACAGATAAACAATTGTTTTCATGACGCGAGCGATGTTAACCCGGCTTTTTAAGTCTAGCTTTGTTTACCTACCAGCCAAATCTTATCAATAATGATTCAGATTTTTATAGAAACAAGTAGAGATTTTAGAATTAAAAATCAAAATTCAGAGAATCACAGATCGTTTTAAATATACGAGCATTAATTCTCTGGATAATGAATTACCTATGGTAACAGAAGTTTGTCAAGTTTTGTGAAATCTTTTGAGGTAGACATAGTAAAGAAATGATCCAGATACTGGATATGACATTCCGACCTCGAAATTATACCCGAGTAATAACTATTAATTCTAAAGTGCTTATAATTGTCGTACAGATTCCTAAGTATTTGTAAATTTTAAGCAAAGAACACGTAGTGTTACGACTCGTTATTAGGTATCTATGATTATCTAAGATTATCGTCTTATTTTATAATCTAAGTTACGTAAATCGTCTCCTTCTTCCGTGCTTATCCCAGTTCAGTTGGGTCGGATCTCCTCACTTTCCTGCGCCAAGATTGCTTGTCTCGCTTCAGGCAACTAGACTCTCGAGGTCTCTGCTTATCAAGGACCACCAGTTCAACAGCGGACAGCCTCTACCACGTCTGTGTTCTGCTAGATTAAGCACCATATTAACAACGTGACTTTCTCCACGCCTCCTAATATGTCCATACTAACGAAGACGGTTTTCAGTAATTTTGTCGGTGATTGGTGCAACTTTAACACTTCCTCTTATGTACCTTATCTCAATATATAAAATCCTTGCGTTACTGACTGACTGACAGACAAGCTACAGCCGAAACTATTGGGCGCAGGAAACTGAAATTTGGCATGTATATTCCTTGGGGACCGTAGGGGTGCACTAAGAAGGGATTTCCCGAAATTCCCACGGGATCCGCCAAAACGGGTAAATTAAAAAAAAATGCAGGCGTAGCTGCTGGCATCCTCTAGTTGTTACATATTTTATCTAATCGAAGTTACGCAAATTATTAGTATTAATTTTATTTAAATTGTATTAATTTTGTTAAATTTTCATAATTACATTACAGATGATTAATTATAACTATATACATTACTAAAATTATTTAAATTGTACATATAATATTGTGAGGTTCATCATACATACATACATAGACTCACACCTGGTTCCCGGAGGGGCAGGCAGAGACTACGGAACGCCATTTGCAACGATCCTGACATACCTCTCTTGCTTCACTCACTCCCATCAAGTTTCTCATGCATGCTCTTCTGTTAAGGGTACTTCTGACTCGTCCCTTTTTCAGGATGTCTCCAATCTGGTCAGAGAACGTCCGCCTAGGTCTTCCCCTTTGTCCTGTCCCATTCACACTTGCCTTATATATCTTCTTTGTCAGTCTATCGTCATCCATCCTCTCCATGTGCCTTAACCATCTTAACATGCCTTTCTCAATGCTTGTCACTACATCTTCTTTTACCCCACAACACTCCCTTATCACACGATTCTTTACTCTGTCGGTCAAAGATACACCACACATACTTCTCAGTGCTCTCATTTCTACAGCATTTATTCTACTTTGAAATCTCTTCTGCCATACCCAACTTTCACTACCGTACATAAGGGTAGGCACTAAAACCCCTCTATGCACAACCAAACGTGCCTTTTTGGACACGTTTTGGCTATTCATAAACGCCTTCAGAGCTCCATTCACTCTATTACCTGCATTAACTCTTCTTTCAATATCTTCTTCATTCTTACCATCTCTTGTAAACAATGTACCTAAGTATACAAACTCATTCACTTGCTCCACTCGTTGTCCATCGATCGTGGTAATACCGCTTCGACAAAGCAATAAAGACGGTGGTACATACAGGGTACTTATTAATAATGCAAAATATAAGTACCGACTTAAATAGTATGAGAAAAAATATTTATAACTACGTAATTTTCTAAGTACTTCTAGGTCTGAAGTACCCGAAACCGGCGAGCATGTATGAAAAGAGTAATGAGTGTAGAGGAAGCGCGTGAGGTTTGTAAGGATAGAAGCAAGTGGCGTTCCGTTGTCTGTGCCTACCCCCGACGGGAAAAAGACGTGAGTATGACGTCTGTATGTAATTTTCCTCCTCGTTATTTATTTTTTGGCATTTGCGTTGTATGGTGTCGAATCGGCTGATGATGAAGGATTATCTCTGATCGGCCTAAGACCTAAGGTAACTTGTAGATAATGCCCAAGGCATTAAGTCTGCCTATGTATCACATTAGAAAAGAAGAACAAAGAATCAGTTCCAAAAACCTTTTAAACAAAATCAAGCTAGCATCTCAGAACTTCGAACGAGCCTACCGACTATCGGATGACGCTATTTCTTTAATGAACGGTGCCTTTTTAGAAGTAGATAAAGAAACCTTCGCTCTTGTCACCTGATCTGCGATGTGTTGGATATCTGTGCGAAAAGTTCTTGTCACAAAACCGAGGGATGCATTTTTCAGCAAGACGACAACTTTTCGTTCGTTTGTTGTTTATTATTATTTCTCGTTTTTATAATCTTCATTCTCATTCACCTGCCCGCCTTTAAAAAATCCTTGTTACGTCCATGTGAAGCACACTAGCATTAATTCCTAAACGCAGAAAATCTGTGATGTGGTAGATGCGTCATCGTGATCTGTTCACAGGTACCTGGGATCGTGATAATCGCAATACTTGACTCCATTTGAGTATGAAAACAGTAAATAGAGAAAATATGGAAACAGTAAAAATAATAAACTACACAGAAGGATCCAAAGTTGGCATACCCAGGTAACATACCGTAGAAAATATCAAATCATCATACATACATATACATACATATGCTCACGCCTTTTTCCCGTCGGGGTAGACAGAGACAACAGATCGCCACTTGCTATCGAATCATCACTTTACAAAAATTATCTCTTTACAATCGTTATTATTTTCTTAGCACCACTCAAATTCTTGAACAATTTTAAAGGATCACCAGTTTTAAACCTGCATATTATTTCGACTTTCTGAGAACATACAACCTTTCAATCAGTTTCAACTAACGGCACTCAAGTTGAATTTAATAGGATCATAAGTTATAAGTCATAACATTATTAGCACGGTAGTGTTATCCAATTATCGATTAAAGCCAAAAACGGTTCGGAATATGTGCATTTATGCAGCGTCTTTTTCAAAGTCATCATAAAAAACATTCAGCTACTCACTAATCTGTTCTCCTCCTCTTCACACGTGCATTTGTAAAGTGCATGATATTTGATAACCTTTTTCTTCTCAGCAGGTTTCGCTTCTTGCTTAGGTTGTTCGCCACCGCGACCAAACAAGTAAATAAGCGCAGACATGATCCCTGCACCAACAAACATCCCTCCAACGAAGGGAACCACAGGGCTATTTCGGTCACCCATCCTACACAAATATGTCTACAACGTCCCTTTTGAAATTTAACGTTACATTCAACATCTTGATAATTTTGTTTATTAAGAATTTGCCTTACATGATGGTCAATTATTGACACAATTTGACAATGCTAATGTTAATGACAGAACGACGGCGACTCTTTAAACTGTGGTAATAAAACCATAGACCTAAAATAATTATTCTACCTACGTTAAATCTTCACACGTATTGTTGCAATTTAAACTTACACGTGTGTATGAGAAAATTTGTACAGTTCTTCTGATTTTTCTTGTAGATTTAGGTGGTTAACGGCAGATTGCGAATTGGCTGAATTTATATTTTGGTTTTGTAACATCAAGATTCAAGAGTTCAAGAGTAGCGGATATTATTGACACATTGGTTTGTGCACCAGCTACTCAAACGTAGCAAGGTCCTCTAGCTTTTCAGCAGTGGCGGCGCTAGACCAAATGTGGGCGTCGGCGACATCAAGTTCATGAGGCCCTTTAAATCGATGGCGAGGCCCCGTTTACCTCGTATTAAAAAATAAACCGATAAAATTAAAATGAGCCAAATTATAAAATAATTTATTAATAAATACATTTAATAATGACAATTCAAACAGTGTTAGCCAACACAGATCTTGTCCACGCACGTGTTCGAAAATAATTAAAGTCATTATTATCTGCTTAACTTTTCCCGAATTGTTCGGTATCGGCTACCTAAGCCAGGATGATTGGCGAAACGAAATTAAGTATTTAAGTTGTAAAACTTTTTGCGAGGCCCCCTCAGGCGCGAGGCCGTCGGCGGTCGCCGACGTCGCCGACGCCTAGCGCCGCCACTGCTTTTCAGGAAGTTTTCACAAACAACTACCCGGTTCCATTAAGTAGCTCAAAATAAAATCCTCTTGTCAGCATGAGGTGATAAAACATTGCCAGAGTTTACTGTTTCAAAAAAACTCTTTAACCAAACCCGTAGACGGATACAGCACGGTAATATTTAGGACGGCACTACAAGAATACCAGTACCACATGTATCAGCAGACATATCAATCCACCCCGAACTCCACTTTGAACAAATGCCAGGTTTTCAGCGAAATCCTGTACCTTTTTATAAATTTAACGACAAAACAAATATTCTATGTACAAAATGCTAAAACGGAGGTTATCTTCTTTCTTTTCTTTGAGTATATAGTAGTACAATCTAGACGCTATCTTTAACATCGTCAGTTTGTGATTCAGGCGTGCGGAAAACGTAGCCGTGCAAGGAATTAGAGGATGCTTTGGAAATACACTTTCTGCTGTATACATATAAGAGGATTGGAGAGTTGCTACTGACCCTCGTGCTCTTATGATAGCGAATGAGGACCAAGCTTCCGTCCTCTCTTACTATCCTGCAGGAAGCAAGAGGAACAGAATGAGAAAAAGTTTGAAATACAAGAGATATTTTCCCGCTTATCCTAGAACTTGGCACGCGGCAGTAATGCGTCCATAATCTGGTGGCTGAGGACTGCGAGTAGTCACTTACCATTAAACATTACGAAGGTTGCTTGCTGTCTTTATTAGAGAATAAGAACATACAAATACCTACAGTTAAAATTCTGCTACAAATTAACTTTTTGACGTTCCTAGATTCATAGTTCCATAATTCATAGTTCCAAAATTCTTTAAGCGCGTTAGCGGGGGCATTGGCTCTCGTCTTTAGTAAAATTTTATCCATTATCCCTTTTAACATATCGCCTGATCCCCATAAGTTGTACGAGTAACCTTGACTTGAGTCTAAACTTACTTCTACTGGAAGAACCTTCAGCTATCCTATTTAACCCTGAAGCTAAGTGTGACAGTATTAGAAACACTGGTTAGCCAAATATAATTATAGATGTGCTACAGCAGCAATGGTATGCAATTAGAGGATTCGATCTCGGTAAATTTTTCTGGTCCCGGGATTTCGGGATTATCAACAGTTAATAGCGGGATCCCGGGATAGTCCCGGGATTGTATTGGTAATAGAAAGTGGTGGCAAAAAGAAAGTAAAACATATCAAAAAAACCTTTTATTTTAAATCTTTACTTAAATCTTCAAAAACAAAACAAAATTATAATTTCTTCTAATAAAATTAACAAACTAGGCCCTTATAAAATAGTTGAATAAATTATTGCTTAGTTTGTTTAATTTATTTTACAATAAACTTAAAAAAATCAACTTCTTAAAATTTGTCAAAAGAGATCAATGTTAATAGGACTCATATTTTATATCAAATAGACCAGACCAGGGTATTTAATATGCCTCTGCCTACACCTTCGGAGAAACAGGCGTGAGTATATGTATGTAAATAGACTAGAACCTATAATTTACTTATTTAAGCCACGCAAATAAAATCTAAGAAACACATCCAATGTCTCATCCGAAGCATACTTCTTAATTTGTTGCACAAATATGAAGCAGCGGAAAACGCGCGTTCAGGCTCGATGGAAGTTGGTAAATATATTAGTCCCGAAAATCCCGGGATTCATTGAACTTAATCCCGAAAATTTTGGGACTAAAATGTGATCGGGATCCCGGGATCTCGGTCTTCGGGATCCCGGGACCGAATCCTCTATATGCAATGCAAATTGTACGTGAATTATAACTAACCTACCTTAATCATCGGCGCTGTAGACTGGAGGTATAACCTACCTGGCTAAATTATGACAGCAGGAAGGTAAAAAATAGTAGCTGTTTTTAGTATTTAGGACTTACTCACCATTTCGGACTTAGCTCTACTGCATGTGCAGTTGAAGGTTTTCCGTTTTCTCTTCTGCAGTTGGACAAAACAAATCTATGTAGAAAAAGCTTAAGCGTAAGCTATTTTTCTTTTCGTAGGCTAGACATTAATGTAACTTGGCTGCTAAATCTAACGTCATATTGTGCTTCACGCGTGCCTTTAAGAAGCGATACAGGTAAAACCAGAGCATGCTTGGAAAATGCGTTCTTTCCCTGCTTAAAGTAGAGGGTTAAAAGGAAGTTTGCTTCGGCCTCATGGGCTCTGAAGAGAGCGAATGAGACCCAAGCTTCCGTCCTCTTACTTTTCTAATTAAAAAACAAAAGATAAGAATGTAGAGAAGTATGAAATAAAAGGTCAATTTTCTCCCTTAATCAGTAAAACATTTATATCACTGGGGTCTATGCAACATGTTTATTATAACATATACGCAAATAAGTTAATTTTAGCAACAATAATAAGTACCTACTCGAATTGTAAGTATGTGAAGTAACTATAACAAAAGACTCAAAACCTTAATCATTGGCGCCGCAGACTGCAGATATGACTGTATCTTGCGACATGATGACTCTAAAACGGGAAGGTAGAAAATAATCAGTTTTATACTCACAATTCTGGATTTATCTTTCTTGCATGTGCATTTGAAGGGAGCATTAGGCTGTTGGTTGACCTCGTACATGCTAGGCGGCCTCGGTGGGGCCTTCGTGCCACCTCGACCAAACAACATGTACAAGAGTGCGGCGATCCCAGAACCGACCACCACTCCCCCCGCGAAGGGTATTATATTACCACCCCCACTGCCGCTTTCACTCATCCTACATTTCCGCATTGCAACTGCAACCCCTAATTTCACTTGTACACTTTGAATTTTAATTACATATTTTGTATAATTTTATATATGATTTTACAATACGATCCATGAGTCGGATCGTATTGTTTGACGATGGTTTGACGTGACAGTTTTTTGACTGCTCATGGCACAGACTGGCACAGACATTTTCAGAGATTACCTATAAAGCTCGCAGACTCTTCCTATAGTCAACTTCAACTTCAACTTCAATTTTGGTTAAAATGGCTCCATGGGTGGGATCGATGATTTTGCCAATGTCAAGGTGGAAAAAGAGATCGAATAAATTAATAAAAATGCAAATAAATACGACTATTGACCGGTAATAATAGCTATGGTTTCTCTTTGAAGGGTTGAGTCACTGAAAAAGGACAACACAAATAATTAGTAAACATTAAGATTAAAGGAACTACAGAGATTATTAGAAAGGAGAAAAGGATGAAAGCAGAGGATATAATATATAAGTCTATAATTTTATTTTATTGATAGAGATAAATTTATATAAAATTTTAACAAAGGGAGTGTGAACTATGGTTAAGAGAAACGCGAGGTTAACAGGTCTAGGGATTTGGTTAGGAAGAAGGTCATAGAGAGGTGTAATTAACTTTGGGCAAGAGAAAAAAATGTGTTCCAAAGTACCCTCGTCAAGGCCGCACTCACAAATGGAATGATCTCTCACACGAATTTTAGCTAAGAATACTGGGGAGCACACAAATCCTAAGCGTAACCGGATAATGACAGATGTTGCAGGTTTATTCACCAATTTATATTTGCAAAACCAGGATTTGGGAGGTATGGTAGGTTGTATGGAGCCATAAAATTTACCCTTGACCAGTTTGGAAGTCTGCCATAGATCATTCCAAGATCTAACCATTGAAGACTGAGCCTATGAGCGTAGATCACGAGCAAAACAGTAGTTATATGTAGAACAACCAGACTGGGCTGCTGTTTTGGCGTGATAGTCAGCAATTTCGTTACCCGTTATCCCCGAATGACCAGGGATCCAGGCTAGAACTACCTCAATGCCAGCCAAGTGACACCTATACAGCGAAGCTTTCGTTTGCAGGGTTATGTGGAAGTTATCACGAGACTTGAAAGGGTTTTTCTGTAAATCGGATAGGGAGCTGAGGGAATCTGAGAGAATGAGAGCCTTGTTTATACTATGTGTTTCTACAAAAGTTACTGCTTCTAACAAGGCAATAGACTCTCCAGTGAAAGTGGAATTTTGGTGAGGGATCTTAAAATTAAGGACGATTTGATATTTAGGGAGCCAAACTGCAGAACCAACAGGGCTTTCGTTGGACAGCTTAGAAGCGTCGGTGTATAGGGTCACCCAATCGGACCAGTCGTTGGTCAAGATATCAAGTAGCTTGAAGTTGGCCTGACTGCAGCCCTTGCCAATACCAAAGTAAAGGTAAATTCTAGGCTGGAATATTAGGGACTGGAAATCTTAGAGAAAGAGGGAATGGAGGGAAGACTGAAAGACGGGGGCAGAAGTGCATGTGAACTTCCTGTAGGAAATAATGAGGAGAGGAGGGTGTTTGTGGGTCCAATAAGAAGAAGTAGAAATTAATGTGGTTAGAGACTGAAGAATGGGAATCAGAGGATGGGAACTAAGTTGGAGGGCGCCGAAAAGATATCTGTCAGCGAGGAATTGACGACGAAGATGGAGGGGAGGATCCAAGCATTCCACTTGAAGTGCATTGATCGGGGAGCATTTCATAGCACCCGCTATAATTCGCAGACACTTTGACTGAATTCTTTCTAGTCTGGCGAGAGCGATTTTGTTACATGGTTCTAGTAGGAAGCCTGCGCAGTCAAAGTGACTACGAACCACAGCGTTGTACAAAAGCTTTTGGCAGAAAGGGTGTGACCCCCATCGAATCCCTGAAAGGGCCCGCATGACGTTCTCACCCCTTTCGCCCTTCCGCTCAATGTAATTCAAATGGTATATGCCGGAGAGTTTGGAATCAAGGATGACGCCCAAGAATTTGACGTGATCAACAGTGGCGACAGTTTCATTACCCACAGAAAGATGGATGTCTGGGATGTTGCGTTTCCGGGAGAACACAACGGCGCTGCACTTGGGGACAGAGAGGGAGAGGTTGTGGTCTGAGAGCCAGGCATCTAAATAGTGGAGGGCAGAATTCAAACGAATAGATGCCTGTTGAAAGGAAGAGGAGCAAGAGTACAAGGCAATGTCATCAGCGTACTGAAGGATGTTACAGAACGAGGAAACAGAGCGGTCAAGGTCATAGGTATAAAGGTTGTGAAGAATTGGACTAAGGACTGATCCTTGCGGGAGCCCTTTCCATACAAGTCGAGGAGGGAGGAGGGTACCCTGATGACGGACGGAGATGGAACGGCACATTAGGAGGTTAAATA
The DNA here is from genome assembly GCA_944739405.2 of Euclidia mi. NCBI lineage: Eukaryota > Metazoa > Arthropoda > Insecta > Lepidoptera > Erebidae > Euclidia > Euclidia mi. Next base: position 9,053,641 of record OX123188.2, on the reverse strand, counting down.
TTAAGTTGGTCAGCCTCACGGGAAGACTCAGCTGTAGCATTTTCTGCCTGAGTAGCGGAAGCTGGACATTGTCATAGGCAGACGAAATGTCGAGAAAAACCCCGATAACGTGCTCATTCCGGGAAAAGGCAAGCCGGACCTCAGAGGTAAGGATACTTAGGCTATCCAGAGTACCCTTACCTTTCCTGAAGCCGAACTGGGTATTGGAAAGTAGGCCTTTGCTTTCTAGAATCCATTCTAGCCGGTTTTTTACAAGGTTTTCCATAATCTTGGCTAGGACTGAGGAAAGGGCAATAGGTCTATAGGAAGAAGAGATTTTGGGATCTTTACCAGGTTTGAGAATTGGGATAATAATTTGGGATTTCCAGGATGCCGGGATTAGACTTGTGAGGAAAATTGCATTTAGGATGCCAAGAAAAACTTGCTTGCAGGTATTCGAGGACTTACAGATAAAGGAATATGGTCTATGCCAGGCGAAGAGTCACGAAGATGACCTATGGCAGTGACTAGTTCGGAGAAGGAGAAGGGGTCATTCATAGGGTCTGGAGGAAGGGCAGTAATAGTGGGGTTGGGAGGTGGAAGACATTCAAATTCTGGAACATAGGGAGGAGCTAAGTTGCATTCAAAGGCGTGGAGAAAGGATAAAGGGTCGTTTGACGTGATGTTAGGGTCTTCCACGTATCTGCGGTAGGACTTGATCTTTCTCCAAATAAGAGATAGAGGGGTGCGGGGGCTCAGGGAATCACAAAATTTACGCCAACCTTCGGCATTTTTGGAAGAGAGGAGTCTGGATGTGGTAGCGGCAATCTTTTTATAAGTGAGGAAGTCGGACATGTTTAAGGATGATGCAAACTTGTTCTCCGCCTCCCTGCGAGAGCGAACGCTTGCAGAGCATTCAGCATCCCACCAGGGAGGAGAGGAAAGAAGTCTACGAGAAGGTAATTTAAGAGGGATAGAGGAGTTAGCGGCGGATAAGAGGGCAGAGGTAAAGCGGTCATATAAGACCAAAAGGTTTGAGGGATCGATGGGAGGGAATGAACCAATTTCTGAATCCAGCAATACTGAGAATTGGTCCCAGTTGGCTTGGGGGAGACGGTGTTTAAGTAAGGGTTGGAAAGAGGATGTACGTGGAGGAGGTAAGGAATAATTAAAGGTAATTAAGATGGGGAAGTGATCACTGCCAAAAGAATTAGGTAAAACGGACCAGGACAAATGTGATACTAAGGAAGGAGGGCAAATGAAAGATCAGGGACACTGATATTATGAGAGGGAGAGCTTCTACGGGTTGGAGAGCCGTCATTCAGAACACATAGGTCTATAGTATCTAGGAGGTCTAGTAAGGAGGAAGAGGAAGGGTCATTACAATGAGATCCCCATAGTGTATTACGGCAATTAAAATCACCTAGTACTACTAAAGGGGCAGGAACAGAGGAAAGAATAGAAGTTAGGTTAGAAATAATACTAGGATTAGGGTGGGGAATGTAAATAGACACAAAGGAGACGTTTGCCACTCTTGCAGCAACAACATTTAGGCTTGGGTCATGGGAAGGTAAGGAAATTTGGGAGAAAGTGATAGATCTATTAATCAACAGGGCGCAACCCGCCCATCCATCCTGTCTGTCATCACGGAGACACGAGAATCCTGCAACCCTAAAATGGGAACCAGGCTTCAACCATGTCTCAGAGACCGCAAAGACGGAAGGCTTGTAGCGGTTGATCAAATAGATGATATCATGTTTATTGCGCCTAATGCTTCTACAGTTCCATTGAAGGACTTGGAGATCCATTAAACGCATTGTTGTGGGCTAGGACTCGGAATAGTTGTTCTACAAGAACAGAGACATTGTACGGTAGGGTGTCGGAAAACTTTGATAACATGTTGATGAGTGAGCACAAGAGCAATTCAACTAAGTTATCATTTGGAGTGGCTAGGGGAGTGGTTTCAGTTTGGGATAAAAGGGCACAGCCATTAGGTTGGAATGAAGAGGGAGTGGAAATGATAGCATTGTGAGCGGTGGAGTCATATGATTTGCCAAGTACAGGGGTGGGTCGGGGAGATTGGAACACAGTTTTTTTATAGGAAGTAGTAGGAGTAGACGGGGATACTGGAGCAGTGGGGGTACATTTCTGAGGAGTTTGGGAAAGAAGTTGAAGGGATTGGGGTGTTGCAGCTGTCTCAGAATACAGACGTCTAGCCTGGGGGAATCTGACTGAAGCCTCCAAAAAACTGACATTCTCCTGGGACATCACCAATTTTATAGATTTTTGGCGGGAGTGTTCTGGGCAGTTACTGTCCATTGCTGTGTGTCTGCCCACATTACATAGGAAGCAGGACACCACGGAGTCTTCAACGGTACAGGTGTCACCGGGATGGGGTTGGGCACATTTAAAGCAGCGGGGTTGAGAGCGACATTGGGTGGCAATGTGGCCGAAGCGGCAGCACTTTCTGCATTGGATAGTGGGTAGTTTGTAAGTGGAGACGGGAAGGGAAGCATGATAGCAGTATCCCTTTTCAGGGAGGCTTTGCCCCAGAAAAGTAAGGACAACGGAGTTTGAAGGGATCCAAGTGGTCTGACCATCCTTTTTAGACTTTACATTGAGGCGTCTTGCTTTAATTACATCACCACAATTTATAGGAGTGTTGATGCCAGTCACAAGTTCTTCAAGGGACCAATCAGTGGGAATGTCTCTAACCACACCCATTCTAAAAATTTGGAAGCGGGGAATGTACGCTGAGTATTGGTTGCTACCCAGTATGCTCAGATCTAAAAACTTATTGGCGGAATCTGCCGAGTTAAACTCGATAGAGATTTTGTTGCGGCCGAGATTTTTAATACCGCCTTCCTTTATTCCAGTGATGTTATTTTTGTGTAAAAACTGCGCAAACTTAAGGATCTTAAAAGATTGGCCTGACGCAGGGTTGGGTTCTATTCTGGAGACATATACCGAGAATGGAGCCTTATCCGAGTCTGAGTACTTCGCCATGGCGTCGTTTTCAAACCCGGGTTTCACATAAACGGATTGTATCGACTCAGCAGGTGACCGTGTTTTTTAGGGTCAGTGTTGATCGTATCGTCGGCTGACCGTTTCAGCATCTTCCCTTTGTCGGGCGGTAAACCACCGCCCCCATCTGGGGGCACCTCCATGACCTCCATGGGAAACAATGAATGGCTACGATGGAAGGGTAACTATATTTGCAACTTACGTAAAACAATTAACCACCACATAAACAGCACAAACAAACACAACCTGGAGCCACAAACAGAAACAATCCGCGATATGTTTAAAAAGATAACCTAAAAACGTGTTTTCAAGTCACTCTGTAACCACCAAGTCCTTATAGTAGAGGAGACGTGGAAGATCGACCTTCACCGATCTGATAACCAGATGAGACGTATTTTTTATGTAATATAATTTATAAACAAATATGCCTATAATTAACTTGCCTCTCAAAAAAGTGCTCATAGCTATTTTAAATTTAAGTAATTTAATCAACCGCAAATATAACTTTGTCGTTTATACAAACACTATGGAAAACAAAGTTATTTTTGGTGATGAAAAAGTGATAGTGATATTTGGATACTTGAAGATAAAGGGTATGTTAAGTATTAAGGCTGATGCTTAGTAATTAATAAAACAAACAATCTTGGATTTGAAGCAATATAGCAACAAACAAATAATTAGATTAAGTGCGAGTCCCGTAAGGGTCCCGTAGTTCAGGTATCCACTTAACATACCCTCCTTGACTTAACCAAATATCACGATCACTTTTTCATCACCAAAAATAACTTTGATTTTCATAGTGTTTCTATAAACGACAAAATTATATTTGCGGTTGATTAAAATTACTTAAACTTAAAATAGATATGAGCACTTTTTTGAGAGGCAAGTTATTATAGGCATATTTGTTTATAAATTATGTTACATAAAAAATATGTCTCATCTGGTTATCAGATCGGTGAAGGTCGATGTTCCACGTCTCCTCTACTATGCTGATTCCTGACTGTTCTATTAGGTACACCGTTAGGGCCGGCGCCACAGACATGCCGGCGCACACATAGCGAAAAGTAGCGCAGAGCATGCGATCGGATTCGCGGACGCCCGTACGCGCGTGTATGCACTAGTAGAGCTTCAATCCGCTCAGGAATTTTAATGTGTTAATTGAAGTTAGACACTATTCATCATCATTCATCATCAGCCTTTAACAGTCCCCTGCTGGACTAGGCCTCTCCTTTGAAAGTTGGCCTACTATACCACGCCGGCCAAGCGGGTTGGTATAGGGTTTGTATCAAGTTTTCCTTCTCTTACAGTGTTGTTCTCTGCATAATATGCTCCCTCTGTCGGCTCTTACGACACCCATGGGATGATATGGGGTGGTGACATTCCGTATTCTTAATCCGTCACCACACGGAGAACGGAGACACTATTATAATGAGGATAATAATTAGTTTTGCAGGCATGCCAGGGTCTCGGCGACCGAAACCATTGCGCGCGAACAAACGCGCATGCTTGCGGTGTTGCGAGTATTCACTTCGACCCGCGTTGTATTTAGATGTGTTCATTGATTTTGGACATTATTTAATTGAGGTATATGTCGATAATAGTTTGATAATGGAATGCTGCTCAACTCTGCTCTTCGCCGTAAGGGCGCCGGCCTTTAGACAGAGGATACACGGTGAATTTGGCACCAGTTCGGTCTGTGACATGTGATTTGTGGACTGGCTTTAAAATATATTATACTAGCTGACCCAGCGAACTTCGTATCGCCTTTTTAAGAGTTTTTATTTAATTCCCTTTTTTCCAAGCCCCTTTTCCATAGTTACCATTGACTAAGCGCTTAATCTCTTATCATTTCAGAGTCTGTAAATGATGAACAAACAAACATAGATTTTTATATAAATTGAATTCCCCATTCCTTAAAATATCGGAGACGATACCCATATCGAATTTTTAAAAAATATCCCGTTCGCCATCTTTGATTTCCTATCCGCCATCATTGATCACGAAATAGATGTATTTGGATTCACCATCCCTTAAATCATCAGAGACGACACCCATATTGATTTTTAAAATTTTTCCCTTCCGCCACCTTTGATTTCCCATCCGCCATCTTGAATCACGAAATAGATGTTGTATTTGGATTCTCCATCCCTTTAAACATCGGAGAGGATACCCATATTGATTTTTTTTTAAATTCCCATCCGCCATCTTTGATCACGAAATAGATGGTGTTTTTGAATTCCCCATTCCTTAAAATATCGGAGACGATACCCATATTGATTTTTTAAAATTTTCCCATCCGCCATGTTTGATTTCCAATCCGCCATCTTTGATCACGAAAAAGATGTTGTATTTGGATGCACCATCCCTTAAATCATCAGAGACGATACCCATATTGATTTTTTTAATTTTTCCCATCCGCCATGTTTGATTTCCCATCCGCCATCTTGAATCACAAAATAGATGTTGTATTTGGATTCTCCATCCCTTTAAACATCGGAGAGGATACCCATATTGATTTTTTTTTTAATTCCCATCCGCCATCTTTGATCACGAAATAGATGGTGTTTTTGAATTCCCCATTCCTTAAAATATCGGAGACGATACCCATATTGATTTTTTAAAATTTTCCCATCCGCCATCTTTGATTTCCTATCCGCCATCTTTGATCACGAAATAGATGTTGTATTTGGATTCTCCATCCCTTTAAACATCGGAGAGGATACCCATATTGATGTTTTTAATTTTTCCCTTTCGCCATGTTTGATTTCCCATCCACCATCTTGAATCACAAAATAGATGTTGTATTTGGATTCCCCATCCCTTTTAACATCGGAGACGATACCCATATTAATTTTTTAAAATTTTCCCATTCGCCATCTTTGATTTCCCATCCGCCATCTTTGATCACGAAACAGATGTTGTATTGCGATTCCCCATCCCTTAAAATATCGAAGGCGATACCCATATTGATTTTTTAAATTTTCTCATCCGCCATCTTTGATTTCCCGTCCGCCATCTTGGATCACTAAATAAATTTCATTTTATTAATCAGCGTCCCGAAAATCTCGAAAACGATACTCATATAGATTGTATCCTATTCGTTTAGCCTTTTATTGCCCTTGACCAAACCCTCCCCCTTCTCGTTTGACCATTTTTTTATTTTTGTCTGGCCTCTTAAAGTTGTGGGGTAATTTTATATAGCCTATAGCCTTTTGGCATAATTGGGCTATCATAGGCAATAACAATTTTTAAAATCCGACTGCTAGTTCCTGAGATAAACCGACATTATCTTTTAGCCTTTTTAGCCTTTTTCCCGGCCCCAAAGGGTCGAAGCGTTATGTTATATAGCCTATAGCCTGCCGGAATAACTGGGCTATCGTATACAAAAAGAATTTTTCAGATCCGACCGGTAGTTCCTGAGATTAGCGCGTTCAAACAAACAAACAAACAAACAAACAAACAAACTCTTCCGCTTTATTATATTAGTATATTATATTGAAGAAGATATAGATTTTAAAACAGTCTTATATTCAATTTACTCATACATACTCATAAAAATGCTAGTCACGAGCCTTTGGGAACACGTTTTAAACCGTCGGGCACAGTTAATCACGAAATTCTTAGCGTTTATGGAGAGAAGTACCCTTAGATAACCATACTGTGGACCATACTGACTATACTGGTCTAAGACATAAAATAAGCTATCTCTTTAGGTTGCAAAGCCCAGGCTGCAGTAACTGCGGAAAAGCTAATATTTTGTCCAATTTGATTATACTAGCAAGCGAACTCCCAGTCTCTAAATCGAAGTCTTGGATGCAACCGTGATAACACGAGAATGATGACGATGATCTTTACTTCCTCTATATTATTTAATGAACATGAGCAGGCATGTTTGCATGAGGTCTTCCTTTTTATCTTCACTCGCAAATCTCGCAATATATGCCTCGCTATGATGTACCTACACTTTTTAAGGGTTTTGTATTTTTACTTACCTCTCGGGGGCACAGACACCGTCATATCAGCGGTATCAGTGATACGGGGCTCCTGAGCTAAAGTGTGTATACAAACTTTAATGAAAAACCTTTATCCTTCGTTGTTGGGGGCTTCACAAGGCGTTATTTTTTATACAAGCCTTGTCTAAAGCCTGCAGCCTACTGTGCGTGGTTTGGCAAAAACTGTTCGCGGCAACTTTGAAATTACACTGAGAGTCGGGTAAATTCAAAGGCGCCGTGCGTCCACAAGAGCACGCACCATGGGAAGCTGACTTAAGGTACGTACGCTATGCCACTGTCATGACGATAGTACGAAACCTCGTCTTTTATTGGTAGCCGGGAAACTATTCAAAGCTCGAAATGGATTCAGGCAATATGTATATCTAGGTTTCCTATCTGCTGAAAACAAGTGCCAACTGTTGTGAAGCAATATGATAAGCAGATATATCTTTAAAATATAAGTACCTACCTACTTAGTAACTAAATAATTACCTGTGGCACGCATCTTCAAGATAAGTAGATGTTTTAATAGTTTACTAAACCATGATTTTTCCCCTACTGGGGGTGGTATATAAAAAAACCTTCCTTAAAAAGCATCCCTGCCTGCTTACATCGTAAAAAGGAACCTGCTGTCTCAAAGAATTTCGACTCGAATCGAATCTACCTACGTATTGTTCGAGCCGGGGCATATCTCCCAACAGTTTTACAACTAGGTAGTTCAAATTTTTTGCTCTATGTCATGACATAATTTTGGCGCCCCCATCACGCTGCCGCCCGGGCACGGTTAGCCCCCCCTCGTAGTCGTAGATCCGCCACTGGTGAAGTATCAGTATATTCCATATTGTTGCGTTTATTTCAGTGAGTGAAAGTGTCGGCGGCTCCATCCACTTTCCTTCATCACATCCCTCATCCCGCTCATTGTCCCGGCAACGCACTTGTAATTCCTCTAGGGTTGCGGGTGTCCATGGGTGGCGGTAATCACTTACCATCAGGCAGTAACAGATCTACGTCTTTTACTAAGCGAACCGAACGAAACGCAACAGTTTTGGCACTGTTAATTTACGTCGATTTTCTGTGAGAGGGTAGTACTTCCCCGGTCGAGCCGGCCCATTCGTGCTGAAATCAGCAAAGCTCTACTACCTTTAAACTATAAGGATGTGCTACTCCCTCGCTCCTACCATGCCGTTTAATTGTCTGTTATGGCCTCTGTGACAACCAACCAGTGTGACAACCATACCCGGTCTCCCCTATGCCGTGATATGATTATGGCTTCCCCATGACCGCCACTGCCATCAGGCAAGTAGTTTGCTCGATTGCCTCTTATGCGTCCTAGGCTCAATAGTTTAAGCTCTGCGATAATATATCAATCAGGAAAAGTTATTTTATAGGTAAATGATGATGACGATGAGGCAGCGATAGCCTAGTGGAGATACTAACAGACTGCAGAAGGTAGCAGGTTCAAATCCACAGCGCGCCACTAACAATATGAAGAAATGTGAGTAAATATGGTTTAACTAGCTGTTTTTCGCGGTTTCACCCGCGTCCTGGGGGAACTACTTCACGTATTCGGTTAATTTATAGCCTAAGTTACTCCTTGGTACATCAGCTATCCGCCAGTGAAAGTCCCGTCAAAATCGGTCCAGCCGTTCCAGAGATTATTAGATAGAGACAGACAGACAAAAATTGTAAAAAAACATTTCGGTATATGTACCGTATGCATATGCATTTAGTAAAAAGCGGTTATTTTAATATTACAAACAGACACTCCAATCTTATTTATGTAATTATAATAATATGTATAGATGTATAGATTATCGCTTTTTCCGAGCCTCTGAGAACTGTTTAGCATCTTAGCCGGTTGTCATGAAGGGTTTTCGCCGTGGCTATGAGGAATCAGTACCCCAGAATAAACTGAAACCAGGCGCGGTCCGAAGGGGGGAGTCACAGGGGACATGACCCCCCCCCCCCCCAAAATCTCAGGCCAAATTGCAAAATCTCAAAAATTTGCCAAATAATAAAAGGAAATTTCTAGCAATCCCCTCATTGTCTTGCCCTGGTCCCAATTTAGTTGGGGTCGGCGCAGTATGTCCTTCGCTTCCATACTTATCTGTCAACAGTCATCCGATCATTTACCCTTTTCACTTTCATATCCATCCTCACACAGTCCATCCATCCTTTCCTTGGCCGTCCTCTCCCTTTTCGTCCTTCTACGGGCATATTCATCACTTTTTTACCTCCATACACACATCTCATCTCTCCGCATAACATGTCCATACCAGGCCAATCGACTCCCTTTTACCTTTTCATCAATGGGCGCCACTTTCATACTACCTCTAACGTAATCATTCCTAATTCTGCCCATTCTTGTCACTCCACACATCCATCGTAACATTCTCATCTCTGTCACATGCAATCGTTTCTCATCCATCTTCTTTGTAGCCCAACACTCAGCTCCATACAGTACGACAGACCTTATAACCGACTTATACATGCGGCCCTTTAATTTTACAGGCATTTTGTGGTCGCATATATTGTGCCTGAGACCTGTCGCCATTTCAGCCATCCTGCTTTGATTCTTTGCCTAACATCCCGATCAATTTCGCCGTCATCTTCCAGGAATGAACCTAAGTAGCGGAAATCGGAGCTCGCCGAGTGTAACCGGTATAGGACTGGAGAGAGCGCCAAAATCACAGAACTTATATTCTGTTTTGGTTCTGCTTATCTCAGGCCTACATTCACCAAGCTCTGCGCCACTCCTCCAGCTTGCTCTGCACCTTCTGTCCACTCTCTGCTACCAGAACGATGTCATCGGCAAACAGCATGCAACAGGGTGCCTCTTCCTGTATGTCCGATGATATAGCATCCATAATTAACAGGAAGAGGTAGGGGCTAAGGGCTGACCCTTGGTGCAAGCCTACGGCCACATCGAATCTGGCTGGAATACCAGCTATGGATTGGACTTGCGTTCGGCATTCAGTGTACATGGCTAGAATCAACGTCAGGTATTTCCCAGGCACTCCTTTCTTCTTCAGGGCCCACCACACGACTTCACGAGGCACTCGGTCATATGCCTTTTCAAGGTCGACGAACACCATGTGCAAGTTTTTATGCGCCTCCCTGTATTTTTCGCACATTTGGCGAAGTGAAAAAATGGCATCCACCGTACCTCGACCAGGCATAAAACCGAATTGGTTTCGTGAAATCTCACTCACGTCACGCAGGCGTCTCTCAATTACTCTCTCCCATACTTTCATACTATGAGGCATTAACTTTATTAACTTTAATACACTCTTGGATATCACCCTTATTTTTTTAAATGGGCACCAGGTAACTGTTGCACCATTCCTCGGGTATGGTCTCCTCGTGCAACTGCTTATTGAAGAATAAAGTCAGCCACGCCCATCCATCATCTCCGAGCGCTTTCCATGCTTCTACTGGTATTCCACCTGGTCCTCTAGCTATCCCCTAACAGCGATAAATTTATAGTTTGCTGACGTCTAGTGATGTTTTTATGAACTACGTACGCTGGCCAAATTAACATTTTTTTAATGTTCCTGCTGCCACTGTCGTTACAGACTTACAGAGTATCAGCTATGGATTACAAAGTGGAATCGGGAGGTCACAGAAATGCTGATACGAAACTTCCTAAGTGTGTAGTTTCTACTATCGAAGTTAGTGATGATGATTTATACCCAAATATAAAGACATTTGTCAAAATTCTGGCAACTCTTCCCATAAGTGGTGCGAAAGCAGAGTGATCCTTTTCTACGCTTAGGCGTGTAAAAACGTGGTTGTGAGCTAACAGGTTTAGCTCTTTTAAACATTCACCCGGAAATAGTACCAGACGTCTCAAATATTATCACCCGATTCGCAAATATGAAAAGACGACTTCCATTTGTTTTAAAGGTAATTTATAAAATAAAATTGTGTCTTGTGCAATAATGTTTATTTTATTCCAGATACCTATTTCTTATTAGTGTAGTGAGTGACCCCCTCCAAAATTTTAGGCTGCGACCGCGCCTGACTGAAACTGTTCTGAACCATGAAATATTGCTATCCTTTTGGGTTGCAGAGGTCAGTCGGTCTACAGTCGCTCTGTGGCAAAGATAATAAGTAGTCAAATCTGGTTCATAGTTTGAACCAAGTAAGCAGACCAGAAGCTCCAAGACGAAACTAGTTACGACCTACGACTCACAACGGCCGAAATATTTATTACATATAAAATACAAAATTGAAGATGAAAGATTACAAGATACAAGATTGAAGTCTGTCTGTTTAATAAGCTGTTTTTTCCAAGTGATTCTTATTTAGGAAGTGATTAGAAGACATTTTATTAATTTTGACTTTCTGTTTGTCCGGGGTAATATATCTGAAATAGTCGAATCGATTTGAACTGTACTTTCACTGAAAGATAATACATATACGGGGACTTTGTAGAACTACATATACCTAGGCTTTACAAAGTCCCCTATCTTTAATTAGGCCCGGTAGGTGAGGCATCTGCAGGAAACAGCTAGTTTAAAATAAACAATAAACAGTAAGCTACTTATTTTATTTTCACTTGAATACAATTATTATTTTTGTGACTATTTAGCTTATAGACGATGCAAAGAAGATTTAAATATCCATTTATTGTTTTCATAAATACAACACAGACTTAGAGTCATCGTAGACAATGACATTAGCAAGATACCTTTAATTGAAATTCAACATGCAATAATTAATTATTGATTAATTTGTCAGATTTAAAATTACTAAGTATCAATCAGATATTATTTAAGTACGTGTTCCATTAGTATAAGGCCCCGTATATAGGGCCCCTTAGCAAGGCCCCCAAATACTCCAATATTAACATACCTTTATATAATATAAATAAAATAATTCTGTAGGAGATATTCGAAGGCACACATCACATAATATTATTATGTGCCTTCGAATTGGTAATAAATATAAGATCATAGCAGAAGACTGTTGTACTACCTACGCATTTTCTTCACTTTTAGGGGGGCCCACTCTTTTGTGCCCACTGCCCAGGCGCCCCGGCACGTCCTAAGACGGCACTGATTGAGGCACACGGGGGCATATTGTGTCCATTTAAAAGTACAATTGGATAAATGTGAGTGGCATTGCAGTCGGTATGTTGCCAAATTTTTTTTGGACCGACAAGACGATGTCTGCTGGGTCTCTTAATATGTTTATGTTTTTTCTGCTTTTTTTTCAGGTTGCAAGGTGGGGAGAGATTGTTGATGGAAGGCAGCAAGCGTTTCTCGTAAAGTGTGCGTCTCCAACAGCTATTCTTTTTCGCATTTCTCTTTTTCACTCCACTGAAAAAAATTAAAAATAATGAAAATTACACTCCGTCGAATCACAAGAAAGTAGTAGTAGGTATCGATTATGAAAAGTGGTATAACCTTTAATAAAAAAAACAATCTACTCAAGACTGTGCTTTTATGTCAATAAATATTGATAAAATACTAGCTTCTGCCTGCTCTGCTATTGGGCTCGCGCGTTCCTCGAGCGGGCGCTTGACGTACGCCTGGCGGTCACATTGTACTGCAGGCCCGTACATCAGGTGCCCGCTCAAGGAATGCACACGCCCAATAGGTATATCTGCGACAGCCTCAAACAAATGAACATTTTGCAAGAAAGGGAACCTTCTATACTAACCTTTTTAAGACGTGTACGTTTTTGAGCTGTTACTATTTCAGACACCTCCTTAAATTATAATTTATTATGGGAAATGGCTCCGCTACTCGAGTTCGAAAAAATAACCGATTCGTTGCGACTCCCGTTTCTGAAAACTTCTCACCAAATATTTCGTGAGACGTCTGTCGTACAAACGGCAACATATCAAGCTAGTCTTTAACCTTTGCATCGTTTTTATGGCGTAAGGAATAAGGATTAAAATCGTAGTGAAACAGAATAGCTTGACTTGTGTGTACTAAGAATCTCGATATGGTTTCTTTACTTATGATTGTGATTAAGTTTAATTAAAGCGCTTGTTTAAAATTAGACAACTAGCGTTTCATACGCTTCACAGCAAAAATATCGGCACACTTGGCGTACCATCAGCAACGAATCGGTATGCGATGAAAGGTAATGCGAAATCACTATCTGTGGCAAACTGGACTTTGTCGACTAATTAATGATTTATTCTAATGCTAACCCGACGTCGCCTTCATTCGCAAGGGTTTACTTTTGAGTGGCGAGTTATAAAAAGAACTTGTTTTTGTGACATGGTGGAAACTCCTTTGGAAACTGTGTTTGCACTGTGGAAAGCCATCTCTCGCCACGAGGTAGGCTTATGAGACTCCACTTATGGTGTTCAGACACTCTCGAGCTCATAATCATCATGTCCCACGGCTAGGCACGGGCCTCTTTTCACTATGAGACGGGTAACGCCATTGTCCACCACGCTGACCCAGTGCGGGTTGGCAGAATTCACAAGTATTTCGAGAACATTATGGACAACTATTAGACGTGAAGGTTTTCTCTCGATGTTTCCTTCACCGATAAGCAAGTGAAAATCAATAATTTAATACGCACTTAATATCGAAAAGTCATTGGTGCGTGCCGTGGATTCTTGCCCGAGACCCTCTGCGTAGCACTCTGTCGATCTCTCCAGAGGGCTGGGACATAGTTCGCTAAAACCACCAAGGTGTCCTCTACATCACTTCATGGCGGGGTCACGAGAATCGCAGTCAACATACTTGACTGTGACCCCGTCACAATTCCCGCCATGTTGGATTTCACATTTTTTCTTTTTATTCAAGCGCTCGAGGAGACGGCGCGCGGCGCCGTCTCCTCGACCTAGTAGCGAACAATCTGAGTCCTAAACTTCATCAAAACCAATTCAGTAATTTTCACATAAACAGAAAACATATTATAAACAAACTTCCATCCATCCTCACTATTGGCGTATCTAGTATTATTTTCCAGGGTGGGCCTGGGTTTTTATAAAACAATGATGTGAAGTTTATTCGGCATCCAACCCAGGATTTCGAATGGGTACATTCATATACTCACGCCTTTTTCCCGTCGGGGTAGGCAGAGACAACGGAACGCCACTTGCTACTATCCTTACAAACCTCAAGCGCTTCCTCTACACTCATTATTCTTTTCATACACGCTCGCCGGTTTCGGGTACTTCGGACCTTGCCGTTTTTTAGGAAGGAACTAACCAAAATTAAGGCCCTTCGGCTGTATACGCATATGATCCTCACGAACTTTCGCATTTATGGAAGTAGTTACGTACTACCTATCTCGCATCTTTCGCATTGATGTTCGCCAAACTACAGTTTGTCGCAATAAGTGATGACGCACTAACATCCATTGCACAATAACTTTTCGAACTCGAGTAGCGAATGATAAGAATAGGAAATACCTACATAGTTGTAATAATGTTGTCCATCATTTGTTATATATATACTATACCTACTACGCTAGCTATACTCTATTTCTAGGTCTAATATAATCAAGCTGAAGAGTTTGTTTTGTTGAACGCGCTATTCTTAGGCACTACTGCTTCGAATGGATAAATGTTTTGTGTAGTCCAATCATCGAGGAAGACTTAAGCCTATAAAACATTATGCTATGGGCCACCGGAGATGAGCAGTATCATTAATATACGTTATCATAAAACGGGTGTAGCCGCGGGCACAGCTATTTGCAGGTAAAATACGAGTATATATCTAGTAGAAACTTCGCCGACAAGATATATGTATGTTAGTAAAAGCTTTTTCATATTAATTTTACAGCAGATATTAGGTAGGTACTTTCAAACTTTGTATTAATTAAATGTTCCTCTGAGTCAATATTATAAAAGAAAATAACTAAGCTTTGTTTTTGTTGTTAATAATGTTAATATAACATACGGATAATAATTACAAGTCTCTGCGTGCGGCTCCGCCCACGTTATTGTGACAATAGGTTTATTTGCTATTCTAATGTTTAAGCTATAGGTATTACTGCAAAATTCTATTAAAATCCGTCCAGTCGTTTTTGCGTGAAAGAGTGACTAACATCATTGCTTCCGTCCTCAGCTCAGAAAGTATATACATGCATACCTATACACACGCTCACACGAAAAGCAAAAAGCAACCTATATAATAGTAGTAGAATTGAAAAGGTACATTCCCATGCATCGCGACCAATCGCAGCCCGCGTTTCGGTAAAAGATCAATCGCAACCGCCGATAGAGTATCAGGTTAGGTATAGAGCCGTTTCCGAGGTAGGTGACATCAGACGCGCGCGATAGACGACATTAATCTGCCTGATTTATACGACAGTTGTTGATTATTATCTCAACAGCCGCACGCAAAAAGTTTAACTTTTGAACTTTTCACGGCTTCGACTGCGATCGGGCGCGACGCACAGAAACACGCCCTAAGTGTTGATCTTACCACTTCAAAAGCTGCTTTACAATGGCAATTCTCCCCAGAATCAGGCTTAGGAGACGGTGCTTCACTTTGTTTTGATGGTACCGACTCTTTATTCAATAGCATATAGATGATTGATGAAGTAACACCGGCACCGACGAAGAATCCTCCCATGAATGGTACCGCCATGCTATTGGCTCCGCCCCCGGCGCCGCCCGCGCGGCCTCGGTCACCCATCTCTGCTGCCGCGTCGACTGTACTTGACTCCTTACATTTTGTTTGTAAATTACAAAATTATGGACATATTTTACCGGGTAAATGGTTTGTGGCAAGTTTGTGGTATTGTGACCTGGTGACCTGTCATATTGACGGACGTTGACATTTATTTGAATTCAGAAACATAGACAAAGGTTCTGAATTTCTGGCACATCTAGTGCTAAACAAGCCTTGATAAAACCGCACATGGAGAGTTTTCTGGAATGACGCCCACTAGGCGGCAGCACTGAGACGTCAGGTCCAGAAACATGTTATTAGTGTGTTGGAACGCCTATATTTTACATACGAGTGTGTTTGTTTGTTTCATGTGTGTGTACAAGTCTGTACATGTATGACAGCTCGTTGGACCTGTTATGCCGCGTTTCCACGCTTGCCAAGGCTCGACAAGCATACACAAGCACGAGCGTGTAAAGAGAGCGTTTGGCTTGGCTTGCTTAGGTGAGCTTGTGGACGCTTGAACAGGATCCGGTCTAGTGTCGGTTTTTGGACACAGATCAAAGGGCGCTTGGGCGGCAAGCGCTTGCAACGCGTTCACACGTTGGCACGCGCTTAGTAGCCGCTGTGATCTCGCAACGAACGCACGTCTAGTTCTGTCTCAAAATGAGTGGCTGGTTGAACTTCTTTTGCTTGTTTGTTCCTTGCTTTTGCTTCACTTTACTTGTAATTTAAATAAAAGTAGGTTAAACGCGACTGCTATTCTATTATGTGAGGTATGTGGGACCTAGAAATTCATGGCGCAATGTGGGTGTAGTATTACATCTCTGCCAACCCCTTCGGGGATACAGGCGTGAGTCTATAAAAAAAACCATACGTAATAGCCGATACAAGTTCGGTGCCCGCCTTGCTTGGATGTAGGTACGAGCACACTGATGCATTCACAAGCGTGTGAACGACTTCCAAATGCCATGCGAGATTTGTGGACGCTTGGGGCTTTTAGATGCTTGTCGAGCCTTGGCAAGCGTGGAAACGTGGCATTACATACGAAGTGCCTTCTGGTGGCAGAAAGTATTAAACACCCTCATCAAACAATGTGAACTAACTGAACTAAGTGCGCCTGGAGCAGCAAATCAGGCGACGGTAAAGTCCAGTAATGCACTGAGAAAGGTTAAAGTGCGGATGCCAATGTTTGATCCATAAGCATCGTCCCTTTCATATCTTATTTATCTCCAAGCAACTTCTCCGGGAGCAATGTCGGACCTCAAACAAACGGTGGTGCGTGTGCAAAGCAGTGACAGGGGGGCTGACAAGGTCCAAGTCATGACATAGAGCGATCAATTCATGTATAATATGTATTAGAGCACATTTCAACCAGTCCGAATTCATGTACAATGAACTCGTTGCTCGAAGCTCGTTTTCCAGGAGTAAATAAATCTAGCAAAAATTGCAGTCAGGTAGAAACAATTTTGATGGTGAAACCAGTTGTGTGGCTTGTATGGACGGTATTTGAGAAGTAGCGTCTTAAGGAGTCATCTTTACCACGATGTCTAAAGACTAAGGTTTAATTAATGCGCTCTATCAGATATCACGGTCAGGCAGCGATAGCCTAGTGGAGATACCAACGGACTGAGACTGCCATACAGAGGTTATCGGGTTCGAATCCACGGCACGGACCACTGACTTTCAGAAGTTATGTGCGTAATTGTTAATTATCGCTTGCTGAATTGAGAGCACGTTAAACCATCGGTCTGCTCGTATCGGCTGTCATCTTTGACAGCCGTTACGGGGAGTCAGTACCCTCAAATAAACTGATACTGGTTTAAACCATGGAATATCGCTATCCCTTTGGGTTGCGGAGGTCAGACGGCAGTCGCTTAGTGGAAAAGCTGATATTCAGTAATATCTGGTTTAACTAGTGAGCGGACCATGGGCTTCAAGGCGTGAAGTCTTGGTTGTAACCGGGATAACGCTGTTGCGATGAGGATGACCAGATATCACGTACGGATCTGAGATGTGGCATTATATTTGATATATATTTTAGGGTTCTGTAACTCACAAGGTAAAAAAGGAACCCTTATAAAATCACTTTCTTGTTCGTCTATCCCTCTGTCTGTCCGTGTGTCAATACCGATTTTCTCAGAAACGGGTGGACCTGGCAAATTGAATCCTATTAGGTGTATAAAAATCAGGGTCCTGGGTCAACCCGATAAAAAGTTATGGTCAAAATTAGATTTTTGCGAAAACTTGTAAGTACCAAAATTAACCTGAATTTTCAACTTTTTTTAATTTTCGGAATTTTTCCTTAACTTGTGCTGTAAGACCTTGGTTTTAACCAAAATTGACAATTCTAGGTCAACCGTAAGTACCCTATAGGTTTTGGGTCGAAAACCTATATAGTAGTTCTCGTTGAACTAGAATCACGAAATTTGGCCAAAAGCAGGGTCTTACAGCACAAATAAAGGAAAAATTACAAAAATAAAAAAGTGGAAAATTTAAGGGTGTCCCCATACATACATAGTAGACTCCATTTAAGATAGTCCTCTAAGTTGTATGGGCGCTCATACAGATTTAGAGGACTAGCGTAATTAGCACCAACCTCAAATAAGGTAAAATGCGTACGGAAACTACGGAACCCTCGGTGCGCGGGTCAGACTCGCACTTGCCCGAATTTTTTGTTTGTGGTAGGGTAGGATCTAACGGAGCAGACGAATCAATGGTAGACGATTCGTTTACATAAGTCTCTCATTCTACAAACTATTTACTTACTTGTTCAAAATTATGATATTTTCTGAGTTATAAACAAAATATATAAATGAAGCAAAGTAATATTTTAAACGTTTATTAATAAACTGTCATGGATACATAATATTTAATTAGCAAAAATAGATTTTTATGAATATAAACATTATTTCTTTCTAAAATATCTAATTCTAAGATAATAACACATTTTACTACGAATATTTTGCGATACATACAGGATGTACCTACCTCACAGCTGTGACCTACCTACCCTATCCCAAAAAGCAACTGTCCTTTTTTCAAGGAAATATTACTTGTGCCATCCACAAATGACGCCACATGTATGAAGGAATAGGGGTTATTAGGGGAAAAGTGAGATATTGTATGAAGAATAATATGAGTATGTATGAAACCAGCTGTGAAAAGAATGGGGAAGCTATGGAAGGAGCAAAAATATCATGAAAATCATAGGACATAATCTATGAACGACCCCTTTTTAATGCTTCCCTGGCTAAAACCTTTCTTAACCAGGTTAAGGTTGCACCTCCTCACTCTCCAAGCTACCCACAGAACATAATCGTGGATCCACCACTTGCCTATGGCACCTTTCCGATATGGAGTTCTAAAATTTAGCGCGAAAAATTGATATGTTCGAGAAAACATGAAATCCACTTCTTAGCAGTCTGTTTGTCTCTGTAATAGACTATCCCCTGTTAGGCTCTTAGGCTAGATTTATCGTCACTTAATTACTAAATAAAACTATGACTAAATACTTAAAAACATATAAGTTTAAGAATATTTGCTTAAAACTAAAAACAAAATATTTTTTAACACAAGTCATAACATGAATCACATGTGTCTATAATTTGAAATCATAATGTAAGTAATCATAATATTTTTCAATACTTAGATATAAACTTGGGTGCTTTATGTAGAAGACAGTCAAATGTGTAAAAATCTTGCATTATAATCGTTAAATTCTTCACGAGTCAATAGAAATTTAGCGACCTTTTTGTATTGGGATGGATCGTCCAAAATATTAATCAAAGGCATCAATTTCTGGGCGTATTGATCAAGAACATGTCCGGGTATGGCACCGATTAAATTGTTGCGATGATTCCAAAAGTAAGGAATGTTCTGTGTTGCCAGGCACTCATAAAATTTTCGAACCATACGGTTAAACAGTATGGCGGGACTACTGTTCCAATATGATGAGTCACTGATTTGCACCACCTCCCAGAAAAATATAGTCTTTATGTAGTAGCTTGCTATCTTCACCATGCCTTGAGCATCCCGCAATTTCTTGATCTGAAATAAAATAAGCGAAATTTGATATCATGTTATCTGCTGATTCTGTTTGGAGATATTAGTCGCATTTGAGGGCTCCTTAAATACATATAAATGTTCATCGTCAATGGCGGGCAACCGCAAGCTAGTACCATATGGCAGCCGTCCGGCTGGCCACAGCGCTCAGAAGAACCGGAGCGGCAGAGCTGGCAGGCGGCAGCGAATAGAAACTACTTTTTCATAGTTACAAATTTTTCAGTGCTGTCTGTCAGCCGCGTCCACAGAGTACATTGGTATCTGTATCTTATATACGGGGCCGCGTCATCATAGTGCGTAGCAAAGAGTATACAAATACTACGTAAGAGTGCGTAGTAGCCATAGTGTTTATGTCAGGCAGTAGTAGCACAAAGTTTGCCTATTTTTTCAAAACACAAATTTTGCTAAGTTTACTATTTCACTGAGAATGTAGTGATGCCTTTAGAGGCAGTTCACACACATTGGTGGGGGAACCTATCGACACCTCCCTTCCCAATAACTTTATAATGAAAACATGTAGGCAAGTAGATATCTATTTTTACTCACCAATTTAATAGCAGTTCTCAAATGATTAGTTTTATACAACAATTCTCTTTCTTGAATGTGGAGCGCTATGCGCCACGATCGCCTCTGGTCGTGCAAAATGGATGAATCCTTATTTGGCTTAGGCACAACGGTCCAGTAATCCTTGTGACATCCGTCTGGAATGCTCCTGTAAGCTTTGCTTATTGGCCAACGACTCTCGGGCAGTCTGAGAGCCGGGACGAGATCTACGTCGAGTTTAAAGTTTTTTGAGGCGTTGCAAATCATCAGCGTGATCGCCGGACCCGACTGCGATCTGTTAATGACGTACGGCACACCCTGTACGTATATCACCGGCCTCGAGTTACTCTTACATTCATACAGGTTGAGTGCCCTCGTCACCACACTGTCGAACCATTCTATAAACTTGTTACGTTGTAAATAGTCGCAATCATCCTTCCAATCATAGGCTGCTTTATTGTTGAGCCATTCTGCCCCGTCTCTCATCGGTAACCGCTTAAACTGTTCGCCCACTTTGAGCTGGAGGAACCCAGGAGCTTTAGCCTCTAAGAGGATGTCACTCTGGCCTGGGTTAAATGGATCTTCTTTGATGTTAAGAGGAAGACCGATCACTATGTCCATATCGAACTCGTCGGGTTTCTTGATACGCAGGTTATCGTAGTGGCTGCCGGCAAATTGTACCTACAAATTAAATATTTATTAACATTTTTCTGCTATGAGTGAGATGACATAATTTAATAGTGTTATCATAATCTTAGCCCTTGAAATTTTGATTTTTAAGTGACACTAGCATGCAATCGAAAAAGATAGTGAGACAGTTAAAGTGTACCCTTTGAATAATAATGTTTCTATTTAATGAGGGTCTTCTGAAATGACGCTCACTATGCGGCAGCACCGAGGCATCAGGTCCAGAAACCTGTCAAAACTTTCAAAGCCCCTAGGTGTTCGTACGTCTGTGTTTGTTTGTATTATGTGTGTGTACGCTTCTGTACATATCTGACTTCAGTTTGGACCTGACGCATCTTGGACGCATACTAGGTGTCGTCTGGTGGTAAAAGAAATATCAAACATCCTCATTGGCTAGTGTGTAATGGCGGCTCCACATTAGTGCCGTGAAGCTCCGTGAACAGGCGTGAACGTGAATGTGGACGGTTTTCGCGCTGTTCACGCGCGTTTGCGGCTGTTCCCCGACCAGAGTCGGTATTTTGTCCAGCGACAAAGGATTCGCACCCCCTTCACGCAGCATTCACGCGTACACATCCACATTCGCGGCCCAGTGTCAGTTTTCGCCGGACTTCATAGGCGTATGGACGTGTGCACTCGCTGCGCGCGTGCTAATAAAATGGAGTCGCGACTGAACATTGGGGATAACGACACTAAAATGCGCTTTTTAGAGCAAATACCACACGTAGAACGTACTATGGGATGCAAAAAACCTGCATCGAAGGAATAAAAAGGAGTGTCATGATGCCTGGACGCGGATTAGTACTTCAATGGATATTGAAATCAAGGAATTAAAAAAGAAAAAATACTCCTTGCTTTCCAGTTTTCAGTGTGGAGCCGCCATTTAAAAATGGCGGCTCTTCAGACTCCACATTAGTGCCGTGAATTCACGCGCAAATTCACGCCGCGAATTCACGGCATAAGTTGTGTCGTCCACATTCATGGGATGTTCGCAGTCTTTCGTTAAACTCGCCGCGAAATGGACGTAGAAGCTGCTGCCGCAAAAACTATGTTTGCTGTTCTTTCTTTCTTCTGTTTGGTGTGAGTGTGTGGCCAACTCTGGTGTGGGAGTTTTCAGTCCGCCCAAAGGCCGTCGAGTTGGCCTAAGAATCCTTGTTCTGAGACAAGAACCGGGACCGACAGCTTAACGTGCCCACTGGAGCACGGTAACGCTCTGATACAAATGCCACATGTGGTCACCCATCCTAGTTGATATACTACGACCATACGTTGATTAACTTTGCCGATTTACTACGAATTACAAGCCAATTCCACTATGACCGCTACTATGTTTGCTGTGGCAACATATTACTATTTACACGTACAAGACAAGAGAGTTATTAGAAATAACTGGACAGCAAAGTCTTTTTTCTTTTTTAATTAATTTATTTCAATACTGATCCGCGTCCAGGCATCATAACACTCTTTTTGTCCTTATAATGCGGGTTTTTGCATCCCACAGTACACTCTCCATGTGGTAAGGTTCTAAAAAACGAATTTCAGTTTCATTGAACCCAAATGTTCACACGCGACTCCATTTTATTAGCGCGCTGCACACGTCCGTACGCCTGTGTAGTCCGGAGGAAACTGGCACGATTCCGTGAATGTGGATATGTACGCGTGAACGCCGCGCGAAAGGGGCGCGAATCCTTTGTCGCGGGACAAAATACCGACTCTGGTCGGGGAACAGGCGCGAACGCGCGTGAACAACGCGAAAACCATCCACATTCACGTTCACGCCTGTTCACGGAGCTTCACGGCACTAATGTGGAGCCGCCATTAGAGGTTTGACGGGAGATGTCGGATTGAATAATAACAAGCAAATCATACACGCCCATTCAGGCGTGTATGATTTGATTGTGTGTGCGGCCCAGTGCCAGTTTTCACTGGACATACGTAGTATCCTATAGTCTGTGCTCTGGACTCTGGACTCCATAGGCGTATGGACGTGTGCAGTCGCTGCGCGCGTGCTAATAAAATGGAGTCGCGTCTGAACATTGAGGATAAGGACACTAAAATGCGCTTTTTAGAGCAATACTACACGAATTCCGAATGCAACTATACGAAAGAGCAGTGGACTTAAAGAAGATGTGGTGACAAGGATTGAGAAAGGAATGCTTAGGTGGTTTGGACACGTGGAGCGAATGAGTGAAGAAAGAATGACGAATCAGATATATAAGGCAAATGTGTGTGGGCAAGTCGGTCGCGGCAGACCTCGGCGGACATTCTTCGACCAAATTGGAGACATCCTAAGAAACGGAAAGGTCCGAAGTACCCGCAACCGGCGAGCATGTATGAAAAGAGTAATGAGTGTAGAGGAAGCGCGTGATGTTTGTAAGGATAGGAGCAAGTGGCGTTCTGTTGTCTCTGCCTACCCCGACGGGAAAAAGGCGTGAGTATATGTATGTTTGTATGTATGTACTACACGGGTCCGTGAATGTGGATATGTACGCGTGAACGCCGCGCGAAGGGGGCGCGAATCCTTTGTCGCGGTACAAAATACCGACTCTGGTCGGGGAACAGGCGCAAACGCGCGTGAACAACGCGAAAACCATCCACATTCACGTTCACGCCTGTGGAGCCGCCATTAGACTAGTAAGCACGCAACAGGCTGCAACTGGGATAACGCTAAGGTATGGCTACGAGGGCGATTATACATATTTTTAACTTTTGGTTTATTTTGGAATATAATTTGTATCTTTAATCGTTAGATGTGCTCGGCA
This sequence comes from Euclidia mi, assembly GCA_944739405.2. Classification (NCBI taxonomy): domain Eukaryota; kingdom Metazoa; phylum Arthropoda; class Insecta; order Lepidoptera; family Erebidae; genus Euclidia; species Euclidia mi. Next base: position 9,030,004 of record OX123188.2, on the reverse strand, counting down.
CGCGCAGTGCTCGGAACGTAAGCTATAAGGTACGTTCATGAAAGATGACCACTGCGCAGAAATCATTTTTTAGATCCCCGCGGAGTAGGCAATTAGGCATGGGCGTTTTCGGATTTTTCCGCAAACCGATACAATTTCGATGTCAGATAAGTACTGAAATCGATTTCAATAACCGATTTTAGAAATCGATTTCTGTAGCGGATGTCGGAGCGACGAGCGTAGTTACTAGTTGCGTAAACAAACGCAAATCGCAAATCGACGCATCGAAAAACGCAATCGAATTCTTATTGTATTGTCATGTCATGCAACCATATTTCGCTTGGCTTGCGTGACATATTGAAAAAGAAAACCTACTAACTAGGTACCTAAAATTAAGTGTTAAAAACTCAGTCGCCAAACAAACTAAAATTACACAACACGAATTGTTTTTATTTATTTACACTTTACAATTCTAAACTACTAGGTACTACCTAAAGCTAATTGTTAAAAAACTTAGTCGCCAAACAAACTAAAATTACACGATTTTTTTCTATTTATTTACACTTTATAATCCTAACCTGCTAACTACCTAAAACTAATTGTTAAAAAACTCAGTCGCCAAACAAACTAAAATTACACAACACGAATTGTTTCTATTTATTTACACATTACAATCCTAACAACGTAACAATAAAACTTTTTAAATCCTAATATTATAACTTTCACGAAAACCAAATATAGGTAGGTACTCAATTATTATTACGCGCGCACCGCACTGCACGTGTCACCTAGGTGAAGTGAACAAATAAACATCGATCAAGGTCAAAATTCTCCAAACATAAATCCCTAATAGCTATTAAAACTATTTGCAATTTTCAAAACAAACATTAAATAGTTGCAATCTGAATTAGATCTTATCGCCTCGATGTTTAGTTTTATTTTTTCTATTCAATCTGCAATTCATAAAACCGCCAAAATCCATAACGCACGACTACGACTGGCTTGCTTGGCAACGATCGATTCGCTTCATATCTTTTGCTCTTTAAACGGATCACTAAGTAAGAAAGAAAAGGATATGAAATTCGCTCTCTCTCATTCTAACTAAGTAGTCGTTGGGTAGAATGAAAGAGAACGAATGAATTTGAAAACTATCGAAAACGTAAGCTTAGATTTACTTTGTAGTTTGGTTGCGCTTGCACCGCTTTCGTTTGGTTCGTATTATTAGATTGTTTGCGTTATCGTGGTATTGTTTTGCGTTTTCTAAAATCGGTTTTCTCATATTGGAATATCGATACAATACGATTTCTGACTGCAATCGGATTTCAGTTTCGTTTTGATATATCGGTCTTATGCCTACCGTGGAGGTGCGGGTTGAGGTGCCGCTGGTGGAATGCCAATGGCGTGGCCCCGTTCTTGACGCATTCCCTAAATGCGACAAGAATGGAGCCACACTATTGGTGCACGAATGTATATATGCGCGACGGCCGCCATTTGTGGTCAACTTTCGTGAACTGATCTTGATAAGACGAGTCACCTCACTCTTCCCAGCGAAGTCACGTTTTCGTATGACATATATGTTTATGGTATAGGCTAAAGATTTAAATCTTTAGAAGCGTAGGGCACATTATGCGACTTAAATCTAGAGATGCGCAAACTATATCAGTCGAAAGAAAAGAGAGATACATATCTTTTGAATCAAAAGATATGTATCACTCTTTTATATCTTTATATCACTTGTGAATCTTGTGATGGAATGGTTGAGCATTTAAATCATTAGATCAATGTTTCATCAATCATGTTATATATCATTGATATAGAGAGTTAAATCAATCTTAATCTATCAGTGTATAGTGTATGTAGTAGTGAAGGATTTGAATTCAAAATAAGACGTTTATGAATAATTGCGGTATTTAAGGCTACCCGCTTAAAAAAGCATGTGCGAAATTTTAATTGATATAGAATACGTATTCTGTAAATCTATAGAAAAAAAGAATGCGAACGGCCGTCGCTCAAGCGTATCATTCGCACACTAAAAGTTTGTTACAGTAAAAATGAGCAATAATATTTTATTGAAACTCAAAAAGTGCCTAGATGCGTCTATACATAATTATAAAGTAATCATAGATTTGCATTATAAGTACATGCTAAACTGCATTTTATATCTTGAACATAAATATTACTTTTATGCTGCCAAATCTTCGCTTACACACACATGCATAAGTCACCGGGCGATACTCTGTGCTGTGCCTACTTAGTGCATTGCTTATTCTCTCCCGCTCCGATTCATAGGAATCAGCCATACTCTGTTTCACTTTACGTATATCCTAATTCAGTAGATCTAAAATGAACCATGAGCGTAATGAGTTAAAGATATATTTGAACTGAGAGTGATATAAAGATAGAGTGATTCATTTCAAATGATATGTATCTTTTGTATCACTCACTCAGGAGTTACACATCTCTACTTAAATCTCTGATATGAGCACATCTAGCAAATGTCCCCAAGCTAAAGTGCAGTAACTGCAAAGCATGATATAGGAATTTAAACTTTAACACGAAACACGAAAGTTTAAATTCCTATATCATGTTTTTGTTGTTACTGCACTTTAGGTTCGGGAGGGCACCATATTGCACAAAATAAAAAAAATAACTGAATAATGTAAACAAAAGTATATTCACATACCGTGCTAGAATATTTCCTGTAGTAAGGATCAACTTCTTTCATTTTCTTGTGTAGATCCTGGAAGACTGCATCAAACACCGTGTAGTGGATATCAAACTCCTTCAACTTGACGAACCTCACATAGATGTCACTTAGCAAGGAGTGCAGATTAGTTATAACAGGATCGGGAATACTCTCATTTTGTGCTAGTATACAATTACTATTACTGCTACTACTGTCCACAAGGAGCCTTAAACAAAAAAAAAACATTTATATACCTACATACAATTACATCAATAAATTGTTAATTGTCTCATATACAGGGTGTAAAAGACCCTTAACGAAAAGTGAAATCCCATATTGTACCACCAATCATTAAGATATTTTTTTACTTGGGCAACATACCTGGGAAATTACTAGTTCAGGAGATATTGAGGCTCAAAGTTGCTATGCAATAATTATTCTAATTATATACAAAATCATATTTTTTACCCCGCCAACTTGTTCTATAGATGCACCAATTGATAAGTAGATATTTCCAGCATCGCTCGCATGCACTTTTAATAGGGTCTAAAAAGGTCGCTACTTGAAAAAAAGAAATCGTGGCCCAGTTATTATTTACACTTACTATGACTTGGCATGATGTCCAAAACGATTAGACTTTGGCCTGGTGATGGGTGTCGTGACAATCTGTATCCCTGGAGAGCATTGTAAGCCTTTGGTGGGTACCGTAGGTCACGAAGATCTTGGCAGTTGTTAGGTACATGGTTTCAGTGTATTTTGGTGTCATTCAATATACTGAGACTAGTCTAAACCGCAGAATATTGCTGCTGCTACCCTTTAAGAATTGCGGAGATGACAGTCACTCTCTGCAAAAGCTTAGTTTCTGTCAAATGTGGTTAGAATGGGTAGGAAGGAAGTCAGGGGTTGCAAGACAAAAACCTTTGACACAATCTAAACAATGCTTGGATGATGATACTTATATCATATACTACTTATACTTAATAAATTAGTATGATAGTATCTAAGTACATATTGCAATAGATAAACACTACTTATCATCTTTTGTATTTTCTAATAATAAAATAGTTCACTATTTTATTATTAGAAAACGCAAAACATAATAAATTTTCCATATATTTATTTAAGAACACTTAAGCAGTTACTTACTTACCTCGATACCATATTAGTGAGGAAGGATGAAGCAGTTTCTTCGTCAGAGCTACAAGGTGCCTGATAGCGGACAGATGACGTGCTTGATGGGGTTGAAGATGGAGGGGGCGACTGCCTCTGTAGTGTACGAGCATCTCGCTGCTGAGGTTGTTCCTTCTTACTGCCGCTGAGGAGATATGCAGCCGCCGCACCTACTCCCACGGCAGCTGCTCCTGCATACCACCATCCACTGACACCACTGTTTCTCTCGTTATTACTATTGTTATTCATTTTTCTGAAACAAAACAGAAACTATAAGTATTACCATCATCATTAGCCTGCCGTATTCCACTGCTGGATATAGGCCTCTCCAATGGCACGCCACTATAAGTATAAATTTACAAATTCCTAGTGATTTTGTTCATATTTCTGATGATAAGTCATAAAGCATTGCCATGGACGGACCGACATCAAAGAGCTCGACGTCTTGTTTTCAGCACCTGGTAGAGTTATTGATAGTTGGAAATTCAAGTATTCATTAGTAAAGGCCTATCCACACGACACTATTTTAAGTCCAATTTGACTAAAGGCCTTGTCACAATGAAATCGTGACGTTTAGACGCCAGTCGTCCAACTCAAGGTTCATAGGGTGGGCGGGACCACCAGATTTTAACCAATCGGGTGGACCGAATGCAAATCAGTGATTTGATTGTGTCGTGTAGACGGACAAAGCCAATTCGATTGAAAATTTGATCAGTGGTAAAATTGTGCCGTGTGGATGGGCCTTAACAATAGGTCCATTCATTTTGTATTGCAAACACAGAACATTCCTACTGTCAATATTGTGATAATAGGTACTTAGGTACATAGTTTATCTATTAAAACGTTGATGACATTAAGTTACTAGGTAGGTACCCTTACACCTAATGGATTAGGTAGTACAAGTAAAATTTAAATACCTATATGACATGGTTATTTAAAATCTTCAAACAAAAGCATTATTATGTATAATGCTTAAGTACCTACTTAAACCTAAGTTAAATAAGTACAGCTTATAACTACACTTCGCACGCGAATTGGTGACAATCGCACAAAATACCGTTTGGCAATTTTGGAGTGTATCGCGTTCGTAAAAACAGACAGACGCAGCCTTCATTAAAGTTAAAATAAACAATATTTACCTTGTGTCCAAATATCTTAACTAGCTAGTTAAGTACGTGCACTGTATTCACGGCACAACAGTAAAATGGCGACTTGTCGCGTATTATTGCAACTTAAATATAGCGTCACTTATCAACAGATACCGACGTCACCGAGGGGATTAACCGACAAATATCCAATTTATGTTGCCATGTTAAAATAATGCAGCGCATACCTGTAATAAAAGTTACTAATTGAAATAAATTCGACTATTTAGTACTATACTGTACTGTATTTACACAGTCAGTCCACAGAATTTATAGTTGGTTAATCATAACGTCAAATTACGCGTCTCATTTAAAGAGGCATAGACTCTTTACATACTCATATCTTTGACTACATTCTCTAAATAGCCGTGCTGTGATCTGTCATCAGTGTAAAATTTGGTAGACGTTTGTGTTTACATTTTTAATAACTTTTTTGCATTTAAATAGTAAGTAAGCTTATAATAATTAAATAGTGTACTCATTAATTAATACACATCGAGTATGTGATATCGGGATGTGGATGCCGCTATTCTCGGAACGGAAATAACAGGAGAAACTTTATCTTCTAGCAGTGAGTCGGCATTTTCCAACAAATTTATTTACTTTTCTCGTATTAATGCAATAATGAGTGTTAAGTTTACACAATATCATTGTATTGCAAATCAAAGGAACAGCTTGCATACGTATGTGTTATGAATTTAACTCACAAATTGTTATTTTGTACATTTATTGATTTAATAGCCTTAGTGATGGGATTTGACAGTGAAAGGAGATATCGATGTTTTTTCAATGAGGGATAAATACGGAAACTAACTATCGGACATGAATGTAAAACTGTCGCTGGAAGCGACAGCGGGTAGCCGCGTTTGCTAAGTTGGCAATAAACAAAGACGTCCAGCGGTCTAATTTTCTATCGCGCGTTTGATAGTAAGCGCAGTTTAATGTACATAATTTACTTAGATACCTACCTTAAAAGTAGCGTCTATTAACCTAAAGCCAAGTGTTCCAGTGAACGCGCGTGTGTGTAGGCTTACATTTTTGCATCTATAAAATAGTAGATGGATTAGGGATGTGAGTAGCATTTTTTATTATTAAGAAGGTGTTTTTTATTACAGGTTGCCTATTAATGACGTCACAAGAAAACTTTGGATAAATGCCGTTGGACGGCCTAGTTTGATTTAGCAGAAGTACCACCGTATTTGTTCACGTCATTTTGAGAAAGACTGTTTTTAAAGACAGAAAGCACCTGGCGTCGTTTAAAACCGAAAGCTCTGCCTACATTACATTTATGCGCGGACATTGCACACCCGGTAGAATTATTTATCCAAAGCTAAACAAAAAGTGTGTAATTTTAGTTTGAACATATTAATAAAATATAATAATTACAACGATTTTAATTAATCTACCTACTTCTATATTATTTATCATATTAGTGCTATCCTGACTGATCAAAGACGTCTTGCCTTGTAGTCCGCTGCATAATATTCTACCATAAAATATAATATTCTTTCACATTCACACAACATTATCGGGTCCCAAACTAAGCATATCTTGTACTGCGAGTACTAGACAATCGATAAACATGCATATATACTTTTCTGTAAATATATTACATATTATACATAGTACCATCCAGACCAAGACAAACATCCATATTCATGCACACAAATGTTTGACTTGAGCGGGAATCAAACCCGCAAGCTTCGGCGTGGTAGTCGGATTACCTACAAGTCTAAAAAATCGAGCAGTGTCCAACGTTAGCGATAGCAAGCAACGTGATATGATGCGACGCAAACAAATTGCCAAAGCCTGCCGTGCCGCATTAGCCAATCTGGTATAATTCGTACAATACATAATCTAAGTGACAGTTTCTTAGCATCTCATCGCAACGCATCGCTCATTAGTTTATGAATACTTTTTGTCAATAGATTTTATGGCTAAAACGAACAATTAAACATGTGAATTATTTTAGTACTGTCTGTCTGGCAAGTCTTTGCAAAGCACTGTCCTGCGTCGACAGCAAAAACTACAATTTCAATATTTTAGTTGTTTACTTCTACGGCTTAAATATATCGACACATACTAAAGTTAGACATTTGACCAAAAATATTTATCGATAAATCATCACTGTTACGAACAACACTCGGTTTCCTCACTCTATGTTTTGTCTACTGTTTGCCTACCACGCGGCTGCTATAAGAGCGTGCTGCTAAACCTATCGACAGCTCTTTCTATCATACTGCATGTGCCATTAGAAAGAAGATCTCAATCATAGCAACCGCTGTTGTTAATTAGTGTTACTTCTATGCCTTAGGTTATATTTCTTTGTACTTATACCTTATACTATAGTCGTATTTTTAATTAGACGAAGCCAACTGACAGTAGCTCTTTGAGAAAAAAATAATATGGAGTGGACAAATAGTACATATTTATGGATACTTTACATTATAGAAATATATATGAAATCGACATAAAGCCACCAAACATAGTGTTGTCTCGTTTTTACTTAGCGATATCTCTGTTAGAAAAAGAGATAGCCATAGGTTACTGAATACACTGATCATAGTGATTTTTTATCAGAAACGTCAATCGTGCCAGTGTCGCCATATTGTTTTCCAAGTGTTTTTGGTACATCTGCTGTCAAATCGTTGTGTATCGAACATAATAATTTTGATTTTGTGCATAAATATGTCTAAAAACCAGATGAATCAGTGCTTCAGGCTTTCCTAGAGATCGTAAAATCATGCCTAAGTGTTAATTTGAACTGTGCAGTGCAAGATAAAGCTATAATCAACACAAATGTACTTTTCACAAGTAAGTAACAAGTCAGGATTTATATTGTTGAATAGGATTAGTATTTGTACAAAATATTGTTACAAGAGGTTCTTTTTATAGTTAATTTAACAGATTTTAGCTTCGTTATGGCCTAAATGTTGTTATTTTCGTAGTTTGGAATTTTCCATATTTACGTATTAGAGGTTAGAAGTGATGTTACTGCTAATGTCGATATGGGTTATCGATATATCCGTAATGTATAGATACTTCCACAAACGATAACATTTTTAAAAATATCTCGCGTCTGTAAACGGAAATAAATGTAACATTCCACCAATTTTGTCTGTACCTAGTAAAGGAAAAGCGATATTTGACTAACTTACTTTACTTAGCCCTGATAACATAAAACCTTAAACCGCTGTATCCTGCTCTATGTTCAGGAAAATGAGCAGTTAAAATAATAATATTATGTTTTTTGCCAACAGATAACATGAACAGCAACTGTATGCGAGAATTCCTAGCAATGAAACGTTGAAGAAAATAATTTTATTTATAAACAAGAGGACGCCCGCTGCTACACCTGCACATTTTTTCGACTGTTTCTGTCCGATCCCGTGGGAATTTCAAGAAACTACTTAGTGCACTCCTGCGATCCCCAAAGAACATACATGCCAAATTTCAGCTTCCTGCACCTTATAATTTTGGCTGTAGCTTATCTGTCAGGCAGTCAGTAACGCAAGGATTTTATATATTATACAGATAAAAACAAATAAATAAAATGTATTAATCAATTATGATTTTTCTTACCCCCTTATGATATTTCAGTGTAGCTGTGTGTTTCATTACGGTATGTATGATGCAAATCAGAAATCGCCGACATAAGGCCGGCGCGCACTGACGTCGCGGCGGCATGGCAAAGGAATTTATTACTGATCAAGTCATTTTCATTCTTATTTCAATGAGTTTAGAATTCATATTACTTTATTTCGAATCAATCGTACCGCAGCCCGCCGTAGCATGCCGCGGGACGTCGCGGCATCGGCGGCATACTTGGACGCCGCGGCATGCAATGGCGTCTTGCAGTGTGCCACGACGTAATCATTAGGTAAATAAGTTCCTGGCCGTTGGGGCAGAAAGGTTCTGGAATGGCGGCCACGTACCGGACGATGCAGCAGAGGTAGGCCCCCCGCAAGGTGGACCGACGATCTAGTCAAGATCGCGGGAGTCGGTTGGATGCGGGCGGTTCAAGACCGGTATGTGTGGAGAACCTTGGGGGAGGCCTATGTCCAGCAGTGGACGTCGTTTGGCTGATATGATGATGATGATGTATGGTGCCATTCATGTCCGGTACTTTCATTCACAGCGACACAGTATCGATATTGGCTATCAGAAAATATTTTGTTACATGATACAAGGGACGTTTTTCGCTTTACCATGTTCGCCCGCATTTGCATTATGGAATAAACTAATTTGGCAAAAGATCTAAAGTAACTTACTACAAATATCAATTTACATATTTTTTCTAAATCTACAGTAATGTATTATTTACCTCTAACCGGCTCAATGTCGATATCGATTATATTCTGGAGTCCAACCCAACGGCAGCCATTTTATTTGCAACATCATTTCGTAGGTATGCACGCTAATTTCGTAGGTACGTCCAATCCATGTTATTCACAGATCTGTCCATAGAGATATTAAGAATAGAGTGGCAGAGTGGGGCCTATTCGTGTCCGCCGGTGGGAGAGAGAACGCAACATTAGAGGCCCCATAGAGATATTAGAATAGAGTGGCAGAACAGTACCTAACTCAATACTGTGTCGTGTCCGTCGGTGCGAGAGAGAACACAACAATAAAGGCCCCCTGCATCTCTCTCTAACAATACATGCACAATATCAACATTACGCAGTGGCGTGCTACCTGTAACTATTATTTATATCAGTTTATCAGTAATCAATAGTTTAAAAATATATAAACATTTTTGTCACTTCAAACTATCTTCGTGTATCAATAAAAACAACTTTTAAACTATTGATTACTAATAAACTGATTTAAATAATAGTTACAGGTAGCACGCCACTGCGTAATGTTGATGTTGTGCATGTATTGTTAGAGAGAGATGCAGGGGGCCTCTAATGTTGCGTTCTCTCTCCCACCGGCGGACACGAATAGGCCCCACTCTGCCACTCTATTCTTAATATCTCTATGAGAGGCCCCCTGCATCTCTCTCTAACAATACATGCACAACATCAACATTACGCAGTGGCGTGCTACCTGTAACTATTATTTAAATCAGTTTATTAGTAATCAATAGTTTAAAAGTTGTTTTTATTGATACACGAAGATAGTTTGAAGTGACAAAAATGTTTATATATTTTTTAACTATTGATTACTGATAAACTGATATAAATAATAGTTACAGGTAGCACGCCACTGCGTAATGTTGATGTTGTGCATGTATTGTTAGAGAGAGATGCAGGGGGCCTTTATTGTTGTGTTCTCTCTCGCACCGACGGACACGACACAGTATTGAGTTAGGTACTGTTCTGCCACTCTATTCTAATATCTCTATGGATCTGTCAGTAGCTAATGTCACTTTGTAAAATAATGTTGCCATATTTAAAGTAATAGTGATGCGTTTAGTTCTCGTTCAATCAGATGAACGAACAATGAGTGTGAAAAGTTAATCATTTCAAACTATAAGAGAATATTATTTCTATTTTACAATAGAATTGTATAAAAAAGCTCTGATATAAGTTACTAGTAGTTATGTAAGTAGTTACATCAGTTTTTTGATTGCTTATTACAAAGCACTTATTACAAGGTACATTTATTACCAAGATGAAACCTGGATCAACGAAGGTAATTACCATGTTCTGTTTTCTTTACATTAAATTGTACTTTCAATCATTAATTGATATTTTTCACTATCTTAAAGGTTATTTAACACCGAAGAAGGCATGGATTGACCAGACAGTGTTATCGTCCCGCCAGGCCTTCCTAGCTGGCTTGACCACTGGCTTAAAACAGCCTTGAGGAAAGAAGGGCAAACGATTAATTATCGGCCATATAGGCGGACAAGAAGGATTCGTAGAAGACAGCTAATCAATATTTGAAGCCAAAAAAAATTAAGAAGATTATCATCAAGAGATGAATGGCGATTCCTTTGAAAATTGCCAAAACTAAAACCAAATTCCGTAGTAGTGATGGATAATGCCCACTACCACTTCAGGAAACTAGAATCGCTGCCTACAATGTTTTGAACTAAACCTAGAATACAAGAGTGGCTAGCGAGCAAAAATATTTAATTCGACGCAACAATATGGTTAAAGCTACTCTTATAGACATTGTACGGCAGCACAATCAAGAACATTGCGATAAGTATGTTGTGGACGAGATGGCAGCGCAGCATGGGATAATTGTTTTACGTCTGCCTCCATACCACTGTGAGCTCAATTCTATTGAGTTGGTATGGGCGCAGGCTAAAGGATATGTTGCAAGAAATAACAAAACCTTCTAAATGACAGAAGTAAAAAAACTTTTTGAAGAAGGACTTCAACATATCACTGTGTGTATGGTATTGACCACATGATTGACAATGTTTCAGACAGATTTATAATTGTCACCGAAAGCGATAGTGATGGTTTTTTATCTGATGATGAATAAAAAGAAATTATGTAATAAGCGATGTTTTTTATTTTCATAACCTACCTATAAATTGTTATATTTTATACATCTATAGTTTCAACTAAATGATGTATTGAAAATAGGACAGTCTTACAAGTTTCCTCGCTATGTTTTCCTTAATGTTTAAAACACTCGGTATTCAGTATAGGTAAATACTATAGGAACACAGTCTTCGAAAACTCGTTGGTATGTACAAAGCACGACTAAAATTCGAACACTGTACCCGATATAGGCCGTTCGGCACAATAACTATTCACTAGACAATTGAGGCGAATTCATTGAAGAGTTTTTTCAATCATTCACTTTGTCACAACACTATTTTTATTTAATCATAAACTGACAACACAGTAAACGTCAGTTGACTTCGTCTAATAAAAAATACGACTATGTAATTTCTTAGTTTAGTTGACGCATGCGATTGCGTCAGTGGACTAACAAATCGCTAGCGTCGTCGGTCGGATCGAATCGGTCGGAACATATCTGACGGAAGATGCGTCGCGTATTATCGGTCGCGTAACGCCAAAACATACAAATATATAGAAAAACATTCAACCTTTCACACCTGAACGATGATCCGTTAGTACGTCGAGCGTACACAGCGTCTGTTCCGTTTCCGTCAACGCATTATCGGTTGACGTCGCGCGCACCACGCACCACGTGAATTTTGACTGACGCGTTGGGCGACGTTTTAAAATGAAACGTCATACAAAGCAACCGCACTGTAGTTGTTAAACGCAGAAACTGACTAGACGCGTAATGTAGCAGGTCTTATTTGACGGAATAGACGCGACCGATGTAGATACGCTCGACGCATTTTCCGTCAGATGTGTACCGACTCATTTGACGGAATGGACGCAACCGAAGATACGTTCGACGCATCTTCCGTCAGATATGTGCCGACCCTTACATCACTTTCATTGCGTCGTATCGTATTTACTCACACTCTCAATAAGTCTCCGTGCATGGTAAACACAAGAAAGACTTATTGACCTTTCAGCTGTCAAAACTCCTTACGTCACTTTTTATGAAGTTTATGATGTCAGTTTTTCTAATTGCAAATACTAATAACTCGACAAGTGGATCGGCATAAGTTTCTAATAAGATCTTATAAGATTTCGTAAATGTGTTTTCAGGTCTCTAAAATGTTAGGACGATATAAATGAATGCTTTATCCATAAATGTCGGAACTACTTATTATAACACCATGAACAAGAACTATTCTTCAATAAATAAAACAATAAAGTATGTTCAGTCTCACAGTTTCTACAAACAGACCTTGAAATACGATACCGAGATAAGCCGACGCGACGGCTGTGTACACGTCGCAAGTTAAAAGCCATGAAAATAATTTTTACATGGCTTACGACATACAGAATTGCTATGAAAGACTAGGTAAACTATTACTTTTTTCATTTCAAATACCTTCTTTGATAATAAATGAACGAAATTTGTATAATAAATAAATAAACTAAGCAATGGATCAAATTACAAAGCTCTTCTACGTTCACCCTATTATGACCCATATTGCCATAGCGGTAACGATCATAACTGCATCACTGCACTAGACGCAGCCACGCCTCGTATGCAAGTGAAATGTGACATTTTGTTTTATTTTTTTTGGCTCTTAGAAAGGTGCAAGTGCATATATTCGTTTTAAAACACAAGCAAAATTTATCTATGGTCTCAATCACAGACCACCCCCACTAGACACCTAATAGCAGGCAACTAACGCGCGCGAGACATTAGTGGTTTCGGAAGTATATGAAGTAACGGTACGAATCAAAACATCAGTGTCGACCAAGTCTGTGACCCTTATGCGTGTACACGTTGTGTTCATATTTGAAAATTATTTAGTGCCCAAAACACGTAAAATGGCTACCTGTGCGGTAAAATGGTGTGGCAAGACATCCAAGACGTCAAATTATCTAAAAGATGGTTTAACATTTCATCGGTAAGTAAGTTTTTATTCATAAATAAAACCCACAACCAGTGCATCGGATCTCAGTTTATACTGGTTACCAAATCGTGCGCAATAATAGTAATAATGCGTTCGTTGATGTCTTTTCGAAAAGTCCTTTTCACACTCATTACGTAAATTGCAATAGTCGTCCTTGTCTAACATTGACACGTGTATCGATAGTGTTGTGATTTCGAAGTCAATATTTTTGTCGATATTTTTACGAAGATCATAACACAGTGTGAGTATATTGACTCGGCGGCCAAACAGGGTCATTTTTGTGGCAGGAAGCGAGGAGAGTGGGGCGGGGCAAGTAAACCAAACTGCAGTACGCGCAAACTGCGCGTACTGCAGGTTTAGAAATAAGGGATATTACGCAGATATTTTCACTTTTTCTGACGTAAATGACTTAACAAAAACCTAGTCAGGATGGTTGTGGGTGTGTCCACGTCTTAAAAAAAAACAAAGAATTCGAGATATTTCAGAATAGTGGCATTATGTAATTTGAGATCTTTCAGTTTAGATAAGTATTCTTATTCATAAATAAATGCTGTAGACATGCGGAATTTTAAACTGACAGTGTTGAGGTGGCTTTCGACCGTATTGGATGTTACCCGATGGTAGTGGGGGACAACCGACGCTATTGGGGTGACACCCGACTGTATTCGGGGTGTGTGTGATACATGATGTTATTAAGTGTGACACCTGAAAGTCGTGTAAGATGACACGCGATAGTGTTAAGTGACACCCAACGGTATTGTGATGACTCTCTCCTATATCGGGGTGCTACCCTTCTATATTGGGTGATACCCGATAGTATGGGGTTGTCCGATGGTATTAGCCGATCCCCATTGACAACATTGATTGAAACCCGAGGGCATTAGGTGACACGCGACGGCATTGGGTAGCACCCGGCAGTGTCTGGTAACATCTGATAGGTTAGATGACATCCGATAGCGTTAGGTGACACCTAATAGTGTTAGGTGAAACCCGATAGTATTAGGGGATCCGATAGTATTGACGGATCACCAACGTAATGGAGTTTGTCGATACACCTGATGATACTATTGGTTGACATACGACGACAAAGGCTGATTCGGTGGTACCTGATTGTGTTAGGTGATACTTAACGGTATTGGACTGCCACTGACGTTTTAAATTTTATGACTTTGGGTGACACTCGACGACATTGCGGGATACCTGATGACATTGGGTTATACGCGACAACATGTTACCCGAAGCGCAACACCCGTAAGAGTTAGGTGACTCCTGATGGTACTCTTACGGTATCGGAGAGACACAAGTTTAAGAATCTGATCGGATACTTGATACCGGATAGTAACTTTTTATGAAAAATCGATGATTACCCGCTCTTATGTGGCAACACTTATTTTCACATTTCTTCATCGACAAGACCAGCTTAAAATTAAGTCTTAAACTGCTCCAGAGTGCCAAAATTTCAATTACAGAGTAGTTAAAGTATAAAATTAGCTGAACACCAAATATAGTCGTCAGGTTACTTATGGTCATGCATGATCAATTTGCTTTAACTTCAAGTAAAAAAACAATGTTACATGAGATCGTCTTTTTCCATGATCATGGACGATTACTTTTGTTGTATTGACAACGGTTAGTTCGGCAGGATATCCGGCTATCCGGTATCCGGCCAAACCACTATCCGTTTCATCACTAGCACTTATAGCGTTACGCACTGAAGAGTGACGAAAGCTTGTCTATACACAAAAGCAAAGATTAAAAATGCCTTATAATATTTAACGTATGGGTAAAAACATATTTATTAAAAACGCTTTATAATATTTAACGGACGGGTAAGAAACATTTATTATACATAATAATATATCAATAATATAATACAAACCAAATTCTATCGATCAATATTCCGTCCCTGTCCCATCACTACGGTACAGTGCACTAGAGTGCATGTCCTAAGTTTGACCTTGCAATAGCCAATCACAACGCATTACGTGCGCCCCGCGCATCCCGTGCAGTCCGCAAATTTTGTGAACTCGAATCAAAACAAATATTAGCTAATGCGGTCTCTAGTGGTGGTGCTCTGTGGTCTCAATGAAAAAAAATCGTTGAACAAAAATCAATCCTATGTATTAAAAAAATGGGTTTTAAATGCATCGCACCGGCGGTACCGCCGGTGGTACCGCCGGAGGTATCGCGCATCGCGGAGCATATCGAGAATAATAATAGCGGTACCGCCGGCGGAACCGCGCAAGGCTATAGGAGTGTATCATTTAGCGGTAAGCAAATGCGGGTTGGACACGGGAAGAAAAATGTGAGGGTCAAAGTAGAGAATTTTTATATTAACGAAGGTTTTGCACGTGATTCAACATATGTGTGGCAATTAAGAGTTTATATATTCGTTGTATTAGGAGACAAGCATAGAATAAAAAATACTGGAAGTACTAGGCTGCGTCCCAACAACTGTACGATAGTTTTGAGAGTATTGCTACTGAATATGATGACTAAGATAAATGACTACGGAGCTTACGGCTAATGGGCTAATGTTAGACTACTAAGGCCTACTATTGTTGTTGTATATTAACCTGTCACTGCATATTTTCGAACGAAACCGTATGTATGAATTTTTGAGTTTGACAATCCCTTTGAGAAAAGAATATAATATGGAGTGGACAAATAATACATATGGATACTTTTCGTTATAGAAATATATATGAAATCGACATAAAGCCACCAAACATAGTGTTGTCTCGTTTTTACTTAGCGATATCTCTGTTAGAAAAAAGAGATAGCCATAGGTTACTGAATACACTGATCATAGTGATTTTTTATCAGAAATGTCAATCGTGCCAGTGTCGCCATATTGTTTTCCAAGTGTTTTTGGTACATCTGCTGTCAAATCATTGTGTATCGAACATAATAATTTTATTTTTGTGCATAAATATGTCTAAAAACCAGATGAATCAGTGCTTCAGTTTTTCCTAGTGATCGTAAAATCATGCCTAAGTGTTGATTTGAACTGTGCAGTGCAAGATAAAGCTATAATCAACACAAATGTACTCTTCACAAGTAAGTAACACGTCATGATTTATATTGTTGAAAAGGATTAGTATTTGTACAAAATATTGTTACAAGAGGTTCTTTTTATAGTTAATTTAACAGGTTTTAGCTTCGTTATGGCCTAAATGTTGTTATTTTCGTAGTTTGGAATTTTCCATATTTACGTATTAGAGGTTAGTAGTGATGTTACTGCTAATGTCGATATGGGTTATCGATATATAGATAATGTATAGAGACTTCCACAAACGATAACATTGTTAAAACTATCTTGTGTCTGTAAATGGAAATAAATTAAACATTGAACTAATTTTGTCTGTACCTAGTAAAGGAAAAGCGATATTTGACAAACTTACTTTACTTAGACCTGATTACATAAAACCCAAAACCGCTGCATCCTGCTCTATGTTGAGGAAAATAAGCAGTTAAAATAATTATATTATGTTTTTTGCCAACAGATAACATGAACAGCAACTGTATGCGAGAATTCCTAGCAATAAAACGTTGAAGAAAATAATTTTATTTATAAACAAGAGGACGCCGCTGCTACACCTGCACATTTTTTCAACTGTTTCTGTCCGATCCCGTGGGAATTTCAAGAAAGTCCTTAGTGCACTCCTACGATCCCCAAAGAACATTCATGCCAAATTTCAGCTTCCTGCACCTTATAATTTTGGCTGTAGCTTATCTGTCAGGCAATCAGTAACGCAAGGATTTTATATATTATATAGATAAAAAACAAATAAATAACATGTATTAATCAATTATGATTTTTCTTACCCCCTTATGATATTTCAGTGTAGCTGTGTGTTTCATTACGGTATGTATGGTGCAAATCAGAACTCGCCGACATAAGGCCGGCGCGCACTGACGTCGCGGCATGGCAAAGGATTTTATTACTGATCAAGTCATTTTCATTCTTATTTCAATGAGTTTAGAATTCATATTACTTTATTTCGATACAATCGTATCGCAGCCCGCCGTGGCATGCCGCGGGACGTTTGGGGCGCGTCGCGGCACGTCGCGGCATCGGCGGCACACTTGGACGCCGTGGCATGCCATGGCGTCTTGCAGTGTGCCACGACGTAATCAGTAGGTAAATAAGTTCCTGAATTCACCGTTAGTAAATCTTGTTCTCATAAATAATGTATCCAGAATTGTTTTCTCTTCGACAGATCACTTTGTATTTGTCGTTCTTCATCTTCAGCAAGAAGTGCTATTGATACTAAATTCCAGTCAATTGGACGCCTCGGTATGACGCGGCATGCTGCGAGGTGCCGAAGCGTCTTTCGGGCTAACGAAACACGTTCCGCGCCGTGCCATGCCATGCCGTCAGTCGGCGCCGGCCATTAGCTATCCGGATAGCCAAGCTGAAGGGGCAGTGGCCAGAGGACATAGCTCGAAGAAGCGATGGCCGTTGGGCAGAAAGGTTCTGGAATGGCGGCCTCGTACCGGACGACGCAGCAGAGGTAGGCCTCCCGCAAGGTGGACCGACGATCTAGTCAAGATCGCGGGAGGCAGTTGGATGCGGGCGGTTCAAGACCGGTCTGTGTGGAGAACCTTGGGGGAGGCCTATGTCCAGCAGTGGACGTCGTTTGGCTGATATGATGATGATGATGATGTATGGTGCCATTCATGTCCGGTACTTTCATTCACAGCGACACAGTATCGATATTGGCTACCAGAGAATATTTTGTTATATGATACAAGGGACATTTTCCGCTTTACCATGATCGCAAAAAATCTAAAGTAACTTACTACAAAATATCAATTTAAATTTTTTCTAAATCTACAGTAATGTATTATTTACCTCTAACCGGCTCAATGTCGATATCGATTATATTCTGGAGTCCAACCCATAGAGATATAAAGGATAGAGTGGCAGAACAGTACCTAACTCAATACTGTGTCGTGTCCGTCGGTGCGAGATAGAACGCTACAGGTTAAAGGCCCCCTGCATCTCTCTCTAACAGTACATGCACAACATCAACATTGCGCAATGGCGTGCTACCTGTAACTATTATTTCTATCAGTTTATCAGTAATCAATAGTTTAAAAATATATCAACTTTTTTGTCACTTCAAACTATCTTCGTGTATCAGTAAAAACAATTTTTAAACTATTGATTACTAATAAACTGATTTAAATAATAGTTACAGGTAGCACGCCAATGCGTAATGTTGATGTTGTGCATGTATTGTTAGAGAGAAATGCAGGGGGCCTTTAATGTTGCGTTCTCTCTCCCACCGGCGGACACGAATAGGCCCCACTCTGCCACTCTATTCTTAATATCTCTATGGTCTAACCCAACGGCAGTCATTTTATTTTCCACATAATTTCGTAGGTATGCGCGCTAATTTCGTAGGTACGTCCAATCCATGTTATTCACAGATCTGTGGTTTATTACTAGAAAAAGTAAGAACCCTTCAAAAACTTAAAAAATATAGTTTTCTTTTTCATCTTTTAGCAACACAAATCGCATTCGCTAGTACGTTAGCTTTAATAATTTCGACTTCTTACTGAACCGAGACAACAGTGATTTTAGTGCTGGTATGAACGCTCTCATCGCAAGCTTTTAAAAGTGCTTACGCCAGAGTTCAACGCAATCGTTTTTTAAATCCTCGTGCGAATGATGCCTAAAGGTGCTTTACTTTGTCGATAACAAAAAAACTTGTCGAAATATGCTTTGCGTTGCCTAATATGCGCCCAACCCTAATGGACGCCATTTTATTTGCATACGTTTCGTAGGTATGCACGCTAACTTCGTAGGTACGTCCAATCCATGTTATTCACAGATCTATGGACAATCCCTATAGTCTGTGTACAGTCCATTCACAGTTATTTTACCTCTGACAGATGTCGGTGTTTATTTTCTTTATGTTGGAATTGTACTCTGTGATGACAGGAATGTAAAATAGGGTTACCTGTGCATAACATTTTACCCAATATTAGTGGAAATGCTTCAAAAATTCAAATGCTTGAAGCTCATGGCCGCAAAGTGGTTAGATTACCGCCATACCATTGCGAGCTAAACGCAATTGAACTTATGTGGAGTCTCATTAAAAGACAAGTCACAAGCAAAAATTTAGGACAAGAGGCAACCAACATTGTGAATTTAGCTGAAGAAGCTTTTTAATCTATCACTGCAGAAGACTGACAAAAACAATGCAAACATGAGCGCCACATTGAAGACAAGCTTCGTGAAACAGATGGGTCTACGGATGCTGAAATGGACAGGTTCATAATAGAATTAAATTCTGAGTCTGATACAGAATATGACAGCAGTTACGAATCATCATAACATTGGCAGTCCACATGGATCATTCTTATAGACTCACGCCTGTTTCCATGCAGGGGTAGGCAGAGGTGTAATATTACACCCACATCATTCTTATTCAAAATAAATATGCAAATTAAATTTGCAGTTTTTGTATTTGATAATTAGAACCTCACGTTGGCGTAATTAAGATGCGTTTACCTTTATATATTAAATAGACAACATTTTATTATAACTACTTATCTTCATAGGAAATTAGTTATTTCGTAAGAAAATAAATGTACATGCATATAGCCATGCCAATATCAAGAGGTTTTGTTACAAACATTACTTCCAAATATTTTATACGATCGCTTAGGCAATAAAAAAATAAGTACATTTTTAGCAATAATGTATATTTAAAATGGGAGTATTATATACCAAATATAGCAACACAACGCCCAGGTTGGCCAATCTAACAGCTAGAGGTAAAATAACTGAGAACGGACTATACCATAGAGATATTAGAATATCTCTATGGACTATACTCTGTGTTTGACAACTTTGACATTAAGCAATGAGCTACCGAATTACCGATGTCAAGTGATGTCAAGTCACATAAATTAGAATATATAAAATCTAAATACAATTGAATGTAGACAATCAATAGAGAGAACATTATAGTAATTCGTTTGGTTTAGATTATACATTTATTGCGGAATTCATGAGAATTGAGAAAAAGTTGACTTAATGTTGCTTTTGCAGGTTATGTAAACGTCATAAACCTTGTTATGAGAAATAACAAGTGAGACTTTTCGTTTTGTTTTCATGTAGGTAGTAACACTGAAGTTTTGCTCACTGGGAATCCCGAAGTCCATCTATTATTATCTAAAATGGGTAGCGTACGAAACGAACAGTTGACGTGTTGGCATTGGCGAAGGGTGTTGGACCTATACGGCCGGCTTTTATTGAAATACATTTTACTTAGGATCTTGTAAACAGCATCGAAGCTTCCTATTTTCAATAGTGAAAACTGTGAAACAAAGAAGTATTAGAGCAAGTAAGTTGTGCTATACTTATTATAATGTGATTTTATCGTTTTATTTTGTATATCTTTCGCTTCATTTCGTTCTTGAACAATGCGCGTTAGATTTGTTTGTTGAGTTAAACACGGCTTCCACACCACGCTACATTATAACACTTTATTACGTCTGACGTCAAATAACTCGCTACTGATAGAAACCAAATCTCAGTGATGTTTGTGTACTATATGAGATAGGTAAGAGTATAGACACTTACTTATCTATAATAAACTTACTGAGATGTACAAGCAGTATGCTTCTACAGAAAATGAATTTTATTGAAATTGACCAATACCTAAGCTTTCACTGAAACCCAAGTCTCAAACCTATTTTACTTGATTTAATTTACCCAAACAAGTCTGTCATCAAGTCACCAAATGAAGACACTTAAAATCAGACCATTTATAACAAATGTTCAATAAGGCTGGATAGATTCTCATTAAATTTCTTTAAAATAAAAGTAACAACTAAAGTTGTATAAAACCTGATTATAATCAAAATACCTACATTTGTCCTTCTAAAATCAAAATGATGGTTGTACCTACACAAATGATGTTGTTTTAATTATGGAGGTGTTAATTGATAATTTTTTATTTTTCTGTTGACATTTTGGTCACAATATTGAACAATTAGCAATGGTAACAAGTTTTGGGGAAAGCAGTGACTGAAAGCTATCATACCATAATGATTTTCACTTACAGCCATTTATGCCTTGTTGCCTGAAAATAATTACCAAGGATCGGAATTAAGGGAGCTCACATTGTCAAAAGTATGGATATCCCTAATTTTTAAATGTGTTTCCGGAACTAGATTCCAGAAAAAATTGGATTTTTAATGAAAGGTTTTTCAACAGTTTAAAACACCTTCATTAAAAATCCGAAATTTTCCAGAATCTAGTTCCGGAAACACATAAAAAAGTTAGGAATATCCATACTTAGTTAGTTAGTTAGTTGGACAGGTGTTTTCCGCACTTAGCCACTTAATTGGGCCATTGTGCGTTAGCAGGGACACGGTTGTCGCCTGGTACTCATACCATGCAAGCTCCTTCCAGAAGGCCATGAGTTGACCAGTGTTGCGTATGGCTTCGCTCATGGTTCTGGGGTTGTTGAGGAACCTCGTCCGTTGGTCGCTCACGCTGGTACAATGTCGAATATCCATACTTATGACAATGTTAGCTCCCTAATTCCGATCTTTGCTAATTACTATAGAATAGAATTATATTCACTTTATCTCTCACAATATGTGATTCACATGTGGAGAATATAGATATTTTAAATGTAACAATACAATTATACTCAACTCTCAAAAAATATAATTTCATGCAGTTGAAGCAGTACCAGGATACAGAAATTGATCAGAATGATAATTAAATAATAATTATTATTTTAGTGTCTCAGATTTGAGTTCAACTTTGTAAGTTGTAAATTATATTCTTGTATTTTGAAAGACAAAGGAAGACAAGAGGTTGCTCTGAATTAATAAAAATAAATGTCCAAACTGATCATAATAAGCCAACTTGACTGCCTCGTTGGTCTCGCGGCATAAATGTGCGCGTGGGATTGGGAGGTCTCGGGTTCGATTCCCGGGTCGGGCAAAGTGTTATTGGGTTTTTCCGTTAGGAAATTCTCAGTAGCAGCACGGAGTCTGGTAATGTGCCCGGTACAGCAATAGGCTCGCCCCCTATTATGTGGGACCTACAAATTCATGGCGAAATGTGGGTGTAATATTACACCTCTGCCTACCCCTTCCGGGATACAGGCGTGAGTCTATAAAAATAAAAAAAAACAAAAGATAAATACAGTAGGCGCTTGGTAATCCGGCGCTCACCAATCCGGCATGCTCAGTAGTCTCCACTCAGCGACTTAGGTAACCTGCTTGATAATCCGGCATTTTATACAGCCGAATGCCGGATTACAGTGCCGTCTTAGTCTCTTATTATGTAAGATTTATTTTAGATTTTATGTAAAAGCTTTTACTTCCCATACAAATTCCATAATCCGGCATTTGCGATAATCGCATAGGCGAAAACATATGCCGGCCGGATTACCAAGCGCATACTGTACTTCTACTAATTTTGTTTAAATTTTCCAACCACAAGAACACTGAATTCTCAGCAACCCCACATTGTTTCACTATCTTGATACAGATAATGGATAATACTGCTAATAGTTGTTGTACTTGTGAGATAATGGGAATTCCCCAACCAGTCTGATTGCATGTATGGCATGATGGTTTAACGTTTCAGCACTGTGCTGAGTTTGGAGGGTTAATCCTCACAAAAGATAACACTACACTTTGTATATTTCCAAATTGGGTGTAATAAAATTTATGTCAGTTTTTTTATTATTTTTTATTTATTTATTACACACATTCCAACACAATTATTACAGGTTACCCAATGCAATTGTGGGGTTAAAAATAAAAACAAATTATAGCAACTTACAGAAACAAAACAAATGAATACACACAAACTACACTATAGTACACATTACACTAACAGCTAATCATATAATTTTAATAAATAAAATTAAAAAGCAATGAAAAACACAATTACTACATACTTAAACATAACCTAAGACCCAAGCATAATAATACAGGACCACAATACTCAATCATATGATATTATAATATATAGTATCAATTTTGCGAGTTCACTCAGATGACACGAGAATAGGTCTATTCTATTACTTATTTCATTAACTACTCGGATTGACCGGGTTAGAGGCGCTTTCGCCATTATATGGTCCTGGCAACCGGGACAGCTAGTAGGGGCGGACGTCGTCTCCTCCATACGTAGCGGTCGGGCACACAGAGGCCCAGGTGCCCCAGCACCGTCTGATTACACACCTGGTTCCGCAATAGTTTGATCACATACATTGCCAACGAAAACTCGCGACGCACTCTCAACTCGTTGTACCCAACCATTCCAAGCACAAATAATGTGGGGTACATTAAAGGATAAAATGGATATACTCCATACATTTTCATGTATTAGTATCTTGTGAATTTATTTTGTACTCTCTCAAGCATGACGCTGTTTTTGGCTTCATGGGGAGCCCATATAACAGCATCATGCTCGAGATGACTCCTAACAAGCGCATCGTATAAAACCCTTAACGTGTTCAGATTGGTGAAGTGCCGTGATTGCCTAAGGACGAATCCTAAGTTTCTGTACGCTTTTTTGCAGATTTTGGATATGTGATATCTAAAAGACAACTCAGGAGTCATACAAACTCCCAAACCCTTTACCTGCCAGACTCTTTGCATCGGTTCTGTCCTTATCTTGTAGCCATAAGTAATAGGGGTACGGACGCGGGTGAATGACATTGTAGAGCATTTGGATACATTAAATACGAGTTTGTTCTGCTGACTCCATTCCACTACTCTATCTATATCCTCCTGTAGATGTTCACAATCAGAAATATTATTAATTTCCAACATCAACTTAAGATCATCAGCAAACAATAAACACGTCGCATGTTTTATTACCTCGGGCAAATCGTTTATCATTATGATGAACTCTAACGGACCCAAATTGCTGCCCTGACTCACACCTGATCTAGTAAAATACACACATCAACAAAGTCTAGGGATATCTTAATCCTAAATTATTTACGAGTTTATAGTTTAGAACCTTGTTAGTTTCCACAAAAAGTTTATATACAGATTAAAACCTCTTTTATTCTATTTTCAAAATTTGAACATGGAAAGAAAAAAAACAAAATAATAAACAAAATATGGCGGCAAATTTGCTAGTAATTCGTTACATTAAAGAAAGTTAAAACTGTTTTATTATAATTATTAATGAAAAGGGTTTTTAATTGTTTTTCTTTTTTAATTTAACGTGACGTACGAACTTTAAAAGTCATGTCACGTCGTCATTTGAGTCGAGATGAAATGTTACGAGCCGTGGGCATGTTAGAAAATGGTGCAATTCAACGCGTCGTTGCTGAGGCCCTACATACCAGTCAAAATGTGATATCAAGGTTGTGGTCACGTTATCGCAGTACTGGAGATGTGGCCGAACAGCACACAGGTAGATATCGTGTTACTACGCAGAGACAGGATCGATTTCTCCAAATGACCGCCAGAAGACAATCCAATATCACAGCGCTGCAACTAGTGCAAAGGCTCCAGGAGGACCACCAGCTGCTGGTAAGCGACCAAACCGTGCGAAGAAGGTTACATGAAGTTGATCTTCATGCTCGAAGACCATTGCGTGTTCCAGCATTGCGACGTGGCAATCGCGGTCGGCGGCTTTCGTGGGCTCGGGAGCATTTACCATGGAGTGACGAACAATGGTCTTTGGTGCTGTTCACCGATGAGTCCCGGTTTGGGTTTCACCCGGATTCACGAAGAACACGCGTTTGGAGAGCTCCAGGGAGAGTTAGCCGTCTACGGCACCCTCAGGAGGTCCACCCATACCAAGGCGGGACAATCATGGTGTGGGCAGGAATTCGTCTTGGCGGACGAACCCAACTCGTTTGGATCCAAGGCAGCATGACTGCACAAAAATACCACGAGGAGGTAGTAGAGCCCGTTATTGTCCCACACAGAACTCAAATAGGCCATGAATTTCTACTCATGCACGATAATGCTCCTTGCCATACGGCGCGGCTGGTATCGACCGCTCTCCGAGAGCACGATATTCAAGTTTTGGATTGGCCTGCACAGTCGCCCGACTTAAATCCTATCGAGCATGCCTGGGACATGTTACAACGAAAAGCTTTGAGAGATTTTCCACCAAATTTGACGACTGAACAACAACTTTACGAACACTTGCAAAGGACATGGGACCTCATACCGCAGCAAGACATTGACAATTTAATTTTAAGTATTAACAATCGATGTCGATGTGTAATCAATGTAAGAGGTGGCAACACTGATTATTAATGATTAGATTTTACAAGATTTTTTCCATTTTTATTAAAATTAATAGTTTTTTAAGAAGAAATGTTTGTTGTTATCATACTAATTTTCCATGATGATTAAAAAAAATAATTTTTTTATTTAAAACAAAAAAAAACACGAAATGTTTTTTATTTTTATTAAAGACCTTAAAATAATCTATGATTCTTCTATTTACTGTATCAGAAAATTCTTCATAGATTTTTAGATATTTGATGAAATATAAAATATCCCTAGACTTTGTTGATGTGTGTATGTATCAGATACATATCCACTGCAGTCAGCGTATTGCTTCTTTCATGTAGCTTACGAAGAATTCCAACAAATGTGGTGTGCATCCCATTTTAGCAAGTTTACTTAACAAGATATCATTGTCGACTGTGTCGAAGGCTTTTTTATAGTCAAAATAGACAGCGTCCACCTTTTTACCAGTTGATTAAATGCTTGTCAAGTCACACAAGATTTGTTTACTATGTCAATTTTACGTGGGACCTAACAATTCATGGCGAAATGTGGGTGTAATATTACACCTCTGCCTACCCCTTCGGGGATATAGGCGTGAGTCTATAATAATAATAAATAATTTTAGACTAAACAAGTTTAACCATTACATTGTCCAGTCTAGACAAAACATTATAAATACTAGCTTGTAGTTAAGTTTCATGATCTAATGCATGTTATTGTAAGGATGCATACAACAAACATTGGCTTGTCTTATCTAACAACATCCATTACCCAGTCTGATTAGAAATCTACAACATAAAAGAACCCACTCAAAGACAGTGGTAGTGGTAGGTTTAAATGTTATTAAAATGCATATATTTTAATACCATTGGTTTACTAATGTTTGTTATAATTTAAAATGCCATAATTTCATATGCCATACTGGTATTTGCCATAATTTCATTAGAAATAACGCTTCAGTTGCCATAATCGTGAAATGACATAAAATGACTTTCACTAATTCCATTGGTCATAATCGATCAAGAGTCATAATAATTTAAATCCATAAATGTATTTGCTATAATTTTCGTTTTCAATCATCTAAGAAGAAAATAGATAATAAACTGAAGTTGAACAAGTTCAGTTTATTAAACTAGTGTGACGAATGTGGACTTAGTTGACGGAGCCCTGCTTCGCAGGGCTCCTATTTTTGGGTTAAGGGTAAAAAAGAACCCTAACCTAACCTATCCGAGTCGGATTGCACTGAGTCGGGGTGTTAACGATATTTAATTCAACTTCAGTTTATTAAACTAGTGTGAAAAATGTGGACTAAGTTGATGGAGCCCTGCTTCGCAGGGCTTCTATTTTTGGGTTAAGGGTCAAAAGAGAACCCTAATCTAACCTAACCTATCCGAGTCGGATTGCACTGAGTCGGGGTGTTAACGATAATTAATTCAACTTCAGTTTATTAAACTAGTGTGAAGAATGTGGACTAAGTTGATGGAGCCCTGCTTCGTAGGGCTTCTATTTTTGGGTTAAGGGTCAAAAGAGAACCCTAATCTAACCTAACCTATCCGAGTCGGATTGCACTGAGTCGGGGTGTTAACGATAATTAATTTCGACCTAACAATATTATGTAATATTTTCATAATTATATCAAATTTTGATTATGTCAAGAGTCGATATGAGATGTGTTACTTATGGCAACTAATTATTATGATATATGTTGTTATAGAAAGTCATTTTATGGCAAATAAAAGTTATCGCTGTTGAGTTGTTAAGGTAAACGTTATTAGTATAAATGATAATAGTGCAAGTTAATATTATGATCGGGGATGATTATGGCAAACAATATTAGTGCAAATGAATTTAGGGAAAACGAGAGAATACCAATACCATTTATATCTGTGTATATTTGTTAGAGTTTCATGACATGTAAATCTGTAGAAGAATTACTACTTTGTATTTAATACAAAACCACAGAAATTGATACACATTTATGCAACAATGACATAAACAATTATTTATTACTTAATGTAGATATCTTTTGTCGTTGAATTATAAAATCGTTTTCTATATAATTTGCTTGCCTAAAGAGACTTTAATTTTCCCTATCATATACTGTAGTGATGTAGGCCTATGTATGATTTCTAAGTTTATTTAACGGAACCTAATCAATTTATCTAATTCTTTGAAGATATCAATACCTCTGTTATATCTCCAATGTTGCGATCGTCTTGTATCTCCGGTCTTATGTCGCTCGTAATCGCGGATAGACTGATATGAGTTGACCACCAACGACAAGGGTTTCGACAACTACCCTCATTTGTTGCTTTTTATTTGAAACTGTTAGGCTCAACTCACATTGGCTCAGGGACAAAACATCGTCATTCATAAAGTCAAGTCATGTTTTTCGTGAATAGCATATTATTGTATTCCCCTCTATTTTGTAATTTTTACTGTAAAAAATTATTTTATGTAGGTATAGTAATAATGGGTTCAAGTTTCGACGCACCTTGGTGTGCGTTACTCGTATGCAGTAGCGCGTCAGACGAACGTAAGAAAGCTTTTAAACTGGTCCAGCTCTGTTAGTGTAGGCATACCTATCTAACATTTAATTATATACTTAGACGTTGGGCGGTCCGTCTATTTACGACGAAGTGAGCAGACGTTCCTGGCGTTCAGAGAGCGCTGGAGTTGAGTCGAGCGTCGAGTCGAGTCAAGTCGTTAGCGTTACGGGATTATTACCTAGTTGATACCTGTCCAGGACATATATAACGCCGAAATATAGTTTCGCTGCATCATAAACTTAGGGTACTGCATCATAGATTAATTCACCTGTCAGTTAAACAGGTTGTTGTCCTACTTACGCTGACGAGAGTTACTCTTGACAGTCAGATGATGGCATAATAATCATTGATGGTACTGTTATGCGCGACCCGGAATTTAGGTTTTTAAAAAAAGAATATTTTACAAGGTTAAAATAGTATGTATTGTTCATAGAAAATATATACAAGGATTTATATTGGCAGCCGACCGAATGGTTACGATCTCGGGACTCGACTGACTCACAAAATGGCTAAATGTACTTACAAACTACATGATACACAATAAATGCTAGGTCAGCATTCTTAGCTTAGGTCTGGCATAAAGGGGTACACAGACAGGGTATAACAACCCCCCGATTAAGAATAAACTTCAGGTAATAACTGAAGTTTATGTGTTAATAAAGTTTTCAAGGAAAAGTCAACCAATTCGAAGAGTAGGTGATGGGATAATTTGGGGCATTTCAACGCCAGAATCTGTTTCAGAATTTTGATTTTCTGGAGATTTCAGAGGGAACAGTTTCCCGAGTATGCCAGACTTTTTACATACTTTAAATAAAATAAAAATTATAATTAAACTTAAGATTAATATAATTACTATATTAGTATAGTAGTTTGTATACATTATAATATTGGGTTTTTCTATAATAGACTCTAAACTCTTTAACATTTCCGGGTTGTCAAAAGCAACGGAGTCCAAATCAATGTTTTTTAAGTTTACCTTTGGTAAAACAGGAGCTACGTTTACATAATTAACTTTGTTACAACAGGAGTCATTAAGTATATCTAATTTAGTCATTACAGGTTTTAAAACTAAGTTTACATTATTCTTGGATACTAATCTCGTATCCTTACAATAAGCTACTGATCCTTGTGGTAAGTATAAGATACCGTTACCTATTATATCTAATTCTAAAAATTGTGTTACGTTGTATTCTATAATTAATTTAGACTTTTCAGATATTATGAATAACCACTTGTTATTTTGTAGTGGCTGCCAGATATGAACGTCGCCATGGAAGAATTTGGTTACACATATTGCTGGTATAGAGGTGAGTGGTTTACTTATTATTTCCGATTCACAGATGGGGGTGTTGAGCGAAGAGTATGATATAGGAGTATCGCAAAGGTAAGTATCACTGTCTATTGTTTTACAGGTATGCAGGTCATCCAGTTTGCAATATGTTGATTTGTCCTTGCTTATGCCAATGTATTTAGTAGAGGGGACAATAGTGGAGTAGGAAGTTGGGTTATCGATATCGTGAGGTGCCGGACTAGGTAAGCTATGATATAAATCGAATTGAGTAGTACTTATTAATGGAATTTCAAGAACGAAAACTATTTCGTTTTCATTTAGGTAACTAGATATAGTGGATATGTTTAAAATAATATGTACATTATTCAAGCTTAAGAGCACAGGTAGTCGTTTAGAGTTCGGTATAAATCTGTAATTGTTGACTAACTCATTAAAGAGTTCCTTAGGGGTTAAGATTGTGGGATACAATATATTAGACTTACTAAACATAATCGAGTTAACAGTATCTTCGATTCTAAAAGATAATGTCAATAGGCAATTTTCTATCATATTTACTAATTCTAAGACACGTGATCTTAGTTCTAATTCTTGGGAGACATATGTCAAATTTTGAATATCTTCATATAATGATGCAATGGCTGTTGTTATTTCCTGTTCATTGGAGTTAATTCTAGAGATTGTATCGTTGAATGATTTTAGAATAGAAGTGGTGACTAAAATATTTTCCTTTACAAGTGTAGCTAGTTTTTTCTGATCAGACTGAACTTCGTGGATAGCGTTATCGTAGCGGATAGCGTCATCCTCATCCATGGTGCCGAAAA
Source organism: Euclidia mi (assembly GCA_944739405.2). Taxonomy (NCBI): domain Eukaryota; kingdom Metazoa; phylum Arthropoda; class Insecta; order Lepidoptera; family Erebidae; genus Euclidia; species Euclidia mi. Next base: position 8,999,686 of record OX123188.2, on the reverse strand, counting down.
GCTTTTTAGACATAGTACCTACTACTCCGAGAAGGGCTGACCTTCTCGATCTACGGGAAGTAAGATGAGAAATGGCTTCACTGTCGCGAGTCATGTCTTCGTATCGGGTGATAAGTGGCCGAAAAAGGTTATTGCATTCTACATAATCAAAAGTGACACTCCTCTCGCAAAGACGTTTAGAGTTATTAAGAAATTTATATATATTATTTATATGCGGATAAATATACGATACGTCTACCGGTATTACTACGCTAAGATAACTATCAACTAGACTTACAGAACCTAAAGGGTCGAAATAGATTCCAGGGTTATTTGCAATCTGTTCGACGAACTGTTGCCCCAGTGAAGGGTTACTGTAACAAAAATTCAATTGCTGTATCTAGGTCTTATATTTTATCCTTAGTCACTAATTACATCTACTATTTCTTGTACGATGTTACTTTGGTCAGGAACATCTGGCCTAGAGGCAAATTTGACCTCATCATAATGGTGTATAACATGTCGCCTATTAATAAGCAAGGTTAGGGTGTTCCTCCCATTTATTTTAATGACCTTGTATGGGCCTTTCCATATAGGCGAAAGGGCTTTACGCAACCTCAAATGGTTTTTTAAATATACGTAGTCTCCTACTTTGTAAGTGACAGGACGCGTGTGCTCGTCATAATACTTTTTAGACTTTTCTTTAGACGCAATAAGGTTTTCTATTGCCTTGTTTCTCGAATGAGTTAATCTATGCTGTAACATCTTCAGATATTCTGGGTAAGTAGTTTCTACATTAGAGCTATATATGGAATCTGGGATGAATGGCTTTCGACCAAATAATAACTCATAGGGTGTGAATTTTGTGGTGGTATGTACGGAAGTGTTGTACGTCAACATTGCAGTGTAAACGTACCGTGGCCAGTTATCCTGGTTATCATTTGCGAAGGACTTCAGGTATTCCTTGAGCGTGGAGTGACTCCTCTCAAGGGCGCCCTGTGTTTGGGGATGATATGGGGTTGACCACAACTGTTTAACCTTTAGGAACTGACAAGTTTTCTTAAATAAATCCGCTGTGAAGTTGGTGCCTTGGTCTGTTAATATCGTTTTAGGAATCCCAAACTGTGATATGAAATGTATGAGGCAATCTGTGGTTTCCTCTGCAGATACACTGCGCATAGGATATGCAGCTGAAAACTTTGTGAGGTCGTCTTGCAGAGTAAGTATATATTTAAGTTTTGCAGTTCCAGATTCCGGTAAGGGGCCGACGATGTCGAGTGAGACGCGTTCCAAAGGGACAGTGGATGTTGAAGTGATTTGCATCGGTGCCCGATTAAGTTTACGGAAGGCTTTATTTTCTTGGCAAGCTGAACAATTTTTTACATAATTTTCAATGTCTTTCCTCATACCTTTCCAGTAATATTTTTCTTTGATTCTGTTATACATTCTAACAGAGCCTAAATGACCGCAAACAGGTAAGTCATGGTTTTCGGTAAGTATCTTTTTAATTTCACTTAATGATGGATACATTATACTATTATGGTAAATATTTATAATAATTCCAGTGTCATGGAATATGTATGATAGCATATTATAAATTTTAACAAAAGATAAGCTTTCATAGGGGTTTTTAAAATCAGGAATTGCTATTTCTGTTACATTTTCGTGTTTTACTAATTCATTCTTTATTTCTTTCAGGATCTTGAAGAGATCGGGATAAGCTGTTTGGTCAAAGTGATGGACTTTAACAAATAGCAACCAAACGGTTTTGTTTTGTACTGTTAATCTTTTAAATGTATGAAGTTCTCTTTCAGCATTAAGAAAATCATCTATATTAGCAAGGTTTCCAATAATTTCAGGGATATACGGACAGGATTCATCGAGATCTACGGACGCAGGTACTAAAATGTGACTACACTGGGCTTTAGTAAGGCTTTCATTGTGTTCTTTGATACATGTATTAAATTTTTTGTTTTTTTCCAGGTTACATTTCAGAAATTGGGAATAGTCATCCACTGTTCTCGGCGAAGTAGAGGAGGGACTCATCGCTATCTGAGGTAAGTCAGGAGTACTTCGGGTGTTAGGATTGTTTTCTTCAATGACAATATCTCGACTCTGTCTCTCGTCGTCTACAGGAAGGGAAGGAATACTTAAATTATCGAAGTCAAGGTTTAATTCACTAGAATGAGGACTTAATTCTAAAGGTCCGAGATCAATGAGATCTTCTGGCAGTCTAGCATTTTCAGGGTTTGGAAATATGGGATTTACCGGGTATCGGGATAATGCATCGGCTACAGAATTTAGTTGCCCTTTCCGGTAAACAATTTCGTAATCGTATTCCTCCAAACGGAGGCGCCATCGCTGAAGTTTGCTACTTGGGTCTTTATGATTGAAAAGCCACCTAAGTGGGCGATGATCTGTTACTATGAGAAATTTGCGACCGTATAGGTAGGGGCGGAACGTTTTACATCCGAACAATACAGCAAGCAACTCCTTTTCAGTCGTGCTATAGTTAGTTTCGCCTTTGTTGAGAGTTCGCGATGCATAGGCTATGGGTTTGTCTTTCCCAATAGTTCCTTGAGAAAGTACGGCCCCTAAGGCATGATTAGAGGCATCGCAGGTAAGTATGAATGGTTGCGTGAAATCAGGATATACAAGTAACGGTGCGTTAGTAAGCCTATTTTTTAATGTGTCGAATGCAACCTGTTGTTGGTTTTCCCAATTATAGGGAATATCCTTTTTAAGTAAATTCGTTAGGGGTTTAGCAATCTTGGAAAAATCTGGGATAAAACGCCTGTAGTATGAGACTAACCCAAGAAAGGATTTTATATCTTTTTGGCATTTAGGAGTGGGAAATTCTGTCACGGATTTTATTTTGTCGGGATTGGGTTTCACTCCCTCTTCGGTGATAATATGCCCTAGGTAGCCGACTTCACGCCTTAAAAATTCGCATTTGTCGGGCTGGAGTTTCAAATTGAAATTTCTCATTCTCTGGAACACTGTTTTTAGGTTAGAAATGGCTGAATTCAAATCGAATGCATACGAAACGACGTCGTCGAGATACACGTAGCAATGAATGCCCTGCAAGCCAGATAGCGCTGTATTCATCAGTCTCTGAAAGGTTGAAGGGGCATTTTTCAGCCCAAAAGGCATACGAGTAAATTGAAAGTGTCCTTCGGGCACATTAAAGGCTGTTTTGGCTTTATCGGTTTCTTTTAAGGGAATTTGGTGGAACCCTGAGGCTAAATCGAGCGTAGAGAAGTATTTACTGCTCCCCAACTGATCCAGGATCTCTGCTATTTGTGGAATTGGGTATGTGTCACCTATCGTGACATCATTTAGTTTCCGATAGTCGATAACGACTCGCCACTTTTGAGTGTTTGAAGCGTCCATTTTCTTTGGTACAACCCAAATAGGGGACGACCAAGGGGAGTCAGAGGGTTCAATGATGTTCTGGCTCAGCATCTGGTCTATCTGTTTTCTAACTTCGGCCTTGTGGATTTCAGGAAATCTATACGATTTTGTATGGATGGGGATATCGGTTGTGGTTTTTATCTCGTGTTCGAGGGCATCTGTGCAGGTTAGATACTCTCCAGGTAAGTGAAATATGTCTGAATAATCAGAACATAATTGGTAGAGGGCTTCTTTCTCTTCATCGTTCAGATGTGAGACGCGTAATTGACTGAGAACATCTCTGGTTCTTTGAAAGCTATTTTTAGACGCAGGATTTGTTTTACAATTATGTACGGTATTTGTGGTTTCAGAAAAGTTGGCAGGAATAGGTTTCAATTCTAAGTTAAGGTTAGATTTTAATTCAATAGGATGTTCCGATGTGTTTACCACTGATAAGTTTACTCTATTGTTAGGCTTCACCGCAACTAGGCAATTTGCAATCAATAAATTTTCGGAATAACTCTGATCTAATATAAACCCTTCCTTTATTTCAGGGTTGGATACGGAACATTCAATGACCGTTTCAGTTCTAGGCGGTATGATATATATAGGATCGGAAAAATACAGTTTCAATTTAGAATTTCCTATCTTTAAAATATCGTGAGTATAATCAATATTGCAATTGAAATAACTTAATAGGTCATTGCCTATTATGCCGTCGTATGGTAAATCAATATTCTTCACTACATGGAATTTATGGATCAAATATTTCATAGGTTTAGAGTCTGAGATATAAAGTTTAAGCGGAAAATGACCTAAGGTCGAGGTAGCCTCATCTACAGGGTCGATACCCTTGAGTCTGATTGTATCATTGATTAGTTTAGGTTTTCTTTGCAAACAAGACTCCTTCAGCAGGCTGACAGTTGATCCTGAATCAACTAATAGGCATAAGGGAATATCAGAAATTGTGGATTGAATTACAACGTGAGGTGATGAGCACTTATTCGGATTTGAAGTGATCTCATGAACCTTGATGGGTTTAGAAATGTTTAGGTCTCCGTTTTGGGGCTGGTTACCCTGTCGTATGACCTTGGCACTGTTGGTAAGGCCTCCGATTTGGGACTGGTTACCCTGCTGTGTGACCTTGCCAAGTTTGGCGCTATTAGTAAGACCTCCGGTTTGGGGCTGGTTACCCTGCTGTGTGATCTTGCCAAGTTTGGCGCTGTTGGTAAGACCTCCAGTTTGGGGCTGGTTACCCTGTTGTGTGGTCTTAGAGGATGTTGAATCGTGAGTTATACCTCCATTTTGGGGCTGGTTACCCTGTCGTGTGGTTGTAACTAATATTGAAGGATTCAAAGTTTTATGGGTGTCGGATGCATTTTGGAATTTGGATACGGGTCTCACGTGACACCGTCGTGAGTCCCTTAAGCGTTTAAATCGACGTCAGAATCAGGAGACTGCTCATCTTCTACATTGTTTACACATTGGGATTCCTCATCGATACTGGCAGATTGCGTAAAGTTAACTTGGAATCTACGATTATTAAATTCTCGTTTTTGGCAATGTTCTAACACGTGCCCTGCAGTTTTGCAGTAGCGACAAAACGGTTCTTGCCTATTAGTTTGGACGGGTTTAGGTGGGTTAGGAGTGACGGTTTTTCTTGGCCAATCCGGTTTAGGCGTGAAAGGTTTTGGCGGGTTAGGTTTAGACGCCATTGGTTTCGAGGCGTCACGACTTGTAGAAGGTCTACTATTATCATAAGAAAATCTGTGGTTATTTGAAGGATTCGTTGAGGGACGTGATCGGTCACCGAGGCTATGTCGTTGTCCTTGGTGAATTTTATTCAAAATTTTTTCCTCGGCAACAGCGAAATTAATCGCTTCGTTAAGCGATTCCGGATTTCTACAACGAATAATTGTGGATAGGTTCGCGTTTAACCCTATCATGAAGGTGTGTAGGGCAAGATCTTCCATAGCGGCGACACGGCCACTAAGTTCACCCTTTTTCTTAGTAGGGATGGATATGTTAATTTCTGTTAACAACTTGGCTAGACACGTTTCTACGCGTAAGGAAAATTGGTTAACTGATTCTGAGCTACTTTGTTTACAGTCCTGTAAATCTGATAATAAATGGGTATAGTGTTTCTTTTCACCGAATTGAGTTTTCAAAAATTCTTCTAATACTGACCAATCCTCAAATTCTTTTATTGAGCAAGCCGCTTCGGCTCTGCCCTCTAGTCGGCTTAGTATAAATTTAAATATAATGTCCCGTTGGTTTATTGTTGCGAGATTAATAGCATTTCGACAGTTGGTCAGAAAAGGGTTTAACTTATCTCGGCTACCATCGAAGGTGCCTATGAATTTGATGAGGACATTCAGATCAACTACGCTAGGGTACATAGATTCTTCCTTTGGTTTCGACATGTTATAAACCTAGTATAAAATAACACAAGGTAAGGAACAAAACAAATATTATAAAGTTCAGAAAGACTTGCACTTGGCGGGTTTTTTATAGAACAGTAACTCACAGTACGATGTGGGCGAGCACCAGACAAAACAACATCTCGAGCGTCGCTGCAGAGCGGAAGCGATAAGACGCTTCTCAGGATTCTTGAGCACACTGATAAGGCACTATAACACTTTTTATGCGCACAGATTTATTTGGATATATTTATTCACTCGCGGTATTACGTATTTGCCGGTGAATGTTTCGACGAATGCAATGCCCGAAGATATACGTGGCGGGTTATCACGGAGATGTTTCTCTTGCAGGATACTGGACAAGGCTGGCCCAATCGGTTTTGGACTGGATGGATCTACGGCTGGACGTGCCCTCGTCTTCGACACGGTTAGTATGGACAGTTTTCTTGCAGGTTACCACGGACGGGCGGCGTGTACCACTCAACACGGAACCACCGAATTTCACAAAAGTTGACCGAGTCACTGGTACTGGATTCGCACTGGACTGTAAGTATACGGAGACGTGCCGGGATCGCTTTTTAAGCAATCCTTTAACGCTGCCACCAATGTTATGCGCGACCCGGAATTTAGGTTTTTAAAAAAAGAATATTTTACAAGGTTAAAATAGTATGTATTGTTCATAGAAAATATATACAAGGATTTATATTGGCAGCCGACCGAATGGTTACGATCTCGGGACTCGACTGACTCACAAAATGGCTAAATGTACTTACAAACTACATGATACACAATAAATGCTAGGTCAGCATTCTTAGCTTAGGTCTGGCATAAAGGGGTACACAGACAGGGTATAACAGTACCATGTTACTAATTACTTTTTATAGATTACCGTCAGCATGCTAAAGAACTGAACATTATTGCTGTCCAGAATCATGTCATCAAAGAAGAAAAGCTTAGATTTGTATCTGGAGGAAGTGTTCAAACAATTCATCGCCATAAAAGATGACGACTTCAAGCAATCGCAGAGGGTATTCAAGAGTGTCTTTGAACAGATAAAGCAAAAAATGGGAGAGCAATGCAATTTCTTCAAGAAATATAGCAGTCAGGTACTGTGTCTTCATACATACCTTTTTTTCTTAATGATAGGTTTCGTCCAAAGCAGAGTAATGAAGCATTGAAGTTGTAATTTTGAGCCTGTTATCTCTCGTTCTCCATATACATCCGTATTAAAACATATAATATAAGTACCGTAAATGTATACTTATTATGACAATAGATATACATTTACTGAAACTTGCTTTTACTTATGCGCTAACAATTTAAATATAAGCATTCGGTTGTTGTTATCCAGTTAATATCTTCTGCATCGCTATCAGATTTGTCTAAAATGTTGTTAGAATTAACTTATGGCGAAATATATTTATGTATTAATTTATCGTAGATTATGTACGCCGGGAGCGTCTATGACGGCATCAAAGTTTCCAAACTGGATGAATTTGACATGGACATCGTATTACGTCTCCCTATCTACACCGGTGACGGCGAAAAGGGTATTATCATCGAAAACCATCAACCAGGGTTCATTAAGTTGAAGATTATGGATGCTTTTGACCATTTGGACAAGCAAAAAGAATGGGAGAATTGTCACAAAGTGACGCGTGAATGGCGCGACTCAGAGAAATACTTTCTTCAGAGCAAATTCCGTCAATGGATGCATGGCATTGTTCAGAGGGCGTTGAATGCTATGGAGGGGAAAGTAACGGTTGGCGGGGTGGTGTACCTGCTGACATACAAGGAGTCGGGTCCAGCGTACACCTTGAATGTTAGGAATGACGTGGGCGGGGAGGAATTCCTGCTGGATGTAGACTTAGTGCCAGTCATCAAGTTTAGTTACCCTCGGGCGCCAAAGGGCTACAGGTACGACGTTTTCTTTCACAACTATACGAATGAAACACATTGATAAAATTTACTTCGCAAAATGAAACCACTAGCATACCGATTGATCACTTCGGTAATACAGTAAGGTTTTCTTGGGAATGGTCTCATTGTGACAAAATAAAAATAGTAGACGAAACGAAACTCACTACAGATTATTTAATAATCTGTAGTGAGTTTCTCCTACCGTCTTCACAATACTATCAAAATGTTTTGTCCACAATAATTCGTAAAGAGAAAGAGAGACAGAGAGCATCATCATTCATTGTATCTTTTTGCATATTATTTTATATTTTATACTTCTCATGTTCTTATTAGATTTTGGTATTTAACATTAGCTTATTATATTGTTTGAATTCCAATAAATATCCGTACGTTCCAGAATGCTTGAAGGCGTACAAGCCAAGGATTGGTTGGCAGTGCCTAAGCCGATCAAAGGGTTAACTGATAACACAGTAAGGAGTCGATGTTGGCGGTTGTCCTTTCAAGAGCAGGAGCGGGAATTTTGCAAGGACTCCTTTGCAATGAAGATCACCATCAGACTGGTAAGAATTAAATTAATTTTGGAACTTGAGGGTTTTTGACTGCAGCTATAGCTTTTTAGTCTAAGCGTCCACCACGCAGCTTAATACACACCTAGGTATAGTGTTTGATCGGAGCCAAAAAAAATCCCTATGCTGTTTATTATGTAAACTGATCAAGAAATGCATTTGCAATGCAAGAGTAGAACACCCAAGTGTCTATTTCATATACTTTTTATAATATAAAATAATAAAACTTACGTGACCTTCACCTTAAAAAATGTTAAATAATTTCTGTAAATTTAATGAACGGAGATGTTGTGTTCAAATAAATACAGTCTTATGAAGAATCATTAGGCCCATGTTTGTTAGTTTTTATTTTTAGAAAATCACCTCTAGATACCAAGTGTTTTTTTTTTTTTCATATTTTCGTTTTTATTTTTTTTCTCCATAAAAACTCAAAAGTGCGACTTGTGACTAGCATAGAAATATGCCTCGTAATAAGGCCTATCACTGATAAAAAAACCACGTTCCACTATTGAGGCTCGTAAGAGGAATTAAGTTTCAAAACATAGTGATTAGGGTTATCACTCAACTTGACCTTTCATTTTATTTTAAAGGCAAAGCCCAAAAATGTATTGCATGCAATTTATTTGGTTAAGGGCCGTAGGATAGGTTGACAAATAACTCAACCTTCGACAGATGTCGTCTAGCGCTAAGGACACACGATAAAATCTTTGTTTTCTCCACCATTAGAATAATGTCCCCTACATTATTCTTCTTAGAAAGTAATTTTGCAAGGATTAATTAATGTTTCACATGATCAAAATCTTTTTCATTTCCAATAAAAATCACACAAAAAAGGAGCTGTCAAATTCTTATCTGACACACCTACACAAGACCAAGTGTTTTTTTTTATGTATTAATTAATTTATTAATTTATTTTTTTGACGTGACAACGTCTTATAAATTGGTTTGCCGGGTGACACTTCAAGAAACTGCGTTACGCTCCGCTCACGTTATGCGCTCACAATGAGAGCGAGTGAGAGGCACGCGTCCCGCCTAAGAGCGAGAGAGACAGACATAAAAAGTGAAAGGCGACTACTTTCCTCCTACTATACGAATGAATATTCACATTAAAATTATTTTACCACTCAAAGTCGTTGTCACGTAAAACTTTCGCCCGTATACCGACTTTACAGGCAACCAATTTTTTTTCGATGAAGGGTCACGTGTAGCACAGGAAGGGGTCCACCCTCAGGACGTCAGGCTTAAACTAAAACCCCGTGCTAATACATGTGACCTAAAGGAACGGGGGTGAGGCACCATGGAGCTGTTACTTTCACCATGCACTAGAATCATCAGTCCCATTGATTTATATGTTACACCACATTTTATGTCGAAGTTCATACAAGCGGCTTTGTCTGCCAGAAGCTGTACGCGAACTTTTAAAACCAATTGAATGAAGACGAAGACTCATCATTGGATGGACCTGTTTCATTGGATGATGATAATGCCATCTGCACGATGGCTGCACGTTAATATTAAGCAACGAAAGCGATTTGTATGAGTAGGTTATTTATTGGATGTGGTTCCAAAATAAAAAGTTTATTAAACAATGATGTTTTACAGAAGTTTAGTGTCAGTACCATGTTGAAATTTATTTATTATTTACAAAAATATACCTATATTTGTTTGACCTTTAAGCGACAACCCTATTTCGTACCATTTGACCTTTGAACTAAATGGCACATAATTCCCAAAGGCCGCAATTGTGCAACGTGGTTTTTTTATCAGTGATAGGCCTTATTACGAGAAATATTTCTATGCTAGTCACAAGTCGCACTTTTGAGATTCTATGGAGAAAAAAAATAAAAAAGAAAATATGAAAAATAGTAATTTACTTGGTATCTAGATGTGATTTTCTAAAAATAAAAACTAACAAACATGCGCCTAAAGATTCTTCATAAGACTGTATTTATTTGAAAACATTATCTTGGTTCATTAAATTTACAGAAAATATTTAACATTTTTTTAGGTTAAAGTTCACGTAAGTTTTATTATTTTATATTATAAAAAGTATATGAAATAGACATTTGGGTGTTCTACTCTTGCATTGCAAATGCATTTCTTGATCAGTTTACATAATAAACAGCATAGGGAATTTTTTTGGCTCCGATCAAACACTGTGAGGTATTGTAGGTTCAATCCCTATACGGAACCAAAGTGTGTGATTCGCCCTTTCTAGTCTGGGTGTCCTTTGTATGTTGAATTTTCGTCAAGTAACCCTAGATACATGTATGAGATCGTTATCAAGTAATCAAGCAACCTAAACATCGAGATCGCGACCAAGGCACAATGCATTTTTCCTAAACCATGACGAGGCTACTTTTTTAGCCTATTTCTATAAACCTAAACACCTATGTTCTAAACTTTAGATAATTGAAGATTTATTCCATATCTTCTTCCGCAGCTGAAAAAATTACGAGACGCGTTGGAAATGAAAGCAATATCCAGCTATTATATAAAAACACTATTTTTGTGGAAGGTTGAAGAAATGAAAAACGACAAAACTTACTGGCAGGACAAAATAAGCTTCTTGTTTCGTACGATGGTGGAAGAGTTTTATAAAGCGATACAGAAGAAAAATATTCCATACTTTTGGAACAAAGAGTTTAATTTGATCGAGAGTTTGAAGCCAAGCCTTCAGAAGGTGTACGGTGATAAACTGAAGAATGTTCTGGCTAGTATCGATGCTAACGACTGCGATAAGGTCGCAAGCTATCTATTGACGACTGACGAGCTAACCTTGTTCAAAAGCTCGGAGTTTTACCAAAACCAGTGCGACCTCCCGAAGGCGTCGCCTCAAATGTCAGTCGTGGATTCCCCGTCACCTGATGTTGCGTTATCGGAACAGGTTAAAAATTTGAAGGTGGAAGTGGAGCAGTTACGGGCGACTCCAAACCAGAAGAAAATGGCTGAGCTTGAAGCTAAAATAAATGATTTGGCCGACAGAGTCGGGAGTATTGAGGATAGATTGAAGTTTTTGGAGAGTCAGGAAAGGCAGCGGCAGAGGCAAAATATAGATACGGATAATTCTATCGGTGACCTAGTGGGAGGTGCAAGGAGTTTAGTATTGAACGACCAGGCGATGTTCGCCGAGCCACTCATCGATTTCTAAAACCAGTTTTTGAACGGCATCTCCGCATTTAATGGTCAGCCACATTGTATATGTTCGTAAATGCTATGAAACAAATTGCATCATCGCTCTAGGTACAGAATGTTTTGATAGCCTCTTGGGAGCAATATTTAATATTTTTATACGGTATCTTTAGATTATTGGAAATCCTTTTGCATAAATAGTTTTGATTTAATGAAATAATGTTTGCCGACATAGGTTGAATTTTTTGTACTTGTATTGTTTAAATTCTTATACAAAGAAAATGTTATATATTTCTAACTTTCTTTACACAAGAACTGGTACTTATTTTATGAAAAGTGTATTTTTATTGTGCCAATCTGGCTAAAGGAAGATCCTTCCATTCTTTCCGGAAATGTTTACCAGCTTTCGGACTTAGCGCCTCTTAGGGCATGATTTTACTTCATTTGCAAAACTTTTAGGCTGCCCTTCGTCAGCGTCACCCTGGGCCCTGTTTAATAAAGCTGACAATGCGACAAGTCCGACATATGTCAAAAAGTGACTATTTGACAATTTGTGTTTAATAAAACTTGCAAGCGACAAAATTGTCATGGTGGAAAATTCACAAATATGTCGGATTGTCGCGACAACCCGATTTTTTCTGTTTAATAAAACTTTTTAAGCGACAGGTGACAGGTGACAATATGTCGTGAAAAACTTGTCAAATCTGCTTTATTAAACAGAAAATTGTCATGACATATTGACATATTTGTAGAATTGTCCGACAATTTTGACAGGAGCTTGTACCCTCTGTCGTGAAATCTAATATTTGCAAATATGTCAAAAGTCGACATAATTGTCACGACTCCGAATCCGACAATTGTCAAAAATATGTTGACCATGGTTTTCTGACATATTATGTCGAGTTTTATTAAACGCATTTTTACATGACAAGTTTGACAAGATTTCACCTGTCGATTTTTGACATATTTGTCACTTTTATTAAACAGCTTTAGCGCGACAATTCTACAATTTTGTCTTTTTTTTGACATATTTGTCGAATTGTCACCTTTATTAAACAGGGCCCTGGGTGTCGACGCCGCGTAGACGCCCGAGGTAACGCTGCGTTGACGCTGAAGCCAATATGAGGCTGGCCTTATTCCTAGACATTGCCGAAATCACAAAAAGCTGAATGTGGCTAAAATTTATACAATGATAGTGATTCTCTATGTACTTACTCTCGTTACAAAAACAACCTCGATTTGAATGGTAATATAATGAATTTATGAATAATGACAATATCCTTATGTCAAGTGCCGTCTACTATTTTAATATTCGCTAGGACTTTATGAATTTATTATGAAATATGTGAGAATGTGTAAAGCGACTAGGTTTTAATGAAATTATTTTATGATGTGGTGCTTTATTTCGTTTTATTTGAATTAGACGTTGAGCTTGGGCTTCCAGGTTTGGAACAGCTGAGCTAATTTTGATGAAATTTTACTGATACCGGACGTTATAAGGCGTAATACCTGTGAACCCAAGATCAATGTTAGGATAAGATACAAGTGACTGATGAATTTCCTACCTATTATTTTCAAGTTCAATAGTTTATTTTTTATTGTACCTATATTTACGTGATTGATATCTGCGAATTGTATGTTTTAAATGATATTTCTATAATCTAATCAATGAAATAAATGTATACTGAGTAAAGTCCGTTGTTATCATTTCCTTAAAAATAAGTAGATGATTTTACGAGTCAAAAGAACTCCTAAACCAACGCGTAACCAACTGTACATCACACTACATTGACGCAGAGGCGGATATAGGGATGGTGAGAACAGCACAGAAAAGTGGTATGTGTGTGTACCTTTAAAGTGGTGTGAAACTTTCAATATTCGAACTATAGATAGATCTGTAGATTTTAGATTCGTGTTTGACATATTTTGTATGGAGCTTATGTCAAAAACTGTCAAAAACGAATCTAAAATCTACAGATCTATCTATAATTCGAATATTGAATTCCATAGTAAAGCTAGACTCGGTGGATTCCGATAAGTCAAATTCCATCTAGTGTACCCTACCCGACGCCGCACCGCCACGCTTCACTCCACTGCGTATATGACGTTGTCGAGCGGACTGCGGTGTCAAGGGCGTCGGCCAGAGGGGGCAACAGGGCTTCTAAGGGGGGCAGCTACCCCCTTAGAAACATATGTCAAGCATCCAAAGTCGCGTGAAGCTTTACACGTTGGACTCTACCGTTATTATTACAACAGCTGTACATGTAAGGCTCTTACTGCAAGTGAAAAGCTTCATATGCTCTTGACTTTACCTACAATTCATAATTTTCTGATTCCCCATACCAACTTGTCCTCCCTAGGCCATCGGCTGGCGACGTTCTTGAGCACTATAGTCTGCTTGACTTCGTTCTATCCAGCTCAGGGCTGCGTGTTTACATAATTTATTTTTACTGACGCGATATGGAGATTAGGAGCATTGTGATCGGCCAACTCACAGTCATCTCCTCTCCATTCTGCACAGCTACGCATTATTGGGAACACAACCTAAAAGTGGCTGCATACATTGCGAGGCATGCGTGTTACGCCTCTATACAGGGTGTCACAAGACCCATCACCAAGCCAAAGTCTAATCGTTTTGGATATCATGTCAAGTCATACTAAGCAAAAATTAAACCTGGGAAACGACAATTTTTTTTTAAGTATTTACTTTTTTCAAGCCGCTATAAAAAATGTGCGCGTGCAATTTTCGAAATACCTACTAATCCATGGGTGCATAGGACATCTATAGAACAGGTTGGCGGGGTAACTGCATCGATTTTGTACCTAATTACAAAAATTCCACAATATCTTCTGAACCAGTAATTTCCCAGGTGTGGTGCCGAAGTAAAAAAAGTTCGTAATGTTTGGTACAATATGGGGTTTCAGTTTTCGTTAAGGGTCTTTTTACACCCTGTATACATTTCATATTAACACTTTCACTGTCCTAAGACAATTATCAATACAATTATTGCACGCCCAATAGTGCGTTATATACAATGCATGGACGTATGAATTTCAACCGCCGACCAATAGTGTTGTCCAAGTACGTCGGAACACGATCGATGTAACAAACATGGTCAAATCGTTGATCTCGTGTATATTTTGGCGGACTGTTTCATTGATAAACCTCTACTGAAATATGTCTGAATAGTTATAATATTTTCTATTATTGGTCTTGGCTTCTTTTTATCAACCATGACTCGGATTGTATCAGGCGATGATTTAGTGCGTATTTTTGAAGATACCTAGTGATGGTGAAGATGAGGTACTAGAACGATTAGAGAATTTGCAAATATATGGACCTGAAGAAACTATTGAAGCCATTAATGAATTCATAAATGAAAATATATTTTTTTTATGGTAATCGGCGGCAAACGAGGAGACGGATCGCCTGATGGTAAGCAATTACTGCCGCCCATGGACACAAGCAATACTACAGGAGTCACAAGTGCGTTGTCCCCCTTGGGGTTGGGAAGAGGGACAGGATGAGGAGTGGGATGAGGGAGAAGGAATAGGGGATAGGACCTGCGGCACTCTCACTCACCGAACGAAACGCAACAGTTTAGGTTCTGTCACTTTACGTCGATTTTCTGTGAGAGGGTAGTACATCCCTGGTCGAGCCGGCCCATTCATGCTGAAATCAGCAAGGCTACCTACCTAAGTACCTACCTAAAAAACTAGGCCTTGGTAATTTAATGGAAAATAATTTCGCGGCGTCTTCTACTTGGAACATGAATATACTACCTTTAGAAAGAGAATGCTTCACAGGCTATTTTATTTTTGTTTGATTAAAATATAATATACCAAGTTTTACTTTTTTTTTACATATTAGATATGGCAACCTAGGGAGCCAGATTACGTACTTGGTTGAAAGAATTATCTGTTTTTTTTTTATTTGATTGATTTTCCAAGTTTCTCGTGAACAACACTATTCTTGGTGGTTAATAGTGTATTGTATGTCATGCACGGACGTACGGAGCTAACTCATCAATGCATTACATGTAATGCATCGACAGTGAAAGTGTTAAAATCGACCGAAATCTCATTCTCAGCATGGAGTCTGGTGATGTGCCCTATAAGTAAGCAATAGGCTCCCCCATTTTACGTGGGACCAAAATTAATAAGGCAAAAGTGGAAGTAATATTGCACCTCTGCCTAACCCCTCGGGGATACAGGCGTAAGGATTAAAAAAGAGATCCCCGCCTCGCCACATCTCACCATGAACAACCACTCATTGCAAAGCATGCGAAGAGCACTGTACGCTTCGCCATATCTGCACCGACCCTAAATCCACTCTCCGGTTCGTCAGTATGCCAGTCTACGATTTTGAAGTCAATTCTGCCTGCTCAATTGGCTCATCATCGATTAAATAATAACCACTTACGTCACAATAAGATTTTATATTTATAGTCTGCATGTTTCGGATTAAACCCTAAAAAAAAGTTCTGATCAAGGTAAGTCCCCTGTCAAAGAAGTTAATCTTAATAGATAGGTATTGATAACGTTTGTTTAACTCGAACATTCTTCGGAAGTAGGTAGGTATAGTGGTAAGCGAGAAGTTTGTGGGAACACCTAATTAATAATTATGAACTATGGACTTAAATCTTATGTTATACTAATATATAAAGCTGAAGAGTTTGTTGATGTCATTTCCAGGCACAGGGCGGAGACCCTGCAGGACGCAATAGTGACTCAATTATCTCGTACTTTTGTAGGTATATAATATAGGCACAGTCAAATAATCCATACAGTCGTTCGACGAACGCGTCTAGACGGGTCAATCGTGCGGGGGGCAAGAGTTGATACGCGGGAAGAGCGTAATTAGATACATGTTTTTGAGGGCTGGCGCGTGCTTGTTTTTTGTTCGTTACTTATTTATTTGCTTATGAATATTAATTAAGATGGTGCATACGACTTGTGCTGTGAGACATTGCAATTCTTCATGCTGCTTAAAGATAAAAAAATAAGCATTTAAAAACTCTGCAATTTCATCAATTTACTTACACAAAAAATGAAAATTTCATTAATTATAATTATTTATATTATTTTGAAACGTATGGCCATAACCTATAGCCACTTAAAACTAATGTGGACGTACCTACTAATCTACTAACTTTTTACAATATCTCATGTCTGGCCAAATCTTAATATATAAAATGCTTGCGTTACTGACTGACTGACAGACACGCTAAAGCCGAAACTATTGGGCGCAGGAAGCTGAAATTTGGCATGTATGTTCCTTGGGGAACGTAGGGGTGCACTAAGAAGCGATTTCCCGAAATTCCCACGGAATCGGCCAAAACATGTAAATAAAAAAAAAAATGCAGGCGTAACTGCTGGCGTCCTCTAGTCACAGAATAAAGTAGTAATTACTGTACGTAAACAACTTGGCAGACGTAAGAAAATAAGCGTTGAAACGTAATGCCGCGTTTCCACGCTTGCCAAGCCTCGACAAGCTTCCACAAGCTCCAAGCGTCCACAAATCTCGCTTAGCGTTTGGGAGCCGCTTACACGCTTGTGAATGCGTCAGTATGCTACGTACATCCAAGCATGGCGGACACCGAACTTGCATCGACTATAACCTTTGGTTTAACCTACTTTTCTTTGAAATGCACTTAAAGAGAAGCAAAACCAATTATTTTGTATGATGTAGATTGCCAGGGCCTCTTCCTTACCCTCTACGGAAAACCTTACCTACATAGCCTCGAAATATTACTGGTGCCTTATAGGTTACGGCATTAGGTATGTCAATACACCTGCATATTATTAATATGTTCCCTCGCGACATTCCTCTGGGAGCGATATAGTGCATAATCATACAAACAAGCAAAAGAAGTTCGACCAGTCACTCATTTTGAGACAGAACTAGCCGTGCGTTCGTTTCGAGATCACAGCGACTACTAAGCACGCGCCAACGTGTTAACGCGTCGCAAGCGCTTGCCGCAAGCGCCCTTTGATCTGTGTCCAAAAACCGACACTAGACCGGATCCTGTACAAGCGTCCACAAGCTCACGCAAGCCAAGCCAAACGGCCTGTTTACACGCTTGTGCTTGTGGAAGCTTGTCGAGGCTTGGCAAGCGTGGAAACGCGGCACAATATTCGATTCAAGCGTGATTTTAATTTCATGCAATAAGTACCTAACCTAGTACCTTCGTATTAGGTAAGTGTACCTATCAAATATTAATATGTAGGTATCTTGGTAACGGTGCGTCCTAGCTAAAAAATAACCATATTTTTGGCCCCCTTTTATAAACCCCACACATGTTCTCAGTTATCTCATGGCTCGGTCACCCACCCATAAAATGACCTTGATGTCTACTGCTTTACCTTAACGTAGTTTGCTCGAAAATAGATCTGCAAAATAGGTACTTCATATCGATAACATAGGCTCTGCAAGCTGATCCAATGGTTGCTGACTTATTCACCAACTCGACCTAGGAATCTCGGCCACGTGGTCGATTCGGGAAAATAAAATATTAATAATTTTTTTATTATGCATCTCGACCAAACCCGTTGGTCCAGTTGCTGAAGTAATTTTTTCGTATCTTGTATTCGTCAACTCGACCGACATTGAAAATATAAGGCAGTTTTGTACAGTCAAGTACAAAACTGCCTTATATTTTCCCCGTGGCGTAAGGCCTTTAGTAGCCCAAAATCTAACCCACTGCATAGGCCTTGTGGTACGGGAGAATTCGGTAACGGCTTGGGAACAACTACTCACTTTCCCTTACAGAATTCTACATGCACAGGAAGACCGGCAATCAAAAAAAACATTAACAGCAAAAATTAAAGAAAACTGTAATCTTTCGGCATCCAATTTAAATTACCAATATCAAAAAACACACCGCAATAGCACCATTTACCAGCATGTAGAGTCCAAGCTAAGGGAGGGTGATATCAGGGGAGCATCCAGAATCTTACTCAGTAGCGATGTGGTGGCGCCTTGCTCTGCCGACACACTCGCGAGTCTGCAGAGCAAGCATCCAGCCCCAGGAGATAACCTCTCCTTTCCTGACCCACCTGACACTAACTCAGATTGCCTCAGGATTACAGCCAAGGACGTGCTGACTACCGTTGGCTCCTTCCAAAGCGGGTCTGCTGGTGGTCTCGATGGCCTAACACCCCAACATTTAAAAAATATTGTGTGTTCAAGCGCTGGGGCGGCCGGGGACGCGCTTTTGGGGGAGCTAACGGCTTTAGTTAACCTTATGCTCTCCGGCAATGTGAACGATGCCATCGTTGACATTTTGTATGGCGCAAATCTGTCCGCTTTGCGAAAGCGAGACGGTGGTATTCGTCCCATTGCCGTTGGGTGTACGTACAGGCGTATGGCGGCCAAGATTTGCTGTCAGCATTATAACTCCATGTTAGGCAGCCAATTACAGCCACTACAACTTGGATTTGGCTCTAAGGGTGGCTGTGAGGCCGCCATACATGCCCTGTCAACGTACCTTCACTGTAATGGGGGTGATGTTATCTTGAAGATTGACTTAAAGAATGCTTTTAACTCAGTGAACAGGGACACCTTGTTGACGCAAGTTAAATTAGAAACCCCCCAAATTTAGAACTTCCTTTGGCAGTGCTACAGGCATCCATCAAAATTAATATACAAGGAAAATCTTTTGGAGTCTGCCGTTGGCTGTCAACAAGGCGACTCTCTTGAACCACTCATTTTTAGTTTAGCCCTTCATCCAGTTATTAGCCAGCTAAATTTAACATCTGGTACCTAGATGACGGAACCCTAGGAGGCGACGTAGCCACTGTCTATCAGGACCTGGCACTCCTGAAGACAAAATTTTCATCTTTCGGCCTAGACCTTAATCCAAGTAAGTGTGAAATTTTTATCAACGATACTTTAGACCATTCCGCAATTCTATCCAAATTTCAAACCCTCGCACCCAGTATAACCCATATTCAAAAAAGTTCTCTTCGCCTTCTTGGGTCCCCAATACTAGACGAAGGTTTTGATTCTTTTATTCATGAAAAAATTCAAAATTTTAGTGAAATTTCGGACCGCCTGCTCAAAATTAATATACATTCGGCTTTCACTATTATTCGATACTGTCTTTTTGTGCCTAATTTCACACACGCTTTACGTTCTTCGCCTTTTTGGAAAAACCCAAGCGCACTAGTCAATATTGACAAAATTTTACAAAACACCCTAAGCAACATTTTAAATGTGGCTCTGAACGACCGAGCATGGCTACAGGCGACGTTACCTGTTCGCCTTGGTGGGCTTGGCGTACGCAAAATTTCCGACGTGAGCTTACCAGCATTTCTGTCATCGGTCCACAGCACTGCAGAATTAACCAGGAAAATCTTAGCACCCACACTGGTCGATTCTGAGGTACCGTGTAAGATCGATGCCATTAATGCTTGGAAAATGGCTTGTCCAAGCACTGAGTTGCCCCGAAATTTATCCTCTCAGAGGCAGTGGGACGGGCCGCTTTGCAGCGCAGTACGAGAAAATCTCCTCCGTACATCGTACAATGCTGCAGAGTGTGCTCGTTTGCTGGCTGTGGGAGAGTGGGAGTCGGGGCTCTGGCTTCAAGCACTGCCATCGTCCAACATAGGTTGGACGACACTACCTTTCGCATCGCTTCTTGCCTCCGGTTAGGTACGCCATGTGTCGCTCCACATCGTTGTCACTGTGGGGAGGCAGTCGACAGCCTTGGTCACCATGGCCTATCATGCAGCAGGAGCCCAGGTCGTATTTCACGACACAGCAACCTGAATGACATTCTCCGTCGGGCTCTTGTCTCCGCTGGCGTTCCAGCCCAACTTGAACCTCAGGGTTTGGCACGCAACGATGGTAAAAGACCAGATGGAATGTCTCTACTGCCTTGGAAGTTGGGTAGGCCTTTGGTGTGGAACGCAACGTGTGTCGATACCCGTGCGCCATTTCATCTTCCTAGCACAGCGGGTTGTGCGGGCGCTGCTGCTGCCACAGCGGAAACTCTAAAACGGCGCAAATACGTAAATCTCGTAGGGGATTACGTATTAGAGCCGTTTGGAGTTGAAACGTTGTGTTCATGGGGCCCAAGTGCTAGATCTCTATATAGAGAACTTGCGAAGAGACTTGTCGACGCCTCGCGTGACCAGAAGGCTGGTATGTATCTAGCTCAAAAAATAAGCATTGCCATACAGCGTGGCAATGCTGCCAGTTTCCTTTTTAGAAATCACAGATCATTTTAAACATCACAGATCAATCAAAAATTACTTTTAAAAACACTTAACTAAATTAATGACTAAAATACTAGAAAATCACAGATCCACTGATAAATTATAATTTTAATTAACGTTATTTACTACAGATACAAAATGGTAGATAAAAAAAATTATAAGATAAGGCGTTCGATACAGAGATCTATATTTATTTGTCCTTTTTTATATTCATTCATGGTAGTATATATAATGTTAATCAATTTCTTGCGTGACTTTAAGTTTATTTGTTATGTTAGACCCTTTTTGGTATAAAACATTAAAGTAATGGTCTTCCTTTTGTAAAATTGACAAAAATTGTGCAATACTTTTGGGTTTTGGTGGCATTTTTTTTGTTAATCGTAGGATGCCAACTTTCTACCATATTGATTGTGCGATGTTGCACATTATAACAGCTCCATTCATTTTGTTAGCAGAGCACGTATACTATATTATTTGGCTTGCTTAATAATAGTTTCCATGGTAATTATGCCTTAAACATTTTCTACCAGAGTGTACTTTTTGTACTCGGTCGAGATGACGAATGAATAAAATCACAAAAATTAGGCATGTCGCTTCGACCGCGTAGCGGATAGGCACTTGGTCGAGATGCATAATAAAAAAATAGGTAGAATTAAATCTTCCCAATTCGACCATGTGGTCGAGTTTGTCGCGGTCGAGTTGATGAATAAGTCTGGTTGCTCATCCATTAAACGACCGCTATGTCAATCGCTTTATTTTAACTTGGTTTGTACGATAACCACCTAGTGTCCAGTCTGAAAAAATGCTTGATATCCTTAACCGCCTCCTACGACACTTGCGGTATGAAATAGGTGCTGACTGACACTTTGTATGCAAAGCTGTTACCGCACGAAAAAATGCAAACTGTTTTTTAATAATTATTATTTTATCGTTAATTATTGTAATATAATAAATAAGTGATTTACACTATAATATTCATGTAGCGTAGCTATTGTAATATTTCTCTAAAATAAATAGACGGTGTTTGAATAAGTAGGTATTGTTTAAATGTGGCAGCGCTAGCCTCCTTACCCTTGTCCAGACGTTGTCGGCTTTTTCTACGAGATCAAAGGCGTCAAACTACTGTATGTCTTTATACTGTGGTACTAGTCTACCAAGCGATCTAGACGAATGTTAACCGTGAAGATTAGCCAAAGCGCAGCATCTGCATTATAATAGTTTTACAGTAGGTAATTTAATTTTAATTACCAACGTTTTTGAGCGGTCTAAATTGTTCGGTCTAACGCTATCTGACTAGAATACCTTTATTATAAAACTAGACGATGCCCGCGGTTACACCCGCGTTATTTAAGGCTACTGCTCCGCTTCCGTTGCTCATAGCGTGATGTGATATAGCCTATAGCCTTCCTCGATAAATGGGCTATCTAACACTGAAATAATTTTTCAAATCGCACCAGTAAGTAGGTAGTTCTTGAGATTAGCGTGTTCAACCAAACAAACAAACAAACTCTTCAGCTTTATATATTAGTACTAGAGGACGCCAGCAGTTACGCCTGCATTTTTTTTTAATTTACCCGTTTTGGCCGATCCCGTGGGAATTTCGGGAAATCCCATCTTAGTGCACCCCTACGGTCCCTGAGGAACATACATGCCAAATAGGGAATGCAAATCTCGCGAGATTATGAAGCCAATCTCGCGAGATCTCGCCAATTTCGAGATCTCGCGAGATTGACAGTTTTGTATGTTTTTTTGTAAATAATCGCAATATTTGAATAAATTAGGACATAAATAATAACCTTTTTAAGTATTATAAGTACCTGGGGGTATTAAGGCCTAGCTAAGGGAAACTCGTAATAAAATGAAAAATATCCAACATAATCAACAAGTTTAATTAATAATCAGTCATGTACTTAAATTACTACAGAGTTTAAACAAAAAATAGCTTCTCTGGCTTAAAACCAAAACAATATATAACTTTTTTTAAAACGCAGTCTGTAGGCCTTATTATACTAGGGTAGGGTAAAAAGGCCTTCACTTTAAACTATCTAAAAATCAACTTATACTACGTAATTTGGTATTCTTGAGATCAATAATCATTAACATAAAGCTATAGGAAGCGTAGTGGTCTTAGAAAATTAAATAAATTGCCTTTATTCGCATCCACCAGGACATTGAAAGTCATCAGTATCTTCTGCAGTCAAACCGACACACTCTTCGTGGTACCACTTGGCGCATCGTGAGCATTGCCTCATTGCATCGTCCATTCTATCTTCTTTGCAGGCATGACAGTACCAACTCACTTGTTTTTGTGATTTACCTTTGATGGTAGTAGACTTTTTTGCAGATACGATTTCAGCTTTCTTAGGATTTAAAGTTTTTTTAAACTTCGTTTTTTCTTTTCTACCTGTTTTAACATCAGTAAAGTTTTCGTCTTGTTTATTTTTCTTTCTTTTGTTACCTTTCACTTCTTTACTATTTATTTTCTCTTGATTATATTTATCAAATAGATGTTTTGTGACTGGAGTACCTCGATAATTAATGGCTTTTCGTCTAACAGTCGGTGTGCATGTTTGAACTTTAACAGGCGTAGGCAAAAGATCATAAAAATCATTTCTTTTCAACCGACTGAGTGGTAAATCATCAGATTCATCTGAACTAGAGCTTGTTCCATAAACTGTGCGATAATAGCTACGTTGCACGATTGATCCTCTTGAGACCTGACCTGTGGATGTTGATGCTATAGCTGGTGATTGCTTAGTTTGTTCTAGAGTCGCTGGTCGAAGACAAACAACAGGTGAAATATTTCCAAGCAAGACATCGGGTATTGGAATCGGTGTCAAAATTGATGGTGAACTAGTAGCAGATTCCGAACTCTTCTGTTGATCACTATGAATAGGTGGTATATTTTCTTGATCACGATCAGGCGTTGAGGCTTCCGATAAAATAGACGGTGTTGTATCTCCGAGATCTGAAGCTTGTGCATGAGGATGTTCGAGAGCTGGTGCGTTTTCTTGTGCACCATCTGGTGCAGGAGCTTCCGTTAAAATGGAAGGGGCAAAAGCTGTTTCTGGTATGGCCTGTGGGTTGAAGGGATACAAGCCAGTCGCTTTAAAGCCACTCGTAATATTGCTGTGTGTCATACATTTAGACCAAACGCTTGAAAGAATGACATTAAAGCGTGCTTTAGTGAGCTTTTTGTCTCTGTTTTGGTCTAAAAATGATAACAATTCAGCATCCCAGTGGTGTTCAAATGATCGATATACGGCTTTGTCGAGGGGCTGTAATTCATGGGTCGTGTTTGAAGGTAGGCAGTACAAATTAATGCCAAGTGAATCGGATATATCGACTATGGAAAGATCTAAATGACATGCTGCTCCGTCAAATATTAAAAGGCATGGTCCCTGGCTTTTGTATCTAGACAAGTGTTTTAAAAATATTTTGAAAAGTTCATTGGTCATATACCCCTTTGCTGATTTTTCTACTAAAGATCCTTGAGGCAAATTATCGTACAATTCTGGTTTCAAACGTTTTCACTTAAATATGACCATAGGTGGTATGGCTGTGCCAAGAGCATTAACACATCCCGCGATGGTAACGCTTTCAGCATATTCAGAAGACTGCAAATGAACCCTTTTAGCCCCTTTTTTGGCCAAAATACTTTGCTGGTGGTGGATAGTGAGACGGCATCCTTTCTCATCCATATTATAAATTTTCTCGGGATGATCATAGAAGTCAAATTTATCGTAGATATCTCTCAGTTTTTTAAAATGGTCATCAACAATAAATTTATTTAGCTTTTGGGCTCTAGCTGGGTACATGAATTGCGCTTTTCTTATGGATATTTCATGGTGTCTTTTCATGAACGCTTTGAACCAGTCCTTGCCTGCACGTTTGCCCTGATCATTAAAATTGTGTTTTATATTATTTTGCTCACAATATTTATACACCAATCGACGCAAAATTCTTGGTGTCACAGGCAAACCCATTTCAGAATACCGGATTATCCTTTGCACAAGTAGAGCTTCCTCTTCATCATTTAATATAGGTTTACGTCCCAAACTTTTCTTTAAACTGCCAGACTGCAGATGATTTCTGATTGTTCTTCTAGGAACCTTCTATCTCTCTGCAGCCTTATACGTACTCAAAGTTCCTCTTTGTACTGCTCTAACAGCTGCGATCAGATCGTCTTCTGACCACAATGCCCGTTTGGGAGGCATCGTGACCGTAAGCACTGAAAACAATGATAAATAAATTTAAAATTTATAACTACGTACATACTACCCACCAAGAAACATTTAAAAAACACGCTCCTACTTATATAGCAGTTTAAAAAAATAGGAGTATAATAAAGCCTATAGTAAAATTTTATAGGCCTTAATATCCGCCGACCACCTGGTTACAGAAAAAATAATAATAAAAATTTTACAATTACTAGTCCTTTAATATGGTAACCTAGGGACAAGCATACATTAATTAATAAACGGACAGTCAATACAGGTTTGTAAATATTATATTTTCAAAATAACTTACGTTTTACTGGAGCCAATTTTTATAATTCGTGCCGCGTGACCGCACCGCTGAATGATTTCGACGACACTGGCGGGGGGAGAAGTGCAAGCGTTCGTCCGCCACTTCGCAGCGACTTGTATACGCTCTGAGCTTGTGTGAGTGTAACCTTGATCGTCAATTACTGTATATCGTACGTTTTTTGTTACTTAGGCCTTATTGCCCGACAGGCCTTAATACCCGCGGGCTTATAAAATAAACATTACTTTTCACGAACTTTTCAATAGACTTTTATGCTTCAAAAATTGTTTGACGTAGGTACCTATCTGTAACTGTTATATAATTTTTTAACAAACTTTTATTAAGTATAAACTTTTACGGACGGATCTGTCAAATAAGAAATGAAAGAAACAACAGGTCTTCGCTTCTAATATCAAACAAAAATCTTTTAGTAGTAAAACCTTAGTAAAACATTTCTTTTATAATAAACAAAACAACGATAGGTCAAAAAAATTTACTTATCATCTATGTTGCTATACTGAGGTATTATTATCAATTAGGTAAATAAAACTATATCTACTGAGTAGACTTTTTAGATATTACAGATTAATTAACAAAATATACCAATAAGGCAGACTATTAGAAATGACAGAACCTAATTAACAAAATATACCAATCAAAGGGACGATTGGTTCAGTTCAAATCACAAGCCATTATTACGAAATATGTTCAAAGGAGCTCCTTCAGAAGCACAAAATGGCCAAAGAATCGTCTGCTAACAGCTTCCTTTTCTGTTGGCCAGATAACCAGCCGCTGAGAAGGCCCTTTCGGATTCAACGCGAATTGAAACCGCAGTTCTCAGGCAGACATCCACGAACTGCAAAATTTTGCCTTTTGACCCCCCGGACTCGTATAAATTCATAACATTTTTTATTAATGCCGATACCGACAGATTGCGATCCGTCCGTGTCAGTTCACGCTTCGAATAAGACGATTTTATGCTCGAGTGCAATCTCGTAAATCTCGCGAGATCTCGCCCATTTTTCGACCGAGATTAATCTCGCTAAAAAAGGCCGAGATCTCGCGAGAACGAGATTGCCATCCCTAATGCCAAATTTCAGCTTCCTGCGCCCAATAGTTTAGGCTGTAGCGTGTCTGTCAGTCAGTCAGTAACGCAAGGACTTTATATATTAAGATAAGATACTAGAGGATGCCCGCGGTTATACCCGCGTTATTTAAGGCTACTGCTCCGCTCCCGTCACTCATAGCGCGATGTTAGTTATATAGCCTATTCGTTTCCTCTATCTAACTCTGAAAGCATTTTTGAAATCGGTCCAGTAATTCCTGAGATTAGCGCGTTCAACCAAACAAACAAACTCAGCTCTATATATTAGTACCTATAAGATAACGAAATATCGAACCAGAAGTGGCGCAAATGTCATCATTGTTCTAACGTTATCCCAGTTGAGTTGCATCTAAGACTTACACGACTTGGAGCCTTAAGTCCGCTAACTGGTCTAACCAGATATGACAGAATATTAACTTTTCCACGGAGCGACTGCCGTCTGAACTCCGCAACCCAAAGGGGTAGAGATATTCCATGATGCTTTAGACCAGTATCAGTTTATTTGAGGGTACAGACTCCCCGTAGGTAACAACTGTCAAAGATATTCATGACATCCGGGACCGACGGCCCGTGCCTCAGAGAGCACGTTGAACGTGCTCTCTGAGGCACGGGGCAAGCAATAATCAACAATTTAATTCGCACATAACTTCGAAAAGACAGTTGTGCGCGCCGTGGATTCGAGCCCTAAACCCTCTGCATGGCAGTCTGTTAGTATCTCCACTAGGCTATCCCTACGTTCGGCGCAAATGTAAACAATACTGTTAGAATAATATCTGATCTAAATATATTTAAACCTGTATAGGACATTATTTGTATAATCTTATCTTTAAAGTTATTTAATCAGCACTTATCTTTATGAGACTGGCCAATAGATAAAATTAATTATTCATAGTTGAAAGAATTGTAACCTAATCGAAGGAAAGAGGAACCCACCACGCACCCTCGGATTGACCACACCAACTATTGCAATAGTAAAAGGTTTACAATACCGAACTCCTCTAAAAGGATAAGCGATGGGCAACAACCGAGCAGTCGTTGCGCATCGTTCCTGAGGATGCCTCGTGCAGAGGCGAAACACGTGTCGAAGAATAGTCGGCGCATACAGTGGGATACTGCAAGTGAGATATCTTCCTGGAACCCATACCATTCCTATATCCCTTATCCTTTTAGAGGAGTTCGGTATTGTCAACCTTTTTCTATTACAATAGTTGGGGTGGTCAATCTGAGGGTACGTGGTGGGTTCCTCTTTCCTTCCATTAAATTAATTATTCATCATTTGCAGTCAATTATTAAATCTACCAGGGTTCTCCGTGTGGTTGACGGCATAGAATACAGCCGTGTGGTTGACGGCATAGAATACAAGTGTCACCACCCCCTATCTTCCCGTGTGTGTGTCGTAAGAGGCGACTAAGGGATAACACGATGCAAATACCATCTTTGCGTAGAGACGGAAATCTCGACATCAAACCCTATACGACTGCCTCGTTGGTCTCGCGGCATAAATGTGCGCGTGGGATCGGGAGGGTTCGATTCCTGGGTCGGGCAGTGTTATTGGGTTTTTCTGTCACGAAATTCTCAGTAGCAGCACGGAGTCTGGAAATGTGCCCGGTACGGCAATAGGCTCGCCCCTTATTGCGTGGGACTAAAGTATATCTGGCGAAAAGTGGGTGTAGAAATACACCTCTGCCTACCCCTTCGGGGATAAAAGGCGTGACGATATGTATGTATGTATGTACCAGGGTTCTCAATTTTATAAAAAGTTTTATTAAGTACTTCATCCATCGAGGTTTTATTAAGGATATAGGTACTATTTTAAACAGCTATCATATTTTATAACTGTAGAATCGCTCAGTAGGCATAACTATTGCATCTCCACGGAATTCAAATGAAAAAATATATTTTAATAAAAAAGCCACAATCACGATTTAAGCTTGTCGAAAGGTCGGTGGACACATACAGGGCCGTGCCGACCCAATCCAGCGCCTGTGTGCGAAATCTATGAAGCGCCTGTGCAGTGGCGTAGGGCGGATGACCATTTTTTTTAGTCGATACCTAACAATTCCGGGCTAACATTCGCGCCACTGCGCCTGTGTGCGACATCTGTGAAGCGCCTTTTTTGCCATCCTTTTTCGAAAATAACTGTTAAAATTGACGCATATCTCAGCGCGCGGCGCCCCTGTCACCCTGGCGCCTGTGTGCGCCGCGCACATTGCATATAGGGACGGTTCGGCCCTGGACACATACCTAGGTATCTATCTATACTTTGAACAATTTCACTAACACGACCAAGACCCGTTTATGAAATGAGCATTTGAATGTCATGTACAAAGTATTGTCAAACGCCCCGCGCCAGTCTAACACTTACAGTAACTGCCTATACATCACCACCTAACTTATTTACATGGAGAACGGTCTTAACACAAAAACACCAATAATGGGGTTTATTCTTGTAATGTTTTAATTAAATGTAATATTTCTTACATGTTCATTGTGACATGACAAGGCATTGGTGTGTCAGTAAAAGCAGTCCCGAAGAAGATTTACTCAAATCGAGGCGTGAGGAACGTGCCTCGATTTTAGTAATCTTTTTACAGAACGAAGGATAAGAGAATATGTGTATAGTAAGTAGAAACCTCTTAGAGTAATGCATACATTTCTAACACGCTACTCGGTGAAGAACTTGCTCAAACCGAGGCATAGCTTCGTGGCTGCCTTCAGTGAAACTTAACCAGTCTTAGGTCCAGTTCCACCGTCTTTGTCAGGCCTTATCTTCCCGATTAATTCAAAATTGGAATTAAGTTTGTATCAGTTATCTGACAAATTAATTTAAAAGGCAGCTGTTAAACTGGCCCTAAGTATTATATTTTGTAAAAAGCCTTACACTATGTATGCATATATATTTGCTCTTGGATGAATCTACTTGTCAGAACCTATCCAACCTTTAGAAAGACTTAATTACTGGACGTGGTTTCGAGGAGTGGACACGGGTTTTCCTAAATAAAAGGAACAAAGGTTGGATATATATTACGTGAATATAAAAAGAAAACTAACATTTCAGTATATCTCTGCATGTGTTATACATATTATAATTTTGTAGAAAAAGATAAGTTACAGCCATACAATATAAACGCACCATTATAAAAAAATAATATAATCATAATTACCTCAAATAATTTTAACAATGTGGAATGCAACGAACATTATACGGAACCAATTCGACAAATTGAAAAACAGAGTACATGACGATAAAGCAAATACTTCCTCCTTAGAATGGAGAACATAATAATATGTATTAATTTATAGATTTTCGAGCTGGTAGATTATTGTCATCTAAATTCCAAAACAAAACCAGTTAGTATTAATTATTATTTTACATACATCTATCTTCCTGTCAGGAAATTTTTTAGGCGATGTATAACGGAAAATAATACGAGATAGTATCCCTTATGAAATAATTATATATTAAAATAACAATTATCATATTACGTAGACTTCGAGATATATCTATGTACGATAAACGATCGAATTTGTAACCGCTTAAATCTATCTATATGAATATGTCAATGTATAAAATTCACCAATAGCGCTTCGGCAATGAATTAATCAATCCAAAAATTTTATATTAATTATTTTATTCTTCACTTACAAAGTTTATTACTTCGTTGATTCCTGACAACTTCATTTCAAGTTTATAATAACAACTAAAACATTGTTTGAAACTATTTGAGATAGCCATCGAAAATATAACTGTTCTCTAATTAAGTAATACTAAAAAAAAAACGCCGTCAACTCAAAACCCCGTCATATAATCCAGTACAAAGATTACATACAATTTAGTAATACACTCGTCAATGGCGCTAGTGTAGCGTGCGCCTGGCTTTGGTAGAATATTGTAGATTTATTGCGGAAGAAAAACAAATAATCTATTCTATTGAATGTTTATAATGTCTACTGGCGCCATTTAACGAGAAAACTTCGCCTACACTCATCGATTCTATGTATATTACAAGATATAACTATATATATAAACGTTATATAAACATAATGTGCAGTCGAAGCGGGTATTTTTTTTAATTTCAATTAATTACACATCTAGTGACTTTTCTATATTCGACAAAACATTGGCCGCGTGCGAATAATTGTATTGATTGATAAATAAATACGTACTTATTAAGATTCTGTTATACGTCGAAAGTGTGAACATACTATTTTTAACACTGGTCTATGTGTTTGTATAAGATTGCCTTCTAGCCTGGCAACAAATACTCGTTTATAACACTGGCAATATTACTGGTAGACGCAGCAGAATCGATGCTTTAATAATATTTTGAGCTATTTATTTAAACCATCGAACTTTACATCTATAAAATAGTATGCAGATACCTTCGAATTTCTATATATTTCACAATTTTATACATAATCGTAACATGCATTGTTAAATTTATATACAGTTGTGACCTAAACATACACACCAACACAATTATCCACGCACTGCCATTTTTAATCTTACTTTTTTTAGCTAACAATATGAGATAAGTATATTTATAATATATAATAACGCTAATATTATCAAGGAATCTAAATACTCTAACATAATAGTACCGCATCTAAATTATAGTAAAAGCTAGATGGAATAGGCTTCAATTAAAAATATCAGATTAAAGTGATATGTCCTGATCTAGCATTAAGTCTAATTCTGATGCATCTTTACGTCTTACTTTGAAAAAGTAATATCACAATATTGGCCCAACAGTTTGAGAGACAAACCTCTAAACACATCCAACAAATACTATATTTTAGATGTATACGTACATTTTCTAATGTGACAACATTATCTTTTCACATATTTAAAAGGGCTTATTGCATTTCAATAAATATATGAAGTTAAATAAAACAACATAATGACAGCTTGGCACCCATTTTAAAACAATGAAATATTATGCAAGCCGTTTGTCGTAATATGATAAGATAATTTATCACATTAATTGTTTTAGAGAGTGCATAACTCAAGCTAAATTATCGCGGCTAAAATGAGATTGAATCAGCTTTATTCGCAATGAAATACGTGTACAAAAGGCAAGATTAAAAACGCAGTTGCTCAACACGAGGCAAGTTTCTGACCGAGAGGCGGAAACTTGCTCGATGCGAGGCAATTTTACAAAATATAGAGGCAAGCCGAATTTTACATAATTGAGCTTGTAAACACGTATACTTCGAAATTTAAGTGTAGGTAAGACCTCTTTGCAAGCATAAATACTGGTTTAGTTTTAAAACTTCTTCGTCACGACATCTTTTCCCGCTGATATAGATTGTTTGAGTGCGGTCAATAAAAAGTCAGGGCCTTAAATAACCGCGCTTTAAAGAAAAGTTTATTCACCAATTTGTACAAATTTTAACCATCGCTAGTACCTATACAAAATCTAAAAAGCATATCGACTATTTATGGAAGTTTGCATTCAGCAAACAGCAGTCATATTTTGTTGGTTGTCTCTTTCTATCAAAGTAGCATTCTATATCAGCCGTAATCCTTACACACTTCGAAGACTACCCTATATAAAACTTGCCTGTTAAAATTGACTAAAACTCAACGTATATTCATCGCAATAAAGTATTTCAATTCGATTATAGTCGCAACTTACACATTAAATATACAAGACAATCCGTTAAGACGCACTTGTGTAAGGCGCAGTTGAATTCCGACATATTTTAAATATTACAAACACAGAATTATTTTCAATCTAATTATATTTCGGAATGTATTTACCTAATAGCTTGTATCAGTTTAGCAAGCTTAATATTCGAGCCAACTAAGAATAGGACTGGATTTGCTACAAACATAGTACGGTCAGCAAAACTACATAAAGATAAAAATATTTTCAGTAAAATATTTGTAGGTTTCATTAAATAATAAACAAGTAACATTATATTTATAATGTAGATTGTGAAGATTTTATTTTGTATTTATCAAATGGCAATCAAGATCGTTTGATTTTGCCGTACTATATTTTATGAAGTTGTTGTGAATTGTAGCAAAACTGGCGTCGACATTGGTCCTATTCTTATTTGGAACGCATAGTACGTTTTACTACGATTCGACCGGTATTCAACATTGGTCCGTTACAAGATAAAAATCGTTTTCATGCAGCTAAACTCATACCAAGCCCAGGTCAATTGAAATATTTGCCTGTTACCGTATAATTTACCTGTTACCGTATAATTTACCTGTTGCGGTCTATGTATTTACCTGCTGTAGATCATTTACCTACATAAGTACAAACATTCCTATCACAATTTTAAGTATAAAGGGTGTTCTTTAGGGTGTTTTATATGAATATCAGTCTCGTTATATTTCTCAGAATACTGTGTTTAATATATATATATAATTGTCAAAGTTTATAATTTTCACAGCCGTGTAACACGCACATTATAAGTTCTAGAAATAATGATATATCTATGTACTTAGTAGGCAAGTAGATCGCGGAACGAAATGATAGCGAAATCGTTTAGTTTTAATATAATTAGATACATCGATACATAAGCAATTTTTATCCAATTGTAAAATAAAGTATCCCTCATAGAATAGCCCCTTAGAAATTTGTGTCACAACAACAGTCACCCATTTCTTAACCAACCAATTAAAATCTCTCCAGCAGTTGAGGAGTAAAACAGTGACATACATATTTACATGAGAAAAATGTAATACTTTACAAGTTCTTTTAGTTGGATACAATATTAAGAACATTTAAAAATCAATATTAATTAATGAATTCAGTGTATTTGCCTGTTTTAAACAAATCTCGTCTGAAAAATTACTAACTTAGACATACAACTTTATTCATAGACAGATACTGCATACGTTATTTAACATGATTAACGGTTGTATCTAGATTAGACATAATTATATAGTTTCATATTTCAAGTATATGAATTCATACTTACTGTGTCACAATTATAGTTTTATTTATTAAAGTATTACAGGAAAGAAAATATAACAATTTGATAACAATTCTTTGTTAAATTACAAATCATGAGTATCCTCTTCCGAAGAATGTATTATCTACCCTATTACGTATATGCAAAGCAAAAGAATGTAACATACAAACTGTGCAGGGGAAACTGCGCCTTAAGTGCCTCGGATGTCTTGTACGTAGAGTTGAGAGTGGTGTGCGATTAACGCGAGCTACCGGACTTACTGTGCGCGATAAGCCACTGTAGCGTGATGTCGATATTGTCCTTCTCTTTGCACGAGATTGAGTAGCAGCAGATCTCACGGTCCTGGATGGCTGACAGGTTCCTGTGGACATGGTTGAAATGAATGAAAATATTTTAAAATGAAAATTTAAGTATCTGTGGATAGTATGATATGAAGTGAAAAAGGCTTCCACAACCACCCTTCTAGAATATGACCACGGTCAGCTCGGTGTGGTTCCTCACAAACCACAATAAACCAATATAACCTGACCCATAGAAAAAACCTTGGGTCAGTTTCTGTAGGGCGTACAACCAAAATAAGAATATTTTGTGGTCAGTGAACATCGGTGGGTCAATAATTCTCGTAATGATATTTGTTCATAATGCAGTAAATTGAGCAACATATCAAACTATGTGTTCGCGTTAATTTAAAGTTTTAAATGACCTAAATTTGAATGAAAAAAAAAAACAAAAAAAAATATTTGAGCAACATTATCAAACTATGTGTTCGCGTCGAACTTTACATGACCATTCGAACTTTAGACGATTACACCAATTATTGACAATCAAATCAAAAGTAAAAAAAAATCGCTTCAGTGTTGATGTCAGATAAAATACGAGAATTGGCCTTGAGTGTGTTGTGTACTGACATTCGTTCAACAAATGATCGGTAAGCTTCAGTGTCGATGTCAGATAAAATACGAGAATTGGCCTTCAGTGTATTGTGTACTGACATTCGTTCAACAAGTGATCGGTAAGCTGCAGTGTTGATGTCAGATAAAATATGAGAATTGACCTTCAGTGTGTTGTGTACTGACATTCGTTCAACAAGTGATCGGTAAGCTTCAGTGTTGATGTCAGATAAAATATGAGAATTGACCTTCAGTGTGTTGTGTACTGACATTCGTTCAACAAGTGATCGGTAAGCTGCAGTGTTGATGTCAGATAAAATATGAGAATTGACCTTCAGTGTAAGTGGATGCTTTTGTTACACAATATTCACACTGGAAGGCTACTACAGCAGTTAAATTGGTAACTGCATTAATTATTTAAGTATTATGTATGTTCCTAATTACTATTTACAAGTAATTAATTACAATGTGAAACAGTTGCAGCTCCTTACAAAAACAAAATATGTAACATAACACTGGCGATTAAAAAGAGTGGCCACGAGTTTTATTGCCCGTTCTTTCTCGTGGTTCTACCTATTGCTTTGCGAATGGGCAGTAAATGTAAATGTAGAAGCATTAAGTAATGTACATAAAAATTTGACGTTCATAAGCGTCACTTTGTGACCCAGATGAATAAAAAAAAAAGTGTGTTGTGTACTGACATTCGTTCAACAAGTGATCGGTAAGCTTCAGTGTTGATGTCAGATAATATATGAGAATTGACCTTCAGTGTGTTGTGTACTGACATTCGTTCAACAAGTGATCGGTAAGCTTCAGTGTTGGTGTCAGATAAAATATGAGAATTGACCTTCAGTGTGTTGTGTACTGACTTTCGTTCAACAAGTGATCGGTAAGCTGCAGTGTTGATGTCAGATAAAATATGAGAATTGACCTTCAGTGTGTTGTGTACTGACATTCATTCAACAAGTGATCGGTAAGCTTCAGTGTTGATGTCAGATAATATATGAGAATTGACCTTCAGTGTGTTGTGTACTGACATTCGTTCAACAAGTGATCGGTAAGCTTCAGTGTCGATGTCAGATAATATATGAGAATTGGCCTTCAGTGTGTTGTGTACTGACATTCGTTCAACAAGTGATCAGTAAGCTTCAGTGTTGATGTCAGATAAAATACGAGAATTGGCCTTCAGTGTGTTGTGTACTGACATTCGTTCAACAAATGATCGGTAAGCTTCAGTGTCGATGTCAGATAAAATACGAGAATTGGCCTTCAGTGTGTTGTGTACTGACATTCGTTCAACAAATGATCGGTAAACTTCAGTGTCGATGTCAGAAAAAATACGAGAATTGGCCTTCAGTGTGTTGTGTACTGACATTCGTTCAACAAATGATCGGTAAGCTTCAGTGTCGATGTCAGATAAAATACGAGAATTGGCCTTCAGTGTGTTGTGTACTGACATTCGTTCAACAAATGATCGGTAAGCTTCAGTGTTGATGTCAGATAAAATATGAGAATTGGCCTAAAGTGTGTTGTGTACTGACATTCGTTCAACAAATGATCGGTAAGCTTCAGTGTCGATGTCAGATAAAATACGAGAATTGGCCTTCAGTGTGTTGTGTACTGACATTCGTTCAACAAATGATCGGTAAGCTTCAGTGTCGATGTCAGATAAAATACGAGAATTGGCCTTCAGTGTGTTTGTGTACTGACATTCGTTTAACAAATGATCGCTAAGCTTCAGTGTCGATGTCAGATAAAATACGAGAATTGGCCTTCAGTGTGTTGTGTACTGACATTCGTTCAACAAATGATCGGTAAGCTTCAGTGTCGATGTCAGATAAAATACGAGAATTGGCCTTCAGTGTGTTGTGTACTGACATTCGTTCAACAAATGATCGGTAAACTTCAGTGTCGATGTCAGAAAAAATACGAGAATTGGCCTTCAGTGTGTTGTGTACTGACATTCGTTCAACAAATGATCGGTAAGCTTCAGTGTCGATGTCAGATAAAATACGAGAATTGGCCTTCAGTGTGTTGTGTACTGACATTCGTTCAACAAATGATCGGTAAGCTTCAGTGTTGATGTCAGATAAAATATGAGAATTGGCCTTCAGTGTGTTGTGTACTGACATTCGTTCAACAAATGATCGGTAAGCTTCAGTGTCGATGTCAGATAAAATACGAGAATTGGCCTTCAGTGTGTTGTGTACTGACATTCGTTCAACAAATGATCGGTAAGCTTCAGTGTCGATGTCAGATAAAATACGAGAATTGGCCTTCAGTGTGTTGTGTACTGACATTCGTTCAACAAATGATCGGTAAGTTTCAGTGTCGATGTCAGATAAAATACGAGAATTGGCCTTCAGTGTGTTGTGTACTGACATTCGTTCAACAAATGATCGGTAAGCTTCAGTGTCGATGTCAGATAAAATACGAGAATTGGCCTTCAGTGTGTTGTGTACTGACATTCGTTCAACAAATGATCGGTAAGCTTCAGTGTCGATGTCAGATAAAATACGAGAATTGGCCTTCAGTGTGTTGTGTACTGACATTCGTTCAACAAATGATCGGTAAGCTTCAGTGTCGATGTCAGATAAAATACGAGAATTGGCCTTCAGTGTGTTGTGTACTCACATTCGTTCGATGAGGCCGTGCTCGTCGAGCGCGTGCGGCAGGTCGCGCTTGTTGCCGAGCACCAGCACGGGGATGCCGGTCAGCTGCTGCTTCTCCAGCAGGCTGTGCAGCTCGTTGCGTGACGCTTCGATCTTGTCCGGGTCCGCCGCGTCCACCATGTACCTGAAGACGAACGGTGGTGATCACTAGAGGGCGCCATTTCTGAGTGAGATTTGAGTGTACACTGATAGATGGCGCCACTTGTACTTTCGGACTACACAACGCGTTACCAGATGGCGCCACTTGTGAGATTCGAGTGTACGCTAATAGATGGCGCCACTTGTACGGCGGGCTACACAAGGTTAGTGAGTTTTGAGTGTACGCCAATAGATGGCGCTACTTGTACGTCGGACTTCACAACGCGCTATCTGATGGCGCCACTTATACACAAGTTTTCATTAGGTTAAGGACGCGTTTACAAAATTAGTAGGTACAAAATCGCGTCACTACAGCGACACGGCGGCAACGGTACGTACTACGTACAGTAACTTGAGGAAATGTAGTTCGACTAAATATCTTTGAGACTTTAGATTTTTTTGTGATATGTATCTATGTTAAAGGCCTGGAATATTATTCTTATATCGTAGGTGTCGTATGAATATAATGACGGTAAGACGCGATAGACTTCGAAAAAAGCAATATACGCATACAAAATATTCGCTAAAATCAATTTGATACTTCTCGTATTCTGTGCGAATTACGTCCAAATAAGTTACTTATTTTTTTTATATAAATGGACATTATTACTTTATTTTTTCCATTATGTTGATTCAGGATATATTTCGGTATTAAGATATTTTGTTTCTTGCGTTGAAATCTGGTAAGATTATGTGGACTGATGGTATACCATCCCATTCAAGTGTTGCGACTGGAACTCATAAAAGAGTTGACCTAGTTATGCCAGGTTGGGGCTCATTTTATTAATTTATTTGTTTTGGTGAGACTCTACCACTGGTACTAGTGAAGTAACCTTCCAAGGTTATTCGATGAGCCTTACTGGTACTCATATGTGAGTAGAGCTAGGCATGCCGAGTTTGGGCTCATTTTGTTTGTACATAAGAGACCCTACCACTGAAACTTATGAAGTAACTTTCCAGGGTTATTCGATGACTCTTACTGGTACTCATATGTGAGTAGAGCTAGGCATGCCGAGTTTGGGCTCATTTTGTTTGTACATAAGAGACCCTACTACTGGAACTTATGAAGTAACCTTCCAGGATTATTCGATGACTCTTGCTGGTACTCATATGTGAGTAGAGCTAGGCGTGCCAAGTTTGGGCTCATTTTGTTTGTACATAAGTGACCCTACCACTGGAACTTATGAAGTAACCTTCCAGGGTTATTCGATGACTCTTGCTGGTACTCATATGTGAGTAGAGCTAAGCATGCCGATTTTGGGCTCATTTTGTTTGTACATAAGTGACCCTACCACTGGAACTTATGAAGTAACCTTCCAGGGTTATTCGATGACTCTTGCTGGTACTCATATGTGAGTAGGGCTAGGCATACCGAGTTTGGGCTCATTTTGTATGTACATCAGAGACCCTACCACTGGAACATACCTAGCTCTACTCACATGTGAGTACCGCTAAGAGTCTTCGAATAAACCTGAAAGGTTACCTCATAAGTTCTAGTGGTAGGGTCTCTAACGTACAAACAAAATGAGCCCAAACTGGGCATGCCTAGCTCTTCTCACATACGAGTACCAGCAAGAGTCATCGAATAACCCTGGAAGGTTACTTCATAAGTTGCAGTGGTAGCGTCTCTTATGTTCAAACAAAATGAGCCCAAACTTGGCATGCCTAGCTCTACTCACATATGAGTACCAGCAAGAGTCATCGAATAACCCTGGAGGGTTACTTCATAAGTTCCAGTGGTAAGGTCTCTTATGTACAAATAAAATGAGCCCAAACTCGGTATGCCTAGCTCTACTCACATATGAGTACCAGCAAGAGTCATCGAATAACCCTGGAGGGTTACTTCATAAGTTCCAGTGGTAAGGTCTCTTATGTACAAACAAAATGAGCTCAAACTCGGTATGCCTAGCTCTACTCACATATGAGTACCAGCAAGAGTCATCGAATAACCCTGGAGAGTTACTTCATAAGTTCCAGTGGTAGGGTCTCTTATGTACAAACAAAATGAGCCCAAACTCGGTATGCCTAGCTCTTCTCACATATGAGTACCAGCAAGAGTCATCGAATAACCCTGGAAGGTTACTTCATAAGTTCCAGTGGTAGGTTTACTTATGTACAAACAAAATGAGCCCAAACTCGGCATGCCTAGCTCTACTCACACATGAGTACCAGCAAGAGTCATTGAATAACCCTGGAAGGTTAGTTCATAAGTTCCAGTGGTAGGGTCTCTTATGTACAAACAAAATGAGCCCAAACTCGGCACGCCTAGCTCTACTCACACATGAGTACCAGCAAGAGTCATTGAATAACCCTGGAAGGTTACTTCATAAGTTCCAGTGGTAGGGTCTCTTATGTACAAACAAAATGAGCCCAAACTCGGCATGCCTAGCTCTACTCACATA
The DNA here is from genome assembly GCA_944739405.2 of Euclidia mi. Lineage (NCBI taxonomy): Eukaryota > Metazoa > Arthropoda > Insecta > Lepidoptera > Erebidae > Euclidia > Euclidia mi. The sequence goes on along the minus strand of OX123188.2, from coordinate 8,960,387 downwards.
TGAGTACCAGTAAGAGTCATCGAATAACCCTGGATGGTTACTTCATAAGTTCCAGTGGTAGGGTCTCTTATGTACAAACAAAATGAGCCCAAACTCGGCATGCGTAGCTTTACTCACATATGAGTACCAGCAAGACTCATCGAATAACCTTGGAAGGTTACTTCACTGGTACCAGTGGTAGGGTCTCACCAAAACAAATAAAATGTGCCCCAACCTGGCATAACTTGGTCTACTCTTTTATGAGTTCCAGTCGCAACACTTGAACGGGATGGTATACCATCAGTCCAGATAATCTGACCAGATTTCAACGGAAGAAACAAAATAATATCTAAATACCGAAATATATCCTGAGTCAACATAACGGAGAAAATAAAGTAATAATGTCCATTTTTTTTTTTTTTTTTTTTAATTTTTATTATCTTTATAATTATAATATTTGTTTACAATTAACAATATAATTAAATTAAATCTTAAAATAATAAAAAAACGAATTAATATATACAAGGGAAAATTCAAAAAATTAAAAATTAAAATTTAGAAGGCGTCATGAAACTCATCCGCATCGCAGTCAATTGGAAGCGTGCCCAGAAGACTGGCAGCATTGCCTCGTTGGATGGCTATACTTATTTTTTGAGCCAAATACGTGCCAGCCCTCTGGTCACGCGAGGCGTCTATAAGTCTCTTTGCGAGATCTCTAAAAAGTGATCGCGCACTTGGACCCCATGGCCCCAATGTTTCGACCCCAAACGGCTCAAATACATAATCTCCTATTAGATTTACATATTTGCGCCGTTTGAGTGTCTCCGCTGTAGCAGCAGCAGCGCCCGCACAACCTGCTGTGCTGGGAAGATGAGATGGCGCAAGGGTATCGACACATGTTGCGTCCCATACCAAAGGCCTACCCAGCTTCCACGGCAGTAACGACATCCCGTCTGGTCTTTTGCCATCGTCGCGTGCCAAGCCTTGAGGTTCAAGTTGGGCTGGAACGCCAGCGGTGGCAAGAGCACGGCGCAGTATGTCATTGAGGTTGGCGTGTCGAGAAATACGACCCGCGCTCCTGCTGCATGACAGGCCATGGTGACCAAGGCTATCGACAGCCTCTCCACAGTGACAACGATGCGGAGAGACACATAATGTCCATTTATATAAAAGAAATAAGAAACTTGTACGTAATTCGCACAGAATACGAAAAGTATTCAATTGATTTTAGCGAGTTTGAATTTATATTGCTTTTTTCGACTTCGGGCTGCAGCGACAAGCGACATAGAGTCCACTCCCGACGGCGCTCAAGCGCAGACTGAGATCTCATTGCAGAATTTGGATATATAAATCAAGAAAGTGGCTAAATAAAACGACCCTTATTGCCACACATTAAGACACACGTATGCGGGCAAAATGGAAGAAAAATGTAAGATGATTTTTTTGCATTTTTTGAGTCAATTTACAATATTTTCAAAAATATTTTCAGATTGTTTTTGAGTTGACTATATTTACTACCCTATTCTAACTTTGAAAACCTAAATAAATGTAAAAATAGAGAGAAAATTGTACCCAAAAATAGCAGTATTTGCCTATTTTTGATTTAGAGGCAGTTTCGAATCGATTTTACATTAATAATAAATAAATATTTTTTATTTATTTTCAGATTGATTTATAGATAAAAAAGTAATCAATTTATCGTTATCATTAGTTTTATTAGTTATTATCTTAAATTGTCGTAAAATGTACCGGAAATATGTGGTTTTTAGGGTTCCGTACCTCACAAGGTAAAAAAGGAACCCTTATAAGATCACTTTCTTGTCCGTCTGTCTGTCTGTCTGTCTGTCTGTCTGTCTGTCTGTCTGTCTGTCTGTCCGTGTGTCACCACCGATTTTCTCAGGAACGGGTGGACCTAGCAAATTGAAATTTATACCAGATACTGAGGTCTATGGTTCCTATTAGGTGTGTAAAAATCAGGGTCCTGGGTCGACCCGATAAAAAGATATGGTCAAAATTAGATTTTTGCGAAAACTTGTAAGCACCAAAATTAACCTTAATTTTCAACTTTTTTTAATTTTCGGAATTTTTCCTTTACTTGTGCTGTAAGACCTTGGTTTTGACATAAATTGACAATTCTAGGTCAACCGTAAGTGCCCTATAGGTTTTGGGTCGAAAACCTATATGGTAGTTCCCGTTGAACTAGAATCACGAAAGAACAATGGCAAATCACCGTACATTATCAGTGTCGCATTTAGACTTCGCGTGCATTAGTACAAATACTTTTAAAAGATAGATCTAAGGCCTATTAAGTAAAATGTAATTACAGAATATTTTTATGTTATGGGATTTTAATGAAAAACGAAGTTAGAGTTGTAAGTTACACCTCGCGCATTTAGTGTGGGCAGGTCTGAAGTTAGTCACTAATATGGTTAAAGTATATCATCTGTGGTCACTAATGTAACAGCCAAAGGTAACAGCTGTCACAGTGATAAGTTCACGTATGTGCAGTACAATGAATAAACGTACATTGCGCAGAACGCTAATGACTAACGTCAGGTGACGTTTCAAGGAGCTATCTATGTAAATATCTGAGCTCTTTGCTAATACGTAGGTATCATGAGCATAATAGAACTATGATTGGAATGTTAAATTATCTGAGAGTACCTTTTCCAATATTTACTTCTACGATTTTCTTTATAATTAGGTATACACGCTGATTTTTAATTGGTTTTGGAGCGAAAGCCATCTTATTACTTGTCGTTAATAGAACCTAACCAGCTAATAATATTTGAAATATAAGCTAAAAAAATCTTGAGAAATTAATTAATTTAATAGTACGAGAACACGAAGTATCAGTTCGCCGCACACTGGGAACTACGAGCGATCGTGTCACACACACACACTGGCATTAGTCAATAGTCATTGAACCGTTATTCCCGGCCTCCCGCTCCCCACCATGCGCGTGCGCCACCCTCCGCTGCAGGGCGCCAGCGGGAGGCGGGGGCGCGGCGGGGGCGCGGCGGGGTGCGGCCGTGCGGCGCGGGCGCAAGTTGACCTTCAGTCTTAAGAAATTAGGTCAATGGGACAGTCGTATATCACGCTCCCGTCACTCAGTGTCCGTGTTACGTAATAAAACTACAATCGTGCATCCTTACAATACTGATGTGTTCGCTAGTGGATTGATAGGCCGCAACCTGACGTGACTCCATAGGGTTTTATTAGTTGATCGAGGTTATAAGATTTGTGTACAGGAGTCGCGAGAACGCGAGAAACATGTGTGTGCAAATGTGTAAATTGATTGTGATATAAGCAGAAGACTGTAAAGGTAAGTGATATGTTTACTGCTTGTCGTAAATACCTACGTTGATAAGTAACATGTTTTAAACACGCCAGAAATAAGTAAATACCTAAATTCGGCTTATACTAGTTATTGAAAATGACTATGTACCAACGATTAATACGTAAATAATAATAAGTTCTTCTTTTCGTCTACTAGTTTATTATGATTGCGTGAACCCACAGCTTATTTCTGTGACTTACGAAGGAATAGGTAGGTACAGCTATTTAGTTACATGTGTTTATTATTTTAATCATTATTATGTGCTTAAAATTATTGAAGTTGTCATCGTAATTAATTTGTGTTTCGTAAGTACGTAAATTAGGTATCCATCCGTACATCTTATGCCGGAGCCTCACTAGCGGCTAACGTCAATGTTTGCTAGCGCGATAATTATTGCGATAATTTTTAACGCGCTAAAGTAGGTGGCTACAACGTGAATGCCCATCATTGGAGATAAAAACGCCAAACGCCAATGTTAATGCCGTTGTCAAATTATTACACGGTTAACGTACATTACCGCAATAATTAATGGCATTTCTCGTTAGTATGGCTCTAGCAGAAGTGCTTTGCTGCCTCATACGTGTTTTATGTGTAGTTAGTTACCTAGTGTTACACGCGCTGTACTGTACCTAAAACAGCTGTTGACCTCGCCGCGCGACGTCAACAGCTGTTTTAGGTACCTACAGCGCGCCAACGAGTCGATCGACGATCGAGTCGCACGTTACTACTTATTTCCTAGAGTTATTAACTTTTATAACTTTTTTATTTTACGTGGTAGGTAAATTTTGATTTTGAATATGAATAGCAGATATTTTTTCCAACGTGAGGTTTTTTTTTCCTAAACCAATAAAAAATCAGCGTGTATAGGTATATCACACTTCTCTGTAATTATGTTGCTCTATACTCTATCCACAGAGTACCTTAGTATATAGGAGCCTCTATCCAGCAAACTTACACTAATTTTACTTTGCAAACTCTCGCGCTATTGAGCATTTAGGGGTACTTTACTGATTTGGCGTTTCATCAGCCCTATGTATGTATCATAAATAGTAATTAAGTGAAAATAAAATATATTTGGTAACAAAGCATTTATTTACATTTTAACCATTATATCATGCCTCTACTCCGACTTCTTCGAAAAACTGAACTGGTGACGGAATAATAGCTTGACGACGAATATATCCCAGATATCATACAATGCACATAATGTATAATCACTAAATCCCATAATACACAAATAAAAAATCTATTCAAAATAACAGTACGTATAAGATATTTGTCTCAAACTTATGTCCAGTATCACAACAACGTAATTATGTAACATCATAAGTAGGTTATCAACACTCAGGATGCAAAAGCTTAACTGAAAGCAAAAACGAAAGCTAAGCTCAGAGAAGTTAACAAAACAATGCAAAAATGCGTAAAATAAATAATTATAATACAGACGCATATGTATTCATTTTAAGATCGGTGACAACTGTATCAATGACAGATGACAAGAAATCCACGCGTTTCGTCGTTTTTTTTGTAAGGTTTCTAATGATTTCATAAAAGAGGTTTTAATGATTCTTATAAAATCTCGTTTTTGACGTTTAGTTATTGCTATGTGCATTTCAGATGTAACAAAATATTTATTTATTAGATATTTGCTTTATCCCATTGAATAAAAAACAACAATAACTAGTAAAATAAACTACAGCTATCAGTCTATAAAATGTATATAAATTCGTTTATGCTCGCTTTCAGAAACAAGTGACACTGATATTGCCATTCTTCTTTGGCCAAAAGCAGGGTCCTACAGCACAAATAAAGGAAAAATTCTGAAAATTTAAAAAAGTTGAAAATTAAGGTTAATTTTCGTACTTGTTAAAGCGCCCCTAATGGAGAGAAGCGATCGATAGAGACCGCTAGGGGGCGCATTTAGAAAATGTATGGAAATTGTTCCCGTCGTCTAGGCTATCGTCCACCGTGACGGTTGAGTGTAAACTGGTACTAGACCCTCAGATTTAGAAAACTAGCGTAATTAGCACCAACCTCAAATAAGGTAAAATGCGTACGGAACCCTCGGTGCGCGAAACAGACTCGCACTTGCCCGATTTTTTTGATACATGCGTAAACGCGTCCTTAAATAGTGTGTAATAAAAGAGATCACCCAAACTGTAGCCCAATTTGAGTGATATATTGTGACGTCGTGCATCGGCGCTTGCGAGCCCCCGCTACGATGACGCACCGCAGCGGGGAGCCCTCCCCCGCTTGCCGACCATATATATACCAGCGACACACGTGGTTGGGCCCTTTCTTCTGCTGCGAGACACGTCAAAGCTGAGTACACACCCGAGGACCTGTGGAGTGTCAACCTACGACCTACGCCCTGGATACTTGTCTAGTCGGTTAACCTCAAGTGCCAGTTTTTTATGTAATCAAAACCATTGTGAATCTGGAATATAACGCGAGTTTAATCTTTCCTGGTGATATTTTTTATTTATTTCCCGTAAGACAACCTAATCATCTCTTTTTAATTGCTCGGCGAGTGATCGATCCCAGCTATCCCGTGAAAATCGATCACTCGTGCGACAATATTTTGTGCTATTCTATAATAATTTTAAGTTTATTTTAGTTGGCCGGCACTTTTAGAATTAGCCCAAAGTATGGAGGCTGTATGGAGGTGTATGGAGGTTGGGTGGATCTCCTTTCAAGTTTTTAAATCATACGTTTGTTATTACAAACATTGCTTTGTTAATAAAAATACTGATTAAATGAATTGTATTTGCAGTTGTACTTTATTTTCGGCACAGGTCTTGTATAATTAAATTTATTTAAAATAAAGATAGAATATCTGTACCCGATTCACCTGTAACTACATATAAAAAAGCCGAGCAGGTAGAAGGTATAACCACTGTTTTTTTATTATTTATCTTATTGGCACCCGGGGTCGCAGGATCAGGCAATAATTATTTGTGTGTTCTTGCAATCCATTTGTGAGCAAACTCAGACTAGGCCCACTGTTAAGTACAAATTAAAACATACTACTCCGTCAAGAAAGTACAGGGAAAAGATCAATAATACACAAACAAACAGTTTGTGTACGTTATTCATCCAAATTTATTTTATCACCTTCAAAGTATGCTCCTTCAGAAACGATACGCTTACGCCAACGAATAATACAATCATCAAAACCGAATTGAGTTTAATTCTCGCCGCGAATTCTCCTTTAGGCCTTCTACCGATGGAAAACGGTTGCCACGAAGTGGTAATTTGAGTTTAGGAAAAAGAAAGAAGTCGGCTGGAGCCATATCTGGTAAATATGGTGGTTGCCCGATGTTATTTGTTGAGTGTTTGGTCAAAAATACCTTCACAATGATGGCCCTGTACGAAGGCACATTATCGTGGTGCAAAATCCAAGAATTTTCTTTGACTTTTGAACGAGTTTAGCGTGTTTTTTTTCGGTTTCGGTTCAGTTGGAAGGTGCCGCTCCGAAGTTTGTTGACTAGTTTTCATGTCAAACTGGTAAACCCACTTCTCGTCACCAGTAACATTGCGTTTCACGAATTTTGGGTCGGAATTAACTCGTTCTAGCATGTTCCCAGCGACTCTCATGCGATTGAGTTTTTGGAGAAAATTCAGGTCTTTTGAGACTAGCCGAGCGGCAACATGTTTCATACACAAATGATTAGTAAAAATGGCACGGATTGACTCTTGAGATACAGAAAGTTCGGCGGCTATCTCTCTCAAAGTTGAATGAGGATTTTCAGTCACTGTTTCCTTCACTTTTTATTTCATTTGCAGACGTTGATGGCCTACTAGAGCAAGGCAAATCTTCCATCACATCTCGACCGACCTCCTAAGAGCACATATAACCGTTGGTTCCTGCTGTCATGAAGATCATTGGCAGTCGTTATGGGAAATCAGCACCCTCCAATAAAGTGGTACTTGTTTAAACTAAAATGGAATATCGTTATCCCATTGGGTTGCGTAGCTCAGACGGCAGTTGCTGTGTAAAACAGCTATCATTCTATCAACTGGTTAGGCTAGTAACCGGACGCCAGGGGGCCAATTCTGCTATTTTTATATGACATTGATATCATATTTTGAATGGATTTAAAAGCGGTATTCTGATAACCTAATGTCATTATCGTATAATCTTAATATATAAAATCCTTGCGTTACTGACTGACTGACAGACACGCTACAGCCGAAACTATTGGGCGCAGGAAGCTGAAATTTGGCATGCATGTTCCTTGGGGACCGTAGAGGTGCACTAAGAAGGGATTTCCCGAAATTCCCACGGGATCGGTCAAAGCGGGTAAATTTAAAAAAAATGCAGGCGTAGCTGCTGGCGTCCTCTAGTTTAAAATAAACAGTTGGTCGTTGACACATACGATCTCGTTACAATTTCATTCAAATATCATATAATTTAGAAGACTTGTGACGTAAGTATGACACTGACATGATATCGCAACTATATTTATTTAGCGGAATTGGGCCCCAGGCTCCAAGACATGTAACCCGTGTAAGTCTTGGATGCTACTGGGATAACGCTAGAACAGTGATGCAATCTGGTTAGGGTAGTAAGCGCATTTCACGCTCCAAGGCGTATAAACGTTGGATGCTACCGGAATAACGCTAAAACAATGAACAAATAGTGATAATAAAATATTTATACTTACACAATAGCGTTGACGCCCCGGCAATACCTCTCCCACATGGAACGGAACCTGGGCTGACCACCAATATCCCATACCTGGAAAATACAACAATAATAACATCAGATCTAAACTGCCCCACTTTACACATCACATGTCTTACGAGAGAGCGTTGAGAACTCTCAGACATACACGATGCAGGGTTCTCATGATGTTATTGATTACTGTTTCGCAAGCGATAGTTAACATATTTATTATTTATTTTTTTGTTTCTCTTCCACGGTTATTCTTCAAACTTATGATGTAAGAAAAATAACCCGCCCTTTGGAAGGCTTACACGGAGACATATGTAGGTCCAACGTGCAGAGGCCCGTAGAGAGTTTTAATCTAAAATGTGATGGGACACGTGCAGCGGAGCCTCCACAACTGCACTATGAAGTACAGCTATAGACTAGCCGCATCACTTGTAGGACTATTGTCATAATGTGGAATGTACCTAATATAATTAGGCTATGAGGATGTGTGTTTGATGGATGATTATTATTTTAATTACTTATTATTTTTGTTAGTTCTACCCGGAGTCATTGTAAAAAATTGTCAAACCAAAGACAAACTTTAGTACGTTGAAAATGTGAACAGAATCGCGCTACAATATATTTCATTACATGACAAATAATCTATTTGTTTTTGTAGGTAACTTTCGACAGCTATGGCAAAAACTAAACTACTTTTATTTAACTTTCCCTCGTAAAGCCGACCGCCATTCCCTTGGCCACAGATAAATTAGAAAGTACTGACATGTGAACATTAGAAAATGGCAACACGCAATAATAACGCGATGAGAATTTTGTCACAAATAACAAATTAATAGCAAGTAGGTACCTAAGAAAGTAAATACAACACAATATTTTTCTTAAAATCGTATTCGTTATTTGCGTATTAGTATAGATTTAAAACCAAAATGCACTAATATCAACTAAACGTCTCTTTATCTTCAATAGGTTGGAACATAACATACATACATACATACATAACGTCACGCCTTTCATCCCCGAAGGGGTAGGCAGAGGTGTATTTCTACACCCACTTTTCGCTAGATATACTTCAGTCCCACGTAATAAGAGGCGAGCCTATTGCCGTACCGGGCACATTTCCAGACTCCGTGCTGCTACTGAGAATTTCGTGACAGAAAAACCCAATAACACTGCCCGACCCAGGAATCGAACCCGGGACCTCCCGATCCCACGCGCACATTTATGCCGCGAGACCAACGAGGCAGTCGTATAGGGTTTGATGTCGAGTTTTCCGTCTCTACGCAAAGATGGTATTTGCATCGTGTTATCCCTTAGTCGCCTCTTACGACACCCACGGGAAGATAGGGGGTGGTGACACTTGTATTCTATGCCGTCAACCACACGGCAATAGGTTGGAAATCAAAATTAAACTACTTTTTACGGACTTATCGCGGTATATAGGTTTTACTGGCGTTACATTTAAACCGAATGATTTAGAAAGTACGTTATTTATTACAATCCGACGTTTCAGCTACTTTACAGGAGCGCGAGCGTGGTCACTGACCTAACCTAACCCAAGAAATACTGTGAAGAAATTTGTTAGGTAAAGTTAATTTTAAGATGGTTTCTAATTATTTGGGCTTCACAGAGGACTTTTTACATACTCTCCAATACTTCGAGAACATGTATTAATACATAATAAAATTTTGCGATTAGAAATCGAAAGTGGCCGGTCTCAATGTTTGATCTAGAATTGGCATAAGCTCCATACAAAACATGTCCAATGTGGGATCCTGCTGTTTTGCCGAAAAGATTTTGACAAAATTTCATTACCCAAACAAATTTTAGCAACCTTTTTTTATACCATTGCAATATTTCGAATGGTTTTAGTACGCATATTTTTATTTGGTCAAATTTTTACTTGGCAATATATTACCAAGTATAATTTCATTATGGCATTTGGTCTTTAATCAAATGATTTATCACAGCAAACAATCTTCAGACAATAAACGTTTGGTGATGTTAGTTTATTTATGGAAGTAGTTAGAGTAGGTTAATTATAAAAGAAATGGTTTGGTTAGGTTAGGTTAGAACTGTGACCCCCTAACAGTGGCCAGAAACAACTTGCATTAATAGAAAAAAGAGATTTTTTTAGTAGGTTAGTCGGAACTGAACTATTTAGATTAGGATAATTATTGATTTTGCGTAAAAACTTTTATTCCAACTGAAATATTTGACTTAATAAAAATGTTAAAAATACTAGTTGGTAAACAAGTTATAGTTTAAACGTTCATTTCTCAAACATTAGGTTTGCGTTACAATTTTTGTGAATAGATTTTTTGCTAAGTAATACTTTGGCAAATGAAATTACGCGAAAATTTTTTTGGGAAGTGAAAATTTGTCAAATTCCTTTCGGTCAAACAAGGGAGACCCGTCCAATGTGTATCTCTAGTAGGCTAGATTAATAATAAGGATAGATTAATTATTCGGACCGGTCGAAGACGAACCGATTACCGAACATATAAAATAGTAAAAAAGCATTTACCTTAATAGTAACATTTCCTTTGGTAATTTTCCGCATGTTGAAGCCCACCGTTGGTATCATATCTTCGCTGAATTGACCTGACTGTAACAGAAAAAATATACCTACTTAACATAATGTTACATACGGTTTTCTATACTAAAGTTATCAAAAAGAAATTATATTCCATTATGCTATTTTGGAATCATTCGTCCTCAGTCATATTCTTTTCTATGCTGTCGTGCCCTTCAGCGTTGATAATTCTTTTCGGCCTTTATTGATATAAGACCATAAAAAATATGGAGAGCAAGTAAAATATTGAATTAAATATCATTCACATGTGAGCTGGCAACATGAAAATTGGATGGTAGATGCCGTAAGCACCCATTAACATGGATTTTTTGGATCATTCTCACTAGTTCCACTAGTAGTTAGTTCCATGGAACTAGTGAGACTTTTTTTTACTGTAGTTCCACTGTAGTTGTTAAGTCCATGGAACTACTGAGAAAAAAAAGTCTCACTATTTCCATGGAACTAATTACTGGTGGAACTAGAGAGAATGATCCAATTTTTTTTAAATGCAATGATTTTGAAGAATCGTTTTCTATAAAAATGCGGGGAACTACTAGTACATACAGACGATGCTTATGCATACAGACGTCTGTGAATCATATGAACATTTAGACAGACATTTGCCCCGTATCGAAACAAACCATTATGCCACAAAACGGGCATTAGTCCAAACGAGACGAGACGTAACACTGGCTTGCAATCGATACTGGGACCTAGAACATAACCCTTAGGGATCATAGTGCAGCTCACAGATTTGGTTTAACGGTGACAGTTCCTTACATGACCAAAGAAACTGACTGTTACGAGCTGGAGTTCGGTGATAAATTAAAACTCACTATGCCACTTAAACTGTAATTTATTTCACAACACACTTAATTTTAAACACTTATAAAAACACAATTTCACACTACTAAACGCACTGAAAACACACTTCCTCTTGAGATCCTTCGCTTGATGTTTATCGCTGTTTATTCAACTAAACTCTCCGAACTCGCTCGTCCACGCGGTATTTATACCGGCCGGAAAACTTAACTAGTCCATTCTAGTCTCTCCTAGAATGTTCTCGTAACGTGCGGAAAAGAAACGAGCGTTCCAGTATTGTTCTAGTATCAACAGCAACGCCATCTATTAGAGAATAGAGGAAGCAATTTAAAACTCCCTTCTCTTCTAATTCTCTCTGCGGCCGATAGATGGCGTTATTCTAAAATATCGCCATTCGTAACATGACAAACATGGGACTGGTTAGTACTTAATCTTCTGGATTTTAGTCATCTTGAGCGTGATGCAATCCGGAAGAGATTACTAAGTGATTCATAAACCAGATGACAACATTCAAGAACTGACGGCGAGGCGACCAGAGCATAAATAAAAACCTGCACAGACAACTGCCAGACAAGTATGGTAAGAAGATTGATAGGGTTATGAATCGTTTGATTCCACGAAAGATCTTAAATTAAAGCATATCACGTCACTGTTGCCAGATGGGGGGATTCCCCCCGAATTTGGGGGTATTTTCAGACCACGGGGGGATTTTTGGGGGGACAAATCCTGTGGGGAGTTCTGCGGGGGGGAAAAATTGGCTTGGAGGTATCACGCCTGAACACGACTCTAACCCAAGCCGAAACATTGGAGGAAATAGAAAGTACCTCGCCTTTATTTTCAATTTAAAAACTTGTAACTAAAATATCTGACTCGACCATAAAATTTTATACTTCATACTTTATTAAGATCAAAGGGGAGACGACATTATACCGTTCGAAACAAAAAGAAATCCAAGTCTGTTAATATAATGACGGAATGCTAACTTGCTAAGGTAAGAAACATAAAAAAATACAAGCGGATTTGAAACATCTTCATTTTGTTTTATAATCAGTTATAGGTCGGTTCACGAAAGATGACCACTGCGCAGAAATCATTTTTTAGGTCCCCGTGGAGGTGCGGGGTGAAGCGCGGGCGGAGTGCCAATGGCGTGGCTCCGTTCTTTACGCATTCCCTAAATGCGTCAAGAATGGAGCAACGCCATTGGTGCACGAATGTACATATGCGCGACGGCCGCCATTTGTGGTCAACTTTCGTGAATTTACCTATACCTACGCGACTGAGAACTTTTACATAAGTATGCACACATTTCCCAGTCTGACAGTTTAATTTGCAAATAACATCAACCTACCAAACATCAAGCAAAGCTCTCAAGGAATTCCTTTTGTCGCAAAGCATATATTATTTTGAGCAAACCAACACCTGTGGCCGGCGAAGTTAAATTTGTAATTAAATATGTATATTTTCAGACTAAAGCTGAACAAAGGGTAAGGTAGGGCACGAGAGCTAATACATATGGAACGAACAAGTTGAGGGGTCACGGCAATTCACGATTCAAGATCGCTCAATGGTATAATCATAATTCTAATAACGATTTAAAAGTGCTTCAATTTGTTTAAACCTAGACGCGGCCTTAGGATCGCTGACCAAATAATATGCTTAGTTCGAAGCTTTGGTCTCGGAGACCTCGTTTACCTATACAGGGTGTCACAAGACCCATCACCAAGCCGAAGTCTACTCGTTGTGGACATCATGCCAAGTCATACTAACCTAAAATAATACCTGGGAAACGATTTTAAACCACAATTCAAAGCGCGCGCGTGCAATGCTCAAATGCTGGTTATAGGACATCTAAAGAACATATTGGCGGCGTAAATGCATCGATTTTGTACCTAATTAGAAAACTTCCATACTAACTTTGATCTCCTGAACCAGTAATTTCCCAGGTATGGTGCCGAAGTATAAAATGTTCGTACTGATTGGTACAACATGGGATTTCAGTTTTCGTTAAAGGTCTTGTTACACCCTGTATATCCTTCTTATTGCGAAACAATAACGAAGTATTAGACACGATTTAGTCTAGTTAACTATTTTATTTAACGAATTTTACATCCAGACAGATCGCATTCAAAACAATTTATAAGTTTATGAAAACACCGAACTATGATCCCCCAGATCAAGTTACATTTACGCAGCTAAGGCTAAGACTAATCTCCCTATTATCCCTATATTTAGACTCTGTTTTGTACAGTCGAACAACTTCCCGCTAGACCACCATAAGGGCTAGAATCGCTCAGTAAGACATCGTCGCTTCCAGTGCTACTTTAGACGCACATTGACACTCGTATACAAAACCAGTTTCTAGTGTACCTCGACTCTATGAGCGAGCCAAGGGAATTTTTTTCAAACTGGTCCATCGCCGACTTGTTTGATTGTACTAAGGCAATATAGACCTAAAGTCCCGTTCTACTGCCGTGGGACGTAACTCCAGATGTCACACGATTTGTTTACCATATACTGCGTCCAATTTGACAAAATGAACTCAATATCGTCCCGAGTGGTACGTAATTCGATTCAAATGGTGAACATTGACAGATGTTGAACATTGATGAATCACCTGGCTTTAATTCGCGGGTTTATCTGTCCAATGCCAGCAGCTATCGACACAATCCGTGTTATCGGGCTATGATTTAATACGACGTAAATACTATCCATGTTAATGTTATAAATTCGAAAGTACATAATCCTGTTTAAAACGTAAAACGCATTCGGCTTGGAAATCGGTGCATATTTGGTATATTTGTGGGTTTTTAAAGGTTTGCCAGAGTGGTGGACTATGATTTAGCACTTCTCGTAATTATAAGAAGAGCCTTGTGCTTAGCTGTGAGACAATTTATAAACAAGGCTGATGCTGAAGTAGATAAAAAGTGACATCACTTTTACCTTCCTTATAATTATGTACTTTGCTTGATCTGGGGCGGGAACGCTGTATTTATTTACGATATTACTGTGCTTTCGCTTTAGCAACAATATTGTAACCGTCGTCGTATCTACCTCATATACTTATACGAGCTTGATCTCAAGAAAGGGCAAAGACCATTTTTATTTATCAAGTTGCGAAAGCTAAGAAAATATCAATATGTTTGCTGTTTGCTAGGTTTTTGCTTGTTCACTCATCGAGGGGGAAAACTGACCTCAGCAAGGTTAAGACGAAGCACCCAGGCATAAGACGGATCGGGCGGGATCGCGAGAAAGTATGCTAATCGCGAATCGCGTGACCCCGCCAACATACGGGACCCGTAGGGACACCGTGGTGGGTTTTAGTGGGTATACCCCGAACGCCTTTAGGAGAGAGCCTCCACATACCTCCTTTGCCAGTCCCAAGCCTAGCCGTTTTAATGGCTGGGTCGGCGGAGTTGAGATGACTCATAAGGAGAGTTTCCCACCGTAGTGAAAAAAAAAAAAAAAGGCCTAAGACGGATCCAAAATAAATAAATGATTTAGGTATAAATGTCTTACTAACATTATAAATTAAACTTTTTGTGAGGTTGGATGGACGGATATATGGTTATTTGTTACTCTTTGATGCAACTTTGTATTAACAATGTCCTGTAGACCGAGTTTCGGCCACGGCGGCGGCGGCCAGTCTCATATGAGGCTAGCCAACTGCAAACACAAGTGCACTCTCTATTCCCTCACTCTCATAGTCGGGTGGGACACCTAATGCAACACCACCGGAGAGAGATTGGGCGCTGGACCAACGGCTTAATGTGCTTCCTGAGACAAGGGGATGTAACACTTAATGACTTCGAATTTCTATTAGATAACTGAGGTAGTGTGTGTGCATTAATATAGCTACATCAGAGCCATAAGACAATAATACGCCGATGGTAAGCTACGGTGCAGTAGTGTGATGGCATCGGACCAATCTAACAACGGCCACCAACAAGCTTCAAAGGCTTCAAAGACTTGTATGCCTAGCGGCCACGGGCTGCATGAAAACCACAACTACAGCGGCACTTGAAGTATTGCTGGACCTGCCTCCATTGCACCTGTTCATACAACAGTAAGCAACGATGTTGGCGGTTCGGCTAAGAGCTCTGAAGCTCTGGAAAGACACCAACACACCGCAAACCAGCAACTTAGACACACTCTTCAAAGAAGTTCCTATAACACAAGCTATCGGCGACCGAATAACAAAACACTTCGTGTTTGATAAGAAGTACAATATCCAACTGTACGAGGATCTACATGGAGGAGCGGTTAACCACAACGAGCTCACGATCTTCACAGATGGGTCAAAGACGGATACAGGTACGGGGGTTCAGGAGTATTCTTCGAGGACCTAAACATCAATATCGCAGCACCGCTGGGAGCCTATAACACGGTCTACCAGGCCGAATGTTTCGGCATAATCCTAGCTACCACAGCAATCATGGCACGTAAGGTAAGGGAACGATCCATTAGGATCCTCTCGGATAGTATGGCTGTCCTCTCAGCCCCCAAAAGTGATACTTTCACCTGGGCACTCACACTAGAATGCCACCACAAACTAACAGAGGTAGGTAAACAAAACAAATTAACACTGCAATGGATCAAGGGCCACAGTGGCTCAAGAGGGAATGACGCAGCCGACGTACTTGCCAGAAGAGGGGCCACCTTAGAGGTGGTGGGACCCGAGCCCATTATTCCCCTTCCTTCTGGTTTTTATCGCAATCCGGTGTGAAACAGAACCAGGACCCAGCACAACCATTCCTGGATTAGTATTAAAACATGCAGGCAGGCCAAGGAGGCTCTTCCAGCAGTAGACGGTAAGATAGCCAAACAAGTCCTCCGGCTATCCAAACAACAACTGCGGACAGTCACGGCCGCCTACACAGCACACGGATCCTTTAATAAGCACCTATTTACTATAGGTATCACC
Organism: Euclidia mi; assembly: GCA_944739405.2. Classification (NCBI taxonomy): domain Eukaryota; kingdom Metazoa; phylum Arthropoda; class Insecta; order Lepidoptera; family Erebidae; genus Euclidia; species Euclidia mi. The sequence goes on along the minus strand of OX123188.2, from coordinate 8,944,075 downwards.
GACAGCCCGCTGTGCAGAGCCTGTATGGCAGCAGAGGAGACGGCAGCCCACCTGCTCCTCGCCTGCCCTGAGGTTTCCACAGTACAGGCAGCAGTACCTGCCCAGACACAGCACCCTTAGGGAAGCAGTGGGCCACATCAAGAGTCTGCTGGCCTTCCCCGAAGAGCTGGGGTGGCTCAAGTGACAAGACCATTCCCACCCGCACGCAAAATACACGCCAAGACGTGGAGATGCGGAATCATCCCGTGCTATCAAGTAGCTACATCAGGATAATACATGGACTCTTTGGCCCAATAACCAAGCCCACGCGAGCAAAGCCGCGGGCAAAAGCTAGTATAACACAACACTACGAGGCATCGACAGTAATGAATAACAACATACAAAATAAGGCATACATAATAAATAGTAAAATGTACACATATTTCAATAATTAATTGCCCTTGATATCATTATAATAATGTACTCAAACATGATTAAAATTTAGCACAAGTTCTGATTAATGTACATAATTCACGATGCAGGATTATATTTCTGTTAAAGTATGTTACTATGCAATTTATTTGGTTATTGTGTATGCCAATACATGTTAAAATAAGATTATTTATAATAATATTATTTATTCTTGTAAGATTGTATTCTATATGAGTAAATAAATTAATTAAATCTATTATTTTGGGTGCCATAGATAATGATCTATTTTGGGGTCAGACTGATCATTGTTTTAATGCTTATGATCCCTCTCATATCATAAAGAACAAAAAAAATTGTATTCAATTGGGATGGGCACAGATGCAGTAAGTGCAGAAACAGCAATAATTCACAAAAACAATTTGGTTTCATGGAATAGAGTTGAAGTGCTATAAACTTATGGGTACAGTTCATGTGTAGGCCTCACTTACTTTGACCAACCAGAGAATAGAACCTGGTCCCTCACTATTGCAAAGATAGTGTAAACCTTACCCTGATGTAGTTTACATTAATCTAGCAATGACATCAGCAGTCACAAAAATAGAATGTCATTGGGGCAAATCTAATGTCATGGGCTAAGTTAGCATTAGTAAATGGAATGTATATTTTTAAAATAAAAGAAATGAGGATGGGATAGAATTTGGTTTTTCTAGCAATAAACATAGGTACCTAAACCAATGACACATAGAGAAACTGTATATGCACTTTGATGTGAATTGTGCTTAAAAAATGCCTATGCCTTTGCTTGTGGTTCTATTCGCACCAACCATATTCAAAGAAAATCAGAAATCCATTACCGCGCGCCATACGACTTCTTAATTTAATTCATAGTGAAATTGATATTTATAATTGCACACTGGTGAAATTCAAGTCTGTTGCAGAATGTTGTGTGATAGGTACATAAAATTAGAAAGATTTACTACATGTATTGTTATAATTTTCATTTTTTTAATGTATTGTTCATTTAGATTTAAGTTGCTTACAATATCGATTTAAATTAACTCAAAGTACCAAAAAAAGAAATATGAAATCTATGAAGCTTATTTTACTTGCTATGATACATTTCATAGAATCTCTTGCACTAGAATCCCACTTCGGACACTTCTGTCTCTAGGAGAAAGAAGGGGTAAGTGCTGAACAAAAAATAATAGCTAAATAATGATCAATGTGGCTCAACAAAGGATTCTCTGCACCACTCTAAAGTAGGCTGGAAGAAAATGCATAAGGCATTAACTTTGCTTTTATATGCTTTGTGTATATAGTTAAATTAAAAAAGCATGGAATTTTTTAGATAGTATCGCCGTGGTGGATAGTCTGCCACAAATATATTAAGTGGCATAGACTTATTGAGTAATTAATTCTGCATATCCATTTAGCAAAATACATATAAACATCAACAATAGTTTTCTTAGTGACAGTAAATTATCATAATTTTATTGTCCTTCTATACTAATGAATAAAACATATTAACATATCTCATTATTATTAATAATGAGCAGATTACGGGCAATGAATAACAACAATTTGTAATAATAATTATATGTAAGAATAACATGTGATTATGAATGTGTGAGCAATTTATGACCTAGTCTAATTCTTAGGGAAAATGCCTACATTAGTGAAGTGAGCCCTTAACTTATAGTGGTATGTGAAAACCAATCACAAAATAAATAGTAGTATTTGAATGTAAATTATGAAAAATGCATGCATTTATTATGTTTTACTAGATGGTTATCATTTAGAGGCCACGTTACAAAACGATGACAACAGCAAAGGAAGTACTAGACTGACAGTTTTGATTCATCTATCATAATTTTGCATTTTGGAGGAGCATTTGCTTACATCATTCAAAATGTTAACCCAATATTCTATAACTTTTTATAGGCCTATCCAGGCTTGATATTTTGCTTTATATTTTAGTCCAATTTATATAATTAGGCTTTAAATATTTTTGTTAAAGCTAGAATATGTTTAACTCTAATGAGTTTAAAGTATATTACGGTAAAGTTTCATCCAAATCTCTTCAGCAGTTAATACATGAAAGACCAACAAATTTCAACCAAAATATTGCATTTTTATCAGAGGTATATTTTTATAAATATAGAAAGTGTTGCCACATTGATCGCAAAGAGGCTAAGAACTATTTAGAATCAGTTCACAGATAAGATAAAGGGTAAATGAACTTGTACTGAACATAGAACATTATACACTGACATTGAAATTTGACATTGATAGTGCCTGTTGGCTGAAAATTGATATAACTGTAAAATATCCAGACCAATACTGTATATATGAAAGAATCCATTTGCTTGTATGATTAACACAATAAACTGAATTAAATATGATGTGATTATGAATTATGTAATTTATTGTTAAAGAGGGAAAACACTAGGTAAAAGGGAAAATAAATGCTGTATGAAATTCACAGAAATAATCACTACATTTAAGTATGCCAGCTGAGTACTGTTAGGGAAGCAGTTCCAGTCAGACAGACTTAGAATGACACAGATATGAATGGTTTTACTGACTTGTACCCAAACCCCGGTAAGCCATCAAGACAACTATAGCGATGTGTCATCACAGTCATACACTCTATACAACTGTATAGAGTGTATGATGACAACTGTCAAGAATTATATAATATCTAGTGGAATAAAGGTGTCTTCACAATGATCTTCAAATAAAGTACATTTGTTTTCCAAAAAAATACATTTAAATCATCACCCTGTGCATGTAAGGGACATTCTGAATATGTCTTGAACTTGCATGTGTGCTGTAAATACTGCTTTATAAAATTATTGCAGTTTTATAGTTATAACAATATTGAGCAAAAACAAATATGTATAAGGTATGATGAATGATGATTCAATATATCTATGCTGGTTATGGATCATATAAGTCCTGAACCATGCCCCTAAAAGTAGGCCAGTATTAACAACAGAATTGTTTACAAATAGCTTAAACTACCTATAGTAATTTAAGTGTTCTATATGATAAGCACTAAACAACTGACTGATTCAAACTATGATCAGACACTCTGAGAACTGTGGCTCCATACTGCAAATAGCATGTACATCTAAAACATAGAACCATAGTATTTTAAAAATATATTTTCTAGTTGGACTCTTATTAGAATGAGAAAATGAAGTGTATTAAAATTTTATTGAAGGCATAAATTATCAATTTAAAAATTTCATGCGAGCAAAATATGCACCAAGAATGTTAATTGACTAAAATATACTTTGAAACTTTAAGCCTTTTATATGCTAATTAAATGTAACTTTCACCAAAATTGTTGGTGTATGCTAATGTACTCTAACTGTAACTAACTTGCAGTGAGTTACATTTAATCTATCCTTTGTTATGAATGACACAGAAACACAATAAGATCAAACAAAAACAATGAGTAATACGATCATATAATGCCATACGTACCAGCCGCACGAATATTCGTAAGAAAAATATTCAATTAATTCTATAAAACGTATTGAAGATCATAATTTAGTCATCAGAACATTCACACAACACATAAACGTTATAAATCTAATTTATGTCAACGCTAAGTGGACAAGGAAGTTAAAACAACACAAAAATATTGTTTTCAGATAATACTAACGGCAATGACGTTAACAAAAGTTGTTTTCCCCGAGTACTGCAATCCGACTAGTGTTAGCTCCATTTCTTCCTTCCAGAACAAGCTTTTAATCCAATCAAGGATACGATTGATTAAAGCGAGCATTTTTACAGATTTCACCACTGTTCTACACGCAAAAAACGTAAAATAATGAACGCCTCTTCCGAAAATCTGCTGTACAATTTGATTGACAGATATCAATTTGCGTTTCGCTAACACTTTACGATGACGTGTTAGAAGTTTTGTCAATTATTCTTACTCTCTTTCTAAAATATAATTAAAATGACAGAAACAAAACAAAAGCTAACGTAGTTCAGAATGCTTCTTTTTAACATTTTACTTCATAATAGTAATAGTTATTCTCTAATTTCTCCATGTGGTATTTGTAGTAAATAAATGCAATAAACACTTCTGTGAGAAACAAAACGTAATCAGAACTGTCATTGCAACTGTCAGATGCAATGTTGCCATTTGTTAATATAACATTTTTCTTTGCATTCCAAACTCTTTTTGTTACATAATTTAGTTTTAATAGGGAACATTACGCAAAGCTCGACGCAGATGGCAGCACAAGCAACTACAGTAAACAAACTTGCGTAGCGCGCTTTTCAAATATTGTCATCAACAAGACAACAATATATCTATACTTATTTATATAGGCAAAACAGTTACATCAGTTGTAATTATCAATAACAATACAAATGGTACAATGTTTCTGTTTCAGTGACTTGTTTGAGATGAGATAATGAGATCGCGTATCCAAAGTTTAAAGTCTAAACGAGTTGTCAAGTTGTCACTCAAATGTCATACTTGCCAAAATTCATTGTTTACTGTAGTCGGTGATACCGCCATCTGGTCGTTTAACTTGGCAGTAATCTTCCCTATACTGAGTGCTTGGCCACAGTGAAAGGCGGGCGCGGGTGCGGGCGCGACGCGGGCAACTCAAACATATGGAGCTCTATAGAAGTGTTCGTAGTGGGCGAGCGGGGCGGCGAGCGGTGCAGCGCGGGGAGCACGCGGGCAACTCAAACCATAGAACTTTCATACAAGTGTCCGTAGTGAATGTGCGGGCGGCAAGCGGGAAACAATGCGGAGCGTGCGGATCTCAAACTTTTATGAGCAATAATATTATGAGTAACTAGAGGACGCCAGCAGCTACGCCTGCATTTTTTTAAATTTACCCGTTTTGGCCGATCCCTTGGAAATTTCGGGAAATCCCTTCTTAGTGCACCCCTACGGTCCCCAAGGAACATAGATGCCAAATTTTAGCTTCCTGCGCACAATAGTTTCGGCTGTAGCGTGTCTGTCAGTCAGTCAGTAACGCAAGGATTTTATATATTAAGATTATGAAATCAAATGCGAGTTGACCTCGCTCATCAAAGTTAACGTAGTAGAGGGATTCACTTAACATAAGCATAACGTAGCCCCCAGCCTATTATCACTATCAATTTTTGGCCAGCAAAAATAACTTTGGTTTCTGTAGTGTTTCTGTATCGATATTGTTTATTGATATTGAGCACCAATAGAATAGAATACATACATACATAGACTCACGCCTGTTTCCTGGAGGGGTAGGCAGAGACTACGGAACGCCATTTGCAACGATCCTGACATACCTCTCTTGCTTCATCCACTCCCATGAAGTTTCTCATGCATGCTCTTCTGTTTAGGGTACTACTGACCTGTCCTTTTTTTAGGATGTCTCCAATCTGGTCAGAGAACGTCCGCCTAGGTCTTCCCCTTCGTCCTGTCCCATTCACACTTGCCTTATATATCTTCTTTGTCAGTCTTTCGTCATCCATCCTCTCCATATGCACAAACCATCTTAACATGCTTTTCTCGATGCTTGTCACTACATCTTCTTTTACCCCACACCACTCTCGTATCACACAATTCTTTACTCTGTAGGTCAAAGACAGACACCACACATACTTCTCAGGGCTCTCATTTCTACAGCATTTATTCTATGTACTTTCAAGTCTCTTCTGCCATACCCACCTTTCACTACCATACATAAGGGTAGGCACTAACACCCCTCTATGCACAGCTAAACGCGCCTTTTTGGACACGTTTTGACTGTTCATAAACGCCTTCAGAGCTCTATTCACACTATTACCTGCATTAACTCTTCTTTCCTTTACCTTTACCTTTACCTTTGTTTGTAATCGATGATTGTACGATGAGATGTGACAATAAAAGGAATTACTTACTTACTTACTTACTTACTTTCAATATCTTTTTCATTCTTCCCATCTCTTGTAAACAACGTACCTTAGTAAACAAACTCATTCACTTGTTCCACTCGCTGTCCATCGATCAAAACATTACAAGCCGTAACGCATTCCTCCTTTTCAAAAACCATAACTTTCGTTTTACTTACATTCACTTTCATTCCTTTCCTCTCTAACGCACCATGCATGATTGTTAGCATCTCCTGCAACTCCTCCGCTGAAGATGCAAGTATTACCTGATCATCACCATAAAGGAGGCATTCGACGAGTAACCCATTCATCCTTAATCCGCAGTCACTATGTTTTAAATCTTGTTGTTACTCGAATTTTCCAATTTTTATTCAAAATATTATTTTTATTTTTTATATTTGCCAAATATAATATATAAAGATTTTCCAAATATCATAAAAACCAAAATTATTATAACAGTTATGAATGTAATTTGAACCCACGCCCTCAGACCGAGAGGCGGTTGTATTATCCGCACGGCTACAGCCTTGTTATCAGTTAGTTGCGAATGTGGTGAACAATTGACATAGTGTTGCTATGGTGAGTGTTAACGTCATCTAACTGAAAATTCATATAAATCTAGCCGCGATCCTATATTTGACAAACACTGTACACCGCACCCGCAAACGCGCCACTACGGACACATGAAGACGTGCGCGGCGACGCGCGCGGCCCGCGCGCGGGCTGCCCGCGCTACTATGGCCAAGCACTTAGTTTTCAGTTTTCACCTCAGATCAAGTAAAAACAGGGTTTTCGTGAATAAAAAATCACATTAAACAAGGTTATATAGCGGGTCTTAATCGCGATGAATAATATATTTATTTAACCTTGTTTAATGTATACTAATCGCGAACGATTAAAATCCTTTGAAACGTCACATATATTATATTATTAATCTACATTTCAATTTATAAGAATTGATAGCTTGTGTCCATATTTACATGTTTAATTAAAAGTTCTTTCAATCATGGGACTACCTCAGATGAACTAAAAAAAACTTAACAAAGAAATGAAACCATGTTTGTTTACATGTGTGCCATCTATATTACTTTACTCTTTACATGTGTGCTATGATTGATGTTTGATGTTTGATGTTATACATGTGTGCGTTAACGAAATGCTGCCATATCAAATTTATAAATACTTCTAAATCGTACCAAATTACCATAGACAACCCTAAAAAAATAACAAAGGTAGATTTTTAAAGTTATTTCAAATAATAAAAAAAAATATCCATTTGTTTTAAAGATTTTCATACATGTTAAAATTTATTACTCCATGTCATCAATCAAGGTATAAATATGGATGAAAACTTTGGGTTGTTTAAATGTGCCCATTTCAAACATTCAAGCGCAAGCACAATTTATTTATCTGCAGAGTTTGTGCTACATTTATGTATGTACTATTTGTATCCTTAACTGTATACTAACTTGTGTAAGTGTAAGTAAGGGTGTGAATTGTCTGGTTCTTTGTAGCGGTTTCACATTGTCCCGCCGCCACTTTGAACGTCAAAGTAGATTATCTTGATGTCTTCGCCTTAAGAGGTACAAATGTCTCACTTCGGATAGAAATAGCAGTAACGGATCTAGGTTTTGTTCAAAAAGCGGCAATTTTTGATAATGGTGCCCCTTCCCAACTGTTTTCCAACCAGTTTGAATTTTCGCTCTAGGTTGTGACATGATTTTGGCGCCCCCATGAAGCTGCTGCCCGTGGCATGTACCCCGGTTAGCCCCCCGAAGATCCGCCACTGACAAATAGTATATTTATTTTATGTAGGTATAGTACAAACCTGGTGTCATGCTAAATTTCAAATTCTACGAAATGCACACACATCGACGACCATGCCCATTTATTACTGCAGACTCGTAAGCCCGTAAAATGTGGAAACCAAAAGTTTCAGTAGTAGCATAACAAAAATTGTCTCTTCATGCTTCACAGCTTCCGAAAATCTGGCGGATTTGTGCTGTCAAAAGTTGTAAACCATGATGAAAAAGCTGGCCGTTGAACAACCGACACTGGCAAATCGCTCTAGCCCTCTGGTACTGCTCAGAACAGCACTAGATACTATACTGTCTAATATAAATCAGATTTAAAATATATTCTTGCGTTTAAAAACTTATATAATATGCAAATAATAAAATATGAAATAATTTGTTATAAAATTAAGGATTATTCATATTTCTAAATTATTGAGAAATACAGGAGTTAGATATGTCACGTGATAGTAAACGCCAATCAAAGCGAATGACACATTGTGAGGTAGGCCTCGACAACACGTTAACGTTACTCTACATGACTTGACGTCTTTCGCTTTCGAGATAAATTTGGATGAAAAGCCCATCCAAATTTAAAAATTATTAAAACACTAAAATACACGATTTATGGGATGTTTTAATTATAATTTACTTTTTGTTTGGATTGGAATGATTAGCTAAGACTGTTTCATCTCCTTAAATATATGTATTCAATTTATGTAAAATGCCATTTTTCACATGTAAGGACCTAATACGAAAACGTAACAATTTAAAGAAACAAATTATACCTGCTCAATTTTTATTACCATAGCGTATCTACTAATTTAAGTACCTAATTAATTACTGGCAACATTCTTCAGGTTTTGTCTATGCTCTGCTCCTCGGCTGTCATAATAACCTAACCTCAAAAGTATTTTACAATAACATCAGAAAATAATTGTTTTTTTAGAAATGTTACGGTGAAATAATATTCCTTTAGTGCTATGTTTTACTTTTATATTGTTTGTGTACCATACTACTACCTACACACAAAAGAATCTATTTTGCAAACTTGCCGCTTAAATTTTGAATGCGTGTGTGTGCGTGGCTAGTAATACCAAGGAACTTATACCTAAGGTATAAGTTCCTTGGTATTACTAGCCACGCACTCACACGCATTTGCTGTAAATACCAAGGAACTTATACCTAAGGTATAAGTTCCTTGGTATTTACAGCAAATGGGTTGCCCCTGCTACCCATTACCTGCTGTCTTTGGCTTCAAACGTAATGTAGGGCGTGCTGTATCTGTTCTTTTTAGTTCATCTGAGGGGACTACATGAAAGTTATAGCATTTCACAATAGGGTTGTTTCCAAAGAAATTGGATATAGTATACATAGAAGTAGTCCTATTACCTACTTACAAATTGAACACAGTCAACTGACGTGTAAGATACAATTTAGACAATATTATGCCATCAAATGAAATAACCTTAGTGATGTTTCTTTTATGACAGTTTTGTCACGATTTTGAATTTAGCCGTATAATATTTATATCGACATTGTCAAGTGTTGTAAAAAATCTTATCGATATGTCTATCCACAGTATATTTTTATCTCGTTATTTTTTAAGATTTCCATGTGATAAAGATTTATTAAAATAAGTGGATTGCTGCAGTATGTCGCGGCGTAAATTAGGTGCTTAGAAAGCACCATAGAATTTGTTCCAAGCTTTTTACTGCGGCATGTTTTTATATTAAATTTAAAGTTAAAAAAAATTGCTGTGACGCTTCATTATTATGTGCTACTGAGTACCCATTTGAAACAAAAAATTATAGATACCTACAGTCTAAAAATGCAAGTTTTTGTAATAATTATTTAAATACTATCCATTAACTAGCGTTCTGACTGCTGTGGACACAAACTTACGGAATGTATAACATGTACATACTTACTTACTATACTTTACAAGTCTGTTTGATTTTGAACCTATATTGAAACTTTGATCGATATCGATAGCGGATTTGCTCAATCACTAAAAAATTAAAAAGTTACGAAATTTGTGTTCAAATGGTCTTTAGCCCTACTTGATACTTGATACTTGATACTTGATGGCACGGGCTGTTTCCGCAACTCCACGTCTTGGCGTGTATTTTGCGTGCAGGTGGGAATGGTGTCTTCATTCGAGCCACCCCAGCTCTTCGAGGAAGGCCAGCAGACTCTTGATGTGGCCCACTGCCTCCCTCAGGGTGCTGTATCTCGTCAGGTACTGCTGCCTGTACTGTGCGACCTCAGGGCAGTCGAGGAGCAGGTGGGCTGCCGTCTCGTCCGCTGCCATACAGGCCCTGCACAGCGGGCTGTCGGTGATACCTATAGTAAATAGGTGTTTATTAAAGAATCCGTGTCCTGTGTAGGCGGCCGTGACTGTCCGCAGTTGTTGTTTGGACAGCCGGAGGATTTGTTTGGCTATCTTACCGTCTACTGCGGGAAGAGCCTCCTTGGCCTGCCTACATGTTTCAATACCAATCCAGGACTGGTTGTGTTGGGTCCTGGTCCTATTCCTTACCAGGTTGCGATAGAAACCAGAAGGGAGGGGAATAATGGGCTCGGGTCCCACCACCTCTAAAGTGGCCCCTCTTCTGGCAAGTACGTCGGCTGCGTCATTCCCTCTTGAGCCACTGTGGCCCTTGATCCATTGCAGTGTTAATTTGTTTTGTTTACCTACCTCTGTTAGTTTCTGGTGGCATTCAAGCGTGAGTGCCGAGGTGATAGTATGGCTTTTGAGGGCTGAGAGGACAGCCTTACTATCTGAGAGGATCCTAATGGATCGTTCCCTTACCTCACGTGCCATGATTGCTGTGGCAGCTAGGATTATGCCAAAACATTCGGCCTGGTAGACCGTGTTGTAGGCTCCCAGCGGTGCTGCGATGTTGATGTTAAGGTCCTCGGAGAATACTCCTGAACCCGTACCTGTATCCGTCTTAGACCCATCTGTGAAGATCGTGAGCTCGTTGTGGCCAACCGCTCCCTCGTGTAGATCCTCGTACAGTTGGATTTTGTATTTCTTATCGAAAACAAATTGTTTCGGTATTCGGTCGCCAATGGCTTGTGTGAGAGGAACTTCTTTAAAGAGTGTGTTTAAGTTGCTAGTGTGCAGTGTGTTAGTGTCTTTCCAGAGCTTCAGTGCTCTTAGCCGGATCGCCGACATCGTTGCTTCCTGTTGTATGAACAGGTGCAATGGAGGCAAGTCCAGTAACACTTCGAGTGCCGCTGTAGGTGTAGTTTTCATGCAGCCCGTGGCCGCTAGGCATGCAAGTCTTTGAAGCTTTTGAAGCTTGTTGGCGGCCGTTGTTAGGTTGGTCCGAGGCCACCACACTACTGCGCCGTAGCTTATCATCGGACGTATTATTGTCTTATAGAGCCATAAGACAATTTTGGGGGCTAGGCCCCATCGTTTACCTATCATCTTCTTGCACTGCCAGAAGACGATGCTGGCTTTATTGAGCTTATTTTCCATGTGGCTGTTCCATGTCAATTTGCTGTCAAGAGTGACTCCCAGGTACTTTACCTCGGTGGACAGCTTGAGCTCTGTGTTGAATAGCCTGGGCAGTCGGTAAGTACCCAGCGCGCGTTTGTGTGTGAACATAACTAGTTCGGTCTTGTTCGGGTTTACTGATAATTCGTACTCATTACACCACCACTCTACTATGCGTAGAGCCTGTTGAGTAAGGTCGTACACTGTACTAGTTACCTTACCTGAGGTGAGAATGGTCAGATCATCTGCATATCCTATTGTGTAAAAATATCTCGCGTTGAGTTTGTCTATGAGTTCATTGATGACTAAGTTCCACAATAGCGGGGAGAGTACACCGCCCTGCGGGCAACCTTTAGTTATCAAGGCTGTCTGGGAGTCGCCGTGCAGGCGCACTACTCTTTTGCTGAGCATGTTTTGGATCCACTGTATGAGCATCTGATCCACACCATGTCTGGCTAGGGCGTTGCTTATACTGGAGAAGTTTGTCTTGTCAAAGGCTCCTTCTATGTCAATGAAGGTGCCCAGACAGATGCTTTTTTGTTGTATAGCAGCTTCTATCTGGTTCACGACCTGATGTAAGGCCGATTCCGTCGATTTCCCTGAGCTGTATGCATGTTGATTGGCATGTAGGGGTAGGTGTTTAAGTGCCCCACTTCTTAATTCCCTCTCGCATAGCCTTTCCAAGGCTTTAAGCATGAAGGAGGTCAGGCTTATTGGTCTAAAGGACTTTGCATTTGTGTAGTCTGTTTTGCCTGGTTTTGGTATGAAAATTAGTTTGACTTCCCTCCAATTCTTCGGTACATATCTAAGGGCCAGGCTAGCCCTCATGATTGCCAGAAGTCTTTTGCGGACCGGTTCACCCCCCCATTGTAATAACCCAGGGAAGATGCCGTCCAGTCCGGCTGCTTTGAAGGGATGGAAGCTATCGATGGCCCATCGGAGTTTTTCTTCTGTGACCACGGTGTTTGCGTGTCTCCACTCGTGTTCGGTCGCCACTGTTGGTGTATCGTGCCACGTTATTACCGGGGTGAGGACGCAGCCTGGGAAGTGTGTTTCTAGTAGGACGCGTCTTGTCTCCTCCTCCGATGTGGTGTATGTGTTATCCGGTTTACGGAGAGTACCTGGTGCAACCAACGGTTGCTGAGCCAGTAGTTTCCTTACCCGGTTTGCTTGTTGGCAAGATTCAATGCTCCCACAGAATTTCCGCCATCCCATGGTGCGTCTGAATCTGAGGCATTTCTTGTAGCTTGATTTGGCCGCTTTATAAGCGTCCCAATCTGCGTCCGCGCTTGTGTTCATTGCCCTGTTAAGGGCCCTTCTTACCTTCTTGTGCTTGCGTTCAAGCTCAGCGCCCCACCAGGGTTGTTTACCTGGGGTTGAGGGTAGAGTGGTTTCTGGGCATGCTGCGTGGTAGCTGTCTAGCATCGACTGCGTCAGTGTACATACCTGCTCGTCGATCTGTTCATTGTCACCCAGTACCGTCGGCATAGCAGTAAGGGTAAGTTTCTCTTTAAGTAATTGGACATACTTTGCTTTGTCAGTGTTGTGTGGTTTCCTGCGTGGCTGTGTAGGTTGTATAACGACTTCCATAGAGAAGCTGATCCATCTGTGGTCTGAGCACGATGCCTCTTTCGAGACGTGCCATCCCTTGATGCGTTCAGCCGCTCCTTCTGTTGCGAGAGTTAAGTCGATAATTGTCTGACTACGTCTTGTGACGAAGGTGGGCTCCGTACCTGTGTTTAATAGGGTAAGATTAGTGGTGAATAGGTATTCAACCAGTGATTTACCTCTGTTGTTATTGCAGTTCATGCCCCACATTTGGTGGTGGGCATTGGAGTCCGTTCCTATTACGACCTCCGTTTTGGTTCTCTCGCACTGGTTAACCAGACGCGTGAGGTCGAACGGTGGCGGGTCTTCGGCCTCGGGCATGTAGACCGATGCGAAAACAACCGCTATACTCCTTGGCTGCTGTGTTATTTCAATTTGTATCGCTGTGATGTCTCTGGAACAGAACTCCGTTAGAACATGGGCTCTGATGTTCTTAGTTGTCAGTATGCAGGTTCTTGGATGTGTGTGGTCAGTTGAAGAATAAATCTTACCTCCCAGGCTGGAGAGGCCTCTGATGAGGCCACCCCTTATCCAAGGTTCCTGGATGAGCACGATGGCTGATTGTTGGACCTCCATCCATTTGCGCAGTTGCGCAGTGGCCGTTTGGCTGTGATGGAGGTTGATTTGGAGGCAACTGACGTCACTAGGCAGAGGGTTCATCTTTGGATGATGTCCCCACCTCCCCGACCGTCAGCTGCGTTAGGCCGGCCAGGATGTCGCCAGCCTCCACCCCGTCGTCCCGCCGCACCGGGCTCAGGAGCAGGCTCTCATCTTCCGAGTTACCCTCGGCTGACGGGCCAGCCCCCGAGCCAGACGCGGCCGGCTCTGACGGGCCGGGTTCTGCGTCGCACCCTGGCTTGGTGTTTAAGTCCTGCTTGACTCGTGTGGAGTTGTCGTCCGGAGGATGGTCGACAAACTTACCTGAGGGGTCCCGGAACCTGACGTAGACGGCACCTACCCCCAACGCGAGGCGGCGCTCGTTCTTCATCAGGATCGGGACCTGTTCTACTGGGACGCCCACTACTAGGAACCACCCACCCGACTGCCTTTCAGAGTGCAGCATCGACCATTTGTCAACCTCCAACCAGGGGTTCTGAAACTCCAGAGCGCGACCCACGTCGCGCACGTCGTCCAAGACCCCCTGTTCGTCGGGTACGACAATGCCGCACCGCACTCTCTTCGGGGTCTCTTCCTGGCCCCTGACCTCCAGTTCGAAGCCCGGTGGTGGGACCAGGAGAGAGACTGCCTCCGTCAGCCAGGTACGCGTTGCCTCGTCGGCGCACCAAAGTTTGAGGACCCCGTCCGCGTGCACGGGTTTCCCGGTGAACGCTGGAGCGGGGCGTTTGGGGGTTTTGGTCGACCAGGCATCACTCAGGATCTTCTTTTGGAGCTCCCGGAGTACCTGGTCCACCAACTCCTTCGGCAAGTTCCCTGTGCGTTTGCATGTTACTGCAACACCCAGGGACGCCTTGGAGGCCTGTGCGTAGGACTTACCTTGTATCCTGGAGTAGTCGAGGCGGGGCTTCTTGTGCTCCCCTCGAGGCGAGCTGGTCTCGTTGAGAGCACGTTTGGCCTCACCTCTTTCCTTGTTTTCGGCAGTTTTACCTGCCGCGTTTCCCGGTGGTGCTGGGGCTGGATGCCGTCCAGGGTGGCCAGCCCGCCGCTTGGCGGCAGGCGGCTTCCCCGTACTGCCTCCGGCCTTCGTGCACCCCTCGCTACTGAGCGTGGGCTGCGCGCTGGTCACATTGCTGGGACCTGCGACGGCAACCTGCTCAGCTGTTTTAGTGGAGGCAGCACCGGCAGTAGCAGCGGCTTGTTCAGCCTTCCGCCTAATTGCCATGCGCTGTCTCTTGCTTTTGTTGTTCCTCTTTTTCTTCGTGGAACTGGTAGCAGCGGGGCCACTCGGTTGTGTGGTGGGCGTGCGTTGGACAGGACCGGTGGTCTTGCCCTTACCCTTACCCTTACGGTGACTCACCACTTGCCAGCCCGCGAAGGAGGAGTCATCTTCCCGCTTGATCTCAAACGGGCTGACGATTGTAAGGACGGGACCAGTACTAGCGTTAGCCAGCGCTGAAGTCACGTCCTTGGGGGATGGTTTGACACCTGCAGCCGGGGCCACGGCGTCGACCATCTGTATGGTTTTGGTTGTGGCGGCGGGAACAGCTTTCGCCGTCCCCGTCGCGGTTGGGGTAATAAAAAGGATTTCGGTATCCATACGTTTACTTAAAGACTTCATCCCTCTGGCTTCCCACCCTCCATGGAGCCCGCAACAGGGAACGTCATACCGGACGTTAGGATTACCAGAGGGATATAGGAACGCAAGGCTGGCTTACAGCACGACATCGGGCGCCCGCTCGGGTCAAAGGTCGGAGCCGAGTTACCAACTCCATCCGTCTTCCCTCGCTTGCGCCTTCAGTATAGCCTTCACCCACCACATCAACAGCCGAAATAAATTCCAACTGCTGATGCGGACCCCACGTCCCTAGCCTGTGGCCCTCTGACGGGACACGATGGCCATTTCCCCCGCTGCGGCTCACAGCGGGGGCTACCGTTTAGCGTGAAATCGGGACCAAAGAGGGCGTGTTGCCTCACGGTCGCATTACCGCCAGCGCCGCTCGGCTCAACCCCCCAGGACTCCGTCATCCCCGCGTACGGCGCTCGACTGCGCAGGTCCTAGCGCAGGTGGTCAACTTCTCTTACCCGTGACTGTTTACTACGGGCCCAAGCCCACCCGGCCACGAGGGGGCGTGGTGAAGAGATGTGTAAGTGAATGTGTGTGTGTGCGCGCATGTGTGTACGTGTGTGTGTATGCGTGTGTAAAGTGCCTGTTATTTGTGTTTCGGCTGGAGGTTTTGGTTGCATCCATTTCTGAAGGAACTGGACCAAGAACGGGCGGCAACCTCGAGAAGGATAGTCCACCAGCCTTGCCTTAGGGATCATCGCGACCTGCGCTACCCCTGAGACCATTCGCCACTCCCTGCACCGGACTCAGGTGCAGGGAGTAGAAGTCAGTGCAGCTCAGTGATGCTAAAGATGAGTTGACCTGCACGGGCTTCCGCCCTGCAGCCCTAACTGACAAACATAGTGCCATCTTCTTCTGACAACTCTAATTTGTCATATGACTGAAGAGTGTATCTATATTCAATTTGTTCTTAAAAATATCGTTCCTTCCATGCTTTAGTTATTCTTCTGTGGTTGTTTCCAACCATAGATTATACAGATATACTATGGTTGATGCCACGAGAAAGGTGAACGCACACTTATCCAAGCCGAACGAGTCGAACGAAACGAATTTTAGAATTCTGTATGCAATGCACACTATTGATTCGGACGATTCGACGCGGGCAAGTGTGCGAGGTTTTATGAGATTTCATATACAAAATTCTAAACTTCGTTTCGTTCGACTCGTTCGACGCGTTCGGCTCGGATAAGTGTGCGTTCACCTTAAGATAGACTTTTTGTAAACACACATTCAGGGCTTCACAACCTTTGTTTTAATCAGTTGTGTTTGACATTTTATGCTTTAGTGAACTTTTATACTTTTTGAACAGTAGTTTTTATTTTTTCAATGCTCAGTAATTATGCTACTATGTATTCGAAATTATATTTTATTATCTACCTGTCGCGTCCAAAAATTTTATATTTTTGCAGAAATAAACATATTTGATTTTTTGTTTGGGTAATCGAATTTCCCGGAAGTATTTTCATGATTTTTTCTAGTTTCATGTAGTTTTTTTACACGTAAGTAATTCTGTAAATGCAAGTTAATACTTAGAGAACCATGTATGTCAATGATAGAGTTCAAACATGGTACTCTATTACTGACTTATTTTTTAAATCATAGGGAATAAATACTTTGCTAAAAATAGCTAAGCTATAAGTAATTAAATATTAATAAATTGACCACAAATGAATAATATAGAAAATATCTAGGCATGAAGATTTTACGTTGTTTAGAATGAAAGCGTCAGAATGAACAAAATCCATTAAAAAGTTACGGTAAAATAACATTTGCGCATAATATAATAGCGTCTTCTGACGAAGGTACCCACCTTCGTAAGAAGACGCTATTTATTTTTATTAAGTGTAAAGAATCTTCTGTGCGACTAATAGTTTGCCATCTGCAATTCTGCGCCCGCTTTTCCGAGACGCCGGCCGTAGGACGACTAATACGGACGATAAACTTTTTTTTTTACCACATACACACATCACCATCTAGTCCCAAGCTAAGCAGAGCTTGTGTTATGGGTACTAGATAATGGATAAACATCCATATATACTTTTTTTTGTAAATACACACATACATATTATACATAGAAACACCCAGACCAAGACAAACATCCATGTTCATGCACACAAATGTTTGAATTGAGCGGGAATGGAACCCGCGACCTTCGGCGTAGTAGTCGCTTACACTCCCGCTGCGCCAACCGGTCGTCAGCTTGCATTTAACTTTAAACTAACCGCTTCTTGACATCCAAAAAATATTTTTTATCCTCTGATAAATACCCGCTAAGCCCAAGGATGTAACATTTTAATGGACTAATACAAAATGTTGACGTTCCAGGTTCCAGGCATCTGACATGTTCCGGTACCACAAAACACTGTTGACAGCGCATATATCGATAAAAACGAAAACGCGATCTATTGACATAGGTAGGTATAACTTTGCAACAAGGAGCTTTGCAATGACACATATTTATGTGCCGTAGCCATAGATTTATATGTACTAACGCACTAGATTCGCCCTTCTGTACAATGAAAATGTTCCACTGACTTATGGCTCGGGAACTATAAAGCTCTTACTTCGTTTGACAACTCTCTAGTGAGCGCATGAAACCGCGGGCTATCAATCTGGCTTATGTAATTATTTATTTGATTGGAAAAAGACGTTTTCAGTGATTTTTTCTGTGCAAATCTGTTTTATTGCTTGGTAAGTAATCTAGTTTTTGACATAAAACATCTTAGCAACGAAATTACTAGGCAATATTATCAAGTTTCGTGCACCGGACAAGTCCATTGTGGGCAAGTCCACTGTGGGCAAGTCCACGATTAATAAATGAGGGCGAGTCCATTGTACTATCTGTCACTTTCACATATGCACGATATTAAGTTTGCAAAAAAGAGACACATACATACGCCGAGTTGTCGGCAGTTCTCGTCATAGAATAAAATTACAGACTGGACAAATTCCTTTGAGAATCTCGAGTACTGACTTCATATTTTTTTGCTCTACAATATTTGTCAAAGGTTGGTATGTAATTATTATTATTGTAAGCATATTATAAATAATCTAGTTTTAAATTCATAGATTGGTGTATTCTACGTTCATACTCAGCGATGCCGTCGTGTGTTCTACGTTTTTGTAAAAATACGTCCAAAAATACAAATAAAGCTTCAGGAGTTACTTTCCACAAGTGAGCTATTTTACTGATGTTTATTATAAGTACATGCCAGGGAACAAAAAATTAATTTTCGTTTGTCTTTTCTTCTTTACCGATTTTGACGACTTTTCTTGTATTTTTGAAGTTACCTACATACGTCTTATTACATAGCCATAGGTATACGGTCCACAAGCAGTTGTTGTTGTCGCGAACGAAAAAATATTCCTATAGCAAGGAAAATTTCGTGATCTCAGGTAGAATATTAATAAAAACATCTACTAATATAATATCCTGAATCATCGTACGTAGTTGTACGAGAAAAATATAGCTTTTTGGACACTGTTCCCTCATATTTTTGCCATATTTTTATGAAATGTATGAACTGATAAGGCTCCTTGCTGCTCATACATGGAATGGCATTGAGTGGTATTCTCTAAAGTGTAAAAGAAAAAGAAAATTAACAATTAATTATATGACAATAAGTTTGAAATTTGAACTCCGAAAGAAATCCCGCGGGATGCCGTGGCATTCCCGTTCGTTTGTTACTATTGATGTTTGTCATTGAAATTAAAGTTTTATTTAAGTTGCCTTCCTTTATCACAAAAAATATGCCATGGCGTACTGGATGGATAGTACGGCACGGCAAATTTTGTTCAATCCCTCCTATGTGCCCTATCGTTTAAAAAGTCTCATATAATGTATCCTATTATTTATTGGTTTAATTATTTTAGATTTTTGCGCGAAAACGTTGAGAAAAGGGAAATTTGGATTAAATTCGTCAGGGCTGAGAGAAGAGAAGAAACGTGGCTGCCATCAGAATACTCGCATATCTGCTCAGGGCATTTCCGTCCTGATGATTTCACAATTTCTAAAACTGGAAGAAGGTTTCTTAAAAAAGACGCAATTCCTTTTGATCCTTGTTGGACTTCATATGACACCTTTGAGATTGTAGGAACTCCTAAAAATGCATCGCCTTGTTCTCTACATAATGTGCACGTTTCCGAATCTGATTCGATATCATCACATACAGCCCAAGAAAAATTAAATTAAAAGCAAGATTACGTGAAGCATCTGTAAAAAATAAATTACTTGCACAAAATATAAAAAAATTAAAACGACAAAACAAAAATCTGATCAACAAAAATAAATCATTAACTGATTTATTTTTTTTATTTTTTTTTATTTAACACATAAACAATTTGACATAATTATACAGTTACAAACAGCATCAGAGAAAACTACAAAGGTTTATGTTTGAGCCGTCGAGTTTACACTTTATAAAATACTGTTATTTTTTCAAATAAGCCACTAATAAGCATAATTAAATAAACAATTGTTACAATAAATTCAGGAAATGTTGTTTCAGTTTACATTTTATATTTTTATCTGTTACACTATTAACTATTTCATATGGCAAGTTATTAATAAGTCGAGGTACAAGGTAGCTAGTCGTTCGCTCGCCGTAAACATTGTTAGCGCGTGACGTATGCAACCGGTTCCTAGACATGGCACGAGTGTATACAGAATGTTCGATTGGTGATTTTAATGATTCATTAAAAAAATCTTCTTTTAATATGTTTAACTGAACTTGTTTATGTACTGGTAAGATATTACAGTGTTTGAATAACCCATTATAATTATCTTTGAAATTTAATTTTATATTTTTAGAAACAATAGTTTTCAATATTTTTACTTGCAAGTTATAGATCTGGTCTAGATATGTTTTATATGTTCGGCCATAGCTGCTGAGTCCATATTGGATGTGAGACTGTACTAGGGCATTAAATAACATTAACTTTACTTTAAATGGAATACGATTGTTCAGAATTGTAATATTTGCCAAGAATTGCCTTAATTTTGTACATACATATTCAATATGATGGCTCCAGTGAAATTTACTGTCTATGACAAGTCCAAATAAAAACTTAAATAGTAAATTTGGTATCAACAACAAAATACTAGAAGAATTATTGAAAAAAGCTGAAATAGTTGAATTATATAAAAACACCATACAGAAAATAAATAAACCTACTAAGAAAACAAAATTTTCAGTAAATGTAAGAAAGTTTGCTCTCACTTGCAACTATTATTCGCCTGCAGCCTATAAGTACGTAAGACATTTTTTTCAAAATTCTTTACCGCATTCACGCACTCTTAGTAAGTGGTACGCCAGCATTGATGCAGAACCTGGTTTTACTGCGGAAGCTTTTCATAGCTTAAAGCTTAAAGCCAAATCATCAAGCAAACCATTAATTTGTTGTTTAGTTTTTGACGAAATGGCCTTACGAAAACAAAAATTATTAAAAAACAGAAAACTGGGATTTGTAAATTTTGGTCATTGCCCAATAGAAGGACAAAAAGAAGAAGTTGCTAGTCAAGTCCTAGTTTTCATGTTAGTGTGTTTGACTGAAAATTGGAAGATACCATTAGGCTACTTCTTGGCTTCCGGCATCAGTGCTGCAACAAAAGCATCCTTAATAACAACGTGCTTAGAAAAATGTCATGACGTTGGAATTTTAGTGCCCACTATCACTTTTGACGGTTGCCCGGCAAATTTTCAAGCAGCCGAAAAACTGGGGTGCGATTTTAAGGATGCAAAAAATTTAAAAACATACTTCAAACATCCCAGCTATTCTGAAAATGTATATATATTTGTTGATCCATGCCACATTATAAAACTTGTAAGAAACACCTTTGAAAATAAAAGAATTTTGTATGACAGCACAGGGCAAACTATTCGTTGGCAATTGCTAGTTTATTTAAATAAACTGCAGCAAAGCCAAGGCCTCAATTTCGCTAATAAATCATCTCCGCGCCATATCCAGTTTCGCAATCAAATTATGAAGGTGAAATTGGCAACACAATTGCTAAGCATGAGTGTTGTCAACGCTCTAACCCTTTGTGAAAAAGAGCTGATATCCACAAAATTACAAGATACTTCTGCAACCGTCCATTTTATAAAGACATTTAATCATCTTTTTGATATTCTAAACTCGCATAAAAGCATTTTTTACGGATTTAAAAGACCGCTCGATACTAAAAACAAGGACGATTTATTTTCCTTTCTTGATGAAACTAAACAGTATATTGCCTCATTAAGTTTTTTTGTTAAAAATAGACGAACCATAAAACTGCCTAACCGAGAACCAAGAATAATATTGCAAGTTTCAAAGAGAAAAATTATCGAATCCCAAAATAAGACAGGTTTTATTGGTGCATTAATATGCATAGAGACATTGAAACAACTGTATAATACATTGGTCGAAGAAAAGTCCTTCATTAATTACATATCGACTTACCGTCTTAGTCAGGACCATTTGGAACTATTTTTTGGATGTATTCGGAGACACGGCGGTAATAATAATAATCCGAACGTATTACAATTTCGTTCCGCTTATAAAAAAGTATTCAATTATTTGGAACTTCGTTCGAATTTTACAGGAAACTGCATTCCTCTGGATAATTTTTCTATTTTAAACGCATCCTCTCTAAACATAATTAATAGTACATCTGCTCTTAGTAGGCATGACGACGAAGAATTCCAAGTACTAGAAAATGAGCTGACTTTAGATTCAGACCGACAAGCTGAAGCAAATTGCGCAATACTCGCAATCAATTTAAATAATGAAATGCTGACTCAAGCGATTAAATTAATTGTCGGTTACATATCTGGTTATGTATCGCGACAGTTAAGTAAAAAATTTAAATGTGAAGAATGTATTAATAACCTCACAATGCAGGCAAAACTTTGGCACCATAAATTAATAGTAATAAAAGACATGGGCGGTCTGTGTTACTCTTCTACTGATGTATTTGCCATTTGCTTGGAAACAGAAAAATTTATACGGCAAATAATAAAAGAAAAGGGTCAAGGGCAAAGCATCCCGGAAAAATTCAGCCACATTACTTTCATAGTCGCAAATATATTGAATTTTTTTTTGAATTCTAAGGTATTTGAATCGTTGATCTTGTATTCTTTGGAACAACCAGTGACATTTAATCACCGAACACATCTGATTCGAGGCATAATTGAAAAATATGCTAAAATTCGGCTACACCATGAAGCTAAGGTAGACCCGGAAATAACTTCAACTACCAACCGTCAAAAATTTACAAAACTTATTTTGTTTGAAGGGAAGTAATTAATTTACTTATCCGTTAAAATATACAGGCTGATTTAAGAGTCGTGTAGTTCTTTTGAACCGCGTGCTCTGCTGGTGACATAGAATGACCTTGGCCTTATAATTTATTTTTGGAAGTACACGACTTTTGAATCAACCTGTAGATCTTATATTATTGTTTCATATTATTTTTAAGTTTTGTTTAAATGTTTTTATCGTTAGGTTTGTCTAGAAAAATTTACATGTGAATTAGTATGTATTGCAAATTAATATTCTATTAAGTTGTGACATTGTTACAAATAAGTGTTATTTTGGGATCCAATTTTTAAATGATAACTAAGTTGAGAGCAAATTCTATACAACTGCTATTATAACCTAACTAGAGGACGCCAGCAGCTACGCCTGCATTTTTTTTTTAATTTACCCGTTTTGGCCGATCCCGTGGGAATTTCGGGAAATCTCTTCTTAGTGCACTCCTGCGGTCACCAAGGAACATACATACCAAATTTCAGCTTCCTGCGCCCAATAGTTTCGGCTGTAGCGTGTCTGTCAGTTAGTCAGTAACGCAAGGATTTTATATATTAAGATTAATAAACACAAAAAGAGAATCACATGGCTCTGTATACTCTGATCAGGTCATACATCTTGTTGTTGTTCCCGAACATGGCTGTCTGTGTGAAAATCTTAAGGGAGGCCTATGCCCAGCAGTGGACGACTATTGGCTGAAATAACGTCGAAAGTAGTGGGAATCTCATACGATGTGATTGTTCACGTTACTGTGCAACGGCAATTATTACTGTGTCTCTCATAATTTGACACATCGCGGCCATTTCTTGATATTTTACGTAAGCAAAATAATTATTGTATATTGTATAAGACGCCTTATCACCTGTTGTAAATATAAGTGTTAGATTTTATACAATTAATTTTATTTACTTACCCAAATTAGACGTAGAACAATCTTGATGGTAATATAAAAGCCTGAAGTAAATCCTAAGTTTACCGGTAAAACAGAAAATCTACCAACTCATCTCGTCGTTTGTTAAGGTATGTTCGGTTGCTTGTGATCATAAATACAGAAATATCCGTGGAAATGCATTCCACCTGTGTAAGGTGAATGGCAAATTTATGTACACAAGTAAAACCAGGAAAACGCTAAAATAACAACCCCTTTATAGTCAATATTGCTAGGTGTGGCTGTGTCGACGGAACTCTGTTCCGGGCGTCTAGATCAGGCTGAATTAAGTACTTAAACCACGCCGAGTTATAAAACTTAGAATTTACCATCCTTCAGGCCAGGCGTTTGCAACTTTGCAGTAACATACCTAGTAATTTATATAAATGTAATTATCTATTACAATATTTATCAGAATGTTATAATGTGCCTCTGGTCCTCTGAAATTTTCTTATCTAATTATATTTACATTGTATTGTTAAATAAATCCATTTAAGTATACATATGTCTGAAAATATCTGATTGTATTCTTCTGTGTCCACGAAACATCAAGTAGGTAAAATAAACTGTACGTCACATTTGCCTATATACATTCATAATCTTTGACGAAAAGACCTGCTCGCGCATGCGTAGTCAATCAGTCTGAGTGACATGAGTGACAGTAATTTTGTTCGAAATATCATCTCTATATTATCTATCTCTATGGCCGTAGCGTTAATTGGATTTGACATTACCTATTTGTTTTTGACGGAACTGTCGCTAAGTTACGTAGAAATCCTTTGTTTATTGTTCTCGTGGCACTGACTATTGGTCAAATCAAGCACTTTTAATGAAATGTCAAAAACGACCTTTGCCAAGGGCTTAGACAAAGAGTTTGGACGTTTAGACTAGAGAGAACATGCCCTATAAATTTCCTTATACCGAACGTGCAACATGTAATGTCAGTTGGTCTTAGTTGGTTAATCATAACGTCAAATTACGCGTCTCATTTAAAGAGGCATAGACTCTTTACATACTCATATCTTTGACTACATTCTCTAAATAGCCGTGCTGTGATCTGTCATCAGTGTAAAATTTGTTGGGCGTTTGTGTTTACATTTTTAATAACTTTTTTGCAAATGCAAATAATGCAATTAAATAGAAAGTAAGCTTATAATAATTAAATAATGTACTCATTAATTAATACACATCGAGTATGTGATACCGGGATGTGGATGCCGCTATTCTCGGAACGGAAATAACAGGAGAAACTTTATCTTCTAGCAGTGAGTCGCAATTTTTCCAACAAATTTATTTACTTTTCTCGTATTAATGCTCTAATGAGTGTTAAGTTTACACAATATCATTGTGTTGCAAATCAAAGGAACAGCTTGCATACGTATGTGTTATGAATTTAACTCACAAATTGTTATTTTGTACATTTATTGATTTAATAGCCTTAGTGATGGGATTTGACAGTGAAAGGAGATATCGATGTTTTTTCATTGAGGGATAAATACGGAAACTAACTATCGGACATTAATGTAAAACTGTCGCTGGAAGCGACAGCGGGTAGCCGCGGTTGCTAAGTTGGCAATAAACAAAGACGTCCAGCGGTCTAATTTTCTATCGCGCGTTTGATAGTAAGCGCAGTTTAATGTACATAATTTACTTAGATACCTACCTTAAAAGTAGCGTCTATTAACCTAAAGCCAAGTGTTCCAGTGTACGCGCGTGTGTAGGCTTACATTTTTGCATCTATAAAATAGTAGATGGATTAGGGATGTGAGTAGCATTTTTTATTATTAAGAAGGTGTTTTATATTACAGGTTGCCTATTAATGACGTCACAAGAAAACGTTGGATAAATGCCGTTGGACGGCCTAGTTTGATTTAGCAGAAGTACCACCGTATTTGTTCACGTCATTTTGAGAAAGACTGTTTTTAAAGACAGAAAGCACCTGGCGTCGTTTAAAACCGAAAGCTCTACCTACATTACATTTATGCCCGGACATTGCACACCCGGTAGAATTATTTATCCAAAGCTAAACAAAAAGTGTGTAATTTTAGTTTGAACATATTAATAAAATATAATAATTACAACGATTTTAATTAATCTACCTACTTCTATATTATTTATCATATTAGTGCTATCCTGACTGATCAAAGATGTCTTGCCTTGTAGTCCGCTACATAATATTCTACCATAAAATATAATATTCTTTCACATTCACACAACATTATCTGGTCCCAAACTAAGCATATCTTCAATATTATACAAGACAATCGATAAACATGCATATATACTTTTCTGTAAATATATTACATATTATACATAGTACCATCCAGACCAAGACAAACATCCATATTCATGCACACAAATGTTTGACTTGAGCGGGAATCAAACCCGCAAGCTTCGGCGTGGCAGTCGGATTACCTACAACTCTATAAAAATCGAGCAGTGTCCAACGTTAGCGATAGCAAGCAACGTGATATGATGCGACGCAAACATATTGCCAAAGCCTGCCGTGCCGCATTAGCCAATCTGGTATAATTCGTACAATACATAATCTAAGTGACAGTTTCTTAGCATCTCATCGCCACGCATCGCTCATTAGTTTATGAATACTTTTTGTCAATAGATTTTATGGCTAAAACGAACAATTAAACACGTGAATTATTTTAGTACTGTCTGTCTGGCAAGTCTTTGCAAAGCACTGTCCTGCGTCGACAGCAAAAACTACAATTTCAATATTTTAGTTGTTTACTTCTAAGGCTTAAATATATCGACACATACTAAAGTTAGACATTTGACCAAAAATATTTATCGATAAATCATCACTGTTACGAACAACACTCGGTTTCCTAACTCTATGTTTTGTCTACTGTTTGCCTACCACGCGGCTGCTATAAGAGCGTGCTGCTAAACCTATCGACAGCTCTTTCTATCATACTGCATGTGCCATTAGAAAGAAGATATCAATCATAGCAACCGCTGTTGTTATTTAGTGTTACTTCTATGCCTTAGGTTATATTTCTTTGGGCTTAGACTATATATATTATTTTTTTCAAAGATTTTTTTATTTGGTTTTGTCAAAGAGATTGGATAGTGCTTTTGTTCTAATAATCTGAGCAAATGCTATACTAACGCGCGTGTGTATCGATACAGACGCGCCGGTGCGGCATGTTTGTATCGATACAAACGACAACAAACTGCTCTGGCTGGTTTCAGAGTGACGCGCGCGGCACGCGCCGTCGGCCAGCGCGTCTCAAAAGCGCGTTTGGCGCGCGGACCACTGTGAAACGAGTACGCTTTTCTCATTGCTATGTATGAAGCGGTAGCGCAGTCGGCGCGCGCGTCTCACACGCGGCGCGTTTGAACTGCGTGACTATGAAACGCTACTACTGATCTAGTGTAATTGTAAAAGCGCGCGTGTGGCCGGCGCCGGTCAAACGCGTGACTCTGAAACCAG
Source organism: Euclidia mi (assembly GCA_944739405.2). NCBI lineage: Eukaryota > Metazoa > Arthropoda > Insecta > Lepidoptera > Erebidae > Euclidia > Euclidia mi. The sequence goes on along the minus strand of OX123188.2, from coordinate 8,916,949 downwards.
CCTAAAAGCGTGCCGTCGACGCGCGTTTTTGAATGATGAAATGAAATTTTGAAATCTTGCTGATGCATCATAATTATAGGCGCCAATTTCTTTTTATCTTTTTCGTTTTGGGCAAATATAAGTAATTAAATCTGGGGTAAGGGCTGGGGTTAGAACGAGTTGGGGGGCTGGTAGAGGTGTGTGTGTCACGAAAGTCATTGTAACGCAATTTCCGTTGCCCCGCCATTCAACGGAATCGGATAGAGCAATACCAAGGTAGGTAGTTTTAGTGAGTGGTTCCGACACTTCACGTCGGGGAGTCTCACAGTCCCTCTGATCTGAGGCCTTAATTCCGACTCTGGGGACCCGCAAACTGAAGCCACCATACGTCAAAAAAATAACATAATAATATGTGTGGGGCTCTACTCTAAGAGCAGGGCCTACCCCCTAACGCCGCCGCCACGGTATCCTCTTGTAATAATAGCCAAAACCTATACAGAAGGTTTTAATTAGCAAAACGTGACATAGTTGTTATGACAATGACAAACATTCTTATGACAATATAAATTAAGAAAAGTGTCTATGGCGGTAAAGAAAGAGGTTCACCACATTCACCCCGGCCAGATGTAATCACGTAGATACTTTGGCGGATTCCGTGATCTAGCCGACCTCCGGGGTAACTCCGCGACTGCGGGCTCGTTTGCGTCCGAGGTCATTCGCTCGGGTGCTCCTTGCAAGACCTCAGATGTGGGCGGTGACGAAGGAGTCTCTGGCGGCGAGACTGGTGGCGAATAGTATGCTGTTGGTGATGAAGGCGGTGAACATGGTGGTGATGGAGAGTGTGATCTTTCGGGCTCGGCATCTACAAACTCGTCAATTGTGGGGATATCTTCTCCGTTGTATCCTAAAGGCACTAAATGGCGGTTGGACACAGTAGTCTCACGACCATCCATCGTTCGAACGTACGAATAGGTGGGGTTAGTCTCCAGTACCTCCACCTCCTCGGCTAGCGGTTGATATTTCGATTTCCGATCAAAACGTCGCATAAGCACTCTGCCTGAGTCCGTTAGCCATGTAGGAATTGAATCTCCATTTGTCGATCTACGTGAGTGTCGAAACATTCTTTCATGTTGCGTACAATTTGTGCTAGTACACAAGAGCGAACGTATGGAGTGTAATGCTTGCGGTAGGACATCCTCCCAGCTCTCTATCGGTAGGTTCTTAGTTTTCAAAGCCAACTGAACAGTTTTCCAGAGCGTAGAAATGAGCCTTTCAACTTGGCCGTTGCCTTGAGGATTGTATGGCGTTGTACGACTCGTCGCTATTTGTCTGCAGTTTAGAAATTCTTTAACATCTGCCGATAAAAATGATGTCCCTCGGTCTGAGTGCACATAAGCTGGCGTGCCGAACAGTCAGAGTGGAGTACTCAGCGATTATCGTTAAAATGAATCCGTTCTGTGATTTAGATGGTACAGGTCCCTTAAAATCCATGCTAAGTCGTTCGAAAGGCGCTATAGTCTTAATTAGTTTATTTTGCGGGTCTGCTTTAATGAATCTAGGTTTAACTTCTGAACAGATTCGACAGTCTTTCGTCATGCTCTTTATCTCTTCAATCGAGTAGGCCAAGTTTTTGGAACGAACCCAATGTGCCATTCTCGTTACACCTGGGTGACAAAGGGCTTCATGGAGCGATCGTAGCTTCCCTGGTGTTTCAACGATGGCGCAGACACGAGAGAGGGCGTCCGCTACATGATTCTGAGAGCCAAGCCTGTATATGATATCATATTTGTATGGAGATGGTACCAATCGCCAGCGCTGTATTTTCTCAATTTTTATTTTACTGGTGTGCTTAGTGTTGAACATGAAAGCAACGGAGCGCTGATCGGTGATGAGCAAAAATAATTTCCCTATAAAGAAATGCCGCCACTTCTGTAACGATTCAACAATAGCGTAAGCCTCCTTTTCGATTGCTGAATGATTTTGTTCAGAGGGATTAAGTGTCCTCGAAAAGGAAGCTACTGGCCTGCCAGCCTGTGAAAGAGTTGCTGCAATGGAGTGTTCCGAGGCGTCAGTTTCTACAGTGCATGGTACATTCTTATCAATGGCAAGAACACAAGACTTGACTATGGCCTTTTTAAGTTCTTGGAAGTCTTTAATCATAGTGGTACTCAGCGGAAATGTCTTGGCAAAGACCAAGAGTAGTTCATGTACCTTTTCAGAGAAGTTTGATATCCACTTTGAGTAATGGGCGAACATACCTAGGGTTCTTCGCAAGCTGGGCAAGTCCTGAGGAGGGGGTAAGTTTAGAAGAGGTTCTAATCTATCATTGTCAGGTTTGGTGATATTGTTAGCGATCGTATAGCCAAGTATGTTGATAGAAGTTTGTTTAAATTTGGATTTTGCTTCATTGTGTGTTAAGCCGTACTTCGTAGCTGCTGCAAGAAATTTTTGTAGATTATGGTCATGCTCTTCTAGTGTTTTGCCGCAAATTGTTATATCGTCGATGTATGCAAATGTTCCTTTCAAATCTTCCGCTCGAATAAGCCAATCGATGGTTCTTTGGAAGCTGGAAACTCCATTTGTGACTCCAAATGGTGTACGCCGAAACTGGTATAGATTTCCAGCTGCTTCAAACGCAGTGTATGGTCTTTCTTCTGGTAAGATAGGAACTTGATAATAGGTGCTTTTTAAGTCTATGGCACTAAACACAGAATATTTGGCCACTTTTGATATCAGTTCTTCTATACAGGGAAGTGGATAGGCGTCTAGTTCTGTAAATCGATTTATAGTTCTGGAGTAGTCAATTACTAGGCGTTTCCGGTGATTTGCATTCTTAGTGATCAGTACCTGTGCTCGCCATGGTGACCGACTCTCTTCAATAACGCCTTCATTTAAGAGATTTTTCACCTCCTCTTCAATAAAACGTCGGTCATCATCGCTGTATCTTCGAGACTTTATAGCAATTGGTTTGCATTCTGGAGATAGATTGGCGAATAAAGGCACTGCAGGGACAGATGCTTCGGCTACGCTGCAGACAACGAGAGGTTCTTTCGGGCCACCGATTGCAAATTCGAGGAATGAGTGATTTTCTAATACGTCATGTCCTATAATAGGGTAGTTTCCAGGGTCAAAATAATTACATTTTATTTAGTCCGTATTTTAGATTATAAAAAAATATTGGACACGTATTATTTCTTTTTTCGATTAAATAAAAAATAACAAAGATATAGCCCATTAAAGTTACGTGTGACGTCATCTAGTGCGAAAAAATGCAGCACGGCGTGACGTTGTACGTAACTTTAATGAGCTATATCTTGGTCATTTTTGGTTTAATTTACAAATAAAAAAATATGTATCGCTTATTTTAGAATAATCTAAAGGACGGACTTATAATTTTTTTTTCGTCAACTAGCCTATTTTCTACAACAAGCAGTTGAACGTTTTCGTATGTGTGTTTTCCCAAGGTAAGCGTGAGGCAGGTTTCTCCTTTCACTGATGAAGTGTGGTTAAGAGAGGCCATAGATATCATCTGCCAGATGTCAGATGCTTTCTGAAGATGAAACCTAGTCAGGTTTCATCTTCAGAGAGCATAATTTAGAAAATTCGAAGTTAATAAAGCTTTTAGAACTGCCTGTATCTAGTAGTGCTTCAGCTCTAATGCCTTTGATATAAGCAGGAACAATAGCTTTATGCAGGGACGACGGCGATGCGGCGATGATGCAGGCGGTGACATTGTCCTGGTCAGACGTGGCAGCGCTAGTTGTGTTCTTACTACGACAGACTTTAGCAAGATGCCCTTTCTTGTTATATAATTGACACGTCACATCGAAGGCGGGGCATGACTTGCGCGGGTACACACATCCTCCACAGAAGAAACATTTTCGATTTGAGCGGTTCTGAAAGGTCGGCGTCGGCGTGGCTGCAGAGGTATTTCCGCTGGAGATAGAAGTTTGACCAGGGATGTTTTCGGTAACAGTATTCAATGAGGTGTTGTTGTAGTGTAACGTATTGACTTCAGCCATCTCTAAAGAGCGCGCCTGGTTATGCGCTTCGTCCAAGGTTAGGCTGAGGTTTTCAAGGAGTCTCTCTCTTATTTTTGTTGAGGAGATGCCAGCTATAAAAGCGTCGCGAATATTGTCATCCCGATTCGTCTCACTATCGACAGCAGAAAAATTACAATCTTTGGACAGTTGCTTCAAGGCTTGAATGTAGGTATCGATAGTCTCGAGCATACAGGATGGATGTTACTTGGTTTAACGTAAAGTTTGTTCAAGAGAGTCAACGCTTGTTCGTATGTTTCGCACTCGCTGATTTGGGTATACACGTTAGGTGATACGTGGTTAATGATTACGGTAAGCTTGACCTTATCAGTAGTAGTGGTTGAGTCCTGCGCCGCAAGAAAGTTGACAAACGTTTTCTTCCAGTGAGCCCACTCCGCGGCCGACGAGCTGAGGGACGGGTCACCATCGAACCGCTCAGGTCGTAGATATTTATCCATGAGATATAGTCGTTTCGTTTGCTAATTAAATTGTAATAATAGCCAAAACCTATACAGAAGGTTTTAATTAGCAAAACGCGACATAGTTGTTATGACAATGATAAACATTCGTATTACAATATAAAATAAAGAAAAGTGTCTATGGCGGTAAAGAAAGAGGTTCACCACACCTCTACGTACGCGCTACAGCCCATACCTATAGTGTTGCGGAGTCACGCAAATGGTGGATAGCATATAGGTACATACTTTACCGGGACACCACCGAAATGAGTTAAGCCCACTTACCCAAAAAATGGCGATGTATTAATAATCTTACATAGGTACAACATAATGCTATTTAAATTAGTACCTGCTAAAGGTCTACCTATAGTCAAAGTCAAAATCCTTTATTCATTTGGGTCACAATGTGACTCTTATGAACGTCAAAATAATAAATTCATAAAAATATATTTCGTTTAATATATCATAATGTCGATATTATGTGTTACCTATTTATACGGCCTACGAATGTTCAGTATATGGTAAGTACACAAAGCGTCTTTATGTCTGTGAGTTTTGCTGGATCGGATAGGTTTTAAAGTAGTAGGTAGAGCCTTTACTTGGAGTGGGGGTGCCGACTACCGGCGGTCCTATCCCTTCTCCCTCGCCCCACTCCTCCTCCTATCCGTTTTCCTAACCCAAAGGGCGCCAACGCACTTGTGACTCTTCTGGTGATGCTCGTGTCCATGGACGGTGGTAATCCTTGACCATCAGACGATCCGTCTGCTCATTTGCCGCCTATTACATAAAAAAGGTCTGTCGGTACGATGCTGGCTGCTGCTATACCCAACGAATGCCAACGATGCAGTTTACATAAGCACTTCTAAAGTCTGCAAACGATACGCAGTAATACAAACATGATGTTGTAAATAATGCGTAAACAGGGTAGATACCTAGTTATCATCAGCCTTTAACAGTCCACTGCTGGACTAGGCCTCTCCTTTGAAAGGAGGACTTGGCCTACTATACCACGCTGGCGAAACGGGTTGGTATAGGGTTTGTATCAAGTTTTCCTTCTCTTACAGTGCTGTTCTCTGCATAATATGCTCCCTCTGTCGGCTCTTATGACACCCATGGAATGATATGGGGTGATGATGATGACATTCCGTATTCTTAATCCGTCACCACACGGACAAATTGCAAAGGTACCTACCTAGTAAGGAGGCATTATTTGTCAGAACCCCTGGACCATTAGGGAAATTGGATGACTCGCTACTTTTTGTTGTTATTTGATAGGTAGGCTTCAAATAAATAATACCTCTTGTAACAATGAGAAAACGCGATAATAAAGTGGTAAGAGGTCACACATTCTGATATCAGGATGTCCAGACCACTTCTTTTTTCATATTTCAAGATAGTGTATAGTAACTTATTTATGTATCTGTAAACAATTACCTAAGTACAATTTTTCCAGTAGTACCTAGCTCAACATAATTTTTAAATTATTTTGGCATACTAAAAAACACCTGCGGCCTTGTAATTCCTTTCTTGTTTCGGTTGGAAGCTAGCGAGTGGGGTGTTTCGCCAGTTTGGTTTAATAATGGTAACCTGTTTCTTCAGCTGTTTTAAAAGTTAAAAACATCAAACCTCAGCTCAGATCTAGTGAAAGGACTGCTCTATCGATAAGGAATCCAAACAAACTCTGTCTTTTCCGTATGAAATACTCCTTACTTCCTCCACTTACACATTCATGAAAAAGTGACTCCCCTCCACTTCTTTTACCATATTTTTCTTGATCTGCGATATGACTGCGACAATTTACTATCGATCTTCCCTTTTTTGGCTTCACTCGCAGTTTAGAGCATCATCTTCTTGCCCTGGTCCCAATCTATTTGGGGTCGGCGCAGTACGTCCTTCGCTTCCATTCTTTTCTGTCGCCCGTCATCTGATCCTTTACTCCTTTCTCTTTAGAGGTGATAGCGAAAGTCGGAGCATACTGGTAGGGGTATACCGCCGAGTGTAACCGGGTTTGGACTAGAGAGGCCGCCAAAGTCACAGAGCATGTATTCAGTTTTGGTTCTGCTTATCCTAAGGCCTACGTTCTCCAGTCTCTGCCGCCACTCCTCCAGCTTGCTCAGCACCTCCTGTCCACTTTCTGCTACCAGGACGATGTCGTCGGCAAACAGCATGCACCAGGGTGCCTCTACTTATACTCAACAAGAAGAGGTAAGGACTAAGAACCAACCCTTGGTGCAAGCCCACAGCCACATCGAATCTGGCTGTGATTCCAGCTGCGGACCGGACTTGCGTGTGGCATTCAGCATACATAGCTTGGATCAACTTCAGGTACTTTTCAGGCACTCCTTTCTTCTTGAGGGCCCACCACAAGACTTCACGCGGTACCCGGTCATATGCCTTTTCGAGGTCAACGAATACCATATGCAGATTTTTATGCGCCTCCCTGTATTTTTCACAAATTTGGCGAAGTGCAAAAATGGCATCCACCGTACCTCGACTAGGCATAAAACCGAATTGGTTACGTGAAATCTCACTCTCTGCTCGCAAACGTCCCTCAATTACTCTCCCCCATACTTTCATACTATGAGGCATTAACTTTATCCCCCGATAATTGTTGCATTCTTGGACATTTCCCTTATTTTTAAAAATGGGCACTAGGTAACTGCTGCACCATTCCTTGGGTACTGTCTCCTCATGCAACATCTTATTGAAGAATAAAGTCAGCCACACCCATCCATCCTCCCCTAACACCTTCCATGCTTCTACTGGTATTCCATCTGGTCCTAATGCTTTCCCATTCTTCATTCCACTCACAGCCCGTCTTACCTCATCCTTACTTATTACATTCACTAGTCCAATATTCTTCGCCTTGTTCTCAAGCATTTTGCACCAATCATTCTCTTCATTCATTAATTTTTCAAAATATGTTCTCCATCTTTCTTTAATCCTATCATCATCCGTAAGGACCACTCCTGTTTCATCTTTCATACACTTGATATGGGATACATCCCTCGCCTTTCTCTCTCTAGCCTTAGCCAGTCGGTATAAATACTTTTGGCCCTCCGGCTTCTCAATTAATCCGTATATATCGTTAAGGGCTTTTGCTCTAGCTAAGGCAACGGCTTTTTTGGCTCTTTTCTTACATTCATCATACTTCTTTTTCTTACTCTCTTTCAACGAGTAATTATATACCTTCTTTCATCAGCTGCCATTCCTTAAACCTTGTTTTCTTTTCCTTGAGCACACTCTGTACTTCCTCTGTCCTCCACCAGGTATCCTTATCTTTCATACGTTTTCCTTTCGATTCTCCTAAAACATCGTTTGCCACGCACTTCATACATTTACTCATCTCCTCCCAACTCTCATTCACGCTGCAATCCTTCATATCGCCCATCTAAATCATTTTAACTACCACTCTATTTCTGAACTCTACTGCACATTCATTCTTCTCTAACATATGCCATTTTACTTTTGGGGGTAGCTGCTCCTTGGTTCTTTTCGAGCTCAGCCGAATTTTTAATTCGACCACCAGGAGTCTGTGCTGTGAGACTAAGTCTTCTCTCGGTACCACCTTACAATCTTTGACCCAGTTGATACGTTTACGCCTTAGCAGAAAATAATCAATCTGGGTCATATGGTGGCCACTGTTGTAGGTTACCAGGTGTTGCTCTTTTTTTTGGAACCAAGTGTTAGCCACTACAAGAACAAAAGCGGCAGCAGCTTGGAGAATTGCTTCTCCCTCGCTATTTCGGCTACCGAAACCCCAGCCTCCATGTACTCTTCCATACTCTCCACTTGTTCGTCCCACATGACCATTAAAATCTCCTCCCACAATGATCTCTTCATTTTCCGGAATATCCGTCATCATGCTATCGAAATCCATTCAAAACTTCTCTTTCTCACAATCATCACATCCTACCTGAGGGGCATACACACTTATCACATTCAGAATAATATCTTGCAATATCACTTTCACAGCAATCACTCTGTCATTAATTCTATTCACACTTGTCACACCATCTTTCAGATTTTCGTCTAACACAATTCCCACACCATTTCTTTTCCCATCACTTCCACAATAATAAAACTTGTATCCTTCTCCGATCTCCCTAGCTTTCATACCTTTCCATCTTGTTTCCTGCAGACATGCCACATTTATTATTCTTCTTTTCAAAACATCAGCTAACTCTCTAGCCCTTCCAGTCATCGTACCTACATTCAAACTTGCATACCTCACCCTTACGTCACAGGCTCGCTTCTTACTTTGCACTCGCCCGGAGTAGTGCAACAACCCTTGCATACTTCTCGCAGGTGCCGGGTGCTGCCCCTGCGCGTCGCCTGCGGGGAACGCCCTAACCCTATCGCACTCCTTAACATACGTGGCCATAATGCAAATATGTTTTGGCATGGATTTTACTAGCCGGCCGCCTGCCTGACGCCAACCCTCCTTGGGAATGTTATCGTTATAAAGGAGGGGGGATAGGAGAAACGGGGTAAATGGATAGGATGTATGATGAGGAATAAAGGGTTTGTAGGTGGGGGTACTGTAGTCACTGGAAGGATATAGGGTAGTGACTACAGTAGCTCGGAGAGCCGGGAGCGCGTACCCGAAGCCCTGTCTAATGGTCGGACAGACCAATAGACAGAAGCACCCCCTGGCCTGAGCATGTTGTATTAATTTATTGATCTGAGGCCAAGAGTTACAATGCCCTGCAGCAACGTTTCTGCAGCGAGTAGCTCTCACATAAATCTTAGATAATTATCACCAAGCTAGCAATGTATCGGTTCCATCCAAGATTATCACCTTGAAGCCCGAGGTCCGCTTTCTATGCTGATCAACGCAGATTTGATGGCAAGTTTTTCCTAAAGCGCCTGCCGTCTATCTGACCCTTGGATAGCAATATTCAAGGGGATAGTGTCAGTATATAGGCGGGCGTTTAATATGCCTCTGCCTACCCCTTCGAGGAAACAGGCGTGAGTCTATGTACTTATGTCGGTATGTAGTGTCAGTATATTCAAGGGTTTTGACTCCTTACAACGACTGTCAAGGATCTTCACGACAGCAGGGAGCGACGTTGGGTACAACAGTAGGTAAAATAATTTAGGAAGGTAAGTATGAATCGTATGATACGTCTGTCACTCTCACTTGTGCAAGCACAAAACACTTGCAGTCTATGTTGCAGGTGTTCTGGACGGTAGAAGAGTCTGGTACATAAATGGAGGTTAGCATAGCACACCACAAAATATGTAGCGGTGCTAGAAATACAGATACCGGCAGGTTGTAAAGGCAGCGATTGCCTCATCATAGTTATAGTTAGTTATAGTTGGTCGTGGGTTTTCCGCACTTAGCCACTTATTTGGGCCATTGTGCGTAAGTGGCGACTTCATTGACGCCGACTACTCATACCACCTTAGTTCCTTCCAGAAAGCCATTAGTTGGCTGGTGTCGTTTAAAGCTTCACTCATGGTTCTGGGGTTGTTCAGCAGCTTTGCCCGTTGATCGCTCACACTTGCACAGTGCAGAATGACGTGAGCGGGTGTTTCTTCGGTTTCCATACAGCCCCTGCACAGTGGGCTGTCCGTAACGCCTATGTTGAATAGGTGCTTGTTGAGTGAACAGTGGCCGGTTATTATGCCCGTCAGATGCTTTAGTGTTTTCCTATTAGAATGCAGCAGCTTGTGTGAGAGTCGCTTGTTCAAGCAGGGGATGGCATCTTTTGTTTGTCTGCATTCTTTTATGTTTGCCCACTGTTTTTCGTGTTCATGTGCGGTTCTCTCACGTAGCCACGTTTTGATTTGGCTTGCTGGTATCGGTACAATCGGCTCGGGTCCCATTATCATTGTGTCCGATCCTTGCCGTGCCAGTTGGTCTGCGGCGTCATTGCCTGCGGAGTTGCTGTGGCCTTTAATCCATTGCAGCGTAACCCGATTCTTCTCTGCAATCTTTTGCAGCTCTAGGTGGCATTCCATGATGAGGCCGCTGTTAAAGCAGTTGCTGCCGAGAGCTTGTAGTACAGAGGCACTGTCCGTGATAATGCGTATAGACAGGTCACTTACGTTCCTAGACGCGATTGCTGTTGCGGCTCTTGTTATCCCAACACACTCGGCTTGGAATATGGTGTTATGGGTGCCAAGGGATGTTGAGATGTTGATGTTTAAGTCATGGGAGAATACGCCCGCACCCGTCCCATACTTCGTTTTTGAGCCGTCTGTGTATACTCTGACTTCGTGTATACCAGAGCAGTCTTTGTGTTCCTCCTGCAATTGGATGCGATATTTTTTGTCAAAGACAAAAGTTTTAGGGATGAGATCGCAAGCGGCCTCTAGCATCGGGATCTCTTTGGTTAAGGTCCCTTTTAGGCGTGCGTGAGTAATTCGATCATCCTTTCTCCATAGCCCGAGCTTGTCTAGACAGATTGCTGCAGCGCCAGCTTCCTGCTGGATCATTAGGTGCAGCGGTCTTAGGTCCAGTAGTATCTCCAATTGCCTCATCATGTCAGCCGTCCACTGCTGGACATAGGCCTCCCCCATAGTTCTCCACACAGACCGATTTTGAGCCGCCCGCATCCAACCAGATCGTCGGTACACCTTGCGGGAGGCCTACCCCTGCTGCGTCGTCCGGTACGTGGTCGCCACTCCAGAACCCGCCTGCCCCAACGGCATTGGTTCTTCGCGCTATGCGCCCTGCCCATTGCCACTTCAGCCTGGCTATTCAGAGAGCTATTTCGGTGACTTTGATTCTCCTGCGGATCTCCTCATTTCTGATTCGATCTCGCAGGGAAACTCCGAGCATAGCTCTCTCCATCGCCCTCTGAGTGACCCTGAGTTTTCGGATGAGGCCCATAGTTAGCGACCACGTCTCAGCGCCGTAAATCATTACTGGCAACACACACTGGTCAAAGACTTTCGTCTTGAGACACTGCGGGATATTGGACGTGAAGATATGCCGTAACTTCCCGAACGCCGCCCAACCGAGTTGGATTCGACGAATGACCTCTTTCTCGAAGTTGGCTACTACCCAATTGGTTCATTTGGCCCAGGTAGACGTACTTGTCGACAACTTGGAGTATAGAGTTCCCAACCTGCGATTGCCTAGTGGAGATACAAAACAGACTGCCTTGCAGAGAGTATCGGGCACAGAACAGTTGGGTCAGAGTCAGTACCTATAAATAAACTGACACTAGTCTAAGCCATGGAATATAGCTCTGCTGTCCCTTTGGGCTGCGGAGGTCAGCCAGGCAGTCGCTCTGTGGAAAAGATAATATTCAGTCAAATCCGATTAGACTAGTTAGCGCGTCCCAGGTTCTAACTGGGATAACGCTAGGAAGATGGTGACAAACAGGTAGCAGTACTAAGTCTGGCAATTTGCCTGGTAACAACTAACGCATAACGCCAATAGGCTCGCCCCTATAATGTGAAACCTACGTTGTAATTCATAATATGGCGAAATATGGGTGTAATATTACACCTCTATGGTCTGCCGTCCTGCATCTGTATTGCATTTTGGTAGCGAAGTCCCCCAGGCTTGCCTGCTACTTGTTCACCAGGGTTTCGGGTAAACAAGATTTATATTTTACATTTACAGTCATCATGCACTTTCTTACTCTTACGGGTAGTGGGATTATTTTCTGCGTCCGTGGTCCAGTGGATAGCGTATGCGACTGCTGATCGGATGTCCCGGGTTCAATTCCCGGGTCAGGCAAAAGTGTTACTGGGTTTTTCCGAATTCTCAGTAACAGCACGGAGTCTGGTGATGTGCCCGGTAACGGCAATAGGCTCACCCCCTATTACGTGAGACCTAAAATTCATGGCGATTAATGTGGGTGTAATATTACACCTCTGCCTACCCCTTCGGGGATAAAGGCGTGAGTATATAAAAAAAATAAAAAATAAACTTTGTAGAGACAGCTGTGCGCTGTAGGTATGACCTCGAGATCCCCTGCATGCAACATATAATACATGAATCATAAAACAGTAGGTAAAATAACTTAGGAAGGTAAGTATGAATCGTATGATACGTCTGTCACTTGTGCAAGCACAAAACACTTGCAGTCTATGTTGCAGGTGTTCTGGACGGTAGAAGAGTCTGGTACCTAGATGGAGGTTAGCATAGCACACCATCAAATATGTAGCGGTGCTAGAAATACAGATACCGGCAGGTTGTAAAGGCAGCGATTGCCTCATCATGTCAGCCTAGAGACGTCCACTGCTGGACATAGGCTTCCCCCAAGGTTCTCCACATAGACCGATTTTGAGCCGCCCGCATCCAACCAGATCGTAAGTCCACCTTGCGGGAGGAATACCCCTGCTGCGTCGTCCGGTACGTGGTCGCCACTCCAGAACCCGCCTGCCCCAACGGCCATTGGTTCTTCGCGCTATGTGCCCTGCCCATTGCCACTTCAGCCTGGCTATCCGGAGAGCTATGTCGGTGATTTTGGTTCTCCTGTGAATCTCCTCATTTCTGATTCGATCTCGCAGGGAAACTCCGAGCATAGCTCTATCCATTACCCTCTGAGTGACCCTGAGTTTTCGGATGACGCCCATAGTTATGGCCCACCACGTCTCAGCGCCGTAGATCATCACTGGCAACACACACTGGTCAAAGACTTTCGTCTTGAGACACTGCGGGATATCGGACGTGAAGTTATGCCGTAACTTCCCGAACGCCGCCCAACCGAGTTGGATTCGACGAATGACCTCTTTCTCGAAGTTGGACCTACCTAATTGGATCATTTGGCCCAGGTAGACGTACTTGTCGACAACTTGGAGTCTAGAGTTCCCAGCCTGCGATTGCCTAGTGGAGATACAAACAGACTGCCATGCAGAGAGTATCGGGTCAGAGTCAGTACCCATAAATAAACTGACACTAGTCTAAGCCATGGAATATAGCTCTGCTATCCCTTTGGGCTGCGGAGTTCAGCCAGGCAGTCGCTCTGTGGAAAAGATAATATTCAGTCAAATCCGATTAGACTAGAAAGCGCATATAACGCCAATAGGCTCGCCCCTATAATGTGGAACCTACGTTGTAATTCTTAATATGGCGTAATGTGGGTGTAATATTACACCTCTATGGTCAGCCCACCTGCATCTGCATAGCATTTTGGTAGCGAAGTCCCCCAGTCGTGCCTGCTACTTGTTCACCAGGGTTTCGAGTAAACAAGATTTAAATTTTACATTTACAGTCATCAATGTCATCATGAACTTTCTTACTCTTACGGGTAGTAGGTTTATCTGTTGCTATACTATAATCCTGCATTATAACTCTGCTTGTAACCCAAGGTTTTGTTGTAACCTAATTAGGAAGAAAGCAGAAAGGTTTTAAACCTCCTAATAATAAAAAATGCTGTTTGTCTACGGCTGTGCATTATGAGGCAGCCTGGGAAGGATTTACCTACCCCTTCGCACTTTTTATACAATATGACCACAAAATGTAAAATGAGGTAAGTACATATACTTATTTGCAATATAAGGCCACATGCGCACAAGCCGTGGCCGCCGTACTTTGAGGAGCTAGTCTTTGTTAGCTCACTAATATCAGGGCATTTTACTACGTGAGAATAGCCTGACGTAGCTTGTGCGACATATGTAGGACTCACCACATTTCAAGTTCAACTAAAATTCAAACAGTGTACACAAAACATGCCCAGACCCGAAATAACAATAAAATTTGTATACGAACTCAGAACACTCGGTGCAATGCTACATGGCGAGGACGGCCCAGACACGGTGTCGCCCGCCGCGCCGCCGCCGCTTTTCGTGGCTGGCCCCTTACACCATTGTTAACCGACTTCAAAAAAAAAGGAGGAGGTTCTCAATTTATTTTTTCGATGTATGTACACCGATTTCTCCGAGGTTTCTGAACCGATTTACGTGATTATTTTTTTGTTCGATGCGGGATAGTTTTGAATTGGTCCCATAAAAATTTGATTCAGGTAGGCCCAGTAGTTTTTATTTTATTCGCATTTTTTTTATTTACCTTCACCTATCCCGACGTCTGAAATAAAATCTCACAAATTTGAGCCACTTCCCGGTTACCGATTGAGCTGAAATTCTGTATACCTACATATACAGAAGAATGTAAAATGGATGACAATGAAAAATTATTATGACATAGAGCTGATTCAGCTGATCTGATGATGGAATCGAAAGGAGGCCATAGGAACTCAGTAAATGATTGCCAAAACTCTATCGAGTTTGGGCTCGTTGCATACGTCTTAACGAGCACTTTGGTGAGTGCGGATGGTACCTAACTAGAATCCTCTTGGGTCCGATGGGTCCGATGAAGGAGCCAGAAGGTGGCCATACGAACTCAGTAATTACAGAAATCAATTTGGTTTGTACAATGATGATAATTTCAAGAACGTAAATCATACGGTAAGGCCGTTTCTTGAGATCTATATTTTTTTATTCTATTGTAGGTCTACCCATAACTAGCTGACAATACAACAATACACTAAAAAGTATAAAATAAAATTGGTTGCCTGTAAAGTCGGTATACGGGCGAAAGTTTTACGTGACAACGACTTTGAGTGGTAAAATAATTTTAATGTGAATATTCATTCGTATAGTAGGAAGAAGGATGAAAGACGCGTGCCTTTCACTTTTTATGTCTGTCTCTCTCGCTCTTAGGCGGGACGCGTGCCTCTCACTCGCTCTCATTGTGAGCGCATAACGTGAGCGGAGCGTAACGCAGTTTCTTGAAGTGTCACCCGGCAAACCAATTTATAAGACGTTGTCACGTCAAAAATTTACGTTAAAAAAACCGACATCAAAAACTAAAAAGTAAAAAATAATCTATATATTAAAAGAATTTGTGTTTTATAATACGAGTCGGCCAGCCCGTTCTGCGCAACCGATTCGCATGATTTTTTTTTAAATGAAAGCTCTCGCTGCATAGATTTGTCATCAAGCATTGGAAATTACCTAACTTGCACATTCATCAAGTTATATGCAAAAACAGTTTTCTCCCATACATTTTTTACGTTTTCGTAGCCGTAGTCAATGACTTTCTGCTTCTATATATCTGGTTCTCATTGAGGTAGGCGTTTCGTTATAGGCCTAAAACACGCGCTGAAAAGAGCTCTTTCATTTGATGGTATACTCATTTAATTTCTTAAGATTCCATTGCTTTCTCTCTACATGGATGGTTCTTAATTCAAAAATATTTTAATGGCATCTAATAAGTTCTTTGCAGTAACTGCTAGGAAAAAACGTTATGCCTCCTTAAGGTGACCTTGCCTTACTTTCATACGGGTGTGAGTGTGTTAAGTTATACCCGATGTTGGTCAAATTATCACTATAGTGAATAATCGCTGATGGCAGGTAATATTCCCCGAATGTTACCAGTTAACCCTTAATGTTGGGTGAACTGATCTCTGCTGTTGAGGAATTTTCCTTACGTTTTATGTTAGGATTTTTTTTGTGTTTTTAAATTACGGACTTTCTTCGGGCATCTTATTTTTTTTTTATGTGGAACATATTGCAGCGGTTCATAGTACTATTGTCATATAATTATATTATTACAAGTAGTAGTTATGGTAGAAATTGTAGCTTTGGTAAGAATAGTAGTTTTGAGAGAAAAGGTGGGTACTTTTGACAGCACCGACGGTTTTGGTAGAAATGGTAGTTTAAAAAATAAAGGTAGATATGATAGTGTTAGTACAAATAGTAGTTTCGTTACAAATAGTAGTTTTGATAGGAATAGTATTTTCGGTAGGAATAGTAGTTTTGGTAGAAGTGGTATTTTGGCATATATTGTAGTTTTGGTAGCAATGTTTCTTACGATTGCTACCAAAGCTACCATTCCTACCAAAAGTACAATTTCTACCAAAACTATAAACGTCATTATTACATGACTAAAATTATGATGGATTAATCACACCCATACACAAAACAAAATAAATCGTGCTTCTCACAGAAATATTTAGCTGGATAACAGAAATAAAACCTATTTTCTTACTTATAAAAAAAGTTTTTATCTATATTTTTAATTTTGATAGTAAAATATTGACAGATAAAGAAAAAACGTGAAGTTAACGTAAGTTAGTTACTTAAGTTTCTGATTTAATAACGTAGTTTTGTGAGTAGTTGTGTTTTCAATTAGGTTAATGATGGTTCTTGGAAGGAAATTGAAAAATGCTCTGAGAAAGTTTGAACAAAGAATCTTGGTCAATGACGGCCCTGTTGGAGATTTGGTACCGGATGGTCCTCCTACTGCTAAAAAAATACGGGTGGAAACGGGTTCAGATTTGATTAATTCTACCATCATCAATTTTCAAGTGATTTCCATTCTTGGTGACGGTAATTGCTTATTCCGCGCAATTTCTTATTGTTTAGGTATATGGAAGTGAGAATAAACATTATGAAATTTTTTGGCCACTGTTGATAACATTGTCAATAAGTGAGATGTATATAGTAACTTCACTGTTGGGGACGAAGCATATGGCCAGACCATTACAAATGCAACAGATTAGAAACGTGTGATGGGTGCCAATGGACAGTACGCAGGGCATGCTGAACTTCAGAGTGTCAGTGAGCTATATCCTGAGTGTCAATTCAGAGTTCACCTGGAAAACAGTAGGTAATACGATTACTGACTATGGTACTGGCGAAATTGTTCATAACTTGCTATTTTCTGGGCACCTGGACGAAAGACATTACAGTGTCCTAATGGAAAGAATGGTAGGGCAGCACAGTCATATTGAAGAACTTTCTTTCGTCAATGTTCATGTTTATACATATTATATATATCCCTATTGCGCGGCAAACCATTCAGTAATGCCAAGGTGGAAATTTCACGATACCTAAGGTGCAACGCAAAGCCAATGTTGTGAGAAAATAAGTTTTGTGACATACCTATTATATTTTTGGTAAGAATATCATCTTTTTACTTATTAGATAAGGCTACAATGTACTCATCATACCTATATGTAAGAGCTTTTTTATAATATTAAAATATGCTGTGGAGCAGCACGGGTCCTCTAGTCTATATGTTAAAAGAATTTGGGTTTTATAATACGAGTCCGCCAGCCCGTTCCACGCAACCGATTCGCATGAATTTTTTTTTAAATGAAACCTCTCGCTGCATAGATTTGTCATCAAGCATTAGAAATTACCTAACTTGCACATTCATCAAGTTATATCCAAAAACAATTTTCTCCCATACATTTTTTACGTTTTCGTAGCCGTAGTCAATGACTTTCTGCTTCTATATATCTGGTTTTCATTGAGGTAGGCGTTTCGTTATAGGCCTAAAACACGCGCTGAAAAGAGCTCTTTCATTTGATGGTATGCTCATTTAAATTGGGTAAGTTTGAAGGAAGATAGGTGTGGACATTGAACTTATTTTTCAATATTTTCCTATAAATTTCTTAAGATTCCATTGCTTTCTCTCTACATGGACGGTTCTAAATTCAAAAATATTTTGATGGCATCTAATAAGTTCCTTGCGGTAACTGCCAGGAAAAAACGTTATGCCTCCTTAAGGTGACCTTGCCTTACTTTCATACGGGTGTGAGTGTGGTGGTGTGTAAAATTATATCCGATGTTGGTCAAATTATCACTATAGTGAATTATCGCTGATGGCAGGTAATATTCCCCGAATGTTACCTGTTAACCCTTAATGTTGGGTGAACTGATTTTTCGTGTTTTTAAATTACGGACTTTCTTCGGGCAATTTTTATTTATGTGGGACATATTACAGCGGTTCATAGTACTATTGTCATATAAGTATATTATTACAAGTGGTAGTTATGGTAGAAATTGTAGTATTGGTAAGAATAGTAGTTTTGAGAGAAAAGGTAGGTGTTTTTGACAGCATCGGCGGTTTTGGTAGAAATGGTAGTTTTGAAAAATGTTAGATATGATAGTGTTAGTACGAATAGTAGTTTTGATAGGAATAGTATTTTCGGTAGGAATAGTAGTTTTGGCAGAAATTGTATTTCTGGCACATATTGTAGTTTTGGTAGCAATGTTACTTACGATTGCTACCAAAGCTACCATTCCTACCAAAACTAAAATTTTGACCAAAACTATAAACGTCATTATTACACATTTCTAAATAATGATGGATTAATCACACCCATACACAAAATAAAACCTACTTATTTTCTTACTTATAAAAAAAAGTTATTTTTCTATATTTTTAATTTTGATAGTAAAATATTGACAGATAAAGAAAAAGTGAAGTTAGCGTAAGTTAGTTACTTAAGGACGCGTTTACAAAATTAGTAGGTACAAAATCGCGTCACTACAGCGACACGGCGGCAACAGTACGTACTACGTACGGTAACTTGCGGAAATGTAGTTCAACTAAATAACTTTGAGACTTAGATTTTTTTGTGATATGTATCTATGTGTTATAGGCCTGGCTGTGCGAATTACGTACAAATAAGTTTCTTATTTTTATATACCTAAATTGACATTACTTTATTTTTTCCATTATGTTGATTCAGGATATATTTCGGTATTTAGATATTATTTTGTTTCTTGCGTTGAAGTCTGGTAAGATTATGTGCCATCCTATTCAAATGTTGCGACTGGAACTCATAAAAGAGTAGACCTAGTGAGGCCAGGTTGGGGCTCATTTTATTTGTTTTAGTGAGACCCTACCACTGGTAGTAGTGAAGTAACCTTCCAAGGTTATTCGATGAGTCTTACTGGTACTCTTATGTGAGTAGAGCTAGGCATGCCGAGTTTGGCTCATTTTGTTTGTACATAAGAGACCCTACCACTGGAACTTATGAAGTAACCTTCCAGGGTTATTAGATGACTCTTGCTGGTACTCATATGTGAGTAGAGCTAGGCATGCCAAGTTTGGGCTCATTTTGTTTGTACATAAGAGACCCTACCACTGGAACTTATGAAGTAACCTTCCAGGGTTATTCAATGACTCTTGCTGGTACTCATGAGAGAGTAGAGCTAGGCATTCCGAGTTTGGGCTCATTTTGTTTGTACATAAGAGACTCTACCACTGAAACTTATGAAGTAACCTTCCAGGGTTATTCGATGACTCTTGCTGGTACTCATATGTGCGTAAAGCAAGGCATGCCGAGTTTGGGCTAATTTTGTTTGTACATAAAAGACCCTACCACTGGAACTTATGAAGTAACCTTCCAGGGTTATTCGATGACTTTTGCTGGTTCTTATATGTGAGTAGAGCTAGGCATGCCGAGTTTGGGCTCATTTTGTTTGTACATAAGAGACCCAACCACTGCAACTTATGAAGTAACCTTCCAGGGTTATTCAATGACTCTTGCTGGTTCTCATATGTGAGTAGAGCTAGGCATACCGAGTTTGGGCTCATTTTGTTTGTACATAAGTGACCCTACCACTGGAACTTATGAAGTAACCTTCCAGGGTTATTCGATGACTCTTGCTGGTACTCATATGTGAGTAGAGCTAGGCATGCCGAGTTTGGGCTCATTTTGTTTACACATAAGAGATCCTACCACTGGAACATACCTAGCTCTACTCACATATGAGTACCACAAAGAGTCTTCGAATAAACCTGAAAAACCTGAAAGGTTACTTCATAAGTTCCAGTGGTAGGGTCTCTTATGTACAAACAAAATGAGCCCAAACTCGGCATGCCTAGCTTTACTTCCAAATGAGTACCAGCAAGAGTCATCGAATAACCCTGGAAGGTTACTTCATAAGTTCCAGTGGTAGGGTCTCTTATGTACAAACAAAATGAGCCCAAACTCGGCATGCCTAGCTCTACTCACACATGAGTACCAGCAAGAGTCATTGAATAACCATGGAAGGTTACTTCATAAGTTCCAGTGATAGGGTCTCTTATGTACAAACAAAATGAGCCCAAACTCGGCATGCCTAGCTCTACTCACACATGAGTACCAGCAAGAGTCATTGAATAACCCTGGAAGGTTACTTCATAAGTTTCAGTGGTAGGGTCTCTTATGTACTAACAAAATGACCCCAACTCGGCATGCCTAGCTCTACTCACATATGAGTACCAGCAAGAGTCATCGAATAACCCTGGAAGGTTACTTCATAAGTTCCAGTGGTAGGTTCACTTATGTACAAACAAAATGAACCCAAACTCGGCATGCCTAGCTGTACTGACATATGAGTACCAGTAAGAGTCATTGAATAACCCTGAGAGGTTACTTCAAAAAATGCAGTGGTAGGGTCCTTATGTACAAACAAAATGAGCCCAAACTCGGCATGCCTAGCTCTACTGACACATGAGTACCAGCAAGAGTCATTGAATAACCCTGGAAGGTTACTTCATAAGTTCCAGTGGTAGGGTCTCTTATGTACAAACAAAATGAGCCCAAACTCGGCATGCCTAGCTCTACTCACATATGAGTACCAGCAAGAGTCATCGAATAACCCTGGAAGGTTACTTCATAAGTTCCAGTGGTAGGTTCACTTATGTACAAACAAAATGAGCCCAAACTCGGCATGCGTAGCTTTACTCACATATGAGTACCAGAAGACTCATCGAATAACCTTGGAAGGTTACTTCACTAGTACCAGTGGTAGGGTCTCACCAAAACAAATAAAATGAGCCCCAACCGGGCATAACTAGGTCTACTCTTTTATGAGTTCCAGTCGCAACACTTGAACGGGATGGTATACCATCAGTCCAGATAATCTTACCAGATTTCAACGCAAGAAACAAAATAATATCTAAATACCGAAATATATCCTGACTCAACGTAACGGAGAAAATAAAGTAATAATGTCCATTTATACAAAAGAAATTTACTTGTACGTAATTCGCACAGAATACGAGAAGTATCAAATTGATTTTAGCGAATATTTTGTATTCGTTTATTGCTTTTTTCGTCTTCGGGCTGCAGCGACAAGCGACATAGAGTCCACTCCCGACGGCGCTCAAGCGCAGACTGAGATCTCATTGCAGAATTTGGATATATAAATCAAGAAAGTGGCTAAATAAAACGAACCTTATTGCCACACATTAAGACACACGTATGCGAGCAAAATAGAAGAAAAATGTAAGATGATTTTTTGCTTTTTTTGAGTCAATTTACAATATTTTGAAAAAAAAATCTAATTGTTTTTGAGTTGACTATATTTACTACCCTATTCTATCTTTGAAAATCTAAATAAATGTAAAAATAGAGAGAAAATTGTACCCAAAAATAGCAGTATATGCCTATTTTTGATTTAAGAGGCCGTTTCGAATCGATTTTACATTAATATTAATTAAATATTTTTTATTTATTTTCAGATTGATTTATAGATAAAAAAGTAATCAATTTATCGTAATCATTAGTTTTATTAGTTACTATCTAAAATTGTCGTAAAATGTACCGGAAATATGTGGTTTTTTGATACAAGCGTAAACGCGTCCTTAAGTTTCTGATTTAATAGCGTATTTTTATTGAAAAATGCTCTGAGAAAGTTTGAACAAAGAATCTTGGTCAATGACAGCCCTGTGGGAGATTTGGTACCGGATGGTCCTCCTACTGCTAAAAAAATACGGGTGGTAACGGGTTCAGATTTGATTAATTCTACCATCAACAATTTTATTTTCAAGTGATTTCCATTCTTGGTGACGGTAGATGCTTATTCCGCGCAATTTCTTATTGTTTATATGGAAGTGAGAATAAACATTATGAAATTCGTTTGGCCACTGTTGATAACATAGTCAATAGGTAAGTGGGATGTAGGTATATAGTAACTTTATTGTTGGGGACGAAGCATATGGCCAGACCATTACAAATGCAACAGATTACAAACGTGTGATGGGTGCCAATAGACAGTGCGCAGGGCATGCTGAACTTCAGAGTGTAAGTGAGCTATATCCCGAGTGTCAATTCAGAGTTCCCCTGGAAAATAGTTATACGTTTACTGACTATGGTACTGGTGAAATTGTTCATAACTTGCTATTTTCTGGGCACCTGGACGAAAGACATTACAGTGTCAGCACAGGGCAGCACAGTCATATTGAAGAATTTTCTTTCATCAATGTTCATATTATAGTTATATATCCCTATTGCGCGGCATTCAGTAATGCTAAGGTGGAAATTTCACGATACCTTAGGTGCAACGCAAAGACAATGTTGTGAGAAAAGAAGTTTTGTGATATATATATATATGTTGGGTAAGAATATCACCTTTTTACTTATTAGATAAGGCTACAATGTACTTAGCATACCTATATGTAAGAGCTTTTTTATAATATTAAAATATGCTGTGGAGCAGCACGGGTCCTCTAGTAAAGATTTAATATTAATTAAATACTACCTATTATTTATATGTGCTATTTACTAATATAATAGGTTTGAAGTTGGTGCCGCGCCTTTAACAAATAATAATATTTTAATCATAATAATGAATATGAGCAAATTAATACATTACTTCGTAAGTATTAATTTGGCTTGGCACCGACTATAAACCTATTAGTAAACAGCACATAATATAAATAATAGGTAGGTAGTATTTAATTAATATTAAATCTTTACTTATTATTTTTTACTTTTTAGTTTTTGATGTCGGTTTTTTTAACGTACTTAGTTATTTTTATTGAAAATACAGCCAGCATGGTCAGAATCCTCTACGGCAAACCCGCCCATATAGGTGTTATGAATTATGGTTCACCAGATGATTTGTAGGTACCTACGTAATGTAATTAAAACAGTGAACACAAGGAATAAGCATAAACTAGTGGGCACTAACTACCGTCTACATTAAGTTCATAACTCATTTGCGGGACTCGGTATACAATTCTTCAACAAATTACCTCTGGAAATAATGAATTTACCTCTGCACAAATTTAAAGCCACTACTAGGAATTTTCTTTTAAAAGGGGTTATTACACTATTAAAGAATTTCTAGATGACAAGACATCATATGGGTCTAGTTGGTTTTTTAAATTCACTATTTGTTCTTTTTATGACTGTGTAATAAAATACTCTCTTCTTAATAATTAGTAACATGTTAAGTGGAGATGCCTTGTGAACACTCATGATGTTTGCAGGGTTTGTATATTTTTATGATTTGTTGAATCTAGTATATATATAATCAGTTTTTATGACTGATCTAATCATGGTTCACTTGTCACCTTTACAAAATTCTTTAATCTATTGGTTGCTGATACATCTATACTGCTGTCGCTATAGTGTTTTGTTGTTGTACTATTCACATATTTTTTTCATATTAATTTATTTCTAATCAGTGTTGCGAAGTGTTTTGGCTGTGTCAGCAATCCTGGTACCACAAATTGTAAGAATAAGATTCTGATTTAAAAAAGAGTGGTATGAGTTTCTTCCAGGCTCTTCTCATAGCGCTACCATCCCGAAGCTGGTTGTAAAAAAAAGAAATGACGTTCATAAGTGTTGCCTTTGTAACCTATATGAATAAATGAGTTTGAATTTGAATTATGCATAAACGGAATCAAACGTATTCTTTTCGCTAACTGTGCCTAATCTTAATATATAAAATCCTTGCGTTACTGACTGACTGACAGACACGCTACAGCCGAAACTATTGGGCGCAGGAAGCTGAAATTTGGCATGTATGTTCCTTGGGGACCGTAGGCGTGCACTAAGAAGGGATTGCCCGAAATTCCCACGGGTTCGGCCAAAACGGGTAAATTTAAAAAAATTCAGGCGTAGCTGCTGGCGTTCTCTAGTGAACTATAATCCAATTAATTGCCGACCGAGAGATTCCATTCCAATTACCCTTAGACTAAACACAGAAGTAACGAATGTATTTTCGATGTTCCGACAAAACCACGCACCGTGAGAAGACGGTTATCCATTAAAAACATTTTTTTACGAGTTTTACGAAGGTACTTCTTACTTGTTGTGGCAATCCACGACAAGTATTGACTTGTCTCGTAACGCGTAGCGTTCTTTTTTGCCCGAATTTATTAGGTACTTAATTTATAATAATCCGGCGGATTTATCTTTCCGGTTTATCTTGGTTGCATCCAAGACTTTCACATTGGAGGCCAGGGCCTGCACACTAGTCCCAAGTCTAAACAGATATGACAGAATTTTATTTTATTATTTTATACCCAGACTGACGACAGACGACTACCATTTAAACTCCCCAACCCTAAAAGATAACTATATTCCAGGACTAAGACGGATTTAGACCAGTATTTGCACTATCCGGTATATTCTAGGGTACCGACCCCCATAGCGCTGTCGAGAATCTACATGACAGCCGGCACCGACGCGATGGCTTAACGTGCTCTCCGAGGTACGGGGTAAGCGATAATTAATTAACGATGCGATTTTAACAAAAAAAAATTAAAAAAAGAAATTTGGCAGATTTTTTTATTAAGTATGATTTTTTTAAACTTATTTGACAGTAATCGCTTACCATCAGGCGATAAGCAGGAAATTTCCGTAGCTCCCCCCCGTGGGATCTCCACCTTGTCGTGGTGGGGGGGCTCAGTAACCGTGGCTTGGACACCCGCGGTGAAGCTAAGAGCGATCCCGGAAGCCCACGCGGAGCGTCTAGGCAGGCCTCCTTCACTCGGCCGTACCTACAGCGATAAGTGCCTACACTTTCGCGCGGCTTCCAAGCCGCGTCGTCATCGCTCGCGCGCAGGGCTAGCTAATAACGTGAATTATAATAGTGAACAACAAAAATGTCTCATCACAAGTCTGGTGCAAAGTATTGCTCATTTAACGGATATGTGTCGAAAGCAACTTGAAATTTTGATTTTATTTATTTTACGAGAGCAACTTGAAAATTGTACTTTTTATTTGTTTAGATATCACAACGATTATGGTGTCAAATTAAAGATCTAGTTCAAAAACCATTTTATCTGTTTGAATCATGTAAATCGGTCTACGCGTTTAGGAAATAACTAAGAATTAGTATAGTGAAAACGAAACGAAACCAGAATTTTTATGGTTTTTGTTCTACGAGCTCAAATAGTGGGATAGGATACTTATAGTATATATATTTATTATTAGGTACGTGGTCAAGTAGGTAGATAGACGATGAATAAATATTATGGTAGCAGCGGCAAGTCGACAACCCTAGCGCGACAGCTAGCGCACCGCTACGCGCCAGACAGCGACAGCGTTATATGTTAGAAAAGAGCGGGAACAGTTAGGTCAATATCGCGTTAGATACAGAGTGCTTATGCGAGCTGAATTGCACTTTCTTGCTTAGTACCAAGAGTCGCCATTTCTATAAATTGGTTTGCGAAGTGGTGCTTCTGTTCGTAAGAACTATCTATTCTGTGGTCTAGGCTTGGAGGAGCCTGCGCAGGATGCGTCCAAAGGTGCGGGTGCGGGGAACACGTCTGTTTGTCCCTCGCAGTCGGGCGCGGTAGCGGGAGGAGAGGCGTGTCGGTGTTGCGTTGCCGCGCGCCCTATCTCCTGCGACCAAATAGGGGCGCATCATCGTTGCGTCGCGGTGGGGCCGCAGAGGAAGAAGAGATGCGGTGTTGCCAGGTTGCCGTCCTCCCTATCCTCTGCGGCCGCTGGGTGTTTTGGCGGCGGAGCCCAACACCGTCATCTGCCGCCAAGGGGGTTTAGTTCGGGACCCGCCTGACCATCTGGCGGGCCAATACCCATCTTACCCGAATGCTTCGGCGATACCCGACCCCCCGACACACGGGTACATGAGGAACACGGGTTGTAAAAATAAAAATAAAAAAGGAAATGCCCGTAGCTACGCACATTCTATTTTAATTTAACCGTTTTACCCGGTCCCGGGGGAATTTCGCGAAATACCATGTTAGTGCACCTTTACAATCCATAAGGAACATGCATGTCACGGTTTCTTGCGCCAGATAGTTTTGGCTAGCTGTGCTTTGTCTGTCAGACAATCAATAACGTAAGAATTGTAGACATATAGATTAATAGGTATAAATATAGGTGGAAATTTAACCATCATCGTCCTCGCGTTGTCCCGGTTGCATCCGAGACTTACACGCCTCGGAGCCCGGGTTCCGTTTACTGGTGTAACCAGATTTGGCAGAATATCAGCTTCAGGTGGTAATTTAACACATACAGATAACAGAAAGCCACTTGCTTCTATCCTTGCAAACCTCACGCGCTTCCTCTACACTCATTCTCATTATCCAAATTCTGGCAATTTAATATTGCGAATTTAATCCGATCAGAATCCTCAAAAAACCTGCAAGTTACGAATACCTATGTATAGTGTAGGGGTATATGAAGATGTTTGAGGTATGTGTGAAGAGATAAAGGGAAGATGCAAAACGAAGAAATAATTATATACTTTACTGTGGTACCACATTTAAATATACTTATAAATAAACTACCTAACTACGACCTAACTGTACCTATGCGTGAAGGGAGACGACTGCCGCGCCGCGCTAATGCAATATTACGCCTCGCATATAATTTGTAGCGTCAGCAGCCGCTACATATAGGTACCTATAGATCTTTTTCGTCTTCGAGTGACGTCGGATACCGATAGGTAGGCACATGTCCTTGGCACGTTGTCACTATGAAGGACTCATTGCCACAAGGCCGCAAATAGGATCTACGTTTTGATGTGCGTAAGTAACTGAGCACGTTTTTATACTGTACGTATACCTACATACTACTATGAATGCTCATTCATGCTTCAATCTTCTTTACATGACCTTAATATACAATACTTGTTGGATTGGGTACATTCATTTTTTTACTAGCGAGTCTGAATTGTGACGAAAATCGGGCTTTGGCATTAAACTGTCTGTCCAGGTTCAGAGAAAGTATAGTCCCCAAACCATTATAAAAAAACATTAAGACTGGAAATATAAAAAGAGTTGCCTCTGATTTTTAAAGCGCCTGGAGCAATTTGACCGCGCTGTGAAAATTCACAGCGCAGTCAAAATTGAAAATAATGGCTGCCTATAATGTCAAATAGGTACAGTCAAACCCAAAAGTCACTACATACCTCAAATTCTTTTATTTTACTTTGATTACCTATTGATTTGTCCGTGTGGTGTCGGATTAAGAATACGAATTGTCACCACCCCATATCATCATGGGTGACGTAAGAGTCGACAGAGGGAGCATTTATTATGCAGAGAACAGCACTGTAAGAGAAGGAAAACTTGATACAAACCCTATACCAACCCGCTTGGCCAGCGTGGTATAGTAGGCCAATTCCTCCTTTCAAAGGAGAGGCCTAGTCCAGCAGTGGACTATTAAAGGCTGTTGATGAGATGACCTTTTGATTGGTATTAGACAAGTTAAATCCAATTTTGTGGTATCCCAACTCTTGTCCAACGGCCGCCATCAGCAAAATTCGCAAAGATTTTTCTCGTTCATCTGGCAAACCTTCGTTCGCATATAACATTTGTAGAAACATTTTTCGTTGCTATATTGTATACTTAATAACTTTGTTCTATAACTATTAGTCATAGTATCAAAAATAACAAAGAAAGTTTGTAGGTCGATGTCACTGTGTGTTATCGAAAATACGGACTTGGTTTCTTATAAAAACTTTGATTGTTGTCAAGTTTATAATCAATGCCATTTTAGTAAGACTAGCGATCTCTGATTTGATTTTCAACTGATCGAGTCGACAGGTGGTATGTTCCTTTCTGACCCTTGATCCGCGCCAGGGTGTTCTGAGCTTCTGAACTTTTCTTTAACGTTCTATGTGCATGTTATGCTCGGGCCACACTACCTTACTTAATCTTTTAAATTTTTAGCTTTCTGTCGGGTATCCCAGAGAGACGGTTCGGATTGCAATAACTCCAAAAATTCGAGCGCTTTTTCATTTGACCACTCCATATCGGTAGATACGTGCGTCGTCGTCGAACTCGTGTTGCACACTGAACATACGGTAGTGTGGCCACAAACGCAATAATTACTGCGGTAATCTTCTTTGATGTGCGAAAAAGATCGCCGCCGGAGCTATTGCCTACCGGCATATGCCATATTGATTGGCATTGTAAAATTATGGCCATAAATCGCGGTTACACCTAGGCGTTGTTGAAATTATGGCAATAATTATTGGCATATCCCGGTAGTGTAGTCCGAGCATAACACTATGCAATCGTCCAACGGTATAGCTACATTTTTTTTACAAAATTCGTGTTAAAGTTCAGCTCAAGTAGGTAACCTACTTTTAGCATTTTCAAGGGTCTTATTAAGTAGATGGTTACTGCCAGTTACCACCGCTTTGTACCCGGTCACGTAACGCATTGTTTACTCGTCACATAAAACGATAGAGTACCTACTTAGTACTTATATTGAAGCGCGGCGAGCGGCGTGCGACGGGCGGGGCGAAGTAAAAGTCACGTCACCCGTGGTCACGTGCGAGCAAGCGTGGCTCGGCGCGGCCTGTACAACGACTGTTGGACGTGCGCACAACAAACTGACGAAATCTTGTATTTTATTCCGCGTATAGGCTCCATTGCACGCTTAATATACACTTCTGCAACCTTAATATACACTAAATTACTGTGGTAGTCAGTTTATCGAATTTTAACTATGGGATTCGAAGTTCACGACACGAGCTAAGGAATGTGCCTCGACATTCCGAGCTCCGACGCCCCGTGCCATATTTTGACGCTGCCGCGCCGTCACATGACTTAACCGGCCGGTGTTTGTATATGATCCGCTCACAGTAGCCGCGAAGCTCTCAGGGTGACGACGTCTGTGAACGCTCTCTACATGCAGACAAATACGATAACAACAAAATATATTCGCTGTGATCGTTTGTCGAAAATGGATTGCGAAGATCTAACCTAAGAGTGTTGTTGTGCTTTGTGTTTTACTAAATCCGTGAACGGATAAAATGTAAACAGACGAATTGTTTTTTAATATAAAACAAGTGATAGTGATATTATACAGTGACCTGTTGTTTTTGTTGTGACAGACAGTGAATATGGAAACACGGCATTATTGGGAGGAGAACGGACATTCCGTTAAATATGACAAGTAAGTTAACATATCATAAATAAAAGCATGTGCAGGGTACAAGACTGATAAAGCGGACCTAAAAGAAATATAAACATTCAAATAGAAAAGGCGTGACGTGCGATAAATAATGGACTGTTTAATTTTCTAGCGCGCGAATACCTACCTCCTACATTACAAGGTCTTTGACCCGAGTTATTCGCGACTAATCGTACGAAGTTGATTGATAAAACTTATTCAAAAGAATTCACATAATATGCGTTATCATTTGTCTAATCACATACGAATGCTGTTTTTGAAAAAACTTTCACAATCGTGAACGAATGACCTTGTCCCATATATTAAAACAGAATTATACGCCAATTCAGATTTCATCTTTTCCATATTTATTTTCTTTTAGGAAGTGTCGTGTTCATTTTGGTACCTAGCTGTTTATCAGTTTTACAAAGATTTCATTAGATTTTCATGAATTTTGTTGGCTAATATTGTGTCTAAGTGAAAAAATGTTTGAATAATGTGCTGGAATTATAATAGGTAAGTCGTTACTTTTGGTGTCGACCTTTTCACTTTTCGATTACCAATGCAGTTTGACGGTAGGTACTGTTTGTGACGAGATAATCGAGATATGCGTGAATGTGAGACTATCAGACAGTAGACTGGTTTACAGCTACAGCATGCCAGGTTTACGACTACGACCGACGAGTCTATGAATATTGTTGATGGATGCCACTAGGATTAGAATATAGCTAAACACATGTTAAAAAGGTGTATCTTTTGTAGTAAGACTGTTAATCTGTGCAGCCATTCCCGATTAATTCGTAAATCGCTAGTTTTTTATGTGGTTTAAAAAATAAACATGCACGCACATATAAGCCGATATACCTACCTACCTTCATTTACCTACGTGCTTTTGGCCTGTTGACCGTCCCAAATAATTGTTGTTATCAAGACCTATCTATATTGTAGCATTTCTAGACAAAGAAATATATAAATCATATTATATAAATTAAGATCTGATATTTAATATATCACAGAGTTTAAATTCATAAAATACTCAGCACGGATTTTGTTGCGACTTTTGTCGCTGACTGTACTTATCGAATTGGAATTTAAAATAAAAATATTGGAAATTAACACGAAGAGAGCATTTTTGAAATAACCTAATTGGTGATCTAAATACTTATGTAAATACCTATTATTTTATTTATTTATTTAACCTATTATTTTATTTTTATCATCTAGTTTTTATTGTCACACACCTACTAGATAAAGATAAAAGAAACGAGCTAGAAATTTTAACAACGGGTTCCTTTTATGAAATATGCACTTACTAAGGAAGGATTCTTTTCATGATATACCTACCTACGACTAATCGGGTAAAATAGGTAAATGTTGAAAGTTTAGGCCATAGAGATATTAGAATAGAGTGGCAGAACAGTACCTAACTCAATACTGTGTCGTGTCCGTCGGTGCGAGAGAGAACACAACATTAAAGGCCCCCTGCATCTCTGTCTAACAATACATGCACAACTTCAACATTACGCAGTGGCGTGATACCTGTAACTATTATTTATATCAGTTTATCAGTAATCAATAGTTTAAAAATATATAAACATTTTTGTCACTTCAAACTATCTTCGTGTATCAATAAAAACAACTTTTAAACTATTGATTACTAATAAACTGATTTCAATAATAGTTACAGGTAGCACGCCACTGCGTAATGTTGATGTTGTGCATGTATTGTTAGAGAGAGATGCAGGGGGCCTCTAATGTTGCGTTCTCTCTCCCACCGGCGGACACGAATAGGCCCCACTCTGCCACTCTATTCGTAATATCTCTATGGTTTAGGCACAGTCAAATAATCCATACAGTCGCTCGACGAACGCGTCTAGACGGGTCAATCGTGCGGGGGCCAAGAGGTGAGACGCGGGAAGAGCGGTACCTAGTTACATATATCGCCTTAGTTCCTAACTAGGTACATGTTTTTGGGGGCTGGCACGTGCTTGTTTTTTGTTCGTTGCTTATTTATTTGCTTATGAATATTAATTAAGATGGTGCACACGACTTGTGCTGTGAGACATTGAAATTCTTTATGCTGTTTAAAGATTTAAATAAATAAGGATTTAAAAAATCTGCGATTTCATCAATTTACTTATACCAAAAAATTAAATTTCGTTAATTATAATTATTTATATTATTTTGAAATGTATGTACCTATAACCACTTAAAATAATGTGCACATTCCTACTAATCTACTAACTTTTTACAATATCTCATGTCTGGCCAAATCACAGAATAAAGTAGCAATTATTGTATGTAAACAACATGTCAGACGTAAGAAAATATGCGTTGTAAGGTAATATTCGATTCTGGTGTGATTTTAATTTCATTCAATAAGTACCTAGTACCTTCGCATTAGGTAAGTACCTATCACATATATTATTATGTATCTTGGTAACGGCGCATCCTAGCTCAAAAATAACCATAATTATTTTTGGCCCCTTTTTATAAGCCCCACATATGTTCTCCGTAATCTCATAGCCCGGTCACCCATCCATAAAATGACCGTGATGTCTATTGCTTTACCTTAACGTAGTTTGCACGAAAAAGATCTGCAAAATACTTCATATCGATAACATAGGCTCTGCAAGCTGATCCCAAGGTTACCCATCCATTAAACCACCGCTATGTCAATCGCTTTATTTTAACTTGGTTTGTACGAAAAATGCTTTATATTCTTAACCGCCTCTCACGACACCTGCGGGATGAAATAGGTGCTGACTGACACTTTGTATGCAAATCTGTCACCGCACGAAAAATGCAACGTGTTTTATAATAATTATTTATCGTTAATTATTGTAATATAATAAACTAGCTTTTTCCCACGGTTTCACCCGCGTCCTGAGGGAACTTCTTCGCGTACCCGGTTAAGTATTAGCCTAAGTTACTACTTGGTACATCAGGCCAGTGAGGTCCCGTCAAAATAGGACCAGCCGTTCCAGAGATTAGCGAAAACAAACTGATAGACAAAAATTGTAAAAAATGTAATTTCGGTGTATGTACCGTGTGCCAGTGAGGATCCCGTCAAAATAGGTCCAGCCGTTCCAGAGATTAGCGAGAACAAACAGACAGACAAAAATTGTAAAAAATGTCATTTCGGTGTATGTACCATCTATCCATATGCATTTAGTAAAAAGCGGTTATTTTAATATTACAAACAGACACCCCAATTTTATTTATTATGTATAGATAAGTGATTTACACTATAGGTATTATTCATGTACCGTAGCAATTGTAATATTTTTCTAAAATAAATAGACGGTGTTTGAATAAGTAGGTATTATTTACATGTGGCAGCCCTGGCCCTGGTCCTTGTCTAGACGTTGTCGGCTTTTTCTACGAGATCAAAGGCGTCAAACTACTGTATGTCTTTTATGTCTTTATACTGTGGTTTAGGCTAGGCGACGCCGTACATACCTACTACCCAAGTAACAATATTAATAAAATAGGTAACGTAAGCTTGTAACACTACGGGCGAGAGAATTGAAAAATAAGTATTTGTAAAATCTATTGCTGTCGCGCAGCCTCAAGCCTCCCCCCGCAGAGCGCGATAGAGACAACGCTACTGCTGGACCAAAAATACCTATTAAATGTACACAAAATCAACGTTTCGTATTCCCTTGATTCTTTCTCCAAAACTTCATCGATTTACCTAGTTTTTCATATTAAATTAAAGAAAGGCCTTGGCCGTGTTCCTGTGTTTTCCTTTTTTAAATAATCTAGCCAAATTTGTTTTTTGGATGTTTGAACACAGCGAAAAATCTGGCCAATAGGCTAGTTGACTAAAAAAAATTTATAAGTCCATCCTTTAGATTATTCAAAAATAAGCGATACGTATTTTTTTATTTGTAAATTAAACCAAAAATTACCAAGATATAGCTCATTAAAGTTACGTATAACGTCACACCGTGCTGCATTTTTTCGCACTAGATGACGTCACACGTAACTTTAATGGGCTATATCTTTGTTATTTTTTATTTAATTGAAAAAAGAAAAAATACGTGTCCAATATTTTTTATAATCTAAAATACGGACTAAATAAAATGTAATTATTTTGACCCTGGAAACTACCCTATTTTTGAGATATTTGAAGGTTCATATCTTTTTTAGTATTTAATTTATGAGAAAAAGGAAAACATAGGGACATGGCAATCGGGCCATACATCTTTTGGAAAAAAAAATTGCTCTACTGGCATTATCCAGGGAGAAAACAGGAGACTACGTTTGTATGGAAAAACGGCCGTGGTGTTTCCTCTTAAAAGCAAATGGATTCCTCTATCACTAACAAGATTCCTTTTTATCGAAGTCCTTTCGTCAGTCGATATTCATTTGATATTTCCGTCAAAATTTTCCACCAGCGACGCTTCGTTCGTAATTAAATTAATTTATTTTGCCTCTTCAATATTTTCTTTTAACCTTGTTATTTATTACTTGTATTAGGTACAAACTTCTAATATAAAGCCTCAGTGTCATATTCGTATAGGGCGCTAATATTATCAGATACAGTAAAGAAACTTCGGAAAAGTTTTGTGAAATTCGTCCTTAATTTTAATTATTTTTTATAATAATTGTTATAGCACTAGGATATGTCTTATGTCTACACAACATTCTCACTCACGTAGATTTATTATTAGGTATGATTACATATTCATAAATATAAAAGAAGCAACACTTACACGACTTAGGTACTTAAAACATATGTTAACTCGATATCGAGCGAACGAAGGTCTTGAAATCGATCTATGAATCAACATTTATATTGTACCTACTTATTATTATGTACAAAGATGGTGATACAATAAATAGGTATATAATATTCTACCACATTCACACAACACCATCTAGTCCCAAACTAAGCAGAGCTTGTACTATGGGTACTCGATAATGGATAAACATACTTATATACTTTTTTTTTCGTAAATACATCCATATTATACATAGAAACACCCAGACCAAGACAAACATCCATGTTCATGCACACAAATGTTTGACTTGAGCGGGAATCGAACCCGCGACCTTCGGTAGCAGTCGTTTACACTCCCGCGGCGCCAACCGGTCGTCAAATATGCCTGGTGCTCTTTGGTAGCATTTTAATCAATCCTTCATCTCTTCTCTTTTAAACTATCACGTCTATAATCTATGACAGAATTTAGTGATTTTTGGTGTGTTCATTTGTTCATGAAGAAGATTATATAAACACTCCGTCGATTTATCCTTCTGGGCCTTCTGTTCTCAAATCGATCAGCTATTCTCACTGATTACTGATTAGTAAGCGCCACGCATCGTATATCCCAAAATTACCTTTCACCGTTCACTTACAAAACTGACAAGTAAAAATATTAATAATAATATCCTCGTGATTAATCCAGATCGATTTTCGGCCATGAACATTCTCAACAGAATCTCTCTGACCTAGTGACCTAGGAGAGAGGGTGGGTTTAACACTGCTTTATTCTTGGCCTGTTATGTTGAGAAACCACATTTTTGCTCGATCCGGGCATTGAACTAAAACCTCATGAATAAATGTCAGTTGGTTTGCTTACTGCACGGTAGTCAATGGAAAAATAGGTAGGTAAGTAGTTTATGATGATAAGTAATTAATTACCCTCTTGGCTAAACCACAGCAGGTAGATTGTAACGGCAGTCTGCCGACGTCATGATAGTTACCTAGAGTTACGGATATCATCTTGACCTTTTGGTTAATTTATAATCTATGCACGTGTCTACGTGCATCGTCATCTATAATCGCACAGATAAAAATCTAAAGTGTGACAGTGCAAGCAAACAAAAATAATATAATTTACAACTTCCAAGCGCGAAATAGTTAGTAAGGTCGATTTTCGTGTTTTTTTTTTACAGTTGAAATATTCCCAAAGTTTCGGAATACTTCCGAAGTACCTATTCGACGCGAATGATTCGGAATTTTTCTCGCCAGCATCTATATGTGACACCCATCTACAGCAGTTAAAAGTCTATGAGTTCAAAAGGACGATTATTGACAAGCTAATAATGAACTAAGTCTATTCCAATTTTGAATGGAAATATACTCCGATGTACTTAATTAAAAATTAATAGCGTTTAGTATCAGAAATTGAGTTAATCTTAAACTAAAGTTAATATAACTTTTTTATTTATCAGCTTAAATAAACAATAAGAGATTGCCCTAACCTAACCCAATAATAATCTTAATATATAAAATCCTTGCGTTACTGACTGACTGACAGACACGCTACAGCCGAAACCATTGGACGCAGGAAGCTGAAATTTGGCATGTATGTTCCTTGGGGACCGTAGGGGTGCACTAAGAAGGGATTTCCCGAAATTCCCACGGGATCGGCCAAAACGGGTAAATTTAAAAAAAATGCAGGCGTAGCTGCTGGCGTCCTCTAGTTTGGCCATAAAGCCATAATAAATATTTGTATTATTATTGCAACGGAAAATTAACTGCAAAAAATTAAATTTTGGCATATCGTTACACAGGCTCCTTAGTGATGTTTGCAGATTTTTTGTAATCTAGGGAGTATCTTAAGTCTATTTCAGATATCTGTATTAGTCGATTATAAAGGTATTCAATGTCGTAATTTGTAGAGACTCGATAAAAAAAAATATGGCAATAATGTTCTCTGGTAGGATATTTTCAGTCTAGCATACACATAAGGTTCTTTCAAGTAATTAAGCACTAAACTATTAACTAGACTTGTGAGAAAAATTGAGAGTTATTTATAGATATATATTATTATTATTTAGGCCATGTTTTAACGCTGTGTGATGAAAACCAATTAATTTACGATGTAAGTGATACGTCTTTATTTATAAATACACATTTTATTATGTATGTATTGTATTAGTCTTCCATATGAGAGGCAGTGTCAGGAGGCAAACATAATACCTAGTACTTACTGACAAATGCTGACAATGAACACGGAAAACATGGCGGCACATTGAATGTGTACCTACAGACATGTCAGTTTATGCACCTGTAGAATCTATACATGCATATAGTCGTATTTCAATGCCAGATTTGTTTATCTTATAACTGAAGAGGCAAACAAGCGTATTATCCACCCGAGCTGTCGTGGTATGTACTTGTACTCGAATTTGATTTTATCAGTGGTATAAACAACTCGATGCAATCGATTTAACAGTCGGTACCTTCCAAGGTAGGCTACCTTGTAGGCTGCTTGCTATCGCCATTGAAAAAAAAAACAAACCTTACCCATAGCTCGATATCAAACTCTTTACCAGTGGTTCCCAAAGTTGACAGAGCTCCGACCAATCAAACAAAAATTCCAATCTTGAGACCTACTTGTTAACTGTTTTTTTGACAAAAAGACGGCATAAGTGGGAGGATAAAGGCGTAAAGAGGAGGAGAACTCCGGTCCGTCAGTGTCGCCTTACAAATCAGGAACCACTTAATATTCGCTCGCGACCGACCGACCAGTGGGTAGTAGGTTGGGAAATGCTGCCTTATACCAACTCGTCTGACAGGCGCAGGCCCAAAAATATTTCTACCGAGTCCAGGTAGAGAAAATAGAGGTCCAGTAAAGAGAGGCCTATGTCCAGCAGCAGACTGCGAAAGGCTATAGTGATCAGGTGATGTGAACCATACCGTCATACGATTTTTCACTCATCGCACAAGGCTTTTTTTATCCAAATTACTTGTTGCAACTTACTCAACTTACCAAGTAAACTGTGCAAAAATCTGTATCCCGTTCGAGTGCTCTATTAAATCCAATAGAGATTGTATAGATTCTAATATCTATATTGCCATAAATTTCAAAAGGGCATGTTGCACCAACGTAAACAAAGTTAACCGGCTCATTCTATATTAACAATGATGAGGTCGTCTGTTATATTATCTGTATCTGCAGACTGCGTCATGCGCAAGTCATGCGTGTTTCGTACACGTGCTGTGTCGACTACAATACACCGCACCGCCTCCCCAAAGTGGGGCCTAAACATAGCGAGCCAAATGTGGCTCTCAATTGATG
The DNA here is from genome assembly GCA_944739405.2 of Euclidia mi. Classification (NCBI taxonomy): domain Eukaryota; kingdom Metazoa; phylum Arthropoda; class Insecta; order Lepidoptera; family Erebidae; genus Euclidia; species Euclidia mi. The sequence goes on along the minus strand of OX123188.2, from coordinate 8,879,576 downwards.
CAATATTTATTGTATCGCTGTTGTTGATGTTGTTGACGTGGCTACCTGCCGAGTTACCTTCACACAATTGGTCATTCTCTAGAAAAAGACAAAGCTTCTGTAGAAACAATTATTATTAGTCTAGAACATACAGGTCTGTATGGTAAATTTTTAGCTACAATTATAAAAAAAGTTTTGGGCCTCAATCCATATTTCTGTATTAATGTTTTGGAATGTGGTAGAAACTGAACTGCAATTATTGTCGAGCTATAGGCTCCCCTCCGACCTGCAACACCGATATTGAAAATGAAATAACGAAGTAAACAGTCGTAAGTGTAGTAACGAGGTTTTTAAACAAAAAAAAAAAATAGGTAGGCTACAAAAATATCGGGATGTGTGCTTGTGCCATTAAAGGAGCCAACTATCCAATTGAATATTTCTATCTTCACTAATTATTATTAAGGCTCTCCAATTGATATGTCAGTCGAGAAATTATTTTTATGTGCATACTCGTAGGTCTGTATACCTACAAATTTTAGCATTCTTACATTCTATCGTTAAGTGCATGTTCATAATCGTTCAAAATCAAGTCCACTTTTATCATGTCATATAATGTACGTACGTAGTATTGATTTCTACAGATTGTGATCATACCCTTGGGCCTTGTTGAATGTTGCTCTCAAGACGGTAGTACGCCCGACTAGCCCTCAGTTCGCGGGTTCATGGCCTTGTAAATCTGTGCCACCTGCAGCTCTGACGTCAGTATGTCGTTAGAGCTATTTATACACAAGAGTTCAATGCTACAAATGTAGCATAGTGTTCAGAGCTAGTCATAAACTTGTGAACGTTGCCTTTAATATTATTGTACACACAGCTAGAAGAGCTTTACAGTTGCAGTATGATTTTAATACTTATTTTCTACGTCATAAGAACGACCGCGACGGTACAAAGGTCAGTGTCTAGCTTGAACAGGAGCCATGTGTACTTAGTTATGGCGGGTGCTATGCGATGACGTCACTAAAGGGTCTGTTTCTATGAGAAGTTAGAGTTAAAACTAAAGCCTAGTTCACCACCTCGGTAGACGTTATCTACCAGATTAATTCAATACTAGAACCTCAGATTAATAATCTGAGACTAGAACGAAATTTGTATGACGTTATCAGCTAAATAAGTTAACCGGTCATCATCAGAGTGATGACACTGGCTAAGACGATAGTGTACATACCTACCTATTATTTTCTACCATTTCTAAGTTAAAGGAAACTAATTGCAGACTATCATCCATTTACATAATTCTAACAAGGATCTTTAGCCAACGTTGCTTACAAACTATTAGGTACGTGTTATTATTATCTTCTCTCTGGCCTTTACCTTTCGCCATGATAGTTCAATATGGTTATGTCAGTCTGATTTGAGTCAATCAATATTTTAAAATATTTATTGTATTAGGCAAGGGATCGTAAAAAGAATTATTAGCGGAGTTGTAGTTTAAATATTCATTGCTAAAGTAAAAAAGAAAAACATCACCATATTTCCCTCGAATAACATTTTCTACCCCTCAATGTGTTTTACTGAAGCTGCGTCATAATTATGAAATGTCTTTTTTCAGTATTAGGTACCTATTTATGTTGGTACTCGTATAAAGTTGTAAAATTCCAGACATAGTGTGCATACGTAGATCACTAATCACTAAGAATTGCTGTAGGTAACGTTAGGTACCTATAATGTCTCTGCATTATCTACTATTTCAGGCGCACATTTCAATATCGAACCATTACCTACGTAAAGTATGGGCATGTGTTAAAACAGTCCCGATTAATCCATCACCCATCAAGTGTTTTGTGGTTGTGGCGAAAGCGAAGCGAAAATAACAGCTCAGTACACGTGACAAGCGCGGGGGGGAAACGCCGTGTAGTGGGGGGAGGGGGGCTTGCACGCGCCGCCCGCCGCCGCGTCCTCGACACGCCGCGCGAAACGTGACCGAGCCGCGCCGCACACATTCATAAACCGAACGTAAATATACGTAACACACACGCAGCCACACATGTGCTCACGTTCGCCTGACATTAGTGGGATATCCCGACTGTATTAACTTTTTAGTTCAACTAGTCACTATGGAGATATTTTTTTTTATCTTTCATAGAAGCTCAGGATATAAATTTGTACTCACATAGTCATAGTACGAAATAATGCAATAATTGACAGTTCACAGATAATAATTATAATGAATATTTGCAATGGAAAAAATGACGTTAGAATGGACGTTAGTTATCTAGCTTGACTTAAGTATCAAGAAAACTTAATTTGATTATATGTGATATCTATAATAAAAATAATAAAAAAAACAAATCCGTTAAATTCCAGCTTTCAATGGCAGTGCTTTGGTATTGTACTGCGTAAGTCGAGAATGGTGTTGACTGTTGTAAATACGTAACATATTTAGTGAAGCCCTTCTCAAACTCTGCCGAAGTAAACTTTTGTAATTGACTTTTAGATTATTTCTTCCGAAAAATCTATTTCAGTGAAAACGGTTAAGGAAGTTCTATTTTTAAAACAATTGTTGTTAAGTTCACGTTTTTGAAATGTGGTTTTCTGTTTCTATTTTCGTTTTCAAAGTTCGCTTCTGTTAGGGATGGGATTGTGTAGGGCTTTATCAATAGAATATTTAAGATGAAGTCAATTAATTGCATAGGTCACATTTTTGCCCCGTGTTTTGAAAGTATTGCGTCATATCTGTAATATTTAGTTGCCGCGTTGAGACGTCGGATCCAGATGCCATAAAGGTGGAGGAATTTATTGCTAGTGCGAGCGCCGTTTTTTTTTAAAGATGATTTGAGCAGTTCCGTGCATTCACTTTCAGCTTAAGGACGCGTTTACAAAATTAGTAGGTACAAAATCGCGTCACTACAGCGACACGGCGGCAACAGTACGTACTACGTACGGTAACTTGCGGAAATGTAGTTCGGCTAAATAACTTTGAGACTTAGAATTTTTTGTGATATCTATGTGTTATAGGCCTGGCTGTGCGAATTACGTAAAAATAAGTTTCTTATTTTTATATAGGTACCTAAATGGACATTATTACTTTATTTTTTCCATAATGTTGATTCAGGATATATTTCGGTATTTAGATATTATTTTGTTTCTTGCGTTGAAATCTGGTAAGATTATGTGGACTGATGGTATACCATCCCATTCAAGTGTTGCGACTGGAACTCATAAAAGAGTAGACCTAGTTATGCCAGGTTGGGGCTCATTTTATTTGTTTTAGTGAGACCCTATCACTGGTACTAGTGAACTAACCTTCCAAGGTTTTCGATAAGTCTTACTGGTACTCTTATGTGAGTAGGCATGCCGAGTTTGGGCTTATTTTGTTTGTACATAAGAGACCCTACCACTGGAACCTATGAAGTAACCTTCCAGGGTTATTCAATGACTCTTGCTGGTACTCATGTGTGAGTAGAGCTAAGCATGCCGAGTTTGGGCTCATTTTGTTTGTACATAAGAGACCCTACCACTGGAACTTATGAAGTAACCTTCCAGGGTTATTCGATGACTCTTGCTGGTACTCATATGTGCGTAAAGCAAGGCATGCCGAGTTTGGGCTCATTTTGTTTGTACATAAGAGACCCTACCACTGGAACTTATGAAGTAACCTTCCAGGGTTATTCAATGACTCTTGCTGGTACTCATGTGTGAGTAGAGCTAAGCATGCCGAGTTTGGGCTCATTTTGTTTGTACATAAGAGACCCTACCACTGGAACTTATGAAGTAACCTTCCAGGGTTATTCGATGACTCTTGCTGGTACTCATATGTGCGTAAAGCAAGGCATGCCGCGTTTGGGCTCATTTTGTTTGTACATAAGAGACCCTACCACTGCAACTTATGAAGTAACCTTCCAGGGTTATTCGATGACTCTTGCTGGTTCTTATATGTGAGTAGAGCTAGGCATGGCGAGTTTGGGCTCATTTTGTTTGTACATAAGTGACCCTACCACTGCAACTTATGAAGTAACCTTCCAGGGTTATTCGATGACTATTGCTGGTTCTTATATGTGAGTAGAGCTAGGCATGTCTAGTTTGGGCTCATTTTGTTTGTACATAAGAGACCCAACCACTGCAACTTATGAAGTAACCTTCCAGGGTTATTCAATGACTCTTGCTGGTTCTCATATGCGAGTAGAGCTAGGCATGCCGAGTTTGGGCTCATTTTGTTTGTACATAAGAGACCCTACCACTGGAACTTATAAAGTTACCTGCCAGGGTTGTTCGATCACTCTTGCTGGTACTCATATGTGAATAGAGCTAGGCATACCAAGTTTGGGCTCATTTTGTATGAACATCAGAGACCCTACCACTGGAACATACCTAGCTCTACTCACATATGAGTACCACTAAGAGTCTTCGAATAAACCTGAAAGGTTACTTCATAAGTTCCAGTGGTAGGGTCTCTTATGTACAAACGAAATGAGCCCAAACTCGGCATGCCTAGCTCTACTCACACATAAGTACCAGCAAGAGTCATTGAATAACCCTGGAAGGTTACTTCATAAGTTCCAGTGGTAAGGTCTCTTATGTACAAACAAAATGAGCCCAAACTCGGCATGCCTAACTCTACTCACATATGAGAACCAGCAAGAGTCATTGAATAACCCTGAAAGGTTACTTCATAAGTTGCATTGGTTGGGTCTCTTATGTACAAACAAAATGAGCCCAAATTCGGCATGCCTAGCTCTACTCACATATAAGAACCAGCAAGAGTCATCGAATAATCCTAGAAGGTTACTTCATAAGTTGCAGTGGTTGGGTCTCTTATGTACAAACAAAATGAGCACAAACTCATCTTTCCTAGCTCTACTGACATATGAGTACCAGCAAAAGTCATCGAATAACCCTGGAAGGTTACTTCATAAGTTCCAGTGTTAGGGTCACTTATGTACAAACAAAATGAGCCCAAACTCGGCATGCCTAGGTCTACTGACATATGAGTACCAGTAAGAGTCATTGAATAACCCTGGAAGGTTACTTCATAAAATGCAGTGGTAGGGTCTCTTATGTACAAACAAAATGAGCCCAAACTCGGCATGCCTAGCTCTACTCACACATGAGTACCAGCAAGAGTCATTGAAGAACCATGAAAGGTTACTTCATAAGTTCCAGTGGTAGGGTCTCTTATGTACAAACAAAATGAGCCCAAACTCGGCATGCCTAGCTCTACTCACACATGAGTACCAGCAAGAGTCATTGAATAACCCTGAAAGGTTACTTCATAAAATGCAGTGTTAGGGTCTCTTATGTACAAACAAAATGAGCCCAAACTCGGTATGCCTAGCTCTACTCACACATGAGTACCAGCAAGAGTCATCGAATAACCCTGGAAGGTTACTTCATAAGTTACAGTGGTAGGGTCTCTTATGTACAAACAAAATGAGCCCAAACTCGGCATGCCTAGCTCTATTCACACATGAGTACCAGCAAGAGTCACTGAATAACCCTGGAAGGTTACTTCATAAGTTCCAGTGGTAGGGTCTCTTATGTACAAACAAAATGAGCCCAAACTCGGCATGCCTAGCTCTACTCACATATGAGAACCAGCAAGAGTCATCGAATAACCCTGGAAGGTTACTTCATAAGTTCCAGTGGTAGGGTCTCTTATGTACAAACAAAATGAGCCCAAACTCGGCATGCCTAACTCTACTCACGCATAAGTACCAGCAAGAGTCATTGAATAACCCTGGAAGGTTACTTCATAAGTTCCAGTGGTAAGGTCTCTTATGTACAAACAAAATGAGCCCAAACTCGGCATGCCTTGCTTTACGCACATATGAGTACCAGCAAGAGTCATCGAATAACCCTGGAAGGTTACTTCATAAGTTCCAGTGGTAGGGTCTCTTATGTACAAACAAAATGAGCCCAAACTCGGCATGCCTAGCTGTACTCACACATGAGTACCAGCAAGAGTTATTGAATAACCCCGGAAGGTTACTTCATAAGTTCCAGTGGTAGGGTCTCTTATGTACAAACAAAATGAGCCCAAACTCGGCATGCCTAGCTTTACTTCCATATGAGTACCAGCAAGAGTCATCGAATGACCCTGGAAGGTTACTTCATAAGTTCCAGTGGTAGGGTCTCTTATGTACAAACAAAATGAGCCCAAACTCGGCATGCCTAGCTCTACTCACACCTGAGTACCAGCAAGAGTCATTGAATAACCCTGGAAGGTTACTTCATAAGTTCCAGTGGTAGGGTCTCTTGTGTACAAACAAAATGAGCCCAAACTCGACATGCCTAGCTCTACTCACATATAAGAACCAGCAAGAGTCATCGAATAACCCTGGAAGGTTACTTCATAAGTTCCAGTGGTAGGGTCTCTTGTGTACAAACAAAATGAGCCCAAACTCGACATGCCTTGCTCTACTCACATATAAGAACCAGCAAGAGTCATCGAATAACCCTGGAAGGTTACTTCATAAGTTGCAGTGGTAGGGTCTTTTATGTACAAACAAAATGAGCCCAAACTCGGCATGCCTAGCTCTACTCACACATGAGTACCAGCAAGAGTCATTGAATAACCCTGGAAGGTTACTTCATAAGTTCCAGTGGTAGGGTCTCTTATGTACAAACAAAATGAGCCCAAACTCGGCATGCCTAGCTCTACTCACATATGAGTACCAGTAAGAGTCATCGAATAACCCTGGAAGGTTACTTCATAAGTTCCAGTGGTAGGGTCTCTTATGTACAAACAAAATAAGCCCAAACTCGGCATGCGTAGCTTTACTCACATATGAGTACCAGCAAGACTCATCGAATAACCTTGGAAGGTTACTTCACTAGTACCAGTGGTAGGGTCTCACCAAAACAAATAAAATGAGCCCAAGCTGGCATAACTAGGTCTACTCTTTTATGAGTTCCAGTCGCAACACTTGAACGGGATGGTATACCATCAGTCTAAATAATCTTACCAGATTTCAACGCAAGAAACAAAATAATATCTAAATACCGAAATATATGCCAAGCCACTATCAATATCAGATGGAAGGTATGCCACTACAACGCGTCACAGAGGTTAGGGACTTAGGCGTGTACTTCTCTGCAGATCTTAGCTTCAAAAAACATGTGTTGCACATTTGCAAGAAAGCATATCGCAATTTGGGGTTAGTACTACGCCAAGCTAACCAGTTTACAAACACTAGGGCACTGAGAGCATTGTATGAGGCACTGGTTAAGAGCCATTTAGAACATAATTCTGCAATATGGTCACCGCACGAAGCAAAATATTCATTAATGTTAGAACGCATCCAGAATAAATTTACTAGATTCTTATATTCTAAGAAGTATGGGGTGTATCCAGGATATCCACTTTTGTACCCGACACTATTTGTGTTAGGCATGGTAGGATACTACAAACTGGAGGTAAGAAGAGAGGTAGCTCTTACTACCTATCTATTTAAAATAATACGTGGCAAAGTGCACAACCCAGGCGTATTGCGTACAATCGGGCTGTGTGTTCCGGATGGGTACGCGGAGCGGCGGCGACGACCGCCGCTGTTGTCGGTGGTGCGAGCGCGCACCAACCTGCTGCAGCGCGCACCGCTCACGAGGGCAATGCGGACGCTCAGTGCACTGTCCGATGTAGTAGATTTGTTTTCGTGCTCACTGAGTGAACTCACACGGGCCGCTTTTTGTTACCTTTCTAATATAAGTTTTTAGTTATAGGTATAGTTACTGTATATTGTTTTACTTTTCTGTTGCTACACTATTGCAATGGGTTATCCTGTAATGATAGTGGTATGTAAGGATGTGATAAATAAATAAATAAATAAATATCCTGACTCAACATAACGGAGAAAACAAAGAAATAATGTCCATTTATACAAAAGAAATTTACTTGTACGTAATTCGCACAGAATACGAGAAGTATCAAATTCATTTTAGCGAATATTTTGTATTCGTATATTGCTTTTTTCGTGTTCGGGCTGCAGCGACAAGCGACACAGAGTCCACTCCCGACGGCGCTCAAGCGCAGACTGAGATCTCATTGCAGAATTTGGATATATAAATCAAGAAAGTGGCTAAATAAAACAAACCTTATTGCCACACGTTAGGACACACGTATGCGAGCAAAATAGAAGAAAAATGTAAGATGATTTTTTGCTTTTTTTGAGTCAATTTACAATATTTTGAAAAAAACAATCTAATTGTTTTTGAGTTGACTATATTTACTACCCTATTCTATCTTTGAAAATCTAAATAAATGTAAAAATTGAGAGAAAATTGTACCCAAAAATAGCAGTATATGCCTATTTTTGATTTAAGAGGCCGTTTCGAATCGATTTTACATTAATATTAATTAAATATTTTTTATTTATTTTCAGATTGATTTATAGATAAAAAAGTAATCAATTTATCGTAATCATTAGTTTTATTAGTTATTATCTAAAATTGTCGTAAAATGTACCGGAAATATGTGGTTTTTTGATACAAGCGTAAACGCGTCCTTAAGCATAAAGTTTCTTGGTTGGCTTGGTTTGATTGTATTCGCTAATCGCTTTTGTACATACGGAACTACTAGCACAGAAAGCCGCTCTTGATTTTCTTTTTCAAATGTGCCTATTATCATATTGTTATCATTGAAAGCTTCAGACGTCCTTTCGGTATCCTTCTCCATAGTTTATTTAGATTAGTCTTTTACGTACTCATTTAAAACTATAATAATGACTACGTAGATACGATGTTGTTCTTTGCTCACGTATTTATCGCTATAAGTTGCTACTTTTTATCACGACACATAAATATAGACTTTGCACAAAAACAAAACATTTTATTAAAGCCTATCTCCTTTTTAGTGAGGGCAAATTAATAAAGAAACGTACATACTTTGCCAAAATATATTGTGTCAGATCAAGATATTTTCCAAAATAAAATTAATTACCTAAAACCAAACACTTTGAAATGTATACTATCGAAGAAGAATGTCGTAAGAGTAGTTATGTCGGTTATTCACACATCTGTCGTTTTAAGTATCTTGGCTTCTCTAAGGTTTTATTATATAATTCTTTACCTAGCTTAAGGCGAGGATTTCCGAGCGCTCAAAGCTTTTGAGGCTCCCCTCTTCCCCAGTTCGCGAGTATAATTACGATCAATCGCGACGCGAGACGCGACGCCACTGCCGCCATATGTAGGTATAACACTTTCGCGCCACAGTATAGAAAATTGAAGCAGTATATCCATTGAAATATAAACTTACTTATCGAGTATAAATAATTTGCAACGTTTCTGTTTTGAATAAACCTTTATGAAATTCGAAAGTAGTTTTCCAAAATTGCTTTTGTTTATAGTGACAATAGTAATCTTAATATATAAAATCCTTGCGTTACTGACTGACTGACAGACACGCTGCAGCCGAAACTATTGGGCGCAGGAAGCTGAAATTTGGCATGTATGTTCCTTGTGAACCGTAGAGGTGCATTCCCGAAATTCCCACGGGATCGGCCAAAACGGGTAAATTTAAAAAAAATGCAGGCGTAGCTGCTGGCGTCCTCTAGTCAGTAGATAATTTTATGAACATTATGTTTGTTGTTAATTATAAAAAAACTTATGATCGCTCACAATGCGAAAGTATCGCTTGTTCGATATCAATCTTAGGGAAAAGGATTAGATTAATATAAATTAATTAATTCGTTGCTACTGTCAGCAAAGCAACGGCATAGAACCAATAATACACATAAAGGGTAAGATACTCATAGCTACTTTTAATCACCAATGATTACATTTTGTTATATTTATTTTAACTATACAATCTCTAAGATACTACTCTGTCAAAAAAGTACCGGAAAAAGATCAATAATACACAACATTTTTATTACAGGGCAACAGTTATAGCAATATATACTCATGCAAACACACGTGCATGCATAATAAAGGAGATCACCCAGCTCCATACAAATTTAGGCTATTCTAAAAGTGCCGGCCATTGATATATATGTACTAAATATATGTCAATGGTGCCGGCCAACTAAAATAAACTTATAGAATATTACGAAATAAACACTTTTTATTACTACACTAAGGTTATAAGTGCAGTCTGTGAGATCATATTCCAGCTCAAATAATCTATTCTGTTTCTAAAATAAATCCTAAGTAATTACTGGTATTTTTTTGCCTAAAATAACGTGCATGTTGCAATTTAAATGGCATCAGGAAATGACAGGTAGTAAGCCAAGAGCGAAATATCTGATTGATAAGCATTACTGCCTCACAGAAAGAGACGGTGACGTTCTAAGCCATCACGCACCAGACTATGGGCAGGGCAGGTAGCGAGGGTACGACTGTTAGACTACAGGCCCATGTCCAAAATGGATGGGTCATACGAACCACCAGGTGACGTATATAGGACGATATAAGAGCATAAAATAATAAGATTCAGCACTATGCCGTCACTTGTAAGCTGTCCAACTGAGTGCTGATGAGAATTCAAAAGTGCAGGTAGAGTGAGTACGCATTTCGGTCATATATTTTTGTACGGCATTATGACCTTCGATAGATCCATGATAAATAATAAGAAAGCGCGCAGTGCCGTAAAAAATGGTGCGCTACAAAGTCGGTAATTTTTTGGTAATTGTCAGAAAATCAAATTCTCACCAGCACTCAGTTGGACAGCTTACAAGTGACAGCATAGTGCTGAATCTTATTATTTGATGCTCTTATATCGTCCTATATACGTCACCTGGTGGTTCATATGACCCATCCATTAAGGACATGGGCCTGTAGTCTATGTAACAATTGCCGCGATCAGTTTACGGCCAATTCGCAACATGACCAGTGCAAACTCCAGCGGAATAACAATTGCAGTAGGATGTACCCGATTAGAATTCTTCTATAAATAGTATATTATACCTAGGGCAAGAAATAAAGATGGGCAAAGCAAACCAAGTGAACAGGATTGATACACGTATCCATTTGGGTTGGGCTGCTTTCGATAAACTGGCATTTGTTTTTACGAAGCAACAAAAAGCAAGAATATTCAACCAGTGCGTCCTGCCAGTGCTCACCTACGGAGCCGAAACTTGGGTTACTACAGAGGCAGCGCTACAGAAACTTGAAGTTGTTCAAAGGGCAATGGAGAGAAAACTGGCAGGAGTGACACTCAGAGACAGAAAGAAGAATAAATAGCTCCGAAAATAAAGTCTAGTACCAGATGTTGCCAAAAGAGTAGCGGTCGGACATGTAGCCAGAAATCCCTAAACATGGTGCAAGCAAATATTAAAATGGCAACCATAGGATTGTAAATGACTAGCTGGAACGGCAAATGAGATGGAAAAAAGACATCATAAAGATAGCAGGCAGTAATTGGTTGAAGACTGCCCAAAACAGAACGGAAAGGAATTTGTTGTATAGGTCTACACCAAAATGGTCGGAAAAGGCTTAAGATGGTGATGTTCACGGCGCTGGGACGCATAAGCGTGGCATTCCGCCAACATTTGTAGCACCGTTTCTTGGACAGGGTTGCGGCTGCTGTCACTATAGTGATATCCAGGCGTTTCTGACTGGCCTTTTCTCTACAAGAACCGGCCGAAACATTGGAAAGTGAGAACGTCGCGACGCAACATCTCTTCAATCACATGGTGCCATGCCTGTACATCATGCAAGACATCTGTACCTGACCGCTCATAGACATTCCTACTAAAGGTTTAGACGATATTTTTATATTTGGTCAGGAGTATTTAAAAATATGTTTTTTACTTTTTTAATGAGTCCACTGCATTTTAAGGCTCACGTATTTCACGTAAAGCTGAAAACGTATAGTTGACTGCCGTTACACCTCTTTGATTTATCACTTTTGTCAAAACAAAACTGCTCTACGGTACTTTTAGACATACATTCAAACCTAAATATTGTCTCAGAGAATACGCTTATATCCTAAAATGTAATTAGCGATTGATTCGTTCCTTTATTAGATGTTAAACTGAAATACCTGATTTTTCTTCAAAAATCAATCAGCAATATTACTAATTACGGCTTTTTAAAAACCTTTTTGATTTTGACACGAAAACGCTGTAAGCCATCATAGCGGTTGAGTAATATCACAAAGTACAAAACAAAACAATCCGTGAATGAAGTCTGGTCTGATGCACCCACTTTTATTTTGTTATATTCGATTTGACAGGTAGAAACTTTTACTTTTTAGTTGTATTTACTACTAAAACGTCAACAACATGAATGGTGGACGTACTGTTTGACGTAATGCTCTCTGATTGGTGTTCACTGTCACAAGAATAAAAACATTATTTTTTAGTTTTAGAATCCTAAAAATTACATTAATCTTACCATTTTATAATAAATAATAAACTTTATTGACATCTTAAAATCATAATGGATCTATAGATACTACAATCAAACCGATTTATTCTTAGTGGACACAAGCATATATATTGACTTAGAAGTTTTGTGTAATAGTTAAAATGTTTACAACAGTGAGTTCTACTAAAATAACACAATTTATTGATTGGCCGGCAAAATAAAAATTAGCCCCATTTGGGTGATCTCCTTTAGGCGCTGCCATCGGTAAGCAGTAGTGAAAAAAAGTTAAAATTTTACATACATACATACGTACGAATTGATACTCCTACACCCACAACGCTTATTTTCCGCCAACCAATAATAAACTCTAGTTTTCGTTATTATTTGTCGGTCAAATTGATATAGGTACTTACCTACCGAACACCTTACCTACCTTTCTAAGCTGTGACACCAATGCATTCTTCCTCGGCGTGATAAATAATTACTATAATATTATTAGGTGTCCATTGTTCCGTGTTTGGTAATAGTGTGGCAATCAATGATATTATTGGTGGAAATAGTCAATAGAATTATTGAATACACGGAAATTCATTTTTTTTGTTTTTGATCGCGCTAGTCTTAGGAACTAGCAGGCCATTTTCTAAGATTTATTTGCTTCTCTAGCCCATTTGTTGAGGAAGGTTATACCAAATAACATCACGCTACTACCCACGAGGGTGGGCAGTAACCATAAATACCACTAAGTAGGTAACTGCGGATATTTGTATTTATTTACCTACCGTAGGTACCTACCTATAAAATTCACTTGTATAGCTTTTAGGCACATCTCACATTTTATTTCCGTATATAGGTACACAGAATAAAAGTGTGAATTATTGTATTAGGTAGGTACCCAATACAACAATAATACTATAAATCATCCACAATTATACAACAAATCAATATTTTTCTAAAGTAGGTACTGTTACCTAACTATGCTGTTGTTATCAAGTCGTTATCTTGTCCAATAATCAAAACGATATTTTTAAAACTATACTTCTTACTTATTATTACTTACTAAAAATTTACAATAAGTACCTATTTACAAACTAAACCTAGATGTAATATATTTATCAATAAGTGATGATGACATTCGTAACTGACGATAAAATAATTCGTAATCCTGCGGTGCGCTCTGCAAACGAGCGATACGTCCTGTCTCCATTACATCCCGCTCGGGACTGAACAACGCCGGAGAGAGCGCGTCGGCAGTAGGAAATTACGTATTTTCGGTAATATATTTTTGTATATATTAAAATTCATAATGTGATTGCCGAAAACCATCCGCTTTTACATGACCTTTCTTTTGGTATACTTTTGAAAATTCTAATCCCAATACAACTCAAATGAAACGGGAAAAGTTGTTTAAACAGACCTATATTCGCGATTATTTTCTATCGTATCAAATGACAGTAATCGTGTTTCGAATTGCCGAAAAATAAAGGTCTAATGCTGTAGAATAATATATATTTTTTTCCGAATTTAAATCTCTGTTATTTACAAATAAAACGCGTTTGACCACGCTAGATAACACTGTATTTTGGGAAATCCTCGCCTTAAACGTGTTAGGGAAGGAAAAGGATTCGTGTAGGGTGTCTTGCCAGTTGTCAGACGTAGGCGCGTCCTGAAATAGAAGGATAACAAAATTGAATGATGTTTCATAAATCAGTAAGTAACGCAAGAATTTTATCTATGCAAGTGTGAAAGAAACAGGAAGAAAGGGAAGACCTAGGCGGACGTTCTCTGACCTGGGGGGCGATTCAGAATCGTTCGATATCTCATTTGACATTCGATTCCGTTAATTGTCAAACGGGCTACCTCATTTTTTGTCAAAACTATCGCATTTCCTATCAATTTCATGCATTCAGTATGAAGTAAATTAATAAATTAACCGAATTCAATGAATTTTTGTTCAAAATATCTCTGATAGGCGGCTAAAAGACGAGAACAATAATTTGACATATCGTACGATTACTTGTCGTGACATTCTGAATCGGCCTGCAGATTGGAGACATCGTAAAAAGAGGTCAGGTTAGAAGTACCCTTAACCGTAAAACCGAAGAGCATGCATGAGAAATTTTATGAGAGTGAATGAAGCAAGGGAGAAGTGTCAGGATCGTTGCATAATATGGTGTTCCGTAGGTAGTCTCTGCCTACCCCTCCGGGAAACAGGCGTGAGTCTACGTATATAGGTATGTATTACTATGTAAATGATGAAAAGTTCACGCAAATTCACTAAAGAATGATATTAGACATCACGTTACCTCAGGGCAAAGTTAAAATTAAATATTGAAGTAGTTTTACGTCAGGTACCTATTAATTAATTAATTTAAAATATTAAGGCTTCAGTCTCGAGCTATAACCGATATCGAAGCCATTACAGATTAAAAATAAAGGTTAATTTATAACATAGCTTGACTTCAACTGCGGCGCCTTTGCCACCAGCGTAGACTTTGTGGTAAATGTCAGCAGTTGCAATTTTATCAAAAAAGTTGCAAAGCATGCAGAGTGACATCAAAATTCGTCCAGTATTTTTGCCTGAAAGAGTACGCAACATTCATCCATCAATCCTGATAAACCTACTTTCGCGTTTATATTAGTAATGGAATGGGATAAACGCGGATCACATAGAATATTAATTGTTCTTACCTAATACTTTTTATATGTAGGTATATATTTGATTTGTATATCGAAGTAGGTATATTATCTTCAATTTAAACGTCAAAGTAATCGTCTATTATTTATTGATTATTTACCAATCGTAAACAATCAAATCACTGCATCACAAGTGACTTTTTTCAAGATAAATTCAGAATCGCAAATAGTACTTAATTTACGAGCGCGTGACAGCCCTTCCCATGTTTTCTTGGCCACGAGCAACAGATTAAAAATTGAATCATCACCATGCAGATTGTCAGACTGAAATCTGAATGACATTTACAAATAGGATAGCACACTGCTAGCCACGTGATTCTGTCGTCACTGAGTTGTATTCAAATTACGTAATTCCAGTTTAAGTTTTCGTGCACTGAATTTTGATATGCGATATCTATAACCTTTACACGTGCCATAGTGAGTATTAAAAATAATAAACTTTTATGATTATGTGTTTTATTACTAATTGAGGTTAGTAGGCAATTGATGCTTTTTTGTGTATTTCGTAGAACGATCAATAAGTTTCCATTGTCGTAGCCAGCTTAATGTACCGTACCTACAATGCAATATCAACGCGAGTACTGAGCACAGAGTACCTTTGGTACTGAGTACTCAGTGTATTTGAAGGGAACATGGTATGTTCTGTCGCTAGGGTTAATAGACCACGCAGATGAGTCAGATGTGTTATCCTGTGTCGGCAATGAACCTACGTCATGCTTTGGCAGCGGTGAGGCATTCACTTGACCAGCATTGCAAATATTGCAATACGGTCATAAATAGTCATAATATAGCCTTTCAGATAATTTTATTTTATTTTATTTATTTTGGCAAACAAACAGTGTCTATAACTACATATGTATTACAAAAACTTAGTGAGCAAGTAACAACCACGTGTAGGGAAAGCTTTTTTTGAGATCTTTAGGAGTCTGTAACAACATTTTGGCTAATCCTTTGTCAGAAAAGGTAAAGTGCTTGTATAAAATAGTTAACTGTGCACTTGAATGTAGACCTTAGTTTGTAATATGTGTATATTTTAATAACTTGTAATCTCTTATGGAGGCGACATGATCACTGAGTGATCAAGCCCCTTTAAATAAAGAAAAAAAAAAAAAGTAACAACCATTTAAATGTTTTCACATTTGAGTATTTAGAGCTTGATAGTTATACACAAGAAAATAATATTTTACACAATAAATAGTAGTACAAAAAAAGAAATTAAAAAAATTACTCAAGTACTTAAAAATTTGAGAGAATTTAAACAATCAGAGAACCGATTGAAACCATCGAGTTGAAAGTGTTTTGTTGTATGTGACCGGGTTTGAGTTAAATAAATCTAGCTCGGTACAGCCAACTAGCGCGTTGAGAAAGTTTGCCGATCTTACGAAATACGAATAATCAAATAATATTTCTGAAAGTTTTCGATTCGTGAAAATTCGTGGTTTCAGAATAGCGCCTGCAAATGAAATTAAAGAGGTGGCGGCTTTTTGCTTACCATAACATACCGCTTGATGATCTATCTTACTCAAATTACGTAAATATTCAGGAATGCTTCCTCAAATAACTATAATTTAATTTCTAATAATTAAAGTTTCCTCCTTCCTGCTCCTCACGTGTAGTGAATGGTCAATGGACTGAAGAGTTCATTACTCATCGCTGCATCATACACGTGTCAGTTATACAGACACATGACACGTGTCGTTTACACTTATGAGTAATTGTACTACAATTGTGTAGGTACGGCAGCAATGTCTCGGAGCTCATTGCAATTTTATAATACTGGACTGAGCATTGCCTTGAAATTCGTCAAATAATTTGACCAACGCGCGAGAGAGAGAGATACCCTTAGGTATAAGTTGGTGCTGCTGTCTCTTTATATAATTTTGAAAATCAAAGAAGAGTGAGACGATATGACTAATTTCACTAATCTGAGAATTACTCTATTTGCGTGTGATATACGTTGTAGGTATTCGTATATTATACATTGTTTCTTATTTGTGTTTGTCTCGTTTTCAAAAGAGAGACGCCTGTGCCGTCTGTGATATTGTTAAGACAAAGATATTATTTAATATGAGTTATTTTACAAAAGAATACATTCAACAACTAGAACTGTCTAAATGCACAACTGTCACCGTTTTGACTTTGAGGGCCTTCAGACTTCCAACTTGATGGTCTGAGTACCTACTCTCAAAAAACTTGTAAATTTATCAAGATTGCTTAATAGAGAAGAATATAGGTACTTGGTCCTAGAGGAATTCGAGTAACTGTGTTACAGTTATAATCATAATTATGGCAAGCTGCTTCATTTAAATGCTAGTGACCAGGTTTATATGTATTGTGTGACGTCAGAAATTCAGAATGCGACTGGTACCTTAGCAATCTTCTGAAGGCTGGTCCAAGCTAATAAAAACTTCCATGTATAACTATCTGCACAATGTATTTATGACTCTACGAGTACATAACGTGGTCATGAAATACATTGTTCTCCATTTTTTATGACCTACGTAAGTAACTAAGTATGTACTTACTAGTGCTTATCTGGATGTTTATAACTCAGTGACTGGTTAACTATACGCACGTTGTATCTATTTGGTCAAAATAAATAGTTTTACAAGACCGCATTGATTTAGCGCTACGCTTGTAATAGACGCCGAATATCGTGAATGGTGACAAAGATTTTGCGCCTATCTCAATGATTCCTAAACGGCTATGCATTCCAAATTTACTTAAACCAATTAGAGTTTAATTCGGTGTTTTTTTTTTCGATCAGAAACCATAAAGCGATAGCATTCAACCTCGTACTCGAAGGAGCATGCCAATACATCTTACTTCTAGTTCCAATCCTACAAACTTCTATGTTGTGTAAAACCTGCACAGAACGTTCCTGACCCGTATAAACCTGGTAGTTTTATGTGGCGAAAATTCTAAATGCGGTAGCAGCACGTGTCCCAGCCAGGCTTAGTGGGCCTACGCAAAACGTGGCCAGAATGCACCCACGCCGACGCGCGCCGGACTTAAATATATTAAGAATTGGGCCATAAAAGCCTGTTAGCGGGACCAATATAGTGATGTACATTGACCCGAATGTAACTTCTTTCTTTTTTATTTTCGTTTATGTGTATGGCCAGTCAAGTCTAGTGCTGGAGATTAAGGCCGCCTGCAGGCCTCTGACATATCCTAAACATTGTTGTCCGGGACTGAAGGTTTTGCGTGGCTTTTAAAAGCGCAATAGTGCTCTGATATAAATGCTACAAGATGCGGGCACCCAGCAAAGAGGTTGCTTCTGCAAACATTGGCTTACTTTACTGATACACTGCGAACGGTTAGTGATACCACTGATACCTAGAACTTTTTTCGTAGTTATTGGTCATCAACGGATTTTAATTATCTTTCGAAGTAACGTGATTATCAGATAGGTATTTCGACACTTATGCAAGCGTCTAGACACTTATGATCCCGAAACACAATTTAAAACTGTCGATCCGATTCTGCTAGGTAAGTAGGTACCTAGGTACCTACATGTCGTAAAATATCTCGAACTCCTGCGTCTAATACTAGAATTAGAAATTCGAATTGCAACTAGTTATGAATATTTTTGTCTCCCAAGTTAGCGTTACTTGTCCGATAATATACAGTTGTAAGTTTCAACGTAATTACTGAACAACTTAGAACGTGAAGACAAAACGTTATCTTTCAAGAAGGTCGGATGTTTCACGAAGCACTTGGAACAATTCACACGCTAGGGTTTATTACCGTATTTACGCAGGTGATATATGATATGTGTGATTGTGTGACAATGTATGTTGTTGATTACCATGTTATTCATACTACCCATACAATAATTAAAAACATGCGTGCAACTTTGTATGGTTGTTGTTTTGCGACGTGATTGTATAGAACCTTAGGTCATTATTGTAGAACGCATACTGCATTTTTAATTCCGCATCCTTTGCTTGGATAGTATTTGTGTTCTGCGTTGTAATAATAATTTTAGCAAAAACTCCAATATAAAATACGCATCTCATAAAATTTTAAGTATCCAAACAGGCAATAAGTAAGTACCTATGTCCTTAGTTCCTTACTAACAAACCTAAATGACAGAGGAAAAAAATGCAGCCGAATTGAGAACATCCTCCTCTATTACGTTGGGTAAAAGACTCGATCCTGTGTTCCTGAAATGAAATATTTTCAAATTGCAATTCTTTTTAATATTTTTGTGACAGCCTCGTAGTTTACATTATAATGTTGAATGAACAGTTTTCACTGCTATGACGCAGGTTATTATTAAACATTTATTTTTTGTGTTTTTCATGACGCATACTTCACGACTGCATGAACGATTTTTAATTTTTTATGCATTTTTTTAACTTTTCATCATCATCGATCCTGTTCCTAACTCGCTCATTGTATTTATGAAAAATTTTTACTTACATAGGTACCTATTTTATTTGTATACTACAACTACCTACTGCCTCTGCCTCGTTGGTCTCGCGGCATAAATGTGCGCGTGGGATTGGGAGGTCTCGGGTTCGATTCCCGGGTCGGGCAAAAGTGTTACTGGGTTTTTCCGAATACTCAGTAGCAGCCCGGAGTCTGGTGATGTGCCCGGTAATGGCAATAGGCTCGCCCCCTATTACGTGGGACCTAAAAATTCATGGCGAAATGTGGGTGTAATATTTACACCTCTGCCGACCCCTATGAAGATACAGGCGTGATACTATAAATAAAAAAAAACTACAACTACAACATAAGTATATCATTCACTAAAAATAACTCGAGGAAATAATGTTTAACTTGATAGTTTTCTAGCGGACCAGCAAGATAAAACCTATGGAAGAGTGTGGCGGAGACCTTTGCTCAACAAGGGAATGAAACGGTTTGAAAAAACGTTAAGCTTTATTAGTGAGGAAAAAACTAAACATGCGTCAAATTGTTGTATCAGCAACATCGCAAGCAAAGGCGCATATTCGTAATGCCTATAGACAGTTTATAACCGAACCCGTTCACAAAGTAACACGCAATGCTATCTGTCGACATTATCACGAAGATGCAAACAATGCAATCAGTGGAACACGTGTACTGAGACGTCACGGATAAACAGGTGCGAACATGGCGGATATTAATAAACAACGACGGATGTCAATACACGATGTTGTTTTTGCGAAATAAGAAAATCACGTTTAGTTAAAAATATATAAATATGAACGCCATGAACTCCGAAACTACCAAACGGATTTTTGCATGGTTTTCACAAATAGATACAGTGATGAGTGGGAGGTTAACTTAACCTCCCACTCATGTTAAGGTTTAACATCTTACTCCCTTAGGAACCGCCTTTCACACGGGCAGAGTCGCAGGCGAAGTGTAGATGATGTCTATACACATAAATAAAATTGGAGTGTCTGTTTGTAATATTAAAATAACCGCTTTTTACAAAATGCATATGGATATATACACGGTACATATACCGAAATGACATTTTTAACCTTTTTTTTTATGTCTGTCTGTTTGTTTTCGCTGATCTCTGGAACGGCTGGACCGATTTTGACGGGACGTTCACTGGTGGACAGCTGATGAACCAAGGAGTAACTTAGAGGGCGAAGTAGTTCCCTCAGGACACGGGTGAAACCGTGGGAAACAGCTAGTTACAAATAAGTCTATCCATCTATCTCACTGCACGCTGAAACATCTTAGATATACTTATTACGAACACAAAACTTTCTGAGGATCGATAGATACTCGTATTTGTTACTTTGTTACCCTTCGTGGAAAAGCTTAATATAGCGTTTAAATCAGAATTGTAGTACTTTTTGTCGCAATAACCACCCACGCGAACGGAGATCCAGGCAGAACCTAGTTGAAAAATAAAACATCAAAACAATCTTAATAACTCGTCCACATTTATTATTTACACGAACACGGTATCCTAAAATAGCAACAAGCAAAAACAGCATAATGCAAAAGTGGTGGGTTTAATTACTAGACGATTTGTAAGAGCTTCCTCGTGAATAAACGTGCTAGTATTATTATTTGTATTAGGTACTAAACGTATGAACGTGCATGTTACGGACGTCCCATATGCACGTGGTTTCCGTTAGAAATAAACTTCTAGGTAACCTTACTAACACTAAAACATACTACTGTTACGGGTATGAGTACTAAAATACTGACAACTTATTGCCGTTTAGTATGTCTTTAAGAAAGTCGAAAATTATATTATTTATAGAACCAGGCAATAATAAATGTGACGAATAAAAAAATAATTTCCTAATATTTCAGTCGGTAAGTACCTTATGTTTGATGTTTGCAAAAAGGTGTTTGTCTGTCTTTGCCTTCTTGCTTAATTGCATTAAAATCGGTGCAATGGTTTAGCCGTGAAAGACAAACCTTTGCATCCTATAGAAATATGGATATTTTACTACTCAAAGCGTAGGGGTCTTAGCAGCCGCTCTTCCAATTATCCAAAAAAAAAAACAAAAAAAAAGTTGTAACACTTGTGTCATCTACAACTCTGACTCTTGCACCAAAGAGTATACAAATACTACGTCTTGCACCATGAAGACGTCTAAACTGCATTAAAATATTTTGCCAGTGAGGTGACTATTTATATTCTACCACTGTGCGATCCATAGAGAAGAGAGTTACTAAATGTAATGAGTAACTAACATAACCAATTACATAATTGTTATTAGTTATAATAAATGTTGTGTTTAGGCGGTGAGCTTTTATTTAGTCTATATGATTTTCCATATTATTCTTTGTGTTCCTCCAATGTGTTTTAAGTCAACAATCGTATGGCACTATGTCATTAATATATTTTACTCATAATATTTTACCAAAACACATTTTTCAAATTTACACTTCAATGGACGGACCAAATTAAACACAGAATTAGCACTTTTTATGAAATTCCACTTAAGACTGCTAATTAGTTAATAGCAAATTATTTTACTTGTGCTTGGAGCAGAAGTGAATTAGCGATCATGTTTTTTTTTTAATTTTGAACAAATTTATGAAGTACAGTCAGCAACAAAATTCGCTGCACATTCGAAAATATTCGACTCTTATGAATTTAATATCTGATAATCATTCTGTCTTAATTTATAAATTAGCATTTAGGTTAGTTTTTTTGTCAAGAAAGACTACAAGATATTAAGAATAATGATTATTTGGTACAATAACACAATTCAAAGTCACCTATATGTATAACTCCATTATGTTTATGTTGCCAACTCGATTGCCAGACTTCATTACATAGCTTTGCTGATACTCGGGATTAATAATGTGTGCATGTTTTCTTTAAAGATAGATAGACAGATAATTGTTTTATTGTGCAAATGTTGGTACAAATTCGGTGTAAATAACTTAAATGTAGATGCATATCAAATGCACAAGGGCGGCCTTAACGCAGAGTGCGATTTCTTACAGGCAACCTTAGGATGGACAGACTGAAAAAGATAAAAGGCTTTGATGTGTAGCGACCAAAGTATCTGATTACTAGAAATTGTTTTTATTAATCATACATACATACGCAGGCATACATACAATAGATATGATAGGTGCTAAACATATAAATAAATACATGATATACATATGATACACACACACAAATATATATATATACAATATAGGTACATATAATATAATAATATTATGAACACAAAATACAGTGATAAAATTTGTTTACAATGACAAATAGTGCTTCTTCAGTGCATTTTTAAATATGTTAAGTATCCAGTTGGAGGTATTGAGGTTGGAGGTGTAAATACGGTATAAATTCTAGCTGGCCTAGCTTCAGTTATTTGCGCTAGCAGATCAGAAAATGTATTCAACTTTGTAGTAAGTACGAAGATTAAGAAGTGCGATGAATTTTTTTTACATCTCTCCAAATGCCCATCAGCCCTACTTAGTGCCAAAATGTCAAGCAACTGAATGAATGAAGGTTAACTTTCTTGTACGTATTGTGTTATCGTCTGTGTGTTACGTCACCACGGGCTGTTAGACGGTTGGAGGTTTGCGCAACGCGCCTCGTGGGGCACAACGTGACCGGCCCGGCACGTGGCCGCCCATGCTGCTAACTGACCACCTACCACCTTTATAAATAACCGTCCTGTATTAAAAATACATTCTAG